>JANVYH010000008.1:0-2400000 GCA_027406125.1 Colletotrichum tropicale | reverse complement strand
AGGATGTCACGAATTCATGGAGCAGACTGACTACAGGCGATTCAAGGGCTATATGCGTGTCCCCAACGTCTTTCGATGAAGAGAACGCGCAAGGAGCGTTGGAAGCCAGGAAATGATTTGCTCGTGGCGGACATGAGCTTTCCCCATGCTCATGGCCCGTCAAAAATAATCGATTTTGATCATTCGGCCAGTCGGCTATGTCATGTTTTGGGCGGCGCCAGGCGCGGGAAGATTGATGATGAGCTGAATGGGAAGATGTTGAGTTCAACGGCTTGGCCTCAACTCAGCCGGCTTAGGTCGACCCTTACCCCGGATCTCCTTTGGAAATGCGATAGAACGCATAGGGCGACTGAGATGATACAGATGCATGTGTTACGGCTATTGTTTTATGACTGTCCCTGGCCCAGCAAGGCGGCGGATACAAGTTGAGAATCCGAGATGCCCGTCATGCTGATAGGGGCGGGAAAGTGTCTCAGCACGCCGAAGAATCATTTATTCGGCTGGCGGCAAACCAAATGGAAAAGCATGTTCAGAGTAAATAGCGGAATGCTTCTGCAACCCGTTCGCACACGGCGACCTGAATGCCAAGAAACGAGGCGCCTTCACAGAGCCAGCTCTTGATGACGAAGCCATGTGTTACGCTCATATTTTCAGTCACTAAGTCCGAGCTTGGCAAGCACGTACCTCGAAAACATTGACGGGGTCGGTAGTCTGCCATATATCGACGCGCTGCAGCTTTTCAGTCGCCGTTCTGAACTAATGATCAACGGCGTTACCAAGCGATAGCCCAGCCCTACGGCGCGCCGACGCCTCGGGCCGACTGCTACATTAACTGGGATGATTCCCGAGACGCCATTGATTGCAATGACACTCGCGGTTGTTTTTCAGCCCAGAATTCATGATGGTGCGCTGATTGCCTCTTGAAAGCGGTTGTGTGAATACGCACAACGCACGACACAACGATCGCGATCGGGTGACTGTACGACTGACCAATTTACTTGGACCGCTGGGCCTAGGCCTTCGCCTAAAATACGATATGAAGTCCGATGTCGTACGGGAGATGGGGAATCGACCAGCATGGCAGCATAGCCGCGTTGCTTGCTTGCGTGCGTGCGTGCGCGGGGTTGGTCGGCGGCACGGCAGCAGGCATGGCATGCGAGTGAGAGCGAGGGGGGAAACTGTGACTGCGAGCATGTGGCTGGCAGAGCTGATTTTCATGGCCAACAACAAAAACCTTCTACACCTCAGCTTGGAAAGAACCCTGGCAAACAGGCCATATCAGGTATTTCTTTTGCAGTGTTCGGCCGAGCACTGACTCGTTTCGGTTCCGACTGACTGACAGACACGTTGCTGACGTCCAGCTGAACATGGACTATCCCGTCTGGAGCACGTTTTCTTTGCGGTGTGATTCCCCGCCCCGTGTTCGGAGACTCCGCCAGAAGATTCACGATACTGAAGTGGCTGTCTCCCGCGGCTGCAAATTTTGGTGTTTTTCTCCTGTTGAGCGGTCTGCTGCATTTTCTTTTCACGTACGGTTGTTGCGGCTTTTACAAAAGAAACGGGGCCAAGGATAACCCCAGACGCAGATTTGGGCCCAGCCCTTGTCCAGTGTCGATAAACAGCAAGGCAGGCGTACCCGACCCAAGCTGCCGATGTGTCTTACCAACACCAAAGCGTCGGTTGCGTGTGAAACTGTTAGCGGATCTGTACCATGACCGGCAGGCAAGACTGTCTGTTGATGGGGACTGACGTAAGTATCCAGATGGCATGGCCCGAGCTCCAAGTCATCGAGATGGATGAGGTTCGCGTATTACGTAATGGAAATCGGGTAAAGCGCGGCTCATCATCGTTCAACGACGGAAAAGCACGTGCCAGTTAAATACGCGAATCGGCCGGAGCCGGACAATCGAGCGAAGGCAGCTGTCATCGGCGTTTGGCGAGTAGCGGGAGAGCGGGGGTTTTGCGGCATGCCTTCGGTTGGCGGTGGGCAGGTCAAAGGAATAAAAAAGGGCCCAGCAAATGGATATGAGCAGGCGGTGGACTACCTACCTACCGGTGCCGCCGCCGATGCCGCTACTGCCCGCCGCCCGTCGGGAACACATGTCCCAGGTATGTTTCCGTTACTAATTCCCGGACGTCACGACTCTCTTCCTTCAATGAGTCACCTGCCGTTGCTTCGAGAAAAGATAGGCGCCACGGGATCTCGATGAGCTAGAGACGGCCATATAGGTGAATCGGCCAAGAGATGCAAAAGGTCATTGAGGGCGTAATCGACTTTTGGCAAAATGCGATGAATTGTTGCGGAAAGGTCCAGAGACTGGAATGATGTAAGTTGCAGGCGAGATGCGCCGCTTTGAGGTGACGTTTGCATCATGGATGTCCGTTCGGTCGTTTGTTGGTGTTCACTGGCGGCATTGGGGGTCGCTTTTCGTCTTGCAGTATACGGCATTCCGCGCGGGACGTCAGGGTTGCTTTATACAGCTTTCCCAAAGACGACTGCAGTTTGCTGCCATTTTATTCGGCTGTCCGCGTGGACCTGCTGCCTCTGTTTGGTGGTTGGATGACCTTGTCCGCCGGACCTGACCGAACGGTTCGGCTTCGGCCACTGTTAAAATGAACGAACCCAGGGTTCGGCTTCGGTTGAAGGATGTGTCGTTTGGTTCAAGACCGGGGTTGTTTTTGGTTGGTGGGGAAGGGAAAAAAAGGGTTCTTGGGGTGGAGGGAGGAAAAGGGAAAACCACGACTAAGTGAAATAACGCCATTGGCCAGTTTCGTTCCGGTTTCTGGTTTTCCTTGAGCCGCCCTTCCGCACCCCGGACTAACTAACATGGCCATGCGCCTGGGATATGTGCGTCTCGTCTTTCTCTAACTCTATAGAGACAACGGGGATCAGGAGGGGTGGCATGAGACGAGAATTGGTGAGATGCCTGACAGGCACGCACGCAGAGAGAGGAAGAGATGATGCGAAGGATGGGCATTCGCAGTCTTTCTGAACTGTGGTTCCCCATGAGGAAGCGTGAGCCGACGACTCTGGACAACTCGCAACCTGACGTGCAACCCAACCTGTCCACCCCGGTTGATCGAAGGAACTGGAACCTCAACCTAGTCTTGCTCCCTGGCCTGGACTATATGACCTTTCCGTGGCATCTGGGGTAAGCGCAGGGACGAGCAACAACCACACAAAAAACCTTTTTCCAATCTCTTTACACTAGTCTCTTCCCGCCTCTTTCTCTCTCGGCTCCTCGCGTTTGGATGGAGAAATGACTTAAGACTTGCATCAAATCACCTAACCCACCCAACCTTGTGCGGTTCCTTTTCCACCACCCCCGTTCGTTCCCGCGCCCTTCTCTGACACCCACCTTTTCGAACCGGCCGCCGCCCGCCGACTTAGGAACCGCATGCCACACACACACCCCTCCACTTGTTTCGCTTCGGTTCATTACCCAAGGGGAGTCCCAAAGCGGCCCGAAAACTACAAGTAAGTGTGACTCTGCCCACCTCCCACGACGGGTTTCCGTGGACGTTTGTCTAGGCTGTATGTCTTGTTGAGTTCCCGAAACCTCTTGGGTTGAAATCTTGTCACACCGTTTTATCAGAAACGGTCCTTCGTCTCTCATCATTTTGAACATCTTGTCCATCTTGTTTCCTGTATCGAAAAGGTCTTGCCAGAGAGGTGAGCAGGGTCGGTTTTGTAAGACACACAGAGAGTTTGTCGAGGGGTAAGAAGCGTTCGGTGCAAGAGAAGAGGAACAAACAGAAGAGACCACATCGGATCCCGAAACCTACAGGCAAGACAGCAGCGAGGAAGAACAGCGCCGGGAAGGGGGTTCTGTACCAGAAACACTTCCAGAAACACAAAATAATATCCTTGTCTCTCTTTCTTTCCGCTCCGTCTTTTAACACAGGTATACACACGCACGCCACACACCCCAGATGGACCCGGAAAAGGCAGCACAGACATCCCACCGCCACCACCCCGGGGCCAACGACGACTACAACGACACGGCCACCACACACTCGTCGTACATCGCCCCAGAGGAGCCAGACTACAGCAGCCATGCCTACCCCGTCCCGGACAAGGCCGACTCGGCAGCGCACAACGGCACCGCCGCCTTCGGCAACGACCTGATCCCCTCCGTCTCCAACGCCGTGGCCAACGCCGGCGGGAACACTTACACCAACCCCGGCCACAGCGCCGCCGACGGCAAGGACGGCGACTTCATCAACCGCGTGCCCTCGGCAGCGACCACCACCGCCACGGAAGAGGAGACCTATCCCGAAGGCGGCCTGCGCGCGTGGTCCGTCGTGCTCGGCTCCTGGCTCGCGCTCTTCTCCGCGCTCGGCATCATGAACAGCATCGCCGTGTTCCAGACGTACGTCGCCACGCACCAGCTGCAGGGCTACCGCGAGGGCACCATCGGCTGGATCTTTTCCGTGTACACGTTCCTCTGCTTCTTTGGCGGCATCTACATCGGCCCCGTGTTCGACCGCTGGGGCCCGCGCTGGCTCGTTCTCTCCGGCACGGTGTGTCTCGTCATCGGGGTGATGCTGCTCAGCATCTGCACGCGTAAGTCTCACCCTCTTCCTTTACAAAGAAAAAATACTGACAAATGACACAGTCTACTGGCATTTCATGCTCGCCTTCGGCATACTCTGCGGCCTCGGGTCCTCCCTCGTCTTCACGCCGTCCATCGCCGCCGTCGGGCACTGGTTCAAGCGCCGCCGCGGCTTCGCCACCGGCATGGCCTCCACGGGCGGCTCCATCGGCGGCATCGTCTTCCCGCTCATGATGCAGTCGCTCTTCCCGCGCCTCGGCTGGGGCTGGACCATCCGCGCCGTCGGCTTCATCTGCCTCGCCCTCTGCGGCGCCTCCAACTTCCTCATCCGCTCCCGCCTCCCGCCGCCCCGCAACGCCTCCCCGCACCCGGACCCGCGCATCTTCCGCTCCGCCGCCTTCAGCCTCACCACCGCCGGCATCTTCCTCATGGAGTTCGCCCTCTTCATCCCGCTGACGTACATCTCCTCGTACGCCCTCAGCCGCGGCTTCAGCGAGTCCTTCGCCTTCCAGATCCTGCCCATCCTCAACGCCGGCAGCGTCCTCGGCCGCGCCCTGCCCGGCTGGTGGGCCGACGTCGCGGGCCCGTTCAACAGCAACCTCGCCGCCATCGTGGTGTCCGTCGTCGCGTGCCTGGCCGTGTGGCTGCCCGCGGGCGGTAGCGCGGCGGGCGTGATCGTCTTCGCGGTGCTGTTCGGCTTCGCAAGCGGGAACAATATCAGTATTTCGCCCGTGTGCGTCGGCCGCCTGTGCAAGACGCAGCACTATGGGCGCTACTACTCGACGACGTACACGTGCGTGTCGGTCGCGTGCCTGGTGGGCATCCCCATCGGCGGCGAGCTGATCACGGCCGCGGGCGGGGAGTACTGGGGCCTCATCGTGTTTACCGGTATTGTGTACGTGTTGGCTTTTGCGGCGCTGCTTGCTGCCAAGATTGTGTGTGTCGGGAAGAATGTTTTGGCTGTTTTTTAAAAAAAAAATGGACGCGAGATTTCATTTGCTTTTGGGGAAATCATTGTTAGGCGCAAAGGGGATACAAGGGGAAAAGTCTTTTTGGGGGTTTGGATAACATGATGAATGGCATTTGCACGTAGACCAAGATTGAGAGAGACACAGCATGTTTGTTTACGATGAGAAAATACTTAATGTAATATCATCATGAAAAATGATCCAGCGTCTACGTTCTGCCGCCGGCGTCTCGGTATTGCAGCGGCTATCGGTGCCGAAAAGGTCATGATCTGACCAAGAAAAGCACCCTTGCTGCATGTTTGATGTTTGCCCGCCCGCCCGTGCCAGGGGCGTAAGCAGCTTTGGTCGTGTGAGAGTTTCCAGTTTCCCGCTCTGCCGCCGTGTCGCGAGCTCCGATCCACCCGACGTCCCCGTGCCCAAAATTACCCGGCAGGATCCCTCACGGAAGGAGGGTCGGGTGGGGCGCACGGGCCCCCGTCGGCCCGTAACAGGAAGAGCCCGGCCGCTGCGAACGGTTAAAACCCTCGTCTCTCTTCCTTCTTTTCTGCCATTGCTGTTTCTTACTTGTCTGGTCGATTTTGAGCCGTCTCTCAGCAACGCGTGAGGCAGCCCGTCGGTTGCTCTTTTTCTCGAACTGTCCCGGCCTCTTGGGTGTTTACCGGCAGTGATATATCAAGGTGAGTGAGAGTGATGTAAGCTGCGTCATATGGCCGGAGGGCCGAGGTTGAAACGGAGATGGGCGCCGAGGGAGTTGATCATGAGGGGAGGGGACCACATCGCTTATATGCCACACTCTCAGGGTGCCTTTCTCAAAAGGAACGGTTTCGGAGATGTGCCTCTGTTTTGAAAATTTCTAAAGTACCGTCGTGACTAACACCACGGCAGATCTCACTCACTCATCCACGCCCACCAACCACACACCTCATCTCACAACCACCACACGCAACAACCTCGCCCAACATGACAACAGAAACCGCCGAGCACCAAGAGGACGCCTACTTCTCCTCCCAACCGCCCCCGAAAAACCTCGACGCCCACGTCTCCGCCGCCCGCGCCTTCATCACGCACCACGCCGCCCTCGCCGGCCGGCGCATCGTCCTCGTCACCTCGGGCGGCACAACCGTGCCCCTCGAGAAGCAGACGGTCCGCTTCATCGACAACTTCTCCGCCGGCACCCGCGGCGCCACCTCCGCCGAGTACTTCCTCGAGGCCGGCTACGCCGTCATCTTCCTGCACCGCCAGTTCTCCCTGCAGCCCTACAGCCGGCACTACTCCCACGCCACCGACTGCTTCCTCGACTTCCTGGCCGAGGGCGAGGATGGCACCGTCGTAGCCAACCCCGGCCACCAGGAGCGCATGCGCGCCGTTCTGCGCAAGTACCAGGCCGCCCGCAAGGACAACATGCTCCTCATGCTGCCCTTCACCACCATCACCGACTACCTCTTCGAGCTGCGCGCCATCGCGGGGCTGCTGAGGCCGCTCGGCCCGTCGGCGCTGCTGTACCTCGCCGCCGCGGTGTCGGACTTCTTCCTCCCGCAGGACCGCATGGCGGAGCACAAGATCCAGAGCACCAATGCCACGGACTCTCTTTCTTCTTCATCCAAGCCCGCGCCTCAAAGCCGCAACAACGGCAACGGAGCGCCCTCCGAAGACGAAGAAACATTCGACAACTTCGACTCCTCCCCCGCGATCCCGCGCTCCAAGCGCCTGATCATCGACCTCGACCCCGTGCCCAAGTTCCTGCAGAACCTCGTCGACGGCTGGGCGCCGCAGGGCATGGTCGTCAGCTTCAAGCTCGAGACCGATCCGGCCATCCTCGTGCACAAGGCGAAATACTCCCTTGAGCGCTACCAGCACCACCTCGTCATCGGCAACCTGCTGTCCACGCGCAAGTGGGAGGTCGTCTTCGTCGCGCCGGGCCAGCGGGACAGGTGGGTCCGGGTCCCCAGCGCGCAGCAGGGGCCGCGGGACTCGACGCCGGCGGAGGACAAGCCGCTCGACCCTGCGGCGCTGCCGGAGGGCGACCCCGAAGTGGAGATTGAGAGCTTGATCATCCCTGCCGTGCAGGAGCTGCACTCGAAGCACATCCAGTCGTTGCAGAAGTAGACTGTGGTTTAGAAGAGCTGGTGTTTTTCACTTACACGTAATCGAGGGGGTTAGAGCGAGCGTCACGTATATAACGGCATAGCGCGCATATATGGTAATGAAAAGCATTGAATACTATTGTTTTTGTTCTAGAAAAAGGTGGTGTCTCCAAGCCAATTCGCTACGTGATGCTGTGATTTGAAAATAAAATGTTACATGCGATCTTTTGAGTTTCAAAGACAGCCCTCGACATCTATTGCCGGGAGGAGTTCGACAGACGCCAGGCCCTCATGGGCAGCGACTGCAGGTGCAGGACCTTGGGACGGATGTACAGCATAAAGGTGACGACGCCAAAGACGACGCAGATGATGTTGACGAAGTAGTATCCGTCGCGCACCATGTCGCACGTGCCGCCGCCCTTGACGCAGCGCTCCTTGTCCGGCTGGAGAGAGCACGAGAAGGGGTCGGTGACGACCGGGCCCTTGAGAGCGTCGATGTCGGCGGGGTTGCCGGGGTGGCAGGTTGCGACGGTGAAGTAGTCGACGAGACGGAGAACGAAGAAGCGCGGGAACGTGCCGCCGAGGTTGCAGACGCTGAATCATGTTAGTATCTTGAAAACGAACGGATGGACAGAAAACTTACGTGGCCAGCAGTGTCATGTAAGTGCCGCCAATGACAGGGTCTGCGATTCTAGCGTGGAACGCTGAGACGGCGACGAACATGACGGTGTTGGTGAAGGTCGAGAAGACGTGCTCTCCAATGACAACAAGCATGTACCAAGAAGTCACGCCGCCGGCGGGGAAGATTGTGACGGTGAACTGCGCAATCAGAGCCGCGACGAGACGACCCATGAAGCCCCAGCACCACAGACGCATCGGGGTGTACTCTTGCGACCACTTTCCGGCGTAGTAGCCAAGCGCGATCTCAAAGGGAAAGTCGATCAGAACAGTCAGAGCCATGTTCTCCTGGCCAAAGCCCTTGTCAATGAGCTTGAGGTTGGTGACGGCATCGTTAGCCTGGAAACCGATCTTGGCGATGAGATGGACGATGATAATCGTCTGAATGTTCTTGAGCTTGAGAACGCCCCACATGATCTTGTACACGTCCCAGATGCCGTCCTCGTTCTTGGTCTTTTCCTCGCGCTTGAACAGAGACAGGCCGATGGTAATGGCAATGTAGGCCCAGCCCCAGAAGGTGAGATAGCCGCCAAGGTTCATCAAGCCCGTGTCAAGCGGGGTGCTGCGGAAGTAGCGGTTGGCAAAGTCCTTGGAGTTGAACGCCAAGAACACCGTGTAGGACAGGAAGTGGCCGGCAGTCAGGCCAACAGTTTGCGCAGTGGAAGCATACGAGACATTCCCGGGAGTCAGTAGAGTCAGGGCCCAGCCGTCTACGGCAATATCTTGAGTGGCGCACATAAACACCAAGAAGAACCACCACCCGGTAAAGTTCCACACAGTCGGGCCACCGGGCTTTCCAGTCGTAGCCATCATGTTCTCGACAGTCGAGCCGAGCCACAGCATTCCCAAACCAGAGAGCAGCTGGATGGGGAGAATCCAGCTCTTTCTGCGCCCAACCTTGGGGCTCCATACCGCATCGACGATCGGGCTCCACAGGAGCTTCAGCGAGTAGGGATAAGACGCCAGACTGAAGATTCCAATCTCGCTGTATGACATGTGATCCTTCATGAGGAACGGCACGGAGCCGCCGGCGAGACCCATGGGAACACCCTGCAAGAAGTACAGCAGCACCAACAGGAGGAAGTTGCGCTGGTCTTGCACGGGCAGCTCGAAGAAGCCATGGTTGTTCGCGATGGGCGTCTTGGGGACGGGGTCGTCGAGGGTGAAGGATTCGCGCGCCATGAGGTTCGCGGTGACGGTGTCGGAGCCGGGGGCTGTCGTCTTCCGCCGGTACTCAACGTTGTTCTGATTCATATCGCCGTTGGCGTGGCCGTTGGTGCCGTCTGTGTCGACGGCAAGATCGGCCAAAGCTTTGCGCTTCGTGGACTTGTTCCGGCGGGTTCGGACGCTCATTGGTGCTTGGTAATCGTGAATCTGCGGCGTAGTCGTAGGGTGGGGAGCAGCGTGGAGTAGTTGGAAAGAAACAGTAGTATGCAGAGGTTAGAGAAAGAGGTTGGAAGACTTTGTGCGACAAGTCGAGTGTCGTGAGGACAAAAAGTTTGGGTTTCGAGTACGGATCGAGATAAGGTCGAAGGCGGGGTGGAGCAGAGTCCGTGGGAGTCAAGGCGACACTGCTTAAAAAGCAGCTGGAAACCAGTGACAAGCGGAAGAAGCGCTAGGCAGCGGGACGCGCGAAGTTTGTGCGGTCGGGTGTTGGTTTGGTAGGAGTGCGCGCGAGGAAGGCGATGTGTATGTGTCCCGGGACGAGTGGACGGGAAGCGCAACCGTGGCCTTTGACACTTTTTGGGGAAAAGCCTGTGGCAACAACAATGAATGAATAATGGTCGGCGGGCCGCTTTATTAGGCTCCAATAAATGACTGTAAGAAGGTTTTTCAATGAGGAGAAATAATGTGACAGAAAAAAAGAGACCCAAGTCCAAGTGGACTGAGACGCGGAGAAGATTTACCGAAGCAGAGCAAGAAGGCGAAGGCGCTGTGTTCTTGATTGCGACGATACTTGGCGAACAAAGAAGAAAGAGACGGGACGGGGGAGACAGGCGCAGCAAAGAAGCTTATCCTCGTCCACCTCAGTTCCAGTCGCCGACTCGATCCACTCCGCTGCTGGAAAGCCACCCGAAGGGAGCTGCCTCGGGGGACCCCTGGCGCCATGCCTAAAATGGAGAACTGGAGGACTGATAAGATACCAGATTAGATAAGCCCCCCGCAGGTCAGAGGTCGCATTCCACCATGGCACGATGGCCCGGCCGAATGATGTTTTGTTGATTTGCGCTTCTCGGCAACGAATGTCAACTTCTCAGACACGTCGTCGCATTAAGCACCCTCAATCGCATCATCGCAACCACCACCCATTGAAGATTTTCCGCGGAAACCAACACACGTTGTCTTGCGCATCGTCTTCAACAGAGATCAGCGGGCGCCATGTCGGCTGAACCGCAACCGCAAGACGCGGCTGCTGAGGCACTCAACCAAGAGATCAAAGACCTCAAGGCCAGACGTAGGTTGCATGTCGAATTGCTACGTGTTAGCTGCTAGCTCACAATGCAACAGTCAAATCTTTGAAAAAGGACGTCAAAATTCAGGCGACGGCTTTGATCTCGTCTGAATCGACGCGACAAGCCCTCAAAGAAGCCGACCGCAACCGTGGTGCGCTGGCGCTGCCCTCCAAATCGAAACCAGACCGCGAAGAGATCCTCTCCCGATCGAAAGCCCAAGACGCGCACGACCAGCAATGTCTCTACCGCACATGCGCAACCGTCACGACCTTCAAGGTCCAAGATCCCGACCCGAACGCCGTCGACCACGGCAACGTCCTCGGCATCCGCATCGAGCTGATGGCCGACGCGCGCTTCCGACGACCGTTCTACGTAATGCTCAACCGGCCATACAAGGACTCGCGGCACCTGCGAGTGCACCGCCATACCGTCCCCGTCTGCATTCCGCTCTCAGGACTCGCTGCACGACACTTGCCCCCTCCGAGACCAGCCGACGCCGAGAGGCAGACGACGCAGGACCTGTCGCGCTTTGTCCGGACGTTGAGGAGGGAGATTGTCCGTTATCACAATCGTATTGCTGTCATTGGCGACCTGCAAAGAGCGGCAGGGCTGCGCGGCGGTCCGCGAGAGGACGAGTCGGAGCAGGCTGTGGTCAGCATCAGTGCAGCAGATGGCGAAGCGAAGCAGATCAGCCTTGAGTGGGCCGACGGCAGATCAGGCAGATTGGTCATGAGCGAGGATGGGCAAATCCAAAAGGTTGTCGTTCTCGGCAGCGGTGGAAGAGACCGAGAGGTCACGCGAGAGTTGCTTGGAGAGAGCCGTCGCGTCGAAGACGTCGCCAAATGTCTGACACGCACATGAGACCAAGCCAGGAAGTGGACATCGTCAACACCTGTCTCTCAAAGTGCAGACTCGATGGCTCAATTAATATGGGGTTGTCGATGATATGTGCAAACACCGATACACAGAAACGAGATGTATTCTGCGGACTTCAAGACCACCGACACCGTGGCCAGAAACAGGGGCTTTTCACGATATACTCCGGCCCTTCCAGAACCGCATTAACCTCCAATCTTACGGATGAGGTGCAGTAATCAACGAAGAGAACACTGCAAACCATAATTGCGAAGCTCTATCGGTCTAGGCTAAGCCCGATCCTCGACTCATGTTGTCTCCGGATCGTCCGGGCCACGCCCTGACACAAATATAAGCATATTGACCATAATCTGCAGCGCTATGCAGCAAACTCGGTCCTCTCCGACCGCAAAACCCTGGGGATTCCCAATTAAGACCAGGTTCCCACGAGTTCGGACGGAGCAGATCGCGCGGGGGAAGTGAGCTACCCAATCTGTCGATCCCCCAGACTCTTCGGACGAGCTTTCGGCTGATCGCAACCTCCGGCGGAAAAACAAACCTGGGGAAAGGAAATTTCACCGCCATTCGCCCTCGGAGACACCACGGAGATGAGACAGCTCCTTCGAAGACTTCACAAGGGAACGGCGCCGCCACAAGACCGTTAGGACAGTCAGTGCGAGATTTGGAGTCACTGTTGATCACGCTAGAGCAAAATCGCGGATAGGCAAGCCAGAAGCTGTAAAAAAAGAACCGGAACCCATTATATTAGCCTTAAACTAATTAAGTTGGGTGTTTAGACGCCAGAGTGCCCCCCCGTTCCCCCCCTCCGCGCTTTTCTCAGCGCGAAAGTCCCAGAGGAAGAAAGAGCCAACCCAACCCGTCCAAGTTAACCCCGTTTGTCATTCCCAAAGTTAATTCCCATTTCCCCATGTGTCCCGTTTGCCTTTGATATCATTCATGTGTATGTCCGCATGAGAAGCCCTTTACCCCGTCTATACACCCCCATTTGAATTGAACAAGAAAAAAACAACCAAAAATCTCATAAAAAGTTGTGCAAGTCTAAGTGTGTGATTATTGCAGGTTTTTGTGTATTGTTCAGATGAAGGCGGCGGCAGCAGCGACGGCGGCGAGGACCATGCCGCCGGCGCGCTGGGCGTTGGGAGCAGCAGCGGCGGTGACGACGGCGCGGCTGGTGGTGGCCGTGGGGTTCGGCTTGGTGACGGTGCCGACGTCGGCAGGCTTGGTGGTGGTGGCGGCCGGGGGCGCGGCGGGGGGAGCAGAGACGGGAGGGATAACGACGGAGGAGAGGGTGGCCGGGGGAGCGGGCGCGCTGGGGGCGGGCTGCTCGACGGCGGTGGTGGGGGCAGCCGGGGGAGCGGCGGGGGGCGCGGAGGGGGCCGGGGCCGGGTTGACGGGGACGGGGCAGATGGTCACGACGGCGGGGACGGTGACGGTCTTGTAGGCGGTGCCGCCGTTGCCGCCGCCGTTGCCGGGGCAGTTGGTGACCTCGGGGGCGCAGGAGATGACGGTGTGGACGGCGGTCTGGGTGATGGTGGAGGTGGTCCACTTCCACTGCGGGGTGGTGGTGGGCTCGGGCTGCTCCGGCTCGTCGGGGGTGTCGGTGGGCTGGGGCGGCGTCTCGGTCTTCTGGGGCTTGTCGTGGTCGCCGCCCTTGTCACCGCACTTGCCGTCCTTGTCGCACTTGTCGCCGCCCTTGTCGCCGCACTTGCCGTCCTTGTCGCACTTGTCGCCGCCCTTGTCTCCGCCCTTGTCGCCGCCCTTATCACCACAGTTGTTGCCGTCCTTGTCACACTTGCCGTGGCCGGGCTTGCCCCACTTGGGCTTTCCCGGGTGGACCCAGTGCCAGCCGTGCTCCTTGTCGGAGTCGCAGTCGTCGATGTAGACGTCCGGGTGGGGAGGGTGCCAGACGGAGATGCAGTCGGCCGGGGGCGCCGAGATGGGGCCGAAGGTCTTGACGCTGAAGTCCGCGCTGCCGCTCAGGCCGAGGGGCTCGATGCCGGGAGGGTAGCTGAACTTGCCGTCCCAGGTGGCCTGGGCGACGGCGGCGAAGCTGAGAGCTGCGATGGTAGAGTAACGCATTTTTATGTGTGTGTGTGTGTGTGTGGGTGTTTGTGTGTAGGGGTATGTATGAGAATAAACCTCGAAAGAGAGTGACGAGGGATGTTCTATGAAGGAGTGATAGAAGGAGAGTGGGAAAGGGTTGGTATTGCAGATTATTAGTGAGTGTAAGGGTATCAGAGATACTGAAGAGAGTAGAGGGAAAGGGCAGAACAGACAGGGTGAAGAGTCGTCCTTTTGAATCTTTTCCTCCCCCCGCCGTACATACGCTGGAAGGGGAATAATGACGATGTAAGCCGGGAGAAGGCCGCCCCTTCCTCGAATAGACTCGTGGGGCCCAGGCTGAGTCGCGCCCATGATGGACTAGTTCGATTTCATCATGTCATTTTCTTCCGCCATAGAGAGTGCTGCTAAGGCGAAGAGGGGCTGCGGGCATGGGGCTTCACAGAAAGAAAGATACTACCTAACCCGCAGGCCTCCATCGCTATCCTAAGATCGACGCGATTGGACCAAACGGTTCGTGGATGCTAGTCGATCATCCAGGGGTGAGAGAGGGGACGTGACCACAAGGAACGTCCTGGATAGAGTGTGGCCTGGCTGAAATTGCGTTGGACTCAATTTGGGACGACAGGTACGGATACGGGTGAGGAGGTGGTCGAGCACGACGTTGGGCTAAACGCCATTTGGGTGTGCCGGGGAAGGGCCGGTCTAGTTGCGCCAGGGCTACCTCTCCATCTTCTCCTCGGAAGGAGAAAAAAAAAGAAGGCCACTAGTAGGCGAAAGCTGGGGGATGGGCGCAGCCATTGTTGTTGCGCATGGTCGTGATGCAGGGACGGTGCTGGGCCCTCTGTCGGCAGATTGGACGTGATCCCTGCGCGGGAAAAAGTAGTGTAGTCTACACTAACAGGAACAGGAGAGAGAGAGAGCCCAGTAGCCAACCAACAGCTTCCGGATTCGCCCAGGTGCGGGTGGGCGATGTCACGTCGTCCGACAAACCAGGAGGTACCAGGAGGCGCGCTAAAGTGGCGCGGGTTGGTTCCTTGCAGCAAGGTGGTGAGCTTAAAGAGACTTCGACTAAGAATGGGACCTGGCCACCCCTCCATTACTACGGTATGTGAGGCAGCACAGCCCATCATCCGAACTTTCGAAACACCACAGGCCCCTCTCCCATGATTTTGGCCAATTTCCAAGGTCAAAGCAGCCCCAGGCACGTTCTGGGAAACTTCCTGTCACCCCTTTTTCTTTTCTTTTCGCGAACTCCGAAGTTCTGTGATGGAGGGTTGGATGATGTCAAGAGTGGTGGTGGCCTCACGGCCCCGATGGGATATCGCTAGTTCTCATAGGGCCCATAGGAGGGCGATGACCTCTTGCTTAGCATCAGCGCTTAAAGGACAGCAAATTTCGCCGGGCGATCTTTCGATAGTACTTTGTTGACGTGGGAAAGGTTCATGCGAATCCTCATTTATGCGGGCAGAGCAGGCAAGACAGACAGAAGCAAAGTTCGAAAATTCATTTTGTTTCTTCAGATTAGGGGCATTGCTGCTTCCGTTCCTCTGCATCTCGAAACTATTTGGTTTCCTGTCAGCGGCGCTGACATGCGGCATGACCACATTTCGTCCAAACATTCCCTTGGCTTGCAGGATTCACCCGAAGAAGCCTAACCCAGCAGGCCTCTTTCAAAAATAGGAAATGCAGAGAACAGCGAGAGAAAGCCACCCGAGCCATGGGACTCCTCGTTTCGTGGGCTGGCTTGACGCCACAACCGTTGCGCTTGCGGCTGGACTAAGAGGCCACCACTCGCCACACCTGAGACGAGAAAGTGTGGTTTCCTTGCGAAGGGGCCCCCTCTCGTGACTCCGATTTAACTCGGCTCTAGCCGTAAAGAGAGGGATTCCTCGTCTTCTGGGGAGATCAAAGAGCCGAGTCATAACGCACCCGCAATATTACGGCAATTTGTTCAGCTATGGGCGGTTAGCATCATGGGTTTCCACTTTGCATAGCCATCTAAAGACAACTTACTAGAAACTGAATCGATCTTTTGTGTGTGCATCCTTGAGCGATGTGCTCCTATAGGGCCAGCGGCGCCGTAGCTGAGATCTCGCATACAGAAACCCGCTCGGCCCGATGCCTCATTCGCATAAAGGCTGGATGGGGAATAGAAGGCGATGTTGGGTGCCCGTGCTTTCGAGCAGACGCTAGCAAAGAAAACTTCACCAGTCCAGCGCCTTCTTCGTCTGCGGCACCGCAGAGCTCGGCAACCGCTCCGGGCTGGGCTGTCTCTCGTGGTCCTCTGCGTCGCCGATGGCATTGAGTTCGATGCCCCATCGCTCAATCTCGGCATCTACGGCCTTTGTCCACTTCTGAATGAGGGGATGGGCACGAGCCACGTCGGAGAAGAGAATTTCTTCATCGCCCGATGACGATGATTTCTCGACGTGGAACTTCCAGGTGCCGTCGGTATTCCAGAAGGCAGGCGTAAAGATCGAGTCAGTCTTGAGCTCAGCTTTGGCCTCGTCGAGGGCCCGTCGCGCATCCTTCGCGACGGCTTCATCTCCCTGGCCGCCATCGTCCAGGGCGTGGGCGATTCCTTCGAGCAGGCCCAGGAGCTGGCCCGCGAGGGACCCGATCTCGGCGCCCAGGCTGAAGCCCTCGTCGAAGCCTGCCTGGATGCTCGTGGCCTTGGCGGCGGTGACGCCCTCGCGGTAGCCGGCGGTCGTGTGTTCGGCCTGCAGCCTTGGCATGTCTGACGGGTGCGCGCCCGCGGGTGCGTCGAGGGCCACGACGGTTGGCGAGCCTGGCGCGGAGCCCCAGACGTCGTCGAAGGGGTCCTGCTGCGCTTCCATGGCGGGGTTGAGCCGGGGGTCGGGATTCATGGCGATGGTGAAGGGCTCTATTTCCGTGTTGTCGATGGGTTGGAGATGCATTTTGGGAGACGGCGAGGCGAGAAGGCTGGGAGATCCTGTTATGTGGTCTCCTGGTGCGAATGGCCTCAGTGGCGGAAAAATTCGAGATGGTGAGTTTGGGAAAAGTCGTGAGTGAAAAATTGAAGCTTGATTTGTCAAGCATCCCCCGCACCACATTTTTGCGTCACTTCGCACTGTCTTTTTGTCACCAAACTTGTACTATAATACTGTATGAACGCTTGTGTGCACTGTATGACTGATCACATTGCTTACCTTCACCGTGGTGAACCATCTGTCTCTCATCACTGCTTATTCTCAACATCGTCAGCTTCACATTGCACCTCCGATATATAATCACTCTATTAACGTTGCTGCGCGGCGCTAAATGCGGCTCGAGATGGATCGGTTCTCTATCCGCGGCTCACCCATATACGATTCACATAAAGTGGCTGCAACCGACTGACTGGCGATGAAACAATCCTCACCGCAAAGTGGGAAAAAACTTGGCGACCACCAAAATTAGCATCCCGCTGGAAGGCGAAGACGATGACGGATATCGTCTGAATTCCATCTCTTCTACCCTGCGTACGCGTGTGCGATCAAGCATTTCATCCCATCTCATCGGAGCAGGTCGCACGTCACTGCCCAGATCCTTCAGCTGTGCCCAGCGCATCGTCATTCAGCGGCTTTTCCGGTCACATTGACAATCAATCACAGCTAGCCTCAGAGCTTATTCAATTCCTTGTATTGGTATGTAAATGTGACATGCTAATCGCTCAAACAAAGTCTATCTTTCCGTGGTATATCCGCCCAATGTCTACGCCGTATCCAAAACAACAACCTCGGCATCGGCTTCTCCAATGCTCTCGACGTTCAACTTGTCGCCTGCATTGACCGCATCCACAAATGCGCCGTCGCCCTCCGACAAGACGGCGTCATCGCGACCGTCGATGCGAATCTTGGCCTTGCCGCCCTTGGTCATCGGCAAATGAACAAACACCTTGCGCTTCGTCTGCTGCGTGACCTTGGCGCCGACGTTCCACTCAAAAGCCTTGTTCGGCTCAATGATACCCGCGCCCATGACGAAGTCCGCGTGGATCGGGATCGTGTCTGGGATAGACGGCTCCGCCGCCTTCTCCTCCGCGAGCGTGGCCTCCGGGCCGGCCTTCAGCGGCGAGAGAATCTTCACGAAGCCCTTGCGCTTCTCCTCCTCGGCGAAGTGGCGGGTGTGGTACGTCGGCGGCAGCCCGCGCTTCCATGGGATGGCCCAGATCTGCAGGAAGTGCACCGTGTCGCGGCCATGCTCGTTCATCTCGGAGTGCGCGATGCCGGTGCCGCCGGTGGTGAACTGGACGTCGCCGCGGTGCATGCGGTAGAACTTGTCGCTCTGGGCGCCCTCGCTGCCCTTCTGCAGCATGGAGTCGCGGTGCGTCAGCTCGCCCGAGAGGATGTAGCTGAAGATCTCAAAGTCGCGGTGCGGGTGCGTTGGGAAGCCGCTGTTGGCCTTGACGCGGTCCTCGTTGAGCACGCGCAGGGCGCCGAAGTTGTTGAAGCGCGGGTCGTACCAGTCGGCGAAGGAGAAGCTGTGGTAGGTGTTGAGCCACCCGTGGTCGGAGTGGCCGCGGGTGCCGCTCCGGTGCGAGGTGATCTTTGCGTGGTGGAGGGTTTTGGACATTGTGCTCTTGATGGCGTTGAGCATAGACTCTGGCTCTGGAGATGTGATGTTGGTGGTGTTCGTCTTGAGAAGTGGGGCAGTCAGGTCTGTGATGAAGCTCTTGAGTTGAGTGTTGAAGATGATGATGGAAATGAAAACAGCGAAAATCGCAGTGAGTGTCGCGAGACGAGGCATATATACTTGTGTTTCTCCTTGGAACTTCGTTGAATGAAGAAGCTAGCAGGATGGAGAATCAACTTGGAAACTGGTTTGGAATACTTGTTCAGCATTTGCAAATCTCATCTGCCGCTTATATCTGTCGCCAATACCGGCGAAGGCTACTGTAGGGGTCTTACACATGCTCCCCGCGAAGATGTCTAAGCACTTACGTAAGGCGGCATCGCACGGGGCTGCGGGGCGGGTGGCTGCAGGTAGTGATTCGATGGAAATTTTCGCAGTTGGACCGCTGAGAATTGGATTATTCATGCTGACAGCTTCTAGAAGCCCGGGCACCCCGCAGGTTCGGACCCTCACTGAAGTGGGACATTCCGACGCAAGCGGCTTGACGCAATGCCGCCGCTGGCTGCAAGTCTCCCTCCACACAGAACCTCTGTATGTCCATGCCACGATCAAGGTTTTTTGTTCGCTGTACGGAAGACTCTATCAACTCAAACCTAAGTCGAAGAGGGTTGATAAAAATAGAGCTAGCAGCGAAGGCAAAGACGCAACGATTGCAGAGTTGTAGAAATAGCAGCCACGATAGCATAACCATGACGTCGATCTCTCAAGTAAATGCTGCTGTCATTGATGACAGGGTCCGATCAAGAAAAATTGGCGGGATGATAAGGCAATTCATCACCTAGCTAGTTGTGCTAGGACCAATGTAAGCACTCCCGATGTCTTTGACCTTTTCACGATTCGATATAAAGATGAATTGCAATGCCTGTTCATTCAATACGCTATTGAGCAGGGAATATTCCTGCTGCCTACAAAGTCTGTAGAGTCTGTAGAGTCTGTAGAGTCTGTAAAGTCTGGAGAGTAACCATCCATCCCGAGTGCTCTAGCCAACATTGCCTTGGTACGGGATCTTGTTAATCTTACACCTGAGTATCCTGAATATGTATCAGAGTCTTCGAGGTCCACTGGCGAATGCTCCGTCTCAATTTCGCCGTCTGCAAGGATGCTTCTCTCTAGAACCTGCAACGCCTTGCCATGGTCTGGCATCAAAAATACGTAACAGTTCAGGAGGAAAATCATTCTCCCAAATCTCTTGTCGTATCCTCTAGATTCTCGATAGCGATCATGAAGCTGTCTTGCTATTTGGCGAGTCGTCAAGCCATTCTGACATTTCAAACTAAGATCCAGCCCTCCTGCTCGAAGTAATAGTTTCACAACGCGCAACTGGCCACTTGTCACTGCAGTCGAAAGAGCTGTTGCGCCATCTACCATCGATCTCAAGTTGACGTCGGCGTTTCTCGACAGTAACACTTTGACAATTTCTGTGTCGCCGCTATTTGCAGCATGTATAAGAAGCGTAGATCGTTGCATACTGCCGCCTCGGGTCTTCCAGTCGAACTCGAAGTCGACGTCCACCTGTTCGGCATCGAGGAGATATTCGAATACCTTCCTTGACCTGTTTTCTAAAGCTACGATGATCAGTTTTCTCGCCAACATGACTGTGTCCGTCATCCGGATCTCATCGTTCCACTCTTCATGAAGAAGCATGAAGACTGATAGATCATCCGCTTGGGCAGCAAACGAGAGTAGTTCTGGTTGCAACCGATTTTCATGAGCATTGCCGGCGGTCAGTAGCAGATTAAGTATGCGCGGATGGCCGTTCTTCACTGCAACGGCAAGAGGCGTCTGGTGAGTGCTTTTGCGAGCATTTGTGTCAATCTTGCCAGTCGCCAGAAGCAACTCAACAACTGCAAGTTTTCCCTCCGCCACTGCGAGTAAAAACGGCGTACACCCGACGTTATCTCGTGAGTCCACCTCGACTTTTCTTGTATTCAAAAGCATTCGAACAACTTCCGTGTGTCCAAACTCTGCCGCGTACGAAAGTGCCGTTCTCCCGTAGTGATCTCGCAAGCTGACGTCGATGTCATTAGCTTCTAAGAGCTTTTGTAAGACTTCCGTGTGTCCAAACTCTGCCGCGTACGAAAGTGCCGTTCTTCCGCAGCGATCTCGCAAGCTGACGTCGATGTCATTAGCTTCTAAGAGCTTTTGTAAGACTTCTATGTATCCAGCCTCTGCCGCGTACGAGAGTGCCGTTCTCCCGCAGCGATCTCGCGAGTTCACGTTAATTCTACCAGCTTCCAAAAGCATCTGTACGACTTTCATATGTCCGTATTTCGCTGCAAGCGAAAGAGAGGTTTTGCCGTTCCGATCCTTGAGATTCGGATTCGCCTTGCCAGATTTGAGAACCCCCTGGACTGTGGTTAAATAGCCCCTTTGCGCTGCATACGACAGAAGACTTCGGCATGGGTGAGAACAAGGCTTGGATTCCTTTTTTCTGACACAATTCATGTCGTACTCGATATCGCTGGAAAGCAACAGCTCGACAATTGAATCGTACCCTTTGTCCGCAGCATGTAATAGTGAAGACATCGCGTCTTCCTGACTAATTATAGCTCCTTCAGTTCTCAAAAGAGTTTCGACGATGGACTTGTGCCCATGTTTTGATGCGGTCACAAGAGAGAGACCGATATTGGGACGCTCATGATTCTTGAATGTGGTTCGTTTGCTTTTCGTCTTGAGAAGCATCATGACAATGTTATTAAGGCGAGAAGTAGTAGCCGGGCGAAGTGCTGACCTGGAACTAGAGCCGTATTTCCCATGAAGATTATATCTGCCTTGCGCAAGAATGTCTTCCACCACATGATTGATGCCGAGATATGAAGCCATTTCGAGTGGATCAGAGCTGGGATCGAAGCATCCGAAAGAAGAACCTTGGTGGTGCATAAAATTGGTGTACCAGGTCATGCAGCCTATCGAATGTGTGTCGCAGAGTCGGGAGATGTCGTCACGTAAGTTTAGACTCTCTCCCATCTTCGATTGCCGATAGTGAGAAATCCAGTATCTCGAAGTATAGTCGAAAAATGGATAGACCTTCGAATATCCCACCAGTGCTGTTCTGGTCGGATATATTGATAGTGGATGTTCGAAAACAGTGTTGACCAGATACCAAACACATATTCTCGTAATGATCCGATGTGACACCTCCAAGCTCAAGCACGCCTCCCACTCAAGACGACGCCCAGATGGAGCATCGCGGATGAGGAATTCTCTTGCCGTCTGGTGTATCAAGTGGACATGGTCTTGGACGACAACCACAAAGAGACCGCAAATGTTTCTCATGCCTTCGACGAATGGAACAGACTCCATAACAGGGAATTTACCACCAGATGACTGATGGGCGTTTACTGCTATGGCCATCGCCATTTCCTCCACTGACAAGGGTCTGGCGGCTGCGACAATAATGTGCAACAATGTCCTAGCTGCTTGAACATCCACGCTCTGACGCAAAATCTTGTCATACGCATCTTCGACCGTCTCGGGAAGGCGGTCAAGGAATCTCTCTAGACTGTTGTTTTCCACACGCTCAAGGGTTTCGAGCATATCGCATATGACATGAATCCAGAGATAAGTTCTATTGCTCACACTTGTGAGTCTTTGAACCACTTTCTCTTCCTCCTCGAAGCTGAGCTTTGATTCCAGTACGAGCTCTTCAACCCTCTGTTTTATAACGATATTGATCTCCGCAGAGATCTTGCCGATCTCAGCTTCGTCTTCCCCACGAAGGTTAATGTGAGGTATCCGTCCCTTTCGAATTGCCCTTCGAACTTCGTTATAGGGACGGCTGAGCAAAATGAATCTCAAGTTCGTCTTGCTTTTTTCATAAAGATCGCCAAGTGCCTTGGCCATTCTAAACCATCCTGAAGTCTCGCATTCGTCCAATGCGTCCATGACACAGATGGTGTCGACGATTTCGTGGGAAACCTTCGCAAAAATGTTCCACAGGCTGCTGAAACCCTTCGATCTCTTTTCGCCCATTTCTTCGAGAAGTTTGAGTACTTCTTCTGTAAACAGATCGGGATCGTCTTTCAGAAGTTGATGAATCAAGCACTTTAAAGCGCTTTCCGCATTATCTTGATCGTCAAAGCCATCCTTGAAGAAGAAGTAGATAACTCTCGAGGGTTTCAATTCGTAGTCAATCAAGTACCTTGCCAGAACGGACTTGCCACAACCAGGGTCTGCAGAAACCCAGAGAAAACTCTCATCGAGGCTGACCATCCAGCTTCGATAAGTTGGGTGCTCGGTGAACCATTTGCATGTGTTAGCCTTAGCCTCAAGATTCCGATTTTTGTGGTCCTCGTACGACGCGCAGTTGAGATGGCGGAAGGCTTTTCGTCTTCTTTCGCCTATTAAAACGGGGTCGTCAGCACTGTTACATGTGAAGACAGGCACTTAGCCCGTCTTCTATTCGTCCACGACAAGAAGTAGAAATTTCCTCGGTAAGATAGAATGTAGAGACCAATAAGATTCTGAATTTCTACTGACCTGGGGTCAAACCAATATGAGCATCTCCACTAATGTTGTTTATATGTCCAGAACCAAAGTTGTTCCATGTTGTGTTATGGTCGCCAACTTGATTCACCATGGGTCCTTGCCCACCATGCGAGATGCTGACTTTGCCAGACTCTTCCAACATTTCATCTGGTGCAGAGTCCTTGGCTTTCCCGACTAATTCCATAGCTTCCATCAGCTGCTCAAGTTGCTCTGAAGTTGCAGCATTGATTGTCTCATGACTTGCAAGGGTGTATATGTCCTGCAGGATCTTCTTCATCAGATCTTCGACACGCCCCTTCTTGCCGCGGCTCTTGATCAGAGAAATGTACTTGTCAAGACTCCATGAAGCTGTGGGGTCTCCGGGGTCAAGTTTCTCCAAGGTCGTCTTCAGAGCCTCGGCGTTTCCTTTGCAGGAGTTGATGACCGGGAGGAGAACTCGGATCGTGGACTCTGGGGCATCGCGGGATCGAGATTCGATGTCACTCAAGATCTGTTGAGCAAGTGGCACCCTCAGGGCGACTTCAGCGAATGCCTCAGGTAGTCCCTTCATCGACTTGATTTTGTTGTAGGCTACCTCGGCAGCCGTCAAGATGCCGACGACGCTGCCGATGATTCCGACCACTTCAGCCATTGTCGATGCGGTCGGAGTACTTCGAGGAAAAGGTTTGGCACGCTACCGAAGTCGACGAATGCGTCGACTTCACAGAAGTCAAGAGTGATCGACGCACTGTAAAAGTACTCCGGAAACGCAGCACGAGCTGCTAGAGATATTGTGCACGATTGAAAGAATGAACAGGTTGACACGATTGACGCGGGCTGGGGGTCGCTATGGGCGAGGGAGAAGAAGTTCTTGTGGAAGAAGACAACAAATGAGCAGTGGCAATTCACGTGTCGTGCTGACGAACTCGTTGATGCACTTTGTTTGATTCACAGGCGCTTACGAGGGTTGATTGGACATGAAGGCCGCTCTCTTGCTGCGCTAGGTGAGCTATGCAGGCAAGAGACATCGACATTCAGCCTGGTCCAATGATGTTTGCATTGCACTTGCTCGCGAGGCGTTCTCTCACTGAGCTCTGAAAGCCACATGTAACACCTCAGCAGTTGCATGGCATCAAGTTTCGAATGTCGAATCAAATCCCTCTACATGCCGGCTTAATGGACAGATGCCTGCTATTTTTGGATGCTGGATGGGGATTGGCGAGATTGGCGGGATGAATGCAATGGTCAGCTGGCCCAACTACTACCCCAAGTGTTCCTCAGTTTCCAACCAAGCTCTGCGTTTCTGGCAGCAGCAATCATCGGATGGGCAAAAAGAATCCGTGTTTCAGGGGATCTGTTCCAAGGGCGACTAAGACCAGAACTCATTTCCACTCATCCAAGTTCTGCGCGACGTAATTATTGAATGTTGAATACGGCTTGATTCTTCATGATCTACAAATATCCTCTGGGACTAAGCTTTCTGGATACACATTCAGTATCGTGGCATCTGTAGGTAGGCACCTACTGATGGCAATCATCAGTATCTCGCCACGTTACAGGAGAGTTGCTCGAGACTTCTCTCTTAGAAGGAACCGGCCGCTGGTATTCCGAGTCTTGACTCAAAGCCTGGGATGAGCCGGATTATGGAACTCTTGAAGAAGATTAAAGATCTGCAGCATGGTTAAGATCCAGTGCAGCTGCGACTCGTAAGGCGACTGGGGTCACAGTGCGACTGCAGGCCTCATGAGTAAGTTGAATCATCCCTTGATGTTCTGACCAATCCGCGGGTCCAAGGGTGAAGTCTTGGAATTGTGAATTCCAATCTATGCGGCTTCATGCCGAAACCTCGTTGTTGAGCCGGGTATCATCGTTGAAGTGTGTCTGATCTTGTACAAACTGACACCTTAAGTGGCGATACAAACAGAGAATCAATGAACGTCTCAGACTCGATAATCACATAGTGCTCTCCTGTCCTCGTCATATTGGAAAAGTTTATGAAGCTTCGTTGAAATCACACTGGTGATAATGACATGAGAATCAGGACTGGTCACGATACGGCGCAGGCAAAATCACCGTAGCTATGGTGTGCAATAAGCATGCACTCGATGACTGGACTAATAGCTGTCTAGGGATCTTGCCAGCAGATTTTACTCAATATTCGTTGATCTGAGCAGTTATCAGATGGGTGACGTTGGCCGGCTACTTGTTCTGTGACGATGTCCACTATGGCCGGACAGACAACCAGCTGAATGGCGTGCCATGCAAATCTCTCAGAAACGTGCTTTTGTTTAAGGAACAATGGTACAAGGATGAACATCTTAGCAGCCTTTATTCTATTGGAATGTACATGAGGACTAAGTTAGATCGCACGGTGATGTCCGAGTATGCGACGGCCTTGCTGAAAGGGAAAGGATTTCTAGCAGTTTGCGGTCTACCTAGGCAAAAACGACGTGGCTGAGATTGCCCACTTCCCATGGCAGAATGAGGTATCTGAGATGACAGAAAGAGGGAAAAGCTTCATTGAATTCATCTCAAAAGTCTTGATAGCAGAGAAGTGCAAAATACTATTCATCAAGAACAACTCTTCACGCCAACGCCTGTCACGATCCCCGAGACAAACCCAAGTCTCGGCCGACATGAACCACAACATACAAACAACAAGCCCTTACTCCCGCCGTAACGGAACCTCCGCCTCAAAACCGTTTCCGCCCACCTGTCAACCCCACGACGGTCCCCAACAGTTGGTCTCATCATCCCCATCCCACTCCCCCTCCCCTCCCCGGCCCGTCGTCCCTATTCAACCCTCCGCTCCCCCCGCCCAGCCTTTCCAAGCCATCACCACAAACCTTAAGACGACTCCAATGCAAGCCGCAAACAAGCTCGCAGGACCCTCAAGGGCGGGAGGAAGGTACACCCCACACACAAGCAAGGCAGATCATCACTCTCTTCGCTCTCTGGCCCCTGAACCGGAGCCCGGACCTCCCCTTTGACAGGTATTCACAAAGTATCTCGGGGCCAAGGCGCCGGTTCAAACGTATGATTACAATCATTCTCTGGGCATGGGCTAGTCGAACGATAGAGACATAGTGAGGGGGGTGTAGGATGACCCAAACAAGCAACGAGATACCGAAACCGAGGGCGCGGTATCATACGACACAAGAACGCCTTACAAGAAACACGATATCGCAAACTGTACAACAGGCTAAACTAAACATGCGCAAAAACCAGAAGGCAGGTTACCGATGGGATGCATACCTCTCGTCATCGGCGCAGTTACTCGACTTGTTCAAACCCGAGAGTCTGTTTCCCCATCCCCCGCGGCCCCTGTATCAGCAAAAGAGAAAAGAAAAGATCTAACGCCTCATGCATGTTCGTGGGGTGTGTAGGGATCACGGTTCCATTCCCTCGGGTTAGCCCTCTCGCTCGCTCTCTGCCTTTCCTCGTCAAAAGACAGTTCGAGAACGCCAGCTTGACTCGGTCACCCGACGGGGCGGACCTTACCAGGCACAGAGACGGACGGGGAAGGGGAAGTCTCCCCCTTTCCGCGTCGGCTGCTCCGTGCTTTTCCTGCCTATCCTCCGCGGCAAGACGGGGTTGACCCTCATATGCATCAAACGGCGGACTTGTGTTGAGTGATCTTCGACCTTCCCGCGGATTAATCATCCCAACTTCGGGTTTGGGAGTAAGGAACATGGGATAGACGCCCGCCGCCGCCCCGAGCCTCCTCCACCTCCCCCCGAGGCCCCTATTTCGCATTCACGACTGTACGCGATGACGAGGCCGCCTCAGAAAGTATGAGGAAAACCAAAGAAAGGAGTCCAGTACTATTCAGGCAGCTCACAAGCAAACACTCTTCGCTAATGCCAGCTAAAAGTCTGCCTTGGCTCGGGACTTGTACGATGCAGTAGCCTTTACCCGATTACTATCGCAACAACGTTCGGAGGAACCACGGTCGCCGTTGATGAGTTATCCTTCTCCCTCCGGCGTTGACCCCTGAGTGCTACCCGCCCTGACACCTCTCAAGGTCCGAGACCGAACGGCCGCGGAGCGGAGAAAAAGATGAGCAGAAAGCCCGCACCCCGGACCCCGGCCGCGCGGGTCGGGGATGAGGGGGGAAGGGGAGGGCAGACTAACGAAAGGCAAGTAACGTTAATCATACAGATTGCCAATGTCTGTAAGGGGACGCCCTAGACCGCGCGCTCCCCCCACGAAACCCAAAAGCCCATACTGCAGCGACCTACCGGTACGAATAGAGTAGCAAGACGAACGCTGTCAAACCTGACGCTTGGATCAGGTGGCATCCCGGTAATACGTCGTATGCCCATCGGTGCCGATTAACCTTAATTCTCTGCAGGCGCGCGATAACCCCGTCCATGGAGACGGCGACGCGCCGGCCACCACCCACCACCAACATTGCAACGGGGACGGGGCAAGGGACCAGGGTCCTGGTCTTTGGGTTTTATTTTCTCCCATTTCGGGCCTCATTTGGGTTGATGAGAAAAGATGAACCCCGAGTCGCGCGCGCGCGCAAGCAAGATGACGATGGGCAGAACAGAGTTTTGAGAGTGCGTGTGTCTGTTTAGCCCTCCTCGGCCCCTCCCCTTCCCACCAACGATCGTCCTCCACCTTTCCGTTACGGATAGCAGATCTCAACGTCCTCAATCTGAGGGGAAGATGAGGGACAGCGGCGGCGGACGGCGTCACCTTCGTCCGAAGATTTCGGCCGTCCGTGGAGGAGGTCGCCGTTGATGACAAAACGCAGTGTTCCAGGGGCTGGACCGACCCGCACGAGTCAATAAGCTTCGGAGATCTGATTATTGATTAGACTGTATGTCTGCGGCCGAGTAATTGCTGCTCTCCACCTCTGGTTTCTTGCGCCTGTTTTGATCAGATAAACGGCGAGGGTTCTCCCACCGGCTGATGATCTTTCCGAAGTGTCGGGTCAACATCTGCCGCAGGGCTCTAGTGAAATCATGAAGCTTGAAAAATTGGCGGGCTTGTACAATCCCGACCGGAGAGGGGTCCGAGGTTCGGGGACCTGCTCAAGATGTCTCCATTTGGTATAGAGCCTACAACGTGGATTTAGTATCCTAACTTCCCTCCATTGCTGACGTTGGATAAAACTAGGATCTTTATTAGATGGAATTTAACTTTACTGGAAATAAGAGACAAAATGTCTGCCCACAATAACTCTGAGATGTTGTGGATTGGGCACATCGGAGCCGCCGCTGTGGATCTCTTGCCAGTTCTTGCCTGTTGAATTGGGCAGCATATCAAGCATACTAAGCTTTTGGCCCTCTTGATGCTTGTAAGCTGACGGGCTTGTTATGATGAGACAGAAAGTCCCCGGATTGCTTCCTCGAAGAGGGAAGCCGTCTGCCGGGCGAATCAAGGTTGGCTAACGGCCGAATAAGGTGCTGATATGGCATGATGGCGTATGTGTAGCGTGAATCAAACGACTGGCACTGGTCTTGCCAACGCGGCGACGTGTTTTGGAATCCTTTCTGTTGTGTAAAGGGCGACTCTGGAAATAAGGCTCACCAGCATCCTGCGAGCCGGGTCAGCGCCTGCGGGTGACCATGCAAAGTGAGCCTCCAATGCGCTGCCGTGGCAAGCCTACAGGCAGATCTTGCGTTGCAGAGAGTGATCTCCGCGGCGATAAACGGCAGCCTGGAATCCTACCCATTCGAACGGACGCGACACCTCGCGAGACGGGGTTTGCTTATGGGACTTTGGAGCGGCTGGATTCCAATGCCAACATCTAAGCCTGTGCGGCTTCCGTAAAGAGATGAGCTTGGCTCTTTAGAAGGATTGCCCTCGTCGTCATGCTCGTACATCCATATTCAGCCAGGAAGAGTAAGACGTTGGAGATTCCAAATTGACGAGGTACAAGATGTCAGCAGTCGGGCGGCAACCCCCGCCTCGTCCATATCAGAACTCCTCGCATAGCGGCCAATTGACTCCTGGTAGCGCCGCGTTTATTGAAGGATCTTTTCTGAACTCGGGTCCCACGATAGCAAAGCCTCACGTTTGCGTAACATTGATTGTGGCCTAGTGCAGGGCAGAGTTCCTGAACTTCGTGACAAATGTCCAGCGGATTAGAGTTCGCAGGCCAATGTTGAAGCTTGGGAGCATGATGGCCGTCATCTGATAATCAGGCGAATGATGGACGATGTACAGCGGGTGATTGGCGGGCCCACGAGGATAACAGTGGCTCACAGTCTGGCGGGCGGTGTCAAATATCGCCGTGGTTGGGGCAGTGCTGACTTTATCAAGCAAAGCCCAGGGTGCCAAGACTGGTGTAATTCAGCGTAAAGATGCCCATGCTGGAATTGTGCAGCAGCAGATGCAATTGTAGATGAGGGTAGGATCGAGTCAATACCTGGAGAAACATGCAGGGACTTTGGCAAAGTCACTCGATGTCTCTCGGGGTACTCTGTGGCTCTTAGCTCTTGGCCCTTGACACCAAGATGCTGCGCCAACGGCTTGTCGTAGGCCTGGGCCAAATCCGTAAGAATTGCAATCTCACAAACTCCCCTGGCACGAGAGAGAGCGGGGTAATGGAGAGGTTGACATGACACTGGCAGGGTGGGCGTGGGTTCGGTTGGCGTCTACGTTAACGAGGGATGCGAAAATGCGATGGCGATCTCCCTCGGCGGCAGTCAGTAAAAGTGACGAGATGCCAATACGGCGGGTGCAGAATGCCAAGCATCCCAAGGCTAGCACGGCCACCTGTTTTGGGGCAAAGGGTCGGCCAAGACACAGAGCTGGAGGATAAAACATGGTTGCCCAGCTTGTGTCTGTACGTTCGTCGAATAGTGCAGTGTAAGCTCGAATTGGGGTCGCTTGGACTCTTGGAGCCACCTTGTCGAGCCACAATGTAATTATTTGCGTCGTACGCCCCCCCTTCGCTTGTCGAGATTCAAGGGCATGTGAGTTGCGACAGCGAGCAGCAAGCCCTCTCACTTCGCATCGTGCAGTAATTGGCGAGAGTCATTTCGTTTCGCAGCAGCGATGGCTGTGAGGCAGTGGTGGCGGTGGTCGCAGCAGCGACAGTTGTTACACCAAGCGAGAGACTAGCTAGCCGCGAGACCGAAAACGAGGGCAGACGAGCAAATCCGAGCAATGCGAGATGGATGTTTGACAGCTGCAGGCGGGTGAGGTGAATACGCTAATACGCGTTTATCAAGGGGGCGTCAGTACGGAGTTTGGGGATGGAATGGGGAATAAGGGAACTTGCCCAGGGCAACGCTCGCGAAGTTGGAGACGTCTCCATCAGAATACTCGTACCTGACTGACGGACTGCAACCTGCATGTGCTGTCAACATGGCATGGCAGTGACAACTTGCGACAGCCTTGACATGACATAGACAGGCCATGCCCAGTCCTGTCACTTTCGCTGTCAGCCCATTTCGCGCTTGATTGACAGGTACAACAAGTCAAGCACCATGACTGACACGGCAGGAGGTCCATCTTCGCAAGACACCAAGGTGCCTTGACTTATCTCAATCCAGAAGCCTGGCTGTCACCTGTGGCAGGAGGAGGCAACAGGCAGGAGGATAGGTACCTAGGTGATGATCCGGGAACGGGATTCGCAATTGGGAAGTGATGCGAGGATGCAGCAACGGGCCAATCGCCCGCGTTCCTGCACAATTCGTGTTATTTCCATGAGTACCTACCTAGTGTAGGTGCGTTGCCAGTCGGGCAGTCCCGCCAACGAAGGTAACTGCCTTGAGTGATTTCTTAGGTAGCGTAGGTAGATAATATGCAATGTCGCAGGTGCATCGACGGATGAGGAAAGTAGGGTGCGAGCTGCTGCACTCTTGGAGTAAGGTAGGTGCCGAGACCGAAACATCGAAACAAGGCAGCTGCAATCGCGATGGTTCCTTCCATTGCAATCAAGGACGGGGAAGGCCTCCCGCAAAGAACAACCTGGAAGGCGCACGGGTGCGGGTGCGGGTGTCTCCTTCCTTCCTTCCTTGCTTGAATCTACGATCGAAAACAACGGCCGACAGCTACTTCCCGTACGGATCGACGGAGGAACTGCAACAGGCGCAGGAGCATCTTCTCCTTGCATCCTCCACACCGCATCGCACAGCACCGCCTTTCCATTTCTCTCCTCAGGAGTTCGGGCCCGAGGTTCCATCGCCAATTGGGCCCCCACCCACCCCGAGAACATCAAACCACCTCGAGATGCGGCCCCGACATTGAGCAAGGCAGTGAGACGCAGACATGGCATCATGGGAATCATTGGATCATGTACGCATCAGCATCAGGTACGCACACTCTTCAAGATAATCCCCCGGGTACCCACGTGGGTTTCCCGCACTCACCCGTCGCGGCAGCCGTCACCGTTTCCGTCACCGTTCAGCCCGACTCAGAGTGAGCGACCGAGTCTGACCCCGAGACATGGACGCAAACGTGTCCTCGGGCGCCAGCAAATCCCTAGGGCCAAAGTCTAGGAACCCTGAAAGGACCCCGAGCCCGGCCGCCGCATGACAAACCGGCGCCCGGCCACCGAGCCCGCCAGCCCGCGGACCACGAGCCCAGGAATACCAAGAAAAAGCCAAGACATGCGCCAATCAAACGCCCACCCAAATCATCAACAAGCGCGACTTGCATCTTAGGGTTACTGCTGATGATTGAACCACCTGAAAGAACGAAAACTTTTTTTTCGAAATAAACACCCAATATGTGTCATCTGCCTCCTCGTCTTGGCTTCTACCCTAATGCGAGGCAATCACCCCCCGGACGACGAGGTCAGGTCGGGGGTCCAGCTTATCATGGATTCGGGTGGATGTTGGCCCTACCCATATGCCCAATTTCAGATTCGTCGCCGGTGCGCAGCATACCGCGGGAGCCTCCCCCTGCCCGCTCCACGCCGGTGTCAATACGGCGTATGCGATGTCCGATTAGCCCCCGTTCGGCATCGCGAGCTGCCGACGCTTGCACAAAACGCGGCACTGAGCTCTGCACAAGTCCCAGCCCTCGTCCAACTGGCCGCCGATCCTTTGCGATCGCCTGCCTAAAATACGGGGCCCCTGTCACCCTGTCAGGGGACCACCTACCACGTTGGCGGTTGGTCATCGACTCACTGTCTGGTCCCCAGTTCTCTCCGATCCCGACGATGTGGACAGAGTGGGACGGGGCGGAACAGTGTTGCAGCCCGACTGGCTGCTTGCGGACATGGAGCAACACAGAGAAAAAGTCGAGAAGGAAAAAGAGGGCAAAAATAACACCATCTAATCACCGCCTTTCGACCCACTGTCAGTCACCGGAATTAACCCACACCATCTCTCTGCCGTATTAATCGCCCTCCCTCACTAGTGTACGACGTACACTACGACTGCTACACTACTATGCATAGTACTCTGCTACTGGCACCAATGACACGCCTTACAGGGCGATCAAGTAATATGCCGAGTGCGAGAAGCCCGAAGACCTGCGGCCGAGAGGCCTTTTCGTCCTTGAGTTTCGCCCGACTGATGGCTGCCTTGTCCGACAACGAGGACGACGTTGCCCCGAACGTCGCACAACGTTAGACTTCGACGTGGGCGTTCCGCTGCTGGCACTCTACTTTGACGGCAGTCCACCACTCTCACCATCCACAACTTGCAGTGTGGGAAACTCTCAGGCCTTCTCTAATGTCGGCCACGGCGCTCATCATTTGTTCGAGAAACCCAATTTTGTCCGCTGACAAAGCTCCTGAACCCCAAACAATACCTAATTCAGGGATTCCCCAGCATCGTCAACCCAACTCAGACAAGCCCGCCCAGCCCAACACGTGAACTCACAAGGTGCCATTGCCCACGCTTTTCTGAGCCCCTTCAAACAATGTCATCGGTCTGGAAGTCCTGAACGACTTTTTCTTCCGCCCTACACCTGAAGCAGCAAGAAACCGAAAATCCATAATCCACACACTCTCAAACCCGGCCACAGGACCATGAGGCTAATTCCGCCCTCGCATTTTGCAGTTGAAAAAAAAAAGTCGACTCATATGGGGGCCTCCACCGTCGGGCCACGGGGTTTACAACATCCCGTCCCGCCCTCCGCTACAAACGCCGAGATCACTTTTCGATTTCCAACCACCCTAGTGGCCCCCTTCTGGCGCGCAAAGCACATCCTACGCAGCAACAAATAGCCCACTATCAGAAAAACACCCTCTTATCCACCGCGCGGCGCGCCACAGGCCCAAAAGTCCGCTTATCCTATCCTCAAACGCAGCATCATCGCATGAACAGCGCCCTGAACTTCCCGCGTTTAGTGGAACATACGCTGTGGGGCGCCGCGTTGCGTGTTGGGATCGAAAGAGATCGCAGGGCGGACGCTTTCAGACGGTTCCTATCGCTGTGTCCTGCTGGAGAACTTTTTTCTCTGTTCCCCTAGGCGCTCCATTCTGCCTGTCGCCAGAGTGACCCTGCCTGAAAGTATGCGCCTGAGTTCCATGCATATCTGTTTCCGCCCAGGGAGTTTGCTTCCGCGTGTAGAGGCAAATGCGTGAACGTGCGTCGACGTTGTGTGTGCGTCTCTGCGCAGACCGTTGGCTTTTGCACCCTGCCACTGTCAACGCCAGCGCCGCAGACGCAACGACTACGAGCAACCACACACGCACTGCAGGCGGGGAGGCAGATACACACCCCCTGGCTTCACATCTCCCACGCCCCCCTGACTGACCAACGGAGCAGGGATCCCGGATACGCCAGGGGAACCTTTGTCCAGAACGAACCAAGACCTCTTGATCGAGTGGCTTAGAGCGTGAGGGGCGTGACGACGACGACGATGACTGGGCTGGTAGCTCGCCCGCCGTCTCGGCGGACTTGGAGTTTTGTTTCGTCCGCTCCGATGGGACTTGTTATTCCGTGTTGCCAGTTTGCACCCGTTGGCCATGATGGTGATGCAATCTACGCCCGACAAGCGGCTCATCTCACATGAAAAGGGAAACAGGACAAAGCATCCAGGGGAAATACGAAAATAGGGGGTTGGGCAGTAAATGGGCTGTTGTTGGCTTGGTCTTGCCTCTATTTCCGTCTGTTTGGAACCCCATTCGGCCCCCAAAGTGTCTCTCAAGCTTCCATCAGGCATTTCGCAGATCAACTCAAACCCAACTGCTGCAGCGCCGCCGCTGGTGGGGGCCGCCAGAAGCTTGGAGAAATATTGACGACGGATACAGCAAAACATCGACGGTCACGACAGCTGAGCTGGCAATCTAGACCTGGGTACGGTGAGGTCGACTAAGACCCGTTTCGAACAATGATCGTCGGTTTCTTCAGTATCAGAAGATTACCTGGGGGCCCTTTTTACACGTATTTTGTCAACACCTGCGGCCGTCGACGGGCCCCTGTCCTGTCTGTACGGGTTCTACAGTCGTGACGTGGAGTCCGCCGGCCGTGGCTTAGGTTAACTTACTATGGTACCCCCCCTTGGCAACTCTGAGCGTCGCATTCGCTCCAAACCCTCCGCCGCCGTAGCAGCAATAACAGCGGTCAGATCAGGTCACGGGGGGTAACGCAGTAGGGGAAGGGGGAAAGGGTAACCGTGACGGTTGCAGGCCGAACGCAGCAGCAGGGCAGAGAAGACCAAAGGAAAGAAAAAAGTTGGAACGGAGCTGGCTCCTGCTTCGCGAAGCTCCCTCTTTCCCTGAGGGGAAGCTCTGAAAGGATGAGGGGGGATGATGCTTCAGGACGGGGGACTGGGGGGGAAGGGAGGGCAGCATTGCATAGTTAGCTGTTCCCTGTCAGCCTGCAAGTGCAAGCTCGCACACCGTCGCAAGCCGTCGCCGACCCCCTCCAGTAGCAACCAGCAGCCAAGATGGACGCCGACTGCAGTGTTTTGCCTCGTCGCCGTCCACTGAATTGCTATTGTGTGTGCGTGTTGTTATTTTGGCATCATTTTCAGTTTGGGGGATATCGGACTGTTGTGCCAACGAGTGTGTGTGCGTTCATGCCAACATTCTTCGCTCTTTTACTACAGGACCATACAAACTCTGAAGGTTACAGCCGCTGAAATAAAATGCAGACGGCGGCGACAAGAGCAGAAAAAGTCATTCGAACTAAGTTATGGCTGGGTGCGCTTGGTGGCAGCAGCGCAGAGAGCGCTCGTTCGTTTGGTCTTTTCTTTTTTGCTGCCCTGCGGGCCCAAAGAGGAAATTGTTAGCGCGCATTTTTCATCCAGTCACTGCAGGCAAGAATTGTGATCACAGTCATGATGGACAAGTTTGTAAGAAGAGTGTGGTTTGGTATTTTTCTCGCCAAGGTTTACACGGCCCCCTCCCCGGCCCCCATACCCAGCTACTTTTTATGCTGAGTCGTCCCAATGTACAAACGCGCCGGGGGCGGGAGAGAGTGTGGTGAAAGTAAACCTGTTCTCTAAGAAACACCTTTCAGGCGCCAGGCTATGCGAAGCGACTGACAGGAGGGAAAACATGAAAGAAAAACCCGGCCGTGATGATACATGGTCTCCGATTCGAGTAGTCGTCGTGACTGCCTTTTTTCCTTCGTCCCTCCCCCTCCCCTGAGAAGAAATTACCACACAGTAGAAAAGTAAATGGCATGAAAACATATTTCTCCGTGAATTCCTTGAAACGCCTTTGTGTCGTCGTGGACACGAGTAGATCCCGCCAGTAACCATAAAGCAACGCCTTCGCGGTGTATCGTTGGAAAGAAGAGCAGACGGAACACCGTGATAAAACCTCCCAACCGCCATCGCATGTGCGCGGGCTGGGCGCGCGTGCGCCAGCCCGGTGCCGAAACCCGCCAGTAACCCCAGTTCTATATCTCATAACGCGTGATCAGATGGAAGAAATTCGAGGTTTCGTTGTTCGAGTGAACCGTTCTTATAGGCGCATCGGCTCGCCGTCGTAGCCTCCGTAGATCATCGGGTCACCCATACCCATCATCACCTCGGGGTTCGGACATGAGAGGACGTGAGGCTTGATGGTACCGAATTCGTTCTCAATGAGGCCCTGGTTAAGCATGTCCATGCTGGAGAGGGCGCTGTTTTGTTGTTGGAAGAACTGCTGAGCGAGATCCATTGCTGGTGGTTGGGGCGGGGCTGCCTGGCGAGGCATGGTCCATTGTGGTACGTAGGCGTTCATGGTCGGGGACTGGTTGTGGAACATTGCGGCGGTGGGGTCGACTGGTGAGGCGACAGAGTCGACGTCGAACTCGGTGTAGCCGGTCGAGAAGCTCTGGGGAGACATGGTCATCGGGTTGTTGTGCTGGCCAAAGACTGCCTTGCGGTAGTCGGCCTCGAACTCGGAGTGGTCGAGCTCAGAGGAGCTCGCGCGGTCGGAGCGTTCGCAAGACGAAGCCGAGTCAAGTTCTGTAGGTATCCTGGTGGTGGTAGATGCCTTCTCTGCATCGCGCTCCTTCTGTTGCTCCTCCAGTTGGCGCGCCAGTTCGGCGAGGCCTGCTTCGTCTTCGGGGAAGACAGAGTGGACGGGAAGGTCGATATCGGAGTTGGGGCGAATGCAGCCAAGCTTCTGGGCAATGTTGTGGATGACAGGTTGTCCTCGGTCGTTGAGCTCAGGCTCGCCAAGGTCCCATTGCTGGTTATTCCTGACCATGGAGTAGAGCTTGTGAACGGTGGCGATGAGGGCGAATTGGGTATGCTCGAGGACCTCGGCGTATCCTCGAGGGAGCTGCTTGTATTCCGTCTTCTTGCGGACACCGGCAGTGCAGACGAGACCGTCGTCCTTACATCTCTTGCAAGGGAACTCTCCGTCGCACTAAGTGGTGTTAGAGGGGAGGGTGGTTTGGAAGGCGGGGACAGTAAGGCCTACCTTGGTCTTCTTCATTCTACACCTCTCGCAAGCCTTCCATACTCTCTTGTGACGACCGTCGGCAGACATTCCTGAGGCGGGGTGGTCATGGTGTGATGTTGCGTTGTGAGGGCTGGCGCGCTTTGCGGTGTGGCGGTTGGGCTTGATGGACTTTGAGCTGGACGAGGAGCTCTTCCTGGACTTCTGGTCCTCCAATGGAGGGGTAGGTAGGCCGCTTCCCATGGTGGATGATTAAGAGTTATGATGTGAGGCGAAGTTGTAGTTGAGGTGAAGAGGTAGTAGTAGTGTAAGTGAGGCAAGGTAAATATGATCCAAGACCGAGGGGCAAACAGACGTATAAGTTTGTTCCTGTCTGTGGGTGCAGGCCGTGTAAGTGAGATATAATAACGAGAACGAGACCCAGTTCAGTTAGGGAAGGATAGCCAAAAAGGTAAAAGAGTCGGGATGACACAGGTAGACACAGCCAAGAGTCCGCGGCGCTAGGGTCAAGAGTCGGGACAGTCAGCACGGCAAGGGACTGGGATGCAGGGTGTTGGCAAATTATTAATGTCGAGCAGACTGTCGGGGTGCGTCTATTGTGCGCGCGCGAGATTATGTGATGCGGCAGAAGGCCTCGGAAGCTTTTGAGTTAATAAAGTTCGGTCGCTCGCAATGCTGGGGGCGGGTGGGCAGGGCGTGTGCGGTGCCTGCTTGGGTGTGTGTCCTTGTGGTGTTGGTGCTGTGCAGAGAGGGCGGATTGTGGATTGCTGGCATTAACGGTCGGCGACGTCTTTATGTCCGAGTATGCGCGGGCGGGCCCCTGGTCCAGTCGTGTGGAATGGGATGGGGGGAGGAGCACAAGAACAGAAACGGGATCCTGGAATTCTTGGTGTACCGTTTGTACAACTGATGTTGTGCAATGTAGCCTGCGCGCTAGACAGCTCTGAATGAACTAGCCGCCAAAGGAGGTAAAGTCCGCAGCGGAGTTGAGAGTGCAGAGCGTGTGAACGAGGATAGGGATTGGGGTCCTGATTTGCAAGCCGAGCCTGGGACGTGGTAGGGCTTATGACTGCAAATATGGCGGATTGCTGACCGCAGGAGGGACGTGTCTTTTGGCGGACGACGGTGCCGGGTACTGGTTCTGGTCCAAAAGGGCGATGACTGAGGCTGGTTGGTGCCTTTTGTTTCAATTCGTTGAGCCGTAGATGACTGAAGTCCTTTACAGCGGGCGGGCGAATGCGGGAGGATTGGCTCGTTATAAGCCGGTTTGGTGTAACAAGATGATTATCTTTTGCAAGTGTGGCTTGAGGTGAGATAAGATGGTGAGGCTAAGCTTGTTGAAGTGTGTGTGTGTGGATGAGTGATGAGAGACCAAGACAAAGGGCCCAAATGTGTTTCGAGACTGTGGTTCTTGCTGGCTTGAAATATGCAGTCCAGTTGTGTCGTCTGTTCGGGATCGAGATGGTCTTTTAAGTAGACGGCATTACATCAGAACCAAGAAGCTATCAACGTCAGGTCGGCGGCGGAGTTGGAGATGAATTGTGATCAAGGTCCCCGATTCGAAACATCAATGGCTTCCAAGTTCCGTCGAAGGGGGATCCCAATCAGACGGAACAGCCGCCCGCATCTTATATTCAGGAAGCAGGGTTATCCACAGCTCAGCCGGGATCCAGAGAATGCGAGCTGTCCATGCTTGCTTGCTGGCTGCGGCTTGGGGTCATGAACACAACATGACATGACGCTGCAAGTATGTTAGCCATAGGCCTAGTCTGGGCCATCTGCCTCGGGGAGGAGGAGGAGACGGATGGGCAGAGACTGGACGGTACCTTGGAGAGACGAAGCCGAGTGTACGCCTTGTTCAAGTGGGTTGTGCGAGGACAAGGCTCGTAATGGTGCCGTCAAGGGGTAAGGCAGGTTGAGCGGGTCCGCTGCGGTGACGGGGCGGTACATTGCAATACAAAGTACATCGGGTGTGGAGGTTGCTAAGTCCCCGACGACAACAACCTGAGCAGCAAGCTCTGCATGGGTGATGGAGCCAAGGAGACAGAGAAAGACAGCGACAGAAAGACTCTGCTTCCCGAACGACACAAAACCCTCCGAGCTCTCTCCAAGGTCCCTCCAATCCCCACTCGTCCGTACTTCGCCCGTGGCTAGTAGACCTCTCTTGTCTGTAACCAGCATTTTAGGCGCTCCTGCACGCTCTATTGACGCCGATACGTCGTGTTGAACAACCCCCCCTCTACCGTTTTGGGCAAATGGGTGTCGCGGTGACCGTTCCGTTGTGTGAATTCCGTACGTCTTGACGCTCATGGCATTGCCCTGAGTTCCCCGACCAAGGTTTAGCGCCGTGGGATCGATCAGTCCATCCCAAGTTGCTACATGACCATGATTCCCAGATTTGTGCATACATCGGCGGAATCTGACGGGGCCGGTAGCGGTGCGAATAAATCCCACTGATTCCCCGTACGCCAAGATACCGGTCTCTCGACGAGGCCGGCGCCGAGGGCGGGGTCCTTTACTTTTGGTTGCGCTGCCACCGTCAACGATAACGACTCCAGATCAGCTCAACCTCGGGGCCGCGATCACGAACGGCGCGGCGAATTTGCAAAGGTTCTGGACTCGAATGGAGACCAGATGGCAAGCATGATCAAATTGATGACGCCAGAGACTGGTGTCTGCCAGCTGGCATTGTGGTACGTGGTGACTCCCTGAACCAGATTGCCACTTTGGGCAAATAGACAGGGAGCCAGGGTTGATGATTCATGATGGATCATAACCACTGGGCTGGGCCAGCAAAAATCTCAAGCCGCCGGGACAGCGCCCATTATGGCCGCCAAGTTGTTGTATTTTTGATATGCTTGAATTGGTTTTCTCTTCAAGCCCAATGTGACCCATCGGCTGATTCCTTGCCCGGTGGGGGACTCAAGGGATTGAATGCAGCATATCCCAATTATCCTCAGGCGTTTCCTATCGACGCAGCTCGAGCGCAGGTGAACTGACCGCGTAAAACGGTTTGGAGAACAGACAGCGGGACATGGTCGAGCTCGAATGCATGCAGGGACTTCCTCGTTCCTCGCAACAGCGCCGACAGCCTCGTGTGGGAGGGCAGCCATGACGGACGGACTTTTGTGTCATCCTAATTAATCCATGTTGGAGCTGGCATACTGACGATGCGTGCTAAAAGAATAGTATGCGCCAAGAACGGCAACCATGGATTCGGCGATGCCTCTTGCGGTTGCATGGAAGAAGGGCAAGTTGTGCCTGACCGCAAAGTCTAAGTGGGAGGCAACTCAAGGGCTGGAGACGGAACTTTGACGGCGGAGAGAGTTGAGTTGAGGCGAAATCGAGGTAACAGCAACTTTGAGCGAACGGGTTGAGGCGTGTGTGATGTGACGGGTGCAATAAGGTCGGCGGAAGGGTGGTTCAAACTTCTGGCCAGCGCAACCCTCTGTGCGGCGGGAGCGTGCAGGCAGATGGATGGTGCCCGCCATCACCATCAAACCCATCTGATACTGTGACACCGCCCAAGGCAAAGGGTGCAGTGCAGGACACAACGTCAAGGCGACCAGTTTCGAGGAGCGAACCTTATTCTCTGGCGACAAGCAGGGAGCTGCCGTGAAGCTCCCTGCCGAGGCTCGTCGGCGGCTCGCCACGGCGGCGTGGGGGAGCCAATGGTTCGTGGACGATCGCGAAAGATCGGGGACCTGGACCAGAGTGTAAAAAAAAGTCCGGCGAGGAGGAGAAGGGAGCAGATGGCTCGGGGTTGTGGTTGACAGCCATCTCGCCGATGCAGCGCGGGAGACGACAAGCGGAGCACGGACAAGTTGGACGATCGCGAGGCCGTTCTGTGGCCCGCTCGCCCCGTCGGCGCGTGAAGTTGTCGAGACGGCCGCACCGCGCAGAGCAGAGGCTCGCAAGGCCAGCTCGAGGTGATCAGCGGCAAGTGTTTTGAGCCGAACGACCTGTTTGTTTGATCATGCAATGCAGACAGATGTTGTTGACGGCCATGTCAAGCAGGTCAGGCAGGTACCTTAGAGTGTGGCGTCTGCGATGAGTAAAGTCGCAACGCATCAAGCTGAAAGGGCGATGAGTGGACGCAACGTCCTGATGACCTCGCGATGCAACAAGTAGGATCAGGTACCTTTCTGGAGTTCCTTCCGTGACCGCAATTAACGTTGCAAAGGCGTACGAGAAGGTGTCGCTCAGACAGTGACCTGCTACTTTGTTTGCCTTTCGTTCCCCCAACCCAACCTCTACTTACACCACCACCACCTAGGTACTATGGTACTCCCACTACCTCGCACAGTCGCGATATCCCGGCCCGTTTGCCAAGACTCGAGGCTTTCCTGCACTGCATTTTCGTTCGCAGTCAAGGACAGTACGAGTACGAGACCTCAATCCAGCGTGTGCGCCCGAGCTCGTGACTCTGTGAATGAGTGCTCGTTGGTTGGCTGATTAGTCGATCCGGGCACCGGGCGGAGGACGGCAGGAATAAGCAACGTGGATCGGTTTCGCCCAGACCAAAAGTCCCAGCGATTAATTAGACAATTTTGCCGTGGAGACGTGTGGGATTTGATGCCAACGGAGAGGTTCAGGGTCAAGTCAGACCGGAGTTCGTTCTGTTGGAGGCGGAGGATCAGGTACAAGCCTCAGTCCCTCCTCCATGTCTTGGACTTGGAGTAAGCAGTGTGAGTGGTAAGTGGCAGGTGCATGTACCTTGAGGGTCGTGGAGCGGTGCCGAGGTGCTGGGTGGGGCGTCTGAGAATGGAAGGCACAACACAAATGTCATCACTGCGTATTATTCCCGGCCAAATTTGCAAAGAATTAAGTGATAACGTGAACATTCACCCGCTCTTACCAATCCCTGAAGCCGCATTCTTACCACCTCACACCGTACTAAAGGCAAGGTAAGATAACAGGCAGGCAGGCTCGTTGTGAGTCACCGCTACAGATTTTTCATGCTTGAGACTCCAGGCGGTCTGCTAGTATGCCTGGGACTGTTACCATAGTAAAAGCCTGAAGGTAGTATTGGTGGTGTGCGGGCGGCCATGGCTGCATCTGTCAAATGTGATGATCGCACGCAACATTGGCATCACTATTTGCTCTGCTCCATTGCCCCATGCCGATCGGTTCACGGGAGTTGGTTCTAGATCCACGGGGCGGAGATGTTAACTCCGAGTTGATTTGTCCGTGGTGTTGACGGTGGCTTTTCTCTCAATAAAGCCGGCGTCAGCAGAAGACTCACTTCCATTACAGCATCTACATTGGCAACCCTATGTGCTACGTCTGAGCTCTAATAGGGCTTCAAACGGTGTCCATGAGAAGGCCGAGCCGCCTAGGTTAGACCATGATAGCGTGCAGGAAGCAGGCATAGCTTCAATCTAGCTGCTAACTCCCTCGGAGGGTGATATCATGGTGAGGTCTTCAGGGGACATCCTGCGACAGACCGACCTCACCCACGAACCGCCAGCGCAGGAAGAGCAGAGCGGAAGGTACTAAGTAAGGTGCCCTGCCCTATGCAGATGGAATTGTCCGCTTCGGGGGTCAATTGGCGCCGCCGCCGACTCGCGTCGGCCGCAAGATGAGACGAATTAGAAATCTCACGGCGGAAAGCTTAGTTAATCGCCGGAGCAAGGTGGGATGGGGGGGGGGGGGGGCACCCAAAGGGTTTGAGGTAAACAGCGCACGCCAATCAAGACCGTGATTACCACGCTTAAACGCCGATTCCTCATCCCTCATCCCTCATCCCTCATCCCACCGTACCGTACCGTACCAAACACTGCTTGTGCTTTTGCTTTTGCTGTAATTAATACCTGCATGTACGAAGTACCTGTGCGCCGTCGTCTCTTTTCCTCGCAGCAGCAGCAGCAGAGCGCGCGCAGTTTCGGGGTTTGTTACTTACGGCGTAGTTCCACCGGTGGGTGCGGTCCATCCGTCCGTCCATCCATCCACCCTCTTCCCCTCCACATCCCCACGGCACTTGGCAAATTGTGAAATCATCGTGGCCTGTCGAATTTTTCTAGAAGGTGGTTCAGTGTTTCCACGGCCGCACTTTTCGCTGTCCACCATACCACACTGACCACACTGAATTTGGCATTGGGTAAGCAAGTCCCTACCACCGTAAGGTACCTCAAGTACTTAGGTAAGGTAGGTCTGCTCTGCACCTGGCAAGTGCCGACGGGTCGCTCCACTATCCCCTTTTGGACGTGGTCGCCGCCAACTGACTAATCGGCTTCACTGCTGGCAAGTGCCGTCTCCACTCGGCCCCGGCATCACGGCGCCGCCACGGGAATACCGCAGCGAGGTCGCAGTATCTTTTTCATCTTTGGGCAAGCACAAGTGTGGCGCCTGCTTGAAGAGAACTTTCCTTAAACCACGCCTAATATTTCCTAGGGGCCCTGGGTACGTATCATCACAAATACGCAGTAGGCAGGCAGGCAGGCAAACATCTTGGACAAGCAACAAGTAAAGGAAAGTATTGCTCGAGTACCTCTCCCGAATCCCGCCTTTTGCTACCCAAACTTGCATCCTGCCCATGAGCCTTTTCCAAAAACCACAATTTCACCATCTACACGCATTATCGTCACGTCGCCTGACCTCAATACCGGGGCTCCTCATGCCCGGCGCAACCCACTTCCAACATGCACCGGGCCGCAAAATGACCTCCGCCCTCCGGCCGGTACTGGGAACTGCTACTGCCTCGCTGCATCTTATTCATCCCTCGGCATGTCGCTTCTTCCATCTGGTCATCTCAAATCTCGTCAACTCGGCACCCCGCGATGAAGCAACGATGGCCCTGTTGCTCGCCTGCGGTCCGGTCCCCTACCTCCTGATGACGACTTCTCCCGCCGTCATCCAACACCACATGTTGTCAACAGGCTAGAGCCCGCTACACAGCGGCTACAGTAGGGTTGGCTCGGATCGCCCTCCGCCAGAATAGTGCAGCGCACGCCAGCGGATGCCTCCCGCTCCCCGGCTACCTTGCATTATTCATAAAGTTAGCCCCGGTCGATCCCAGGCTGATCATATGAGCCAATTGCAGCGCCCAGGGCCGGCCTTCTCTCGGTAACGAAGACGGCCTTTCGGCCTCCGACCTCCATACACAAGACACCGAACAAGCGATCCTAACCCTGTCAGCCCTCTAACACCAACCACACTGCACACTGCTACACTACACTACACTACACTACACTACACCACAACAGTAACGCACCTTTACCCTGTGTACCTCGTACCTGTCATCCGCCTTGCGCCCCTTCACCACCCCGTACAATCTCAACATCGAAACTCTGCAGCCCATCCGCTACGGCCACGAGGATCGCGTCCCAAGCCCCTGGGCTCCCCTGATCCCCGTTTGACGACCACCTAAGCCTTCTCGTGACCCCTATTCACGCCTTCAGGGTCTTTCCCCCAGGACCCAAGGGAGAAGCCGGAATCTCAAAATGGCGCACTTAGACTATTCGCCTCCTGCCCCCCGCCGTGGAGACATCTCGATATCTACGAACCTGGACAAAGGGAGACTGCAGTACATTCTCTACTTGTGTTTTGCCCACCGCAGTACCACCACACAAAGCATCCCAACCATAACATGAGAAACAGGGATGGCTTCTGTATCGGGTAGCCCGCCGATGCTCTACCCGTCCTACCCGCTGTCTTGCAGACGCGCCTTGGCAGCCCTCTACCACCACCGTTCTGCGCCGTCTGCCAAAAGCGGACTTCGGCTTCTGCTAATTTCCAGTTCGGCCGAGGTTCGACTCCACCACCACGTTCTCCATGACGTCTCGAGGCTTTGGAGCCTCATTGCTTGTCGGCGCGGCTTTCGTCCTGTCCCGCCACGCGATGCCTTCTTGGACTTGGCATCGAGTCTCGTCCTTTGTCGATGTGGAGGATTTCTAATCGAAGCCTAAGGTACACAAACCAAGAGAAACTTCCTTCTCACCGGTGCGCTCGTGCCAGGCGATAAACATCGGCACTTGCAGACGTTTGGGGCTATGCCATCACTATTTTCTCAAATTGTCCACATGTACTGACAAAACTTTTGGTTGCAGGAGACGTCATCCTGGCGCAAAGCCTTATCCAGAGTATTGGGTCCACCATCCGTCTGAGTTTCGGTCTCCAGTCTCACCTGTCGGCCCGCCTGTCTGGTTCTAGACAACTGACAACTTCGAGGTACGAAATAGAGGACACCCCCAGGTATTGAACGGCGCCCCCGAGGCTGATGGGTCTCCCGGGAGACGACCACCAACCTTTCACAAGGCACTCCCTCCTGCTGAATCCCGTATCAGTGATCGTCCGCAGCTATCATGTGGATAACTGCGCTCCTTCTGCCGTCTGATGATTGATAGACACCGGGGTTGCACGTCTCCCCGCTGGAGTGGATAATCGGGGCGCATGATCGCGCTGGCCACACTCAAATTTCAATGGAAGCAAGCCGATGGCTCTGCCGAGGCTCGCTGTGGGACAAGTCTAGCAAAGTTTTCCCGTCTCTACGCTACCCGTTCTTGGGCTGGACTCCGGCTGGTATCTCCCGCGAACGGGATTACGGGATTACGGTGCCCGGACGCCGTTCATGCTTGGCACCGGCGGCTAGCGGGTCCGGAGGCACGGAGGCAGATCCATAATTCCGGAGCTGAACCACCGAATGATCCAAAAGGCCAGTAGCGAGCTATGCTTCTTCACAATAGAAAGTCGGTCACAGAGATCACGGAAACACATGGCAAAACGGTTGACGAAACGAGAATACGGCGCTCAATCTGCCATGGCGAAGCGAGTGGCCCGGCCCATCTACTAAGCAGACTGCATGCCTTGTTTGCAATCACACTTCCTTGGTATTTCCAATCTTCTGTCGGTCTGGAGCACGATCGACCTGGTAACTTATTCATTCACGACGCATTTGGAAGGGGCTGAACCACTGATAGCGGAGCACGGCGATGGCTTGTCGCGAAACCGATGTGATTCGAGTCACGCCACCGGCCCCTGTCTGCAGGACAGTCGGGACAGTGGGGCCTATTCCCCGTTGCTATCTCCGTGCTTGATCTGAGATTTACTGGGGGATCTATGCAAATATGTTGGAGGACTTTCGGCGGCGGCACAAAAACACGTTCATGACCAACCGGCTAACCTCCTTATTCTACAGTGGGCCGCTCCCGAGGTGCAGCAACCAGTACGTCCAGCGACGTGGCAGCAACAACAGGCATGAATATAACGACAAGGCTCTGCATTGGGAATGGGCTGACTGTCTCTATCACCAAAAAGCTGGTCAAAGGTGCAGCACGATTCCGCCGCGGAACGCATGGGCCCCACTGTCGTGATGAAGATGCTCGACTGGCTTTCAGCCTGCCGCCGCGGAACGCATGGAGACAAGCCGATGTAGCTTCTTGTTTCTCCAAGTATCGTGATCTTCGTTCAATGATGTTTCGAGAAACTCACTTGGCGGAGTTGGCCCGCGAAGCTACTTGGCGGGAGGCAGATCTGGGGATCTACGAGGGCAGCATGCCAAGCTTTTCCCCTACGCCCTAGTGGGTTGGCACATGTCAGCTGGAGGCTATGATATCAATCGAGATGATTGACCAGACGATTGACAGTCATTACGAGGAAAAAGTTGGTGGCTGCCAAGGTTGGCCCACGGTTGCACGAGTCAAACCTCTCGAGTTTACGATCACGAAGTGCGTCTTGGCTCCACTGGATTCTTCATTTTCCTCTCTTATCTGGAGCTCACAAAGGTGCCTGCCAACTTTTCCACGAGGCCTGCGACGTTCCGCGCTTAACGAGCGCCTAGAAATGCCGCATCGGTTACCTCATGTTTCCACGAGAAGGGAAATATCCCGCCGGTCATCGGTGGGCAGCAAGAAGGGGAACATATTATTTTTCCTTCTCACGATGCTGGCTGGCATGTTTCTGCGGCCGGGGCAACCAACGCACGGGCAACAGGGCCAACAGCGACAACGGCTCGACCAGCCCCCTGAACAATGGGATTATGTGTGTGATATGGTCCTCGTCACCACTTACCCGACTCCCGACCTAAGTCCGCCCCGCTATTCAGCCCGGAGATGTAAGCATCCAGACCGAGTGACTGTTTGTGTGATCAGCAATGCAAAGATTTTTTTGGCGCGGCCCCATTAGCATCTGTTTTTTTTCTACCTTGCGGTGGGGATGGGTTTAAGTCGGACTGTTCCGCGCATCCACCTTAGGACGAGCACTCAGACGCGTCGTACGATGGAGCCCCCGATCAGTCATCGCCGTCACGGAGGAGTGGGGACGCTCCACTGTTGGGAATCGCGCCGATGCTGAAGCCCGGTGCTGGCCCGGCATCTCGTCACGGCACTTCGGCGTCTGACAGACCAGGACCGCGGTCGGTGGTTTTGTTCAGGTGGGCTCAAGCGGTCTGAGCGCCTGGGTGTTTCCGGAGGCTTGGTTCCGGGAGATCTCGATTTGCGCGGTCTTTCACATCGTGCCGGGAAGGGAGGTTCGGTGGTCACGAAAGTAGGCAAAACTCGCCCAAATCAAGGCACGATTGCATCCTTGGAAACATGGTCAGAGCAGCTTCTAGGGCTCGTCCAAATGAAGAAAACATGCCTTTCCTTGAATATTTGGCGTCACTAAAGATCGCACATCACCTCATCTTGACTCCCGTCCTGCATGTGGCTCGCGCCAGTACCATCATGTAAAACTGCGAAACGTCTGCCTCACAGACCATGCCTATTGAAGGAACTCGGGTCACCCGAGACGTTCGTATCTCAGCCTCTCGACGACGACGAGGTACACATGTGGTGTCTTTTCGGCGATTGAAGTCGAGGGGTTTCGGCGATTGCAGCACGCACCGCAATGCTAGGACCAGTGTCCCATCTGCGGTCGTTCGAGGCTGGCCAGTAGTTCACCGTCATCGACCGAACCCCGCCAATCAATGCCTGAGACCCCTTTTTCGTCCCTTTGGACTGCCCCGGCATGGTAGTTGCCGCTTTGTGATACTGTCTACAGCGTAGAGAGCTTGAGCTGGGCTCTTCGTCTGGTTTCAAACAGCTGGGATTGCCCTCATCGTCACGGCTATCTTTCCGAATAGCCAGGCTACTTTGGCGATGGTCTCTATCATGTACTGCCAGCTGAGTCGTAATCTCTCTCTAAACCCCTCAGGACTAACCCGCTTCGCATCGCCAGTGTCTCTTCATCTGCATCATCTAGGGCATGGGCTATGAGATGAAAGTCTTCCCAAGTCGAAGGAATGTACCGCCCAAAACATACGAGCATCACGAATCACACGGAATCCCTTTCCATTGGTAAACAGGGAATTAGAAACAACCCCAAAAAGGCCCCTTTTATTGGCCTAGGCGAGTCACAAAGGAGGGCGACATACTCAGTTTACGACAACGACACTTAATCCTGCGGGAGCGTAACCTCCCAGACTGCATTTCGGACAAGAAACTTCTCGGCCGAAACGCGTACGAAATGATGCCATTCTCCTTATTCTCCCTCCGCGGACGTCCGCGGAGCTGGTGGCCGGACGGCTCCGTGGACTTCTCGGCTCCATGCCAAGCCGGTGGAGGGGGCAGAAGTTCTTCACTGACATCAACGGGCTGGGTGAACTTTGTACGAAAACGAGGGGAGAGAGGTGTGGTGGTGGTGATAGAGGAGGTGGTGGCAAACGCCATACACCCTCAAGCTTAGTACTCACTTTCGACATAATCAAGATTCGTGGTTTAGGCGGTTTTGATTCGAATCTGCCTTGCATTGGCGGACAATTCTCAAACAGCCGAGGTCGAGAGCTCTCTGTAAGTTCGTCGCATCTCGCGCGGGAGGGTGGGAGGCCAGAGCTCCTTTTTTTCGTACCTTATGTAAAGTCCCTCGGCTTCGCGCAAGGTTTACGGCGATAGGAGCAGGACCTTCCCTCTTTGCGGTGGGATTAAGCTCAGCGACGGCTTGGTTTGCTAATGTGATGAGGAACGCAAAAGAGTTCGTCGTAAGTTTGATTACGTTTTGAGAGGGAGGGAGGGTTTGGGCGCGCATTAGGGAGAGAAGATTGCGTAGGCTTTCATGGAAGGGGAGGGGTAGTTGCAACGAAGCGCGACTGCGACTGCGAGGCGCAGAGGGTTTATCGCTATTGCTGGCAGGTTGTATGAGTGTGTGTGTGAACCCCTCTGGTGGAATACGGGGACGAGATGAATGCCGGTTTAGGCTGGACCTCGGCTCTTGTTCATCGAGAGTTTCTCGAGGGAGCCTTTATGGGACGGCGATGAGGAAGAGTTGGAGAGGGTGTTCCTCGGGTGGGCGGGCCGATCGTGGCTGGGCCTCGATCGTCTGGTTGAGCATTACGGCGCAAAGCTTGCTGGTGAATGCGAAGGTTCGGTGGTCCCGATTCAGCTCTGCTTTCCCGAGGGTGATTCCGAGGTTTGGAGGTGATTAGATGGCCTTGTTAGTGGTGACGGTCGACATCATCGCTGATGTTCATACCCGTCCTTGAATCTGAATCAGGCAATACAAGATACGGCAGTGCTATGAGGTCGTCAGCCATGGGAATGAGCGGCTTTCGGGTGGGCTTGGCTCAAGAATGAGACCGAGGCTCGAGATGTGACGATGACGTTTCTGAACAGTCTTCTAGGCATGAGCCGATGCGTTTGTCAATGAAGGCGCGGTCTGGATTCAGGGAGTTGGATGGAAAGACTCTGGTGGGAGATAGTATTGAGGACGTGACATGGATCCTGTGATGGGCTTGGGACTTGGCTGAACGGAAATTCTTAAGGTCCCATGGTCTTTGTGCTGATCGGTCATCTATCTCAGGGGCTTGAGTTGGTGATAGTCTCTCCTCCTGGTCCTCGTAAATGCATCCATCAGAATCATGTGGCGGTCAACAAGGCGCCACCCGCAGGCGGCAACCTGCCATACAAAAGTATGAAAAGGTCAGAAGGCAAAATGATAGTCTCGCTTCCAAGACCTGAATAAAGAGACCGTCTAAGTCCTATGTCTGCGTAGCGATGTTTCCTGTGCAGTTAGTTATTACTATTGAAGACGGCAGTAGAAATAATGATAATAGTAATAAGAATGATAACAATAGTAGCACCGGCAATAGTAGCAGCGACGACGGCGACAACGACGGCGATGGTGGTGATAACGACAGTAAGGCGGAGTATATTACCATACCTAAGGAGAAGTAGTCGCTTTAGCACGGGAAACATAAGCGGTCTCGAAGTTAAAACCTTAGGGATCCCGCCTTCTGTCACTCGAGTGAAGTTTTCCTTCACCTGAATATCTTCAATCTTGAGAATTGCATCGCGTCTGTTAAGAAGTGATATGCTTGAACACAAACAACATAGTAGGTCTTCCAACGGAGTGTTATTCGATCGCCTGTGAAGCGTTAAATCATGTGTATGTGCTGCGGATTTCTCTCGTTATGTACAATTCAGGGACTCCTGCCATAAAAAGCAACTCAAACTCCGTGATAACAACACCTTTCCTTGACCCGGCCGAGAGTCAGGTATCAATCACCAGAGACATTGCTTGAAACCATCGTAACCGACTTCCCATTGTCTTGTAGTATCTTACTCATCGAAGCAGTGACACCTTATCTGCCGACATCGACAACGAAACAGATGGAGGAACAGACACTAAGGATAATCGGCATGGCCATAAGCAGAACTGGGGACGGATCTTGGATAAGTCCCATCGTCAAGCCTGTACTCGCAGTGGTTATGCCAAACACCCATTTCACATGCCTCTGCCCGAAGTCCGTATTCCAAAGTAGACTGAGGGCATTGAGCCAGAAGAATGTCTCGATAACGATCAGTTGCGCAATCTGCGACTCGCATGATGGGTTGTTTGGTAGAAATCGGAATCGGTGTGAGGAGGGACGTCGCCAGTCTGTCGGGTCGCATTCCTGTGATCGTGAGTCAGAGAACGTAATCAATCCATGTTAGAGGGTTATTCAATACTGGGAAATGGTATGTCCAGCTACTCAGTCCCGCTGGTGAGAAGTTCCTGACGGTGACTAGAATACCGAATATCATGAGCCAGGCAATGAGAAGTCGGAAAAATATTGATGGTTTCCACGAGATGAGGTGCTGCCTGTCGTTTCCATCGCATTCAACGGCCTTCGAACCTTTAGAATCATGGGCTTTAGGATGACTCTGTAGTTTTCGGTCTTCCATTGGTGGTTGGGTGGCGTTTCCATCCTCAGTAGCAGAGAAATGGAAGTCCTTCTCATACATGACAAGCCTAGCCGGCTTTAAAATGAAAGGACGGATTCGACAGATATATTCTTGGTCTTTATTCGTGTGATGTTGTTGCAAGATATTCGGAAAGTGTACGAGTTTGTGTGGATGATGCGGGAGGCAGATGTTGGATGGTTCGTGAACAAGAGAGATGCGAGTTTGGGGACACGCTTCTGACCCCTCGTAGGTTGGCGCAATAGCTCTCACCACCCTAACCGGATGTCCCAGTCAGGCAGCCAAGATCTGCAAGAAGCAGGGAATGGTGTTGCCCGAAAAGTGCACTTTTGCTGCTGTTATTTTTGATTCGATGCAAAACCTGTCGTGGCGTCCACTCAGAAGTCGAATCTGCAATGTTGCTGTAGTTGTCGTCAGACGAGGCATCCAGGGATGCTGTAGCCGTTTTTCAACTTCTGGGGCGAACCAGAGCGAACCAGAGCGAACCAGCGAAGGGAAAACAAACCGACAACCTAAGTAATTTCTACTCAGTTTCCAGTTTTCACCTCCGAAGCTGTCATGAGTGGTTGCTGCTGTAGCAGTATTGAATTCTGCCATTTACACACATCGACGCCATTCAAACAGCTCTCTTTCCTCTCCCCAAATACCCAATTACTCGTTGGGCTTCACATTTCGAAAAGTGTCATCACCAATCCCAAACAATATTCATCGCAAAAACCAAAAAGGCTTTCATCTCTTGCCTCATTCAAGCCTGCCAGCCGTCAGCCCAATCTGTCAATCCGCAACCTGTCTCTGCACAGCAGAGACTGTACCATGTCTGCGGGCGGAATAGCGTTCCAGCTCTCGTTAATCATCGCGGTCATCACTGCCACCTTTGCGACGCAAGAGAATAGACACGCTTGGGCATCGCTTGCGTCTCTTGTGTTAGTGATACAAGCTTTTTAGGTCGAAACTGATTATGTGCTAATTTCTCTATGTAGCTGCCTCCTACTTTGGATCACCATCGCCATCGGGCTCTTTCTCCACCGCCAGCCACTTTTGCTCAGGTATCGCTTTCCCATCCCTCAACATCATCGTGTCAAATCCCTAACTCGCTCGATACAGGAAGGTAATCCCCAGCACAGTCGCGGTCGTAGGGCCCACCCTTGCCTGGGGTGTCATAGTCTACAATGGAAACTTCGAAGTCGGCCGAGCCTTCCATTTCCTTCCCATCTTCATCGAATTTGGTCTGGTTGCTTTCGTCGCGTCCTACAAGGATGATCTATCAGAACAACGTTCTCAAGATGCAGAGCACGCGAGTGGACATTGACAGCCTCTTCAGCGCTGCTTGGCGAGAGAAGCACGGGATGCGCCGCCGCCAAGAAGCCGCCCAAGGCACTGAGCCAGTCTTAACTGCTCCCAACACCACTATCGAGCAAGACCATTCGCAATATAGGCGACTTAAGTCACCAGAATCCAACAGAAGTCTTAAAAGGGACAACGGAGAGAGTTCACTGTCTCAAAAACGCAGCCGTGCACGAGCACACATTCAAACTCGCAGGTCTGCGCATAATACCTTCCGTCGTGAGCCAACCCAGAAAACAGGAAAACTTTGGAGCTCCGAAGAGGAGCGGCTGAAGCGAGGGGATAATACGGAGAGTCCTCGCCCTTTAACCTCAAGGCCATTCGAGCCTCGGAGTCCGGCCGATCAAACGAGGGTATTAATGAAACAGCCAGAGACGCGACCCATCAGCCAGGAACAACTGGCGGCCGACGTCATGGTCGAAAGCAAGTGTATCGAGGCGGACAACGCCAGGAATGCTCAGAGCAGCACTGACGATAGCCTCAAACCAAAAAACGAACAGTGGCAGGCCCTTATTGCCTTGCCCTGTACCCTACTCTATGAGCATCACGGCTCTTTCTTAGCGTCGCAGTATCCGTCAGCTATCCTAGCTCTGCGCCGTCTAGCAAGCAAAAAGGCGATGCATGCTTGCGTCTGGCGCCACGGGAATCATTCTGCTGGTCACATAGGACCAACAACTAGCTAGTTTGCTAGGTCATAACATTAGCAGCAAATATTGTCCGCATTTGCTGCGGTTGTGATGTGTGGAAGAGGGTTCGACGCGAGAAGGGTGCCCTCGGCGATGCTTGCCTTCCGGGCGGCAGAGGTGGCGTGACGTGAAATCAACACATTCCTTAGGTTCTTGAATTACTCTCATCGTAGGGGCTGGAACGGGGGCGTCAAAAGAGTAGGTGACCAGCCCCTGCACCGCAGATTACCGGCAAGCCTAGAGTATACACTCCCGTATACCTGTGCAGCATACTCGATGATGGCTCTGTTGTGGCAAACAAACTCTGCAGCATTTTTGAAGACACTTGGAATGAATGCCTGGCCGACCTAGGCGCTATCTGTAGGCGAAGCCCATCGTATATTCCATTATCGCGATATATACTAAAACAAAAACACAGTGCTAGCATCGAAGACGCCGATCTCAAAGCTCGAGAGGTCGGCGTCTGTGAGTCCTCGCTGGTACTCCAAAGCCAACAACGATGCCCCGGCGACTAGACGGCTCTATCATCACCTAGCCATATCAGCGCGTCCAAACATATTACAGCAGCTACTTTACTACACGAAGTTCCTTCGCGTCCCAACCCAGTTCCTATCTGCTCATAAGTCGATCATGACAACTTGAGCCTCATCTCGGCGGGCAACCCATTCACTCAAGAGACACCAACGCTTATTAATGACGAGCCATGGGATCCTATTTGATGGCCATTCCTCTCGTGAGGATATGATCGAAATAGTGTGCTTAAGAGCGGTCGGCAATATCATCGCACCCTTGAGCAATGACGTCAAAAGACTACATCTCGATGGATGAAAAGCGGTCATTACTTCGACAACGCCCTTGCTTGCAGTCTCTCAGAGTATGGGTCAAAATTGACAAGTAAAGCAAGATGGTCTAGCCGAACACCCGTCAATTAGGCCCGAAGCAGGTCACCAGATATCCCTGCGGCACTCAGTTTCCGGGGCTCTATGGGACGACAGAAGTGTTTTCTCGACGCGAAATGCATTTTCTTGAGAAATCTTCGAAGAGACGGGAACGGTCTACTTTCGAATCCCATGACCCGAGCCGATCATCCGTGGCCGAACTGGGACATGGGGCGAGAAGAGACAACCCCAAGGTTGATATGTGGTTACACAAAATTACGGCTAGATGTTCGAATTGTCTACAAGAACAAGGCCCACATCAGCCCAACGCCATTCAGCTAGACACCATTTGGATCCGTTGCACTGCGGGTACTTTGGTGGGTACATAGTAATATTAAGAGAACATACAATCATACGACCACGCTGCTCATTTGGACTGCTAGCGTATATACCCTCGCACGAACTTGTACACACTCTAGCTGGATGGAACTCGATAGGATTTGCCATCGAGATTCTGAGCCGTGATGATAGCTTCTATGAACCTGAAAGCAAGATGATAAACCTCTTCGTGAAGATCATCCCGGCTTTCTGGGGAGGCGGCTAATTACTCATGTGGCCCTGCTTGTCTAAGTAAATCTAGCGGCAAACCCTAATAGGAATCAGAGTATCGATAATTCTTCAAAGTGAACTTGATTCTGGGTTTTGGCGTGTCTTACCGTTCAGACTCTTGAAGCAATAGGGGCTGGCGCAAGGCAGATGCTCTCCACTGGCAGCGTCTTAGCTATGCGTCATTGAATGTGGCAATTGCAACGATATCTCCAAGATTTCTAGAATGTTCTCAAGTCTCTTAACGGCACTTTCGAAGTTTCTAGACCAGCTTCTGAATTCGTAGCCTACTGGAAACAACGGAGAAACCCTGAGCGCGATGAAGGTTTCCAAACGTCTAACCGGGACTGATCAGGTGGTGGCCTCTGGGGCTCATCTAATCGCGAGTAAACATCAGTGTTCCTTTGTTCTCTCGGTATGTATCGTCATAACGGCAGTGTAACCAAGGAAAATACGGCTAGCCATGCACCCACTTAGTTTTATACATCATCCGTTTCCCTCCAGTGCTTCCTCGCCAGACTACACCTACTTGATAATCTCCGCCACTGTTGAATGCTCTAGGTTAAGATCAACGAGATCACAGACCCTTGTACTCATGCTTTATCTGGTTGACAATGTACCTCAGAGCTCTAAGGTTCGGCTGCGTCCTCATCAGCAGAGCCATTTTCAATGGCTCCATGACATCTATTCGAAAGTCCCTATCCAGATGTAGTAGGGCCGTTCGCGTAAGGATATTCGGCAAACGATGACCCCCTCCTTTGAGGTGGCTTTCCATTCTCCCCATCGCCTCATCTAGGCGGCCAGCTTCGTGATAGAATGCGTCCCTCTCGTCACCCTTCGGCCTGTTTCTCTTTTGCACTTGGTACAATATTTGCCGGGCTTTTCTGACGCTGAGGATCATCGCTTCGGCACAATTGGCTGCGTCTAATGGCTTGACGCGGGACCGTCCCTGAAGATCTTCACCTGCCCCATCTCTAACATCCCAGGCGAACGGTGCGGGAGTGAGACGTGGTTCAGGAGTGGGATATCGTGGCTCGTAGATGACTGGTACCGGGGGTTCCTGCCAGTCTTGCGGTGGTGGTTGGACTTGAACCACAAATGGTTCTAGACTGCGGCGTCTTTGGATGTACCGCCGTCTTCTGGCCGATTCTTCGGGTCGATCATATCTTGCTGGGATGTAAATGATTCGAGGGTACAGAACGTACTCATCGTCGTCCTTCTCTTTATCGCCACGGAAGCAGGACAGCATGTGAAGGACGGCTGGACGGATGGTAGGCATAAAACTTTCTGCGGTAAAGTGTTTGGTGGTGTCGATCTTTATCCTGTCTTGAGAACTTGGCGCTGCGTCTTATATACGTGATGGTTCGTTCCAAAAAGAGATCTAACGATGGCAACCTAGATCTAGAATTTTACGAACAGGCTCCGTTTGGATTGAGTCCGGCGAGGCATTCACGTTGAATTGTGACACTAGAGTAAATCCACTTGCCATGCTGAGGCTGAGTTTTGAGGCTATTTTAGACTGAACGCCGCCGTTGGTGGCGCTGGCTCATGTGAGGACTTGACCACGCTGGCATTGCCCTAGCTTGAATATGAGCGGCCTTATTAGGTGATAGTTTGATTTGCGTTTCGATGCAAGAAAGGGATAGCATTCCTATGATGACTGGGCTGCAATCCGGTGGAATACATGTTGGGAGGGGAACCATCCGACTTCAATATGTGTGTGCAGGGCTGGTTGAGCGTTCTGGAGGGCTTCAAGTCATTTCATCCGCTGCCTCCAAGATCTTGCAATCATCGGAGTCTTCCTCAGCAGCTTTAGCGGCAAGCTTTTGAACCACATCGTTGCCGTCTTCCAGTATAGCCTTTACGGCACCGATTATATATCGACATTCGGGCAAAACTTTGTCCAAAAGGGCTGTTTTCAGCGGCTCAGTCACATCTAAACGAAAATCGCGGTCCAGACGGAGAAATATGGCTCGAGCCTGATCTGTAGATTAATTAGATCTTTATGCGGTGAGTTCTTCTTCTCTGGCGCAACTTACTTCGGTCTCTCCTCAACACAGCCCTGTCCATACCAATGAGCTTTCGTTTTAAATCTTGCAATGCCTGTCGCAAGTTTTCAAGCTCGGTAGCGTTCTCCTTATCACAACGCTTATGGGTTTTCTGGATCTCGGCCAGAATCAGAAGGGCTTTATCCACGCTCGAGCTAGCAGCGTTGACACATTCGATGTCGGTCAAAGGCCTGTTCATCGAACGCGGTATCATCCTCTCCTGGGGTTGGTTACTTTCTGGGTCCGGGCGTCTTTGCGGCGCTTGGTTTTGGCGACGGAATCGGAGAAATCGGTTGTACATTGCGTCCATTGAAGAATTATTCGTTCGGTGGAGGTAAGAATGATGGAGATTGAACCAGCATGGGCATTCTCAAGCCGGCTTGGCCAATTGTTTTGTATTCATACCCTGAAAGTCTTTTGGAAGGAAACCTTCTTCAGAGAAACTGCCGACAAACATCCAACATTCCTTCGACCATAACCTTAAGTTGTTTGTGGAAGGGATGGCTGCGGCTGAGTCTACTAACGGTTCTAGGCCTTGTCGGCGCTTCGTGGCGGTAGCCACGTGTGGTGATCGGCGACTATCAAATCCGCGAAAGACATCGAACGTAAATAACCCAAGCAAATGACTTGATTAAGTCGCTCATCATACCTTAATGTGCTCATCCCCGCCGTTCTTCTTGTAAGCAAAGACTCTATTCTCTGAATGACCTTTTTGCTTCCACCAGGTAAAGAAGCATTTGTTCAACAGGAAAAATGCTAGGATTTCAGAGCGGCAATGTCTTTCGAAAGCGGATTCCGGACAGGATTCGGGATGACATGGACTATGCTGAGCGCGTTTTCCGTTACTCATGGCATTCAGGAAACGACGAACCACATATCCTGGAGTACCGAATACTCAACAGAATCAACCTTTTCCACCTCCAGAATGAGCTTGCCAAGCTCAAATCCGCCGTCTGGACTGATTTTAGTGCTAAAGAAGACGATTTAGCAAGGTTAAGGACAACACTGCACGATTATGGTAAGTCAAGCCATGTCAGTCACGAAAGTTGACATGTGTCGCGTGTGAAACCTTCTCTATCAAAAGTCTGACCCAGGAAACTGCCGTATAGCAAATGCCGTACGTGATTACGAATACCTCAGAGCTCTCCCAGAAATCACGGGCTCCCAAGCAGAAGATCGACGCCGCGATCTGACAGCCGCGTTCCCCTTCATCGCCGACCTCCCCGGCGACCCGTATAATTCGCGATACTGCACCTTCCGCGCCCCCTCACACCCAGAAGCTCCCGTCGACCCCCTCAGGCGATTCCTCAAAGCACGGCTTCCGAGGCAGTGGACGTATACGAAAGACGAGATGCGGGTCCACATAGACGAGTACCTCAAGAACGACCCGCCAGAGACGATCTCGCCCTTGGTCGACAAACTGGCCAGGTTCATCATCTCCTTCACCGGTGGGGTGAGCCTAATAGTTCCTATGCTTATCATGAGTCTCCCGGGGCAAGATACGACGAAGAGCCTCGTTGTCACGTCGGTCGCCGTCACCATCTTTTCGGTTGTGATGGGCTTGGTCTTCAAGGTGTCGAATGAGGAGACCGTAGTGGCTACGGCTACGTACGCGGCGGTGCTGGTTGTGTTCGTCGGTACTAGTTCTTAATGATGGCCTTTAAACTGAACACTAATACGCTTTCACGTCGTATTGGGTCTCAAGATTCAAACGTTGATGTTGTGTTCATAGCTTCATTTCATTTCATTCTTCACTGGATCGTCTAAAACTCCGCAGAAACAGCAATGAATCCAGTCGCCTTGCCCTCAGCAGCCTGCTTCATGAGCTCCTGGTAGACGGGATCCTTGGTCTGGTAGTACTCCATGTCCCTATTCACGCATTAGCTTCCCAATGAACATCTAGGACAACATCTCATCAAAGGTCGAACTTACGCCTCATTCGCAAAGGTGATCTCGTACACGACGCTCCACGGCTGAGATCCCGGGACGTCGGTGAGCGTCTTGCACTTGCTCGCCTTGGAGGAGAGGATGTAGGTGTTGCCGTCCTGTCATTCATGTCTTAGTATCTGCTAGCTCCGATTACCCGGGGCCTTGGTACATACCTTCTTGCACTCGCTCGAGAAGTTGCCGAAGCGAGCGACGGCCTCCTCCTGCTTGACGTCGTCGGAGAGGGCAATAAGTCCGATTCTGGTGATAGCCATCTTTGATGAGGTTCTTTCGTGCCGGAAGAGTAGTATTTGAAGCAGCGGGTATCGTGATGTGATTTTCGAGTAGCTTACACTCTGCATTCTTCATCAAAACTCGACCGCCTTATATACACTGAAACGCACACCGCGGACCTCGGCCGCGGTGACGACCCCCGCACTAGGAAATTCATGCCGTCCTCTCGGCGCGCCACGACAGTCTCACCATCACGGGGCTACCGGCCAGAGACCGACCACAGAAACCCCAAAAAAATGCGGAGCAACGACCCCGTTCCGCACCAATTCTCCGATGCCAGATGCCCTCTGCTCTCATGCAGGGCAACAACATGAACCACGTCCAGACGACGAAAAAAAACGGCGGCCATCCACAAACCGGAACGATCGTCCCTGAAACATGCCCCGATTCGGATCTCCGAGCCAGACCGCTCCCAGGTAAAGCTGGCTCTTGGCGCGCGCGGGTCTGGACGCTTTCTCAACGTTGAGCTACCTTTAGACTTCACCGCCCATCGGAGCCGAATCCACAGATCGTCAGGCAGACAGGAAAGACTCCTTTCTCAATACAGAAGGCTTCGCTGCCAATCTGGTGAACCCTGCCGAGGTAAAAAGAAACCACCCCCACACGGCGGACCATCGGGAGGACCGCGTCCTGATATCGAAGTGCGCAAGATTGGAGGGCGATCGAAAAAGGGCTCGGCATTCAGGGGGATGCGTGGCCATGTCGTAGAACGGCATTGCGAAGTCTGGGGGTCGTGTCTGCTGTCTTTTTTCTGGGGCCGGAGGACGGAGGTTTTACCGGTTCGGGCATGTTCGCTCGTGTGGGGGTCGTGCCGGGCAGATCCCGGCTTCCCGCGGAGGCGGAGGAGACGGGGGACACTGGGGGGGTCTGTGCTGGTGGAAGGTTCCGGGGCGCCGATGACAGCTGTCCGTCTGCGGCGCGGTTCGGTGATGGGTAACGTGTGAGCTTGCAACGGTCGTATTGATGCGGCTCTTTGCCAAATGGAATTCGGAACAACAATGGCAACAGATCAAGAGGATAGTACGCTTAAATCTGATCATTCATTCTAGACAGTATGCTAAACTTTTGAGTAGCCACCCAGATAAGACATAAAGGTCGTTATATCATACAAGCCCTTCCCTCTAGACATGTTATCGTATATGCAATGTCCCATTATCCCTAGTGATCCCTCAAGCCTCCGGACATCAATCCGGTCGTGTAAAAAATGTATACGCCTTGCGGTATATCAATATTGTTTAGAAGTTAGAGATTAAGAACGATAAAAAGGCTGGTTTCCAGCAGCCGGGAGCATCCATCAAAAAATCATTTGTCGCTCCAAGAACGCCTCGCCATAAGATGCAGTGGCATGAATCAATACTCGCTGATGAAGCAATTTGTGAAGCAACGAACATGACAAGGAAAAGAAGGCGAGGAAGGAGAATCAAACACGGCCATACTCTTTACTGACTTCCCCTGCGTCGCCTCTGGTCTCCTCTGTAGTTCAAGGAGTACGGAGCCGGGCGTTCCTGGCGCATGGTACGCCTTTCCGGAAGACCGGACCTCACGTCAGGGTAGTATCCCGGCTGGGGCCCAGTGCCGTTGGGCGGATAGACCGGAGAACGGGGAGCATACCCCGCCTGAGATATTTCGGCTGCACTCGTAGGATACATGCAGTCTTGCTGCGCGGGCCGCAGGCAGAAAGGGTTCTCTTGCTGGGTGGTGTAGTGATGGGGAGGCATGCCAGAGATGGCCTGCATGGGACGCATCATCTCTGCAGAGGTGGGCGGAGTGTAAGTTGGGATCGGTCGAGACTGCATTGCGTAGTCTGACAGAGGGATTGATTGCTGAACTGGAGTGGGCAGGGGCTGTTGGAAGAAGCCGTGAGGAGCCTCAGCCGGAGCAGGGTGGCTGGTAACCGGTGAGTTCATGTGAGATGAAGGGCGGCTGTAGGCTGCACTTGGATAGAAGTCTGAGGTGGCAACGCGGTTCTCTTGGCGAACTCGACTGTGACCATTGGTCATGTCGCGGAAGAGGCGCGAATGGTCTCGGTTCTGAGCCAAAGCCGACGAGCGGTCGGGTGGTGGCGTGGCCTGTCCGTCGACCCAGCGACACGAATCGTCGTCGCTGGCACCCATCTGAGAAGAAACAGAGGCGGGGGCGGATGGAACACGGCCGCCTGTGGCGACGGGCGCATTCTTGTTCTCCAGACGAGATTTATCGCCAGTCTTGGAGTTGGCCTCCGCGGAGGCCTGCGCGCGCTTGACTACCTCAGGATGAACCCCTTCCACGTATTCGATAAACTCTTTGAGGGCCTGAACCTTCTGGTTCAACTGCTTGATGCCCTCTTCAGGAGTGGCGGGGGGCTCAGAGGCTTCGGGCAGAAGGTTTTGCATGGCTGCGGCAATCTGGTCAGACAGAGCCTGCAACCTCCTTTCTGTGCCCTGGAACGGAATGCCAGAGATCGGCTGGAGAAGGCCGAGCGTCTGGAAAGATTCTTCAGCGGCACGACGCGCGGCCTGGAGGGTCTCGTGGGCGTTACGAGCGTGGTCATCATTGACTTGCTGAAGCTGCTCACAGTGTCTTTCAAGAGCAGCAAGGTGATTTTGCGTGCTTTGACGGAACGAGTTGACCATGGCAGTGGGTGTAAACGTTTGTGCGGGTTGAGGCTTTGCTCGACGGATGACGGGAGTTCCGCGAGCGCTCGATGAACGTGATTCGTCAGGGAGCGGACTACGCCTGGGTTGCTGACTATGCGAGGTTGACGGCAAGCTGCCTTCATGAACCGGGCTGTAGTTGGAGGGCAATGCGTAGGGAGGGCGAGGCTCATGGCGGTTGCTCTGAATGACGTGGACCTCTTGTGGCATAGAAAACGGAACTGGAGCGGGAGCAGGAACGGGGAGCCTGTTGGTTTGCTCTGCGTAACGGGACTGCATCTGGAAACCCTGGCCAGGATGAGGAGCAGCGGCTTGAGGCAGTTGCTGTGGCTGGGCATATTCTGCGCGTTGCCCGTGCATGGTAGGCGTCTCCAAATGCTCGTGCTGTCCCATGTTCTGACCGTGAGCCCTGTTGGGGTCTTCCATCATCCGATACTGATCGTAGTATTCCGAGTGCACTTCTTGCCTCGGTGGGAGCTGTTGCTGACGCTGTGGTGCAGGCATATGCGGTTGTCGCATCTCTGCCAACTGCTGCTGCGGCATCTGCAAAGTGTTCCAGGCTTGGTCCTGACCTGCCTGCATCCCTGGAGCAGCCCACATGTGATTTTGCGTGGTGTCATCTGGGCGCTGCTGTTCTGGGTGTGTACCAACGTAGTTGTCGCCCTCGTTCTGTTGCATGAACACAAAGTTGACTTGCAGATCACCTTCTGTGTTCATTCCGTTTAGCTGGAACCCTTCGCTGCAAAAGTCGAGCGTGGCAGGACAGCCAGCATCAAGGTTGAAACTGCCATCAACATCGAATGCAGGCTCATCGTCTGACCCCAGGTCTGACCAAGAAGCACTGCCGCATGGTTGGCGATGTGTTGGGGCGTCTGTCGATATACGAGTGTTCTGCTTTGTGGCAAAGAAAGCAGAACGGGTAAACAGCGGCTTTGGTGACGTCTGCTGATATCTGGTTAGCACGGCTATTGAATTTGAGCCGTTGTTGAACATGGACACACTCTTACCTTATGTGTAGCAGTAGACTTGTAAACGGGTGATTCGGGGTCGCGAATCTCGATGGCAGAATCTCGCCGGCCTTGATGGCGGTAAAAGTGCATGACAGGAACGTCATCGCCAGACTCGGAAGGACTCCTCGAGGACGCACAAGACGAAGAAGGCGTCAACGCGGGCTGCTGTATCGCATCGACTGACAAAGCATCCCACTGGACCGTAAATGTTGAGACTCTGTCGGTAGCGTCGAGGACAGCTCGTGAAGGATTGCCCTCAAAGATGATCTCGCGTGCGACATACACAGAAGAACCAAGAAGGCTCACAATTCCGCGGTTACCCAAGCGGCGTTGGGCGTCCCCCGGCTGCCTGAAGTCCAAGCTAGGACCGTACATGGTGATCAGGAAGGTGGCGCCGGATCGCTGTTCGGTATGTGTGGGAACCCAGCAGACAGACTTGAGAAGCACAAGCATGTACTGGTTGTTTCGCAGGTTGAGAACGTGAACAGAGTCCTTCAGGTCTTCGTTCGATCCGTTGTCAATGATCGCCACTGAATCCCCGCGTTGATATTCTTGGCCGTCGAGAGATCTGCCGTCGTGCACCAACGTGCCGTGGGATAGCTGCATATTGACGTTCATGGGTTCACAACCCATGACTGGGAGGGTGGCTGGCTGCATTGCCATGTCGGCGTATTATTCGAATCCACCGCGGGAGGGAGCGTATCGTTTGGTAAAGAAGGACTGATAAGAAAGATGGGATGGCCAGCAGTCACAGGAACTACCAAGGAGAATGTTCCGGGTTGTGGCGCATAACTTGATGGTAAGCGATGTCGAGACTTGCGTGGATGCAGGGCTTCAGGAGAATATCCAAAGCCTAATGCGTGGAAACAACGTGTGAACGTTGAGGCAAAGAACTGGTGGTTGACAAAACATGAGAGGAGGGTAGCACAAGAACCAGACGAGGAGGCGAGGAATTTTATAAGATGGATCGAAACTAGAGAGAACCGTGAGCGAAGAGCGTCTAGGGCATCCATGGGAACTAGATGCGCCTTGGCATCTCGGGACCGATACCCACGACATGGGTCATAGAAAGTAGCTGCAGCGGAAGACTCGAAGTGCTTCCGTCTGTATGAACTCGTGTGCGATACCCTTGTCGACACCCTCAGTTCTTGCGGACGTATGAACAGTGGACATGGGGGTGGGAGTTGAAAACCAGGATGCGCTAAAGGGCGATCTTCCAGGTACCTAGGGCCGTAAGGTACCACCCCTGAACAGCAGCAGAACAGGGGAGATGACGACGGGGCAAGCCGGGAGGGCCAGGTTGTTGCAAGGCCATGGCTGTCTCGGACCCTTTCTCCACCCCCAAAGAAGACTCGTCTTGTCTACTTGCTGTGAAGTGTGCATGTGTGTGCTGGGAATGAGTATGTGGGCGAAGTTGGGTCGACTTAGCACACTGTTGCTGTACCCAGCCCCAAGGCTCGGGATACAGATCTCAGCCATCTCGTACAATCAGTCACTTCTCAAGTTGTTGGCCTCTTGATCCACGATTGACGGTGGACATAAGCAAGAGCTCCAAGTCAAACGTCTCGGGAAAGAAAGGGCGTCATCTGCGTCAACCGCTGGACTTATTTGACGCCATTGACGCCGAGCAGCCTTAGGAAAGTCTTTGCCGCGGCAGAGTAGCCGGGCGAAGTATGGCAGGTTCGGTGCATATTCGTACACTGGATAGACAGACAGAGAGTCGTTTGAAAAGCAATGAGCACGAACAACGAAAGAAAAATTCTGAGAAGTGATAGGGCGAAACATGCCATTGGTTACCGAATACGCCGGACCGCTATTCTGCCCGCGCGGGCGTGGAGTAGCCGAACGCCTGCGAGACCTCGTCGGCCACTAGTTGGTCGACGGGGACCCCGCCGAGGGGGGACATGAGCCTACTGGCTACTTTCTGATGAACTTATCGAGCATGAGCATGCGCCGACCCGCAAATCGGGTTCCCGAGGCAGATGTAAGACAGAATAATGATCGTCGTATGACGCCAGGTATCCCGCGATGCAGAACCGGTGCACGGTATTCTCTGCCTCGGTGGCCTCGGCAGAGGCAGAGGCTGAGGCAGGGCAACAGGGACCCTCATCGCCGCCACAGACTGAAACCGATTCCAAAGGAGCCGATTTTGGTGGCTTCATCGTCTTGATACCAAGCCACTCCGGTCTCGCTCTGCATAGAGACCAATGACCTCCTCTGGCAACGGAGGGTGATGATAGACTCGGGCGTGGTGATACCATTTGAATCGGACCGTACTGAGATTTGTCTTAAAGAGCGGAATACGCCATTTTCATTTTGTACATCGCGTCAAGGACGATCTGACGGCGCCTATTCCGAGGCTTGGCCAAGATCCGTCGCGTCCGCGAGAGGGGGGTATCTTGAGTCTAGGTAGATGTTGGGTTGCCACCTCATCGTTCCTCCTTGCCTGGCTTGGAGTCAGACTCGTTCTTGTTTGCTGCTTCATCCTGGGGCGTCTTTCCAAGTTTGGTGAGAACTCTAGCGGCCCATTCTTCAAATTCTCTCTCGGCAGCTTCGTCTGTCTGGCCAGCGGCTCCATGGATACTCCTACGAGCCATCGCCCTCAAGTCCTCCACGGAACTAATGTCGAACGCCCAGGCGGCACCTCCAGTCATCATCATGCCGAAGCTGACGACGTTAAGAGTCGCCAGGTTCAGCGCCTCGAGGGCGATCAAGGAGCCCTCAGGGTTGCCCTGCTTGCCTGCCGCAGCATGGCTCGGCGAGTAGAACTTGGGGTAGGCGGCCATTGTCTTCCTTGCAACGGCTCGTCGCGTGATCACAGACGAAAACAACAGGAAGCTGGCGCCAGCAAAGAACAGACCCAGTTGTTTCGCAGCTCTCGAGGAGAAAGCGGAGGATGTTGGCTGAGCTTGTGGCCTCGTGAGGCGAGAGTCCGGCGACTCGTTGTCGGCGGGAGCCATGGCTGAGGAGTGTTGCGCAAGCATCGAATCTTGAGCCTTGATTGCCTCAGCAGTTAGAGACACCATCCACAGTGGCTGATCGGGAGGGGGCTTACCAAGCCAAGGGCGGTGTTTCCCGACTCAATTGACCACAGGCTGTTTGCTGAAGTACTTGTGCTGGAGGTGTTCGTGTGGACTGGAAGGGTGGCTCACAGCTCAGGTGCTGCGCAAAGTGAAGCAAGGTCAGGCAAAGGAAAGCGGAGCTAGCTTTGGCGCGGGTGCTTCGACAGTGGGAAGCTCTTCCGCTCTGGAGTCGGGGAAAGGAAGTTCCCGCCCCTAAAATTAGCCGACCCCATCATCTTGAGCGTTATATGCAATAACGGAAACGGGTTATGCATCAACTGAGTCCACGGAGGAGACTCCGCTCCACTTCTCGCGACAGGGATCGTCAGATCTTTCCCGTCCAGTACATTGAGGTAAGGAACGTGTTGTACCTTATTCTCCGCCTTACCCGCCGTCCCTTTCGATTTGGCCTGCCTCGTTTCCGATGACTACATCGTGGCTGCTTTGGCAATGATCTTTGAATAGATACGAAGGCAGGAGATGAGCGCCCAACTGGCGGCTTTCTCCCCCTCAACTACGCCTGAATTCCAAGAATTCCCCCCCTACATCAGGCTGTCGTATATGTGCGGAGGCATGCAAATTTGCATCATGCCGGCCGAATGCTACGGTTCACTACGGACGAAATGCAAAATGCAGTCTGCAGACTGCAAGCTGGCCCACTGTCAACACCACACAACCTTCAGAAGGCTCGCAGCCACGAACCCTGCGACCGCGATGACCGACAAGCCACGACGAGCATCACGAAACCATCAAGGGCTTGGACTGGAATCTCAACATTGCATCCGCGAGAAGCCATGCTCCCTCTTGTCTGCAGCTGAAATGCGAGCAATTAAGGCGGTCTGCGATTGCGATAGCCCTCGGCGCTAATGGCTGCGCTAAATCCCTCGTCAAGCAATGGCACACGTTGCTCCCCCTTGGGTTTTCAAATCTTCAACGCCCAATCACCACCCTCCACAACCGACATCAATCCCGGCCTTCATCACGTACTTGGTGCCAGGTTGGGATGACAGTTGGCCTTGCAACGGTCGTTCCCATCAGACGACATCACTTGCAGATGAGATGCCAGCCTGGCCAGCGGAAGTCTTCCCCGGGGCCTGTCCCGCCCCCCTCTGACGGCTGCATCTAGCGAATGGCATGACATGGGCCCGCCGGCTGTGCAAGATTGTCCGTTTGGCACTTGACCAGCAAACTTCTGCGCAAAACCACCATGCAAAATGATAGATCAAAACTCGCTTGTCAGCTACCTTACCTCCAGCACGCATACGCCATCCACGCCGCGCTGCATCAAACTTCACGATTCATGAAACTAAACAGCAAGCCAGCCATCAGACGCAAAGCTTCGGCCAACTGGCCAGTCCGGACCACCTGCTTGTCTCGGCAAAGATCGAAGGCCCGGAGATCTTGATCGCTGCATCGCCGATGGCTTCTGATGATTTGGTGAGCTGCACCTGGCTGCTGGGTCTCTGCAGGCCTGTGCGGTATTCGCGCAAGTGACACAAGGTGCAAGCAGACAACTTCAGCCATTGCCGGTTTTCCATCGCGACTGCTTCTTCTAGATGAGCTTGGCATTTGCGTCTGGTCGCACAACAGCCGTCGTGCCGTTTCCTTGGGTTCGACGTCATCGCAACGGCATTGCACTGTCAGTCGTCTAAGCGATGCTTGGGACATTGCGATCTGCCTGGTACCTGCATAGGAACATCTGGTCTCTCCCTAGACGAAAAGGAAACGGCGGTTCGAAGTCGAGCTCGACTGATTGTTGAGTTCTCTTACCTCATGTCGAATAAGCGCAAAGAAGAGGAGAAACCAAACCGAGACCGACCTCACGAACACAAATCGGCCGGGGGCCTGGGCCGCCGGCGGGCGCATTAGTCGAGTTTTCTGCAATATGATCAAAATTCCGGGTCGGCCCAAAGCTCATGGTCACATGGTTGGCCGAATAACAGCAACGGGGCACTCTGTTGCAATGTCCATCGGGCTGGCGACGTCCGAAGTAACCAGCGAAATGCAGCACCCAGCAAAAAGTATGCGACGATGTCGGACTTCGACTGTGGAGATTGCGACAAACATGACTGAAGAGCGCTCCGTCCCGACACTCGGGCACCTGGATTCAATAATCGCTGCAAGACAAGAAAGCCACAATCGGATTGCATTGGAGACAGGTGTTGGTTTACGGAGAATGAGAAGTTCCAACTTGGCCCGACTTGTCTCATTCAGACTCGAAGCCTCTCACAAGTTGGATGCCTTCATCGTCAACAAGAGGGCGATATTCGACAAGATCGCATGTTGCAATAAGATTGGGCAGGCGACCTGCAGCAAAACACTTTTTTTCTTCGTCACACAAGGATGCGTCTTGCTCGAGAAATGCCCAAGCGACTAATAAGGGCTGATACACAATGGGCGAGGGCACAGACAGTGGGCAGTGATTGGTGGCTGGCGATTTGCACGTCTGTCATTTATCACATTCTGGAGATCTAGTGCCTCAGCCCGGAAGGGCAATAGTCACGAATAGGGACCACCTAATGACGACGGGATGGGGTCGGGTTCAGCTGACGCCCATGGACAAGACTTTCTACGGCCAGATTTTAAGTGAATCGCACCGGCTGAGGGATTTAGCAGGCAAGCAAAAGCACGGCCTCAACGTGCAGCACATGTGGGAATCTCCGCGATCGCCGAGGCGCGAGTTTATCGCGGTGTCGCTGGGTGCCATGGTTGCCTTACCATGTATCTGGGTCGATGATCGGGTTGCGCATTAAGTGATCGATCTCTTGACACGATAACCTCCTGTCACTGCGGAATATGCATATTGCGGCAGCAAACATGTTGATTACTATTCCAACGGGCGAGGAAAACAAAAGTCGACGTTGGTGGCGGGAATGGCGTCTATTTGCGACGCAAAGCTTTGGCAACGGGAACAACCGCAGAGGCAAAAGTTTGCTGATGTGTCGTGGGGCCGTCCCGTCAATAGTCACGGAAGGCCCTGTGCCTCGTCCGCTGTACGCGCCGGTCTCGTAGCGTACGACTCAGCGTCCCAAAGTCTACTTGCTCTCTTCAACCACAAGCGGCAAAGGTCGAGAGAAAGAAGATTTTTGGGACCAAATCAACGGGACGCAGCGCACGGACGGAAATCCGACAGAAGGGAAAGGGAGGGCATCAGATCTGAGTCTTTACCTCTAAACGCACGCCTTGGGCCCTGGCCGGCATCTTCAATCCTAGCAGCGGGGAAAGAGGATGGCTTCGTGTTGTCCCTGTTGAGTCGAGTCAAGTCAAGTCGCAGGTGTGTGAAGTGGGAATTCTGAGAGAAGCGAAGACAAAGCGCAAATGAGAGATAAACTTGGTCAACTCTCACTTTTCTCATGGAAAAAGAAGAACTGACGAGAAGTGGCCTCTGATATGTGACGAGAGAAGGGTAGGATACGGCAGGGAGGATATGGTGGGAAAGACGAATCCCAAGACCAAGCGAGACCAGCACTTTTAGTGCCGCCCACCTCTGCGCCCTCGAGTGTCCCCTGGTCCCGGCGATGAGTGCCCCGGACCCCCGGGGAGGTCTTCCACATTAAAGCGGGACCACGGGGGTCTCAAAGGAGCGGCGGCGGTCGGGTAAGGCGCGGCTTCCTAGGTTGGCACACGCCAACGATGCACCTACCGTCCGCGGCGAGAGGCAGTGACTGGACTGTTCAAGTGCACCCAGTACGTACCTGTCCAACCGCCACAGATGGTTAGCGCCCTCAGCGTTGGGTGTCCCACTGTCCAACCTCCATCCAGTCGACTTCATCTTCCCATCCGCACGCAGTCCACGCAGTCCTGAATGCGCCCACAAAGGCAGAATTTCTCGTAACGACGAACCCCCCTGCGTATGTGCACAGTCTCGGCAGATAACTATAGCTGATCTGGCCAACGAATCGTGGTTCAAATCTAAGCACCTGCATCAGCCCAACCCACGTCAAGTCTCACGTGGACTGATTCCGTCGGCCCTAATCAGATCTCGACCTGACACAACACCACCACTTACTAACGACGTTTGGCACTCCCAGTCAACCCGACATTCAACCGCCAATCACCAGCTCTGCATCACATCTCCTTTGCATTCTCATCCTTGACCACTCCACCAGTTGGCCCCTCCCGTCCTGGTCTAGGCGCTACGGATACTTCGCGATACACCAGCGGGAGCCTCACGTCCCAGACAACTTACGGGAGCCATAAGCCACCAGGAGCCCCCAGCCACCAGGAGCCCCTTGGATTGCTGCACATCATCCATCTACGGCCACGTTCCGTCTGTGACCGTACGGCACAGCATCACCGCTTTATCATGGGCAAACAGAAGACAGCCAACGTTGGCAAAGCAAAGGGAGGCGCTGGCAACGCTGGAGCCAACGCAAAGACGACCGCTGCTCCCGCTCCCAACGTCCCTCCCGCTTGGCCCCAATTCAAGCCACCATTACCAGTCACCGATCTTGTGCCCGAGAAATTCCCATCGTGCCCGGACAAGGTCGTTCTTGTCCGCAATTTCTGGCCGAAATCCCTATGCAGCTCCTACGTCACATTCCTGAGGAATCTCCCGCTTGTCACCACCCCTGGCCGACCCAAGAGAGGGGAGGCGGTCAGAGTGAACGACCGTTTCCAAGTACAGGATGCCACTTTCGCTCGACGCCTGTGGGAGGAGACGGGCCTGCGTGAATCGCTTGCCCAAGAAGATGTTCAAGGCTTATGGTGAGTCCACTGCTTTCACCTCCCTCCCCCTGCCCTCTCCCCGCCCTTCTCAGAACCCTGGCCCTGAAGGATGCATCGTACGCGCTTCCGGCTAGATCCGCCAGCTGCAACCAGTCGAAAAATACCCAAAAGGAGTTTTGCGCACACGAAACCCATGCGGAAGAAGAAAACCAGCTGCCTCATGAACATCCAGGCGGGATTTCGGCTAACACGAGAAATACATGCTAGGGGCGGTGAGGTCGTCGGTCTGAACCCCAACATTCGCATCTATCGCTACTCCAAGGGCCAGTATTTCGATGCACACTGTAAGTCCCAGCGCCAAGTCGTCAACCTGTCATTAAACAACACATCTACTGCGGTCGACGAATTTTCTGCGTGTCACTGTGCGAAGTCCTTCCCGCCTCAAAACATGTAGGATCCATGATCGAGTTCCTCGAAATCCTTTTGCGAGTGCAACTTGCAGCAAGCCACCAGGATTTGTCATTGTTGATCAATAGCTCGAGTTGAGAGTCAACAGTAGGGACATGCAAGCCTTCGAAGTCTTGGGCGAGCAATCGTGACATCACCAAGTGTTGATATCCTCCTCCCTACACCGACTCTTCTTAGGTCCCAGGGCCGAGTTACAGTTAGACCAGCCCACGACGCTCGTCTGGTGTTCAGCAGGCTAGAATTGCCGTGTGCAGACACATCTTGCGAGTAGTTAGTCACGCAAGCTTGGTCCATACGTTTTCTCTCGCCCCTTTGGCAATTTCCTTCATCGACCCATTCCTACGGATACTCGCCATGGAGTGGTTTCCAGTCCATGCATGTCTCAACCTCATCAAGCCCAGAACAAAAGTCTCCAAAGAGGTCCCATGACTTGCAGTGTCGCAGACAAGAGACAAAACCAGCCGGGACCTGCGGTGGTTTTACCCACTATTTCTGTTATGTTTGAGGACGAAATTACATGGCCCCGCAATGGGTGAGGGCAGCGATCTACGATGGTCATTTTTGATATATGATATCTCGCCTCCTCCGCTCAGTCCTCTTTGTTTACCTTCCACTCGTCATCACAAGACTCTGAAGAGCTCGAACACCGCGAATCCCATCGATTTGTTCCGCAGGCCCAAACCCTGCGGATCGTTCCATACCGATCCACCCAATGGCGTTATCCTTCAGGGTCCCGGGGGAGAATTGAGTCCGGGAGCCAGCAAGTCCGATCCAGTCAACCCATCAGTATCTCGCATCTTCCCATCCGCTCGAGAAATCAAGCAACGAATGTGCGCTGGCGATTGCCTAGCTGCACCTTCCAAGGATTCCTTCTGCACTCTTTGACACTTTCCTTCTGTCCCCTTCACCTGTCTTCCGTGCAGGCCTCCTCTTCATCTCGCTCCTGTTCTTAAGATCGATCCAGGCCAGCTGACCAACGGAACCCCCACACTCAGACGACGACTCCAATAACGTCTCGCTCGCCCTCGACCCCTCCGCGGGAGCCGTGCCGTGCAAGACAACCTGGACACTCTTGCTCTACCTAACATCCTCCGCCGAGGGCTGCGTCGGCGGCGAGACCGTCTTCTTCCCCAACGACCGCCGCTCCGCCAAGGAGGAGATCCCGGTCGCGCTCGAAACGGGCATGGCTCTCTTGCACAAACATGGCGATGATTGTATGCTGGTAAGTCCTCTTCCTCTTCCCCTTCCTCTTTCTCTGCTTCTGTACGATTTCCATCGCCGTGCGTTCCCCTCGTCTCGCCTCGAAAGGCTCTGCATCCTCCCCTGATCCCCGACCCAAAACCGCGCGCTCCTGACCATGCTCTTTTGTACAACTGCGACCGTTGCCACCATGGGCTTTTCGCCAGCGTTCCTTCTGCCGTACCTATTTCTTTTCTTTTTCGTGGCGCGAAACAGGCCTACCACGGCCACACAACTGCGGCCTCACCTCTGCTACCTTTTCGCTTTGTCCCCAACCACCCGTCCCGCCTTGCCCGCCCACTCTTGCAGACATTAAACTCACTTCCTCCCCCCTCCCACTTATTTTTTTCTTGCCCACCTCCCCAGCCGTACTAGTTCCAAGGAACTAAAGACTGACACATGTTCCACTTATCAACAGCACGAGGGGCGGGAAGTCACCGCGGGCGAAAAGTGGGTGTTGAGGACCGATCTCTGCGTCAGGAAGTGAACACGCCGCAGCCCTCACGGCCACACCCACACTCACACATACACAAACATGAACGCAAACGAAAACAACCCAATGCCGGGCCGCACCCCTCCTTTTCCCGCTCGGACGTGGAGCCAAGAGGAACGAGATCGCGCGGGCGTAGCGGATGGTACATCCACTGCGTTGGTATTTCGTCCCCGGGAGAGAGGGGGTACTTTGCCGCAAAAGGCAAGCCACGCGCGCAGGATGACAGATCAATGCCTACGAGATCATTACATACTTCCATTTTGTACCTGTCCAGAAAACCACCAATCCACCAACCGCCGCGGGATCGTGCCATGTGCAGCCGCACCCCTCCCCCCCGCCTTTCTACAATTTACTCCTCCTCGTCTGCTTGTTCCTTTCCCCTCTTATTTGGTCAAAATTCTGCTGCTGCTGAATCGTATGGAGAAAAGAACGGGACCTCTCGTCTTGTTCGACATCGGGAAGGCGTCAAGTGATCTCTGGATATGCATCCCGTGCCCGATTAGGTTGCCGTTGATCGACGTGTTCGACGTGTTCGAAAGGGACCGAGCGGGAATTTTGTCCCCTGGCCCTTTCCCTTTCATCCTTGTTTTCATTCTGGGAACGACAAGAGGTCCGGAGGTGTGGTGTGTATGTGTGTGAGTCGTGCCGGGGATGACGAGCAAGAGGGCTTGTTCGTGCTCGTTCGCAACTGCTCACGAACAAAGTCCCAGCCGCCAAATCATCGAGACAGATATTGCCGGGACAGGTAGCAATTTTCAAGGGGTCCTAAAACTCCCCCTCCCTTCTCCCCGAACAAAATGCACACTACCCATCATTGTGTGTCACTCGCAACTCGCCTATGTCGCCATGTGTGCCATGTAGACATCTTCCCCAAGCGATGCGGCTGACTTTGAGGAGGGGGAAAAGCCTTCCACCTTGACTAGTTTTCTGATGAAAAGAAGATTTTTCTGCCGTTGCCGTTGCTGTTCCTACTGCCCGCTGCTGATCTACGGGCTGTTCCTTTTGCATGGCGCCGCGCGAACTTTTGCAGTGGATGAACGCAGCGGCATGCACCCCTTTTCTCGTGCCTGCGTCCTGCGTCCTGCGGCCCTCTTGAGGGGTGTTTCTCGTCTAAGGTAGTCTGCAGTCTGCACATGTGTCTATGTCATTCGTGTACAATTGTGTGAAAGAAAATGTGTATATTTTGCATGTAGAAGCCTCAGCAGGCTGCGTCCGGGCTGCCTCCCCGAGTGCCCCGAATAGAAAACGGCCCGGAGAGCAGGCCTACGCTGCGCTGCCACATCCTCTTGGCCATGCCGTCTATTCCTTCTCGCAGCAACACGACGTGGACCCTTCGGTTCGGAGACGTCCTTAGGCACGTCCCAAGGTCACAGCGGCATCAGCAACAGGCGACGTCTGCGTCATGAAGTGAAATCTATATGCCATGTCCATGTGTCTCGTAAATGGAAAGTGACTGATGCCTGACGGATTGTGTGCGCACTCGCGCTTCCGGCCATCAGGGCCCAACCAAACACCCAAGTCTACTAGCCCTCTACCCTTTCTCAAGCTCCGAAATCGCTGCTCTATCCATACCCATGATGAATAGCGAGAGACGACGGGAATGACCTGTCGAACGCCGTGTCGCAGCAGAAAAAGCTCCCGTTATCGCGCCCGCGTTCAGCCTCTGGCGCCGCTCATCAGTGCGGCCATACGATCCATGGGGTTGTCTTCATCCTCGACATGTACCTCTTCCCCACCGGTGGCGTCTTCGGTCTTGGATGACAATGAGACCTCGTCGCTGTTCCTGTCCGTGGGGCTGTTGTCAAACAACCTGAGCATCTCACCCCGGTGGACCTCTCTTCCGTCCTCAATCTGCGTCGCTGGCTCCGCCTCAACGTTCCCATGGGGAGCGTGGTAGGTCTTCTTCGTAATCGGCGCTGCTTCTGGGTTGATGGTGGGTGTGGTCTTGACTTTGCCCGTGGCAATACGGCCCATGATCCAATGAAAGATCCAGGGGAAGCTGATCAGGGGCATCGACTGACGCTTGTGCTCCTCGTCTTCGTACTCCCCTGCCAGTGCTGCATTGACCTCGTCCTGGGTCACTTTATACATGGCCGCCACGAATGGGCCGATGTTGTCGAACACCCGACTACCGCCGGCCTCCTGATAGCAAATTTCGCGGAAACGATGCTTCAGCAATGAGGACTCTCGGCCTATCTCTTCCTGCTGCTTGTAGTCACTGCCGACGCGCGGCTTGGACAAGGCGAAACCGGTCCAAATCTCGAACTCGGTATCAATGTCGCGCTGACCCATGAGACGCCGCATTGCCATATCATACTGGACCTTGACCGCTCGCGCCTTGGATAGCAAGTCTTCAGTAAGATGGAAGCGGTTCAGAACTCTGTTGTCGAATCTCTTCCCGTAGAGGGGGTTGAAACCCACGTCTTGGATCATGTCGTACAATTTACCGAGAGCGGTCGATGAGTGGTAGGTTTGGCCTCTGCTGCCCAGGAAATGAGGGCGTTCCTTTGGATTCAGTGCGGGAGGAAGCTTTGCAGGGTCACCAGTCTTGACGTAGTCGACAGCCTTGGAGTGTAGAGCTGCGAGCTGAAGACCTGTATTGTGTTAGTACTCCTACAATTCTTTAGGTCCGTTTCATCCCAGATAAACTCACATTTCTGATCCTTGACGCCAAGCAAAGACTTGTCAGCGTGGGCCAAGTGTGCAGTAGCAATCAAGGCGAGACTGTCGTTCTGCATGTACCGAACAAAGAATGTTCTGAGATCCTTGACTTGAACATCTCGACGAAGTACTGCCGGTGTAGGCTGAGTATAGTTCATCGGCGGTTGGTGCCAATCTTTTGGAATGAGGTCTTGGTTCCACATCACGAAGAAGTCATCGCCATCCAGATCACCTCCTGACATCATGCTCGGAACATCGCGGTCGCCGTTTCGTGGGAAAACCACGACATTTCTCAGGTGGTGCAGCTGGGGGACGTCAACTGCCTCCACCACCCTAAGATCGCCTGGATGAAGTGATGGGTTGCGTCCAACGATACAAAGCCCCGTGACACATGTGAACTTTCCACTGCCGCTTGGGCTTTCGACCTGCAAGAAGACCTGAGGCAGATCCTCGATGTTGTTGGTCTTCTTCCCTTCGGTGGCGGTCGAGTAACCTCGCAGAGTACCTGTCTCATCCAAGCAGCCTAGAAGGAAAGCACTCTCCTCCACAATGACACGGGCCTTCTCCTTGAGCAGCTTCATGGACCAGATTCTCCAAAGATCCAGGATTGTCAGCACAAAAGGCTCCTGAATCTCTGGGTCCATGAAGCCCCAGCCAACGAGATCTTTGATCGTCAACGATGTCAAGTTTTCATCGATATACTGACCCAAAAGGCTAGCGGCCGCAACTCGATCGTTCATTGCTTTCTGGTAGTTCTTGATCTGCCGTTCCGCAAGCTTCAGGATCGTCTCCGCTCGAACACCAAGGGATGTCAAAACAGTGATTGTCTGGCGATTCAAGGTCGCAATCGAATGCTGTGCGTACTTGATAATCTCAAGACCATTGAATGTTGCCTTGAACTTCTCTTGAGATGGTCGAATGTGAACCTCCTGCCTTTTGGCATCGGGCCAGACTGCCAGCATGCCTTTGCAACCGCCCATTCGGAATTGAAATGCGGAAGGGACGCTGATGCAGGCGTCATCGCTGCTCATCTCTACGACGACAATGTGCGCCAGCAGCTGCGAGATTTTGCCGACGCCGTCGCTGAAACAGAAGCCGTTGCGTTCGATGTCTTCAATGGGAACAATATTGGCAACGGTGGTCCCTGGGATCTCGCGCGTGGTAGAGAAGCACTGCCCGATCCGTGCAGCGTATTTCGCAACATTCTTGATGTGGCCGAAGTCACCCATCCAGTCCCGAATATAATCGCAGGATCTATGGTCCGTTGGGCAAAAGAAGTAGGCCGCGTATTCTCTAATTTGAGAATTTCCGAATGCCAAAAATTCGTAGTGTCGACTTCCAATGGTGATGCCCTTGGCCAAAGTACGGTAGACCCTGCTGAAAAGCTCTTCGCCCGAGTCGCTGTAGATCTTGCCGTAGTAAAGTTCGTCAGTGAACTGTACTCGAAGGAATCGGTCTTGATCTTCGCTGAACTTTCGGAGAACTCTGTTGGAGGACTCGACGCCAGGAGAGCTGTAGTATGCTGTTGTGGGAGTCACGACAACCTTCCGGATTGTGGTGCAGTAGCGAGGCATCAAGGGGTTGGGGAAGTGAAGATTCGCCTCCTCATCCTCAAAGATTTCGTTCAGATCCCATACTCTCTTCTCTCGATCTGCAAAATATTCGAGAGTCCATTTCGCACGGTCCTTGTTGACAGCTGCTAATCGCTCCAGGAACTCTCGGGTGATGGCGTATTCACAGATGATGCCTCGAGAAATACAAACCTCCAACTGGTAGTGGACTTGGAAGTCCAAGGCCGGTGGTGACTCCAATGAGGATGCAAGAGACTGCAGAGACAGACCGGCGGAGGTGTCTGCTTCCTTCCCCTGGGTCTTTGAAGCTCTGTACAGTGTAGCGAGCAGAGCCGGCCTATGCGGAGTGAACTTGAAGTCGCTCGAAGTTGCCTCGATGTTGTATGCATGAAGAGCCTCCAGAGCCTCGTCCAAGGAGTTATCTTCATCGCCGACAATGAATCTCAAAGTTGTCCATCGACCAATGTTGATGTAGCCCGGGTCGTCAAAGTCTGTCTGCAAGGTGACAGGGAAGTTCGAAGGCAGGCGATTGTCTTTCAAAATGATCGTCCGACGCTCCCACATATCCAAAGTGCCCCAAAACAGCCTTCCTTCTGCCATTGCGGCAAGACTCTTGTCGTCTCTTTTTGTTCTGTAAATAGGAGGAAGCTCGAGAGGAATGACCAAGGCAGTAGCACCCTCTTCAGTCTTGGTCCGAAAGAGTTTTGTTAACCGAGCAAAGGCGATGTTGCAGCGGTAGCGATGGAAATTGTCGTCCTCCACGTCTTGAGCACCAACTCCAGTGATGACTGCTTTGACATTCTGATGAGCTCTCTTCGGAATGTCAAACGTAACGGTGAGCTGCTTTCTTCCAAGATCCACATCAATTTTGACATTGTCTTTGACAGACTTGTGGACCATCATGTCAGTTTCCTGGAGAAGCGAACCAAAGTCCATCTGCTGCACTTTCAAGACCGTTCTCGTTTTCAGTTGGACCTTTGGGTTGGCAGGACTCGGTGTCAGGTCGTCGAACTTGAGCTTCGGCACGAAAAGAGCGAGAGTGACTCGCGCCCTTTGTCCAGCACCGAACTTAATGTTGTAGTTGATGGAAGACCAGAAATTTGTTTCGGGCGGCGGCTCGAAGCGAACCTTTGCGAAGCCATTGCGATAGCCGTCCTTGTTCTCGCCGATCTCTAGCATGGTGATGTTGCCATGTCGTGAGAATGACTTGTGCAGGTCCGCCAGCGTGGCAGCGGAAGGCAGTCTGTGAATCTTGAGCGTGAGCTCCGGCCAGGTCCTCCAGGGATTGGTATTTATGTCGAGGCGTTGACTGCTTGAGATGGTAGGCTCGGATTTCGTATCGATTCGACGAGTACCTATGTAGTCTGTCAGCAAATTGAAGCAAAACAATCGGGCAGTAGCAAGGGACACGTCGAGATGATGAACTTGTTAAGGTCTTCCCCATGAGGCAGGAAGTCCGGGAAAGGGAAGTGCCAGTGACGGCTGAGAAGAGTGCAAAGGTATTTTGCGGAGAAGAAGTCTTGCAGCTCGGGGGAGCTGTTGCGAAAGGTTCTATTCACGACAACTTCGACTGACGAGACCGAGATAGAGATATTTGTACGCACCTGAACGGAACTTGTTGGGCGTTGTCTGTCTCGTTGACGAAAGCGTCTTCAAAACTGTACCCAAGCTTGCCTTCTCGCGCTGCTCTCCTTCCTCTTGGCTCTCCTGCGTAATCCCTAGGGACACTTCGGACGCCGGAGACCCTGGAGCAGAGTTTAATCGCGACATGGCATCTGCGATGTCAGAACTCATGATGTTGTGAGAGAATCTAGGTCGGCAGAGACATTGATGGTGGTGAAGTTGTTTGGGTTTGATGCAGAGATATGGGTTAGGTAGAAGGTGAGATGCAGAGAAGAAATATTGAAAAAGGTGAGGCGGAGAGAGGCCTGGCCTGGAAGGTGGGGAGTTGCGTTGTTTCCTTCTTCAAGAAGGCAGGTAGACAATCAATCACCTGAAGGCGTTGCCTTCTTGATTTTCTTTTTTGAGGTGAAGTCGAGAAGATTCCTTTACCTCAACTGCAACTACCCGCCTGCCACATAAAGCTGCTTGCTGGGTCGACGCGAAAGGTCAGGAACAACGCAATGTCTGCAGGCTCCCGAACCGGAATACACACCTGTATTAATTCCATCGTCAATGTTCACACCAACATACACTCTCTCTGTACGTGCCAGCTCGAGAATGGAGATCATCACTTCTGACGTGTCACGAACGAGATACTACAATCAAGGCTGCTACTGACCTGGATTTTGTTGATTTTATCCTCTCTCTATGGAAATCGTTCAACCTTTTCAGTATGTAGCATCCAACCAGCTCAACCGGAGTTACCAAGTTTGTCAGGTGCCTCGAACTCGCTATATTCCAAATCTTGTAGCCAACGGCGCAAGTCACTCCATCCTTTTACCAAACCAACTGAAGACAATGCGATGCAAACGCGTCATCGGCCAGACTACAAAAGCCCATCTCAAAGAGCGACCATCCACAATGTCAGATTGTCTTGGACCCCTCGGGAATGTCCATGATCTTACCAGGGTTCAAAATCCATTTCGGGTCAAGCGCCTTCTTGATGGATTTCATCACGTCGAGCGTGTCAGGACCAACCTCAAGAAGAAGCGAATCCTTCTTACCCCAACCAATGGAGTGCTCGCCGGTACATGTTCCCTCCATTTCGATCGCGCGCTTGACCATATTCTTGACACACTTCTCAACCTTTTCTCTCTCCTCGGGGATCGTGCGGTTATAGATAATGCTTTCGTGGAAGTTTCCGTCGCCGATATGGCCAAGGATACTGGCGAACAACCCCATCTCGTCCATCTCCTTTTTGCTAACCTCGATCAAATCGGCCAACCGACTGAAGGGCACTGCGACGTCCGTACTCCCTGCAAAATGTTAGTCTGCGCCGCATCGGCAAATGGAAATACGCTGAAAACCACTCACAGACTTCCTCTCCGTCTTTACGAAGCGCCAGCATTGACCAGAGCGATTCTTTCCTAGCCGACCAGAGAAGCTTCTGCTCAAGTGCATCCTTGGCGAACTCGAAGTTTCCGCCCTTGTGGTTCTTGGTGATATTCTGCACCAGGCCGATATTTTCCTTTACACCAGCCTTGGTACCAGAGAACTTGAAGAACAGAGTCGGAAGCTCCTTCCATACCCGAGGAGCTGTAGCACCTCCCAGGTTGACGACCTTCATCTGGACTTCGTCCATGATCTCCATGGCAGCGACAGGAATGCCATTTCGCATTACCTCGGCCGCAGCAGCCGCTGCATCTCGAATGCTTGGGAATGTTACAACTGCCACAGAGAAATCCTCCGGTACGACTGTGAGTTTGAGAGTGGCTGAAGCTGCATCAGTTGTCTGTTCAAGTCGTCGAGGGGGCTTCTAAGTACTCACCTTCGGTAACAATACCAAGCGTTCCTTCAGACCCAACGATGAGCCCGTTGAGATTGTAGCCGGCGGATGATTTTCTTGGCCGTCTTCGAGTCTTGACCACGGTGCCGTCGGACAAAACGACGGTCAGGTTGATGACCCAATCCTTCATGGTTCCGTATCTAACCGCATTTGTTCCCGAGCAATTGGTACCGATCATTCCTCCAATCTTCGCACTTGGACCTGAAGTTTTCGTCAGCAGTTATAACGAATCGCATACATCGGCGCAATCCTTACCCGGATCAATGGGGAAGAAGAGACCACTCTCCATTTTCGCCAGCTTCTCATTCAAATCCTGCCATCCAATACTTGGCTGGACAACAATATCCATATCTTCCTTGTTGAAAGAGAGAATTCTATCCATGAAGGCAAAGTCGACGCTGATTCCGCCATACGGAGCTGAGAAGTTGCCTTCCAAGCTGGAACCACCAGAATAAGGGATGATAGGGACGTTGTACTTGAAACACACGCGTGCAATCGTCGAGACCTGTTCCGTTGATCGCGGGTACGCGACTGCCACAGGAAGACCATCGGGGTTGGTCGTCGACCATTCAGAGTAGCCGTGAGCATGCAAGTCCTCAGGATCAGTCGAAATAATGTCATCGCCTCCCAGTTCTTGGCGAATTTCCTTCAGGGCCTGGCACATTGTCAGGATGATGGAACGCGTATGCATACGGAGAACCTACCTGCTCCATTTCGGCCATACTCGCATACTTGATAGGCCCGATACCGCCAAGCAGCGAGCCATCCGCGAGAGGGAGAAAGTTGGACGACAAGGGGCTTTCTTTTCTTGAACTGGCAAGACCCCATCCAGCGGCGCCGGCAGCCAAAGCCACACCCCAAACAGATTTTCCATTCCAACCAGCATGCGAATTCGCGCTTGAGGTTTCGGAGTTGCCACCTTGAGTGCTCTTCCGGGCGGTCGTCACGGAGAACCTCCGGCCGGCTCGGAAGGTGGATCCCACCAGTTGGCCCCTCAAGCCGTGGCTAAGGAGTGGCCTCGCAGAGTATTTTGCCGACATGGGCTGCAAGTAGATAAATCCGAATTGTCAAGATTGTGAGTCGCTATTGGTCCAATGAAGTGGCCAGGGTTCGATGCTGTCAGAAACGACAGGCTTGACCACGGTGTGGGTTGCGTCGGCGAATGGCTTGTGTCGGCGTTGGATTTTCCTCTGTTTTTCTGCTCTACTTCAATGAAACGGGAGTTGAACGATCGAATTCAAGGACAGTGACTCTCGGTTTTTAGACAAGGAATAGATATGAATTCTTCAAAGCCACTGTCGGGAAAAGGAAGGCATCCAGTCTCAAGAGAGTCGAGTAATGCTGACGAGATCAAAGGGTCGGCGCGAAACGAATCCGTGACAAAGACGTTCGAGACCGTGAACACACCTGAGTGGGAAAGGGCACACTTATATCCCAAGAAGAGGACAATCAACCACTGCAAGATTCAAATCTCGAGCTATGTCGCAATCGTCCACAGAGGAAGCTAAGCGGCTAAGCGTTGGGGCAAGTGGATAAGGTGGATGCTCATGGGGCCGAACATCTTTAATAACGATGTTTTGGGTGTTTCTTCGTGGGAGGAATCCAGAGCGTGACCCAACCGCAAGTATCTGGGCGTACTACTTCCCACATTAGGAACGAAGTGCATCCAAGCCAGAGGCTATGGGTGGACAGGCGGTCTCCTGGCATCCAATCAGATCACTGGAGCATAGCGATGTTGGCCAAACCAGTCAAGAAACCAAAAAGCAGGAGGGCTACGATGACGAGAAGCTAAGCCGACGAACAGCCAAGGTCGTAGCTCTGAGTCGTCAGCGGGGTGGGATGCCGGGCTACCTCACGATGGTACTTCGCAGTACCTTGGCGACTAAGACCAGACCAGCTAAGTTCTCCAGGTGGAGCACTGGAGCTGTCTTGCTGCTGGAGACACAGCAAAAGGGACGACATCGGTCTTGGATCTGGGGCACAACCGATTTCAAGCGGGGAAGAGGCCGAAGCTGAAACAAAAGACCGTCGACTCTTTCGGTGATGGGAACATTTGCCCGGGCTTCGGAACGGTGACGGCGATGGGTGGCCCAGCTCAACTTGGACGCTTAGCTGCCTTGTATTACCAACCACCACCCTCGTCCTAATCACTTACGGCCACACCAACCCAGCATGTCGGGTAGCAGAAGCAGGGGCATCGGAGTTGACGCGGAAAAGAGACGCTGACCATCAGATTGAACGGCAAAAAGGGCATGAGCACCTGCCGAGACGGGAGGTTTTCACGTCATCACAAGAGACCGACACCAGGTTGTGATGCAAGTGTGACCCCCGTTTCGTGGGGTGGCTTGGGAAAGGTGGATGGGGGGCAGCGACAACCTTCTGGAGTTGTCAATTTGAAGTCTGATTACCAACTACATCCCACCGTTTTGTTTGGGCTACAAAGCAACATAATCAGACCGGACGGCCTGTTGTTCAATTGGCTGCCGAGCGAAAACTTGGAGGGCTGCGGCTAACAGTTCCAAGACTTGCAAGAGCATTCACCGACACCCGTCTTGTACGACAGTGAGACGGACGAAGAGCCTGAAGATCTAGTGCCCAAGCTAGAAGCGTGTCCCCCACGTTCAGCCAGCGAAGCGACGAGGGTGGTAAAATTTCTAGCTATCCCCATGACCACGGAGTTCAACCTTGCAGGGCAACAGGGTCAAAAAAGAGCCTTGAATTCTGACGAACCCCCGCGCATCGGCCCTGTCGGTGTAGAGTCCGCGGTGGAGCCTGCTTGAGGGGTAAAAGGACTGCGGTGGACGCCGAAGACGCAGGCCCGTTAACCTCCGGTGCTTCTAGAGAGCAATCAGTGCCGCATGCCGGCTGGGAGCTGACGGGCCTTTCATTCTCTGGTGGGTGTCACTGCATGTCCCTGCGCGCCGCTGCGAAGTCGCACTTACATGGTGGATCACAGGACGAAGACTGACACTAGGCCATGCTTGCGAGGCTCTTTCGTGGACATTGATAGAGCAAGCAACTCACTCCCAGCTGTCCCACCCATGGATGCAGCCGGGAATCCGCTTCCGATATTTGAGCCGGCACGGAGGTTTACCGAGGCGAAGACAGCCACAGCGCTGTTTGAACAGGATGCTTCTGAGCAGCTGAAAACTGCACTGGCCGTACAGGACTCTCATCCCCTCGAAGTTGAACCGCTCACAGCGTTTGACTTGCTTACCACCTATGTCAACATTCGTCAGGGATGTCTGCGAGGCTTATGTCATCTTAGCTGGTCGTCCTGGTTGCAAAGTCAACTGGAGAACCAATCGCGACTTTGGGATGACAGCATAAACAATGGCCGGTGAGTGGCTTTCGGAGACCGGTGACCTTTCTATGAATCACGGCAATAGACGAACACGAGGACGTGCTCCTCTGCCTCGTAAGAGACGCATCATCAAATGCACTTGTTGTTGAGCAGACCTGCGGGCGCTCAGCCCTCCCGCAACCTTCCCAAAGGATTTTCGATGCATCACTAGGGGCGTAGTCCCACGCTGCAACCCCTGCTCTACTTGCAACCTTCCATCGATGATCGGTCTGCTTGTTGGGCACAACTTCAGGGGCTTGCATCGGAAGTCGGATGGCCCAGGCGGGAAAGCCGCAATTGTTTGCCGATTTGAAGTACTTCAGCATTTCCATGAAATCGAGAAGCCGGCAAATAAGCTTCATCAACCTGGCTTCCAACGCTTACTTGTCTAGCCTCATTCCGGATGAGCAGAGAAACCCCAGTGTATTTATGGCAAGCCTTATTATCCGCCAACTAACACGCCTTCTCCCGAGTCAACAGCGGACCCTGCTTTGACATTGCTTAGCCACATTTCAACAAACGGTCCCTAAGAGGATAGACACTCCCCACTTGAGAAATTGAGCCCTGCAGGAGCTCGTTCTCTACAGGTCCGAAAGAACGTAGCGCTAACAGTTGCCCTCCGCTTCAATGTTCTAGAACGCTGCCTGTTGCAGTCCTGGGGCTGCAGCTTCGGTGCGGTTTGGGCAGGAAAAGAAAGGTTCGGAAAGAAAAACCAAATAATATGGATGACCGCATATTGCCAATGGATCTGGCGGTGGCGGAGGCTGAATTCCGAGCAATACGTCGACGGATATTGGCGAGGATTATTGCATGGTGCAAGATACCACTCGCAGCCCTGTGCCTTGGAGGCGCTGCTTGCCTTGACTACGGCACATTGTGCCGTGGGAAGATATCCATCCCTTGGGCAGATGGGATTCTCCGCTTGAAGCGAATAATGTTACAGGATACTGGACATCAAACCGACTTCCGTCTTCAAAGACAAGTGCTGTTGTCGTCAAAGTTATCGTGGCACGACAGGTTGGGGTCTCCGCGGTTTCGATTGCTGGGGGAGTTTGACAGCGCCGGTTGTACAGCGGGGTTTGGGGTCACAAAGGCGGGGTGTTCCACCCGAACTCAAGCTCGCGGCACCGGGATCACAACTTTTGTGCTGAACGTCAAAAGCGAAACTTGCCAGACTCGCTTCGTCCACGGCTGTCTGGTGCTATATCATAGCACGGAAGAAGAATTGCAGACATAATTTACGCCACGCCCGAGCCAAAGGGGGGCAACCCTCAAAACTCATGGCTGGCACCTGCGTGTGTAGATCCTTCTGGCGGGAGAAGCCTCTCCTTCGTTTCTCGAACATCTCAGCACCCACCATTGCTCCCTCCAGAACGCGCGTTTGACCAACGGGTCGCCGAGAATTCGACCCAGTGCCCAGGCACCGATGTACCTCGCCTGAGATTCCACTGAAATCACCGTCACAAATCAACTTTGGCGTTACACGAGCCGGACGTTCTGCCTTCGCCTCGTCGAACACTGAGTGCCTCGTTTCTCAGCCTTTTGAATCCCCAGCTACGAAGCGTACCGTTCGATTGCGAACATGGTGCGTTGTACGTAATGGTAAGACTGACAACGCCCGCCCCCCCAAAAGTCCCCCGCGTCCCCAAGACTCGAATTCGCGGGGAAGCCGTGTCGGTTTTCGTACTGCCGAGTAAGACTGCGTCATGTAGAGCATGCAGCGAGGCACGAGACCCTTTGCACTTTTGACCTTGTTCCTCCGACTCATGTTGCGAAGTACCTCTCTATCCGTAGATCCGAATCGAGGGGGCCTTGCTGGGGCGATGTGACGGCGGAGAGCTGCGGTGAGGCTGGATCTGTCCGGCTTGCCTTCATGTACAGCGGCCTGAATAGACCACGGTGAGCGGTGAAGAGGGGCCTCGTTGATAAAAGTGACGAATCGGGCACTTTCTACGAAGGTTCAAAGTACAGAAGTGCTCACATGGGATGGCCTCTTTGCCACTATAGCTGGTGATTTGTATTGGCAGCTTCAGGGGGCTGGCATCCCTCAGACCGACGCTAGTTTGTCGACGCAATCATCTGCCTAACTGACTATAATCTGCTGCGAAGTGAACCGACGAGACGGCAAAGTCAGAGAGCATAGACAGTCACGATAGCAAAACATCACGAGGCATGGAAGGGAACTCAAAAGTAACTTGGGCGGAAGAGTGACCTTCAATGGATTGGTATTGGCCGTAGTACAGCTATCTGCCGGGGACGTCAAAAAGCCGACAACTCTAAAATCAGCCCTAGACTCCGTTTTTTTGATTCATCAATCCCATTTGCCCAACCCAAATAAACCGTTTCGTCCTTTTTTGAGCAAAGACATCACGAAAAAGTGTGCGGCCGATGTCGTGTCCTTCAGGACTACAACAGGAGGCGCGCGGCAGGACTCAACTCACATACCCACTTTGCTGGAGACAGAAGAGTGAGGAGGAATTTAGTTGCCAGCCAGGGCCTGGGCGCGGCGGCGGTCGCGCTCCTCGGCGATGGTGAGCTTGACACCCTTGCCCTTGGGCAGGGAGATCCAGGGCTTCTCGGAGCCGATGACGAAGACGTTGGACTCACGGGTGGCGAAGGTGTTGTCGATGGCGTCCTTGATGTGGACGATGTTGAAACCTCCGTCGTGGCGCTCACGGTGGGTGATGACACCGACACGACCCATGTTGCGACCACCGGTGACCATGGCGATGGAGCCGGTGTCGAACTTGATGAAGTCCTGGATCTTGCCAGTCTTGAGGTCAATCTTGACGGTGTCGTTGACCTTGATGAGGGGGTCAGGGTAGCGGATGCTGTGAGAGAGCATGGTTAGCTAAGAGTTGGGGAGGAATGAGACATTACCAGCCGTCGGATGTAAAATTTTGGTGTGGTGTTCGTTTCGACAAATCGCGGCCAATGTTGTTTCTTTCCTTCTTTTTTTACGTTGGTTCCTGCCTTCCTTGACTAGCAAGTGAAGTCGCCCCTTGTGAAAGGAAGACGCTAAGGATATACACCCAACAAGAGCAGAGAGACGCATGTTTGACACATGGATTTTGACGAATCGACCAAAGCTTGATCCAACGGCTGAATGATGTCTTACGGAACATTGAGAGCAACACTCACGTTCTGGCATCGTGCGTGACCAAGAATGGGATTCCGCCGCGGCCGAGCTGGACGCGCTTGACCTTGCCGAGCTTGTACTCGGCCTCCTCGGCCTGGATGCGGTGGACGGTGAAGCGGCCCTTGGTGTCGTAGATGAGGCGGAAGTTCTCGCCCGTCTTCTCGATGGTGATGACGTCCATGAAGCCGGCGGGGAAGGTGATGTCGGTGCGGACCTTGTGGTCGACCTTGATGAGGCGCTGCATCATGATGGAGCGGGTCTCACGGTAGTTGAGGGCGTACTTGAGGCGGTTGCGCAGGAAGACGATCAGGGGCAGGCAGTCGCGCAGCTTGTGAGGACCGGCCGAGGGGCGCGGGGCGTAGGTTCCCGACAGCTTGTCGAGAAGCCAGTGGGAGGGCGCGCTAAGGCGCTTCTGGTGCTTCTTGCTGGAGGCATTGTCAGTTTTGGTTCACGGTTGGTGATGTTGTTTTTTCGATTCGTCTTGTCGTTTCGAAAATTGCCGTCCCTTCGCCGCTGCTGTTTTCGCAAACGACAGGAACGACGAGAGGCATTTCGAATTCGAATCGTCCAGGGTGGATTGAGTGCGAGAGCAACTTACAGTCCCTTGCCCATCTTGTCTGACTGCCGGTTAGTCTATGGGGGTATCTGGTCGGTGGGTGTGAAGTCGAAGTCGGGGACAATCTCAAATTCGCAGCCGGGACGTGGAGTAGCAGGTCGCTCGATCCAAAAATTCTGTGAGGCTAGGTTTTTCGAACCCTACGCTGCCAAAGTGGGGGCCTTAGATAATACAGTCAAGCGAGGCGGGTGGTCTGTGCTGGACTTTGACCAGTGCCGCTCGATTTCAACCTGCTTGTGGAGCAGTTGCTACCGTCCCGCCGCCGTCCATCGAATTGTGGAGGGCCGGCCAATGGCAGCTTCACAGGTGACGGACCAAATCATGTCAGCGAATATGGATCCAACGAAGACATCACAGGATACCAGCGTGCGCTCAAGCTGCTGCATTCTGATACATCCATCTAGCGACTGATGCTTTCTAGCACACAGATTCACACACTCTATCCGACAGTCCTGGAAGCCCGAAGCCGTACTAGGCTTCTCGGGCCTCCTCGTTCTTTTGCAGAAACGACTGTAATCCTTCTAACCGTGTCCATTCCATTTTCCCATCCTTGACCGTGAGGTATCTGATTATGCGCCGAATCTCCATATCGCTATAACGGAAAGTCCAGTTTGGTATAAGCACCCGTTCAGAAATGACCGTAGAGGCAGCAGAGCGCCTCGTTCCCCTACTCCACGCAAACAAATAATACGCAGCACTTTTAATATCTAAATCAACGAGGCCCGGCAAACACGGGCCTCTTGCTCTGAAGAGCATCGGATGAGTTCGCAAGGCATTAGAGCCTTGTCGTATGTTATGTAAGGAGAGCTGCTGAAGGGCAGTGAAGCGACTTGGGCGTTCGGCCTCGATGGTACATGTTGTCGGTTCCTTCACGAGGGTAGATCAAGGTGACATGGGCTCGGGTGCCATCTCGGCGGCGTACTGCCTCATGGGCAAGTTGTCGACCTGAGAGTCGTCCAATAGCAGGCGGGAGATATCCATCTCACCCGCGCTGCCCATGAAAGCGGCGGTTGTCGTTTCGCCAAAATCGAAGGCCTGTTGTACCGCCGGCGATTCTCCATTGTCGAGCACCGATAGAGGCCATCTGGGCAGATCCTCCTTCGAGTTGGTCCTATTCAAGGCCGCTTCCATTGGAGGCGGTCTGTTGGGCTGCAAGGTGTTGGTGATGCTCATGCTGACCGTAGGCTCCAGCGTATCACCACCCCTGCCGTCTTTGATTTGGAACAGTCCCTTTTCAATCTTCTGGTATACACTTGGGTACTTATTCCGCACTCTATCCCGAAGGTCCGTCGGCTGTCGTCCTGACAGACTGAAGCGAGAATCCCGCTGGATCTTGGTCCATGCGGGTCCGTACTTGTCCAGACCCTCTAGTATTTGTTTATCGTCTTGGTCGGTGAATGGCCGTCGTTCCCGTCGATGAGACTTCTTGAAAGGGCCATGGATTCCCAGCTCAGCCAAGTCCTCAAGCTTCTTGCGGTGCGCCCGGCTTTTCTTCGCCTTGGGGATGCCGTCCGCGTCGAGCAAAGCGGCCTGTGCCTGTGATTGCTCGGCGACAACAGGCTCTTCCTGCGCGATAAGGATGTTCTCAGAGAGCAGGCCAGTCTTGGCCTTTGCCTTGGGCTCAGTTGGAGTCGTAGGCATCGCAGCCGTCGCAATCTTGGTGTCGCTGTTTGTCCGTCGAAGCTCGTTCGGGCAGCACGTGCGGAACCGATCTTTCAAGTCTCCCGCAGTTCGGTCGTTGAAGTTGAAGTCCGGATCCGCGAGTATATCAGTCCACTTGCCTACGCCGTGTCGATTGACACCTAGAAGCAAGTGGTTTGTCTCTGCCTCGGACCATTTGCGTCTGGGCTTCATAGCCTTCTTCCTCGTCTTACCACTGCCGGCTTTCGAGGCCTTTGTAGGAGTCGGTTCAGGTTCCGGGGGCTTCTCGGTTTCTTTCTCTTCGGTGACAGGCGCGTAATCTCGTAGGGGCTTGAGCTGGTTGCTCTCGGGTTCGTTAAAGTCGTTGGAGGCAATGGGAGGAAACAGAGCAGCGTCTGGTGGAGGTTCATGAAGGCCATTGATGATGGGTGGCATAGCCGGCATGACCTGAGGTTGGATGGGCTTTTGCTTCTTCACCGGTTGAGGCAGCTGAACGAAGTCGTCCTTAGTGGCGATGTTCCGGTGTCTCTTCTTGTTGGATGTGTCATCTTTGCTATTGTCGGGTACTTCGTCGAGGATCTTGCTGAGGGAAAAGGATGAGTCTGTCGTGTCTCGATCTTCACCGACGAGCAGCCTGAGCTGCATATATGCGGTGCTGCTAACAGTCCCCCCTCGATCGTTTGCTCCATCGTCTTCCTTTCTTATATCTCTCGCGGCGAAGGCATCGTCTGGCCCTCTCGAAGGTGCGAGCGGGGCTCCATGGCTCGTGGCGAGAGGTGCCTTGGGCTTATCTTCACGGTGGGAGGTATCGGGCTCGAGGGGGAACGGTCGCTCGGAGGGACGAGAGTATGCCAGGCGGAGCGGCGGCAGATCAGCGCGAGCAAGCTGAGGAGTAGTCGAATCGTTGAGCAGGTGGATGAGGCGTGGCTCGATGAAGGCCATCGTGGGCGAAAGGAGTCGGAGTGGGCATTTGGTTAAAGATTGATGTAGGAAACAACACTGGCGAAGAGAAGAGGGAAAGGCAGAGCGCGGCGGTGGGGACGGAAAGAGGAGGACCAGCAGTCAGGGTGTGTGATGGCAATGATGGCAGACGGGGCAAGATGGTGAGAATGGTCGCGAGGGCAGACGCGGAGTGGTGGGATGGAATTCGAGGCCTTGCCTTCTCTTTGCCTTGCACGGCTCGACTTTTGACTGGCCAAGGCGATGGCGGAGTAAAGTAAGGTACTAAAAAAACGCCTGCAGCATTCCACGTCCGTCTGGCAGCAGTACGGACGGACGAGCAGAGCTAGCTCACACTCTGCTGCAGGGCACTCCCAGAGACATTGCAAAGCAGGTGCAGCGGTAGACCTCCACTTCCCAGAGAGGAGCAAGGCACCGAGTCCACCCACTCAGTGTCGCCGGACGTGAGGTCCCACGTGAAGATTCTCCACCAGAGCAACGGCGAACCAGGCTAGCGTGGTTGGAAACACGGTATTTCCTGCTACGGCAGGGAACAAAACCGGGTGCGCTGAACAACTTTGATACTTTTGGTCTATCATTGGACTGTCACAGGCCACCATAGAGGTACTTGTACCTTGCTTCACTTCATTAAATAGATAGGCAGGCAGGGCACCTTGTAGGCACCCAATGCTTACTGAGGTGCCTGCCTACCTATGGTAGACGCATCGCATGCCCAACACCCGCAGACAAGTCAACGCATTCTACTTTTGACTGCGGACTACAGCCTCTCATCTCCAGGCCTGTTGCCTCGAGGTTGGCCGAAGAAACCATCCCCAATGGCTTCAATACGACTCCAAGCTGCCCTAAGCTCCTTGGGCAGTGAGCACTAGCCCGAGATGTGAGTGAGGGCAAGGTAGCATCAGGCGGGTGGTGAGTGGTAGGTGCCCAAGGTAAGGCGATGGAAGCAAGGGACCTCATGCTGGCGCTGGTGGTGGTGGCGTCCTGACACTCATCAATGAGCAGAACGAACACTGACTGGATGCTTCCCCGTGCACACCTTTTCCCACGCACGCAACCGCAACCCACCTCCTCAGGGCAAGGTTCGCTGCCTCAGCACTCGGACATGGAGGAGCTAAGGGTCCCAAGGGGACGCCGGAGGCACGGGAAACACCAGACCGGTCCCCTGTCTCCGTTGTTTCCGCCTCCCCGCTCCACCCTCGCCTCTGAGTGTCTCTCTCCGACGTGCCCTTCAGCCAGCCGTCGAACACGAACAGCTCGATTCTCAACCGCCTCGGCGTACCTATGAACGAATCTCTGACAACAACTCTACCCAATCAACCGACTTGCCTCCTCTCCCTCCAATCCCATTTCCCTACCCTGCCCTAACCGGAACTTTTGATACCTGTCTGCATCTGCACCCAAAACCACCGACCTCCCATCGTTCGAGTTGCACTGCATCTTCAAAGCAGCTCCACCAGCTCGCGACAGCGTCAAACCCCAGGTCCCCGTTTGAGCCGCCAACATGGCCGCCGCACTCCCGACCTTCCCCAGACTGGTCTTCACCGTCTTCGAGCCCATCTCGCTGTGCGTACGATCCTTCTCGACAAGTTGAGGCGCCCCATCAGCTGATGTGAATGTCTCAAGCGCCGCCGGCTTCCTTGGAGCCGTCATTGACCCGGATTGGTTCATATCCGAGCAAATTGCTTCGGTCGCGGCCACCACTCCGCCGACCCTGGCCACAGATAACAGCCGCCTCGTTGCTTTACAGCTGGGCAACATCTATCTTCTCATGGCCATGGTCGGCTTGGCTGTCCTCAATTCCACCAGCGAGCTGAAGGTGGTGCGCAGTTATCTCGTCGCTCTGTGGATAGCCGATCTCGGCCACATCTACGTGTGCTATCATGTTCTGGGCCTGCAGAGATTCATCGACGTTGCAAGTTGGAATTCTATGACTTGGGGCAACGTGGGAGTGACGGTAAGACCCTGAATAGCCTCGGCCGGCGAACGTGCAGCGCTAACAAGTGTAGGCATTCCTGTGTCTGACCCGCTCGGCCTATCTCATGGGTTGGTTTGGGGCAGATGTAGAGGACTCCAAGACCTCGTCAAAGAAGCGGGAATGAGATTCTCGCGCACCTGGATCGTTCGCCGATATTCGAATGATCTGTAAGATGTCTCAGTGTCTACTGAGAGCTGGTCATCCGGGCAAATGTCCCCTCCCGAGGCGACGTTACCTGTCGATCCAGCTGATCCTCTGCCTTTTGTCTAATCCTGATACTCGCCTTTGTGAAACCTTGGGATAAGAATCAGAGATTACTCAGGTGGCGAGAAGGGAAAATCGGGCTGCTTGCTTGCATTGACACCGGCTCTTTTCCAGTTCGCATAGTTCTCCCACTTCCAATGGCTGTATGTCTGGAAGCCGCGAGTGTATCTGATAAATCAGAGTTCAAGCCAGGTGCGCCGAGTGCTGTGTACCTGGGTAGTACCCTGAGGTGCCATCCAGAACCTACAAGGCACTTGCACAAGGGACGAGGGTCAATTAGCCCAACTCCGTACCCCGCGCAAGATGAAGTCGATCTTAGCTTTGGGTGCATCAATCCCGATTTTGAAAAGGAAATAAAGTCATGAAGTGTGATTCCATCCAATCGATCTTTATCAAGCTCAAAGCAACAGGCAAAGGTTGGAGGCAGTGGTTCAACTTTAATGAATGCACCTCAGAGCTCGCTCTGAATTAAAAGTGGGTACCTAAGGCAGTTGCATCATTCCTGGGCACCACCTCTCCATTGGACGGGCGTTCGTACGCGGGAGGCGCCTTACTCGCCAGGGTTAGGGTTAAGCGAATGAGAGTTTGTTTACACTACACCACCACCTCTCCACCCCCTCGAATGACGCGTTCTCTTCACGATCTTTCAAAAACGGGCCGCTGCTCATCGTAAAATGGTGCTGACGAGGGCAAATCGCGGTGCCAGCGACCAGCCGGCCGAGTCTGGCCGGTCTGCACGCCTGGCGCGTCGCCGTGGGGGCTCCAACGATAACATGGAACGCGAGTTGCCGGCCAGGACCAGGGCAAAGGGCAAACAAGTCGCGGTGCCGTCGAGCGATCCGGGCGACGACGAGGAAGAAGACGAAGAGGAAGATGAAGGGGCAGGGTCAGAGGAGGAGGAAATCGCCAAGGGCGAAATGATTGCACGGTTCAATGCGCCGAGAGGAAACCTCGTCAAGTCCATCAGCCCGCCGCCTCAGAGTGAAAGTGGTGGGTCACCTTCATAATCGAGCAAAACTCCTGGATGAACGCTGACGATACAACAGATATTGCTTCAATCATTGGTTCTCAGAGCGTGTCCGGTGTCCAGAGATTCGCCAACCCTTACGGCGCAACAGCGCAGTACACACGTCACTCAAGTGTGTTATCCCTGCAATCCGCACTCATCCTTCACAGCGCAGTGCTCATGCAATCCAGGCGTCCCTGGGCCATTCGGCTCGTCAGCGCCTCTATTCGGTCGTGGAGGTATTTCAATCATCTGTCCTTGTCATGTCACAATGCTCACCAGGAACCGCAGGTCTACCAGGAAGCCCGGTAAGGGAGGATGACGAGGAAGACGCGCCAGACGAAGGTCGCGGGACTCAAGGGAGCAACCACAACACCAGCCGCGACGAGACAGCGGAACTTCGAGAAAATGCCCTCGAACCCCTGTGGAGCACCACGAACGACCTCGCCAAGTACCTCCTCGAGCCAAAGCCGGACAAGAAGACCTGGAACCAGCTGCTTAAGATCCAGCGCCAGAATTGGGCCAGCATGCAGACTCTCTTCACTAACAGGGACAACGAGTTCCTCATCGACCTCCCCGACGTCCTGTCCGCGCTGCCCGAGAAGCTCCAGTCGCGCGGACGGGTCATCCTCGCTGCGACGAACGCAACTTCCCTCCAGAACGAGCTCATCAAGACCGTCCAGGGCGCCGGCGACCTGCTCGACATCTGCGCCCGCGTCTTCGAACGGCTCGACCAGGACTTCCCCGCCCCCTTCCTCATCTCCATCCCCGACGATCCCTATGAGCTCATCACCAACGAAGTGATCGAGCTGACTCTCGACATCCGTGTCCAGAAGTTCATCGCCCAGCTGAGAGACCTCACGGATCACCCCGTCAGCCCCGCCAACATTGCATCCGACCTCTTCTGCGCGGTCGACGAAGGCGTGGACGGCGAGGAGGCGCTCCGTCACGGGCCATATCAACCCGTCTGCGGCGGCGTCGAATCCCCCCTGGTATCACAGCGTGCTAGGAGCATCGCGCAGCTGATCGAGGAGAAGACGGTGGTGGAGGCAATCCACATGCTGGAGGATGCGTTCCCCTTCATGACCGAGGACGGGACCGGGCTCTCGGTCGATCTGATGCAATGGACCGCCGACATCATCGGACAGGCACAGGATTTCCTGCGGGAGCCGGCGATCGGGTCAACCATCAGATCCTCTTCTCCTTCCGAATCCCTCGCCTCATCCTCCCAGCAGGAATTCGTCCGCAAGGACGTGTATGTCCCTCCCCTCCTTCCACTAAGATCTCGCCAGCTAACATTCAAAAGTCACGAGAACATCATGTCGAAAACAGTCGTCCAGCATTTGGCCATGCTCCGCCGCCAAGCACCCCAATCCACCGCGTCAACGTCAGCCCCTCAACCTCCTCCATCCCGTCAACCACCCGCATCCAGCCCCGACGATCTATCCGCAGATGGAGAGGACATCCTCGCCATAGCCCGGGGCAAGCCACCTCCCTCTTCCGCCGCCGCCGCCGGACCAAGCACCTCGGCCCCACGGTCCAGCGGCTTCACCCCCGTGAACGGCACCAAACGCCCCTCGGAAACCCAAGACCCCGAAGACCCCTTCGAAAACGACACCCGCTCCCCAGATCCCTCCCGCAGAGCCCAGCTCGACCTCGACAGACAAAACATGCCCCCGCCAGCATCCCGTCCCCAGAAACGCCAACGCCTGCCCTCCCACCCGCAACCGCAACCCTCATCCTCCGCCTCCTCCTCCCGTCCAACCCCCTCCCCCAGCACCAACCCAGCTCCCGCCCCACCCTCCCCGAACGGAAGCACCAGCAGCAGCGCCCCTCCCCCGTCCTCCGCGGCCTCCACCTCCCTCCTCAGCGGCGAGATGTCCTTCTCCCAGATCCGCGAATCGAACCGCCTGCCGCCCTCCCGCGCCGCCGGCGCCCCGCAGCGCCAGCCCTGGTCCGACGCCGACACCCGCCGCCTCATCCGCCTCATCGAGGTGCACGAGTGCAAATGGGCCGTCATCGCCCGGCGCCAGGACCCCGACTACCGCCGCGGCAGGCAGCCCGACCCCGGGCCCGAGGACACGGAGGACTGCGTCTTCGAGATCCGGCGCGACCAGCAGGCCATCCGCGACAAGGCGAGGAACCTCAAGGTCGACCTGCTAAAGTACGTTGTCTTTATCCTCCCGCCCCTTTGCCTCATCCCCTCTTTGGCTCCTAGTACCGATGGCATGCTAACACGGCAGAAACACAGGGCCGACTTTGCGCTGTACCCGGGCTTCAACGGCATCGCCCTCGGCAAAAAGGAGCGGGCCGCGCTCATTGCGCGCGGCAAGAACCCTGACCGGCGGGAGGAGGACACCACGCCTGACGGTGTGGTTCACAACACGACGTTTATTCCTGACGAGTAGCGTAGTCGGTAGCAAAAGTGCGCATGCATTGGTGAGTGGATCATGTCAGCAGGGCTGGAACAGTGTCAAAACTACCAAATTATGCATCATGTTTGTTTTTTCAGTCGCGTGTATTGATGGCGTTGAGGGTGACTGGTATTGGATCATCAGGCGCGTGTCACGCACAAACAATACATTTCATCACTTGTTCACGAGGCTGCCATATTGTGACAAATAAAAAATTCCGTGAATAGAAATCCGGTCCCTATCAAGACTGCCCTAAGAATATCGACCGACCTCTCTAGGGTGAACGCGGCCCATCACGTCTGTGTCTCGCCGTCCCGGTCATCGCAGGCATTTGCTCCATCTCCACACCAAAAAACCAATCTGACTGATTACAACCACCACCACCTTGGTTCAGTCTACTGCCCCTTCACCGGTCTTGAAAGTCGTAAAAGAAGCGAAGTCGAAAGAAAAGTTGGGTAGAAACTAGACATCATCGCACGCCTTTAGGGCGGCGGCGTAAAGGTATTTTTTCGGTGCCAAACGTACAAAAAACCGGATCTCGTTCCTCTATGTGGTGCAGCAACAAAAGCCCAAGAGATGACCGTTTCCCATATCAAAGACCAGAGAGCTAACAGGTAGCGCGCTTGTACGTTGATTTGGCTGAACGGAATCGCAGTGAAAGGAGTCGGTGGATATCGAGGTGGTGTCGTCATGTGAGTGCAGGGCTGGAATGCCGTCGTGATGCCATAGTTTCGGGGGCCTTCCAACCAGAGAAGTTCGTAAGAGTATGTGACAGAGGAAAGACAGGACAAAGGGGGTATGCTGCGCGGTGCTCTCAAATCTCAACAAGTGTAGAAAATATGTGGATCCAGCCATGAGCAGCTGGAAACTGAAGTAAAGGGTATCGGAAGTTGAAGTGGCGTAGCGGATTTTACGTTGCTCTTGTAAAGCAGTCTATCGTCGACGAGAGTTGGGGCTGTTCTTGAGTCGAGATGTACGCCAACCCTCGTACCATTGCTCCCTGCTGGCCTCACGGAGCTCGGCTCTCCATTCACTGAAGACGGCATCCTTGAGTCTCGTAAAGTCGCAGTGCTCCTCATTGTAGGGGTCCGCAAAGCCCCAGGGGAATTGACGCCCCATAACCTCGGGCTCGTATAAGTCGGGGCTGATGATGGAAAGAGGGAGAAAAGGAATCTCGTCCTCCTTCGAATCTTGCTTCGCCTTGTGCTGGCGGATAGACGATCCCGACAGTCGTTTTGATGAGGGAGAAGACGGCGCCTCACCGTCACCGCCCTGGATCGGAAGGTCCTCGTCGCCGTTGTTGCTGTGCTCGTAGCCATCCTCGCCCTCGTCTTCCTCGTCAATCTTAGTAGAGTCGTCATCCTCATCCAGGCCGAGGGGTTCGAGGGGGTCCATTCCAGCCTTCTTGATCGTGTCCCAGACCGTCTTCTTGAGGACATTCATGTGCTTGGTAGTGATGGTATCGGCCTTGGAAATGACGGGAATGACAGTCGTCTTGCCCTGGAGGGTGCGGAGGACTTGGAGGTCAAGGTCCTCATCCAGGCCACCGGTGATGTTCGCCGGCGGTGCGTACTTGCCGTTGTGGCCATTTGGCACAGTCTTCACAGCAGCAAGATTGCGGTCCAGACGAGCTGGGTCGAGAACCATGAAGACAGCATGAATGTGGGTATCCTGTACACCAGGCGATCGAATGACCTTCATCTCCTCGGTAAAAGTCTCTTCGAACTTGCTCTCCAGGAATGCTGACATCTCTCTAAGCTGAAGGTCAACCACATTCTTTTCGAGACCTTCCGAGTCCCAGATTGTCAGGCCAACACGTTCGCCGTCGATTTCACTCTCAAGGTAGTGGGGGATGTAATTGCCCGAAGCGGCAGCCCTGGGAGTCGAGTCTTCCTCGGTCTCGGTTCGACGGGATCGTTTCTTGGGCGGCAGCGCCAGAGCAGTCTTCAGGAACTCAAGGAATGAAGTCTTGCCAGCGCCGCGAGTGCCAATGACGAGAATGCTAGAAGAGAAGGTTAGCTTTCGGTGTCTTCAGATCGAGGGAGGATTGTCTCAGATCGGGTGAGGCTTACTTGAAGGGTGTGGGATCCTTTCTTCTCCGAACCCTCCTAGGGCTGTTGACAGTGCTGACGGCGCTGCTGGCGTAACTGTAGCGACCGCGGTGCGTCATACTCTCGGTACGAGCGTAAGGATCGTAGGCGGGGTTGCTCGTGGGCACAGGTGGTACGGGAGGAATATACCCTCCCGCGCTGAAGCCGGGATCCATCGAAGGACGAGTGGAATAGGCGGTGCCAATAGTATGGTCAGACATGATCGAGGCTTCGTCGGCACGAAGGTCTGAGGGGATGGAGTTGGAGAGCTGGTCATTGCCCTTGTAGAACTCGGGCAGCTTGGGTGGGATTTTGGAGATGGCAGCTTGACGCTGGCGTTCGAGTTCGCGTTCCTGCTGCTCCCTGAGGGCTTGGGCCTTCTTACCGCCCTTCCCCAGGTCGCCGGACTTGGAGCGTCTGAGAAGCATACCGAGACTACTGCGACGGGGCTGTTGGCTCATTGGTATCCGGGGTGCTCAGCATAAAATATTTGTTTCAGCGTCGGGAGCCGCAAACGGAGTGGGCGACTGGCATGCGACTAACACAACCAGCAGCACTTTCTGTCGCGCTTGATCGTTCGATTGCGTGAAGGCGGCGAATGTGGACCGCTCGTACCAACGGGCGTTGAAAAGCGCCGAACTTCGAGTCGTGTGATTTGGTAAATAGCAATATGTCGCCGAGGAGAAAATCCAGGTCGACGTCAGTCACCAAACCCGTGGTTTGGTTTCGTTGGGGGTTTGTAGGTGAAAGGGGAAAGCAATCGGGGCTCCCCTGGAAAGGTTGGAAAGGGGTCAATGACCGAAGAGAATGGGACGATGTGTGGGAAAAGAGCTGATGAAATCAGGTTAGCTACCAATACCCGGATAGAAGGCAATTGCTTGACGCCCAAACACTGCGAACGCTCTTCCTCGACCAACCGCAGACAGCAGCGCAGCGGGAACAGCAGCAGCGTGTCGAGTCGAGCAAGTGTCTCGCCGGGCGGCGCCTGCGAAAAGGTGACAGGGAAATGGCAGCCGGCAGGAGTTTGGGAGACAGCGCGAAAGCAATGCCTCTGCCAATGCTCTGCTCTGGTCGGGTCAGGTCAGACCAGAGACAGAAACAGAGACACAGGCGGGAACCCATGCCCGGGCCGGCTCCGAGAAGAAATTCTGGGGACGTATGCGTTCCCCAGTGGTGGTCCTGCCGTGGTTGGCCGCGATTGACGGCAGAGGTCGAGGCAGGAGATCTGCCGCCTGCAGAGGGGTCGCGGGCCGCAGGTCGCAAGTCTCAAGGAGGGGCGGACAAGCAGCGAATAGGGGCAGGAAGCGGGAGCTGATGACGATGGGATGGGATTGGCGCCGTTATAAGGACTTACCAGTAGGATGCCGAGCTTCAAAGCTGGAGCTTAGGCAGTTTGAAAGCAAATGGTGCTATTCTCGTGGAATTGGCGGCGGCAGAAGAAGCAAGCGTCGGCTCCTGCGATTAAGATGGATGTGCAATGCTGCAATGGCAATGGCGGGGAGCGCGGTGCGGTGCAGAGCAGAGACAGACGACTGGCCAAACGTCGGACGGATGGTCGAACGGAGCGAGGGTTTCCAGTCGCGCGGCGATGGCAGGAGATCGGACGAAGAGGCGTGGCCGCGCGTGGAGAGGATGGTCGGAGTCCGTGACCCGCGTGTGTGAGTCTGGTCTGCGGTCTACTGAGCAGACAGACAGGACGAATGGAACGAGGGGGCCGCAGGATTCTGAGACCTGGCCGAGAGCTTCCAATTCCAAAAGACCAAAAAAAGGGTCGAGAGTGAGAGGGATCCGTGGAGGGGATGAGGCGTAATTAAGAGATGGGAATTGCGAAGAACGTGGACCCGGCGGGACGAGACGAGAAGCAGGCGAGGCGGGTCGAATGCAGCTGGTGAGGTCGTGGTATCCGTACGTAGGGTGAAGGCAGGCCAGGTACCAAGGTAAGGTAAGGTACGTATGGGTAGGTATGGACCTTACGTATGGATGAGGTGGGCACACAAGTGCAAGCGTTAGCGAGAGTTAAGGCAGGTTGGTAGCGTGTTGGTAGGCCCGGTTCGAGAGTACCTAGGGCAAGCCAGTCCAGTCCAGTGCAGGTACAGGTACAGGTGTGCAGGGAGTAAAGGTTGGCGTGGGTTGTGAAATGTGAAGAGCGAGCGAGCAGCCTGGAGCAAGAATGGCGTCGAGAAGAGCAAGCAGGCGCAGTGTCTAAAGTGAATGAATGAGTGAGGGTGAGGGTGAGGGTGAGGGCGGGATGGCCAGTGCAGATGCGCGCAGATGGAGAATTGGGGGGGTGTTCGAGGAGACGGGAGACTGAGAGAGCAAGTGGAGGGACCCGCGACGAGACGAGTGTAATTATGCCAGTGGAGGAGCAGGTGCGATGGATGGGGACAGGATGAGGTCAGTGCAGGGCGCTGCGCGATGCGATTGCAGACCAATGAAATTGCCGACTTGGGTTTGCGCCGACAGTAGCAGCAATGCGATGCTTCCCGCTCTGTTTTTGAGAGATGTCAAGGTGTGCACTGAGTTGGAACAGGTGTAAAGCAAATCAGGGCAACAGGCGCAAAAAGAGCAACAGGAGCAAGAAAGACGACACAAGCAGAGTCAGGCAGACAGACAGAGAACCACCGCGAGTGCGACGCAACAGACGAGAACAGGACCTGCCCGTTCCCAGAAGACGAAGCTCCTGCTCCATCCAGCATGTCAGGCGTCCCCCATCGTCCCTCCTCTTCACCTTCACCCCATGCTGGATCCAATGTCCCGTCCAATTTGAGAATCGAGAGGGGCTTCGCCGATGGACGATGGACACTGGACAGCACCAACCGGCCAAGCAGGGTACGCACTGAAGTCCTGCCATTCTTGTCATGTGATTGGTTGGGCGACGGGTAGCGCATCACCCTGCAGCCAGAAATTCCCCCGACGCAGGTACAGACGGGGCCGCGCTAGGCTGGGTTGGGGCCCAGGTACCGTCTCCGGCTCCAGCGAGAGACGACACAGAAGAGACGACGACCTCGCCAGAGACCAGGCCAGGGCTCCTCACTCTCCCATCTCTCCCATCTCTCTCTCGCTCCGCATGGCCTGTAACGCAGTCGTGACTCCAGCAGCTCGCTAGCCCAGGGCCCCCAGAGACATTCTCCAACCAGGCGCACTAATGGGCAGCTAATAACGCCATTGGGGCCGCCCGACGCAGCCCAAGCACTGAGATGATGGAGGTCCCCCGGGCCCCAGAAACACCGTTTGAACTGTCTGGTTGGTTTCTTATCTAGCTGCTGCTTCTGCCCTGGTGGCTGCTGCTAGCTATCGACCAGGCAAGTAAGTGCCCGGGCTCCAATACCAACGGCTTGCGTATTCGCACGCAGGTAAGGTAGCTGCTGTTCACCAGACGCGAGAAGCCGGCTTGTGCTCCCCCAGGCCACATGGCGGCACATGGCGGTGTATTGCGCCAGTCGAGCTTGGGAAATCAAGGCTAATGACGAGAGAAGGCGGGCTATCACCAAGTGCTGCCCCCAAGTCCCAACACCGTGTTCATGCATGAGCCGCTACCAACGCAACGCCAACTTCGCCCCGCTACAAGAATCCTTCCCCTGGGCCAGGCTGGGAAAGACGGCAAGGGCGTTGGCGCTGGCCGCTGGGCCGGCACATGGGGAGATGATCACTGTGAAGGAGCTGTCTGTGTTGTTGCTGCTTCGATTTCCCTCATCAGCATTTACACGTCATCTGACTGAGCACCATGATCAAAATACCTATTCCCAGTATCAATAGTTTGGAAGGCTTGAGGCACAAAAGCGAGAGGGTGCCTACCTGGCTTATCTGCTCTTTCCTACCTACCTACCTTTCCTTCTGGACCTTCCATTGCTCCCCTTCCGTCCTTCCTTCCCCCTGAGCACAGGTTTGGGAAGGCTCAGATGTAACAGCACCTGGACGAGACAGCCTCTTTCGAGAGAGGGACCTTCCCTGAATGCAACCGCGGGACAAACTCAGCAAGAACGGGATTTCCCAGTAAGCGGCCACCCCTTAAAATTGCATCCAGGAATTTCGAGCCAAGTTTTCCCACGACCACCTCCCTTGTCTTGCCTGCCTACCCGCATCTCCTATCCCCCATCCATTCTCCTGATCCAATCATCTGCCGCCGACTGTGTGAGAGCCCGTCATCTTCTTCCAATTCCCGCGCGTCTGTCACGCGTGCCGCTCATGATACTTTTTTCTTTTCCTTCCTCAACGTTCAATTATCTGCATCTGTCGGACACCATCAGCGGCCCTCGTCGGGGAACAGACTCTCGTCCGTCATCGACCAGCCGGCGGCCCACGTCTTGGCATCTCGTGTGCGGCTTCCTACATCATCGGTGCTCCGGAGCATAAGATACTAACACAAACACACCCGGCAAACACCAATCTCTTGTCATTGTGTATCCTTACCCGGCACTTTACCCTGGCACACGAAGAAAGAAAGGGGAAAAAAAAAAGTCGTGTGCGGTGGGTTGGTTTAGATTCCAGGCTGCAGGACCCGTGGCACGGATGGAAACGTCTTTGCTCACGCAAGCGGCAAGCGGCTTTCGAAAGTGTGCCCAGTGCTGTCCCAGGCCATCCACACGCGCAAAAGATCGTCGTCATGCCACCAATGACGAGAGGAAACCGACAACTCTGAGTGAGTCTAGATTCATCGTCGATCATTGCTACCCACAACTGCCGCTGTCAACCTCAGACTCGCGTCTCTTGTTCTTTCCTCTCAAAGTACGGATACGTCCTCTCGCCAAAGCAGCACAGACATATGACGCTCCTCTCGAAATTTTAAAACATCTCAATTCTCACTTCCGTCTTCATACGATCACGGCCTCTGCGAGCACTGCAACTTGCAGGCAGGCCAAGATAATCTCGCTCCATCACGCTCCGTGGACCCCATCAACGTCCCTCCCGTCCCCTCCCCGTCCCTCAAGCCCTTTGGCGAACTCGATGGGGTCAGTGGAACCCCCGACGCCGAAATGGGCGCTGTTTCACATTAACCACGCGCTCCTTCATGCCATCTCATCCAAAGAAATTCCTCTCAAATTGTCCGAGATCGATCGACATGCTCCAAATTACCTTTTAGCACCGTGCAACAAGGCAAACCCGCTACGACCACCACCTTCACCACCAGAAAGCCCAGCACCACTCCCAAAATTCCAGGGGTCCAAAAATTCCTTCTTTTCCTTCTCTCATTTCCGCATCGCATTTTAGCTTGCCCTCCTGCTGAACAGCCGACCACACCGTTGCCTCACTACCTCCAACTCCCGAGATCGTTGTGTGAGACAAGAAGAACAACGTTGTGTTTGTCTCGCACAAGTGGCGCAGACGAGAGAGACATTCCCTCCCGAGAACACAAAGCCCACGACCACACGCGGTATCCGTAGGGCAGGACATCACCCTCTCCTTCGCTAACCAATCCCCCTAGCCCAAACCCCCCAAGCTTAACTCAACTTCATGCAATTCAAGACATTACGGCCAAATGCGAAAATACATTGCCATATTGCCTCTTGTTATTACCCCCTTTTGACCGCACAGCACACTCACTTCGGAGCCAATGACCCGAAGGTTTGATCAAGTGAAGCCACCCCAGAGCGCAGTCCTCCATTTAAACAAATGCCCGGGAATATCCCGTGAGCCGCAATATCGCGGAAACAGCTTCCGAACCCCAGGAGTTCTGTGCCCAGACGCCCTGCTCCTCTCGCTCGGGCTGCCGCCGTCGCTGGCCCCCTTCACCAATTCGGCCCGCTGGCTTCTGCCTCTCCTGCTTGCGCCTGCGTCTTGCATGTAGCTTTCGAGTTAATCCGATCGAGGTAGTCGGATATATGTATATCTGGAAGTCACAGCGCTGTCGGCTCGTCCCTCTGATTGCCAGTGGCGTCTACTCGCAGTGGGAACCGGACATTTGTACAAGCGATATCCAGAGTAGGTTCAATACGTCTTACTCATGACAGAGCTTCCGCCGTTTGTCAGCTGCCTGTCCTAGGTGTTTGGGGGCTCTTTTCCGGGAGCCCTCAACTCGCATAACACCCTCACACACACCTACGACTTGACAGCAAACATGACACGTTCCGGGCAATTTACACCATTGCACAATTTATAAAAAGCCAGGCTCACCCAGCTTGTAGACAAACCTGGCTCGCCCCCGAATCGACTCGGATAGGGGCGCCCAAGGTTTCCGGGCTGGTAATGGCTGGTGGTGGTGGTGGGTGTTCACTGTTCGCTTCAGCCTTATGTGTCCCGAACCCGGAGGAAACCGACGGGGTTCGGCAACGGGGCGCGGGGGGTTGTTTGAAAGAACATGCGTGTGTTCTGCCTCTCCCTTGCTCACGCCAGGGGTAGGAAGAATGGTGTCCTAGTCAGGTTTGTGCGTGGTCGTTGTTAGGAGCTCGGGAAGCAGGGAGAGTCGCAAAGGAGCTCGACGAGCCGTTTGGTACACTCTTGACCTTGACGGCAAGCTGAAGTGAGAGTGAGAGAGTTTGTGGCTGGTTGAGGAGGCGTGATGATGCGGCCGAGTCCGATAGCTGATTTCTGCCTTTCGGGTGCGGCGTACTTATTGCCGATACTTGAGCCTCTCTTGGACCCTTCAGGGTTCTGAGATCTCGATCCCTGCATTGTTCGAAAAGGAACATGTCAACCTCCCAGTTTTACCCCTTGCTGGAGCATTGTTCTTCACGTCGTTGAGTAGTCAGATGGCTCGAGAGACTCTTGGATCACTGTGCTGGCATCACACCCGTCGCTTGACTTAAAAGTTCATCGTGTGATTAGCTGCTTGTGAATTCAGCCCGGAGAATCAAGAAGTTTGTGGCGTTTTGGTACGTCTTCGGAAATGCAAACTGATCAGCATCCCGAGCGGGAACAAGCGAGTCGGCCCGTGTCATTGCTCTCGAAGTCTCTGTGTGGAATAGTGCCGCATGCGTCGGTTGAGCTTGAATACGCCAATGCCAGTGTGGACGGGGACCAGAGGAGGATGAGCTTTGAAGCCACCGTCCGGAGTGCGCCCCGGTCTGGCATAGCCAATCAGAGGTACATGGGCTAGTATGAAAGATTGCGATCATACACAAGCCGGAAGAGAAATTGTTGTCGATAGTTCTATTTCCCTTCTGTGACCGGCTTTATATAGCCAGGACTGGTGACCGTCTTGCGCCGTAGACGTAGGCTGCTGGTGTACTTCACCACCTGACAGGCTTCACTCCGTCGGAACGAAGTGCATTATATACAGTGACGTATCATCAACAACCAGAAAGGATGCCCGACGGCTAAAGCAATCTGGTTTGGTTTGCCTAGTGTGCTTCGGTCGGTCGCGTTGAGGGGGCCAAGGCTCACAGTAGAGCAATGGAAGAATGCCATATTCGCATTCCGTGGGGGTCCATGCCTTCCAGATTGTGCCCGCATCGATCCTGTGCCAAACTTCCATCTTTCTATACAACCGAATGAGGCAGTTGCCACTGTCCGGCATGAGCAACACAATTCGAAGTGAGAACGGCAGGCTCTCTCGGCTAGTGATGTGCGATTTCACGCTTATTTAACAGAAGCAATCTCGATTTTAACATGTAATTCTGCAGAATCACGCCCAACCATAAGTCGCGTTGTGAGACGGACAGCTTCAGTGTCTCGAGCCATTGGCGCAATCGCTCCAAAAAGGATTCGTCGAGCCACCTCACGCCTTCCGTCATCCCATCCATCGTCAGCCTATTCGCCGATACTACTCTCAAGATACCGAGATATAGAGTCAATGTACACATTGAATCTATTGAGAAGCTGCCATCGGGGGCTACGGCATTGTCCAAGACCAAAGTCCATCTCGCAGTGCCTCCCGGTAGACATTGGAGACGTGTTGTCCAAGCATTCATGGGCTTTCCAATGTAAGGTATCTTAGGAAGTATTTATACAAAACATCACTCATCGTGTAAGGTGATGTGCCGACTTTTGCCAGTCTTCGATGCGATATTGCGCCTGGCAGGCGTGCTGGACCAGGAGGTTTGACCGAGGCTGATATCTTGTTATTCTGAACTAGGTGATTTCTTGGGCAATTGTCATGGCAGAAGCAAATTATTCCTGCCCAGAGGACTCTTGGGATACTTTATGCAATCTTCTCATAGCACCATCTATCGCCCGGGCCTGTGACAACTGCTTTCCAACCTGGGTTCAACCTGGGTTCGGTACTCTCGTGTATCGTTACTGTGCATGTATTCCAGACTGAGTAAGTGAAGGTCAAAGCCCTTCTTCGGGCTCATGGGTTGTGCTACGTATGTAAAATACGTATGTAAACATGGCTAAGATGCTCAGAGTGGTGAGGCGCAACCTGGCAGTACACGCGATTGGGATGCGACAGACAAAGCCCGCTACATTGCCTTCCAGCGGCGAAAATGGACACGACCCATTGCGTTCTAGAGACAAGTACTGGACCTGTCCTTGAAGGCCTCTCAATTACTCTATGTCTGAGGTATAGAGCCGTAGATGCTAGTATTTCAACAAGCCTTGCCGGCACAGGTCGTCTATGGGCGAGCAATGGAGCCTGATGCCTCTATAATGGTGGGTACCTGAACTCGGTAAGAATCGAGAACAATTGCTTGCAAAGTACCTGACACGTCTGAGAGCCGCAGATTCCCAGCTCTCTAATGAGACTTTCTTACCTTTGTCATTATGGTATTCAACCAGCATACTCTCGGGCAGAGGGAAGTCGGTCTACCGCAAATGTGGTACGTGACTTGACGACAAGGGGTTCTCGATTCGGGGTCCTTGGTTTGGGCTGAAAGACTGGATTGCGCAAAGACTACAGTCGCATTATCAAACAAACGCTACATTGCATGGGGAATTCGCCATGGGAGATTTCGGCCTAGGATGTTGATCAAATATCTCGACCCGATTCGTCATAGTGTGCGAGAAACGCGAGAAAGCCACTATAGTCGCAACGCTGGGGCATGAATAATGTAGATAAATGCAATTGACTTCCGGTAATAGATTTGGATGGCCAGCAATTCATGTGTAAGCTCGGAATACCCAGGGTTTCAACGCACTAATGGCAGCTACTGAAAACAATCAATGCGGCTATTCGCAGCTACCAAGGCGCCGTGGATCTGTCTCGTCCATCGATTGTGTGGTGTGGAACACTTCTAAGTCTGTTGTTTATAGCATGTGCACACTTGTCGCTTGCACTTGTGCGGATTTGTTGTCGATGTTGGCCGTAGGAACCGAAAGGCTCCGAGAGGCGATTCTGTACTTTGGATCGACAAAGAGCTTGATTTGCTGGTTGATCAGTGATCGGAAATCTGTTGGGATCTAAATAAGCATTCGTCACCTGCTTTGGAACGTCAAAGAGACACATCAGTATATTCTGCAGCTCTGTTTGTTGAATGAATATTATACAGATTCGGCAGCCCAGAATGTCGCTGCTGTAATAGGCAAACGTATGACTTAAAATTCATTATGAATCTTCGGTCCTCATGATACTGTTCTTGTCGGGGTAGGCCTTCCGCCAGATGTCATGCATCAAAGACACTCGCATGTCAACTGAGCTAATACTTCATTGACAGGAACTCTTGCAAGAGGTACTGGACGCCGATAAACGCTGTCAAGCGGAAGCTGGGGATCAAAATCCATAGTGGCGTTATTGCTAAAGCCTGCGAAACGGGGGTAGAAATCATTAGCGTCTGGGGTTGAAAGAAGTGTTGTATGAGAAGCGCCATTTGCCGCTCCGTTGCTGGCTGATTTTCATATTGCGTAGCTCTTAGAGCTGTTTCCTACTACAAAAAGTCAGACCAAGGGCAGATAGAACATACCAACAATACTCGAATATCCATAGATATGCCTCATGTAGGATACCTAGGCTGCAGCGTATAAAACACGGCAGTCCGTTATTCTATCTAGAGATTCTCAAACCTAATGACTTCACTTCAACTAGTACGACACTGAGCTTATCACAGAACATGATAGCAGTCATCTGACCGCTTTCTACTGTTGTTGTCGTAGCCATCTTAGCCAAGAAGCTTGATCGCTCTTAATATCAAGGTATTAATGTAGGTTAATCGCCGGACGGAGCTGATGAGTACATCTTACAGGCAAAACTTACTGATGTAGCTGTGCCAAGGAACACCTTAGAGCATTAGTTAGAGAGCCTAAAGGAGCATTTGCCTGAAGCGTTTCTCGGTGGAGGACAAATTGTCGTTTCTGCCGTTGCTCAAGAACCTCTGTAGCTGAGCCTTTTATCTAAGAGCCTCTTCCTCCTCAGAATAAAGGTGATCTGCCGACATTCTAGGCTACGAAGGGTATATCTGCTGAGGCGTTACAATTAAGAAAAGGCCAGCAACAATTAAACACGGCAGCTACTTGAATTTCTTGTCTTCATAGTGCATCAATGATGAGTAAACCAACTTACCTACTGACCGAAAGATCAGATTTCTTCACTCTAAAATGAAAGGCCGTAGTCTATTATCTTATACATCCTCTGTATCTCACATCATCCTGCAGATATTGAGGCGAGAATACTAACGAAGCTAGGTTTTTAGTATCGTGAAGGTATTGAGATCACTTGCGCAGTGAGGTATATCATCTGTCACACACCCAGTTCACAAGTTCCTTAAACTCTTGACTCTGGCTTCTAGAATTGCTTTGTGTCTTAGAGTAGCAATGGCGGGAGTATGAAGTGGTCAACGAGCATTCAAGTGCTGGCGCGGTCTATTTAAAAGACCGATGAGTCTTTGTAATAGACGCTTTCTTAAACGAAAATGAGCTGTTGGACGAAGCCGACTCCAAGGAACTGGGAGACTGAACGCGCTGCTAAGACATGTTGATGGCATTCTGTAGGCTGAGTAGTGATCAGCGATCGAAAATAGCCTTTGTTAATGCTCCTCATTTCGCCTTGCAATTGAGGTCCACGCACACAGGTGTATTCTCAAGAGATGTGGCATTCAAATGTAGGAAGGCTGTAATTTGGTCTGTGATGTTAAAACATGATGTGACATGCGTGAGAACTACCGACTCAACTCAGCATGCAAGCAAGCAGGTTCACTGCGCTTTGATTCTTCTGATGATCAGCCCAGGTAGACATAATGACAACATTCATATGTCTATATTAGCTTGAGCAAGAATGTATTATTTACATACAGGCTTAATAATCATGACGTTGCATACTAATTTACACTGAGATGGCTGGGTTGTTCTATTTGATCTCACCGGGTAGACTATGGAACATGACGATTGCTACCGCAGCGACAGGACCTCACATCCTTATAAAAGACATGGAAGCCAGTGGTGGTAGCAAATTTGACAGAAACACGGAAAATATCTGTGGCAAGAAGGGAAAGTAAGGTCCTTTTACGCAAGAGGACGAGATTCGCGATGTTGTTGCCTAGGTTTCGACAGCTTCAGAAGTTGCTTGTTGGCAGGTAGTCCATGTCACCGAATGCAAATGGCACTGGCACTCAGCTGCATATTTAGCTATGGCCCTTACAGTATTCTGCTGGATTACTTACCAGATGAAGCAGACGATGGTCATAGACAACACACACTGTTGCACACGAAGTATTATGCATTTGCCCTTGCCATAACGGCAAATTTGCGAATTGGCTTGGACTTCTGAAAAGGCAACGCAAATTACTATTGATTCTTCATTGTTTCCATTTGATACACTGACTTACTCAACGCGTTTGGGCACTCTCGCATGACTAGGTGGCCGGATGTGGACGGCGGACGGCCGGGGCTGGAATCACAATCTGAGAGTGTCATCGTATATGTGTAGTATATAAGACGAGGCTTACTTTCGGTTCAGGCAGAATCCTAACAACACAGAGGCAATTATCCCAGGGATTGTAGTTCATTACTTTGAGGAAGGCTCAACTTCAGCATGAAGGACTGAAAACATCAGTGATATACGTCTCTCTCAAACCACAGGTAAAGACTGCGAAGCTTACTCCGCCGTAGAATACTCAACGGAGGTACACTCTAAGAGACGATGAAGAACACCACGAAAAATTGTGAGAACTGAAGGCTGCGGTGTCCACTAAGGTGTTGTATCAACCAGGCCTTACCTGAGCTGCCACTCTTGTAAATCACATTGGCCATACACCGGATTCGACACATCATTGTGCATGAAAACTCATGCATAGAACATATCATGATTACCTTCAAATATATAGGTAGGGTTTTCAAGATGTAGGCATTGATTGCTGCGACTCTAAGTCCTCAACTTACTGCGGCACAGAGCTCTAGTAGAATTCTACTCGTCTTGGAGTAGTTGTCAGCCGGGTTTATTATCGAGCTCCGCGCTTTGATTTCAAATTGTCTATGAGATTGGATTTCGGGCGTATATAAGGCGTCTTCATGCCCCGCGACCAGAGAGCCTCAACAAGATCGATCCGCATGACATAAACATTGCCAAGCATGCCGATCCCGAGGAGCTCTGTTGTTGATCGACGACTGGACGGCAATAGGAAGTCTCACGAAGTCGCCACCCTAGAGGCGTATCCCATAGTCTTCCGCCCTCCTCGTTCGAAGATTATCGTACTAAGGAATACTCAGCTGACGATCGCAAACCTGCTCTGTTGTATTGGCGACGCTAGATAAGACGGCTGACTGCGCCCGGCAGGCCAGCCTCTCTTTAGGAGCAGAAACACCTCGACAATGCGAATATCGTAGTGAGAACGACCTTCGCATCTCTGCCCGAAATCGACATTTAGTATCGAAGACCGGAATTTATACGTCATTAATGGTGACCCTCATCTTGGCACTCGTGGCCCTGGAAACCGTTATGCCCCATCAGACGCTCGATCTGCATGGAAATATGTTGTCTCCCGAGGGACGTTTACAAGTCTCCTGTATTAGATGTAAAGGCGTCGTCTTTTGAAACCAAAATAACCTTACAGATCAAGTAACAAAGACACTCAAGGCACAATGCTTCGACATGGCGACCATCCCTGGATGGACTTATGTGCTCCTCGGTGCGGGCCGTGAACTCGTCAACCTCTTCTATTCTGACTTCACCGCTATCCTGGGTTTTCCTCGTCTGGCAGGTATTCAGTCTGCAATATGATCAGGTCATATGCCATCGAGCTCGAGCTCCGATGATTGCCTCACCTAGCGGGATGAACCCCACTCCCAGTGAGCCATGTAGTCTGTTAATGCACGCACAGCACCAAAAGGTCAGAAGAATTGCTCAGCTCAGCTCTTGGGACATGTGCTGGCAGGCTTTTTATTTAGGGCAACCAAGCTTCGGAGGCCATGCTGGACTTTTGCCCCAAGGGCACGAAGCCCAGACAAAGAGGCATCACATGACACGAAGCCTTGAGTGAAGTCATGAGTGGTATCTTTTCCTCTAGGTCTCCCCGTTTACCGAAACCCGCGCCTCTACACCGGCAAAAAAGTCTATAATAAAACACTTAAACCTCCTCTCGTCTCTTGACAAAATGTCTATCAGCCATCAACACCATCTATCGCCTTCTACCCCTCAAACACCTCATGCTGCAGCTCAACACCGAAATCCTGCGCGATGTCCTTCATCCTCTTCTCCATCTCATCCTCCATGCCTCCACCAAAACCTAGCCACTGCCTGATCTTGAAAAAGTAGAACGCAACATCCGTCAGCGCCAGCACCCCCTTGAACACAAAATGCCTCCACGCGTTGCCCACCCGTCTCGCCCACGGCAGGTTCGGGTCTTCGTACAGGCTCCGCGACGCCCACTGGCCCATCATCTTGACGCGGTTCACGGGGCTGCCGAGGTACTGATTATTCCCCTGCACGATGCGCATGTTCCTCCCGATGAAGATCAGCTCCTTGGGCCACTTCTCCTCGTCGGCCAGCATGTCGCGGATGCCCTGCTTCATCCGCTGCTGCATCTCGTAGTGCCGCTCCGCCGGCGTCTTGCCCTCGAGCTCCTTCATGATGCCGTTGCGCGTGCGCTCGTCCCCGCCCTCGTACGGCCGCATCAGCGTCGCGCTCGCAAACAGGTCCGCCGCCTTGATCCCCCACGCCTCCGTCACCTGCTCGATCGTCTTGTTGTCGAACGTCATCAGCGCCTTCCAGAACACCCCGTACTGGTGCCGGAACGCCGGGCTCATGTACACGTACAGTCCGTGGTCGATGAGCACCAGCTCCGCCCGCCCGCTCGGCAGCCGCCGGATGAAGATGTTGCCCGGGTGCGGGTCGCAGTGCACCACGCCCCATTTGAAGATCTGCGCCGAGAACAGGTCCACCATCGTCGTCATCACCTCCTTGCTGCTCAGCCCCAGGCCTCCGCGCCCGCGCCGGCCCCGCCACTCCCCGCGCTCGGGCTTCAGCTGCTCCCGGTACGGCCGCTCGCGGAGCTCCCGCCGCACGGCCGCCGCGTCGGGGGCACCGAGTGTCGTCGCACCCTTGACGCCCGGCGACCCGTTCCCGTACCCGCCGAGCCAGCGCCCGTTGATGCCCTGCTTGTCCCACAGCCGCACGCCCTCGATCCACTCCGTCGTCATGACGCGCTTCGTCGACAGCTCCGGGTACACTTTCGGCACGTACACGCGGCCGCGCAGGCTGCGCTCGCCGTCGATCAGCGCGCGCATCGTCTCCGAGTTCTTGGCCTCGTTCTCAAAGTCCGTCTCGAGCTCGAGCCGCTCCGTGATGAAGGGCACGAGGCTGTACAGCGGCAGGTCGAACCATCGGCTGTAGATCCACGCGACCGTCTTGAACGCCCACAGGTCCCACGAGATCTGCTTGGCGATCTCGCGCTTCTGGATCTTGATCGCCACCTCCCGGCCGTCCGGCAGCCGCGCCCAGTGCACCTGCGCGACGCTGGCGCTGGCTCTCGCGCGGCGCTCCATCAGGCCCTTGCCCTCTTCCCCGCGGAAGCTGACGCCGAAGACCTCCTCGACGGAGCGCCCGCCAAAGTCCTCGCGGATGACGGCCTCGACGTCGGACCACTCGCCCTGCGGCGCGTCGTCGAACATGCGCGCGAACATCTTCTGGAACTCGGGCGGCAGCACGGCGCTCTGCATGGCGATGGCCTGGCCGATCTTGAGGTACAGCCCGCCGTTGTGCCGGAGCAGGTCGAACAGGCGCTCTGCGTTGCGGCGGTGCAGGTCCTGGACGGAGCCGCCGGTGAGCGGGACGGGGCGGAAGTTGAGCTTGTAGTCGAGGGCGACGAGGAGGCCGGTGCCGAAGGTGCGGAGGGAGCGGCCGAGGCCGGAGGCGTAGACGTGGGAGTCGAGCAGGTAGACGGTGCCGACGGCGGCGGAGAGGACGAGCAGGCGGCGGGTCCATTTGCGGCCCTTGGGGTATGTGCGGGCGCGCTTCGGGGCGCCGAGGGAGGCGGGGGACGGCGGGCGGAGGGGTTCGTAGCGGGATCCAGTGCGGGATGTCGAGTGGATTGTGCGTTGTGAGTTTGCTGTTGTGCCGGGTGGTTGTGGTCGTGTCGTCGTGGAGGGGCGCAAGCGGATGGATGGGTTGAGGATGCGCGCCGCGGGGGAGACTTGGAGGCAGCGGGACGCCGCTGGCCTCGCGGAGAGGGCGGCTATGCTTTGGCGCATCATGGTTGGGTAAGGTGTTGAGGGAGGAGGAAGTTGTAAGCTCCCATATCCTTGACCTCTGTCGTTTGTTGCGCGGGGTGAAGGAAAGGGAACGGGAAAGAAAAAAAAGTAAGCTTGGGGGAAAGAGGGTGTTCGCGGCCGGCCAGTGCCGGATCTGTGATAGCTGGGAACAGGTAGGCAGATCAATGACGATAACAGGTGCCACAGTGGTGGTGGAAATTTCCGTCGGCGAATTGAGTACCGACTCGAGCCCGCTTTATCCGCTTATCCCCGGAAGCGCACCGAGTCGCCCGGAGCCGACTGGCCAGTGCCCACATCGGGGCTGTTCTTTGGACTTTACAGTCTTCTTTCCGAGGACGTGTAGGACCACGTGTGTATGGGATTTGGTCGGCGGATTACATACTCGAGGCTCAGCATCTCAGGTTCGTTTTGTTGGGTGCTGGTGGTTCTTTTGAAGAGTCACGAGCCAAGTTGCCATGTTTGGTAGAGCCAAGAGGTTGCATTCATGATTCTGTTCAGACTGGTTTCAGATGCCTCACCATGGCAGAAATTTCATTCCATTCAACGAATTTCTCACTTTGGCTGTACTTGTGATTTAAATCCACTTGGTATTGTCCCATGCGAAGCGGTAGGATCTGGAGCTCCTGCTCATGTTATATCCGAAGCGGTCCGGATCCAGGACGCGGCGGCCCGAGTCCGGCGGTCCCGGAGATCTGCTTGCGATAAATGAGCTACTGGCTTCCGAGACATGAGACCGCCGAATCGAACATATAAACATTCAAAGGAGCATGGAGACCATCCCACGCGTGCTCCCACCAATAGTTCCAAAGCCTCCTAAAACCTCTCGCTTCGTCATATTCGCAAATTCTTACCAGACCCTGGGCAGACGAGCATATAGATCGCTTCCCCTTGGTATCCACATGTTCCAACTTGATGCGCACGCATTGTGTTCGCCAGTCGCGCATACCTTGACGACAGGGCACGCCGGACATCTAGCTGCAGGGTTAGTCAGGCTCCGTCTGAAGTCCAGGCTCTGAGGCATTGAGGATCGACGGCGTCCGGTGCCTGAGGTTAAGTGAAACAAAACTGAGGTTGTGGGCCGATTTGGAGGAAAGCTTGACGCTGCAGTGGCTGCGGCGGCGACACCACCATCGACCTCTGTGCTATGACGGACGCCGCCTTGTACACTTACAGTTAAGCGGCGGCCGTTCCCGCCCACGGCTTGCTTCTGGCAAGTAGGTAAGCAGCCCCTTTCCCTTCGTCTGATGCCCCGAGGAGGGTGCCTGCTTGTTGGGCTGCTTGACCGCCTTCCGAGGCAGCACACCATCAGAGGTTTCGGCGACCTTCGGGAAAGCTTCCCTCGTGACCATGACGCATAGCATCGACAGATGTGACGTCTGAGAGCAGCTGCAAAGGGTCTCCGGACGCGGGTGATGGACTGCATGAACCTGGCGTCCCTGCACACCTTCCAGATGTGCAGAGTTCGCGTGGCTCAAATATGATTAAACACAATCATAAAACTTCCAGTAGGTTGGGTGGGAGTTTCCGTGATTAGCAGCTCAGTTCCAGATGTTCCTACCTAGGAAATAGGATGGGCACCATCTTCAGGCTGTACTGACTGGGAATACACCAACATCTGAATGTTCAAGGTGACCCTATGTTCAATGATCAATGCAACAGTCCGACTGTGAAGCAGTCTCAGAAGAACAACAGAACGAGACATGTCTTGATGTTCAGCACAGCCGCCTCGTTTGCCGTCCATGGCCAATTAATTCTCCGAGCAAAACTGAACAACACGGTGGCTTGGCGGCGCCATCGGGAGACTGAAGCTGTAGGTCTTGGCTGTTGTTTAGCGCACTTGGCCTCGTTTTGTCAAGTCTCCAAATATATGGACTGTAGCCCAGGAATAGAGGAGAACAAGCATCACTTGGTTGCGCAGCCAAGAAGCTTGACACCACAACGGTTGCGAGTTCTAGAACTGTCTCTGGCAGAGACTTGTGCTGTCCTTGCAGTGCTCACATGCGATGGCCTCGAGCGATTTCAGTCCGCTCGCCGATCATTGTTACGGATGACATTGGCGCCGATAGCCGTTGGGTCGAAAACACCGGGTCGGACCAGGGGGACAACCTCCGTAATGACAAAGGAGGTGCACAAAAGCCGAGAGCTCAACGCCGAACGTAGATATACTTTGGCGGTTTCCCATGATGCCCTCGCTTGTAGCTTGATATGTGACGGGCTATATGGCGGCCGGCGTGGGCTGCTGTGTTCCGCGGTAGACTGAAGTTTTGGTCCGACTGGATTTTGAGTGGTTTTGACATGGAAGCTTGTGGGAGACGCAGGGCGAACAACCTGGCGGTCGCCTCAGAACCTGAGACGGCGAAGCGCCCATGTCGCAAAAACCTCCGCACTGCATTGTAGTCAGCAAAGCAGACAGCAATCTGCCTCAGAATCACACATCAAGGGCTCACGACATGGTCCACTTTCACCGCTCACAGCCACAGCAACGAAACTTGAGCAGCCATTGGCTTCATTGGTCTTCAAGACCGTCGCCGGTTGAGCTGCTCGCAAGAGCGGGAGAGGCTCTGGTTTATTGCCCGTCTGGTCTCGACACAGGCGGCCCAAAGTCAACCCTAGTTCTCTGACAGGTTTCGTGCTTTCGTCTTCGTCCTGGGGACTTGCAAGGGCACGGCTACGGTTTGGGACGACCAGAAATAGACCAGGTTTGTGATGTAGTGTCCAGCAATGCACTGATGCTGGCGGGGGTCTGGTACTCTTTGTCAGCGGAGCGCCCAGTTTCAACAAAAGCTGAGAGCCGTCCGGCGTTGTCGGCGCTGTCGTTGTCGGTATCGGGGCCGCTACTGACGTCTCTGAGACGGCTGGGCCTAGCCACTGCTGATACCGGCATGTGGATGGCACTGGGGGACAAGCTAAGCGATGCACCCTGATGCAACTGCGTAGTGTTTCTCGTGGATTTTGCAGTCGCGTTTCTTGCGGCTATCCGCCGGGAGGGCGGCGCGATAACAACGGCACGCGGCACGGGAATAGCATATTGAAATGAGCATTCGCGGCCTCTGGTGCCAGACAGCCGGAAAAGCTTGCATGTATCTGCTACGCAGGCCCCGTCGACGGTTCTCAAGTCGCAACAATAGTCGCTTGGGACTTATCGATCGCCGGGTGGATGTCCGTAATTGCGGTGGGGAGATGTGACCGACAACGGCGCTGCGAAGACCCCTGGAACCCAGGAGTCGAGAGAGTTTCCGCTGCCCCAGTCCGACATGGGGTTAATACTCGTTATTATGCCTTTGCGTCAAGTTGCCGTTCACGGTCGTCCTCGAACGCCACACCTGGTTCTGAAGAAAGCCGCTTTTCGTCTTGGAAGCACCAGACTCAACCACCGCGAGTGGAAAGCAGCACCGGATTCTGGTCTCTATCGACCGTATCGAGACAATGGCTGCAGTATTCGATAAATGAGCGAAGCTGGCTGGCCGTGTTGAAGCGAGTCAAGATGTGATTGGTGGATTGAAAGCAGGGGTCTCTTTGGCGAAGAGGGGATCGCAGAGGGGAGGAAGAGGAGGATGGGGCTTTTGGTGTGCATGGCGCATCCATCAGGCATCCCACTCCTCATCTTAAGCTTTACTGGATCCAGACCAACAGGTTCGCGGGCCTTGGGTGAGGACCTGCTAAATTGAGACAAGGTGGGATCGATAGTAAAATAGTCGAAGCTTCAATCGACCAGCGATGTAGCAGAGGCGGTGGTTTGAAAAGTGCCAGTGCTGCTCTGTACAAGTACCAACGATAGCGGATAGGCAAGATGGTCGGGCCCGCAGTAAGCACGCGATTGCGGATTCTCAGATGCACAGCTAGTGCAAGCGTTCCTGACTAGACGGGGATCCATTGAGTTTTTTTCACGGGCATTCTTTCTGTCGGGGTGATATCGGTGATTATCTGGGAGATTAGGAATGACACGGTCGATATTTGATATTCGGCGATTGGCGCTCATACCCATTGCTGCTGACTGGCATTCTGTGCTGACACTGACAACGACAACGTGCGTGTGGGTGCTCGAATGACCTGCAAGGCTGCAGCGGTTTGCTCACGGCATTTCCTGGATTGCAGCAGTGTTTCTGGCAACGATATTAGCATTTGAATGAAGGCGGAGTGGTGGTGGCGAGCCGGGATAGGGGCGGTCTTGAGGGTGAGGCAGGGACACCATGCTTCGCACCGTTGTGTCATTGGTTGGCAGCGCAAAAGGAGGGAAGACAGAGAATCCGGGTCCCGTCTGCAGGCAAGACTCGGTCTGGACTGCTCAGTGCTAGCAGTGCAGTGCAGAGCAATGCTGGCTGGGTTGTTGTGGTCAATGGCCGGGCGAGGGGCACGCGGAAGAACAAGGGCATTGTTCGTTGAGGCCGGAATAGAGAACGTTTTGGGAAAAGCCACGCAGACGCGGCCGATGTTGGTGTCTTGGGCAACGACGCAACGTGGTGGGAGGAACAAAGAATTCCCATGGAAGGAACCTCTGGCCACCCCCAAAAACGGTAAGCCACCAAGTACCTAACCTGCCTTCACTTTCACCTACGGCTGCCCACCCACCCCCTCTGACGAATGCCAGTCGATGCATCTGCAGATACCTGCCTTCGGTAAGGTGTAGCACCTTAGGTACCTTACCAAGTAAAGTAGTCAGTAGTGACACTTGCGCTGCACGTCGGCGGCGGGGGCAGAGATATTGATTGATTTTGGGCTGGCCTGGACGACGTACTTGGACATCGAGAGCGAGAGCGACACACTCAATCTCAGGTTGTCAACTTGGACAGGTCCATGCAAGTGCATCTCGAGCCGCTGCAACCCACGCACACCCAATATGCCAGTCTGCCTGTCCTGTCCTGTCCTGTCTGCTCTGCCAGTCAACCAGTCTGTCTGCCCAACACTGGTGGGCTGTGCACCTCCAAACACCTTAGTTGGTACGTATCTATTTCTGTGCTTCAGCAGCGCAACAGCATCATAGCAATCAGGTCCCGTCCTCTCGCTCCCACAGAGTTCGATGCCGCTCACTTCAGACTGGACCCCTGAGGATACCTGAAGAGGTACGTACCTGGATGGTACCGAGGCGTCACTCAGAGCCAGGGGCACGGCACGCAGTTCAAGTCCCAACTGGAGGCGCTGGATTGCTGTGCTTCCTTCGTCCAGGTGCCCAGCACCTTACCGGCACTGGGCTCTCTTCAATGTCTTGCAGCGTGTCTTGCCCCCCTCCAACGCCGCCCGCCCCAGCCACAATGCGCAACGCAAAGCGACACTGACGGGACTTCCATCATCAATCAACGCTCACTCCCTATCCCAGGCCTGCCCACACCCCCCTGTTCCTCTTGGCTCCCCTGCCCGGTCCAGTGGTCACCCAAAACTGCCCACCTGCGCTGCACCCACGCCTGTTGACCCACCCTGATTCCTTCGCTCCCTCCACACAACCGCCCGCTCGCCCACCCGCTTGCCCACATCGTCCTTCTCCCCCAGATCGTGCCTGTCGAGTTTCTCTTCTCCTTCTTTTCCTCTTCAGGTCGAACAGGACGACGCAAGCAACACTTCGCACGCTCCGAATACTCGAATCCTCGACCCTTTCGCTCCTCACCGACTACTCCGACTATTCGGTTTTTCACGACCCGTTGCATTTTCGATTCTTAGCCGTCTTTCTGCACTTTACGGCTACTTGCGACACTGTTTCAGGAACCACCACGACCGCCGTTGGACTTGACGAGGAAACTTTCGGGAACAAAGAGCTAGGAACAGGACCGAGGAGAACGGACAGCAAGAGGCAGGAAACGATTTGATCCTAAATCCACGAACGCGTCGATCCATCTTTTCGTCACTCTCATTCATGTCGCATCCTTCAACAACTCAATTCAACTCCACCTACGCATAGACGATGCCGCGCGACGCTTCAATCCTCTACTAGCCTACCCGAACCTCGAACCTCACCACCAACGCCCGACTCTTTCCCGGGCGTGTCTACACCCATCTCGCCGCGTCTTGACGACGCCGGCTTTCCGTCTACCGTTTTGGAAGCAGGTTTCTTCGACCATCGACCGCAATCATGTTGCGGCCGGCAACCCCCATGTCGCTGCTGCTGCTAGCGGCCTTCGCCCTGATGCTGCTGTCAACTCTGTCGACCCCCATCATCAAGGCTATCCCCCTCGGCAGCTTTCAGGGCGTCAACTTTGGAGTTTTCGGCGTTTGCAAGGCCGACGGCTCATGCACCGGCATCGAAATCGGATATGACACTTGTAAGACGACACACCAACAAGAATCTCATTATCGTGCCATGAGAATCGTTGCTGACTTCATCTGCAGCTGGATTGTTTCAAAAGTCGGGCGCCTTTGACCTCCCGGACTCGGCACGAAACACTCTTTCCGCCATTCTGATTGTGCATCCTATCGCCGCCTTGACGACACTCATCATGTTCATCATGGCTGCCGTCGCTCACCTTCACTCACCATCTCACTCCGCTCGCTACCTTCTCGTTGTCTTCATCTTCTCCTTCATCGACTTTCTCATCTGCCTCTTGGCCTTCCTCGTCGATGTCCTCCTCTTCGTGCCTCACATGGCCTGGGGCTCGTACATCGTTCTCGCCGCCACTATACTGGTGGGCATGAGCGGCTTGGTCTCCTGCGCCATGCGGCGTATGCTGGTCACCAGAAAAGCGAGAAAGAAGAGGATCGCCGAAAATGCTGAAATGAGTGGCGAGAACTATTACAATCGCGAAGCTCAAACCAAGACCGCCACTTCTGTTGCTTCTCAGCCGACTGTTCCCGTCGTCACTGGTGGAAACGGCATCGACAAAATGCCCACCTTTGCGTCTTTCGAGTCACAGAAGAAGGACGACCAAGTCAGCGATGAGCGAATTCCTCTCACAGCCCGGAGCCCGGTCGACAGGAACCAGGGCAATATGATGGGCGTTGATGGTTACGCCAACGCTCCCCCCTCAAGATCCGGCTCTGCTCCCCCTATCAACAGAGATCCTTACGGAAACCCCATGCCTGGACCCGATGGCTACGGTCCTAGAAGAGGACCTTCGCAGGAACGTATGCGGGGCAGAGGTGGTATGCCTCCTGGAGGACCCAGAGGACGCGGCGGAGGCTACGGTGGAGGCAGAGGCGGATACAATGGCTACGGCCCTCCGCCTGGAAGAGGTGGCTACGGGCCCCCGGGACGCGGAGGCTACGGCCCTCCTCCGGGTGGTAGGGGTGGGTACGGACCACCGCCCCGTGGAGGCTACGGCCCTGGTGGCATGAGAGGCGGACGACCTCCCCCGCCAGGCTACCAGAACAATGCAGGACCTTACGACCGGAGACCTAGCCCGGCCAACGCCTATGGCGCTCCCGTTCCCGGTCCTTACGGACGCAGCGGTTCAGAATCCGCGCCAAGCTACACTGCGACCAACACAAACCCATCTCTCCCGAGTATCCCCCAACAACAAGGATATGAGGCATACAACCCTGATCGGAACAGCCTACCGAGGGCTGAGTCACCCCCGCCTCTGCCTGGCGACGCGCCAGCCCCGATGGTTGGCCAAGCTGTCGAGATGGACGCGAGAACAGGCAGCCCTGCCCAGCCGCCTCCGGGCTTCGGGCAGTTCAGAGATAGTGATGCTGACATTGCCGGCATGGTCGGACTGCAACAAGGCGGTGGTAACAGGTCTAATCCTCAGAGGCATGACACCTACATGAGTGAGACAAGCAGGTACAGCCAGGATGAGTACGTTTCTTTGTGTGATTACCTAAAAGCTCCTACTGACGTTCCTCCAAGCGCATACGTCCCTCCTCGTGCCGCATGGAACCAAAACCAGCCCCCATCAAGAAACGCCTCCCCGCTCTCGCGTGCTGAGATGCCCGGACGTAGCTCCCCTGCCCAGCCCACAGCAAGCGACTATTACGAGGATGTTGATCCGCGCTTCGCGGACGCACCGGCCCCCGCCCCCGCCGGCAGAGCAGGCCCTCCACCTGCCCTTCAGGTACCTCTATCCGTGCCCAATATGTATGATTTAGACACTCATGAAGGTGCCGGTGCGCGCAGTCCTGGCGCCGAGTCTGATCGGTCCAATTTCACATCAATATCCCAACGGGGCATAAACCCGAGATGGAACCCCCCCGCGCCTTATGGCCAGGGCCCGCCTCGGCGGCCGCCTCAGCAGCGACGGCAAGATATGCTGCTGAACAACAACCCCGACTTCGAGCTGCCTGGAAAACGTCTCGGTCCTCCATCAAGACCGGGAGGTCCTGGCATGATACCCGGCAGCGCCTACCCGACGGGACTTTAATCGCTCCCCTCACTCGACCATAATCGGTTACGTTCTCCCCAACAGTCGAGTCAACTCGCCACGTATATACACCATTCACGGGATGCTTGGCACTTCAATTCGTCACCCTCCCTTACAACAACACGAGCCACATTTTTGAGTCTCAGCACAGGACTCATGATGTCCATACATTCATGTCCTTCAGCCGATACCCCAGCCACATCATTCTGTTCTCGTCCGCCCAGTACATACACATCGGGCTCGTGGTTTCTCTTTTCAAAACGGGCATTTCTCTTCTGGCCAGTGCTTCTTTGCATCTCGAACAGCGGATACATTGGAGTCCTCGTCCTCAAGCATTAACGATCAAAAACCCCTTTTTCCTTTTGAGTCGGTACCTTTCAAAACAATGACCTCCTTTTTTTTTTCGTCATTTGGATGTTGGGTCAGGCGGTGACCTGGCCCATCGACCTCCAGCGCCCTTGTGTTGGGCCTTTTGAGCTAATCGATCCTGAAACGATAGCATGTGGGACACGATAGAATCATTGTTTGTGCATGTGTAAGCTATCTGGTCGTGGCCGTCTTTCTTCGACCTCTCTGTTTTCATCTTACGAGAGGCTATAGGGCGTGGTCGCCAAGGGGTGGGAAGAAATACAGAAAGTGAGGGTTTCAGGATCGTTGGCTTGGCTTGGTTTCTATGGGCCCATTGGGTTTCTTGCATGTGATGGAGAAGGTCACGGATGGATGCCTTGCTCCAGAGTGCGAGACTTGGGGGCCCCTCATCGCATCGAAACGGTGCGACGGCGTAGCAACAACATAGGCCAAGGTGTGTGTGGTGGAGGCAGAACACAATGAGAAGTGTAGAATTCATCCGAACCATGCACGGTGCTCCCTCCCCCGTGCTGTCTGTGAAGCTTGGCGCTAGTGCCTGTCATTCCACTAGACGTGAGAACCTTAACCCTACTCTGACCGAGGCTGCAGTATCGTACGGTGGCGTTTGCCTCTCGGTCACTGGACGTCTGGATTTGACCCTCCAGCGTTGTCGATCTTCCCACGACAGCTGCCTCTCTCCGCAAGGTCCGCATGGGGTAACGTTGCCGTGGCCCCGAGGCCCGATCCCAGAGGCTTGGCGGGCCGCAAGGTTAGCTGAGCTGACATACATACGGACCGACTCGGTATTTAGGTCCTTAGCGCCTCGATCTATGGCTTGTGAGATGTCACCTTCTCCGCGGCGTAGGGCTGCTAGTTGGGTGGGATATCAGGCCACAGTGAAGGTTTACGGACGAAGACGGCTGGTGATGGAGAGGACCAGCTGGAGATAGAGTTTCGGGAGGCAGCTGTCAACGTTGATATCTCGGCTGGTGAAACAAGTGAGGCTGGCATTGTTCGGAGGCTTTGTGGGGAGGATGACAATGGACGTGGTGTTGAGGTGGTTCAGTGGGAGCTGAAGGAAGCTTCAGATGTTGGTACTAAGGGCCTTCGCATTGCCCTTTCTGGGAAAGGTGGAGATCTGTAAATGGGTGATTGTAAGCGAAAGTTTGATGCCACGGGTCTTGGGAAGGGAGCTTGGGCGGGTCCAGGGTAGATGGACGATGCTGTTGGCGGGAGCAGAGGCAAACATGGCTTGCCTTAGGGCGATGGGGTTTGTAAGCTGGATAGCTCTAGCCATTGCCCTTTTGGAGATGAGGACGCTGGAGATGCTTGGATGTGATTGGGTCGTTGGCTTGAAGTATGTCGTCGACTGGATCTGTGGCGTCCTTTTCGGGGGGCGGTTTTCCAACGGGGGCGGATTCTGTTTGAAATGAAGGCTCTCGTATGGACTGGGGAACGAGGTTTCTTGTCGTTAGTTCCGTGTTGAAATGGGAAGAAAGGGGGCGCGCTCCCGGGGTTGATGTGTAACCAGATGGCAGATTGTGCTTGGTGGTAGCTCTTCCGGGGAAGGATGGCGGGTTTGGATCGCTCCGGGAAGCGCGCGGTCTGTGCCGTTGGGGATGTTGGACCGGTTCGTAGGTATGGTCCTTTTGAGAGGCTTGGTTGGGGTTTGTGATGGTGCGTGCTGCGTGCCTGCATGAGATTGGCATTTTTGCTGTGTTGGTCGGTTTGTTGGTGTTGTTTTTAGAGGGGCATCAAAGGAGGGCGAGTTGGTGTTGATACTGGGGATATAAGAGATGACGATGGCGCCCCTGATTTGGAAAGATTTGGATGTTGCTCGAGGTATCTTCATTGTCTCATTGAGAAGTTTCGACGAACCACTACCATCTACCGTCGATATTTCATCTGCAGATTTGTTCAGCCGCCAACATGTATGCCACTGGTATTTCTCGATCTCCGGAGAAGTTGATCGGTAGATTGGGTCTGGAGTCGCATCGACACTTTATTCTGTTCATCTTCCCCGCCCACAAAAGCGACGATGTCGTCTGCGTTGTTGGCGAGATGCACCGATACCATCTCTGGGTGTTCGACTCTGCGCCGCTGGTGCTTCCACGCCTCGAGGAGCACGTTTCTAACGGTGGTGGCGTCGACATTGGCAGAGTCAGGAGCTTCTCCAAGGGCATCAACACGGAGGTGCTGGGAGACCCAGTCGAAATCCTGCGATCTTGCCTCCAGGCTTCGACTTCTTTGTGGTGAGTTTTATTGTTCATCTTTGTTCTTATCAGACCTTTGAGAGCGAACGTGGCCTTGTCGATGTTTCCCCTTTCTGTCCTCGACACCGTGTGGGTTGCGGCGCCTTTCTCCTTCCTTCGTCAACATCTCGACCTTTATCGTGGTCTGTGTGGCAGGCTGAGACGGAAGGCAAGATCAACCACGACCTTGGGAAACGAATATCGGGAATCTGGTTTCTCTTTCTGGTCCTATCTTGATCCTGGAGTAGATTTTGGTGGGCATCTTCGGTAGTGGGAAGGTGCTGCGAGCTCCTTCCTCGACGCCCAGGTGCCTGCCTTCCTACCTTGCCTCACCACCCGCCGGCCTCACCCACAACGCGTCGCTCTTTCCATCCGTAAGAAGAAGGGGCTCTCGCCTTCCTTCCCTTCTTTCCATCTCGAGCTTGCCCTCCACAACTTCCGATTTTTTCATCCCCCCCACGGTAATATTCGTCTAACCTCCTTCTTCCTCCATCCCACCCACTCCTCTCACCCGTCGTCACCTTCACCTTCACATTCTCTCATCCCTTCCTCCCCCGCGCCTCCATCTTCGTCTAGACCAATTTCCTGATTGAAGCAACAGAGTCGTCTTGGCCGGCACGCATTCATACCAGGGATACGAATTGGATGAAGCCAAAGTATGCGGAAGCCCTGATTTTCAGAATGGACCATCTATCTTCTTCGTCGCCCAAGATGAGCGCGATTCAATTTACCCAGCAATCTGCCAGCACCTTCCATCAGGATGTTCCCAGACAGACCTACACCACTGCCGGTACCATCTACAACCCCAACAACGCCCAGCCGCTCCAGCCTCCCGTTCGTCGCGCCAGGTCTGTCAAGTGGCCTCCCCCAGGAGGTCCTGCCTCCGAACTGTCTCTCTTCCCCAAGTCAGCTCTTTCCAGCCTGTCCTTGATGAAGCCTCAGCCTCTATGCACGACACCTATCAGTCCTCTTCCCAACCAAATCCCCAAATACTCGCCTCTTCAGCAAAACTACGACCGCGCTGTTAGCCCCAGCACTGATCACAGCCGCGAGTCTCCGATTGATCTGGATATCCGAAGCCTTTCTCTATCTCGCGTATCTTCTTTCAACATGGCCACCACCACCACCACCCAGCTGGCTTCCCCGATGGAGGTTGCTCTACCCACCCCTATCTCGGACAAGCAAGTCAACGACCACGACTCCAGTGACGAGGAGGATGACGACGCCCTGGGAGAGAATCCCTTCAAGGGCATGACCGTCAAGTCTCTTCAGAACCTGGCTTCGTACCCCAACCCTAACCAGAAGAGAGCTCAGAAGGCGCTTCTTCGGGCTCGTCCGGGCGTCACTCCCGCCCCTTCCATTGGAAACAACGCCAGCCGCTCCACTACTCCCGCTTTCAGTGGATATTCCTACGGAGACATGTCCGACATGGGCATCGACGGCTCGCACTCTCCGGGTCCGTTCCATAATGCCAAGCTTGATCCTACCGATGTCCTTAGGGTGCACGTAGACTTCAACAAGCATACTTCAGACGCTGCCAGTGGTTGGAGATCTGCACCCGTCGGCAATGACATCGCTGGCCCTTTCAGGCAGTATAATGCTCTCCCTCAGAGGGGCACTCAAGTTGGAGCGTACAAGTCTAGCCTGGCAACTGGTCCTGGCGCTCCTTTGCCGTTGACTGCCGGCCCTCCTGGCCAGCGCCAATACCGCACGCCGACATTCGAGTCCGCCATGAAAGCTCTCCAAGATGGTCCCAAATCTGAATTTTCTGGCGAGGAGTCAGCTTCCGACTTTTACGCTGGCCCTCCCGGTCTACACAAGGCCCATGATATCATTCAGAACCCTGGCCCGGCGACCCCTGATCATTTGATCCACAGTCTGCCTGCGCTTCTTCTCGACTCGACGCCTGATAAGGACGACTGGTTGGACTCGTTCGGAAGACAGACGTCTGCTGTGGACCTGGAGAAGATGCTCGACGCTTTGACGAATGATGACAAGGCTACCAACGAGAAGCAAGGCTTCCAGCAGCCCGCAGACTTCATGCCGTTTGGACACGGTAACCGCAGCTTCAACGTTGGCGGCAACAGACGCACCGGCAATGCGCCTTATGAGAAGTACTGGCCTCCTCGCCCGGTTTGGAAGGCAGGAACGAGCCAGATCTCAGACGAAGCGCTGGAGGCACGAAACGAACGTGTCAACCGTCTGTTCTACGCGGGCACTGGCGAGCTCGGTAAAAGCATGGAGTCCGTTATGAGAGACGCCGAGTTCCGTCAATTCAAGCGTCAAGTTGGAGTCATTGGAGACGGTCGACCTAAGCCCAAGGCAGAGAAGGTCGAGTACCCGCACATATCTGCTCAACAGGTTAACAGCATGACGGCCAAGGAGGCCGCAGACCCCTTCATCACCATGGCCTTCTCGGCGCTTCTGAACCAGGTAGAGGCGGGTATCAGCCAAGACAAGTTCCATCAGTGGAAGGACCCGTCGCCTTCCCTGGTCGACAGATCCGAAAAGGGACGTCAATCGGTCTTTGGAAACTGAATCGAGAACTGGGTATGGCAACCATCAGAATTGCGCATACTGGCTTGGCTTCGTTGGCGAGGATGCTTGGATGGGGACTCTATACTTGGGGCCTCTTGTGTGTTGTCGGCTGGAGCAGGTCTTGGTATTACAAAGGTGTTAGACACGACAGCCACCATCGAAACATAGGTTAATGGGGAATGAAGGAAGTTGTTAGTAGTGTCTTCTAGATTCAGGCGGTACCGCGAGGCAGCTCATGCTGGCCACCAGTCTTTTCTACTTTATTCTCTCAGATAGACAATCAAAAGTTTAGGTATCTTTCAATCTGCCGTGTAGGCGTGAGATGCCCGGTGAGAGAGCCCATGCGTTGGAAGACATATTTGCTTGGCGTGAGCTGGCGTCTAAACAAGCCCGCGACATGACTTGGTACGGTGTCAAATGGAGGACAAGCCACACTTCCCTGTGAGATAACTCAAATGCCACCGTTCGCGAGAGCTGCTGCTGTGGCTGACATACCTAGTTGCGTCGCAATCTGGCCAGAGCAGGGATGTCAATTGAGTCACGTGATGCGACCCGCCCAAATGTTCTTGTGGGGCAATGCCTGTCCCCCTTCACACCTGAAGGCGACGTGGTAGCAAGCTGGCCTCCAGATCCGACTTCAGACCAGCCCGCCAAAACACCCGTTGCCCATCATGAGTTACGGCAAGAGAGACGAAGACGCCGATTTGGGCTTGGTGAAGGTGGACAGAACCCAAGTCTTCCAAGAAGGTTAGTTGGAATTTCTGCAGCTCGAGCGTTTGCGAGTAAGCTGGCTAAAAGGGCGGGATAGCACGCCTATTCAACAGCTCTCCTATCCAACCGCGAAGATGCCGGACCCTGCTCACCAAGATCCTCCTTCTGCTCTACACGGGCGAGAAGTTCCCCACGAACGAAGCGACGACCCTCTTCTTTGGCATCTCGAAGCTCTTCCAGAATAAGGATGCCAGCCTTCGGCAAGCGGTTCACCTCTGTGTGAAGGTTAGACCAGTCCAATACGGATGAAGCATGGCTTGTGGGCTGACCTTGATCGCAGGAACTCGCGTCCTCCGCCGAGGACATCATCATGGTCACCAGCACTGTTATGAAGGACACTGGAGGCAGCACCGATGCCATCTACCGCCCCAATGCCATCCGCGCCCTGTGCCGCATCATCGACGTACGCTGAGCTCCGAGCTCCACGATACCAGGGATGGCATGCGCTAACTAGCTCCAGGCGACCACCGTCCAGTCCATTGAGCGAGTGATGAAGACCGCAATTGTCGACAAGAACCCCTCCGTTTCGTCCGCCGCCCTCGTATCGTCCTACCACCTCCTTCCGATTGCCAAGGACGTCGTCCGCCGCTGGCAGAGCGAGACACAGGAGGCTGCCGCCTCCACCAAGTCCTCGAGCGGCTTCTCCCTGGGCTTCTCCTCCTCGAGCGGCCAATTGCCCGCCAACAACTCGACCATGCCCCAGTACCACGCCATTGGTCTCCTATACTCGATGCGCATGCACGACCGCATGGCGCTGGTGAAGATGGTGCAGCAGTTCGGCGCGGCAGGTGCGGTCAAGAGCTCCGCCGCGATCGTCATGCTCGTCCGTCTGGCCGCCCAGCTCGCCGAGGAGGACCCTTCGCTCAGAAAGCCCATGATGCAGCTGCTGGATGGCTGGTTGCGCCACAAGAGCGAGATGGTCAACTTCGAGGCCGCCAAGGCCATTTGCGACATGCGCGATGTCACCGATGCCGAAGTGTCCCAGGCTGTCCACGTTCTCCAGCTCTTCCTCACCTCTCCCCGCGCCGTCACCAAGTTCGCTGCCCTCCGCATCCTCCACAACTTCGCCTCCTTCAAGCCCAACGCCGTCAACGTCTGCAACCCCGATATTGAGCTCTTGATTTCCAACAGCAACCGATCGATTGCCACCTTTGCCATCACCACCCTGCTCAAGACCGGTAACGAGGCCAGTGTCGACCGCCTGATGAAGCAGATTTCTGGCTTCATGTCTGAGATCACCGACGAGTTCAAGATCACAATTGTCGAGGCCATCCGCACCTTGTGCCTGAAGTTTCCCAGCAAGCAGGCTGGCATGCTTGCTTTCCTCAGCGGTATCCTCCGCGACGAGGGTGGCTACGAGTTCAAGCGTGCTGTTGTTGAGAGCATGTTCGACCTGATCAAGTTCGTGCCGGAGTCCAAGGAGGATGCGCTTGCTCACCTCTGCGAGTTCATTGAGGACTGTGAGTTTACTAAGCTTGCCGTCCGCATCCTGCACCTCCTCGGTCTTGAGGGACCCAAGACCTCCCAGCCGACCAAGTACATCCGCTACATCTACAACAGAGTGGTTTTGGAGAACGCGATCGTCAGAGCCGCCGCCGTCACCGCTCTCGCCAAGTTTGGTGTTGGCCAGAAGGACCCCGAGGTCAAGCGCAGTGTCGAGGTTCTCCTCACCAGATGTTTGGACGACGTCGACGACGAGGTCAGAGATCGTGCTGCCCTCAACCTCAGACTCATGCACGAGGACGATGCCATCTCCGAGAAGTTTGTCAAGAACGGTAAGTCAATCATAAAGCACGCTACTGCACTCAAGCTGACCCCTGAAAAGACAGCATGTTCTCTCTTCCGTACTTCGAGCACCAGCTCGTCATGTACGTCACATCCGAGGACAAGTCTGCGTTCGACACGCCCTTCGACATCTCCCAGATTCCCGTTGTCACCCGGGAGCAAGCCGATGCAGAGGACCGCACCAAGAAGCTCACGGCGACTGCCCCATCGCTCAAGCCTCCCAAGGTTGGCCCGACGAAGACGTCCACCAGCGGCGCGGAGGCTGCTGCGTCAGCCACCGCTGCGGCTCAGCGTTACGCCCAGGAGTTGATGCAGATCCCCGAGATGAAGGAGTTTGGCAGCGTGCTCAAGTCATCGCCTGTTGTCGAACTCACCGAGTCGGAGATGGAGTACGTTGTCACTGTTGTCAAGCACATCTTCAAGGAGCACATTGTGTTCCAGTACGAGATCAAGAACACTCTCCAGGCTACCGTTCTGGAGAACGTGTCGGTCGTGGCAACGCCTTCCGAGGAGGAGGAGCTCGAGGAGGTCTTCATCATCCAAGCCGAAAAGCTCCCTACGGACGAGCCTGGCAAGGTGTACGTCGCCTTCAAGAAGGTCGGCGGAGAGGGCTCCATGCCCGTCAGCAGCTTCTCCAACATTCTCAAGTTCACCAGCAAGGAGATCGACCCTACAACAAACGAGCCGGAGGCTACTGGCTACGACGACGAGTACGAGGTGGCCGAGTTCGATCTGGCTGGAAGCGACTACGTTGTGCCGACATTCGCCAGCAACTTCAACCACATCTGGGAGCAGGTTGGCGCGGCCGGCGAGGAGGCTGAGGAGACGTTGCAGCTCAGCAGCATGAAGAGCATAGCGGGTAAGTTCAACATGGTCATCCAGAGTACGAACAGAGCTAACAATATGTGCAGAGGCAACGGAGCAGCTGGCCAAGGTGTTGTCGCTGCAACCTTTGGAGGGTACCGATGTGCCAGTCAACCAGACGACACATACTCTCAAGCTGCTTGGAAAGACTGTTGGCGGCGGCAGGGTAGTTGCCAACGTGCGGATGGCCTACTCGTCCAAGTCCGGTGTCACGACCAAGATCACGGTCCGCAGCGAAGAAGAAGGTGTGGCGTCTCTTGTTGTTGCATCTGTCGCTTAAATATACTTGTTTGGAGTTCGTGGGGGTCGATACATGGTCGGAGGTCCAAGCAAGACGTACGGCACAGACGAGGACTCTATTATAGCCGACTCGCGCAGCCGCCGCCATAGTAGGGGAAGCTGAGGTCAGCGCATGATAGCGTGTGCGTGTAAAAGGACTGGCGGCTCGCGTATATCTAGAATGAAGACACGAAAAAGGCATCATGAAGACTTTGCTAGATTTCGTGTGTTGTGGTGTATTGTGCGTGATGGGAAATAAAACGTATTTCTATCTTGATCTTTTGAGACCAGTCCTTGTGTGGCTTCGAGGTTCCAATGCCTCCATGACATTGGAGCCCTGTCAATGAAGTCGCTGCTGTCGTCAAGCCTCAGGGCGTCCCGTCGTCGATCTCAAAGCCCGCAGAGGTTGGTCTAGCGGCAGGGCGGCTGGGGCTTGACAACTGGCACGGGCCAATACTAAGCCGAATACGGGCTAGTCTCTTTACCAGGGGCTCGGGGAGCCGGGAAATGACGTTGTGAGGACTGTTTTTTTTTTCCTTTGTCGCAGCGTGTGCGCTGCGCGTGTGAGCTGTCCAAGCAGGAAAATTTCCCTCTCCCAGCCGGCGGCCCACGCGACCACATGTCAACTAGGAATACCGTCGTCGTCTGTAGTTTCTTGTCAAGTGTGCCTGGTCTTGGGAAGAGCATCTGACCGGCTTGTGACGTTTGTTTCTCCAAGCTCTTGTCTCCGACTACCTCTGGTCTCCTCCCACTTGGAACTTCCCCGCCTCCTCTGCCTTTCTTTTAGCCCGCGCGCAAACCCGCACCCCGCAGCTCGACGAACCGCGTTTCCCCGGTTTTGAAGCTATCGTCGTCACCGCTCCAACAAAAGAGAAGTACTGGAAGGGACCCATCGAATCGAACGGGACTTCCACCGTGTTCTCGCGCCTAAATTTTCCCTTGCTGCCAGCCCACTTTGGGGACACTTGGCCCTGCATATCGAAACCTGCCCTTTGCGGACAAAACCACCAACACAACCTTGAGAGTTTTCTCCTTCAACTCCTCATCCCCACGATAACCCTCGAGGCAACGGTTCTCACCAGAAGGAAGGCTAGCTACGGACAAGACACGCAGAAACAACCGAAATCATGGTCTACGTGCGCCAGGACCGCCTCCCGGCGCTCAAGGAGTACAAGTACTCCGGAGTCGACCACTCCTTGACGTCAAAGTACATCCTGAAGCCCTTCTACACGAATGTGGTGATCAAGATGTTCCCCATGAGCATGGCGCCGAACCTGATTACCCTGACGGGCTTCATGTTCGTTGTTGCCAACCTTCTGACGCTCCTCTGGTACAACCCGACGCTCGACCAGGACTGCCCCAGCTGGGTGTACTACTCGTGGGCCGCGGGCTTGTTCCTGTACCAGACCTTTGACGCGGTGGATGGATCCCAGGCGTAAGTTGACTGCTGCCATGCCTTGCTTTTCACGAATTCAAGCTAACAGGGTTTGTTACGAATAGTCGCCGAACGCACCAGTCCGGCCCGCTGGGCGAGCTCTTTGACCACGGCGTCGACGCCCTCAACACCTCCCTCGAAGTCCTCATCTTCGCCGCCTCGCAGAACATGGGCCAGGGCTGGATGACCGTTGGCATCCTCTTCTCCTGTACGTGACCATCCGCCGGGTATATACGAAGGAAGAAAGACTAACATTCTCTCAACAGCCCTCCTCACCTTCTACGTCCAGACCTGGGACGAATACCACACCAAGACGCTGACCCTCGGCATCGTCAACGGTCCCGTCGAAGGCGTCCTCATCCTCGTTGGCGTCTACGCCCTCACCGGCTACCTCGGCGGCGCCTCCTTCTGGCAGCAGTCCATGCTGCGCACCCTCGGCGTCCCCGCCTCGCCCTCCATCCCCGCCGCTCTCTACGACCTCTCCTTCACCCAGTGGTACATGGTCCAGGGCGCCCTCGTCCTCGTCTTCAACACCGTCGAGTCCGCCCGCAACGTCATCCGCGCCCGCCGCGCCCGCGGCGACCGCTCTCGCGGCGCCCTCCTCGGCCTCCTCCCCTTCTTCGGCATCTGGGCCCTCGTCGTCGCCTACCTCGCCCTGCACCCGACCATCCTGCACTCACACCTCGTCCCCTTCGTCATGTTCGCCGGCGTCGTCAACGCCTACTCCGTCGGCCAGATGATCACCGCCCACCTGGTCAAGCTCGACTTCCCCTACTGGAACGTGCTGGGCCTGCCGCTCGCCTTCGGCGTCGGTGATGCCCTCGGCCCCCTGCTGCAGGAGCGCGCCGGCTTCGGCTGGCCCAGCGCCCTCGGCGACGACGTCTACCAGGTCGCCTTTATGTTCCTCATGCTCGGCATGGCCGTCGGCGTGTACGGCAGCTTCGTGGTGGACGTCATTGTCACCATCTGCGACTACCTCGACATCTGGTGTCTCACGATCAAGCACCCGTGGGTCGAGGGGCAGGAGGCCAACGGCGATGCGAAGGGCAAGAAGGTGCAGTAAGAAAATTTCTTTGCTGGCTTGCGGCTGTCCATCTAGATCTTCTTTAGATGTCAGGTGGGGCCCAAGAGGGGTGGACAGCGAGAAGGTTTCTGGTGAAAGGCAGCCTTCTTTTGGCGTGTGGGTTTTCACCCTCCGTTGTCGATGGGGGAAATTCGACCCGGGAGAGGGGAAGCTCCAAGCGCAAGCAGAGTTCCTTACGAGCTCGAGTACGAAGACGTTTTGGAATGCATGGATGAGAAACACGACACGATGAACCATGGACTACGGCGGGGTTGGGCTGGAAGGGAAACGAACGACTTGACGGCGGTGGACATTTGGGAAAGGAAAAAAAAAAGGGAGCGAGGGTTTCTGGCGGAACGTTACGTTACGTCTTGTTTTTCTCCCTTGCACCTTTCTTTTGGACGACCTCTGTGAGATTCCCACGAGTTTCCAGCGAGCTTTCTCCTTTTGACTTTTCTTTTCTTGTTTTCTGTATTCTTCATTTTCTCCCCCCTATCTTCGGCACGGCAAGTTCAGGAGTTCGGGGCGAGTGGGAATTATCGGAAACCTATTGGCGGGTAGTATGTCATTTGAAGGCAAATCATGCCAGGCACATGAGGGAGAGATCATGACGTTGTATCACGACACCATAATCATCTCTCCCCCTGGTGTATAGCTATCGGCACAGATTTTTGTTGTTCGTCGCATATGTAGTCATTTTTGCGGCCATGTTTTGCAAGTAGATGAGATACCATTAATTTACCCTCCCGGAATATGATTTCTCAAGCTAAGCATCTGTTCACACACAACTCCCGATGAAAGTAGTCATCATAGACTTGGCGGTGATGAACCGATATGCACCCGTCTTATTGGCAGCTAGCGACACAAAAGAACTCGGCAGTAAGCTTAGTATGCTATGGCCAGAAAAAAGGCACCAATTACATGTCGCCACAGGAGGACGGCCGAGGTGCCCTAGTACAGCCAGATGAGAGGTAGCATCATGAATCACACTCGAAGGACACACCACACTAGGCACCGAAATTATGTAGAATTTCTTCGAGACTTTCTTTCGATGACTTCAAAGAGGAGCGGGATGCCTAAGCCTGCAAACTTGGAATCCTTCCGAACCCCTATTCCCCCCCGCGTTTTACCCCCGGAAGAAAATAGCAGGGAAAAGAGAAGCAAATCAGACCAGAGTGGTAACCCCAAAAGCATGCAATTTGCCAGAACGTTCCGAGCGTACCGGAGAAAAGGCGACGCCCCGCTGCGGCAGCTCTGCCCCGTCTCGCCCCCATCCTCCGTTTCCCCATTGACGACCATGCTCCATTTGTCCCAGCCTGGCGACGTCGACTGTGTGTTGCTTGGCCACGCCGGCGTCTCAAATTGTGTGTTTCTTCCAGATTCTCCGTGTAAATAAAACAATAGACGCCAAGTTGTCTACAAATATTTTGTGACTCGTACCTCGTGCTCCCCCAAATAAAAGAGACATTGACCGTTAAAAAGCATAACACATGAATCGCAGCGATGCATTTCAAGGCCGAACCTGCTCGCGGCGGGCTCGCCGTCATATCGTCTGTCGTTTCAGCAGGCGGACCCCCCATATTGACTCCGTTTACCCAAACGCCGAACCTGGCCGGATGTAAGGCTCGTCATGTCTGTTGGTGCTGACAAAGCACCCTCGTCGACCGCCTCCCCACTGGGGAGAGAGGGGGCTGCTACAGGAGCTCGTCGCTGCCGCTCGCGACGCTGCCTTCGATGGCGTCGAGAATTGAGCGTTCCGAGAACACCGGTCCCTGGCCATCGCAGCGTGCCTGATGCTTAAGCCGCTCGCTTACGTCGCCTACATCGACCAACCCCCGCTTGAACAACGGGTGGTTGATGATGAAGTCCCACGTGGCACCAGCCGCTAACAGGCGTTCTCCTTCAGATGATATCGCTACTCGGTGACTTGGCGTTTTGTTGTTGTGCTTCGCTAGAAGATCGGTGTAGAAGTCCTTGGGGTTGTACGTCATCGGCCCCGTCATTCGAGGCTCCGGCGAAGTAGAGCTGTGGTGGCCGTTCATTGATGATGTAGCACGGAGGATCTCGTTCTCGGTGCTGATCTTTTGCATCTCGCGCTTGAGTCGTTCGTTCTCGGTGGACTTTTGCTGGGCCTCTGCCTCGAGGTTCGCAAGCTTGGCTTCAAGGTCCTTGACGTGCTTTTCCTTGCGCTCACGGAATGCGCGTTGACTATTGCGATGATATTGTTAGCATGCTCTGCTTGTGAGAAATGCGCTGCTCATGCATGGTGTGCGACAAAAGTTGTACGTACGCAGCGCGATTCTGGGCCTTCCTTCTTGACTGGGCCGGCGTCAGGTCCTCGTCGTCCGAGTTGGAACCGCCGCGGCGGGAGTGGTCATCCATGGGCTCCTGCTTGTGGACAACCACCTCAGGCTGAGGCTTGATCTGCTGAACGGGGGGAGCGGGCATGCCATTGTGCTGCGGTGGTTGCTGAGGCGGCTGGGGTTGCTGCACGGGCAGATGGTTCGGAGGAGTCGGCGGGCCAGGAGGGCCGGGAAAGGAAGTATGCTGAGGGTTGAACTGGGCGGGAGCATAGTTTTCAAAGGAGTTGAAGTGCTGGTCGTTGGGGTACTCGGCGTAAACATCCTGCTCGGTCATGATTGTGTAAGTGCATGTCGCAGTGCGCTAAGCGGCAATCCACCAGTGATCGGTGGGTATTCGGGGTTCAGAAGGGAAAGGAATTCGTTGACTTACGGGTGGAGATGTCGTGTTAAAATCGTCTGAACCTGCCGAGTTGGAATGCGATGGCGTCAAGGGCGGAATGCCCATGAACTGGTAAGGCTGCGCCTGAGCGAAGTACTGGTGGGAGAAGTCCATGGTCGCGCGATGTTGTCCTGGAAGAGAAGAGGCGACTCTATGGAACGAAGAGGAATCGAGAATGGGAAAACGAGCTGGGTAGAAATGAGAGAGCGGATGGGCGTGTGCTGATGAGGGTCCAGGCCAGGAGGGGGGAAAGGAGGGGGGCAGCGCTGGATGGTGAGGGTCGACGTGCCGGTAGAAATGCGCCAGTCTGCACCAGCTCTAGTGCCAGGGTGACAGGGCGAGCACTGCCTAAATGATGTCTGTTGGTGGGAATCGATGGGATCGGACGGGCTTAGGGGCGCAAGGAGGGCGTTGCTAAAGCCGTGAAAGAGCCCACTTGGGACACGTCTAGACTTGCTTCAAGGGTCTTTTTCACTTTTGCTGGCGCGCGGTCAGTTGCGTGTTTGACCACTATGCAATATATATTGCTCCAAGGAAGGGGATCCGTACGGAGACCCTACGGAGAGGTAGGCGAAGATGCCCGAGACCACAACGAAGAGAACGTGGAGCAGCGGGCAGCAGCAGCAGCAGCAGAAGGACCCGTGGAAGGCGTGGATGCGTCGATGCACAGGCCAGGACAGGGCCAGGCCCAGGGCGAGACGTGGAGTTGGGGGGAGACGCTAAACGCTTGTTGTGATGGAGCAGCCGAGTCGACCGACGGATGATGAGGAAGAGAGAAGGAAGGGTGTGCCGGGCCCGTTGGTGTGTGTGCGTGTGTGTGTCTCCTCGCAGGATGTAAGGTGCAGCACCCACAGTGGGATTGCTGTACCAGCTGCAGACCGCACACTGCAGAGTTGTTGTTGGTGGTGGTGGTGCGGGTTGCAGGCAAGACAAGACAGGACAGGACCAAGCCCAAGACCAGACAGGGCAAAGGCAGGGCAGGGCGGGACAGGGTCTGGTACGACAAACCGGTGGCGCAAGTTTCGAGGGCTTGTCTCAGTGCCGCTAGCGCTGCCGTCGAGGTTTTGTTTTGGATATTTTGCTTGTGCCAGACGATCTGGAGACGAGCAAGAAAAGACGGGGTGACAAGGTCGGATGGATGGGGGACCCGCAAGACCAAGCTCCCTCTTAAGAGAAGTTGTCTCCAGATATAGGGCAGCGAGCGACGTAAGTGTCGACGTGCAAAAGGATGCGTAAGAACTGACGGAGATGGGAAGATAGGACGAGAGCGCGAGGTCCGGACGAAATCACAGGTAGGTGGTGTTCAGGGGCCCCGCCAAGGGAAGTCAAGAGAACTGATCTTTGTGGTGTAGGTGCCCGATTAGATTGACTGCACCCTGCGGGGTGGTTGGTCTGTCGTGTGGGAGCCGTGTGATGTGGATGTCGAGGCAAAGTGGACAAGACTGGACGATCTTTGCCTGTGGTGTGCCTGTCTCGTATTCCCAGACTGCCGGGGCGTGTATCGCTAAGTAGATATTGTTCGAAAGATGATATTATTAGGATTGGAATCTAGGCCCGTCATGTCTAGGTCGAAGTCATGGTCGATATTAAGTATGCGGTGCGTTGGCGTCGAAGCAGACGAGAGACAGAAGAGGACTGGCGAGCTGCACGTGGCCGGGCACTTCCCAGGAGAGTTTGACGAGGCTCCTTGACGTCGTTCGTGACTCGTCTGAGTCGGGGTCGAGAGACGAAAGGCAGAAGAGCACTGGCCAAACGACTCAATATGTCGGTCCCCAAGACGCGAGTTGGCGAGCTTAAACCAGCAGAGGCTGCTGGTTGCTGTCCAAGGTAAGGGGAATGCGCCGTAGTGTACCGCAGTAGTGTGGTGGTGAGCAAGGTATGGATGGAAGCAACAGAGTTGGGCGGAAGGTAGCTGCAAGTATCTCGTCAAAGGCTAACAGGGGACGGACGGCGGGGATAAGGTTGCTGTGGTTGAGGCAAAGGGAGGCGAAATCCAGTTTTGTTGGCCTCTGAATATGACAGATGAAAGATCCCTGGGGAGAAATGGAGCTCGTGGGCAGGACTGGCCTGATGGTTTGGAGGGTAAAAAAGCTCAAGGGACGTTGACGTTGGAGCGTGTGTAAGTGAGGTGGCTCAACACAAGGTTCGACGGGGGGGTCGGGAGGTCTGTCAAGCGTCAGATTCCCTTGCTGGAGGGGAGGTGAGGTGTGCTCCGTCACAGCGCATGGGACCTGGACCTCAGTCGTAGTCGGGTTGATGCGCTGGAGTCAGTTTGGACAGGAGAGAGAGTGACGGCTTACTTGGGAAAGGTATCCGTGAGGAAGGCAAGGTACGGCAAGGTGCGGTATGAGATGCCGACGGATCAAATCAGCCCTGCGATGCGAATGCAGTCAGTCGGCAGCATGAACAGGGCAAGGCAAGGCCCCTTCTTCCTTCCTTCCCCTTGAGAGCCAGCCAGCAGCCTAGTTGTCAATACCACGCGCCGGCGCACAGAGTCGGCGGATCCCCCAAGGCAGGAACGGGGAATTTCTGCGGGCCAATTCGGCGAAGGAGCCGCCGTGGTGGTGGTGCATCTCCGGAAGCTATCCGCAGCCGGGCCCCTCTTCTTCGCTTCCTTACCTTAACCGTGCCTACCTACCTTACCTACCTTACCTACCTGCCTGCCTTAGCTGGGTAGGCACGTACCGTCCTGCCCTCTTCCTCCACACTTCCAATTCACTGGACAGTTGCACCTTTTCCGCGTCACACTTGTTGGGTAGGTATCTTAGGCTCCATGTCTTTCCTTCTCCTCGCACCACGTTGATTGCACCTCACCTCTCCCAGACCACCAACCTCCTCCTCCATCTCCATCTTGCTTTTTCCCTAGCGTCAGATGCTTCATCTACCTGCGGCTCCAAGTCTCGTCTCCGCGGGCCGTTGGCGCATCAGTCTATGCCGCACCAAAGTCCAGACAAACACTCGGGCGGCAGCATCAGATCTGACGGCTGCGTTTCCCGTTTCTGCCATTGCCCCGGCCGGGGTATCCTCTCACCACCAGACCATGATGCATTCAAAGCCAAAAAGTCAAACAAAGCTGCCCTATGGCTGTGTCGCCTGCGCGAGAATGCAACCTGACCGAACCTACTTGGACTGCCCGCAAGCTCAAGGCTCAACCAACCAACCGACCATCCAGACCAGAGAACCCACCGTCCTATCGACTACCTTAGCTTACTGCCCTGCAGAAACCGCATCACGCTCTCTCAAGCTCACCTCGGTCGACAATGCCCGCGCTGCATATTCTTCCCAAAGGCAATCAACACGCCCTATCCCTTCAGACAATCGAAGTTTGTTCACCCATCGTGACCATGGCCGTCATTTCTACCACCCTGAGATGACGGATGCCGTGCTATCTATCAAGTCCAGATGACTCCATGGATCACTAATCCGCGGACCATTCATTCTATTCGGTGTGCTTCACAGGCTCCTCCCTGATGGCACTATCTCCGATCCAGTGCTACCAACGTCATGAATCACCAACAACACGCACCACCACCGTCGCCACCACCACGGTGCTTCATCTCCATCTCAACCTGCAACAGTCTCTAACATTTGGCATTCTACTGGTTGCGGTTGGCGGACCTTGAACCCGACAACAGCTTGTACAGCTTTCTACAGCTCCAACCGCTTGCCGGTCATCCTTGGCTGCGTTGCTGCACGGCTAACTTGGCCAACAAATACCCGTACCCAGCCGTCTTTGCCGTCCGCTGCTGACCCGCCATTCGTCCGTCAGAGCCCAGAGGGCCGTGTGCTGCAGACGGCGATCCCGGTGCCCTTGCTCTCCGGCTTACCTTGGGTCTGGGTCGCTCCTTTCCGTACAGCTTCGTTTTCGCTTCATCGCTGAAGCTCCAGACCTGGACTTTATCGTCGCATGTCCTGACTCAAAATTCCGCGCTGCTTTTCTAGAAGAAACAGACTTACAGCAACCAGGTGAAGCTTTCCCCGAGGGAACCTCCACATCGGAAACAATACGCGAAAATGCGGCTCGATGCAGTTCGCGGCGGCCATCGCCGACCCAATCATCCTTTCGACATCCACTCTTGAGACTGATCTGCGAGACAACATGCCAGCCGTATCCGATACCCCAGAGTTGCCCAGAGCGCCAATTCCCCACCAGTCCCTCTCGCTAACAGCTCTTGTCCGACGAAGCCCACCACCGTCACCCAATGCCATGCAAGGCCAGCAACGCACAGAAGCACAGAAGCACAGCTTCCTTCTCTTATTTCCACGTCGTCCTTCGTCTTGGGTCGAATCATCCGAGCCCTCTGAGGCCACATGGTGCCGCTGCCGTCTAACCTCGGGCACCTGGCTACCCTTATTGGGCAAAGCAGCCGCCTTCCCAACCTTACGTCTGTCTTGGATAGAAAGACCATCGTCTGGCTGCTCGCCTCACTCCGTTTGTCTGGGTCAAGTTCCACAGTCAGAGCAGCAGATGGGCCTTGGCCCTACGATCAGCCGTAGTGCCCACATACATGATGCGCATCTCCTCGAGGCCCTGTCCATGGCTCTTCGCCTGCAAGAGACAGCTGACCTGCTGGGCATTGCCTTGGGCGAGACCTCAGGCCTTGGGTCTTGAACAGACGCTTGCAGGTTCGTTCAACCACGCTTCGTTTGGTTCCATGATATTGGGCGATTACTCACCCCACGTCGGAAACACCGCCTTCACCGTTGGTAGGTTATTCTCGAACTAAGCTGTGTACTCAATTTTGGACTGCAAGTCTGGCGGCTGGCGCCGAACCACATTCAACCCCGGCCCTACAACACCAAATGGGATTTCCGCAATCAAGCGTCGCAGATCATGCACTTCTTCTAACATCAAATATGACTGAGCCTCGTGGCGGTTGATGAGGCGGTCATCGCAGACTGCTTCATGCGAATTCCTGTTGTTGGCAAAGGCGGTAGGCTTTACGCCGCAGAAGCACCGACGACGGTTATTCAGCAAACCTTATCCTCCAGCACTTCTGATACGGGCCTCCACGCCATTTCGGTGTTGACAATGTCCGCTTGAAACGGGGATCTGGAAACTCTATTCCAATCTAGGCCAACGTGCATCGTGCCCACGATACCACCCCTCCTTTCATTCCATGTCGGGTCTCGGCTCCTTGCACGGGGGCGCACGGGACATTGAACGACAGAGCCGGGGAGGCTGGAGGGATGAACCCGTGAAAGCTTCCATTGCAATCATACGCCCAAGACCAGACCTCTTGGCTCACGTCTAACAATTCTTCCGATGCAAGCAGCGGCCCTTTAGCTCCCGCGAATTTGGAGTTAGTCGTGTGGGAGGGACGAACGACACTGACTTCGTCTTTACTGCTTCGATGAAGAACCCGACAACCGCCACCATGATCGGCCTTTTCGAGACCGGGTCGAGGGGATGCGAGGACCTTTTGCGTCGGTGGCAAGAACAAGTCTGCAACAGCTGGGACCATTCAGCAGACGACCTGCGAATCGTTAAGCTTATTCACTGCGACTTTTAAAATAGACGCCGCTGACCAACCCCGCCATCATGTCGTTGACTGGCTGCCGGGGGGGCATGATGCCCCCAACGGCCGTATCCTCCATATCACTACGTATTCCACATTTCACGTCCCACGTCTCGAGAGATCCATCAGCCCTGTAAGAAGGCTGAACCAGTCTGTTTTCCGGCCCGTATCGGATATCATCTCAGCTCGGCCTGCGTTGATGCAGTCAGCACCTGACGCCACTTCATGAGAATGTAACCTAGAGCCGAGGTCCCCGCGTTTCCGCAAATGGCTGTCAGAACTCACATCATTGAAGGAGCTCGAGTCAAGAGTTGGCTTTTCAGGAGTCAATAGTGAAAGGAAAGGCAATATCGTACGGGTTTACGGAAACCAATCATCCGTTCAGCCCTCGGTGCAGTCGATCACGGCTCACGCCAGTCTGAACGGTGATCTCAGGATGCTCAGCCCTAAAACCGGCGGCTAGCAGATGGGATCGACATGTCAACGCACGTGCGGGAGGCATCATTGACGGGCGCATTCGACGCCACGATTCTCAGCCTCTCAGGCTAGCCTCAAATCCTGTCAGATATGTCCATGTACAGTTCCAAATTCGGTAAGCTGATTCTGACCCTGAGGATGGCTCATTGAGGTGTCGACTGGCTGTTTGCGTACTGCGGGAAATGACGCTTGATCTGCAGCCAGCCCTACGGTAAGGCTTATCACCGTATCGAGAAGCGCTGCACTGTTGGGCCCTGCATGCTCGCCAGTGCAATGGGAACCGAAAGAGGTCAGCCGCAGCCACTTCCGCTCCGTTCGCGCCAATACCCTTCCAACGTGCAGGCCAAAGGCGTCGTTTGTTTTCGAGCTAGCAGTTGATACAGCTAGTCCTTCTGTCGACGACGACTCTGCATCTTCTACCCCGCTCCGCCCCTGTTGCAGGGACGAGCGGGCGCAACAAAGGTTCCTCAGCTAGGCTGCCTCCTTGAGATTGCGGGCCGCGGACGTTGACGGTATCGGTCCTAATATCACGAGAGGTTGGCTACGAGTTACTACTTTGGATTGCCTCATCATTGGACGTCCCGTGTTGGACGTGAACTTCCGCCTAGGCTCATCCAATCGAAGGGTCGCCGTAGACTTGTAGTTCGGGGGACGCGACGGAGAGTTGCTGTCGTGGCGGGGCGGCGGTCTCAGCTCCGACTGCAGATTCGTAGCGGTGCCAGTGCCGGTGAACAATGCCTTTCATCCTTTTAGCGCTGCGCCAAATCTCGCGTTGAGATTGAAGATTTGAGATTTTAGACGCCTCCTTTTCCTTTGTCTTCTCATTAGGGTAATCTCAAATGATGCTGCCTGCGCACGGTTTAAGCTTACATTCCGAGAGCAAGTCGTCTTGCACCCTTCCTTTCTAATCGTCCCCCTCGACCATCCACGCGTTGCAAAGCTTGTTATTTTGGGTTACTTGGCAGAGATGGCTTATTCTCGAGAACAAACCGTCCAAGCGGGGAGGAGGGAAGGCACGAGGAAAAGGGAGAGAAAAACGTGTGAAGCGTTCATGAGTTCAGAGTTCCTTGGCAGGCGGCAGGTAAGAACCGTATCTCTTCTGATGAGACATGCCAATGGCACACATGCCTGCGCTACTCGGCCGATTCGGGGCGCGTGTTACACTATGGAGTCGGTTTCGGGTAGTCGTGACTTCCCCCAAGTTGGATAGGTGAAATGAGGTCGCCGATTTGATGTCGGGGACCACGGTGATGTTAGTGGAGGCCGGCGGGCTTGGCTGTGACGGGAGGAAGTGGGATGGACGGACGGGGTGCTGTTGTTGTCCGGGGCGGGTGGCTCCGTGTGGATTCTCTGCTCGACGGGTGTCTGCGGGATGGGTCCACTGTGATTGTCAGCCGACGACATCGGTTTCGAATGAGGTCCAGCCATACAGTGATTAATTTTTCGCGAATTCATTTGAATGTAGTGTCATTTTGTTTGCTCCATTGTTTCTACTTTCCCTGCCCACCTTGATATATGATATATAGACCACGTTGGATTCCATGTGATGGATCATCCTTACCTAAGATGTGGCCTTCTTGGCCTTGTGTGATTTGAACCGTCCTGTTCTTTCTTTCGTCCTTGTCTTTCTGTGTTCTCTGTGTTCTTTGTCGCTGTAGTCTCTATCGCTTCTGAAGTCTTCATCGTCAATCTCTAACTTCCATCGCTGTCTTCCATTGCCGTCCTCCATCTGTATCCTCCATCTCACTGTTCACATGATAGTTCGAACGTTACAGTTCGCCGGTCTTCGGTAGCTGTTACTGCCATTGTAGGTCTCGGTAGCGAGGCGATCGACTTCCAATTCTTTCCACTGAACTTCTTTCACCACATCTTGTTCGGGAAGCGTCAAAGTAGACCCCACGAACTCGAGTGACTTGAGTGATGGTGGGCGAAAATGTGCTCGGGCTCGTACTGGGATCAATGAGAGCGAAGTAGGCCGAGTGACAACGATGCCGACGCTCTCGAAGACAATGCTCTCGCGGCTTGTCTGCCGTCGGCGATTTTGGCCCGCCTTTATTCGGCCTTCTTATCACCTTCATCGATCGCTTATAGCCGACCTACCGCTTCGCAAGCACGCTTTCGAAGGCAAGTGTTGTTAGTCGGTGGCTTCTGTAGGTCCTCGCTTCCAATGCTCTCCCCTTCTCGACATCATCTGTCGAGTTTACAAACCCCAGTGCGTCCTCAACTGAGGCGGGACAAACAGGCGGCAAGAGACCTTGGATATTCAGCTCGATCAGAAGCAGCCACAGAACAAGCGCAGCCACTGGCTGTACTGGCTGCCGATATTTCGTAAGGAAAATATGTGACAACGTTATGGCGATTGCCACCAAGTCCAAGGCATTATTTTTGGTCTTTGCCAGACGTTCCGTATTGTCCTCTGTTGAACATCAGAGGAGTACGATTATACCAAAGAGATCTGGATATATTTGTGTCGCAGTATTCCGCAGGAAATGAGTTGGCGGATGTCATCTGCACAAAGCTAACGCCGTGGGCTGGGTCACATGAAGACCATGTGGTATGCCTCTGCGCGAAGGATGTCGTCAACATGAGCCAGGCATAGCAGTCGACTGACCAACGATTGAAGTCGGTGATTGAGGTGCCAAAGTCGCTCTTCGTGGCAGACTTTTATATCAAAGTATCCAATGCCCGTTCGCTGCCGACATCGAAGTCAGACGTGATGTAGTGACAGAACCCTCTGATTTGTGCGCTGTAGCGACTGTCTTCTCGTCGCTGTCGTTATAACCTTCGAAGGAATCAACCGGGAGACTACCTGATCTTCATCCCTGAAAGATTGAATCGAGCCAGGGCCCAGGGGAGTAGTAGTTTGTCAGAGAAGGAGGCCGGCAATGCAGCATGTCGAAACTGCATTTGATGTCTGATTTCCACATGACCACATAATAGGTGTGTCAAGTTTCCGTCGGCTACCGACATCGAAGTCGGGCTTGAGATCGTGGCGAAGCAATAGCACTTCTGCGCAACTTATTTTAGTCCTGCGACTTGCTCGTCGCTGAATGCAGCGTTTTGATGGCTGTTGTTAAAGCCTTTGAAGCTGTCATTGGCAACTCTTTTCACCAGGGACCATGTCCGTAGCAGTTGCCTGAGGCTTCGTTGTCTTCTTCATCGCCATTGTGGTCTTGATCTTCTTCCTGGGGAACTGGCCAATCTCAGCGCTTCCATGACAGGCTTACAGCGGAGTTGGACTGCGCAACGACGTTCTTGTGATCCCGATCGGGGAATCATACTTGGTTGCAGCCACTGCGATGAATATTGGCTGACAACACGTTATGGTATCGTTCAAGATCGCTGGCCGTCGACATCGACGCAGCAGCATGCCATACGTGAGCTTCCTAGAACCCAACGTGTGTACATGCTGAATTGCACAACAGCCCCCGAAAACATGGTCTGTTCAAGCCACAGGCACCGAAACATTCCATCTGTTGATACTACTTGGTGATCACACCGGTAACAGAGGAGGTCTTTCCGCTTCGGTTTGGTGTAGGGCCCGGGGTTCTAACATATAAGACTCTGGACGTTATTGGCTGGACGTATCCCGTTGGACCTTCATCTAGGGCAACTACTGTCTGGCCGCGCGGTTTCTGGGCTCGTCGGCGCGCATTGCAGTTGGGATGTACTTCTCGACGCCTCCCGTAAGTCCTTTCCAGTAGTATTGGCTCTTAGTGATCTTTGCGGTTTTATTTCGGCCGGGGTGCGCCAGAGACTGCTGATTATGGACTTCCTGAATAACCCGCGTGCGCAGGTTCTCTTGTGACGGTACCATGACGCATGTAGACGCCGTGATGCTGGCTAACGCACAACTATGGCGATCCTGTATGAAGGTAGCTAACTATGAAGAAGTTAAAACTCTCATTTAAGGAGCGAATGACACCCCGAGTCGAGTTGTCCAGATATGAAGGGCATCGTGATTGATGTGGCGTCGTATAGCCCAATTCGGAACCGCCTCGAGTGAATTCGAGTAAATATTCGCTGCCAAAGCTTCCTAGACTGAAGCCTTTCCCGAAGTAACCCATTCCACGGAAGAAAACACCCGAACTTCATGAGTTGGCATGCCTTTTTTCATAGAAATGGGATCTTTTTCTTGGGACTTTGTCGACGCTAGGGCATTTCTAAAGCACCTCAGTGTCCTCAGTGTCTCCAGTCTCGTGCAGATGCATTTTGGTATCCTCAAGCTAGACCACTTTCTCGGCCACCGGGTTTGTAGAGCACATGAACCGGGCGCTTGTGCAGCTCTCTCCCTGAGTAAAGCCACGAGGAGAACGCTCAGTCTTCCGGGCGGGCATCGCTCGGGATACGACCTCAAGATCGGAAAAAAGTACCTCCTAGCCAGGGCAGGTCTTCGGTTTCGTCGTCGTATTCATCACGAGGATTGTTTTGTGCCATTCTGGTTGTTTTGCAGTTGGGTGTTGCAAAAACAAAACGTGTCTCATGTTTCAAGACCGCACAGGAAGAACCATGACGTTGATCGAATTCGGCGGGTAGTCGGGTTACAAGAAACTCCATATGTCCAACAAGAAAGCGTCTCCGGAACAGTGAATCGGGGCCATGATCATTGCAAAGCCTAGTTAGATACACTACGCTTCGTTGCTTCTTGTTTGTTTCGGTCTTGTCCCGGTGCCGAATAAGCCCTTCACATTTGGTGGCCTGGGGAAATTGCACTGGTTGTCGTAGTGCGTGGCTACATGCATTTTGGCTGTGTCGCCGCCGGAGAAAATTGGACTTCCATGGCGCTCTTTGCGTCATTGAAGGGCCCTGGACTGAGGTGGACGTTGACCTGGCCTGGGGCAAAAGTGCGCCCCGGGAGTACCGCTCGTGGGTATTGACTCCTGGTTCTGCTGGTTCTGTTCCTTCTCTCGTCTTTTCGCCTTTTCATCCTTGCAGCTTCATGTTGCTTCAATTTCCCGCTCTTTTCGAAAACAACATGGCACTCAATGTATCCAGTTTCAGAAATCATCCTTGTGAATATCCAGTTCGCTATGACTGTTAAATATAGCAACAGAGATATTGATCCGAAGACTTCTATACTTCTCAAAGGTGTATGCGGGTGATAATGTCATTAAAAGCCAGACTTGTTAATACGCCCTAGATTCTTCGTGAAGCTCAGGACACGCGGCCATCGTCTAGACCGATAGTAGGAAATCAAGACGATGGAGGGATATCTCTGCCCTCGATCGTCTTGAGGGCCCGGAGGCGATTGAAGTCCAAGTTGACGCCGAGGCTTGTGAAGTTCGCAGGCCGTCTGGTAGGAGCGTCCTCAGCTGTCTGAAGGCATTCTTGATGGCTTCATCGTGAAGGATGGCGGGGCCGATGTTCGACCTTGGCCTGCTCCAACTCAGTGGATATAGCTCGCGGGTTGTTCCTTAGATCTATTACAGGCCATGGTCACTGATGCTTCCGAGACTCTGGAACCCAAGCAGCTGTAGTAGCCCACGATGTCGTATCGCTGTTTTCTTTGGAACTTCTCTCGGAACAGCTGCGTACGTGCGTTGAGGATATCAAAACGTAACGGAAACTCTGACGATCAGAGAAAACGAGGGGTTAATCCCATGTTGGCTCGACGCGACGGTACCGCAATCAGGTTCTTGTCCATAACCCCTCCCATGAGATGGATGTGTCTGGAGCCTGCATGATGACGTTCAGCATAGGACTCCCGTAAGACGAAGCTGAGCCGGGAGTAACGGGAGAGCTAGCTTCAGTCAACATAGCAGGCCCTAAAGATGCCGTGTAGCTGCTCGGGTTGCCCGGGCCCGGGGATAACCAGCTGGAACTTCAAGAGACAACCGCACCATATCTCCTTCTCTCGGCTGCGTAAGGCGTAAAAAGCGGTATAGAAACAACGGCCCTGAAGTCTCCCGTACTAGATGTGACGCGAGTGAGGATGTCACCCACAGGCCAATCCTTCCCATTGCGTAGTTGGAGGTTGGATTAGCAGGGTAGGCGATTACATTGCTGTATATCTTTGATCTTGAGACTCGAGTCCGTCAATATAATGTGCTGAATGTCGGTTGCATACTGTTTTCGGGTGGCCATTTCATCTTCAATCAAATAGCTGACATTTTCGCCCATGTCAACTTCGATATCCTCTCGAGCGAAGCTTTTCATACGTTGCGAGTATAGCTGCTCATGACAGCCGCCATTTCCGCGTAACTGGAAGAGATGACTGCCCATCTTCCCAGTGAGGGATGAGTGTCTTGGAAAGAGCACTCAAGTCGGGCCTACACATGGCAACGCTTGGTTGCTTTTGCGTTGTGAAGAGCCATAAAATATTTTCCCATGGCCCATGGGATAAAAGGCATATGCGCTGTTGCTCGGGTCTGACGGAATCAGCTCTTTCGAGACCACTCTATCCGCTTTTAGGAGCACTCCCTACGCGTTTTAAGCTATAGCTAAGGCCGGGCCCGGGGGATGGGGGTGAGATGATGGGATCTGCGAGGTTCGTGTGGCTGAACTATAGTAAGGTTTAGGGTATAGAAGATATCGGCTGAATCCAACCAGGCCGAGGCAATAAAGAAGTAAACTCTCAACATCTCTGGTGAATCGGTACTCTTATAGAAGCTGATGCTCTCTTGGCTTTGAGGACGATAAGCTCTTTCTCATGCTTTGCGCGAAGGGGCCCCTTGGATCGTCATCCGCACTGAACTTGGTAATGATCCGCCTCACCAACGATGGTCATCTTCGGCAAGTATCACCTTGATGAGGCTTTGTAGACCGTTGTTTACTGCCTGAGTTCAGAAGAACGGAAGACAGCGCCTCTGCCAGTAGCGATCCAGCCCATTTCGGTCAGCTAAACTTGCTGCAAAGTTGGGGAGCCGGATATAACTACCTCAGGCGTCCTTCCAATGCGCAAAGATTCCCGGCTTAGTCTGAGTCGCAACAGCGGTGTGCAATTTAGAAGGTAGTTGAACGTAAAACTCGTCAGCGTCGCTAGGGTCGGATGAGACATGTCTGGAGGACTCTTGTATACGACGGCATCTCAAGGGCCCGTCGTAGTAAGATTATTGAGAAAGGAGGCAGCGCTGCAACACAGCTTTGGTTCTCAAGGGACAAAATTTACCGCAATAGCACCTGGCTTTCGTCGTCGGTGTGGCTTAGAAAACCATCGGTCAGCTTATTGAATCCGGCTAGATGCGCAAGACGATAGCTCGTCTTCTGAGACGATCCAACGCTGGGGAACACCCGAAAATCCTTTGAGATTGTCCATGTATCATACGTTACGGACGTCAAACGCCAGGCTTGACAACGTAGCTTGGTTGATGGTCTGGCAAGCCGGCAGGACAAATCCCAGGCCGCCACCCCTCTTGGTTGTCGTCATCCTTACGCGATATTCGCTGGCCATCCACTGGCGGCGAGGAAGGTGTGATGTCTCTTGGCTAGGTCCAATGGTAGCATGCCGTCGGTGTTTCTGGTATCCGCAGCGGCACCATCCAGCAGAAGAACGTCTACGGCGCCAATTTACGCACTGCTAAGTAGAAGGGCTTTCGGTGTCACGCGTTCGCATGGCGGTCCAGAGAGTCCGCATGTCGTGGTCACGCTAGGGCCCAGGGATGGAGCATGATCATGACGGGGGTCAAGACTGTCGCGGGAAGCTTCCGGCGCGCAGGAGCAAGACTGGCAAACTTGGGAATACCTCTGATATTGCTGATTCTGTGGAGGAAACCATGTACTCGGGAAGGAGCCCATGGCGTATTAGTTCCATGTAGATGACAAGAGAACCGTTGAGAATTGTGATATTGAGAACAGGTATGAAGCCTGGTAATGATTGGAAGTTGAGTAGGGCCGCTGGTGCTGGAGGCTGGTGTTGCAGTGATGGGATTGAACCTCTGCTCGGGTGAAAACCGGAGTATAAGGAATATTTCATGGAAAAGGTACGGAAAATATGCTCTTGTTCGAAAGACCACCCAAGATCCGCAGAAGGCGTGGACTACTCAATCGAAGCGAATCCTCCCATTAGAGGAACTGCAACTCAACAGAAGGGGTCGCGTGGCTTTGGCTATGCACTGAGCATTGCACGGAGACGCAACGATCGCATAGTCTAACGACATTCCTTTAATCCCGTCCATGCCTTATACAAGGTTGTCTCTGGCAACAACGTCGTGCTGTCTGGGTAGGGGATGACACCGAGACCATAGTGGAATCGCTGCCGGTTGAGAGACTGTCCGGGCCCCAGTGCTTCCACCTGACCCCGTGTGTGCTATCCTCCTGCATGATAGAGCAGGCATCGCCAGTGACGAATTGACGATGTGGAGTATAAGCTCGCACGCAATATGGGGTAGGGGCCTTCGCGCAGATTGGATGGGTCGTGGTAGCTCGAGAAAGGGCCCGGAGTTCACGATACTAGGCGTGCCTGTCGCTGTGTACATTGACGGTGTTTCTGCAACCGTTCAGAATCAAGCCGTTATTGGAGTAGCAATCGTACTGTCGGGTAGTCCCCGAGTTCGAGTCGCACACCGAGTTGACCTTGAACCAATTTCCTGAGTACAAGACTGATGCTCCGGCTCCGTAATTGTGACGGAAAGGAAAGTAAGTGTCACGGACACACCGTCTTTGTAGACAATCTTCGGTCAAGGGCCGTTAGAATCCATCTTAACTGTCTGTCAGTGGTCTGCGAACCAGTGAGAGAGCTTAAGGTGGCGACTCGTTCCTGGAACAGTGCTGGCGAATGTGATAAACCTGGCCGCGTTCTGACTTAATGGCCATCTCTTCGAAGCCAAGGGCCTGCGATTGTGTGTACACGCTAAAACCACAATATACCTGAAAAATCTGCTGACGTCTCCAGCATGATTTTAAGTCATTGGTAATCACGCGGCACTTTCGTCGAGGATCAGCCCCCAGCGTAGCCTCAATCGTGTTTAGAAGAATCGCACCCCATTTCTGAGAGGATTTTTCGTCGCAGAACTATGCAGGGGATGGCTGGTTACATTTCGACAGCTTGGAGGAAGCAAGGCGAGGCTCTCATCAGGTTGTCGAGGTCCTGGAGCGTGCTGACCTAGGCCACGATTGCGCCGATGAGCTGTCGAGGCAAGTCGGTAACGGAAATCATCTTGTCGTCGAAGGGAACGCAGCGTTCTGACAATCGCCTCTAGTATTGTCAGTGACGATAAGGGGGAATACCAGATGGATGACTGACAGAGTTGCCCAGAGAGGGGGGCACAACGCAAGAGATGATCCCACATGGCGATGACGTGAGTAATTAGCACACACCTCACACCGCTTGGTTCAGGATATTAGGAATCTGCCTATACCTGTAGTACTGTATAGCCAGAATAGGAGCTCCTTAATCTATTGTCGCTTTGCACCTCGATGAGCATGTAATAACAAGCAGGACCGCAGGTGAACACGCATGTCAGAGCGCGGGCTACCTTGTGGCAGCGCTGGGACTACCCCACCACTCCCGGTTATATTGGATTCGTCAAGGCGAACGATGAGGGGCATTGAAATAGTTCAGGGTACCCGCGAGCAGTCAAAAAGCGCTTTCCCAGAAGTTTGGCGAACAATTCTGTCTACAGTAATCGCTATGCCCTCAACAAGCCCATAGTAGAGACCACTCATATGACTGTCAAAGGGCCCGGCGCCGCAAACGGTTGATATTATGTTGCATTTGGAACTGAGAAGAGCTCTTCAAAGCCCGTTTCCATTAAATTGATATAGACGAAGCTTCTTCCGTCTCATCAAGATTATCGTGACTTCCGTGGATTACTCCGGGACCACTTTGGCATGTTGGAGTTTTGTACTAGCGGAACTCATCATTGGCAGTGAAGCGCTGGTCAGATATCAATGTATTCAAGGCTTTACCCAACGATGTATATAAGAAGGGCCTGACTGTAAGAATGCTGGTTACTATTGGCGACAAGAATGTTGTTGTTGAGGTTTGCGGCAGTGCCGCAGTGCTGACTCCAGTTCGGCCTTCTTTGGCTGTCCTTGTGTCTTTTCCGCCAGCTTTGTTGCCGTAGTTTTTATGTTCGAATCTACTAGGGCCATCGACTTCATGGATACCGATAGACCAGTTTACCGTAGCCAGGCCGGTACTGATGTTGTTTGAGTCGTTCATCGGCTGGAGACCGGGGTCGACGCTTCCGATAGCAGCGCTAGCACACACTGAGAGACCAACAAGAATGTGTGTGACCGCTCTGTTACGGTGTATTGTTGAGAATGATCGACAACTCACGGGGCTTATTTCGATTGACAGTCTTTCCTGGCCTGGACTGGTTGACTTATCATCGAGCAACGTGCGAACGAGCATCTGGCGTCGTGCTTGAGTGCATCATCCTCTCCCCGGCCCATTCAATTCTGTTGTAGTCTCCATCGACCCAATAGCCCCTTTCGTCTTTCTCATAGATCGCCGCGCGTTATCTGGTCCTTTGTGAGAACAAGCTTCATTGCATTCTATAAGAATGCAACGTTGTCCAAATCCACGCGGAAGAGCGTCCAAGACTAACTTTAAAAGATGAAACTGTAACAACACAGAGGATACCCCCATGATATGTTGCCACGGAGAAAGTCTAGCAGAAGGCTGACACATTTCTTGCTCATTCTTGTCTTGCCGAGACTAACATAGAGAAGATGCCCTCTTCGGTATAGATCGACGGGCAATGCGATGTCTTCTTCCGTTGGCCGGTGGCTGAGCGCGAGAAGCGGCCATCTCGGCAGTATCTTGTGAGTCGACCGCGGAAAGGATGGGACAGTCGAGTAGTAGCTTGATTGATGGCTACGACTGACAGGAGGTTTGAAGAGCCGGGCGACGGGGCTTGCCAGAAGCTTGCTCCTAAGGTCTGCCATCAGACGTGATGTACGTCTGAGTCCAATGTAAGGCACCTGTTGAATCTCCACCAACAGAGAGATCGGGAGGATTTATCATGCGGCTACAAGATAACCCAAGGTTTCTTCCGAATGGAGGTGACTTTGTGTCGCTCCTATCAGCGTATCTGCTACACCCGTGCATTGCCTGTGTAATTGGACGAGCAAGACCACTATCCGGTATACGACGAGTCGATACATTGACCATCTTCGCAGGAGGGTTCTCTCTTTTTGGGATGGGAAAATCGAGTGGTACAAAGGTGAAGAAGGTGTTGAAGGTGCCCGTAGTACACTAACGGACTTTGCAGTGGTTCCTTGACGTTTGCTCGCATTCGCTACGGCCGGCCCTCTCAATTTCGTATATGTGTAGAGGACATCCTCCTAAGCTGTTTGGGATCTGGGTTAGCGTATTACACACTAGTATTGATTGCCTTCTAGAGACTTACTTCTTTCTGCTGGTGGTTGGGATACTACCACCGAAAACCCTAAGCGGTTGGGTTGCGATCGTAGAATTCGGCATTCTCACTGAGATCTCTCAACCTTATACCTAAATTGAGGCTAGGAACGACGATTGATGCCGACTTTGCTGCACTGTTTACTGCTACTAAAGAAAAACGCAAGTCCACGACAGCAGCAGGGCCACAGCCAGCGGTAGACAGACTCCCCGATGGAGTTGGTCCCTAAAGTCCATTTCCAGTACCACCCGCACGTTGAGACGACGGTAGATGATTCATAACGGCTCTGATGCATTCTAAAGCCTTGTCCACTGTTATCGTTTAGAGAGTGGAAGGATTGAGCACAACAACTGTGCCACGCCTGCAGAGTCCGAACCGGTCTTTTCATAGAGAGCTTTTCCGTCTCATCCAACCTACTAGGCAGATATTTGAGCGCTCTGCAAGACCGACGTCTCGTTTCTCCGAGCCGGAGTATGCGGCTGAGGCAGTGCAGCACCTCAAGCAGAGTAAGACAGCAACGTGACAAAACATGGCAGTAAGCGCGTCAGATTCAACGATTGTCAATTAAAGTAGCTCGAGTGCAGAAAAGAGTATCGAAATCCGGCCGGAAATAGCGAACTGGGACGCGCGCGGTGGTGCCTTGGTGAGTTGTGAACCGAACACCGCTCAAGTCGCAGTTTTGGGTGAAAGCTCAATACTCCTGGCATATATGCATGAGGACCGGGCAAGCTGTGTAAACTATGAAGAGCCCGCATACGATTGAAGACGACGAAGGACGATCGCATACGCTGCGACTGCTGCAAGAGGAATTACATGTCAACGAGCGCTCGTGCTATGCTTCGTTGAGTTCCATCTCGAAAGCATCCATCCTCTTCGCATTCAGCATAGACTTTCGCTGATTGCGCTTCCAGAGAAACCGTTCCGTACGCCTATATAGCGCAGAACACGGTGTACTGATTATTGCGATAAACACTGCGCGCTTCATGAACGCCTAGCTGCCAAAGACACAGGCACGAATGGGCCAGTGACTTCAATGCTCTCACTCCTTCCGATTATAAAACGCCACGTCTGCAATCATGAGCTGAGTGGCTTCTTTGTTTAATAAACGCAGGAGGAAGGACAATGACAGAGGATAAAAGAGAGCTTCAACATGCTTGTTGACCTGTTCAGATCTTCAGGATGTGAAACCAACTTGCAAAATCCCTGAATAATCAGAGTGGTTGCCCGAGTTCTGACCAGGGCTTAAGGGCCCGGGATGACTCGCATCAGTTGCGGTGTTTCCAGAGCAAAAGAAGGGCATTTGGTGTCATGATTTCGATGATGAGATTGGAAGTTGCAGCCTCTAATTATAGGTAGTCTACGGCAGGTGTGATTAGCAGTCGATGTGATGACTTTAACCCGATGGCTGACTTACATGATGTTATGGGAAGCTATTCCCAGTTAAGGGCCATCAGAAGCTCTCGGTTGATGAGACAAAAGAACAAAAGTCATGCCTTAGTACTGCAATATCACGAGTGCCACGATTTGCTGATTCTCGTTGCAGCTTTCTGTTCATCTTGAATGTGTCGTCATGGGCGTTTCGCCGATAACGCAACACCAAGAGTTCCCAAGAAGTGAAGTCAAGTTTGCCACAGGTTTGGCACTAATATAAACAGTGAATAGTGCTAACAGTGCAGTCTCAGAGCGCTGCAGCGCCGTTTGAAACTATTCAGCAGATCGCTATGCTGTTCTGCCTCCAGCCAACGACACCCGATGGTGTAGGGCTTGTCCGCGGCCTACCCAGAGGCGGCGGTCACGGCTCGGGAACCGAAGAGAATAAGCATCCAGGTCAGCTGGGATACTCGGCTCATAACAGCGACCGGTGGCCAGTCAGCTCCGACAGCGAGTCTATGAGAGGACTTATGTGGGTAAGTTCGATGACCCCATGTGGAATATCTAAGCTTCGGTCAGATCAAACTTCAACTTTATCCCGGTGAACTAACCTTTGGCATCAGCATCATGAGATGAACGGGAGGTAAAAGATACATCGATCATGATTTCAGGCGGGCAGTGGCACAGCCACTAGAGAGATAAATCACATCAAGAAATTGGGGAGATTGATGGACATTGACAATGTCTCAATGGACCCTTTAACCCGCAAGTCGAGGACAGCATCCTGGGGAAAGTTGAAGGTTAAAAATGAACACGAGTTGGGTCATATGAATAGCAGAGGAGAGTTGGAACCCAGCGGTCGGTGCCGGGTATATAAACGCGAAAGGGAGAGGTCCATCCCGTATTTCTCTCGGCTTGGTTGAGAATGAGGGCAAACCGCTGGCGTGCTTGCCTGCACTGCTGTACAACTCTGATCGTAAGTGGGTAAATAGCATCTTGAGACAAAATGCTTGGGTCTGCATACCGGGTATCTACGTCTAGCGGTGTGAGTGCGGCCATTTGCTTAAACCTCCAGCGCCATATCAGAGGGGAAACATGTTTCTGGGAACGGAGGCTAGCTCAACTCCAGCCCACGTCAAGCGCGTCAAGCGCATCATGGGCCGCAAGCTCGAATTGAGACGATGGCATTTGCCTTTGTCTTCAGCGGAACGAATGTTTGTAGATTCCTGAGGTCGATTTTGAATGCATGTGCCCCCAAACCTTGATAGCAACCCCCCACTCAGAGGGTTTCCATGACGAAAACATAGCAGACCAGACGAGCAAGATGAAAAGGGTTGTTTGCGCAATGAAAGAGTTTGAGACTCAAAGTCAAACATGCAGCTGTCAGAACTGCTTCCTCGCCTCGTGGCTCTTATGGGCAAGCTTTGATGATGAGCGTGCCAGAGAGACGGGGTGGGAGGGAACCAAGCGGGTGCTCAGAGCAAACAGAGTTGCGGATGGTGCCGGGTGGTGTCGATCACGAATTTCGTGTGTCAGGTATTCGACTGGCCAACTGGGAAATGTCCGGACTACAGACAGAGACAACACAAAACTTCGTACAGAGACGAAGAATGAGCATCAAGTGATGACTGGAGGCTGGAAAGCTAGGGGGAAGTGGGGTGACGGCGGCGAAGAGAAGAATACTAGGAACCTGAAGGACGGCTATCGAGAACACATGATCATGATGTTCCATAGTTGAGTCATCAATTAGTTGTTGCTCATCTTCAGAAGATGCTGTATCTCTTACTACCTATGTTGATGATGCTTGGATGCTTGTTGGAGGGTCTGAGGAAGAATTGGAGAGGGGCTGCGGACCTGCATGTCCAAACCCACCAAACAGAAGCCCCACCTCAGGTACTTAGTCAAGCTAGCCTCCACAGTAGTCATCCAAGAGCGGATACACAAGCATTCTTAGTGTAGCGGTTATCATCCCAGCCTTCCATTCGAGAAATCGTGTTAGCTGGGGACCGGGGTTCGACTCCCCGAGGATGCAATGTATTTTGCTCTTTTGCATCTTCCCATCAACTGTCGATGTGTTCTGCCATTTTGGCTGATTTTTGAGTGGTTGAGCGTTGGGTTTGCAGAGTCTTTTGCCCATGTGCATATCTTGCACAAAATGCGCATAATGAGATATGCACTAAGCCCGACCTTGTGATTGGCTAAAGACCACCCAGCATCGGGCACTCGGACCTCCAGTCTACGTCTTCCAGACGCCGCTCCCGACACATCAACCTGCAGCGTGTGTTTCTTTCGACATGTGCGGCTTGTGAGTAAACATCCACAGACTGTCAAAGCATCGCAGCTTTCTGCCTTTGATATGTCAGCCAAGAGCCTTATCTTTGGGGTCAAACAGGAAGAAGAGCGCCGGGTGATGTCACCGTACCGGGCCCGGACGGTTTCCACAAAGCGCATACTTCCGTTCTGCAGCCTGGCAGCGGCCAAAACCTCACCCACAGAACAAATTCAAAGTAGTTTGATTGTTTGGCAGCTCTATTTTGTCTTTTCCTCCTCTATTCCAAATGGTTCTCCGTATGAATTCTGGATGAAGAACATTCGGCTCCGGTAGGATCATCACAACTACTCGACATCTGAATTTGCCCAAGAGGTACCCTTATTCTAAGATCTGATCCAAGGATTTAGAGATGTTTCGTGCCGTTTCCAAAACTCTTCTTCGAAAGATCAACACCGGCCGGTCCCTGCATCGCTTCTTATCTCTGTTTGTTACCTCCCGCGCGGCCTTTGGCAATGACACCGCAAGTGCGCTTAAACTGACCCTGGCGCTGGCGCTTCAATAGTTGCCTTTTGCTAATAGTTTTGGTCTTCAACTTCACCCTGAACCAGACTCAATAGCCTTTCTCCCGAACAACTCGCTCTTCATACTCACAAGGCAACCCCCATCTTGGCTCAACTTTACTTCATCACTCGCAATTGCGTTCAAACCTAGTCTTAGGTGCTTACTCGCACGGCATTACCCATCTCTCTTCATTTTCCCTGGTGAGTGCCGAGCCTCCCGGCCAACCCCAAACAACATCAACCCAAACCATCGACATTCACCAGACCGCGTGTTCGGCATGAAGACCACAAACGTCAATTCTTGACAATTACGCACCTCGGCTGGCGCGCCACTGCGGGAAAACTACCCTCATCGCTACTCTGTCCCGAGGAACAGGTCTCACACATCCATGCCCGACGAGTGGGGGGCCTTTCATCCCATCTTTTCCGCATTCCAGGTTTCGAAGCTTCCTTGCACCTCCTTGTCTCGAATGGCATCGTCATATCGGGAGTCCGAGGGAAAAATTTCAATACCTTAGCCTACCTTCCCTTCGAGGCAGAGATGCGACCAAAGCTTCGGAGTCTATCTCGATGCTCTTTCCTGCCAAGACACCCCCAAGCTGCTACTGCGTAGGACGGCGTTGAACGGCGTTTCTGCGCCTTCTGCGCCTCACCGGCCCACTGACACTGCGGTCTTGGCTATCGTCCTGCTTCTCGGGTCAACGACTGTGCTCGCTCTTGCTCTTATTGAGTTTACTCTGCAGATATCCCGGCCAAGCGTCATGTGCAAACGCGCAAACTGCAGCATGCAGATCACCAAACTGTTTTTGACAACATCTGACAGAAGTCTGCTTTGTTTCTGCCTTTGTGCAGTCACACAACGATTGCCAATCATCCAAGCCACAGTCATTCAAGAAATGGCTTCAATAGAAGCCAGATGCAGGCAGATCCAGATGCGGTTACGAGACCGAGCCTGGCCCAAGGATACCACAGAGGCCCGTTCCCATTCTTCATCATAGTCCCCGAACCTCCCCGTCGACGCCGCCGGGGCCACCTCCGACTCAAGTGGAGTCCTTTCTCTGCATGTTTCCCAATCCGGCAGTCCGGTTGAGAGAAGAGAGAGTGACCGCATCTCAATGCGAGCCGAGGGGTGTTGCAGTCGCCCTGCGGTTCAGTTACTTGACAGCAAGCATGCTGCCCGACCATCCTGAAAGCTTCCTCTTTCGGACATTGTCAGAGTTCGCGGCCCTACGGCGCAAGCCATACGATCCCGGACTGCCACGCCCTCGGCAGGGTCCAGACGTTGGCCCACCCCGGCATCAACCCTCCGTCACAGTCCTGAGGCTGCCCGTCGTCCCTGCAGAGCACCGGCAGGCCGTAACGACCCAGCCACCTGCGCGATGACAGCCAGTTTCAGGATCAGCCGCGAGGGAACCGTTCAAGGCTGCCTGGACTTGCAGAATGCTGAGCCAAGTGGCCGGGACAGCATGGGAAGATATAACTTCGTTATGTCTGTCGTTTGCTTTCTTTTTCGAAATCATCCCACGTCTACCTTATCTTCAGTAGCAACTTGTGAACGAATCCCAAGTCTCCTTCACATACCGCAACAATGGCGCCAGCAATGACAGCTTCGTCGTTCAGCTCCGGCCGGCCGGCATTCCCCCTACAACTTTCACCAACGGCCCTCAAGTCATCATTCGCCCAGACAGAGATTCCCTCCCCAAGAAAACTAGCCAAGCAAGAACAGAATCTATGCCTCCCAGCACAAGACAACCTCTTCATCAACAAGTCCGATCAAGACTTCTGGGCCGTCCGCTGCGCAGAAACCCTCGACGGCCTTATGAAGGCGGCCGGCTCCTATACACCAGCTCAACGCGCCGCCCATCTCCAACTAGTATCAGAACTCGTCATCCCGTCTCTCGGTCCCCATCCCACCAGCGCCCCGATCAAGCCGCTGCTCACCGCCGACGGCTCCCCATTTGAGCCGTCGTGGAACATCACCGATTCGGGTGCCTCTTCCATCCGCTTTTCGTTTGAGCCCCTCGGCAGACATGGCGGGACCGAAAACGACCCCTTTGCTCAGAAGATGATCCCTGCCCTCCTCCCCGCGCTGCGCTCGTTCGGTGACAAGGTAGACACCCGCTGGTTCGAGCAGTTCGCATCGGCCCTCTTCCTCAATGAGGCCGAGACGAAGGTCGCTCTAGAGAGACTCGGCCCGGGCCACCGCGCCCCAACAGCCTTTCTGGCCTTTGATCTTGATGGTGGCAAGGCCGTTTTCAAGACATACTTCTTCCCCGTTCTCAAGCACATTGCCACCGGCGCCTCCACGGAAATAGTCACCTTCGATGCCATCCGCTCTCTCTCCCCCGGCGGCGAGCGTCTTAAGCCGGCCGCTGATGTCACGGAGGAGTACTTCAAGAACTGCCCCTTCCCCATCCCCGTCGAGATGATCGCCCTGGACTGCATCGACCCGGCGGCCGGCGCCCGCGTAAAGGTCTACGCCCGCACGTCATCAAACGCCTTCAACGTCGTCCGCCAGGTCGTCACGCTCGGCGGCCAGATCAACGACGAGGCCACGCTCAAGGGCCTCGAGGAGATGCGCAGCATGTGGCACCTGCTGCACAACGAGCCGGAGCCCTACGGCGACGACTTTGACAAGAAGCCCAAGGTCTGGGACATCCTCCACAAGGGCATCTGCTACGGCTTCGAGCTGAAGCCCGGGTCAAAGTGGCCCGAGGTCAAGTCGTACGTCCCGCTGTGGCAGTACGCCGACAACGACGCAGTCATTGCTGCCAACCTGGCCAAGGCGTTCAAGTCAAGAGGGTGGCCTGTGGCCGAGAGCTATGAGAGCGATCTGCCCAAGTGCTTGTGAGTTGTTTCCGCGTTGCGCCCATATGTGATCTTTGCTGACTGGTGTTTTAGCCCCCGTTCGGACCTGAACCGTGCAACCGGGACGCACTCGTACATCTCGTTTGCCTTCTCCGAGAAGAAGGGCGCGTACTTGACCATGTACTACTCCATCAAGCCCAGCGACTCGGTCCCCGCTCTCTGAGTGCTGGTGATCAAAGATGTCGCATGGTGTTGTGGCGTAATTTGGTGATCTTCTTGGCACATGTTTCAGGGATGTTCTTGCTCTTAGGCAGTGCGCCGTGCTTGGTGGCCATGGCCACTTGGCAGGACATACTCAACATCGCTCTTTTCGTATTTATGGGTAATCTGACGAATAACGGCATTGGCATGGGATCTATTAGATAATATATGATACGAAAGATTGATATAGCTTTGAATAAACTATACCTCTTTATTTTTTACGTCTCTTGCCAGTGCTGTCAATGACGGGTTCCGGGTTGAGCAATTGCTGCATCTTGCGTGAATATAGAGAACAATCTGCTTGAAGTTGACGAGCAAGGCCTACAGCAATTTACCAAGCCCTCCGACATCATGACAGGCCTCTATAAAACCGGAGCATTGTCAGCCAATATCATTTCCAGGGCAAATGTACCGTAAGCCCCCTGCTTGACCTGGGCGGTCATCGTTGGAATAAACAAAGCCTATTGAGGTGGTATCTTCGCGGCAATTTTCTGCCGGCTCGTTGCCTCTCTATTGTCCTATACTCGCTTCAAAGTGTCTGGTGAGGAATACACGCCCGGCAAGAGCGGCTAAAGGAACCATGCACCTTCAATCACATTGATGGCGATTTTCGTTTTCCAAACTTCCTTTGATGCAGATATTTCGTTGTGGGAGACAAACTGTCCCCGGCTTCGCTCAGCTTTTCGCCATGAGAACGATACGATAGTTGCTGAACCATACATATAGTACATCGAATAGCTTCGTTCCCTCAATTTGGACATTTCCAAGCTCCATTGCGAGAAATACAAATCTAATGAGAAGGTTTAGAAATTCTTACATGGTCTTGGACTCGACACTATCTCCTAAACTATTGAGTCGGTTCAGCACTTTACTCGGGGAGTTCTATATAAAAGAGCCGTAAGTAAGTGATTCAACACGACAAGTCGAAGGGTAATACCAGTGATTTGGAGACTCACATGATGTTCATCCACTAAACTGGCTACTTATCTACTCAGTAGGTTCCTCTCATCGTGCGGCAAGCCCGAGGTTGTCATCATGGTTCATCATTCCCGCAGTATTCGCTTACCTAGGTAGTCACAGAGAAGAAGGGGGAAAGACCTTCCCAAGAACGGTACTTAGTGATGTGAGATTTATCCCTTTTCTAGCCTGTCAACTCCACACCATGTGTTGGGACTTGCTCCCGTCTTGTTATGGGAAGCGAACCAGATGCATCAAGATTTGACTGCACCTGGAGTCATCAGACTGAGAGATTTATATACCAGTCGCAGGATACACCTTGCATGCTTACATGTAATGTGGGAAACAGGCATAAAGCTTCAGTGACGACTAATGTAGTGGTGATGTCTGTGGTTCAACAACACTTTGCTGTCTTTCTGCCATCATTTCGTCATTCACGAGGGCAATGGTAACCTTTTTCAACTACACCAACCTCTTTTTCTCGAATAGCGCATTGTATACTGGGTATTGACTCACATCAACCACCATCAGTGAGTGTCGGAAACGACGGAATCTGCTCCAAACCGGCATCAAACGCTTGATGTGCAGGACTTTGGCCGCTCAACGTATCTTCAAGATCATGTTCTACCATGCAATGCCGTTTAGTACAGCTGTTCGCGGAGTTCCATTGCTTGAACCATTCAACCATGTTGTTTCTGCGAGCCTGTATTTAAACATTGCTGTGCTCCTCGACAACCCCCGCAACAGTCCGTGTTTCCTACAGCAGGCTGTCGCCGTGGTTTCCATCGCGGACAACTACCTCGTGCCCATTATCACTGGAGGGTTGAGTACTTAAAGGCCTCTAGAGCGAGAAGTCTCCAAGCAGGAACGGCAATCATCGGCGGGGGTGGCGTGGGAGGCAATGATAACGCTTGCCACAGCCCGGAAGGATGGCACGGAATCCCCTTTTAAGTAGAAACTCCCTGTGGGGCGATGGAATATGAAGACGTTTCGGTATCCATCATCTCTCACAGCTTATCATCGCACGTTTCGTTAGGAGAAAGGGCCGCGGACGACATGAGCATGGTGCATGCCATCAATAAGGGATACAGTTCAGGATCGGTAGGTAGCCCCGATTCGATTAGGGACTATCAACGAGGTATTGACCAGCAACCATTGCTGCTGTTTCCAAGCCTATTGAGATCGAGATAACTTCATGTTATCCATTTCAATACGCCGCTAACCATGTCCACTCGGTCGTACTTTTTCACCGCTCGTGTCAATACATAAAGAACGCCTAAAGTATTCAGAAAGTCTGGGTCAAAGATAAGACGCTCTTTTCGCACCCCTCACTTTTTTGAAGCTGGCGATGAGGTTTTGAGTATGGGTTCACCACTACCACAGGATGTGCATATGAATGAGCTCATGAAGCCATAGACACCTCTGTAATGTCGTCCACCAATTATTCGAATACAATACAGGCAAGACAAGAGCTACCACAGAAAACGGCGAAGAATGAGCCTCGGAAGCAATCGCGTCAAGAGTAAGGCTCATGGTTGTAATTAGACATGGATACGAACATTTCGGCTTGCAAGTTTGGGCCATGCATGTTCCCATTTTGAAAATCGAAACATGCGTATTACATTGGCCCTCATCATTTATAACCCGTTGCGTGCCATGCCATGCGGCTGACTGCAGATGAAGAGCCCCAGTTCAAAGAGCGTACCCGAGGGACGACAAGTTTTCTGATATAAAAGACACGCCATCTCGTTATCCTACTGGTTTCTATTTTTAATCAATATCGTAAGAACCATTACTTCTGGGTACATTTATCCCGGCCTGGTACCATATTTCAACCAAGTCCTCTCCGGCGAGGAAAAACCCGTCATCAACAGCCAACAACCAGCGCCATCCCACATCACCGGCTACGTAGTCCTCGTGAATACACCAGAAACACTGAGAAAACACGACATTCAGTCTGTGTGGGAGGATAGCTACTACGACGAGCGGCCAGTTGATGCAACTTGACGGCCGCTCATCCTCTAATCGCAGCTTTTCATCAAAGCCGAGAACAGAAGTACGCACCTGATTCTGCCGCTGTCTCTTCTCCAACACGAATAAAACATAACTTTTTATACCATTTAGCTGCCAAATCTGCCTGGACTATGACCTCCATCTTTTCGCTATCATCCTCCAAGATGGGTTATCAAAGCAATGTACGACAGCCATACTCTACCCCTTTTTCAATAACAAAAAAGAAGAAGAAAGGACGTAGATTCTGGGATGAATGCATAACGAGACGGCTTGCTAGAGCAGATGTGATGGCACAGTTATTGCCACCACGAACACCCATCGGCCCGATAGCCCGTTCAACATAATGTTGTCGAAGAACCTTGAGAACCGAGATCGTGGGAGAGCAATCTCGCGAGGCTGAGTGTCGTGAATAAAAGACGTACTCATCCCGTGAGTGTTTACCTCCGCCGACCCCAGCAATCCAATCGTGAGTTAACTCCATCATAGGCGTTGCGAAGTTTCCGATCACACCACCTTGGACCTGAATATCTCAGTGTCTCAGAGCATACTCTGCTGGCGAAGAAGGACAGAAGAAAGAGCATGGTCCGCATTAGTTTAACTTGCGTCCAGGATGCTATCGACTTTGACCTACACATCATGATAACAACGGTTGCTCACATTGAATATGCAACCGACGCAATCAGCTGCGTTTCTGTGAGTCTGCTCACCATACGCTGGCAAGACGGCATATATTTGATGAAAACGATGTCGACGGAACCACGTGGTTTCCACGTGGTTAACGACAGTAGCCTGCAGTCAGTACAGCGAAGTCAATGGAACATATCAGGTCTCGCCAGTATATCTCAAGTGAAGGAATGTGGGTATTTTCAAGCCTATGGATACAATCTCAAGCTCTTGAGTCATTCCGCTGGTGATGGATGCCGGAGCGAGTGTGCTTTCTGTGCTGATAACATCCAAGCCACTGCCGTCCCCAACTTGGGTCAAAACCAATAACGCAGCGGTGTTTTTTTCCTTGATGAGATATCCCCCTCCATGTAACCAACCCTTTCCTGTCCTGGTTCCAAACCGCTAACGCCGCTTCTTTATGAGATGTGTGGTTTCCTCTCTTGTCCAATCTTTGATTGTCATATGGTATTTTGATTTTTTTTTCAGTCCCGACCTTTCAAAAGCAAAACGAGTAAAATAGAAAGTGGTATCATCAGTTCGCACGATTTCTTGTTTCAGTTCCAACTGCTTAGACCTGGGCGGTCTCGGTCTTGGGAGCCTCCTCCTCGTCGTCCTTGTAGGCGGGGAGGTCCTCCTGCTCGGTCATCAGACCAGCCTTCTCCTCGGTGGCAGCAGCCTCGCGGTGCGAAGACTTGCGAGAGCGGCGGCGGCAGTGCTTGCGAGCGAAAGGAGACTGGCGGCGGACAACCACACGCCAGAGGCAGACGACGAAGGTGCCGACCATCATGCCAATGCTTGAATTCGTGTTAGCGGATCTGAATCTCGAAAAAGGAGGGGTCACGCGACCCCAGATAACGGGGGTTCACGACAGGGGATGAAACACTTACATGCTAACACTGACGCCAGCAACAATGCCGATGAGGATAGGCAGGAGGATGTGCGAGGTGATGTTCTTGGCGAGCTGGCCCCAGGTGTGGTGGTGCTGTCTGAAGTGACCAGCGTTGTGAGCGTGGTGGCCGTGGTGGCCATGCTTGCCGTGACGACCCTGACCATGCATACCGTGCTTGCGGCCGCCGCAGTGCTTGCCACGCATGTTCCTCAAGATGGCGGCGCGCCACTTACAGTAGAGGGTGGTGCAGTCAGCGGGAGTCTTCTCGTCCTCCTTGGGGGTGGGGATGGTAGTCTCGGTCATGTCGACGTTGGCGATCATGAGCTTGCCGTCAGGGGACTTGATGAGCTTGACGTTGACGTTGGGGACGTCGCTCACGAAGCTGTTGCCAACCTCGATGATCTGAAGGTCAATCTCGAGAAGCTCGAGCTGCTGGTCCTTGTCCATCGCGACGGGGCGGACGGCAAGGCTGTAGCCCAGCTGAGGAGTGTTGGGGTCGGCCTTGCGAGGGTGCTTTGTGGCAGCCTCAGTGAAGGCGGGAACCTGAGGAGCGCGGAGAGCAGAGTACCAGGAGGCGGCCTTGGGGTACAGCTCGAAGTTGTTGACGAGGAGGTGGTCGAGGCCGGCGGCGTCGGATTCAACGGAGAAGGTCAGCTCGAGGTGGTTCTCGATGTTGGTCATGGTGTGGTAGCGGCCATCGTGGTGCCTCATGGTAAGGGGGCAGCCAGGGCAGTCAAGCTTGACGAGCTTGTTCTGGATGCCAGTCTCGGAGACGGGCTGCTCGAAGGGGAGGGAGTTGACGATGTCGTTGTCGGCGTCGGAAATCTCGGGGACGACGACGAAGGCTTGCGTGGCCGTGATCGCCAGGCCGGCGGCGGCGAGGGATTTCAGCAACATGATTGCGGTGTGTGTGGTTCCTCAACGTCTCGATAGCTCGATGGTAGAGGATGTAGAATTTGGTGTTTCGCTTGGTGTGGTGAAGTGTGTTTGACAAAGGAGAAGATGCAGTGTTGAGTGGCAGTCTTCAGAAGAGTGAAAGTTTGGGGTTTCGAAGCCGGAGTGGGAGGAGAGCAGGTGCAATGACATGAGTGCTGTGTCAATGGGTGGAGCACAGTACATGGCGAGTGCTGCGTAAAGGGACCACGACCAGCAGGTGCCTGCCTTACGACGCAGTACCTTACGCACCACGGCCTACGCAGCCAGGTACCTGCCGGGCAAAAGATGGGGATCAGGTGTCGAGTGGCGTTACGAATAGGGCGAGGGGGAAACTGGCACACGCTAGGCCTCTCTTTAGGGACCGAAGTCACCACCCACAGACTTTTGGCGGCAACGGTACATGCCGAAAGGGCCGCTGATTGAGCGACTTTCCCGGAACGTGCGGAGAGGGATGGGGACTTTTCTGCGCATCCTTGACTGCTGATGCTCGCTGATGGCCGGTTTTCTGCCTGAGGTCTCAGGCCGGGTGCCTATCGCTCAGCCCGATTATGTCATTCGCCCATCCCTTCCTCCCCTCTCTCCCCCTTTGGTCCCTTCTCTTCGCTTCCCCCCCCCCCCCCCCCCCCCCCCCCCCTGCCACAGCCGCAGTGCCGCAGAAGCAACACGAAGAGTCGATCGGTCTGGCGCATTGCTCACCTTGCCTCACCTGTGGCCCAGCCCAACCACTCACAGCTTCGCATCTGCCACTCTCAGTCCCGTCTCTCTCTCACCCATGACGTGGGACCGGCCCAGCCACTCGCTGCCCGCGACGACACGACGTATCGCAGGGCCGTGGGCATTGAGCGTGTCTGTGCAGAAACGCAAACTTCCGCGCGCTTGTTGACTCTCTCTTGCCTGTCCTTCTCTTTCTGTCCTCCTCTCGACGCAGTCCAGAAAGCTTAAGCACAAAAACGCAGCTCCCTTGCGTAACCTTGCCCTTCTCTTGACATGCCATGACGTCGACGGCGTGTAACTGCGTCGATGGTGCCGAGTCGACGAGAAGCGCGAGGAGGCAAGGAGGCAAGGAGCACCGTACACAGACGAGCAGCTGAACGACTCCGAGTAAGCAGCACTGAAGTCAGTAGAGACTAGAGAGCCCCAACTACAGTAAGCAGTGCCGTGCAGTCCTGTCAATCGCTCCGCTCGGCCAACACCGTGTAAGGGGCGGTTTCGTCTGGTCTGAAACCCTCGTCGCCGTATCATCATCGTGATACAGCCACGCAGAGAACACACACATAACACACGAGCGAATCCACTTTGCCCATACAACGGAAAAATAGAGAAAGAGACGAGGAAAAAAGGGGTCCATTTTCTGGTGCAGCGATGCTGGCGTACCTCACCACGTAGTATGGCCGCGTAGCATAGCCGCAAGCGAATGGCATGGGGGCGTAAGGTAGGTATCCATCTTGAGAACCTCTCGTCCCGTGTCCCGAGACTCTGGGCGGGCGCTCTGCGACGTTTGGCAATTCCCGGAAGTCTGGACACGTTATTTCCCTTTCCCCGTCTCCCGTGCCGCTCGTGGCCGCCGCCGCTGCCGTCGTCGTCGGCGCGGGGGGCTTCTGGAATAATGTACAAAATAATGAGAAACCAGCTCGGTTTTATGAGAGTGTCTTGTTAATGAAAGGACCCGTTCCTACGTCTTGTCAGTCACTTATGCACTCTCTCGGTGAAGACCGAAGGGAAGAGTAGCTGTGGACAGCGCCACGTGGGATATTATCCGTCTTTATGCTTATGCTTCTTTTTGTGGCGGTTATGCTGGTGGGACGTGGCTGAGATACGGGGAGCTGGACCCTCAGTAATGTGGCGATGAAGGCGCTCAACTGCCAGCAGCCTTGGTCAAGACGAAGGCAATGCCAACTTCCATCAAAATCAAGCGACAAAGGCCAAGATGTGGTAGGATTCGGTTGACTTTGGAGCTGTCACGCAGAAATCACTAACCTAGCTTTCTACACTGAATTTCATATCCTGTTGTTGACGAAATAAAGTCTGCGATGGCGTCGTTCTCCTTTCTCTAGACCTAGGTAGCAGACATATTGTTCAGGAAGCGGCGATATACTTGTATCCAGCACTCTTTTCTGCCCCTGGGTGCTCAGCTTTCACGGATGTCTTTGCCAGATGGAGACCTATGCCGCCCGGCGGAAGTAACCCAGATATGTAGACAGCATCGAGTAGCAAACGCAATGAACCGCGCAAAAGGCAATGGTCGCGCCGAGCCTAGAGCTGGCAACTCTCATTTCGTCACTTTCATCTGCCATATTGCCTCGTCGAGAAGACCTATTCGCTCCCCGTCATAGTTCTGACACACAATAAATTCCAATCACAGTTTGCTCCCGCAACTGACTCGGTCCGACGTCCTCGCCTCGTACGGACATGACCGCCAACGCTTCTTCCGCAGAACCTAGACTCTGCAGGCAGAGTATAGAATCTGAGGATCGATGGTGACGATAGCTTCCACGAAGCTTCCGCTACTTTGGTATCCCAAGCACCGGCCGAACCTTCTGCACCCCAGAGTTCACGTCAACCTTTTGCCAACGCAAAACCTACACGCCAAGATAGTTGTTCAGAGAAGTCTGATAAGCCGGGCGGACGAATCAAGCATCGTCAAACATCCCCAGACTTTCAAGCCAGGTTGCCTGCGTGGCCAAAGTCCGTGGTCGTCTGTTGATGCTTCAACCAAGCGTGAGCGTCCGAGCTGGCGTAGTCAAGGTCTTACAGACAGAGCGGCTGTGCTCTTGTGATTGTCGCGTCGCGCAAGATTGAGTCCCTGTCGCTATTCCACGGCTGTGGTCCTCGACAGCATACTTGATATGAGTCTCTCGATATTGAAGGAGGCCGTAAATTTCGCGTCTCCCTCCAACCCCTATCACGGCACCACTTGGTGCATATATACTCAGGGCGGTGGCATAGGCGGTCGAGGTCTAGTGACCGTATTCGTGATCTCGACTTAACCAACTTATGTGTTTGATGCCATATCCGGACACTTCCGGGCCGTCCTCAAGCGGCGATACTGTATCATCCTAAACGCTGGCTGGTATGCTGTGAGACTTCGACCAAACAAAAAATAAAAAATTCTCAACACAAGGTAACTTCAAGGACAGGTAGCAGCCTATGCGGTTTCTATGAGTCGAAGCGTCGGATCGAACAAGTCATGAACATACCACTTCAAAGCGTCGCACAGGAATGTCTTGACTGGAAGATCAGGACAAGTGGAAAGCCAATTGCCAATAAAACCTAGTCGAAATCCGCGCTGAAAATGTCTTCTCGGCGAATAGAGAAAAGATAGTCAATTGACAATAGTTTGCCAGCTCATCTCCAAAGTATCAATCTGAAGCTGCGTGAATTTACTGTACGCATTCTTCCGCTATATTTCTCGGACATGTGCAAGGACTGCCTTGTTGTATAAAGCTCAACAGCAAGCCCCACGAGGGAAGGACTTGAACAAGCCCTTTCAAAGGCAATTTCCGAGCATGTCGTATGCGGAAGGTCATACGCCAAGAAGGTTGATCTTCACGACCCCTTCATTGCAGTGGTACACTGTTTCGCATCAAGAGCGTCTGAATATTGCGATTTACACGCGGCGTGTTGGCAGACACAAGCAATAGCTTTTCAAGACACCCACGACACCTTCTTTGATAGACTTTGTGGTTGGAACTGATCACCTGCGCTCAAAGTCAACTTAAGCCAATTGGATATTCAGACTTTCAGCCCACTCCCGGTACCTTAATCCTTTGGCAAGATCGACACCCCGCCGGAATGTTCGGCGAGGATGTTGACGATATCTCGGGCCGGAAAGTGGATGCCCTGGTCGTCCACTAGTCCGGAAACCGGAATAGATGTTCGTCGCACAAGGCTTCGCGAATGTCCTTACGTCAAATGAAGGGTTCTCCTAAATTAAGGAAACAGCAAACATGATCGACTTTGAGTGTTCTAGTCGCCCAGATAATCGGGCCTTGTCGTCACAATCCTAGCCACGCCAGTCATTGGATTGGCAGGCGGAGCAGTTCTTGGGATCTGTGTGTTGCGTCACGGATAGATGATGCTTGTCCACCACGAAATGTCCAGACCCAAAATTTGGTGAACGCCTCCACACCGGAGGCTAGATGGCGCCGTGGGGCCGAGGGTTTGACGTTGATGAGAGTCTGCGGGAGCTAGCGCGTTGCCAATGAGAGCAGAGCTCGCAAATTAGCTTAGAATGAACCGCCAAACTCAAATCCTCATATGGCGCCGCGGCACGCCTTCAATATTGCCACAGCAGATAGCTTGTACTTGGTAGTACTAACCAAGCCGTAGTTCGTCCCTGACACTTTGACTCGGAGATGACGTGCCGTGGGCAGATAAACACGACCGAGGATCAGGTCAAAATCGGTGAACGGATCACCTTGGCCTGCAAACCGGGCGAATGCAGGCTCAAGATTTGTTGCTCTGGAAGACGGCAGACCCGCGTAGCCGTCGGCGCATTGTTTCGTTTCGTCCCAAGGTCCACGTGTGGATGGCGAAGACGGCAATACAAATTGTGCGGAGACGAGAAGGCGAAAAACAGTCATTCGTGTCATTGAGTTTTGTCTGCTGCTGCGGTTATGCAAAGCAAGAATCTGTCGAGTCGACGAAGCCGCGGTGGCTTCTGGGACAGGGGCATGGACCCTTGAGCTCAGTCCACTGAGCGATTTGTCTGGACAATGCCATCCTGAGCAGACTGAAGCTTTGCCCATGCAGCGGGAGCCTTACCTCAGTATCAAGCAGCAGCCCGAGAGCCATTGATTGCACGAGGGATTCGAGGGGAGATCATGGAGTTGTCAGAGCTTCCAGCTGAAAATTAGCCAATCTACGGTGGCATCGACGGATCTACCCAAGGGCGTCTTTGTACCATCAGATTGTCGAGTGAGCCACCGATTCAACTACTGTCGTTGTTGAAGGTCAAGAAAAGGGACCACGTGACAGGGAGCATTCTTGTAGGAGTTGCGCCTGACACAGCCAATTGTGACGGATATAGAGGCCGAAGTAGCGGGACGCCTTCTGAAGAGGGTGTGGCTCCTTTGGCCCTGTTCCATGCGTGCAGCATACATCTGGCAGCTGAAACGCGTCTAGAACTCGGCGTGCAGTCTGCAGAATAAAAAGGCGCATCTGCAAACGCACCCGCCGCATCTGCGGTGGACAGGTGACGGTGGATGTATGTAGGAAGTAGGTGGTGGTGGTGGTGGTGGACGGTGGGCACCTTGTTGGTAGCGGTTCCCGCGTGGCCTGCCAACCCGCTGTGCCCCCTCACGGCTTGCGCCCGTCTTGGGGCTTGTTGCTGGTTGGGTGGAGCGGCCCAGTGACGAGGGCTATCTCGATTTGTCCGGCTTGCGTTAAAGAATGCAGGTGATGAGCAAGGCCGTCGGTTTGCTGTGCATCTCGGGCCAAGGAGGAAGCGCAACATTGGGCACCCTGAACGGACGCGCAGAGATGTCGCAAAGTGACTGGTGCGCGTCGAGGTGTTCCTGGTTTTCCATGGTGTTCCTGCAGGAGGGATGATTACAGGAACTCTGGATTCTGCACACCGCAGGCAGACCCCCGCTCAAATGCCTTTAAGGTAATGCCGATCAGCGTTCTGTCGCTGGGGTTGAAGGGATCCGAGGCGACGAGTCACAATGGCAGGGCGAGATGCAGCAATGAATTCCCATTCTTCCGCCTCTTGCGCTCGCTTGGATCCGGACGGTGATATTCGTATTGGCGGGCCATCGTATTGCGCGGCGAGCCTGCATCGTGCAGCCAATTGTCGACCAAGACTCGCGAATTAGACAGCAGTCTCTATCTGCAACTGAGGGCGGTGTTGATCAAATGCCTCGGAGGCTTGCCGACTGGCGTGTCGAGTTTGAAGGCGGGAGAGGGACGGGGGCATATGTCTTCGGGGTATTTTCCTCTCATTTTTTTGTGGCAGACATCAGCTCAAGGAACGAGACGTTTCAATTCGTCCCGTCTTGACGTGGAAGGCGCCATTCGGCACAGCAGAGGTCGGGATTGCTGCGGTGGTGCGTGCTGGTGTGAGGTGTTGTTTCCGGTACTGTTGTAAGTGGCCGTCGTCGTTACGCAATGGACGGCCGGTGTTGGTTGGTGGGCCGCATGGCTGGTTGGCTGCCGTGGCCCCCTCCATGGTCCCTTCAACGGACGGATCAGAGACATCCAGGATGAACGGTGCGGTCAATGTCTGAGTCTGGGGAAGCGCGCGCGGTGGTGATGGCAACTTGGGTGTCGCAGTTTGGCTGATGGTTTTCTTTTGCCTTTTTCCTCTTGGTCTCTTTCCAAAATTGGGTTGTTGCAGACTGGCATTTCCTTTCTTTTTGCCGCTGCACACCAACACACCTCCGGCAGCTCTGACAGGTGCAGAGAACGCTAAGCAAGCGCAGAGAAGAGAAAACCTAAGACGCGACGACGGCAGGCGAGGAGGGCATCCAAGACTTCAGGCTGTATGGATACTCTGCCAGTCTGACTTCCTGGTGGCTTCGGTTCTGGGCATGCCGCAGCTTGCTTGCAGGAAGAGAATCATCCGTACGGAAGCTCGTAGCAGATGGGTTGAATGGTGGGAAGCGGACGCCGGGGAGGTTTCTTATCCGGGCGAATCCCCTGTCGCCTCTTTGCTCCTGGTCTTTGCAACCGGTGGGTATTTTGCCAAATGGTGTCGTTGTCGACTCCTCCTCCTTGCTCTGTTGGACGCGGTTGAGTAGAATCATCGCAGACCCTCACCCAAGTCCCGTCAGCAATCAGTGGAGCAGACAAGACCCCCCCAGATCGGGCCATCTGGACCGCAAGTGCAGGGGTTGAAGGGGTCGCGAAGGTGTGTGCCTGCGCTAGTGTTTCCGCTTAAACATTTTGGTCTCATCATTGGCCCGACGTGCTCTCTCTTGCCCCACCTCGAGACTGTGGGAGACAGGGGCGTGACGGAGAGTGACCCACCCAGGCGGGGCAGGAGCGTTGAAGCGTTGGAGCTAAGAAGGAGCGCCCCCTGCCCCCTGGCACGCGAAGTGCAGCCAATGGAAGCCACAGTCCCTTTGGTGAGCCGTGCTTTCCTTCCATCTGCCACTTTGGGTGCTCGACCTCCTAAAAATTGCAGCGAGAGCAGGCGCAATTGCAATTGCAGCCAGGGGCAACCCGTCGCACATGCTCTTCCTCCTTTCGAAATAGCCGCCTCCATATTGCCAAGTGCCCTGCAAAAAGCGTGCCTGACTATTGAATTGAACGACGCCTCACACTTGCCATTGCCAGACAGAGTCTAGTAGGTAGATAGAGATGATGACTGAGACTTCTCAACGGCCTCTGCGTTTGTGGTATCTTGACGTGACTCTCTCTCGGGAACCGTCTCGTTGGTGACATGACCAACACCCCTCCCCCCACCACCGGCCAGGTCTTTCATTTCCCTGTTGCGGCTCCATTCTTTGATTGAGTTGAGGTTGTCGTTTGCGCAATCCCGTCCCAGGCCATGGGCACGTACCCGTATCTCGATTTTAGATAGCAGCGCATCTTGAAGTCCCGGCGTATCATTCTTTTCCTCGTACCTGCCTGTGTACACTACAGATAGACTGACAGGAGCACTGCAAAAAGGACAAGACTGACTCCAAAACCACACACCCCTGATTACCCCCGGTGGAGCTGCGTGCTTGTCCTGCTCGCCATCAACGGACAAATGGGCTGTCACTCAGGCCAGACCACACCCCAATATTGAAGCGCACCCCCGTCGTCGATAGACCCATTCGATCCAATCCAGAGCCCCCCGAACCCTCCAAGCCTCTTCTGGCTCTGGCACCTGGCCAGCCCTTCCTCTTTTTGACTCCGGGGGATCCCTCTCATCCCCTCTTGTCCCGTCTCGACTCCTCCTTTCGACCTCTCCCCGTCGAGTCCTGTCCCGTCTTCTTCTGCCACCTCCCCGTCCCTCCTCGACATTTGCACGCCGCCGCTTGCGAGCGAACGAGCACGAACGACAGACAACCAACGACACTCCTCGTCGTCCCGTCCGCACAGTCGTCGAGTCGACCAACATCCCGCCTGTCGTTGCTGTAACACTGTGAGATCGCCCTGTCCAAGTCCCTCGACAGATCCCCGATAGCCCATCTCCGTGTGTCGTCGTCGCCTACGGATACCACTCTCGCACAACACCCACAGACCCGGGACACCCTACGCACACGCACTCACACACACCGGAACCCAGCTTTTTTCACTTCTCGACTTTCTTTTTCTTACTGTTCAGTCGTCCTCGGTCGACACCTCTTGGCCTTTGCTTGCTTCTCCCGCTGCCAGCTCGGGAATTTCAGCAAAAAATAAACCGCTTCCGCCTTGTCTTGAAGACAAAGCCGACCCTTCTCTTAACCCAACTGCCATCCCTCCGTCTCGGAAAAGGAGAAGAAGAGGAAACAACTCGATCCCGCGTCATTGTCATTTGCTCCCGCTGCCTCGGGCTCTCTCATCTTGTTCTCTACGGGTTCCAAACAATCCATCGACCTCCCCACGCGGCCTCACCTGTCAGTTCGCACATCATATCACCCATCGAATCCACCACGGGCCTTCTTCTTCGCCTGATTGTCTCTTGATCTTCAAATCTTCAGACGTCAGTCACAAGGTTCCCCCAGAGAGGTGCTGCCTCCCCGACGCCGGACACACCCTGCCCGTTCCGCCCGTCTGAAACACTCTCAGTCCCTCTCGCCAGCACCGCAAGACCCAGTGTGTGTCGTGCACCCATCCGCGCCCGTCTCACCCACCTGATTTCTCTTGTCAAGTCGTGCAGACAGACACTCACGTCGTGCCGCTTCGCCGACCATCGTAGCCAGCACTCCAGCACGCGCTTCAGACGTCGATGCCATCATCTTCCAGCCATCCATCATCCTGTGTCTGTTGTCGACAGTCGCCGTCCATCATCGCTGCTCAGAGCAACGACAACGACGACAAATTCTCCCAGGCGGGCGAATCACGTTGGACAACAGCAAAGTCTCGAAACACCAACTGTACGTGATCCCCTTTGGGACTCCCCCTACCCGTGGCCCGGCTGTTCAGGTATTCCCTGCTTTGGGGGGTGTGGCCGACCTGAAGCGACCCTCCCGAACCGCCGGGAACCTCCTGCTTCTGCACCTGGGCAAGAGTGGCAGAGTCTCTCACGCGGCGTTGTGCAGACAGACAGTACATGCTGCCTTGCTTGCCTGCTTTGCCTCACTCCTCGCCTCTTCTCTCTGTTCTGCTCTGTCCCTCAAACCCTTCACACTCTCCAGTGCTGACCTGGACTTTCCCACGATAGATCGTCGGAGCCTCGTTTTTCATTCTCTACTACCCTAATTAATTCATCTAGCATTCTCTTTCCCTGCTGCCGCACCCGCGGACGCAGTTCATTCCTTCTTCGCCGCCTTTCCTTTCTTCATTCGCCACTCCTCCGATCGCATTTCGCCATCGTCTAGACTTCGATTCTCGTTTTAATAGGCCTGGTTCCTGTTTTCAATCTCGCGCAGTTACACCGCCTCGCAATAGAGTTGAGCGACCTTCGTTTGATATACCCACCCGCCAGTCGTTTCTGTCCGCGAAGCTGCGTCGAGCACCTACAGCAAAACCACGCTGTCATTCGAGCTTATACGAGCAACTCGTCGTCGGGCAATTTCGAAAGCGCCGCCGCATCAGCAAACTATCGGAGACCCGCAGCAATTACTGTCGTAGAATCTGCACCCAGGTGATACCGCAGGGCGAATGGTTTAATTGTCGTGTCTGGACGCGCAGGCACCTTGAAACGGAAAAGAAAAAGCAGAGAGGCAGGAAAAGGAGACTCTGATGTCGCTGGACCGAATTCACGAGTACTAAATGAGTCAACCCCAATATGGAAGAGATATGGATCGACCACCTATTGCAGGATCCGTCAAGCGGGCGCGAGAGCGGGCTCAAGCCGGATTTCCGAGGGACCAGTACGCACCGCCGTCCGCAACACGATTCCCGATAATGGAAGAGGACTTGGACAGCCCCACGGATGTCTCACCACCACCGAGCCGCCAGAACCCCGATCCCGCACCGTCACGAATCCCGAGACCGTTACCTCCGGCCGCGCTACAGAACAAAGATGGCGGCATCGGCATGGCCATCTCGCGGCCTACGCAAATCCCCCAATGGCCGCTGCCCGGACCCATCCCGTCGCCATCCCCCGAAGCCGAGCCGTACCGACCTCCCCCAGGAAGGGGACCACCACCGCAACGCCCACCTCGCCCAAGTAGGGTCCCTTCGATTCTGGACAGCTCCCGAGTGCAAGAACACACTCCCGTATTTCAGTACACCCCCCAGATCGGACGAGAATCGACGCTGAGCCAAGATCCCTCGTCCGCACCACTCACCCCGTCATCGAGACATACGCAGTCGTCAATGTCTTCCGTAGGATCGATTCCGGATTTCCCATTGCCATCGACCGTTCCTCCCGCTCCGATCCCGCCACCTCCTCCCGTCGCTCTGCCGAGACGGAGCGTCACCCTCGGACCTCCTCCGTCGTCTCGACGAGGTGATTCGTCCTTCTATTCCAATGCTTCATTTGTTTCTCCGATTCCCGAAGAGAGCCCAAGGTCGAGGTCGCATACCTCATTTGCTTCTAGCGCCGCTATGCCAGAGAGTTGGGGCAGTCAATCGCCAGGATTCAGCCCAGGATACCCCGATGAATTTTACGAGGATGATGCGTACTCCACGGAGGAAGACGAGGACAACAGCAGAGCAAGCACGGCACAGTATGGCGAAGGTGACGAAAGCAAGCTCGTCAGGAGCGCGAGTGTTGGTAAGATGCAAAAACCATCAATCGTAATGAACCGAGCTCCGAGCGGCGGCGACCCGTTACCGCAGGAAGCATTCAGACCGACACCATCACCTCTCCAGAACCAGCTCCCGCACAGCCCCTTCGACAACGGCACAGGCTATCTCGAAGGGTCCAGTTCCTCAGGAACGGTGCCCACGATGGCAGCTACGGCAACCACGCCTTCAGTAACAGCTGATGCCATGCTGGGAGCGTTTGCTGCTGCCAGTTCAACAAACCCGGAGGAAATGAGAAAGGTCACACCCGAGCCACGGCCGTATAACCGCCTATCGGCGATTCGTCGCCCGCCAAAGTTGGGCCTAGACATGAACTCTGTCAGAGAGATGGAGTCCAGAGGCAGTATGACCAGTTTGCCAGACTTGATCAAACGCGCAACTCGCTTAGCCGCGCTCATTGACCGAGGACGCCGGCCTGCAAGCAGATTTGATATGGACGGAGAATGGCCGGATGAGAAGGCGTTCGGGCGTGAGGGGGAGCACCAAATGGCAAACATGTCAGGTGAGTGAAATGAAGTCTTTTGCCCGTAGTCATCCGCTAACGTCGTCATCTAGCTGCTGAAAAACATCAGTCAGGACTCTCTGACATGTTGGCTGCGTTTCCTCCTCCAGCAACAACCCCTAATCCTCCCCAGCGCGGCAGCTGGTTCAGGCGTAACTCTCAAGGATCATGGCCTCTTGCACCAGGAAGCCGTGGCGGTACGCCAGTACAACCCATGACACGCGCCATGGCAGCCAGATCATCTCCCTTGGCAAGGTTAGAGTCCAACAGCGATGAGGGCTCCGTCAAACGTAAGAGAAGATGTTGCGGCCTACCACTCTGGGCCTTTATTTTGATTGTTGTCATCGTTTTGGGTATCATCGCCGCTGCCATCATCGTTCCTCTCGAGTTCTTCGTCTTTCGGAAGAACAGGACAGGCAGCACTCCCACTACTGAGCCGGCTCTGGGTCAATGCCAGAACCAGCTCAAGTGTGAGAACGGCGGTACGAATGTCATTTCGCAGAATGTCTGCTCATGCATTTGCACGAATGGATTTACCGGTCAGCCTTGTTCCGTGGCCGGCGCAACCGGATGCACCACGACCACTATCACCGGCACCTCATCTAATTTCAATAATGTCACCCTCGGCCAGGCGATACCCCGCCTCCTTCAGCAGGCTCAGACCAATTTCACCGTCACCTTGGACGGAACCGACATTCTGGCAAAGTTCAACACGGAGAGCCTCTCTTGCATTGCGCAAAACTCGCTTGTTACCTTTGATGGGCGCTCAACTCGCCAAGGCACCACCAACTCGCAAGAGGTGGTTGCCAACGTGGGCGTCAACGCTGACAACATACCCATCCAAATCATCACGCTGCTTCCTGGGCAGGCGACGACGATTACCTTCAACTTCATCGAGACTGGTGCTGTTATTGGTCCCTCTGGCGACATTGTTGGCGGGTTCACGACCCTCTCAGGCCCATTCCGCGTCACGACGATCCACGCGTCCAGCTCGACCATGTGGGCTACTATCCCTATGATGCCCACGCCGACGACAATCAGCTCGAGCTCGACGGCTCCAGTCACGATGCCTACAATTCCGCCGGCAACCTCAGTGCCGCCAACGACAACCTCCACGCCACCGACGACAACATCAACACAGGGCCCCCTGGTTCCCTCAGTACCTGTGTCTCCATCGCCGTCGCCCACCCCTACTTTCAGTGTCACGGAAGAGACTCTTGACTTTGCGAGAGTCGCCGTGCTGCTTATTCTCGAGAGACAGAACCTGATGGCCGCGACGACAGCGCAGACGGTGCTCCAGCGGTTCTTTACGCAGGCAGGCACAAGCAGTCGGACATCGAACGGAGGCGTCGCCATCAGCCAGGCATTGAACGTGACGCTCGGCGGAGGTAATTCGGTAGATCTGGTCCACTTCCTCGTCAACGTCCCCGGAAACACCACGACGCCAACGACGATGACGGCGACGAACAGCACCTCATCCGGTGTCGTCGCCGCAGAAGGGAGCTGAGCTCGCGCCATGTGAGGATGCGGGATGGTGTTCAGTGTGATGATGGTCGTCGACGGCGTGCCGAGGGGTAAACCAAAAAATGTACATAGTGACGCTTAATGAGGTGATGAGCTGCCAAACCCGAGCAGCACAAGGATGGAATGTAGGCACGCCGGCGCCCCCCAATCATCTTGTATTAAAAAAGAAGTAGTGTGGCCCTTTTTTTCTATTTCTCTATAGGTTTGAAAGTGGAGGAGGAGGAGGATATCAGCACGCATAGCGTCTCCGTTGTGTACGAGTAGGAAGCCAGTCAGCGAGGGCGTTGAGACTTTTTGGAGAAGTCGAGGAGCTGTGCAGATACCATTGATATCAATCAAGACATAATCCGGTCTGATGACAACAATCTGACTCGTTCCCTATAACTTGCCGTGAAGCTCTCATGAATTGTTCTCAAAATGCACGCAATACTGTCCCCATTCCCATTATTTGCTCGGGCAGAGGGATATACTTCGGATCAGACGTCATTCTCATCAGACGTTTTTTCTCGTTGTTTGTGCATGTTGGTCACGAAATGGCCCCGGCGGTGGGATGGTATCCATACGGACCCCCATCAAACGGGATCGTCGTTGGGGATCGCCGCCGAAGGCGATTTCTCTCTGATTTTAATCTCGCGGAACCAAGGAGAAAAAGGCGCGAACGGCATGTTCACTCCTCGTGGTGGGTTCAGGTTGGTTCTTTTCTCCGCTTGGGAAGGATGGATGGTTCGCTTACAACTGGACGGTAACAAAAGTTTTAGCGTCGCAGGGCCGGCGATTCCCCGTCTAGATTTCTTCGACTACTGGACGGATCCATGGAGAGAGAGAATGGATGGGTGCAGCAGCAGGTCTGGAACTTCCTTGACATCTCCGTTGGGTGGGTTAAGGGTTTGTGCTTTTCTGTTCTAAACTTCCTCGTTAGGGCGGCGGTTTTAGTGAAAAGGATATAGATGGAGCAGGGAGCCACCCGATCTCCATAAATGAAGCTTCGGCGCTCCGAGGAAGGGAATTTGGCCGTGGGTTTGGATTGAGTGCGCGGTATTTTGGAGGCATTGATTGGTGGTGATTGGCGCGTTGTGGTCGATTTCATATTGATTAGAGGCACAATTTCTATGCGACGAAGGCTGTTGGTTAGCGAAGGAGGTGACAACACGTGTTTAGAGTGTTGTTTACGCTGTTTTAGAGGAAATTTGGAAAGAAAAAGAAGAGAATATCCAGGGAATGTGCGTTTGGTGGGTTCCTTTTTGGACAAAGATAGAAACCGGGGAAGATGTGTGGCCGGCCCGCTGGCATTGAACGAGTGCCGTTCTCTGGTGATGACTCGGAAGAGGTGAGCCGGTCAGGCCGGTGAGAGTACGAGAGTGCGAGTAAATTTTGATTTATCCTTTCAGGATTGAGGCTGAAAGACTAGATTGAAGTGAGGTCATTGAGGGGGGAGACCGTGTAGCCTTGCTTACCGGTGGAGGATGGAATGAGTCGTGGGCTTATGCTTTTTTACGGATAGAGATTGACGATCCAAGATTGCAGATTGTAAATGAGGCCGAGGCGAGGGGAAGTTGTGATGTGCGGGTGATGGTGAGGGCGCTAGGACGGATGCGGAAGGGTGGGAAGGTGGTGGTTTGCTTTTTCCCAATTTCACCGGCGAAAATTTGAGTTGCCGATGCCTTGGCGTAGTTTATCTTCAGCGTGCTCTTCGTGTTCACTGTTCAAAGTCTGTTGATATCGTGGGTTTTTGCGCTGCGTTCTTGGCTTTTCCGCTTCTCGGCTGCCCAGTTTCGGTCTGCCGGGCACGGCGTGCCAGCCTGGTTTATCGCTCTCGCCAGGGGACGCGGTCGTGGGAACACAGCCCCTCTCTGCGCGTGGTATGAAGAAGGGCGTCGGTAGCGTGGCGTGGGGGATGGCGGCCCCCCGGGAGCCAGACTGCAGTCTTGTTGGAGTCTTCTTTTTTCTTGGTCAAATCAGTGTCGCTAGACTCCGTCTGCCGTCCCCAGTCACCCTCCGCCCCTCGACACCCCCTTTCAAGGCGCAGATGTGGCCCTCCATTGCAAGGGTACCTGCATCGGTGGTCCCCCCCGGTTCGCCATCGCCTTTCGCAATAGAAATGGGGCAGGTTTTCTGACAGGGGTGGTCCGCTGTCTGCTCCGGCGTCTGGATAAGACGGAGAAGCAAGCAACTGGGACTTTGGGAGGCGAGAGCGAAAGTGAAGAGAGAAAAAAGAGTCTGCTGTGTGGGAGTCGTTATTGAAAGGGGGAGGAATAGTTGAATAATTGGACCTTGGGAAAACGGCCGAACCAGAAGCTGTCAATCAGTGTCATCGGGTGGTCTTGAAACCTGTCGCCCACCTATCATCCGGTCTCTGCGACCTGGGCAGACAGTTGGTTCGTCTGTGAGGAGGGGGGACTTCTCGAGTAGGAAGGTGAGGCAAGGTCGATGTGCGGGACTAAGAGGCGTTAAGAACGACGATGTCAGCGGCAGGCTGATGGCTGAAGCAGTCGCGTACAGTACCGCAGTAGACAGATCGTAGCCGTTAGTGGCTCGACGCAACCATCGTGTCGCAAGCGGCGGCGTCGTTGCATGCCACACTGAGGAGTTGAAGAGTCAATCAATGCCGGGTGCCCTGCCCTGCCCTGCCACGTCCTGGGAAGCTCGAGCACACACGATCCCATTCTAAAGGGAAATAAGGTAGTCTTACCCGTCTCCCCCCTCCCCCCATTCGCAGAGTGCACACAATATCCCTTGCTACGCGCGCCAGTGAGGCTGTGGTCAGATAACATAGCCGACAGTCTGCAGTCTGCAGAAGGGCGAGATGAGATGGTGGGTATGATTGAAGAGTCTAAAGAAGGGGAAACGGCCGAAAAGAGCGAAGGGCGGCAGGCTGGTGATGGTGGACGGGAGGAGAATTAAGTGCAAGGCCGCCAAGCAGCGTGGTAAGGCAAGGTAGCAGAGCCCACTTGGTTGCAGTGAACTGCCTTAGCCTTAGAGGGGACGGGACTGGGAGGGAAAGGGCTGATGGATGGTGCATTTTGGGTGCTGGTTGCATCCATCCATCCATCCATCCTGACTGGACTGTCCCGGGCTGTCAATCTGAACCTGGAAGTGTGGGCTCGCTCTGCCGCTGCCGTTGCTGCTGCCGCAGCCCGGGTGACCCCTTCCTTGCGTCTCCTTCCCTCTTTCTCTCGTCCCTCATTCTCAACCGCTACCTTTCTCTCCTTCTCAACCTCCTCCTCCCCTCTGCATTCAACCTCATTCACTCATTTGCGACACGACCGAGGGGGGAAGCGTTCCTACACACTTCCAATCGCTCACCTGCTCTACTACACATCAGAGCCTACTTCCGGTCGCTTCCTGTGCTACATCAACTACGCTACTCATTGCATTGACTCAAGGCCGGCTACTGAGGGAGGACCTCGACGCGCGCACACATCGAAAGCCTCCGTCTGGCGCGATCCCACGCCTAAGCCTTCGGGGCTCGCCCAGTACTATCTAAGCTGGGACAAAGAGACCTCTCCGCGCAGAAGCTCGACCTCGATCTCTGAATCGACATCTCATAGCTACCTCTCATACACCACTTACTCACCATCACCAACCCCCAGCTTGCCCACCATGTCCTACAATCACCAGCAGTCAGACTCCATCTCCAACGCCATGTATCCCGCCGATTCTTCCTACACACCAGGCGGCGGCGTTCAAAACCGCCAATCCACAAACTCCCTCGCCAATGCCCTGTATCCCGTCGACTCCGGATACACCCCCGGAGGCCAAAATCACCACCCATCAGACTCCCTCGCCAATGCCGCCTACCCCCAAGACTCTGCCTATCGCCCCGCTGCCCCGACATCCCACCCAGACGACAAGCTCGCCATGCCTCAAGCACGCTACTCCCAGTCTTACAACACCGCAGCCATGACAGGGCCCGGGGCTGCCAGTCGCCAAGCTCCCACAACAGCATACCCGCAGTACCCGCCCGCCACACAACAACCACAGGCCTGGACCCCGACGCACGATCCGTACTCCCCTGCCGTGACCCCGTGGAGCCCCGATGGCATGTCCGCCGCGAACCCGAACCTGCCGCCACCGCCGCCGTACGACCCCTCGAGGCCCGGGACAGGAGCGACTGGCACAAGTACGCCGAGGGACCCGATTTCGCCAAACCCGAGTGAGAGCGCACTTCTTGGGCAGCAGCAGCAACAGCAGGCGGTCGGACAGCAACGTGGGGTGCCTGCTCAGTCTCAGAGCATTTACACAGCTTCGCCGCAAGTCCAGCAACAACAACAGCAAGCACCAGCACCCGCAGCACCACACATTGCGGATCCCGAAGGACAGGATGGACAGCCGAGGGCGTACTTGCAGTCAATGACAGGCGGCATGCCTGCTTACGGTAACAGCCCGGGCGGTCTGGGGCCGGTTGCCAAGGCGCGCAAGAAGAAGAAGCAGAAGCTCGCCATCCTCGCCGCAATTCTCTGTGCCATATTACTGCTCCTGATCGGTTTGATTGTGGGCGTGTTGGTTGGCATCGTCAATCGCAAGGATGACAAGCCACCCCCACCAGGACCGACCGGGCCCAGGATGATGTAAACCGGAAGATTTCAATCTGAATTGAAGGCGAGAAAAGCGAGAGACTCGTTCCCGCGGGGCCGATATGTCTGGGTGGTGACGTATCGCTCCCCGGAGAGGGAAAGTCAGGGCGTTATTTAAGACGAACCCGTCGATTTTGGTGGGCTCGGGCAGTTACTTCAACCAATACCCCGTTACGTTTTTACATATTTTGACACCTTTTCTTTGTTTTCATACCAACCACCCAACCTTATTTCTTCTTGGCATTACTTGAGCGTCGCACGGCGGATGGGGCGGGGAGCATTGAGGCAAGCGACGTTTAATGTTTGATCAACCTAGGGACGGAGTATGGAAGGTGTTGTGCGAAGAGGCAACGGCGATTGAGCGGTGATATATATCCATACACATCATGGCATACGGGCGACTTTGCAGCCGATGGTGGGCTTATAGACGATGGACAGAGCCGCGAAAGCGTGCTATGAGATTGGAATGAAATGAAAGCGTATGTTGATCAAGAACTATGGGCCTTCGTTGTGACGTGCAATATTTTCGGTGGCACTGTCTAAGCCTCCGATTCGCAAAGCAATTGAGAGTCAGCAGTAAATTAGTCGGCATACTTGTCTTCGCATGTTTGGCCCCCAGAGCATCTCGTAAGGGCAACTGAGCTACGTCGGATCTTCCCCCGCGTCCACGGTTCTATCAACAAACTGCGACCACTCGAGGAATGTTCCAACGATATATGCCAGGCGGCGATGGCTGACAGAGAAAGTGATTGACTGTCGGAAATGCCGTGACAAGCTACTCTTGTCGAGGACGTTGTCGATTCGACTTTTACCCAGGAAGGATCAACTTGTCATGGTGGAAGAGCGATACCATCCCAACACCGGGGCACCACAATATGTGACTCACCACTCAATCTTGTTTTTGGACGGACTGGTTGCTCTCCTGCTCTGTGCTTTTATATCGCGGAGGTTTGAATAGGAGGTTTGAATAGGAGGTTTGAATAGGGATCGTCCTTCGAAAGGCGAGTACGGTAGGCATGTGGTAGGGTTGAGCTTGAGCTGTGCTGGGTCTTGCGCTCACGAGATGAGGTCCGGACGTCGTGATTCGAAGGTATAAAGATGGCATGTTGGAGCTTGACGTTACAATCTTCAGGAATGCCATTGCCACATGCGTCTTCGTTCAACCAATGCTGGTCAATTCTTGGACGCTCGTCCAAAGACTTTGCTGTGATCTCGCGCGGAGGAACGGGGGCTTTGGGCGGTCATGTCGGTCGAAATTCATCGTCTTCTATGTCCTGCCTGGTGTTGGGCATGAATACACCCCGACAGATATCTCGAGGTCTTGCAGGACTTGTCGCACAAAAGGCCGAAAAGTCTGAGGAGCTGTTCTCGATACCGGAATGGTTGTCTTTGGTCACGTCAGTGAGAAGCCGACCCGAGGATTCATTCGTTGTGGGAGAAGTAGTAGCATTAGCATTAGAACGTCTAATATAGCACCGATCACATCGGGTCAGGATTTTTCATCATGAGGCTTGGTCTACGCATGGTGCTGGTGTAACTTCTCAAGACATCAGTAACCCATGACGTTTCTGCCCGCAATGATCATTTTTGGTGGCTTCCGCCTCTTGAATGTGCCATGGTGGTTTAAGTTGCTCTGTCGGGTTGGCCTTGGCAAGGTCGATGGCAATCCCCCTTTTCCATTGGTGACACCACATGGTTCAGAGTATTGGTGGGAAATAAGATGAGAATAGCGAAGACGAAGACTGGCAACGATGGGTATTGCAAGAATGGGCTGAGATACAGATGCGATACAAGCGTTTCAAGAACAGAACCGGTGTGGCTTCTCATGTACATTCATCAATGATGCCTTGCTGCAAAGCACCAGGCACGCCGGATTGTGTTAAAAGATGGGAGCAGGGCGACGTGCATCCTACTTTATATCAAGTCACGAGCTAGCGTAGCTGAGGCTACATGAGGCAAGTAGACTATGCAGGCAGGGCCGCAATCTCTATGGAGAGACTGCATAGTCCACGCTGTGGTCAATGAATTCTATAAAACAGGCTGAACTGCCGTCTCTAGACTAAAGTATGGTAGGACAGAAGTCATACGCTGGTGCTCGTCTGTACCTCAATGATCCATCGGCCTCTTTACTGCTCGATATCGATACTCCACAGTGATGGCTGCGCGATGGAAGCATTATTCAACTTCAAAATCTTGCTCGCGATCCCTTTCGTGTTATGGTGAGATAATATGGACGTGTTCAGGACTTGCTAGGCGCCGGAGGGAGGACCCGGACGGCGGCGATGAGTATTCTGCACTAACGTGAAAGTGCCACGGGGTTGGACGTTGCAAGCGTAATACGACTTTTAGTAGGTAAGAAAGATTTCTCGACACCAGAAACTCTCGGGACCGTTTAGTGGTGGCATTGTGTGAGGAGCTCTGGCGGAAGAAGGATATGCGGAGGGTCTTGTACGTTCCCCGGCGCCGCAAGTGCTCGGTGTGGGATCAACAGTGAGAGCAACAACATCACTGTAAAGTGAACCGAGATTCTGAACCGAGTGAGTACGAGGACGCAAATCGTAAAATCTCCACTCGTTGTTCCTCTTTTTGAGGGAATGGGACCTGAAGGCTGTTTGACATTACAATATTGGGTGCCGTTTGGATAGTACCTCGGGGTGGTTGCCAACGATCCACGGCTCCTTTGTTATTCCCCAGAATACATCCAACACGGTGACAACGAGCGACTAGGATGCGAATCTGAAATCGTCGAAGAAGTAGTTCATGTGATTCATCATCTGAACAGAAGGCCTGGCCGATTGATGCTGTTGGCTTGAACAAAATAAAGGCAAAGCCCGGACGACAGATCATCTCTGAGGACCCAATGACATGATTTTGGCTAGTCTATTGTGTTAAATTCATCGTCATCCCAAAGCTAGAAACATGGATTGACGTTAGCTGCTGTGCGTGGCGCAGGCCTCTCGGGCTTGAGATGGATCGATCAGACTTACCGCCCGGGTTGCCAACTAAGCAAATTCGTTCGAAACTCTTGGTGAACATGGAATTGAATTTTTGTATAAGCATGTAATAGTTGCCCCTGTTACTAGATTGGGCGACAAGAGAAATAGAGCCGGTGCAGCGCGAGTTGTCTGTGACAAGCAGTTAATTGTGCGGCCCCCTGCATCAATGATCTTCGACATATGTCAGTCTCAGCGAAGCTCCTGGAAGACGACATTCATTTCGTTGTCCACACCTCTCTTACTAGTATTTGGGATCTTGTTGATGAATAAGATGAGCAGCTTGCGCGTGAAATGCGTCAGTCCCTAAGGGACTTGAAGCTGCATTGCTTTCACACCCTCATTAAATAACCAACACAGGCAAGAATCTATAAACGTTTGCCTTAAGATGGTATAATTAGTTCATTCTGTACTGATATACACATCTCACTCTTGTATTCTCTGCAGGCTGGGTTCGTCTTATGGAGCCACCTCGACGGGCTGAACCATATGAACTATAAAAGCCATACTTTCAACATGCCAGTGATGAAGCAGAAATGGTCGCGTCTCTATTCATGAAGACGAACTCTTTGAGCCGATACTGGACAGTCTATAATGAGAGAATTTGGACAGCTCAACACAATTTCATGTACATCTCTCTCCTCAGGTATTCTCTTAACTTCATTCACAGACGACAGATGACAAAATGCGGTTATTTCAGAAAAAACGGATCTCATTTCGCAGTCCTCGAGAAACCTTTGAAACTACGCTGCAGAGCTCGAAGAAGGATGACCAATAGACTTTCGCGGCATTTCTAGTACTAAAAGCCCGTCCATGGATAATTTCGGAGTTCTTTATACAAGTTTAGGGCAGCGCTTGATATTATGTTGGTCTCCCAGACTCCAACCCATATATATACTACTAATGTGCTGAAGCAAATGGTCCCACAGTCAATTCCACCATCCGACTACTTTCAGGACTTGCTGCAATTCATCCTCAGCATGGCTTCTTCATCGATAGCAATCAACACCTGCAACGCGTGTCAACGGGCCTCTTCACGGACACCAGCCGCTGCCGCTGTCCATCTCGCTCGAGCTGCACGTATACTGCCAAAGCAGGCTGTTGAGACTGTGCAAGGTAACTTGGCTATTCAAAGACAAGACAAGATATACCACTGGCTGAAGAGTCACAGTCGAAAACTCTTTTAGAAAGACAAAGTACAGGAATCTAGACGCCAGCCTTGCTTCTGATCGGTTGTAGACGCTGAAGTGCAGGCCTCAGCTAGGCAAAATGAGCAGTATCAAGTCATATTGTGCGAAAGAGACCAGTGATTATGCGTTGTGGTATGGGTGTTGTAGGTAGGAAGGTGTCATAGCACAAGACCTCTTAGCCGTATGCTCATCAGCAACCGTCGTGCTTTTAATTCAGATAAATAAACGCCGGTATCATCCATATGTGTCGGCTTCGTTTGTTCATACCTGGTTTATTACGAGAGCGGAGTCCTGGCACATTTGAAGTAAGCATATGACATCGCTTCAGATACCTCACTAGAAAGATACTATAAAGACGTCAGTAGTTGTCCCGCCAAAGAAAACGCTGAGTATCCTGCCTTATTGCGGCTTCTCTCCGAAGAGACCGAGTCTATAGGTCGCATACCACGTCTCTTAATAGTGAGAAGTTCCCCTTCCCATGGTCGTCTTGACGCTACGGTTCTGGCCATCTGCGGTCTCGCCTTTGTCACGCTGGCATCTGATGTAAGTTACGGTTCCAACTATGGCCCCTCTTGGGTAATAAACGTGGTTTCCTTTGTATGTTGGCTCTGCAATGAAGGTTATGCTCTTCAGCATTCTGACCACTGGAAGGACATGCAACAGCTTTGGTGGCCCTCATAGTGGTATCGGATATTGAATTCGGTCTGCAAAAAAATAAAAAAATAAAATAAAAAACGGCTACTCATACGTATAATTCCAAAAAGTAGAGAGAAATCAGTGGACGGTGACGTGACCGCCGTGACTCCAGGCCAGAGGACGACGTTGTGTTTTCCAGAAGCCCATCACTCCATCCAAATTCTCTGAGTGTGGTTCTTGAAATGAACCTCATCGAGAGACTTTCGATGCGGTCTTCATCTTTTCTCAAATAGGATTCTTCTCTGGCAAGTGCCCGTGGTTTAATACGATGCGTCGAGTATCATCTCATCGCGGCACCTCTGTCTTCAACCCCACCAGAGCACGCAGTCGGCCTCATTTAATCGCGGGCGGCACCTTGAAAAAACCCTGAATTGACCAGAACAATCCACTGTCCCTGCTCCCCGTTCAGCATTCTTCAGGTTATTGATTGCTTGCGGCAGAATCCCAGACTTCATCGCCCATGCTTGATGGCTTGGTCTCGCCGATCGACCTTTGTGACGATTGTGCTCGTGGTGTATTCCTCATGACCAATACACGAGCAAGAGAGACGAAGCAGCTACCTTTCGAATTTCACTCGTGACAGTTGAAATGTCTTTCCAACATGATGAAGTCAACAAGCTGCAGACAGCCAAGTCACTCGACCCGCCCTACGTTCATTCCTGTTGCTGTCTGCTCCGAAATTATGTACGCTTGAGTTTGACTTATACACGCATTCTGGTAGATTGCCCCTTCACACAAAATGTTCCCACACGTTTCTCGAGACTAAGAGTTGCATATAAAGGATGGCTGTTGGGGTTCATCGTCGTAAGCCACACCAACCCAATACTTTTAGCCTTCGCATGGGTTTCGAAGCCAAGGCAAGTGCCATCCGTTGGCGGTTTGGGGCATCAGACTGTGACTTATGTGTATCATACAAGTTCATCTGTAGAGGGCCATTTTCGTCCTTGTCCGGTGCTATGATGGCATCAATAGCCGGCGGGAAGAGACCCCAGAGACCTCTGGTGCCCATCGCGTTTTACCGTACTGATACATTGTACTTCGCACTCACTTGTTAATTAACCCTCGATTTTATGTCAAAGGCTGTACAAGGCCCTATTCTCAAAAGCTTTCCGCCGATTGTTTGGCAAAAGTCGATCTCTCGTGAGTAGGTTCATATATGTACATTTCGTTTCAATAACGACTCGACCACCGGATTCTAAGGTATTCTCAGCAAGCTTAAAAGCCCAATGACATTGCGCTTCTCGAAAGTCTATCACACAAACCAAATCTAGTTGGATGCTGTCGCAAATGCAATAAGTCCAGTTTCAGGCATGTGGCTATGATTTGCACCATCGCAACCAGCCAGCTCGGCTCGACATCGACGTCTACTTCATTCTCAAGCTTCCTCTCTCGCTGATATCGGTTGCATTGTGGATATAATACTAATCAAACAGAGACGCCAGAGAGAAAGAGATCCAAGAATTTCGAGGCGAGCCAGTCCGCCGCTGCTTCACACAGCTCACGGTGCTATTCCCACGGTTGGGTTTTCCTACATTTGGAGGGCGTGAAAACATGAGCCAAGCTTTTCGACGAACTTCAGATGTCTCAACGCAGAAGACTTGCATCGCCAGACCATTGTTCTTGTCTCTAATTCTCCTGCCCTGCACTACATACAGACAGAGTAAGATTATCAGACGCGTCTCACGCAGTATATAACCCGCCCAAAAACAACTTCATTGACCTTTCCCAATCGAAAACCAATACGGATCGCATCCTTGCAGTCTATTGTCCCAGCAAAACGTGAGAGCTCTAAATTTCTCTTCGACTCGAAACACACAAAAAACATGAAGCCTGCCACACCAACCAAACTCCCTCTCAAGCCAGCCCCGAATACCCTCGGAACGCAACGGGACGATACTGATGAACACGGACTCACTGTATAGCACAAATTACCACACTCGGGAGTTGTACCAGAACATGGCATAACACACACACTACATCCTCGAAAATCGCCTATATACAACCAACCCGCACTAAATGCGCTCGTTGCATTGATGCAAACAACGACTTTGCAGCCTCTGCACCTCTTTATAGGTAGTGGCCCAAACGAATAATCACAGATGACTCGAGAGTCTTATGATGAATTTTTCGGTAATTGTGGTCTCAATCCCAGCGCTCCTCTTGCAAATGCCCCTCGTCTCAGGGCGTGCCGTCTGTCATGAGCCGATCTCGCCATGTGTATCTACCAAGCGCGTAGCAACAGAAAAGGCAGCAGGTCCACGCATATAAGGAAGGATCAAGCGCTTCAAAATTACTCTCACAGAAGCCACTTCGTCTGTTTGGCGAAGTACGCTGCACGATAGTCACTCAAGCAAACGTACGTGTAAGTCCATGTACTCAACTCCCATGAGAAACGCAACTCCACAACGTCACTAGGCCCCTCACTATCATGCACTCTTGCCAGCTGATTCACTTGGGATACCCAAAGGCCAACAGCAGCTTCACTAAAAATCGAGACTCGCAGACACCCTACCCTTCACTCTATCAGACCAAAGTTCCCTAGAGGCATCATCACGTACCACAGAGATTGAGCAGTGCGGTCGTCTGCATTCACTGCGGCCCAGGTTCCAATTCGCGCGGCTCCCACGCATCAGCACACCTTCATAGAACTCGATATCCGCATCAATCCATCTCGTCGATGTTCCTTCCCTTTGCATTAGAGCCCCTCACCTCAGTCTCCGATCCAACAACCAACGACCAACGACCAACGACATCTTCATCCCTAACCTGCCCGTCCACCCAGCGTCCCAACCTCCCAATTGGCATCTTGGCTTTCATGCAGTGTAACAGGAACCCTAATGCAGAAGGTGTGCATGTCAGACAACACGATTCTGCATCGAGACGCGCCGTGTTGTGGGGGAGGCGAACGGCCCATGTGGGATAAAGAAACGTCGAAAGGCTGTCAGATCAGCGTCGAGGAACAAAAAGTAGGGCGCATCATGGGGATATGCCGGAATCTGGCCAGGCCCAGGGCCCTTCGGCGATCGATTCGCTAGTTACCCCATGCGTCCATCTCCTCCGGGCCACCGCTCGGCTCCGAGATGATGTGATGTCCGGAGCGTCGTCACATTTTGCGATCCACAAGACCCAGCTAGGGTTGCATCAGTCACATGCCTCCTCGGTATAACAGTCAAGCCCACGCTTTTCGTAGTCTACAACTTGAATGAGGCCTGGAATGCCATCAATTGCTCTCGCACTCGGCAGGTCGACAGAGACCTCCGAGGGCTGTGGCCGGCAACAGCTGCCGGCCTCACTACCTCTCTGTAGGACAAAATGTATCCGGCGCAAAACCAATGTTCCCCCCCCCAACGCCCAGCCGTGAGCTGTGTACCAATCGGAATCTGTTTTTGTTTGTTCTTGAAACTCCCAGTTCCCCCAGTGTTTTGTTTTGTCTCTGTCCCTAGGTATGATGATGAAGAAGCAGAATAAGAAAAAGGAAAAGAAGTGAGGTATGTGGATACTGGTTCTTTGTCCAAAAATCGTGCCATCATGAAAGAATAAGAAACTTGCAAATGGGAAGCACCAGAAATGAAAACGACGAGTGGTAAAAGTATCGCCTGCGCTCTGGATCTGGATCTGGAATCTTGCTGCTGCAATGCTTGGAAAGGAAAAGCCCCGCCTCCAATGCCGTCGCTTGGATGAAGTCAATGGACGTGTAGAAATGAAGTCGTCAAACGTACAAAAGGCCGTGTCGAAATCTGAAGTGAAATAGTTCAATGTAACAGGAATGGGTGCAAGGTGTGCTGTTTGAAATCGAGGGAGTTACGAACAGCCGTTTCTCTCGCACGCAAATAAAAGTCGCCGTGATAAGCGAGTGTTTTCTGACGCCAAAAAAACAGGAAAGCAATGCCTCGGGTTTACCGTGGTGAAGCTGCTGCGCTCCGTGATGCATCAAAATGACATGGATAAGCAGTCTGGCGCGCTAGATGCCCCGCTGGAAAGATGGCCGTTGATCGGGCCTAGAAAGCGTCGGTTCGGATAAGGCGGCACTCGTTTAGAGGATGACACATCGGTGGCCATCTGCGCGTCTCCGTCTGCGATTCTTCCGCTTGGCGAAGCCCATGATGCCGGCGTTTTTCTCGTTCTCGTGGTCGTCCTCGTCGTGGATGGCCTGAGCCTGGATCTTCTCGTCTTTCAGGAGCAGCTGGCGACATATGTCGATGAAGACGGCGTCAACGTTTGCTGAGAAATGGTCAGCAGTCTTCCAGTCAACACATTGTGGGACAGTGACGTACTCCTTGTTCTAGCACTCGTCTCATAGTATGGGGCATCCCACATTTGAGAGCAGGCAAAAGCTCTTTGTCTGGGTACTGATCGCTGCTCCTCCAAGTCGGCCTTGTTGCCGACAATAACAATAGGCACGTTGTCGTCGTCTTTGATGCGCGTGATTTCCTCTCGAAGCATCTCAATCTCATTCATCGACGAGGATGATGTGATGCTGAAGACCAAGATGAATCCTTGACCGGATTTCATGTACAAATCTCTCATGGCCACTGCTCTCATGTTAGATTAGACATGTGGTAAGATGGAAGACAGGCTCACCAAACTGTTCTGTTCCTGCAGTGTCAAGGCTGCGGGCATTGTCAGATGCTGCTGTCTCATGACGCATAGTGCTACTCACATTTCCAAGACAACCTGCCGTCCCTGCGTTTGACCGAGTCAGTGATTCGTTGAGCCTAAAATGACATGGCGACTCACATCAACCTGGAGCTGTGTCCGGTAGGTGTCCTCAATGGTAGGATCATAGCTCTCAATCCACTCATTGTGGACGAATTGGGCTGCGAGGAATTGTCAGCATCAAACTCTGACCAGGAATGCCAGCTGAAGTGTGGATGCTCACCTGTTAAACAACTCTTGCCAACACCTCCTTCAAAAGGGTCAGAGAGGAGCACGTGACGAATGTTTTCTTGGCATAAACTTACCGGCGCCCAAAACAACGACATGAAGCTCGCGACTGGATGGGATGATTAGTTTGCATTCCCCACGAGAGGAGAGCTCGAAAGGGATCAATCACATACCATGATTGATAGTGTCTATTGTGGCGTGACATGTTTGCTGGTTGAGACTGCTTTTTTTTTTGCAGCGGTGCGGGTTGGGTAAGTCTATTTGTGGTAGAAGTGCGTTCGATCAAACAGTCGAGATTTGGGCAAGTGAGTGAAGTCGCCGGTTGGTGATGCTTTTACAGCAGGTCGGCCTCGGTTGAGAAAGGACCGCCGGGCTGGTATCCTTCGCAAAATGGCAATTGGCGCGTCATGCGGCAAGGCGGTCGCAAAGGTTAAATAGATTGGCGGGGAAAAGTTGCAAGAGCGAGAGGCTGGCGGAGTATTGATGAGGTCCGAAAGGGAAGCCGGTGACGAATTGGCGGCAGCGAGTGGAAATGCCGTGCAAATCTCTCTAAATCGGGGGAGAGCGATTTACGATTTGCAGACCACAGCAGCGGACAGCAGTAGGAGATGCAACAAGGTACCCGAAGTGGACGAGGGAGGATGGCGGGGGGGCCCGAATGCAATTGTAGTTGAAGCGCAGAGGGTCGAGGTTTGAAGGACGGGGGCTCGGGTCAGGGAGTTCTGGGTCTGGCCCGTCCGAATTGATTGGAAGAGTGGGGAACGAAGGAGGGGGGTGTTAGCCTGGGATATGGGTAGGGGGGGTGACGGGGAACGGGGGACGAGCAAAATGCAGATGCAAATGCAGATGCACGGGGGGGAGAAGAACAGGTGCAAGGTGCAAGGTGCAGCGCAGCAGCAAGCTGGGTGGAAGCCAAAAAAGAATAATGGAAGATGGGGGCGGCCAAGCAGCAGCAGCAACACCACCACCGTATCTAGGTAGGTAGGTAGGTAGGTAGGCAGGCAAGCAGCTCAGGATGGTAAGTAGGTAGCGTGAAGAGAGAGGAAAAGACGGAAGAGGAGGAGGAAAAGACAGAGGGTCAAGATGAGGAAGACGGGAGGCAGAAAAGAGAGATGGAATCCAAGTTCGCGGCAAGGCTCTCTCTCTTTTTCTGTGCCCAATGGAAGTTGGCTAAGGCAGCGCGCGGTAGGTCCGTTGGTACAGTGCAGCAGGAAGAGGCGAGTTTGGCTTGTCCACCCGTCGTCTGGTCTGCAAGGGCCTCTCGTAAGGTAAGGTAGGTAGGTTCCTGAAGCAGGTACCAGGTAGGCAGGGGACGCTAGGTCAATGTCGGGGTCGAGTGGATAGGTGCCCTGTGGTGAGTGAGGGTGAGCTGTTGAAGTTGAGACGTTGATGGCGGTAGCCAGAGTGCCTGGCGGTAGCAGGTAGAGGTTAATGTAGCGGCTGCCCGGTGAGGTTACCGCAGGTGAGAGACTTTGCCGCAGCAGGTTGCCTTGGATGTGGTGCGTGCCGCTGCTGGGCGGGCTGTCAGCTCAAGCATGAGGTGGAAATGTACCTAAGTTAAGGCACCTACCTTGCGGGCCTGAACGGGTACGTACTGGGTCTGCCCCAGGTCGTGGTCCAAGTACACTACACTACTACTGTGTAGGTAGGTATCTATCTGTAAGGTGACGGGAGGCGGAGGGGCGTGTGAGAGAGGCAAAATATTCGCCGACCAGGCTGAACGGTCAGGATAATGCAAAAGATAAACCCAGCTGAATGAAGGATTTGGGAGGGTGGGGGCGTCACGAGCAGAAGTCAGGTAGCAGAAGCAGGGAGGTCAGTGATTGTCAAATGCAGTCGTCACTTCTGTCTTGCTGTAAGGTAATCGGACCTGGTTGTGCTTTTTCTTCTTGTGCTTGCAGTGCTGCAGTGCGGTGCAGTGTCGCCAATGGGGTCGTCAGAGACGATGGTGTGTCCATGTAAGTAACTGGTGATCCCGGAGAAAGCCAGCAAGTGATGCTTTGGTTGGTTGGCTGGTACTGTGGCTGTCGTCCTGGAGGCCCGGGACAAGACAGGACGATTGAGGTTGATCTGATCCGATACCTTACTTGAGGTCAGCTAAGGTTATTTCCGCTTGCCGGCTGCCGGGCTCGACTGCATTGGCTGACCGAAATAGACACTGTGGGAAAAAGCAAAAGCAACAGATAGCAGGCCAGGCGGAGGGGGGGGGGGGGAGGAAGAGAGAAAGTAAAGGTAAAACGATCAAGTGATGAAGTCAGCAGCAACACGGAGAAGAAAGAAAGCTCAATGCCAATGCCGGAGCGCCAGGATTCAGGCTCTGGACAGGCAAGGCGAGCCGGAGGGATGAAGCAAAAGGCATCGAGTTGATTGATGGCAGAGCATGTGTTGATGGTTGCACGCATTACAAGACACAGCCGCCAGGTGACATACCGCAACAAGGGCCAAGGCAAGGAATGGCTGTTCTGTTTGGTGGAAGGAGCCCAAAGAACAAACGACTCGTCAGGGCTGAGAGGCGAGAGGCGACGTGTGGCGGCAACAGATGGCGAGGGGCGGGTGCGGGTGCGGTGCGATGCACGCGATATACGCAGTCTCTATGTAGGTACGCGTAGGTGACGGGATGGGATGCGATGTGATGCGATGTGGGTGATGTGACTGGCGGGCGACGACGGGTGACAGGCCGAGGGATTGGACGAAGAGACGAGAAGAGAAAATGCTTATTGCTGACGACGGACGAGATGGAGACGAGACTACGCAGTACATGAGACGAGGAAGCGACGGCGGGAGGGGCATGTAAGAATCCCCGGGCGGTCCACGGTCCACGGATGCCTGGTCCGTACCTTGCCCGATGGATACAGATGCGCTCTACAGAGTAAGAGTATCCGTACCTCGCAAAGCAAACCCAAGGCACAGTGTCCGCCGGAGAAGGCGGATGATGAGACGATGCGATGAGAGAATCATCAGAAGCAGGAGGCGACCAGGAGTGGAAAGGTGTCTCGCAGCTTGGATGCTGGACTGTCTCGAAATAACGGAGAGGCTGACGCTACTGTCGGACGCTTGCGCAGTAGGTCCAACGTCGTCAATGGCCCCAAGCTATTTGGGGCAGCGGGCTTTGTCGTGTGCACAAAGGAACAACGTGAGATTTGGGGATTGGCGGTTTGCGAAGACGGCGGCGGTGTTTGAGAGTGAGGTGGTTCCCCGTTTCTGCCGTTGCATGGTGCGCCTACCATGAAGTAGGTATGGTGAGGTGAGGTGGTGATGTGGTCCCGTCGTTGGTGCGTGGTGTCGATGTTGATCCGGGGGTCCATCTCCACGCTTCTTTCCTTCCTTCTTTCCCAAAATGGCATGCTGCCCTCGCTATATGTCCGATAGTTGAGCCAAGATGCAGTGATATCTCCCCGATGGACAGGTTGGGTTCCAATTGGCCAGTTGAGGTGGCCTAGTGTATGTGCAGTGCAGTAATACCCTGGCATCTCGTCACTGGCGAGTGTCGTTTGACCGGGCGAGTCTCATGCCGCTTAGACGGGGTTTTGGTGTCTTTGGGGCAGGTCCAACGGATGAGGTGCTCTGCACTCCGGCCTGGGCGGTCCCGTCTCTTTTGGCCGCGACGGTCAATGGCCAGAGAAGGCAAGCCGCAAGCACCGCTGGATGAGCCTGAGGTGGAATCTATGGATGCCCTGAGGAGCAGAGGAGGAGAGGAGTTGTCGAACGGCGCGTCTTCTCCTCTTCCAGCGAGTCAGGCTGCCGTCTACCCAGAGACCCAGAGAGCTGCGACGCACGAGCACCGCTCCTGCATGGCCGGTGGACCAGCTCCAGCGGTGCTCAACCGTCCCATGTGGTAAGGTGCCTCCAGCCAAGGGGACGGTGGGCTCACGAGTGAGTTGGTTGACCTCTCATGTGTTGGGGTGCTCGCTCTCGAGCCTTTTGACAGGAGAGAAAGTGGAGTTCAGGTCACAGTGGATGCCGACGAGTTGTGTTTTAGCGCGCTCCTGGTGTTTCTGTTTCTCAGTCTTTCCTGTCTTTTTTTTTTTAATGGCTCCGCGTGTGGCAGCTGCAGGTGCAAGTGCAGGTGCAGGGCAGAATGGACAGGGCAGAAGAGACAGGACAGGGCAGGAGCGGCGATGGGACGGTGGACAGTGGACAGTGGACCCCAACGACTGCCTCACCTCGTGGTTCGTCCCGGTGGCTTCCAGCCATTGAAAGCCCTTGCCGCGGCAGGCCACGCTGCCCCCCAGTCTTCCAGTTCTTTTCCATGCCGTCCCATCGGCCATTTTCCTCTCGTGCAACCTACCTTCCTACCCAAGCTACACTTTCGTCCGTAAGGTAAGAGGTAGAGACCAAAGCCGTGTATTCCGTTGCAAGCTATTTCCCGGCCAAGATACTCGAGGTCGATGCAGAGTGCGCCTGCCCTGCGTCATTGACCAAGTGGGGAGCTCCCTCCTTCCTGCAATCAACGCCTCCCGTCAAATCCTGCCTTCCCTGCCTAGGCGATTGATTACATTACGGATCCATATACCTTCCATAGACACATTCGCTCCTTCTTCAGTCTCTGACTTGACACTCGGCCGAGGACACAGCATCCCGGCTGCTCTTTCCCACTAGCCCTTGAATCTTACCTAAGGCAAGGTAGCTATCGGCACATGGCAGGGAAAGTCTCCACTCCACGACACTCCTCTCCACCTTCTTCCTGTCCGCTGCCCACATCACCTACGCACTCGGGGTAGTCCAACCACTGGCAAGAGCATGACTGACTCCCTCTGAATGCAGATTCCAGCATCTCCGTATCAGAGTTTCCATCCTGCGTCTACCAAACATTTTAGCTCGCATTTTCTCCTGCTTCCTGCATCCCTTTCCCAGGGACTAAATGCACAGCCGCACTCCAGCCAATGCACCTTGGATGCAGATGCAGGGCCAATGCACAGGGAATCGGCCATGCATTCGTACCTTACCTAAGGCCTTGCTACCTGTTCCTCCTTCTCCGTCTCCGTCTCCTCCACCACCGCCTCGCACCCGACAATGCAACAACTCGCGCTCCTTTCTACCCCGAGCTCTGAACCTTGAGGTACCTATCTACCTTACCTGAGGTGGCTAGGTAAGGATGGAAGCCACCGACAGCAGACGGGACTGACCAAGGTGATGCAGCTATTCCATCCTGTGAGTCTGCGAGATGCTCTCTCGCTTCTGATCCACATGCACCACCGTATCCCAACACAGCCTGTCCATGCCAGCCCGGGGCATGCTTCCATGCACTTCATCGACCAAAGTCACCTTGGACACTGCCGAACACGCACGCGCTCTATGAGGGGTTAAACTGGCACCCGACTCTTCAACTTCATCGACATTTCCCGATCCGGTCACAACCTTCAACAGGAACCACCGAAGAATCGACCGCGACCCGTCTCCCACTTCCTGGACCCCAGTCCCTCAGACGTTGTCAACCATTTCATGACTTGCCAAGAGGTCCACCCCTATCAACCACAAATCCTTCATCTACACTCAATCAATTGTCAGAATCATCACCGCAGATACCCGTATATCCACGAATGACCCGCAACCGAACCAAATTTGTCGCGGACACTCGGAGCCGAAGACTAAGACACGTACGTCACTGTCCGCCTGTCACTTTCAACCTCTACCAAGTAGGCAGCTTGCAAAGACTCGCAAATTTCCGGATAGACGAGGGTCAGCCGCCTCCCGCCTTATCCCCGGTGAGCAATCGGCCAGTCCAGAGCAAACCAACAAGCCAAGACTTTGAACTCGCCGTTAATTCGCCAATCGCAACTCGTCATTCTCTGCCTCCAACCCGCGCTCGTCATAAAAATTTTCTCTCCTTCCCAAATAGCCTGATATCAACATCTCAACAACAGGCTCCCTTGCGCCTTACACCTGTGAACCGACTGGTGGGATTCCGGGGTCCCCAGATTGCTAGCCGCAGATGCGACTGCAGTCTTCTCGCTTCTTGCAAAGTCCACTCCCTTCAACTTTCTGTCACATCACTACGGCCCGATACCGAGGCCATGACGACTGCGACACTCCATTCCTCGGCCTGGGCGTCCTTTCTGGGCAAGATCCTAACTTCAAACCTCCTATCACCATCACCATGACGTTGCAAGTCCATGTCTTGTCCAGGAACCCAGGCCGGATTCTGGCCCCCAACTCGGTATGAGCTCCTGTCTGTGCTGCTGGATGACATTGTTCTCCATGCTTTTGGATTACTGAGATGAGGTGGTTTCGTTTACTCCTCATCACCCGCATATCGACCCCGTTGCCAACCAAACAAGACATCTCGATTCTGAGATTGCTGCTCCTCGACCCGCTCCCCATGTCCGGCCTGCGGGCTTTACCCTCGAAGGAACAACTTCTGCTTGAACCGAGGAACCGGTCTGCCGGGTTGCAGACTTGGCAAACGGCGTCTAGACCCCGGGCCACTCAAGTGCCAGCGACGGCCTGTCAACGTTCCTCCACCTGGAGCCCTGGTCCGTCTCTGATGCCTCGGTCGTTGCAGCGGCAGAGATTTTCGACAGCGGTTCGCCCCTGGTTCGTTCGATATGATCTCCATCGACATGGCTGATGTCGTTTATTCTCGAACAGCCATGTGGAAACTGACACCATACTCGCCAAAGAGCCGAGATGTCTACTGCGAGACAGGCGCCCAGGCCAATTCTCCGCCATCTCACCTTTCCACGTGGCGGAGATGAGACGGACTGAACCATTAGCACCACAGAGTTTCAGGCAGGAAGTCTAAATCCTCTAACCACCCTGACCAAGTCAATGCGCCAATTCGTCGTCGATCCCCTAAATGCTCGGCCCCCAATACTCGGTCCCAAAATCCGGGTCACCTCATTTCGACAATTGATGACTTCTGCTTCATCGTAGCAAACATCTGTCGATGCAATTTTCAACCGTCCATTCTTCTACGGACAACTGTCATTGTCGTCCTTGGTTGAAACTCCCGTTCTACCATTCTGCCGCGGTCAAATTTCGCCAACGCAATTGCCGCAAGTGCCACCCAATATCGAGTCTTTCGATGTTTATGCCGTCGAAGTTGTCCTTTGAGCCAAACCTGGTGTAGCCTGCGCCGCATTGCAATGGGTTTCCCAGTGCTTCCATGCGGAGGATCTGCAATCGCACAAGCTAGTCTCTAGTTCATCTCGCAATCCCCAGTGGTCAATATCGACCTTGCGCTAAACTGTGCAGACTTATTCTCAGGCTCTGTGCACGCATCACAGGCCTTCGCCTTGCCTGCGTACCTGAGAATAGCCAACAGATTGATCTGCCTTGGAGAGAACGCACTGGCCCGTGCTGCTATATTGAGCACTCCAAAGTCTGAGCTCGATGTTCCTTTCGCGCGAAGGTCGGGCCCGAGTCGCCCGGAATCATCAGGAACCAGAGTTCCCGAAGTGCGCGGTCAAGTTGATACCCGAAAGCGATTGAGCCTGCTACTGCCACTCAAGAAACTGCCGGGTCGGCCGCGCGGTCTCGATTGAGTGATCCCATCGCGCCGCGCCTTGCAATCCAGGACTGGGTTGAAAGACGCCTTCCCATCGGGCACGGGTTTCTGCGTATCACCATGGTTCCGGATTCATCCTCCAAATCGCTTGTCATTGCCTGACTATTGGATAATCCCTCCGGGGAGGCAGGCTGCCGCTTGTCGTGTACCACCACGTACGCCACGTGCTTCGTAATGACGAGCCAGTGTGTCTCCGCTGCCACCGCCGTTCCAGGAGTACACGACCGAACCGGACGTCTAGGAGCGGGATGCGGCTCAAGGCTGGGGCTGTGCCGATCTCGTACTAGAGATCCACAGGTCACATGGCATGTTCTTCAACTCCATGGCTGGCTGAGTACGGATAGAGCCAAGATCTTCAGGCAGGTGATGGGATCATCCGCATATCGACTGCCACATACCGGACTCGAATCCGCCCCGGCCACCGTGTGAGCTCAAAGGCGGCGTAGATACGAGGCTGGCACAATCACAGCATTGGGACAAGATGCCGTACGTAGCCTCTGACAACGACCAGCCGTCTCACCCTTGTCCGCGTCCCTGTCAACCTGCCATTCGTTTGGGAGACTGCTTGATACCGTCGAGTGCCCCCACGCTGGCATCACCGGACGAGATAACGGCCACAGGCAGCGAGAGAACATCTCTGCCCCACGCAGGGCAACCGAGGCAGACACAACCTTGGTTTAGAGTTGAATCGCAACCGACCTTCTCTTAACGTGATGTGAGCCCGAGATTGATTGGTCTCTCATCTCGCCGACCCACCGCGCCGGAACGCACCCCACCACGTCGCGCCCACCACCCAATCCTCGCTCGACGACAACTTCCGGCCTCGTCGCCGACCCTAACATACGCACATTTCGCAGCTGCCATCAACAATTCAAATGGTTTCGTGGTGTAGTTGGTTATCACGTCAGTCTAACACACTGAAGGTCTCCGGTTCAAGTCCGGGCGAAATCATATTGGGCGAATGGTTTAGTGGTATAATACTCGCTTAGCATCAGACAGCAGAACTGTCTAACTTGTGAGTGGTCCAGGGTTCGATTCCCTGTTCGTCCAGTCTTTTGCTGTTTAGCTCTGTTTTTAGGGGCTGGTATTGCTTTTGAGGGTTCCTAGGAGCTTTTCAGAGCCTTAGGGTGTGGTTTTGATAGTATTCGTGTAGACTGGCGGAGCCATGTAGCCACAGCAGCCAGCATGTGAGGAAGACTCAAAATTTCTGTGTTAGATAGGCGTGTGACATACTGATATAAAAGAGGGACAACGTGTCTAAAATGTAGATCGTCTTGCTTCCTGCTTAAATATTTTTACTTGAGGTACTGGGGAAGTGACTACTGAGTCTGAAGGTTGGTCACCCTTCCCTACTTGTTCCCCTCTTTGAAGCTAGACACCGGGGAGCGGCATTTGTTTCACGCATGAATGCTGTGTTGTGCTCCATCGAGATACGCAAGCCCCAGCACGAAAAGCTGTCAAGATGTGGCAGTCTGTAGGAGTCAAGAGCCAAGCAAGCAAGACCTGGCAGAGGAGCATGCTTGCAGAGGCCTTGAGAATTCAGGTTCGGCGCTTTGGGTTATGGGTCCCCTGGGCCTTTTGACAACGGCGTAATGGTAAATTCCGGAGGGCACCAGGACTTCAAGATTCTCTATCTCAAGAGCCGAAGTATGTTTGAGATACTACGACTACTTGACCATATCGGTTTCAAAAGACAAACGGGATCCCGCCAATTCCATAGCAGCGAATCCTCCTTGAGTGCCTATGACTGTGAGATCATCTTGAGTCTATAGGTGTTTGACGTTTCTCAGCGAGTACCCCCAAGTCTTAACGCCCAATGATGTTCTTCCCATCCACCGCCTCCATTCCTTCATCGACCATTTGACGGAGCTCCTCGATGTCGACATACGATTTCTCGGCGATGCTTTGAGAGCGGCGGGTGATTCCATGCTTGGCGTCCAGATGTTGCACGACTTCCGTTACTTCATTGGAGACTTCGTGGGACTGAGGCCCATCCATGTCGCGCAGACGATAGCTCCTCGAAACCCAGAACATGAGGACATCGCGGTACTGGGCGAGGCAGCTGTCGGAGACAGCAGCGTCGTGGATACCGGGGGGCACATCAAAGCGCACGACGAATCCCATAAATAACTTCAGGTTGCGCGAGAGAGGGTTCCATTTGGAGCGACCTGAGTCGCCCGCCTTGGGAGGAGGGAAGCATGCCTCCTCAAGCTGGTCGTCGGTGACATCGTCTGGAAGCCTCTCGAGTTTTTTGACAAAGTCCTGAAAGTGCGCCAGAATGGCGTCCTGTCGCTGCTGAGTTTCTTGCGAATGCCAGCGAAGGCTAGCAGCTTCTTCCGACTCTCTCTCAATCTCCGCCATCATCTTGGAGAAGCCGTCAACATCGTCGCCAGCATCAGGGTCGACACGTCGCAATCTGTCCAGCCATTCGTCGGTGGTCTCGCCGCGCTGGCGGAATTCGCTGGGCCGCTCAGGCATGGTGGGAGGATCCTGTGCCGGCTGTCAGTTGAACCTTCATGCAATGGCCGTATGGTGAACGAACCTACGAGGACGAAATAGACAGATAAGTAGGGCGAGGAGTGTGGTCTGGGGAGGGTGTTGGTATCAGCCAGATGTGGGTTTGATGGGGGAGAAAGAGGACTCTGGTTGAGAAAGAGCAAGGGAGGCAAGGGCAGACGAGAAGAAAGACCGTTAGGTGGAAAGTCTCGTCCCAGTGGTCGTGGTCGTTTGTTGTTCAGCTCGCTCTGGTTGGTTGGTCAAAGCTGGTGCTCAGGTGACGGCTTCTGCGTTGCCTTTGGCACTTCATGAGGCCAACAACAACCGGGTAGCAGCTGCCTGGTCAAGCTAGGTGAATGCGTGGAGGGAAACAGCCGCATACACAGAAACAAGTTCAAATACCGCTGCAGCTCTGCAGATTCAAGGCCAACTGGGAGTGTTTGAGGAACTATCTAGTAGTGTCGGTCGTTGGTCCATCGCCGCAGACACCCGTCATGGAATGAGCTTTGGGTCCTGCGTATTGATACCTGCAGTACCTACACATCCGTTGGCACCAGAAGAGTCATTTCTGTCGTTACAATATCAGCCTGACGGCAGCTAGACCGCTTGGAGCTGGATCGAGCCGGAACACACAAAGTTCCTGAGATCCTCGACGCTACTTAATCGCTGTAATAGATAGACAGTGGCCACCGCCATCAACGCCATGAAGATGTTTCAGTGGGCTCGCCATCTTACAAACAAAGGACTCTAAAGCCATATCATGTGGCTGTTTTCATGGTCTGATTTCCGAGCTGAGCTACTCAAGACGTCGACGCTTTCCGTGTGAGAAGTGTAGACCGTCCACGTAAGAGCGAAAAGCTACTTACTGAAACTCGTCTCGCCGGCTTGAGTACAGCTCCCCAGAATTTGGTGCAAATATTCTTCTTATTAATAGTAAAAAAGAAACTTGAGCTTACAACACAAGAATCCGAGCGGTCTGCGTCTCCATACTCGGTGACCATCTCACCGCCAACCTCGCCATCCTCCATAGTTCCCCAAGCTCTGTGAATTATTCATAAGTGTATCATATGAACCAAATCGACCATCTTCTACAGATCCCTTTCTGCCGAAAACACGAGTCTAATTTTATAACGATGCGAGTGCGCCACTGACACAGTGTGTTCATACTTGGCTGGAGTATGCCAAAGTCTATGATTTCCCCTTGTCTCTTCGTAGCCCAAGTGATCTTAATTCATAGTATATATGCACTACATCAGAATATCTGAAAGACAATGTTATTAGTCTCAGCTACCTCCAGGAAACCCTGCCGGAAGTCTGCTAGACCATGCCTGTCATTGGAACATCACATCGTATACACGTACATGTATTTAAATGACGTAGGCTTCATAGGCTTTTGCTCGTCACGGATGAAAGACTCATCCGGAGCGCTGTACAGTGACTTTAAAAGCCTGTCATAGCAGAGTATGGGGCCTAAAGTCTTTCATACGCGTCTCTTGGAAACCGGATCCAGAACAAGGGGATATCTTGCATACACGCTGACGTCCACCACCTCTTCATACGTATTCGGATTTTTGCATCCATTAAAATGCTGGAATGTATTGGGTTCTCCATACCAGAGATTCCATCCCCCATCGCATCGCTTCTGCTGGTCACACTCTCTTCAAAAGACATTGCAATGACCATTTGCGGTGAAGAGTACAAATTGCCGGTTCCGTCTAGAAGACCTCGAAGTTCTATCATCTGCGTCTATTTGACGTTCCCAAACAAACAAATGCGATAATACTGACGCTTGCATGAAGCCCGATGCTTCACGCTGACGCTAAGTTCCGCAAAAGTATAGACATCACCTCAAGTTTTACCTACTACCTGATGGGTCATCAATGAACTTATACCAAACATCAAGATTGTCTCAATATCACTCCCCAGGGTTAACTTACCTCCTTTTTCTCCCCTCTACAACCCTTCATTTCCCAGATCGCACACCCCACATCCACGGACGAAGTGCCAACATCAATGAGCTGGCGACCAGCATGCAAACTCTGCCAGACGTGAGCATCCCTCCAGGACACATCGGGACGGATGGATGATCGCAGAGCAAAATAATTTACGGCTCCCTGCTTATATACATGTTCGGAACATGCGAAGGTTTCTCGTCATGCCGATGATCTGAAAACGCCTAACGCTTCAAAGTATATTACACACTTATGATGTTCATTTCTGAATTCAACAAATTAGCGAGACTATGTCAATCTTGTCTCCCTCTTTGGTTATTATCATGCGTCAGTACATGAAAGGCATGTCGATGTTAAGAACCAGCGGTCAGTAGGCGCGATGTGAATATCATCTCGGAGGTAAACCTTTAGAATAGACAACGGACAACATGAGCGGATGATAATAACGTCTTGACGATCAAAGGGGTTGGGGAACCAAAGGTTTATTTTAGCTTGACCTCGTCGAGTGTTCTGTTGCTATCATCGATACTCTGGAATCTTCAGGCGGCTGCAAAGTTAGCGGCGATCCTGGCTCAAGAAAATGAGACCCTCTGGATTAATTAGACTAATATGCAGATCCAGCGAGGCCATGAGCCTGAGGCTTATACTTTGCGAAGCTCATGTCTATAATATTGCTGCTTGCTGCGAATATCTTCACTCTATCGCAAAGATGTTGGTTTTAGTTGGCTTTGGTGGTGGCGCTCATCGCCTTGTTTGGCTTACTTGGCGACGACCCCAAGGCTCATGTAAGGCGCCCAAGACAGCAAGTCGTCTCCGAGGATGAGTAGTGTCTCTCGCCTGCATCGGCGTCTCCTATAATCTCAGCATTATCCGGGTGTACTGATGCCCTGCAGTTCCGGTATCAGAGCTAGTGTGCTGCTTCCAAGTAGCCATGTCCTAGTTCACAGGTTTGAGAGCCATATACCATCTCGATCGTGTATCATTGGGCTTACTCGGAGCATTTGCGTGAAACATCATGGTGATCTTGAATTGAACATAACCCAATTCGCCAGGGCGTTTCGACATTGACCAGCACCTCTCAATCAGCTGACACATCTTCTTGCCATTCTTCCGATAACTTCGTCGCCTTTCCCAATGTATTCCTCCACGCATACTCACGACTTGTCTCGGAATACTCTAGCATAGCCATGAAGCTGGGTGCAGATCTGGCACAGCCTAGACTTGGACAAGAAGCAACCCTTCTTTCTCTCCATTTTGAACCAAAGAAATCAGCGCTAATGCCATTGCTGAAGCAAACGCACCGTGTATAACAGGGCAGCTTAAATAAACTCATAGATGAAAATTGACATTCGGCGACGCTCATGTGTCCAAGACTATATAAACTAACCACCCACCCACCCCTCACTCATACTCCAAGCAAATGTCGGGATTCACAAGCTTTTAATCCGGCAAGGACTTCTCACTCGACAAGCTTGCACTGTAGAGCTTGATAGATTGAGTCCCGGCGGTTTCAACTCTCTCAGGTCATAATTGCCCATCCGTCAGAACCCGCCCTCTTCATTTCCTTAAACCTATACGTGTAGTAATACCCCCTGTTCTCACGTTCCCGCCAGACACTCTATCTGACAAACACTTCCCAGCCGATCGGGGCAAGCGGATGACCCCCTACATGAGCCATACTACACCGGGAACATTGACATTCTGGACCTCTCAGTGAGGCCAAGATCCTCTGGCCTGATTTCGTGTCAAACGCAGTTTCCGTGAAACCCATATCTATTTATACATCTGGAAGCTTTGAAAACACCAACCCTATGATGATTGATGTGAACCCAACATGAAAGTAGGTCGACAACCTTCAGTTCTTTTCCGACTCATGGGTTGGTCCCCCACGCCGTGACAGCGCGGATAGTCTTCATATAAACCAAGATGCTGACTGGACCGCAAGGATCAAAAAGCTTGACCTTATTTCCCGTCAGCCAGATCGATCGACCACCACAGTTCTCTCGCGTATCGGATCTCACAACGCAACATCTCATCTTGCTCAAAATGGTAATATTGCCATGTTCGTCTTCTTGTAGACATTACTAAACCACTTGTGTGCCTCGACGCGGTTGGACGCAGCGAGCTTGCACATAAGACTTTCTCAGTGTCCCACAGTCAGCAACAACCTCCCTTCCCCTCTCACCTTCTCGTCAAGATCCCAAAACAATCCCTCAGCCAACCAACCCACCCCTTGGCCATCTCAACCGTGTTCATGAGCCTAACCCACCTCCAAACAAAAGCCTCACAATCCTTATAATCCTCCGCATAAACATCCCATGCCGCGACCTCATCCTCAACCCCGTTTTCCTCGTCCTTAATCTTCGGCCCAACAAGCAGAGCCCTCCCGATGACACCCTCGTCCGCGACAAGCCTCGTGGCAGCATCGACCACGTCCCCGAACCGCGCGCCGCCTGCACCGCCGCCGAGCAGCGCGGCCTCACCGGCGCGGGGAAACATATTGCTGTCGCTGATGAAGTACGGGCAGAGCATGTTCAGCCGCACGCCGTGCGACATGTACGCCGTTGCGCGCATGGCGCGGAAGAGTCCCGTCACCGCGTGCTTTGACATGCAGTACGGCGTCTGGCCGGGGAGGTGGACGACGCCGGCGATGGAGCCGATGAGCAGGACGCACCGGTCCTTCGGCTTGGACGACTCGTTTGCGCGCTTCCCGTTGCGGGGAAGCCAGAACATGCCGAGGTTCGTCGTGTAGCTTACCCCTGTGACGTTGACGGCGATGGTCTTGGTGGATGGCTCGCTGGGGGCGTCGGGGTCCGACTTGGAGGCGATGGGCTTGTCAAAGGTGCTGTTATGGCCGACGTGGTTGACGCCTGCGTTGGCGACGACAATGTCGATGGCGCCGTTTGGAGAGAGGCGCGCGGCTTCCTTGAAGAAGTTCACTTGCGATTCCCAGGAGGTGACGTCACAGTTGACGAAGTGGTGAGAGGCATTGGGGTGACTCGTACGGAGTGAGGCAATCAGGGCCTCGCCATCCAAGGCATTGATGTCCCCGATGATGATGTTGGCTCCGTGGGAGGCCCATTCCCGGGCGAAGGCGGCGCCGATGCCGAGGGCTCCTCCGGTGATGAGAACTGTTTTGGATGATAGTGTGGATGGGTCATATGGTTTCGTGGTGTCGACCGGCTCCGACAAGCCGGTTGTGGGAATGAGGTTGTGGTATCCTTGTGCGACCGTCATGTTGGGCGATCAGGCTGCAGAAGATATGGACTTTGTTGAGACGCAGGAAGGCACCTAGTGGATTTGATGCAGGATGAAGCTGCAAAGCAGTATTTGAAGAGGATGGCCCCCCGGCTTTGTCTGTAAATATATTGCAGAAGACGGAGAGTATGAAGGGATACGCAAAGACGACAGAATGTCTAGTTTTCGAGATTGGACGGCATCCTCAACAAGCCATGCGATGCGAGGGAATCAATGAGGGACCTCCATCTGTTCGGTGGCTGATGACAGCGGTGCTGGACCCTTGGCGGAGACGCCCCAGAGTAAGCACTGTATGTTGTAGTGCGATTGCGGCTGAAGCAACTAGCATGTGTCAGCTCGGCTGATGAGAGCCGTTCCTGCGTTGCGTTGTTTCCACCCACGACACCCATCGTCGGCGGGAGGATCAGTCCGGCACGGAAGACGACGAACACGGACTCGACAGACCGAACGGAACGGAGGACAGGGATATCTCAATTCACCCATCTCGGACTCTGCCACTGGAGAAACTTTTTGACAAGCCGAGTCAGCGGAGTCAGCGGGTCGGTTGAAGAACCATCAACGGCCCCGCTTGCTCCTGAAGGCGCAATCCGCCAGGCCGCGGCGTTAGACTCGTGGCCGACGGACGGAATGGACCGTTTGGTACCTAGAGCAGAAACAGGCGTCGTGTACACTGCACCAAAGCAGAGTCAAAAGAGACGGGGGAATGCATGAGCAGAGCTTGGGGCTCTCAGGGCTCCGTGCCAGGCATGTTCCACCACAAACAGTCTAGGGAGTGCCTGCCCGTATCTGTTTCGGTTGTCTCGGCGTCGCAGGGCTGGCTGGTGTTCTTCCGGATGTGATCCAAAATTAGGTTCTGGGGGTTACGGCGGTTTTCGGACGAAAACTGTTTTATGTGCTGCAGCTTGCATGCTTGGTGACAGACAGACAGAGCTTGGGGATGGATGGAGGCTGCTGCTGTTGGCCACTGCTTGGGACAAGGGCGGGAACCCTTCCTTGCTTTGACGAATACAAGAAACTTCAACCCTTTCCGATATGGGTTTGATGCTAGAATTTCTGCAGAGGAGAACATAATTACTGCGAAATATCAAATAGAAGGAATGAACGATGAGTGGCTGGTCGTGAAGCTCAGTCTGTCCACGCGGGAAGAATGGCGCTTTGTCTTGGAATCATGGCCGTATCCCACAGCTACCTCTGTTTGAGCTGGGGTCCAGGAGCCGTGAAGAAAGCCGGACCAGCATCGCGGCTTCTATGCTGGCGACACCTGCGCATGCTAAATTTCAACGAGGAAGATGCAGGTAGGGCGAGAATGAGGCTTGTGTCGTCGACCTGCTGGCAGTCGCGTTATCGCGTTGCTCATTGCAACGGGGTCAAGCCGAATACGCCTTCGCGGATGGCCAGTAAGCTCGATATCAATGTCAAAGCTGAAGTTTGCTTAGACATGGCTCCGATCTCGCCCAAACTCATGAACATGGACAAATGTGTTCAGATTTTCTGCCAGCTAGCCACGTCGGTTAGCAATTGTCGCTGTGACCCTCCCCTCCGAGTGCTTCGCTTCGACAGACCTGGCCCTCGGGACGTCGGGTTCGGAACTGCATAGCAGCCAAGGCGGCCACGAACGCTTGCTGATAGTGAAAGGTCATGTTTGCCATGTTTTTGCAAGCCTCACAAGGCAACCCCACTCGCCGGGTTTCTCGTGTACATGAGCACCAACAATGGCATGCTGCAGAGACAGAGCCGTATCGTACTCCGTCTCCAACGCCAAGCTTTCCCAAGAACCAGCCGAAAGCCCCGCAGGCTACTTTAGTGAACGGTGGGACGCTGTGTTCGTTGTCGTATCGGAAGTCTTCCAGTGGGACACCCTTCCGTCCAGGTACGCACCCTCAACTGTCTAGGGCCGTTTTCAGTAGCCGCCCCCGCTGCCGTTCATTCTTGACGATATTGGCAATTCAAATCATGCAGCTTCCGCCGAAGCATGTGCTCATAACTCGTCATCGCGTGGTGCATTCTTCAGTCCACAGGGCGTTCGTATTTCTGAGGGCTGACTGCAGGTCTCAGGGTGCATTTGTCCATCGGCTTCTTCACTGGCTCCGCTGTTGACTCACTCAGATGCTTCTGATACCGCAGAAACAGAGTTTTTGTCGACCGCCAAAGAGACACGCGGGGAGTATGCAACAAAGCCGAGAATGAAGCCGTAGACGACCACTTAAGCAACCGTCCGCCGCAGCCAATCTCTCTTAAAAAAAGGTGTAGATAAGCGCGAAACAATTGGTGTTCAAGACCAATCATGCCGGGTTTCTGGATGAGGAGGCGATGCGCCATTACGGATCGCCAGCAACTTGACAGATGTCAGAAGCAGGCCCAAGGTACAGACCCGACGACAGTTCCAGTGGAGCGTTGCGCCTGCACGGTACAATATTAGTGGGATACATGACGATAGCCACCGCCGTTTGTCTCTGGCAGGCCTTGTCTCTGTGGCAGATCTGCCTACCCGCACATGCATCCACTAACTCGTCGTGGTAACCAAGCAGCGTCGCTTGGTCGAAAAGCTCCGAAGCTAGACCCTGTCGTCTTTCGATCCTTGTGCGCACTGAGTCGAACTCCAAAGTCTGTTGATGTTCAAGATGCTGTAGGCTGCGCCAATTCTCGGCCAGATGAAAAGCAAAATTAAAGCCCATCTCCTCCAACGCTCTGCGTTGCTACCCATCCCATGACAGCACGCTCCTCCACTGGTTTCAGGGCTCTGCATCCGGAGGTGACTGGCCATGGCATCCGTACAGTAGCGCGATGCGCTACGGCGCTGCCAGGGGTTATGGGCCAATGAAATAACACTCGTCAAAGTCTCAGTCGAGAGCTTTGCCCATTGTGGTATCAAAACAGCTGCGTATCGAGTCCATGGAGTTGCGACATGTGCGACTCCTTCCGCCAGGCTGCTGGTTGTCCTCTACCGCGAGGAGGCGATTTGTAATCTGGACAGCAGCTAAACGCCTTGGTATGTCGAAACAAGCGAAGGCGATAACTCAAAGTAACGACGGATGTCAGAAAATCGCTGCCGAAGCGATGAAGGTTATTTTGGTCGCGGGCAAGGTCAAAACTCACGGCCTTCAAACTCTAAGTTGAGAGGAAACAGCACAAGGTGAACTTGTGCAAGGCTGTGGTTCCTCGAGAGTTCCTTGCCTCTGCGGTGTTGTGAATTCCCTTCCAGCAACGTCTAGCGTATCCTGCAGTTCAGCAAGGCCAATCCTTGGAAATTACCAGCCGCGACACTGTTCAGTACCTCGAGTACCCTCAATAGTTGCCCAGAAGGTTAGGGGTGGTGAGAATGGTGCCCCTCGGTGAAATGGTTGTACGTCACCGTGGTGTGACTTGAAATGCCCATGATAGTGTGAGTCGAGAGAGAGAGAGAGAGAGAGAGAGAGAGAGAGAGAGAGAGAGAGAGAGAGAGAGAGAGAGAGAGAGAGACAGAGCTGGATAAGATTTCAGTGTCCTTTTCCTGTCTGTGTCGGCCCTGCGTGGACATCTCAAGGGGAGTCAGCCTAAGTCGGACATGAATGTCGTCCGTTGTTCCAATACTACCCAACCTCCGCGTGTGCCATTTCACCGCGAAAGATAAGTCGGCATACCGGCCGCGTACCTCCAGCAGTCGTTGCACGAGGGTTGCGTTCAAGCACAAGGAGTTGTTTCGGTCCAAATGCCAGGCATCCTCCTACGCACAGAGCAAGACTGATGATTGGCCTGCATCGACGAGTATCGTCCGCAGTCCTACATTCTCGTGCTTTGGAAAGGCAACAGAGTACACTTGGGAGCATTATGACTGGACCCTTGCAGACCGGATCCGGATCTAAACTTGGTGTGGACGGTGTGGCTGTTCACACGTTGACAAAAGAATTGTGTTGACCCAGATATGCGATGAGGAGCGGATGGCAGGACAAACCGGGTGTCACCAATGAGCCGCAGAAAACAGTGTTCACTACCGGGCCGCGCCTGGAGGAAAACCCAAAATCTCTTTAGTTTGCTTGGAGATGACTAGGCCCCCGTCATGAGTAAAACGACGTCCAGGGGCGAAATAATTGGAGGCATGTATCGCCATACATAGATCTACTAGATTCGTCACAAAAAGCATGTGAACGACGAGGTGTATGCAACAGACCTCGAAAGTTTTTCCCCAGAGCAGCTGAAGCGCTTTAGGCTTGTCTCCGACAGCATTGATCTTAAGTCCGAGAGGTGTTGCGTTGAATATTTGATCTAAATCAGTGAAGGCAAAACTGAAGCTGAGGAATAACTTGCAAGTAACTAATCCAAACCAGCACAGTGATGGCTGCGTACCAAGAGAGGCTGGTGTTGGAACAACACTACAGCATGGTGCTCGTAGCCAGTGGCAATTGCGGCTGTATGATATCGGCATTAGAAAGAACCAGCCAGCGGTACCGTTGCGCAGCCACAGTCAACGATGCTTTGTCCCGTGTCTCGCCTCTCGCATCTTCTCAGAGTTGCTGTTCGAAAGATTTTGCTTATGAAAAGTTCCGGGTTTTGCAGAACGGACGTTTTGCCGAAGGCTTAGGCTCGAAGGCAGCGGGAGTTTACGGTAATAGAAGGCTTGTTTGCGGACGATTGGACGTTCATTTCGGATGATTCTGTATTGTTGTGGTGCTCCTGGAGGTCAAAGTCAGCAAAAGCAGTCGAACAATGTTGATGAGGTACGTCGAGGTGGTGTGGGCAGCTCATATCAGCCTCCGTCAACTTTGCGTAGGCGTGAGTGAGAAAGGCACGTACAAGGAGCAGCAAGAGAGTTCGGCAGGGATGGCAGGGTGCGTCGAACGGCGCGCACCCATCTTCAAAGAGGCAGGACCCACCCAGATATCCTGTTTCGGAAAGGCGCAGACCGGAAGGCGGCTTGTGAGCTAGCGGACAGGGAAGCAAGGCGCTAGGGCTGCATTGGGCAAGGGAAGGTTCTGCTGGCGTGCAGGTGTGCCGCCTTCTCGCAAGCGTCGACGAGGTCGAAGTCGAGGTCAAGGTGCAAGGTGACAAGGTCAAGCCCAGCAGGTCGAGGTCGAAGTTCGGGCTGTGGTTGAGGTCTCTTGGCCACCCTCTCCCCCAAGGACGGGAGGTTCCAGCGTCCCACGCTCCTTGGAGGTGGCTACGGCCCACCTTCCACCTTCCCCGCCGCCGCTGCGTGGCATCGCCCTTCTTCTCGGGGTTGACACATTACATGTGCCTGGGAATAAGTCAGAACGAGAACAGTCTTTGCTGTAGAATCATGCGTGGAGACATGTTTCTTGATTAGGCGGACTACTACCGAGGTTCATCGGCGTCTAACATGACGTTGAATAAGCGAGAGAGGCTTGCCTCACCTTGTTTCTCAGTGTCTGCCTGCGTCTGGTTCGGGTCCAGGTGGGTGGTGTCGATGCCCGAGCAGCCGATCCGGGACGAAGGTGAGAGCGAGAGAGATTGGAGACTCCGAGCCCTCGTAGCGGGAGCCGGGCAATCGGAGACCGGCAGATCACTGGTAGTCCCTTTTTCCTCAGGGCACTTCTCTTGTCTTGGTGAAGGTGCTATGTACGTTGTTTTTGCGGGCAGGTCGGCCACCGTGGGACCCGTGGGATGTAAGTCCCGTCAGCACAGACGGGAGGGAATGCCTGCACGATGGGAAACCAGTCGTTCCGCGACTGGCTGAAGGAGCTTGCTACCGCTTGCCCGCTCTTGCTGCATACTTCATACAGAGTACAGATACTACCGACCCGCGCACACTGCGTATTTCACCTAAGGTAGGCAGGAAAGAGAAGGGAGCGCGAGTGCCATCCCTGTCTGGGAAGGCAGGCCGACTTGTTTCTTTCGTCCTGCTGAACAGCAAGCTCAAATTCCTCCATCTCCCGTCGCAGGCTTTCGCCTTCTAGGATCACCCACTAGGCCAGCATTCTAGTGTGAGAGTACTTACCTAGCAGGTACCTCGCAGAGCCGCGTCCTCCCTCACATCAACAGAATTCTTGATCACGCAATCATACGCGTCGGGAGACAGAGGGAGAGAAAGCTGAATTTGGCGATTATTAAGACAGGAAGTCTAAATCCTACCTCATGCACTTCTTGCGCGACTGGCACCGTGACTCACACGGAGTCGCAATCCACTGCTACTGCTTCCTGTCTCCCAGCCAGCAAGTGTGCCCAAGTAGCTTCAGCATCAGAGAGGACAGTGTAACACAGCTCGGGACTTCCTTAGGTATACTGACCAGACTGCCGTCTTCTGCTTGACCATCCATTCCGACATGCAGAACCCTAGGTTTGCAGATATTACCATGTCATGGGTGCGGGTGCGCTGCTCGCTTGCATACGATGCGGCTTATCATGGGTTTCAAGTCTCATGAGGTAGTATGATTATCAGTCCCATCGAGCCGTTGAAGAGCAACATTGGCAGCCGGATTATGCAGGAGGTGAAGCGGACTGGAAATGATGCGAGTCTGATACTGGCAGAAAAGCTGACCAGAAGTATCGGAATAGACTCGACAGCTAGGGATGTGTCTTCTTTGAACTTGACCGCAGGCGAGGCACAGACTGGCCCGCACGAACTCAAATAAGGGTTCAGGTTCAGGCTCTCGCTGCGGCGGATGGCAGACTGTCTGGCGTGCCGCCGTAGATGCCACTCCAGAAACCTCAGGGATCTTGGCAGTCGAACGAGGGGCACCACGGCACACCGCACTCCGAGATCTCTGGCTCTTACCAATAACCAGAGCCCACGGCTCAAGTACGCACCACACAACTTCCTATGTCCCCGTCACCGCGAACTGCACAATGACGATCCATGATGTATGTTGCAGTGGGCTAGAAAGCCACTGCGTCGTTGATGGACGTGGATTTTTGCAAGGCTGGCAGTGGCTGGTTCTCGGCCATGAACCATGTGGTTTTCTTCTTTCTGGACGATTGTCGATGCCGATCTGCAGTAGTAACCAGCTTTGTGAAGTACCGTGGCTACCGAGCATTCGGCCGGTGTGCTCGCAGCCAGCAAGCACGGGCAAAGGGTCTTCTTGTCTGGTCTTGGTCTCTCTTCAGGTCCCTTGCTTCGCGGACGTGGTGTTCCTTGCCTAGAGGTGGAGCACCGGGGGATGTCTCTGGCTGCCATTGCTCGTGTGTGCGTCGATACGTACCGGGTCTGGCGTGACGGGCACATGGCCTCGTCTGGTCTGTGGTCTCGCGTGGTAGATCAGGGCCGACAGATCTGTCGAGGGGTTCCCAGGAAACACACTGTACTTTGTAAGGAAAGGCATTCGTAGACCGACTGGCCTGGCCTGGCCTGCCTTTGGGTCTGGCTAAATCCGCACGGATTATTCGTACAACATCTGAGGCCACACTCCACATTCCCGTGCGGTGGTGAGCTTCTCTATGGCCTGTCTCGACGGATACCAAGAAGCCTACCTATTGGCTTCAAGATGCCATAGAGAGGCACGAGGCACACTTCTCTAGCTCCATGCAATGACCCCGTCCCAATCCTCCTAAGTTTCAGCGGCAGCTTACGCTGCAGGCAGTGGGTAGGCGTCAAGCAAGCAGGGTAGTCGCAACAGACTGAAGATTTTTGCAATTTTTTTTTTTATTCTTTCTTTGGGAAGAGGTATTTGGTTTTCTGCGTCACCCTACCTATACAATCTCCCATATGATCTCAACTGCCCCTCGAGTTAGGTTAGGTGTGTGCCGGCATCGCATTGCATCCAACAGCGCGGCGCGGCGCAGCGCAGCTCAACTCTGGAACCCCGAAGGCGATAACGGCGTGGATGCAGCGCAGCGAGCCTGCCTTGGGTTCGCGACGCTCTTGCCTTATCAAATAATTTTCCATCCACGTGCGCTCCTTCCCCGATGCGTGCGTGCTGCAACATGCCAAAAAGCAAGGAAAGATCACAGGAGCACAGGAGGACATCCAGGGACAGTGCTGCCCTGCCGATAGGTAAGGTAGGTAGGCGGCCCCATACCTGCCTCCTATCCCCGGTCCTGCCTTCCCGTTCATGGGTTTTTGAGACCTCCCGGTTGGAAACACCGCACCGCAGTGTCTTCCTTCCCTCCTGGCCCCCGAGCGCCTCGCCTTGCTTGCTTTACATACTGCTGCTGAATGCCAGGGAGGGAAGGAAGGGCTGAATTTGTTTTGCAAGCGGACGTGGCAGGTGCTATCTCTGTGTCGTTCCTTCTTTTCCTGTTTCGAATCATCGTCTCCACTCCCAGTCGACGCCCAGAACTCAGATAGGCGAGAGACGCCGTCGTAGCACGGCACGGCAGACTGCGAAAGTGCGACACTGATGAGGTGCTACACCTCAGCATAGGTAGGTAGGAGTTGCGGTGCCCTTCTCCAGCTCGTCCTTCTTCTGCCCATCCATGCCCATCCCTGCCTTCCATGTCTTCCAAACCCCATCTGCTGCAACCACTCACAAGCCGAGCTTGGATCTTGCGAGCTTCCCCGGGACACGTTCCGCTGCCGCTGCCTCCTCTCCTCTCCTCCGTCCTCCTCTTGGAACGCGAGGCCTTCATCCTGTGTGGTTTAAAGCCGCTGGAGAACAGACAATCCTACTCTGCGTCATTCTCCCCCCAACACACAGCAAACACCAAGTAGCTTGCATATCATACCTGGTACATGCATCATCTGCGCTCGCACAAAGAGAAACCGAAGGAGCCTCTCACTTTCTGCACGTCCTCACACACTCGCTGCTCGCTCACACACACACACACACACTCTCCCACACATAGACGCACATACACACATACACACACACTTTTCAAGCCCTCAAGCAGACCAGCTCATCTACCGCACCACCTTACAGACTGCCAGCCAGACAGACACACGCGCCTCCTGGCAAGCACCAGCCCTCAAACGGTGCCAACGATCGCCGAAAGTCTACAAGACCCCTGAGCCCGGTCGCACTGCTACCACCATCTCCAACCAATCCACGCTCTCTCCTGACGCCGTTGTCCCCTCCAGAGGCTGTGCCACCAGGGAATCCGGTCTAGCACCAAGAGTGCTGGCAGGGGCCTTCCTTCCCCTTCTCTTGTCTCTCCTGCTTCGCTCGCCCGCTAGCCTACGTCCCGCCCTTCAGGTTGTTTTGTCTTGCAATTCCCATCCGTCCATTTCGACCAGAAACCTCCTCCACCACCGCCGATACCACCACCACAACCACACACAGGCCAGCACCACCAACACCACCACCAACCTACACACAACGACGGTACCTTGATGCTCATAACCTCGCTCATACGAAGCACGGTACTTCCTCCACACCCGGCTGCTGGCGCTACAACACTACTGCTGCTGCCCACACTCTTGCTGTGAGCGCCGTCTCCCTGCCCGCCCTCCCATCTCTCTCTCTCTCTCCCTTGGGGGATACTAAGTACATACAGACGCACGCAACAACTCCATCCCACCCACATCCCCTCGACCCAGGCGGGCGCCACTGACAAGGAGGTCGTCGACATTATTCGCCAATTTGTCCATATCAAACATTTTCAAAGAAACGACTTTGACGACCATTCAGCGACAACCCCTCCCAAGGCCCTGCTGTCCTTGAAGCCAAAGATAACGCAATTGTCATTGTCAGGGACCGCTACGAGCTAGTCACTTACAGGCGCCGGGAAACTTCTTGGAGTGGTCGCGTCGCTCCCCACCGGGCAAGGTACACAGAAAGTATACATTTCTACATATGCCTTAGCATTGCCTTAGCCCACACCGAACCCTTCCCAACTCTACGCGATCAGCATCTGATTGGTACGATACGTCGCTCCCGAATACTCCAGCGGCGGCGCGCAATTGATACTCCACAACAACTTGCTCCCTTGTCCCTCCCCCCAACCCAAGGCCCAAGTCCAACCGTGACTGGGCTGCGGCCTGGACCAGACTCAACCCTCGAACAAGGGCCACCACCCCAAGGGAAACACCGTCGACGCCCCCGGGCCCAGCATCCAGTGGCCACCACGTCCATAGTACGACCGACTCTCGTTTCCACACACCCTCTCTCTCAGCGAGCGTTCAATTAACTGGCCTGCTGCGGGATAAGGTACCTTGGGTACGTTGGCGTGGGATCTTCCTCGATATCCCCCATCTCTCTCATCGTCCATCGTCCATCGTCCTGCAACAACCCTGGGCTTCCGTTTCCCCAAAGTACCTGCTGCGGTACTCAGCCCGGCTTACCTTTGGCTACACAGGCAACCGTGCCTTTTTCGATACTTTTACGCACCAAAAAACCCTACAAGTCGACGTTGTCCTGCAACATCCTTCCGCGCTTCCGCCCGCTCTAATCCCCCTTCCCTTCTCTTTGCCGTCTGCAATCGCTCAGCAGCAGTACAATTCGATACCCCCCCACCCCCGGTTCTCTCACAACCTTCAGGTACCCTTCGTCCTGGGCCCGAAAGCCCCCGTCACGGTAGTCGTTCTGTCGACCTTGCTTTAGCCGTCTCCTGGCCTCCGTCCTCGAGTCACCCACCCGTGGCCGTAGCCCCATTGGGTGCCTGTCACCATCAAGCTTCGAGGGGCCCCGGCAAGTCGACCTGCTCTAGCCTGTCATCTGCTGCATACCTACCGCGCGCCGGTACCCAAGTCCCAGTCCTGGTCTCCGTCCAGTCCCAGAAGCGACCCGACTCTCGAACGCAACCAGCAGCCCAGTAGCATCCACACCCGCAGATGCGTGCTGTTGCTTCCTTCCCCCATGCTCCTTGAACGAAGCAGACCAGCCGCCCGTCCTCTCCTGTCCTGACGCACCGCACCGCACCGCGGCGCACCCAACCCAACCCATCAAGGCGCGCACACCACACCATACGCCATTCCTCCTGCTCTTCCCTCACCCTCGCACACTTCCCACCAACACACCTGTCTTTACGTCCCCCCTCTGCCGTCAATACTACCACCACCTCGCGGTACATTGGCACCGTATCCTTTTCTCTCGTCGTCCCCGAACTTTAAGGCACGATATAACCTTGCGACGGCTCATCTCGCACTACTCGCACACTCCCTCTCCCTTCCCTCTCCACCAAAACCGAGTCCAGCCCCCCCCCCCCCCCAACTTTTCCATATCGCCCTTGTAGCAGGCTGCATTCTTTCATCGCCCTCTGTCTCGCCGCCCCTCAGAGACTGTCGTCGACGCACGATATTTTGGAGCGCGTTTACGTCTAGCAATCTGCACCCTCCTTCTCAAGTACTCAGGCAATTACTCCTGTGATCAGCGCGATTGTCGCAAGTTTCCAGCAGTCTCCCGCAACCACAACGCAACCCCCCGGGAACCACGCGCCAGCGCATGCACCGAACCACCGGCGGATGACCGGCGAGTAAAGGTGAACCAGCCGCGCACACTCAGCCTCATTGGCGATACCTCGACTTTTCTTGAAATGACAACGAGTCGCGCAAGTCCATTCCATCCGACAAATACGATAACGAAGACTGCCATGGCTGCGCCGGCTTTTCTGCAACAATCGCAACCCTTCAGGTCGTCCAACGGCCAACCTGCGTTCCTGTCCTCCGTCAACCCCTTCGATGCGACAAAGCCCGTAGGCACCCCGTTCGCTAACGCAGGTCCCGCCGCTTCTTCCGTCCTCATTCGCCGTCTCCCTTTGAACACTTCCGAAGAGTCGCTCCGCCTCATGGTCGTGTGGTCCAAGGAATTGGTGGACGTTGAGGTTCTTCCCGTGGACCATTCGGACGACAAGGGATTCCGATCGGCCATTCTGAAGTTCAGGACCACGAACGGCGCAATCGAGGCGAAAAACATGCTAGACGGGAAGTCCAACATTTCCAACGACGCGAACATGATTGTTGAGATTCTTGGAGGAAGTCCGACCACCTCGAGGCGATACGCCGAGCCTGCAGGTACTGGGCCGTCGAGCACCGCTTCCTCCGCGACATCCTCTGCGCCAACATCGCGACAGCCATCGCGATTCAACGGGGGTTTTCAACCTCTAGAGAAGATCTCGCCGCCCCTGAACGCTATCTACGGCTCCAGCGAATTGCCAAATCCCGAGTCCAGCGCGCACTACCAGAATCTGTTCTCCCCGCAGTCACCTATCGGAAACCATCTGTCGGAGCGAACTCGCGCCACAGGGAAATCGATGATCAATGACGACGCCGGCGACGACGACGACACTGGTGAGTTGCTGAAGGACCCGGTCGCCTACGCGGAAAACGGCGCCACGTCCCAACGACGGGCTACCGCCCCACAGCTACCCATCTCGCGTCTGGCCAACCTATCCCTCAACACCAGCTCGTCTTCTGGCCCATCATCTCTGCCGCAATATGGTCAGCAGGGGATGGGACCGATGTCAGCTCATCCAGCTACCATGTCGCCAACCGTCTTGGGCAGCGGCCCACACGGGGGGGTGCCTTTTCACATAACAGGTGGCCACCCGTACGCCCGGCATAACTTCCCCCCGGTGAACCCAGCCGACCAGAACCCGCCATGCAATACTCTGTACGTCGGCAACCTTCCCATCGACACTTCCGAGGAAGAGCTCAAGGCTATGTTCTCCAAGCAGCGAGGATATAAGCGCCTCTGTTTCCGGACCAAGCAGAACGGTCCGATGTGTTTTGTTGAGTTTGAGGACGTTTCCTTCGCTACGAAGGCTCTCCACGATCTCTATGGCCAGCCCTTGCACAACAGCGTCAAAGGTGGCATTCGCTTGAGCTTCTCCAAGAACCCTCTTGGCGTTCGATCTGGTCAAACTCCCGGCCAGGCCACTTCACCCATGGGGGGCATGATGACGGGTTCTACAAACGGTTTCAAGACCGCCAATGGACCCCCTCCTGGCCTCGCAGCTCCCCCAGGCCTCGGCGCCGGCCGCTTCAACGGTAGTTCGGCCGCACAGTCGTACACTGTTGCTGGATTTCCCGCTAGCAGCAACAGTAATGTATGGAATGGGTATAGCGGCGCCATGACGGCCGGCGGGCCTGGATCTTTGATGAATGGAAACAACTCCAACTACCTGCCACCTCATATGCTGGGCAGGTAAATGTTCAGAGGATGGGCTAAAGCTGCCCTAGGGCATTGGAACGCACTGTGGCGAAATAATTGGGCGTTACGGTGTTCCTGGATGAATATACGACGACATTGAGGTAACCAGACGGACTGGGGACGGCATCGACGGACAGTCCGTCTCGGGACATTGTCTCTCTACCCAAGCTTTTCAATGGGTTCAGACCCTGGGTTTGCGGCACTCTTTGCTACACGGCGCATACGCATTTACATTGGCATCTCATCTCGGCACTCATCTTCTCATCTTCTCATTTCTTACATCAGCTCTACACGATTCCCATCTTGGCTTTGAGCGACTGGGCCCTCTTTATGACTCGGAGTCGCGTGAGCTTCTCGGGAACGGAAGACGTGCACCAGGAGGCGCTTCGTTATGGGCCACCTCGGTCCAGAGGCGCGGCAACGTCGAGGTTTTGATTGAAGTAGTTCGGTTTAACTCTCGTTTCTCTTATTCCCCCTTTTTTGTTTTCGATAATGGCGCCGGTCTGGTTTCCTTTCTTTCATTCAGCATGGCGCGTGGATCGGACATTTACTACGGTAGACGAGCTTCTGGGAATCTAGTCTCACGTCCCTGCGGACTATTATACCCTGCGCCAACGACTCGAGGACGGAGTTTCTGGGTTCGATGCGTTTTGCGATGCTGTTTTGCGAAGCATTCTCAGGATCTGGGGCAACGGGACTAAGGACAAAGAAACTCGCGGGGGAATGGGATATTCACTGGCACAGCGATTAGCGATTGATGCGTACGGGGGAGCGTTGTGTTGGGTTTTCAGGAGCATGGCATGAGTCAACCAAAAAGAGAAAATGCCCAAAAGCACAGAAGAAAGCGAATGGATTCAAAGGTGATCTAACAGCAAAAACCCTCAAAAGGCACGGAGGCCGAAAGTCATCGTTTTAATCGCGCGCAACACACACGTTTGGGTCATAAAGGACACGGATTTTTACAGAACGCGAACAGGGAAAGAGAGAAGGCGGAGGTTAGGCGGAAGGGAAGAGAAGGCAGTCTGGCAATGGCGCGTCCTCCATTCTGGGCATGGGAGGCAAGACTGCATCTTTTCCTTCTGTCAGGCACGCACAAAGGCATGGGTACGCATTCAACTGGGGTTCTTGTTTGGCATCAAAGACGGGAAAGGGGGACCTCCAGCATCGCGCAAAGCACAATGATTGGGACACTCTGTGAGCAGGCTGCGTCATGGGACCGAAGAGGCGGGGTTGGAAGGGTTGTCCTGGCGGGAAGACGCCCACTCCCGGCGTTTTCTCCAATTGTTTCGTTTTTTGACGTGTTTCCTGTATTGTTTCCTTTGCCAATTTTCTTTTTCACCATTGAGAGCGAAACATACCCCCTTATGGGATACTATTAGGCCAAGAAAGGAGTTTGATTTCTGTTGTGACTAGACAAACCGGGACTCAAGTTTGTGCCCATGATCTGGACCCATTGAGGTTGTGACAGCGCGTGACGATCCCGTTCCCGGTGGGAAGGTAAAGTTTTGGTGGGCTGGGTGGGTTCCGCGGCCTGTTTTTCGGTTGGGGGGAAACAGTGACCGCCAACACCTTCCTGTCCCCCTCTCGAGAACCGCCGCCGCCACCACACCCCCCCGCTTGATGGACAGGAACCCGAAGCTGGGCCGGGTGGATGATGGGTTACCTTACCTTGCTTCACGTCGCACAAGGTCGGAAGGGCCCCGTCTTGGGTTTAGTCGCGTCGCCGCCCTTTCGCGCTCGCGCGCGCGCGTCCACGATGTATTTTCGGGGGCCGAGGAGGGATATATCCCTGAGCCCCCCCGAGTTACAGTGTTTGCATTGCCGCGGGTTTTATCCCTCCCCCCCTGTGCCAGTTCCATTACCATCGGTGGTCCCCTAATTTTTTCTGGTCCTCTTCTGAATTGCCTGAGCCTTACGCTATCTCTCTCTATCTACCCCGGATGATCCAGCGGGAAAGATGGGGGCGCGGATTTTTTTCCCTTTCGGCAGTGTCTTGGCGTTTTACTCGCTCGACCCTTTCGTTTTCTTTCGAACTCGTGATTTTCTAGAGTGCATTTTGCAGACACGCCATTAAAGATAGAAGTTGGGCATTGCGTTCATCGACTCGTCATCGGCGTTCGTATTGGACTTTATCTGCTGCACATGCTTTCCATCCAGGTTGTTTTTTAGGTGGCGCGGTGAAGCCATAACGACGCCTTGGAATTTGACTTCCCCTCAACACTATGGCGCTCAACAACCAAGACTACGGACTACATCATCTTCAGTGACGCCTCCTACGCCTCATCAAGCATAGATATATACTCCAAAAGGCAAAAAGAATCTCCTCGACGGGGAATTGAACCCCGGTCCCCGGCGTGACAAGCCGATATCCTCACCACTAGACTATCGAGGATTGGTGTTGTTGTTGAACTGAGCTGCAAGTTTGATGCCCAAGACCCACAGCAAAGCGCGCAAGCGGAGGTCCTCAGCTCAGATGCTCCGAGTTCAAACACTTAGAAAGTGATAAGGTGAAGAGATAAAAGGAGAGAAGAGAATACAGGAAAATGTTTTCTATGGTTTTAATATACATTTGCAATTACATATCTTTTTATCTCTATTCTTGTCTCTGTCCTCGTCTCTGTCCCGCCTTGTATCGTCGTTTCTTAGATGGTGGAAGAATACTTCCGGCGCAAGTCGAGCCATGTGAATTCCAAACATTACGCAGAAACATCACGTAGTCTCGATGCATGTTTGGTTCTTTGTGAGCAATCACCTGTCATAGTCTTCAAAGACCGCAGAATTTCAACGATGGAACGTCGGTGGAGTAGGTTTCCGCTTAGGATCATGCTGCCTCTGCTCAGAAATAAGAAAAGTGCCATTTTGGCAGCGTGTATCTCGCAAAGGATACTACAGAAGGAATTATTGTCTCGTTGGCAGAAAAGCTCCCCTCCCACGACTACCCATCGCCCGTATCTACGTGATTTGTGACTGAATGGGCCCCCCCGACTTGGCAACCCGGATCCAGCGAAGTGCATCATCAAACGCATCTCCTCGCCGTCTAGATTCCGCAGGCGTGCGGTCCGAAGGCCGCAGCACACCCGGCCGCCTTCTGCTGGTCCATCGTACGATTGATCTTATTCCCGTTATTTTTCGTCCCCATCGATTGTGCTCTAATACGTCCGCGGAGCAGTTCCGACTTACTCTCCACCGGTGATCTGCCCGCCAGGTGCCATGTATGTCTTGGACCGTTCGCCGTCGTGGTCGATTTGCATTTCTCAGATCTGCTTCCCCGTCTGCAGAGAGGGGTTTGTGTCGGGCGGCTAGGAGATATAATGAGATGGAGCGGGCCGCAAGCGCGCGCGGGATGCGACGCAACACGGGGGGACTCTCTTTTCTTTCTTCCTTTTATCGTCTTGTATGTATTTTCTCCTGGGATATCTATCTGACAGCGCGATCGCAACTGTCTCTGGAAAAGGACTGAACGCTACAGACGGCGATTTCCTGTTCGAAATGACAGGCCAACAGAACCTGTAAAAAGCGAAACTTCCGACACGAGAGGATGTCCGAGAAGGCGGCGTCTCGGCGCAGTTCCAAAGCCGGTTCGCCGGCCGCAGCGGCGTCCTCCCCGCCAGCGGTAACGGAGGGCCAGATCACGGCGCATCTCGACGTTGAGATTGACGCGGAAGATGTGGGGAAAGCATTTACCTTGATTTGTGTTTGTTCTCACGGCTAAGTGTCTGTTACTTACAGCCCGCGGATAATGATAGTGTTTTCGACACTGCGAGTGTAAGAGCGCCGGGCTTTCATACCGCAATAGCAGAGGCTGACTTGTCGAAAGCTCGCCTCGTCGACCACCAGCGTCAATGAGTCGATTCTCAACTACCGGACGGAGAATGGGAGGACGTATCACAGGTATAAGGAGGGCAGTGAGTCTTCTGCACAAGGTCCGCCGTCGGTAGATACGCGCTGACATTGCCTTGAAGAATACATGTATCCCAACGACGAACAGGAAGTCGATAGACTGGGTTTGTCGCATCGAGTCGACTTACACCAACGGCTGCTGACCAGTCTTTTCAGATCTTCAACATAACATGTACCTTCTCACATTTGATAACAAGCTCGGCACGGCGCCGCCGAACGATATGGACTCACACATCGGGCGCGTGCTTGACTGTGGTACGGGGAGCGGAATCTGGGCCATCGAATTCGGGGACGAACACCCGGAGGCCGAGGTATACTTGGATCAGCTCCAGCGGACTTGACTTGCGGCTGACGATTTCGATGTGCCAGGTGCTCGGGGTTGATCTCTCTGCGAATTTTCCAGAGTAGTAAGTATGCCTAAGGAAAGTTGCTTTGAAGTCGTGTAAGCTTAACACATCCAGTGTCCCGCCGAATGTCAAGTTTGAGATCGACGACATCGAGGAGCCATGGACGTGGTCGCGCCCCTTCGACTACATCCACAGCCGGATGATGACGTCGGCTATCAACGACTGGAGGGCATATCTCGCCCAATGCTACGAGTGAGTGGCCAATAGACGTGCTCGTTGTCACGTTCACACAGCAGCTGACGCGAACCCCGATAGCCATCTCAACCCCGGAGGCTACCTCGAGCTCAACGAAGCCGACGTGAACCCCTTATCCGACGACGGCACCCTCAAGCCCGACTCCGCTCTGTCGAGATGCATGTGCATGATGGCAGAGGCCTCGGAGATCTTGGGCCGCCCGTTTGTCGATGTGCAGGGGTTAAAAGACGTCATGGTGGACGTGGGTTTCGAGGACGTTCATGTCCACCGTTTCAAGTGGCCCACGAATCCGTGGGCGAGACATTCAAAGTACAAAGAGCTCGGTTTCTGGTGCGAGGAGAACTTTGCCGGGAATTGGGAAGGTATTATCATGGCGCCGTTCACGAGGGGGTTGAAGTGGACTAGAGAGGAGACGATGGTGTTTGCGATGGAGGTGAGGAAGGAGTTGAAGGACAGGAGTATCCATGCGTACTTCTCCATGTAAGTTGTAGTTGAGTTGTGCTGGCGGCGGTACTGACTTGACACATAGATGGTCGATATACGGACGGAAGCCTGGAGGAAGATGAGCCGACCTCTGGCCATCGCTGAGGCACTCCACGAACACCCCAAAGAGCTGGATGAGCGGTGGCCAGTACAACGGAAACAACTGGACTTCAATAGACACAGCTGTCAAAACATCCCTACTCTCCCTGTTGTGCATTTTGTCCTCATCCATCGGCAACGGATCAAGAGGCGCTGGTGCAAGTGGCCCGAGAAGTTACGTGATCAAGGTTGGGCATCAGGCCACCTCCATAATCGATTAGTTGTACTGCATTTTGAATGTCTCAATAGCTCTCTTCCTTTGGTAACCAATGCGGAAGGTCCACGAGAATTAGAGCCATGTATAGACATGCGTTGTTTGAGACATGAGCTCTGCGCTGGCAAAGTCACCGACCAAGCTATCAGAGACATTGGGGAACAACTGCCGTATCGCGTTAGCGACCAAAACCCAGCTAGGATTGACAGCTTCTCTGAGGGTTGCAAGAGCAGCGTGTCGAAAAAAGCCACCGAAACGGCCGCTACACCCATTTCCCCGACTGACGGGCTTCAATATCGTGGCGTCTCAGACACGTAGACCAGATTTGGGAGGCAACCACGTTGCCTTTGGGGTTAGAGAGGTGTGGTGGATGGACAAGATCTCCATTGGACATAAAACCTTGGGTGCCGGTTCTCATTTGTCCGCCGCAGAGGCTAATGGTGTGAAGGCAACCTCACGCGTGGGATGTTGGAGGTGTCCTCTGAGTCTGAGGTTGCATCGCGGGCGGCGGCGATGGAGAAGGAAAAAAGCTGCCGTTTCGGGCGCCGTTTGCCTCGGCGCGTGGGACATTCGGCCTCGGCCATAGGGTGGGATGTCGGCACTTGCGCCATCCGAAAACTACGAAGCTCGGATCGAGAGCAGCAAAAGCAATACCATGGTGAAATGCCGTTCATTTTCCGCATTTTCCGGCATCATGTGAGATCACAGGCTAGATGAGGGTAAGCAATTTGTCAGTGCCGAGAGCGAGGCAACCGTCAAGGGCCGCGAGACATCCGGCTGCTGGGGTGCAGTTGCGCGATGGGATGAGATGAACATCTCAAGACAAGAGATGAGAACTGCAGGCAGCCTGAAGCTGCTTCTCGCCCGCAAGATCCTGCAGGCTAAATCGAATCTACACCGCAGAAAAAGACGCGCAGAAGAGGCGCGCCCGCGCGACCTCATGATTTGCCCTGCCTCTTCTGACGTGTTCTAGGCCGGGTTGTCCTCGGTGTGGCGCCCAGAAGTGACGGTTGCTGGCTTGCGCCGCGTGTGCGCAGGCGCCGACGAATGGCAGCGTGACAGCGACATTGTCAGTTTCGTCTGGCAAACGGACGGACGGGCGGTATGGGACGGCTCTTGTTGTCCCCTAAGCCTCCCGAAAGGGGTCCTTGGCAATCGTCTTGGTGTAGACATGTACGCACTGGGTGGGCGGGGAGTGACTTGAGGTGTGTCTTGTGAGTGTGGCCGCGTTCTGTATCGCTGGTCTTGGGGCAGGTGGGCGGACGTGGCTGGTGGGATTCGCTTCACCGGTGAGGGGCCCTAGGGACGGGACGGGACCGGTGAAGGGAGGTGAGTGAGACTTGGTACGCGGTTGATTTTCGAGGTGGGATGTGTGTGAGGCACAGCAATAGTGTGTGTGAGAAAAGTTGGAACCGAGGCAAGCCGCTAGGAGATGGAGGGTGGTTGTGGCAGGGGTTCTGGGGCGCGAGGAGAAAACTGTCACGTTGGGAATCGAATCCATATCGGAAAGTGCTCTTAGTAGCCCTTGATTAGCGAAAAGTGCGAAATGCGCATTCCCCATGCTGCAAGAAGCCCGAAAGAGACCTATTCGAAACGTTGAAGAAATGTGATGACGCCTGCATATGGAGATTGTCGACTTCCGTTGGCGATGGTGGTGTCGTTGGTGTGTGAGCAGGGAAAACGCGGAGGTGGCGGCGGTCTGGGCCTTCTGTTCTGCAGTGCACATCACCTCGAAGGAGCGGCGCGTGTCGGCGATCCGGCCCCGGGCCCGACGGGCGGGTCCGGTGGTGATTAATGTGGATCTGCTTCCACCGGTGGTCCGGGGCTGCGGTCGTGCGACCCCATCTCTTTTGAGGACGGTGCATCTCGTGCAACGGCGGTTGTAAGCGGACATGATTTTCGCCGCCGTGTAACCCGCCCGGTGTGAGCTGTCATTTGGAGGCGCTGGGAGGGGGAAACAAGGCAAGGTTCTGGCCACCGGCTGACCCTTGAGGCTGAACGTGGATGGGTTCGTCGAGAGATCATCTGCCAAGCGCGAGGGATGAGACGATGTGAGCTGACTTGCATCTCCCGGTATACGGCGCTTGGGATGAGGAAACGAGGCACGGCAGGCGCTTGACTCGGGTGCGTGATACGGATACGAACGGCATGGTTGTCATGAGGAAAGGTATTATAGACTTGCTCCGTCACAACAGGGTGTTGAGGCTCTATGTCCAATCAGTTCACTCGAGATTGTCGGTTTTCGTGAATGTTAGCGCCTCGAAAAGTAACGTCAGGTCAGTCAAGTGGTTTCGAAGACGCAGGCGTGTTCTGACTTGCGAGCCTGATGACTCGGCAGCTTGGCGTCTAAGACAGGAACCGCTGATTTTATTTTCACGGAGATAACCTAAGATATTGCTTATTGCAACCTCCTATTGAGAGACGAAGGACGATGAAGCTTGAAAGTTTTACCAGACTAGAATCCGGTGGATGACCGGCTCATGAATCTCATGCTATTACTTCAACGCGTGTGTTGATGAGCCCTGTCTGCAAATGTGATCCGATTTTTGAGTTGTGCGAGAATTTCCAAGCCTCTTTGAATGTGTTCATGAATGACGTGATGTTTCTCACTGGCGTCCATACCAGAGGTGGCTTAGAATGAGTCACTCAGATGACTAGATGAGACGTATGAAGTCTCCCTGAGAGTGAAGGATGATTTCCCCCCCTAATAATCTACGGTTTCCTGATGGTCACTGCAAGCAAACCTTTAGGGAATCCCTCAAGTTAACAGAAAATAAGATACAAATATATGAGAAGAGGGGGTGCGCAGGAAATGAGAAGTCCTCGTCAGAGAAGCAAGCTGGCATTCCAATCGACGGTTCTGTAAAGGTTCCATGTATTCTCATTTATAAAATAGTCGTTTCTGAGGATTAAATGCAACTGTCTCTTGTGTCTGCTGAGTTATGGTCATGTACAAGAGTTTCGCTAGTCGGGCAGTGTCCACACACACGTATATAATCCGTAGCCTATTTCTAAAGCGACTATACTTCCTATTCTCGCTTTCGTCGTTGTTATTATCTATTATTGTCATCTATATTACTATCGTCTTCGTCTTCGTCGTCGTCTTCGTAGTCGTCGTCGTCGTTATCTTTATTACTACTTCTATCGTTCTCTCTATAATCACGAATCATAGGGGACACTTCCTGGATAGCTAACTAAGACTGCCCGACGAGCAAAACTCATGTACAATGCTCCATGTCTTTGTTCAGAATGGGTTTGATCCTTAGCACATAACAGAGCTTCAGGGCTGCCAGGACAGCCAGGACCAGTATGCCTAGCTGTTTTCATGTTCATTCAAGTGGTTTTCAAAGTGATTAAACCATTTGGTGATCTGAGTGACGGCGTGGACGCGACTTTGGACTCGACTTGGCCTAGATTCCAACTAGCATACCAATTGCACTCCATCAGCCATCGGCGACAAGTTCTTTGGCAGAGAAGGAAGTCAACTATGCGTTCATTGTTCGCTACTTCTCTTTCCGCTCGAATTGTTCTTTTGAATCCATCACATGCGTCCAAGCCGGGCTGAGTTGTGCTTTAGCATCTGCAATGTTGTGAGTAGCGCCTTTCACCCGAGGCCTTTCCTGCCCCAAGCCAATATGGTTTCCACTCTTCGACGACTGACCATTGATTCTCTGTCCATATATTCATGTCTGAGATTCATAAACGAATAGAAAATCTGGTAGGCATGGAAAGACCTAAAACAAGTCCTTGGATACGGATTTGGTTTAGGCGTTTGTAGCAAGAAACGGAGTCACGAAAGCACGTAACTACTGCTCGAGGTGAGAGATGGGATCTGTTGGCAACACGCCATCTGAGAAGTGGAAGCTTCTTTGATCGGTCTCGATAGTGCTCAGTATTCTGGTGATCCTATCATGTTGTCACAGGCTTCACACCCTCAAGTGCAGTTGGCCCCTGAATCCGATACCGATCCGAAGCGAGATCACAGCACACCGCCCAAAATCCCAGCTGAACGAAAATAAGAGTCCGTGTCAATATTGATCCCTGTGTCTTCAACTCAGACCATTCTCTTGGTACCGTCGCCGCCCCCCTTCTCGTCTTAATCACATCTTCGGGATGTCCTTCTTGGGAGAGTAGACCCAGGGAACGACCACTAAACCCATAACGTCAGTTTCTTCATTCTCCCTGTGCCTGTTGCTGTCGACTCATGGTCTCTCATGGATCATCGCGGAAAAAAAAACGACTTACTGGCGTAGACCTTGTCGTCGCGGTACAGCAGACGGATGCGGTTCGTGCCGTCGTCCTCGGCGACGATTATCTCGACGTGTTTGCCGTGCTTGGCTAGGATCTCCTGGACATCCTTCTGGATGACGGTGGCGCGGGTGAAGAAGTGCTTGAGCTCGTCATCCATTTTTGCTTGTGTTATGGGGGGTTTGTTCTGGTGTGTGGTTGTGTTTTGGGCTTGGTGATGTGAATATTTGCTGGTGGGTTGTTTGGCTTGGGATTTGTGTGGTGGAAGGTTTGAAGACAACCTCAGGCGAGACAGAATCTTATGATTGTTTTTTCGAAACAAAACGCAGAAAGAAAGGAAGGTGCTTGGTCTGGGTTGATGGCGGGTGCACTCGCCGAGGGGAGATGCACAAGGCGGCACCCGTCGAGAGATGGGCTTGAGGGGACTCGGGATGGGAGGCAGTTGATACTCGAGCGGCTTTGGGGAAAATTACGGGCCACGGGAAGCAATCAAGCTTGGCTGCGGGTCGAGAATATCAAGAATACCACCGGTTTATTCCAAGCCATTCAAGGCTGGTACTATTGCCCCCCCCCTCCCCCCCCCCCCTCCCCCCACCCCTTATAATTCAGCGGTGATCTGATACCTTAATGTCATCAAGGCACGATATAATGTGAAGGAAGACAGAGCCCTTCACTCATGGAACAAGGGGGTTTGCAAAGACAAAGGGAAGCCCCATAACAAACTAGAGTTCTCAAATACAACCTCCAATGCTAATAATGCTTGAAACATATTGCCAAGAGCATGGTTTCTTATGTTCATTATCAAGAAGAGTGTTGGTATTGATTTTCTCCGATTTACGCTTCACTGTGCGCCTGCCTAGAGCCTTTCTCGAGTGTCTTGAGATGAAATCCAAAAAGATGATGATCCCGCCTCAAATATCCTTGCTGCAAAAATTCCCCTGCCCAAAGCCAAAGTATCCAAGCCCTTTACCAAATCCAAGAGTGAACTGCTCAGTGTCCCAGCGACACGAGCACCCGTTAACCACTCCCACTGGGCGAAGGGCCAAGATTCATAGTCGCCTGAAAAGACGGGTCCAGCTGCAGAGACGGATCTTGCCCTGACCCAAGTTCGAACCCATCTTGCGCCTGATTTGGGTCCCCGGCAGACCCATCCGGCCAGTTCATCGTCATCGTAGCCCAGAGGTCGTGATACACCGGCTGACCATTCACCATGGTGGAAGCTCCGTTCGGCATCTGCTGCGCCAAACCATGCGGACGATTTCGGTTGAAATCTTGATCCCAAATAGGAAAATACGGGTCCAAAGTCCCATCAAACATCGGACACCCTCGAATGGTCCTCGGTAGCTTGTTCACCGGCGTTTCGATGTTCGCCACGCGGGCCTTATACTTGCGCTTGATCACCGCGAAGATGACTTTGCTCGCAGACAAGACATCCATTGTCTTCGTCGCAGGGGTGAGCTCCTCGTGATTTGCCGATAGCCTCGTCAGGTAGGAGTCGAACTGCAGCTGCTCGCGAGCGCGTGCATGGTCCCATTCCGGACATAGTGGCAGAGGAAAGGAGACGCGGATCGCGACGATGACACCTTGAATGAAGCGGCCCCAGTCTATTGAGGCGAAGTAAATGAAGTCCAATTTGTCCAGGGTCAGGATGTAGTCGAAGAAGCTGCGGAGCAGGGTGAGGATCTTTTGGAGGCGGCTGACGGGCATGGGAGGTCCGAGATCGCTATCGCCTATTTTTGATGTCGAACGGAGCTGGAAGATTGGGGCTGAGAGGAGATAGATTTCTGTGAAGAAATTTGCGATGGTCATTGAATCTTCTCGCGGTTAACACATGTCTGTATCAAAAGGAGCAGGAAGCTTACGTTGATCGTTGAGACTACTGGGTATGTTGCCCTGCCACTCCCTAAACTGGCTTTCAAGACCCAAGTGCATAAAGTGGACTTGCTGCTTGACCTGCTCAGAGTTCGGCCTGACTTTTGCCAGCTCTGTCGCCTCCTCAACGATATGTTGCAGGCGAGCCAACCAAGCGAGCATATGATCGCCCTTGAGTGCGGAGGAGTGCTCGAGTATGTCACAGCATGTGCCGGTCCAGGAGGTGTACTGGAGCGCCGACGTGTTTGCCCAGCCGGTTGCAAACCTAGCATCGGTCAGAGAGGTTTTGCGGAAGTACTGTAAGAAAGGCAAGACGTGCGCTGAGATGAGGTAGAAGCAGGCGAGGTAAGCGCGGATGCCGTCGAGCCTATCCGGGGTGACGGGCGACGCGGCGGTGACGCCCGACGGCGGGTCGACGAGCTCGAGATCGTGCAGTATCTCAGCGGCCATGCGGACGTATTGAAATGCCTGCTTGCTCTTTGGGCGAAGATGAAATGGGTACCTGGGTCTGTAAGTGTACATCCAAAGTCAGCCAGATGGAGGTGGCCTACCATGCTGTGTAGATGAGGAGGCCTTGAAGGAGCTCCAAGGTCCGCTCGCCGCCAGCAACGAACTTGAGGCCAAGTATCTTGCGAAACTCTTCATCGTAAAGCGTGTGTCCTTGTAATGCACTGGAACCTGATGCTGTCGCTAGGATGGCGAGGAGAAGGAAGGGCTTCGTCTTTGATAGTGATGTGACGGTGGCATCGGGCGGCAGGACGACACACGGAAAGTTCTTGAGCATGGTCCGGAACGTCTGCAAGAGTTTCTCGGCCGAGTCGAGGTTGAACTGAGGCTTCAAACCGAAGCTCGATACCGAGACGGAGGGTCCCGACGAGGGGGGTGAAGAAATAGTAGAATGCGAGCCGCTACCAGAGCCGCTGAGGCCAAACATCATGTCAATTGAGTCCTGATCGGAGTCCAACGGTAAGAGTTCCTCCATATACCGCTCGTGGCGCGCGGCAAGACCGTCAACATCATCGGGCTCTTCCAACTGGGGCATCTCAAAGTCGATGCTAAAAGTCTTGGAAGGGCCCGGCGGAGGAGGGGGCCGCGGAGCGTCCTGGTTCCTGTCAAAGAATGAGCATGGGGACAAAGGTTCCGATAGTGCCAAGATGACTGGATACGACCGCGATTGAAGGATTCGACAAGGGGAACGGGATACTCACATTTTGGATTGACGTGGCCGGCGTGTCCTGGGGCCGGTACGAAAGACGCATTCTCGCTTGAATTCCAGACACCTAATTCGATCGGCCAACGGGTCAGTATGCACATGGACTTATACGCCGAAGCAGATCGGAAGATAGCATCTCGTCTAGCCAAGACGGAGTGGACACACACACCTTCGACATATTCCAGTCTGCACACTAGGCTGGCACTTCACCTTGGCTGCTCTACAGGCCTCGCAGGCGTTCGTGACCCTCTGTCGCGGGGGCGCATTGCTGCTGCCTGTGCCTTCAGGGTCGACATTGGATTCCATCGCGATGGATGAGAAGTGAGGGAGGGTCCAGAAGGAACCGGCGGGGTCGGAAGGGTGGACGAGCCGGATGACAGCGTGGGGAGCAGGGCCGACAGCGGTTCTGGGACTTGGGGTCCAGCTAGCAGGACGGGAAGAAGGACGAGAGACGATATCAATTGAGTCGCCGGGTCCGGACGAAGAGGGAGTTAAAGCCGTTGAACGCTTGGACAGCCGGGTCTGCCCCGATTGACGAGGCGATGGCACGAGTGGTTTTGAGGGTATTCCTTGTCGGCCGGGTTCTCGTCGACGCTGGTCAACGACCTGAGCGTCGCAGCGGCGAATGAACGATTGCTTTCAAAGCTCCACGCGTCGAGGGGTACGCAGCAGGCTTCCGTCTAGTGAGACATCGCGGTGATGGGAGGTCAGCGAAGGAGGACGGGATAAGAGCGACCAATGATGTTCCGGTGACCGTCGGATGTTGGCGATTGGCTGGCCACAACAAACGTCCTCTGGGGAAGAGACGTACGTCGCGCTAATTCGACTCCGCTATTAGGGCGACGGCCAGGGGCCTCGACCGCTTGCAGGCCGACTCTGGACCCTGAGGTGGTGCACGCCGTGCGCCTTTCATCTGCAACGACGTCTGAGGATAAGTTCCGAACCATTTCGGAGTGTTGGGTCGCACAGGCACAGCCGTAGACAATCACATCCCCTGAAATACGACCCAGCTGACGGGTAAGCGGGAACCCCGTTTGAGAGTCGAGTGAGAGCTTGACTTGGCCCCTTGGTTGTTTGAGGCTCGAGTCATTCACTTAGTCGCAACAGCCGGAATCCACTATTCCTCAGTTTGCATCCGAATAGCTTCATGTTTACTCTCATTTCCATGTGGACAAAATCCTCACAACGGAACGACAGTTCAAAAACCACCGTCAAGGTGACAATGTAAACGGAGTCTTGTGATCGGGATCATACATTAATTATGGTATGCTACTCGACTTCAGCCGCTGACGTGACTTAGCTTAACGAATGACATATCATTACTACTACTGTACGTCCTTAATGTCGGGGTTGTTGCCCTTGAAGATGCGCTCGTACGCATCATCCAGTCCCCATACAAATTTGGAAATGTCGTTGACATGGTACTTGGTCTTCTCATCGTTGTCAAAAACCAAGTGCTCGCCCTGTGTATCGAGATCGATACCCAGGCCCTTCCAGTTGGGAATATGCACACCTTCACGATGCGCTTGGAAATCCGAGCTCGCGCATCGTGACGAGCAGTAAACTGTGCTTTGGCCTAGCTGCTCCGCGCACTCCTCGCAGATAACAGCTTCTTCTCCGCTGCCGCCCATCTCCTCATCCTCGTCCTTAAGTTGGATGCAGCCTTCGCCGGCAGCGCAGCTATGAGCGCTGTTGAGGTGCTCGTCCTTTCTGCCAGTCAGCTTCTTGTTCTTCTGCCTTGTAGGGAGCATAACTTACGTATCCCTCCTCGTAACACTTCTCCGAGTCAAAGACCGTCCTCTTAGTCAGGCTCAACTCGGCAAAGATGAGACACAACGGGCATGCCAAAACGTCCTCTGGAGGCACCTTGCCCGAGCACACATGGCATGGGGGAAGGTCATAGAGTTCTTTATTGACCTGCGGACCTTGAGGAGGAGGCTGCTGCCGCTTCTGAGCTTTTAGGATCTTATCCTGCTCATGTGCCGCCTGCGCCCTCTTGAGCTCGTTAAGTGTCCGTTTGTGTCTGTCCATGTTGCCGGACGCCTGTGACCTTGCTGGCCTGTCGGCCTCGATTTGAGCCATTACTTCTTCAATATCTGAACCAGATCGTAGCTTCTCCACATATTTCGTACAGGACGGCGGAACTTCGCCCGTCTTTGGATCGCGAAAGAAAACGTCGATGAGGACGTCGTTCTCCTTCTCCGAGGGAAGATTGTCGAACTTTGAAGCCAAATCCTCGAGTTTCGGCGCGTCGTCAACGCCCCTGTTGACAGCCCTACGGACGTCCTCGACAAGAGTAGCGGTTGGCTTCTCTTCGTCCTCCAATGCCGCCTGAAAGTTGGCCCTGCTCATCGCGCCCTCGGCGGTGCGGCCTGCTGCGGTTCTAGGCAGGGTCTCGCGGTACTGTTTTGCCTTCTCCTTGTCGATGCGCCCCTCAATCGCCTTGAGATCTGCTGTGAAGTCCTTCAGTTTGGCGAACAGATTGTCGAGGTCGTTCAAGAATGCGGCGTTGTTGGAGAACCACTCGTCCTTGGAGTCGAGGTATCTGCTTCTCATCGTCTGCACCACTTCCCCATAACAGTCTTTGCAGTGCGCAACGTGGGCCTTTCCATGCTGATCGGCACATTTCGACTTGATTCTTTCGGCTGATTCGACCGCCTCCTTGTCTCTCCTCCGCTTGTCTTGCAACGCCTTGATCTTGCTCATAGCGACTGCCGTTGCTGGGGCGACAATGGCGATCTGAATGTGTTGATGCTGAGGTGTATGCCCTGACCGATTCTTGAACAACTGTGGATTACGACCACCACAAGTTGATAAGAATGAGTGCGATGATATAAACGGGGGGGAGCTCGGGTTTATGGATAAAGTCTGTTTCTTTGAGAAGTTGAATGTGAAGTTGAGAGAACCAAGAGGTCCGTGGTCGAGGTGAAGTGGATCCTCAGAGCAACCAAGGTCTGGTGCACGGTGCTTCCCTGCCATTTCGGTGAATGTCAGCCGAGCTTCAGCCGGCGCATCCATTGCAGGCAAAGTCCGGTCCTTTCATCTGTCAATCTGAACTTTACAGAGTCAACACAAACACCACACTTATCAGCACAGGACAACATGGTAGTTCATTTCTTCCCTGATATCGCAATGTTGCGCTAACGACGCGTTTGATAGGCCGACAAGCTCCGCAACCAGCAAGAACTCGAGCGCCTGCAAGCCAAGTATATTGGCACAGGACACCCCGACACGACGAGTTGGGAATGGAAGACCAACATCTACCGCGACACCTACTCTTCTATTGCCGGCCACCCACCCATGCTCTCCTACATGGCTTTGGCAGAGAACGAGCCCACGCAGCTCCTTAGAGCCAGACTGATTCGGGTGCGTTCACCTTCTCGGGATAGCTCGTCCGAAATACAAAGTAGAGTCTTGCTAACGTGTTGCCAGAAAATGATGCAACCAGCTGGCCCGCCACCAGTACGCGAAGATTAACCATCCACCTTACCATCATGTCTGGGTTTTACAATTAGGAGACGACAGAACGGCGTTGGGGACATGCTCATTGGGATCATAAAGGAGGGCACAGATACCCTTGATTAATCATTGCGAACAAAGGCTATTCATAAACGCGTAAGCTTGGAATGCTGCGTTCCACTCTGGGTATTCTTTACAACCTCTTCGACAAACATCCTTACACCACTCGTGCCCATGTCCATCATCGCGACGGCCCCGGCTCTGGAGCCTCCGACATGTCCACGTCACCTTCTCCATCCTCTCCTTGGATGCCCAAACTGGCGCCTATCTTTCTCTCAAGCGATTCGTCTGCCTGCTCCCCGTATACCGTACGCACCAAACCAGCGACGCCATCGATACCCATCTCCTCCTGTCCCCGCGGCCCGACGAGCCAGGTGATATCCTCGCTACCGTCGTTCGCCTGTGACGCCGGATTCTTCTGCACCTTGCGGACAACATAGCCCTGGGCCTGCATCCGCTTAAGAATATCCTCTGTCTTTTCCGCAGCGACGTTAGCTTCGGCGTTGACGCGGTTGAGGTAGCGCCGCAGCTTTTGGTCAGACAGCTCGCCGCTGGACAGCATAATTATGGATATGATGAGGGTGTAGAAGCCAATATACGAAGACTCGTTCTCGGCGCTGGGTGCCTTTGTAGGTGTGATAATCGTGGAGGTGCGGTATTTGGCAGGGAGTGTTGTGGAGAGGACGAAGACGCCGGAGCTGGTCTTGGCTTGGGAGCCGGACTTTAATGCTGCAGTTCTTTAGCGTTCGCCAGATCTAGAAATGATTGGAAAGCATTCTGTAGGCATACCCTGACGCTTCTCTGCCATCGTAAACTTTTCCTTAACCGCCAGCTCTCGTAGCTCCATACCCCAGACTGTGCAGAGCTGCGATTGCGCCAAGTCGAAGACTTTCCTGAATGATCTTCCCTGGTCTCCCAGAACTGGCAGAACTGTCAGTTGCCATCGATGCCGTGCCCAAACGATGGTTTTCTTTACCTCGCTCCTTGATGCCCTCACGGCGGATCGGAGTTCGTGAAAATTCGCACGCAAGCACATAGCGCACCAACTTCTTGGCAAGCTGATCCTCCGGGGTGGCGTCGGCCTCACCGTTCTCCTCGTCCCCATATTCTTCTGCATCTTCGGAATCGTCGTGCGCGCGGCGTTGTCTACGTGCCGGGGCCTCTTCTTCAGACTCGTCTTCGACCTGCTGATTGTCAGCTTTGCCTTCTTTGGCCATCAGTGCATGCCGCGGGGCATACCTGTCTTCTGCGTCGTTGTGTAGGAGGCATCCTGTCTGCGTGAATAATGTAGCCGAATGAGATTCATGTGTATCCGCACAAGCCCACCCAGGAGGTATATATCGTTTCAAGAATGCAATCGAAGAAGATTCGATTCGTTGCGGAAGGTTTAGCCACGAAATGATGATCTAGACGCGCTGGGACGCGATTTTGGCAGGCGCACTTTACTTCGCGATCCACTTATCTAATCTCTTATCTTATCAGGTGCCCGCTGCAGTCGCAAAATTTGGGAGCTTTGGCTCGTCATGTCCGAACAATCGTCAAAGGCTCGAATCACTTGTCCCTAACCCTCATTGGCGGGCGCCTTTCTTCCAAATGATTTCTCGAGCAGTTCTTGCTCGAAGTATATGCCTGAGATGCCAGTTGCGACTCCTCGACCGCCCCAGGGCTCTCAGCTCCCCCCGAGTGGCACCTTTACGATCCGAGTTCCTCCAGCGACGGCATTATAGTAGTCCCGATTCTGCATGGGATCGCCTCGAGGCGGACTCGCAAACGCAGAAAGAAGAGAAGGATGGAGAGAAACTAGGAAGGAATCGAGAGCAAACCAAGGTCAAAAGTGGTCTCGACGAGCATATTGGACGACGTCAAGACCCCGCACCTGTAGAAGACGACATCGCATCGAGTAGCAAGGACGAGAACGAGCCTCCCGCGGCGAAACTAGATGGGCCTCTGTTATTCAAGAAAACATGGCAGGATAAAGGGGACATCAGAAGAATGAGCGGCCGCGTGGTGAAACTCAAGCATGCTGTGCTTCCTGGCAACGCGCTAGGCAAGGTTGCCAGAGCGGTCATCATGCGCGATTCGAATAGGGCCGTCCGCAAGCTGCCCGTCGAGCACATGGCCGCAGAGAAGCAAGTAAACCTTGCTGCAGACTTGGAGAGACAGGCGCAAGAGCTTACAGAGGAGCAATCGCTGGCCAACATTGAGGAGCTGCGTCCCAGCGACCCCATCCTCTATAGGCACGAGTTTGATGAGCTGCTACAGAACCTGCTGAAGGGCTTCACAGTCTCTCAGCTGAAGGCTTATCTTCTGATTGCGAGCAAGACTGCTCTGAAGAGCTCTGAACGCAAGGAACAGCCGATGTACAGCATTATAAGAGGCACCAAATGCGAGCCTTGGGCGCCGTTACGAAAGCTCAAGATCACTGGGTCGCCCAAGGAAAGAATAGGATTGACTCTGTTGACGGAGGCCTGGGGCCTCCAGATCAGAGAGTACGTCGACGGTAAAGGTGTATTCAGTCCCAGAATTGCCACGAGATTCCTGCGTATGCTTTCAAGTAAGTGACGGTTATCTGACACGTGCCTAGCAGATCATCGACTGACCCATCACAGGAGAAAAGAAGCGCCTCGACGCCATCAGAAGGACGTATCTCGATGCCGAAGAGAAGATTCTTATCGGGCAATCAAGCATCAAGGTCATCGCCACAAAGGCGAAGACAGACACCATCATGAAGGAATTAGAACAGGCGGCCAAAGATACGGTTGTTCAAACCATCGACGACGTCTTTTGGGTCCCCAATGATGACGAGACCGTCACGCTTTTGGAGCATCTAGGCCAGCTCACGAGCACCTTGATCACTCACAGGCCCCAAGAAAAGATTGTGGGTTATCATTGCCAACCGTAAAGGCGACTGTACTGACCAGAAGAATCAGATCGAAGTGGCATGGTTCCGCGACGGGCCCGAGCAAAGAGGCCAAGAACGCCGTGCCGACGTCGTTCGACGTCTCCTGCTCACCGCGCTCTGGCCCAAAGAAGAAACTGTACACCTCAACGGTCCGAAAGACACTGCATGCCGAAACATTCCCATGGTGATTGGGCGCGAGAGGCTTTCGTGGGTGGACAAGTTGACCCAGTGGTCTCGCTGGGCGAAACCCGTCGGCCGCAACTCCCGTCCTAAACCCCACATTTCAGTGAAACAGCGCGGCGTCCTAAGCAAGCCCATCGAGGCACCGCCGACGGAGTCGGAATTCCGCGAGAGGAGGAGCAAATCATACACCACAACCACCGCCAGCTTCGGTCACATTCTGCACAAGAACGCCGACGCCGTCAACGCGGCCGCTGCTGCGGATCCCAGTCCACACATCTTCTCTCCCACCTCCCCTCCTCCGGCCAGCCTCGCTGCCCTGTCCGAAAGACTCAACTCGTCCAAACCCGTCACCAACTCACTCGTCCTCACCTTCCGTGCCCTCCCTTCAATCCATGAGTCAAAACCTGAATATTCCTTCAAGAACCGATACTTCACCCGGATCCAAAAGCTCGAAAAGCACAGCGATGCCGTCAAGCCTTCGTCCGGACCTGTTCGTCGTCCGGACCTGCTCGAGCTGCAACTCACGATACCCGACGACCTACCAGAAGGGCCTCTCATGTGGGACTCATGCCCGAAGCGCCTCGTCGTGGTCGCGGATCAAAACCACACCGACGTCTCCATACCGGATCAGCCCGTCGATCTGCGCATCTCCCAGTCCGATCTGAGGGTCATGTCCGCCTCTGCTCTCGACGACTCCCCCTTCCGCGAGTACATCGACACCGCCGAACTCGACCTCCTCGCGGGACGGCTCGGCCCTCCCCCAATGATACGCATCGCGGACACGCCCTTCAATCCGCCAATCAAGAACCCCTCAGAACCGACGGATTACATGTTCGCGGGTCTGGAGATGCGCCGCACGCTTGAGGCAGACTACCAAGGGCACAAGCTTCTGTACACGAGTGTCCAGGCCGGCCACCACGGCGGTCGGCGCGCAGAGATGGTTCTCGAGGCGCAGCCTGCTGATCCATCTCTGCCCCCAGAGGAGCAAGAGCTCCATGCTGCGAGCTTCCTGAGCCTGGCCAAGGACCTGGCTCAGGGCAAGGTGGTGAAGTGGGTGGGAGAGGTCGATGCTGAGGCGGAGAGCCGAAGGAGGTTAGCTGCTGCCGAGCTTGTGGCAGAGCCAGAGGTTTCGGACACCAGCATGTAAGATGAAGTGGATGGTAAAAGTCAAGCTGTAATATGTATTCTATGTATAACACACAAACAAGCCTTACAGAAAACATCAATAGTTTATGATTCGTCTTTCTCGCAACAATGTGTACCTGATCTTTCGAGGGATTGAGAAGAGACTCCAACCCAGAAAAAGCCTGCCTTGATCACTCATTCAGACAGCGCCAATCCCAGCTCAATCTACCAGCAGTGGGCCACACACGGCTCGAACAGGCGTCTCAACAAAGATTCCCCAAGGCGGGAATGAGTTACGAGGCAAAAACGATCCGCACGTCAAGACAACAGTACCACGACCGGAGATTCACCGCGTTGGAAATTTTCAGAGTCAAACAACACCAACAGAAGCATCACGACATCAGGTCACAGGCGAAGGGGCACAGCAGTTTTAACTTGGGAATCACTTCTAGGACTCTATTTTTGTGCTAACTAAGCACATATCATGAGAAGTTTTTTGACGTAATCATCCATCCTTCCTCCCGATATTCGTGCTCCGAGCCATATCATGTGTCCTCATGCCACGCAAAGGGAATTCGTAAAGCCGTAGAAGTGAGTGTCCATAGCTGGTGTGCCACGGAAGAACTCAGAACCCAACCCTGGTGAGTCAAGTAACTTATTTCTTGGCAGCCTTGGCAGCGGACTTGGTGACCTGTTGATGATAGTGTTAGATGATGACATGCAATGGAGAAGGATTAGGAGTTGAGAACATACCTTGCCGGAACCGCCAGCAGACTTGTCGACGGACTTGATGACACCGACAGCGACGGTCTGACGCATGTCACGGACGGCGAAACGGCCCAGAGGGGGGTAGTCGGTGAAGGGCTCGACGCACATGGGCTTGGAGGGAACCATCTTGACGATGGCGGCGTCACCGGACTTGATGAACTTGGGGTTGTTCTCAACGGACTTGCCGGTACGTCTGTCAATCTTCTCGAGGATCTCGGAGAACTTGCAGGCAATGTGGGCAGTGTGGCAGTCGAGGACGGGGGCGTAGCCAGCACCGACCTGACCGGGGTGGTTGAGGACGATAACCTGGGCGTTGAAGGAAGCAGCGCCGGCAGGGGGGTCGTTCTTGGAGTCACCGGCGACGTTGCCACGGCGAATGTCCTTGACGGAGACGTTCTTCACGTTGAAACCAACGTTGTCACCGGGGACACCCTCAGTAAGCTGCTCGTGGTGCATCTCGACAGACTTGACTTCAGTGGTGACGTTGGCAGGAGCGAAGGTGACGACCATGCCGGGCTTGAGGATACCGGTCTCGATACGGCCGACGGGCACAGTGCCAATACCACCGATCTTGTAGACATCCTGGAGGGGAAGACGGAGGGGCTTGTCGGTGGGACGCTTGGGGGGCTCGATGGAGTCAATGGCCTCGAGGAGGGTCTTGCCAGTGACCTTGCCACCCTTGCCCTCCTTCTCCCAGCCCTTGTACCAAGAAGCGTTGGTGGTGGGGGCAAGCATGTTGTCGCCGTGGAAGCCGGAGATGGGGACGAAGGCAACGGTCTTGGGGTTGTAGCCGACCTTCTTGATGAAGTTGGAGGTCTCCTTGATGATCTCCTGGTAACGGTCCTCAGACCACTTGGTGGTGTCCATCTTGTTGATGGCGACGATGAGCTGCTTGACACCCAGGGTGTAGGCGAGCAGAGCGTGCTCACGGGTCTGGCCATCCTTGGAGATACCAGCCTCGAACTCACCAGTACCGGCAGCGATAATGAGGATAGCGCAGTCAGCCTGGGAAGTACCAGTGATCATGTTCTTGATGAAGTCACGGTGACCGGGAGCGTCTGAATGACATGTCAGTGCGTGGTCCTTATGAGAGATTTCCACACTGCAAAATCGCGCCCATCCAAAAAGAAATTGTTTTTGGAGAGCCAATTTCCAGCGCAAAAGCCAGACTTACCAATGACGGTGACATAGTACTTGGGAGTCTCGAACTTCCAGAGGGCAATGTCGATGGTGATACCACGCTCACGCTCGGCCTTGAGCTTGTCAAGAACCTGCGAAAAATCAGTAAAACAATCTCAGGATCGCGAAGAGACGGCGACCCACCCAGGCGTACTTGAAACTACCCTTGCCGAGTTCAGCGGATTTGGGGATGTCAGTCAGAATCACCAAGAGACGGAGACACTGTACAAACCTTCCTTCTCGAACTTCTCAATCGTTCTCTTGTCGATACCGCCGCACTGGTAGATCAAGTGACCCTGGAAAACAAAACGTTAGCATGATGTCGCAGTAGCTGATGCAGGCATGGGTGATTGAACTTACGGTGGTGGTCGACTTGCCAGAGTCGACGTGGCCGATGACGACGACGTTGATGTGAGTCTTGTCCTCCTTACCCATTTTGGCGGTTGTGAAGTTGGATTTGAGTGTTCGTTTGCTGTCGAAAAAGAAACGTCAGTTGAGATGTTGAACGGATAGAGGGAGGATGAAAGTACTGTGGCAGATGGGATGCAAAAAAATCCACGGTATGCGCGACAAGGAAGAAGAAGAAGGGAAAAAGGTTGTGGAAGAGTGTGAGAGGGGAGAGAGATATTTGTAGGTGTGGGTGTGTTGTGGTGGGAGGGCAGGAGGGGTAAAAAAGGTGAGAGGGAGGGGCAACTAGGATTTTTTTTTTTCAAAGCGGGGTGGGCGGTGGCGGCCCAAGGTGCCCCTCCAGCAAAAACAATCCAAGTCACGTGCTTAGCGGGGCTTTGTGTTTTTGTCTCAGAGGGGAGAGAGTCGCCTTTCCAGGGGGCCCCTTGGGATGCACCACCATGAATATGCCATTGTACTCTCAGGTTCCCCAAAGGTATCCCAGTACCTCAAGGTACGTCAAGGTAGAACAGCTGGCGCGTAAAAGGAGGGTCAGAGTGGATGACCGCGAAGTGACTCTTCCTGCTGCAATCTGCAGCAGCCCCATTTGTCCATACACCCCTGTTCACCACATCTAGGCACTGGGAAGCCTGTGACGTCTTGATGTACTTGGGAGACGCTTTGGCTCAGGTACTACCAACGAGCTCTTTTCCAAAACAACAACACAAGGGAAAAACCAACACAGCTTCTGACTGAAAACGTCTCCCATCTTCAACCACCAGAAAAGGGTCCCCAGACACACAACACATAATAGGGTCGCAAATCATAATGGATTGCAGACAGAAAAACAGAAAGAGAGGTCAGTACTCACCCTGTTGTGGCGCTCACCACTGTGACGCCGCCAATCCTCCACCTCTTCTTCTCGACCCGGGCCGGAGCCCGAGCCGGAGCCCGCACAGCAGTGGCAGCAGCAGCAGCAGGAGCAGCAGCAGCAGGAGCAGGAGCAGGAGCAGGAGCGGCGGCAGGAGCCAGCTTGGCTGACGCCGCCTTCTTCTTCATTACACCCTGTTGCCGGGAAGCTGCGGCTACCGCAGCTTCCTCGGCGGAGACCAGAGCGTCGCGCTTCGCCTTGGTCTTGGGAGGAGCACGCGAGGCCGGCGCCGTCCTCGGCTTCTTCTTCTTGGGCTCCTCCTCCGGGGCGGGGGCAGCCCTTTTCCTGGGCTTCAGGCCCCGGGAGGCCACCAGCCTGGCGGCACGGGCGGCGTACTCTTTCCAAAGCATCTACATGTCCGGTTAGTGTCTTAACGGGATGAAAGTGACAATCAATCAGTTCCATCCAGCGATGGAATCCATGATGGCAACAGTCAAATGCATGTTGACAAGCAACAGTGTGCCCAACAAATTGTCCAGCAGACCCCCACTCGCAAACAGAGTCCCCTCTCCAAGTGTCACTTCGGAGCCCCATCTTGGACACTTCGTGCGGCATGGAATGAGAAGGCAGGCATGAGGGAGGAGCGTCGTGTGTTTGACAGCACGCAATGCGACTGACTGGCTCAGCCACTGTCCTAGTGGTTCGTCTCATCGATATCGCGACTAAGCACGACCACTCGGTGCACCTAGTCGAGGAAGGATGAACGAAGACGGCCTGATCTCCGATGCCTCATCCGCAGCAAGTGCTGCCTTTCCGTCCTTGAACAGAGTCAAGTTGATGGGGGTACCTGATGAACGACTTGGGCTGGGCGGCGCGTCACCGACAGAGCCATGCCAGAGGGATACGCGGCAGCATTTGCAGAGCAGGATCTATCAATCGGTACTCCCACTTGGGGTTTCCTGGATAGCTAATTGCGTAGGCTGCGTCAGGTACTCTTCCAGATCAACTTGCCATCCCTTCGCTGGCTGGAGCTTCCATGCCACATCAACCAAGTGTCCATTCAAGGCTTTGGTCAAGGGCTGCGGTACTTCGGCCCTCTCTACGGGAAGGACTCTAGGAACCATGCAAGTCTGGCACAGCACGCGACACCAAAAAGGAAGTTGTTGAAGACGATAGGAAAGGTCGACCTACATCGACTTCGGCGGCCGGGGGAGGCGGCACCTCTGGCCAGGAGGTTGCGGGGCTAGGTGAGCGTCAGCGGAATTCAGGTACTGTCATCGTTCAACACATACGAGGAGGCCACAAGAGCGCTGGCTGCTGCAGCTTCTGTCAGAACCTGGGTCAATCTATGGACAGCAAGAAGCACTCACGGGTCGTGTCGTCTGCGAGCCTAAAGTCAGTAAGTGAATCCAGGTTTCTTGATTATTGGACTTGCCTCTCGTCTGTTGAGCCAAAGGCTCGGACTCGTCTACTGCTTCCACTTCGTGAGTTCATTAATCCAACGACGAGAAGGAAGCGCCAAGGAGCACTTACCATACTCCTCGTCCCAATTGGGGGAGCAGACAGGCAGGGCGGGCCAGAGGTCTTGAAAGACGGGAAGTCCCTCCTCTGTCCAGTAAACGTGGGAACCCATGATTTTGCTGCTGCTGCTGTTGATGGTAATGACGATAGAGAGAGAAGTTTTCAAATGAACATGGAGAAAGGAGTGCCGCCCATAGAGATAGTATGGGGGGCTCTCCACTGCCCATGCCCTTCTCAATTGCTAACTCCTGCCTCATATCCTGTGGTTAAGCTGTTAAGCCAATGGGAAGGCTGTAGTGCACGTGAGCAGGCGCTTGTTGGGCAAGAGCAGGCAGGTAAGAGGTAGGAGCACACGAGCAGAGGGCAGGTGCAGTTCTTGGAAGGCAAGAGCACGCAGCTGGAAGGTAAGAGCACGCAGCTGGAAGGTAAGAGCACGCAGCTGGAAGGCAAGAGGACACGCTGAGGCTCGGCAACGATTGGAAAGCTCGGGTACCTATCGCCGAACTGGAAACCAAGCTTGTTTCCTTCGCTGAGAGATCTTATGTCGTTAGGACAAGCTCCCATTTCATGCACCAGCCGGGTAGTTAAACATAACTTGTCAACCAGTTGCCAACCAGTTGCCAAAGGCCTCGTTGGTTGAGGTGATCTGGAACACGCGGCCGGTCACTGTCTTCGCGACGGGACCTAGAAGCCCAAGGTACCGTGTCGGCTTTCTGCTTGAAGCCCGGGACGTTTTGCAAGGTCAAAATTAGCGCGACATACTCAATTCAAGGCTTGCAGACAGCTTCTTGGCGAGTCCGACATTGCCATTTGAGATGATTACATGAAGGTGGCGCCGTCTCTGGATACTGTTGCGGAGGTGGGGCCACTACCTCCGTGTGCGATCAATGGAGATATCAGGCTGCAGACAGGGGAAAATGCAGTTCTGAAGGTTGATATTGAATTAGTAGGCTCAATATATACCCGCTGAACATCTACCGTCCGGGACTTGTGGACAAGAGTCCTATCCTGATATGTCCCGACCAGACAGATCACATCCCCTCGCAAATTACCGCTCCCAGCCCCGAGCCGCAGCTTGACGTCGTACGACCGTGATTTGCCAAAAACATGTATCTATTATGAAGAGATCAATAAAATATCACCTCGTAGTGCAAATCCCATCCTGCAGTCGTCCTTGAAGTCTCCTAAGTTGCCGGCACAATTCCCCCACATGGGAGCAATTGTTCTTATCATTTCGGTGCTGTCTTGAAACGTATTTAGACTCTGCCTCATCCAAGTTGACTAAACATCGGTCTCTCCTGCAGAGCTTTCTCTACGGAATCCAGGATCGGAACGGGCGTGGTTGGTTCCTGGGCAGCTTCCAGCACGAGTAGGTCTACAAACACTGCTTCATGGAGAGGAGAGCACCCCGCATGGGTTACATTCACGACAGCAATCACATCAGAGAAATGTGGAGGATTCAGTTGTTTGTATTCGTTGAACTAGATTATTAAGGTCATCCCGTTTAGAGGGAAAGCAGAACTCCTTTTTTTGCATTTTGCATTTTTACCCTTTTTTTGAGTTTTCTCTCAATTGTCTCCGATACTGAACTGAAGGCAATATTCCGACCTTTGAAAGTCAAAAACATGAGCAGCACAACTGCGTTCAGAGAATGACAACTGCAGAAGGGGGAGGAAAGTACCATCCAGCACCAGAAAAACTCTCACCGCCGTGGTTGCCTCAAAGCCGTGCCGTTTGATGCCCTCGCAAATGATTCTGAAGACTTTCACCGTCGCGACTCCGAAAGCTGCTGGGTAGTGCTTACGCCTCGTTCGCACTGGCCCTGACAATGCTGCGTTCGCCCATATCACCATCAATGTCCACTGCACCATCGTAGACATACTTGCTAGAGACACGAGACGAGGCATCGATAGGATGGCTGAAATATTGATTGGTGGGTCTCAAATAACACAGCGTGCGAATGCCACCGGCCTCGCCAAATCGCGCCGAAAGGATTTCGGATGGGGTAAACGTGCACACACGCCGATGAAGACTGCAAAAGTGACAGACGTATGCAGTTCTTCCATCAGACAGAGTCTTCAGCTCGGGCTTGCATCCAACAGTCGACCTGAGCTTGGAGACACCATCGTAGTCGGCCTAGAGCCTTGGGTTAGTTTCATGGCAGCCTAAGCATGGAGGTCCTGTTCAACTTACCATATAGCAGGAATCGCACGAAGCTCTAGGCAACAAGTCAGGCGACCAGTGCCCGATGGACATTTCCGGGATACGTGTACCGTAGAGACTATGGAGCCGGTGAATGGAGTCCTTGATGTCGAGCAATTGCGGAGGCTCCCTCGCACCACCACTGGCCATGTCAGTCACAACATTGACTTGGAACAAGAAAGACTCATCCATGCACTTGATTCTGACAGAGAATGGCTTCAGTGCCCAATGCTGGAAATGATCTCTTTCCAGCCAAGTGATGTTGAGAAAGGTTGCAACCCAAGCAACAGCGTACGTCCACATTCCTAGCAGGTACTGATTGTGCGGTGATTGGCCGTATCTAGCGTAGGGATAGCTGGTATCATAGCCATGATAGTACCGAGAACGCAACTCTCCACTCTTGGTGCGGAAATCAAAACGCAGGCCAAGTGCTAGAGCAAGGTACCAGAGATTGTAGGATCCCATCCATGTGTACTGCATGGTGGGTGAATGGTGACGGTCTTGAAGGTTCGCCATGAGCTCAAAGACGGGCATAACGACGTCAACATCCTCCATCTCTTCCAAGGGCCAGCTGACGCGAAAGTTGTGGGCAGTGTTGTTGGGGCGGCGCCGAGATCCAACGAAGGAGGCCTTGCGGGTCCCCTCGGCGGTGTGGACGTACATGCCACGCGGCTTGCCAGTGAAGACGTACATCCGAGGGGTTCCGTCATCATTGTAAACAACGGTTCTGACCCAGAGACCTGGCTCATCGACACCGGGCTCCAGCAAAGGGGTAGCCACGTTCAAGCCGCGCATCTTGTTGGGCGGATTGATTCCCGGGTTGGCAGTGTAAACGGCCTCGGCGATGCTTGTAAGCTGATTGGCTACTGCTACTCCGTACGTAGAACCCACTGTCTGGCGAGGCCACGAGAGAAACTCATGCTCGTATGCCCCAGCCAGACTGATGAAGGTCTCCTCAAGGCACTTCTGCGCATTGCTGGGGTCATATGGGTACGAACGAGGCAGAATGAGGACAGGAATCCACGCCCACCAACCGTTCTTGGACTGAACAATGTCGCGAGCCCTCTCGTAGTGCTTGACGGAGTAAGCGATCTCGGAGGTTCCCTTGATCATCTTTTGGTGGGCCGCCAGGCGACTCTGAGGACTCATAGTTCGGCCCCAGTACCAATCCCAAACTTCGCCGTGCTCGTCCAGGTAGCCGTAGACAATGGAATAAATCACCAGCTTGTCATCAAACAGACGGTTGCGAGCAATGTCGCCAGAAGCCTGAAACCTCATGCGCGCATCATGGTTCCACAGCTGCTTCGGAGTCGGGAAGTTCTTGTCGAATAGAGAAGTCGTTCCGGCCAGCTGAAATCCTTTAAAATGTTAGCCCCTGTTCAAGCGTGTTGGCATGGTAAAAGAAGGTTCATATGCTTACCTCTGGAGAGCAGATCCATGAGGTCGCGCGTGTCAGTGGTAGGCATGCGGCGTTCCATACGATCAAGCGTGAACACATTCGCTCCAAGATTGAGAAGGTTGGCGCGATCAGCATGAACCGCGGCGAAGAAGTCGCTGAAGAGCTTGAGCGAGTCCGGATTGGACTCCGTACGCAGTCCCGCTGTCTTTGGCGTGGTATCCAGTCCCACGGTACCGGGCTCCGACGTCTGTCTAATGCCGTACAGGATACATGTTGATGGGATTGGGTGCGCTTTGTCGCTTGTTGAAAGTCCAGTAAAATGGTCATAAGTCACCGGACGGACTTCCACAAACTTGGGGAGGTTGCCACTGGGGTAGAATGTGTCGCAGATCGCGCGACCTTCGGCACTGAAGTCGCTCATGGTGCTCAACGGGAACTGCCTAGACGCCTCCAAGGCGTCGGGGTGGCGCTTATTGAAGTCGTGAAGAATCCGCACTCCAACACGAAGCAGGCTGATTGGAACCTTGATGTATCCTGTTCCGTTCTCAATGAGATTGACATAGCCCTTGCTGGTGAGCTTCTGGGGTCTGATCATTGCGATGTTGCGGTTCTCCTGGAAATCCTTGGAGTTGGCCCAGCTGAGGTCGTAGAAGGCAAGAGTTTCTTTGGCGAGGGGCCGTGTTGGTTTGTAAGTCTTGAAGTCGGTGTCATTGGGGGTCCAGCCATCCTTCAACTGGACAGTGACGCACGTCGGCCGGGTGCCCTGCGATTGAGACGACATTCTCACTGAAATGGCTGATATGTTCGCTCGTGACCGGATTCGATCTCTTGGAGGACGAGCCGTTGGTCCTGTATTCTTATTAGCGTGTTGTCCAGCTTGTGATGAAAAGGGACGTACTATCAGGTGGGTCAAGATCGAATTCAGAATATGCAACCGACTTGCTCTTGCTAGCGTTCCAAGTCTACGATCTCTTTAGGATCAAATTGGTACAATGTAGGGGGTGATACTGACTTGGAAAAACTCGAAGATTACGTTGAAGCGAGGGGAAGGATTGTGTAAGTAAGTGATCAATGATTCTCTGAGTGGAAGCTGCCTGTTAACCTAGCTACCATGATCAGAATCGATACAAGCCAACTCAAGAAGAGCATACCTGGCGTCAGTCCCTGGCAAGGTCTACCGGGAACTCTGACCCGAAGGTCGAGCAGACGGCAGGCGAAACCTGCGATCTTCGTCAGTCTCACGTTAAGCAAGGATGAAGGGATTACCAACTGAATTACTGCTCAGATGCAGACGTGAACGCAGAGATGAGACCAAGCCAGCGAGTTCGATACGTGAACAACCAAACGCTCGTAAGTCGTGTCCAAATTGCAATTGGGTGAGAATAAGCACGGAGATCCCAAAAGCTCATGGACAAAAGACTGATGGGAGAGGAGGAGAATCTGCAGGACGTGGAAGGCATATATGTAGCATTGAACCCAAGTGGCACATCCCATGGGTATTGACCAGAGACCAATTGGATGTTTCCAATATTGAAAGCGGTTGAGATTCAACGATTCAGGGCGCGCAAAGACACGAATATGCACTCGCATGCAACAGGGCTGCCATCGTAGGCTTGTTTGTCGATTGCAGGAGACATGATGCACAAGCCTAACCAACAATGTCTCGGGCAAGAAGCTGACAACCCAATGATCTCTGCGCTTCTTCTCGTGTTGGATGACAGTATCATATGCAGGCCTCCGATGCCAATTTTCAAGCCATGGATACATCATTTCAAATCCCGGAAACCATACGATGTACTGCCAGCAGGCGATCGTGTCAGGGATTTTTCCTGACGCTTGGAGAAAGCTTGCTTTCAACAATCACGACTCATTTTGCACTCCTCTCGGCCTGAGGCGCATACAAGGCCGCATCACAGGTATCAATCAAATGCCAACATACAGCACAAATGCGTCAGTTGACTTTGGCAATGCGTGAATGCTCGCCACGGAGTAATCGTCAAACATGGCCTTGATTGATGCTATCAATTCTCAAATGTTTCCCTGTTCGATTGTGTCTCAAGGGGTCTCCTCCAATTCCAGTCAAAACTAATGACCTGAAGGACATTAGTATCAAACAGTCAATGTCGAGCTGCCATCCGTGGACGGCTCATTGGGGCTCCACTGGCGCAACTTTCCCATCGGGTGAATACGTTGATTTCGCGTAGCACAGTCGTTGTCTAGATGTAAGTAAACGTGTGTGTTACTAAAAGGAGTGGCCCTGCGCCGGGAGCAAGGCGTATCACGGCCCGGGGGCAGGATCGGCCATGTCTGCTAACATCTCCTGCATGTTCCCGCTGTCACACAGATCTTGCCTCCATGGGTCTTTTGGTTGACATTCGCCGTCGCCCAGAGCTTGGGAGTCAGACATGGAACATGTGTCTCAACGAATCAGACGAGAATCTTATGTATGGGTTCCATTTCTTTCGGCCTTTGTAGAGGTTGCGACGGCAGCCTTCCTCAAGCAGGAAGCGCATCGCCAACGGTGTCACTTGTGCGCCACAATGACTCCCGCCCTTGAACAGAGAAACCCAGCCCAATTTCTCCTGGCGCAATGTTTGTTTGTCGAAAACAAAAACTTACCTGACTTCCGGTATGTCCCATCGACGTCTGTCAAACAACGCTTTCGCTCATCTGTACCCCTTCCCTTAACTCACGGGGTTGTAGTCTTCATGGTAGTAAATGCTGTCAGACATGGAAGCATCTTCTGTGATTGTCTGAGAGCTGAGACTGATGCCGATCCAAACGCAGAGATCTACCGACAGGTTTCTTCGCAGACCCAGAAATGGAGCCACGCAACACCTCTGTTGATATTGTGCATGCATGGCTCACCGCTAGCCTTACCCTGCACGGCAAGGACGTCAATAATTCCAAGCATGGTACTATGGGTGTGAAAGCAACCACCCGAAATCCCGGGCCTTAGCTCCGCGGCATGCCTGCAAACACAACCACATGGGTCAATTGATTAGACGCGCGGTGGAGTACATGGACCCGAGCCTCATCATTCACGTACCCGCCGGCATCAGCAGCTTGCCGTCGGTCAAGCAGTGAGAAACTGGATTGGACATCTTGACTCCACTGTCACAGAAACGAAAAGGAATTTGAATTTAACGCGCTTGATGCAGAGTTGGCAGATGCTCGGGTGATAAGTTGTCGTGCCTGGCAGTGGTCTCGTTCAGATGCAGATTCTTTCACAAACAGTGCCACTGTGCAGGACAAATCAGATATGAGATCATGAGGCGGCAGCACAATACTCAAATACGGAACTGGGCTTTAGGTCGGAGTAGATAAGTCACCGAAATTCTCGTGCTCCAAAGAAGCTGTCTCCCGCTCTGTGACTGATAAAGGTAAGTACTATATGGCTGTAAAGATGGCCTCTGCTGGCACCTTGGCACTCAAATCAACATACACGACGTGGATCATTGCACACCTCAGTCAACATCGCAGAACATGGGCTAGCGTTATCATGCGGCAAGCCAACGAGTTTCCGTCGGCTGATGAGGTAGCAAAATGTGCTTGACGGGAAAACGTCCCACACAGTTAATATGGAGGCACAGGCGCAAAACGAGTGGTAATAATGTATTATGTGTGAATCTAGCTAAGTGGGCTGCCTAGCTAGGAGGCTAGAAGAAGGCTCTAGGGGGCCCTAGGCTGTATAGGCTACCTAGGGCACTTATAGGTAAGTACTACTATACTACCCCTTAAGTTCTAAAACTTAGTAGTAACTATTAATATATATAAAGTAAGTAAAAGCTAGAAATCTTATTAAAAGCTAAAAAGCTTAAAACTAAGGAGTTTTTAAGTTTATATTAATTTAGTTAATCTCTAGTTAAACTATTAAATAATTTTTATTTTCTAATTAGTTTAAAGTTTTAAATTAAATTAATTTTAGAACTAACTAATATTAATCTATATTATCCTCTAATGTATTTATTAAACTAAGTATTTTAATAAAGTTATAATACTTTTATATCTTAAGAGATTTTATAAAGTTATTAATAACTATTTTAAAGCTATTAATAAAGTAAAGTATAAAAGTCTTATTTATAAGTATTTCTTTAATAATTTATTTATATTAAATATTAATATAGTAAATATAAATTTAGTTTAGTAGATTTATAATATAAAAGTATATATTAATATTATTTATAAAGAAAAGAATAAAAGTATTTATTTTAATATTAAATATCTATTTAATAGATCTCTTAATTTATTTAAAAGTAAAGTTAATAAATATTAAGTTTATAAACTCTACTTTAGTTATATTAAAAGTAATAAATATTTATTTCTTAATTTTTTAAAGAATAAAAGTATTACTAAAGAAAATAATATATCTTTTAGTTAAGATATAAAATAACTAGTTATTAGTAAAAAAAGTATCTATTATACTATAAAAAGCTAGAATTTAATTTAGATTAGTTCTATTAATAATAATATTATAATAAATAGTTTTTTAGAAGTAATAGAAGAAATATTTAATAAAATATAAATATATCTAAAAAGAGCTTCTATTAGCTTAATAGAGCTTATTAATATAGTAAATAATATCTATATAAGTATTTTAAATAAGCTAGTTAATATAGCTAATTTTCTTAATATACTTTTTAGTTTCTTTAATAATATATTTATTTTTATTTTATTAAATAAGAAACTTTTTATAAGAGGGGAAAAGAGTTTTTATAAGCTATAGATCCTAATAGCTAAATTAATAGAGGATAGCTTTAGTATATTTATATTAAGAGAGAAAGATCTTCTTAATTAAGATACTATATTTAATCTAAAAGCTAAAGAACTATATAGCTTTATTAAGCTTTTTAAAAGTATATACCTTTTTAAAATTATTATAGATATTTTTAATATACTACTTATTAAGTATAATAATAGTATTATTATTAATATATATTAAGATATAAATATATTAATCCTTATTTATAAATAAATAGAGCTTACTATTAACTAAAATAAAGCTAATTTTATTTATTTTAATATAGATAAAATTAAACTATTAAAGAGGAGCTTTATATAAATTATAAAATACTTTCTTAAAAAGCTAGATCATATTATTATTAATATTAAAGCTAGTAAGTTAATAAATATAGATTTTAATATTATTAAGAACTAATACTATAAAGAAAGTAGAGTTAAAGTTATATATTTAGTATTTAAGTTTTTAAAGAGTAGTAATAATAAGAAATAGTTAAAGAACTATAGCTATAGTAACTACTATATAAACTTCCTAAAAAGCTTAATCTCTATACTTAAAGTTACTATATATAACTTAATAAGCTTTAAACTAAGTAATAATATTATTAATAATAGTCTTAATATTAAAAACTTATTAGCTAAGAAGGATTTTAGTATTATAAAAAAAGTAGATAAGTTTATAGACCTCTTTTATAATAAATTATTAGATTTCTTATTTATAAGCTTCTTTTTATTATAGCTAATAAAAGTTATCTTTAGTTTATTTATAAGTTTTTAGAATATTATAGCTTTATAAAAACGCTTTAAAGATAATAGTAGTTATAAAGGTATTAAGAAAGTACTTAGGTGTATTATTATATACTTAAATATTAATAGTAATATATACTTTTTTATTATAGCTATAAATATTAAAGAGCTACTTATAGTAACTAAGAAGCTTAAAGTTACTTTAATAAGGTTTAAAAAAAGTAGTCTTATTATTTTAAGAAATTTTAATACTTTTTTCTCTATAAATTTACTATTTATAAGTAAAGTTAATATTATTAAGTTCTTAATTAATAATATTATAAAAAGACTTATTAGAGTTATTATTACTATTATAATACTTATTAGCTTTTTTATTATAGTTTATAATAACTATATTATTTTCTAAAAGGGATTATAGAGTTAAGTAAAATATAATTTTATTTAAAAGTAGTATTATTAGGTTTAATCCTTTTATAGCTATATTAAGGGTATTATTATTAATACTTAAAGATATTAATATTATAATAGAGATCTCTAGAGACTTTTTAAGAAGATTAGAAATACTTATAGTTATACTATATTAGATCTAAAAATCTAACTTATTAAATAATATATTATACTTTATTTTTTTTTTTAATATTAGATGGGCTGAGGGTATACCCCCTCTATTAGCTCTATACTAGAGGGCTTAAAGCCCTAATACTCTATACTAATACTTAATACTAAGCTACGCGCTACTAAGAAACCCTTTATAAGAAGAAAACTCAGGCTATAAGCGCAGTATATAATAGGGCAGATAACGCGTTTTTAATACTATAATACTATTAGCTAGAGGCTGTTAGTGCCCTACTATGCATATAGGGCACTCGAGAGAGGGACCTATATTTATAGCAGGTCCTTAACTAATCAGAAGAGAGGAAAAGGGGTTCTTATAGCTAGGATTAAACTAACGCCTATGCGTTTAGGTAACGCATAGGCCTGCTAGGCGCACACTACTACGCTATATAGGTATATTATACTTTATATTATTAGTAATTAGTATATTATATATAAGTTAAAGAACTATATCTACTAAACCTTTATAAAAGTAAATATTATAATAATAAATAACCTTTTTCTTCTCTAAGATATAGATATAATAGATATAGCTATAGAGAGATATATATCTAATAAAATATCCCTTTATAATATAAGCTTCTATTTTTTTAGAATAAAGAGAATAGTTAATACCTTTTTTATAGATATAAGTAATATAACTAAAAATATAAAGATACTTAATATAAAGTAGTTTATAATTAGTAGTAAAGTTAAGTTTATAAGCTATAATCTTATAAAAGCTTATCTTACTTTTAGTATTCTAAAGTAGAAAGTTAAGTACTTAAATAGTTAAATTAAATAAATAATCCTAAAGCTTTTTAGGTAAGTTAGTATTAATTAACTATATATAAGCTACTTTAATAATAATTCTTTTAGCATACTTAATAAAGCTATTTCTAGAAAGTATATTAGTAATAATATAATTAATATAAATATTAGTAAAGTATAAATTATAAAGAACTTTCTTAAACTTTAGAATATTATTATAAACCTAAATCTTAATATTAAGGCTAGTTATATTATAGAATATATTATAGAAATTCTTAATAATATTATATATAACTTTATAGTAATAGTTAAATATAAAAATAAGCTAATAATATCTATTATACTTATTAAAAAATATAAAGTATAGCGCTTATTAATTATTAATAGAAGCTTAACTTTAATAAAGTTAAGATATATCTTTTCTTTAATCTAAATAAGAAATAAGAGAGAATTATAGCTAATAATCTCTATTAACTTAACTAGATAATATACTTTATAATAAAAGTTTTCTATTTTATCTTTAGTAAATATAATACTTATATAATAATAAGCTTTAATAACTTTAGATAGATAGGTATAAATTAAGTAATAATATATTATCTTAAGAATTAGCTTAAAATTATAGTAAATACTAATAAGAGTAATAGTAATATTAATAAATATATTAGAAGTTATATAAGTCTAAAGAACTATAATATCTATAATCTATTTAACTTTACTAATAAAGTAAGTATTATTTATATATATAAAACTATTAAACTTATAGTTATAGTTAATACTAGCTTTATAAAGTTTACTAAAGCTAAATAAGTTAGTAAGATTTAGTAAGCTATATTTAATATTATTAATAGTCTAGTTAATTATTTTAGATAGGTTAAGAGGATTATAAGTCTAAAAGAATATAATATTAATACTAAAAAGATAGATATTATCTCTATTAGTAGCTATAAAAGAAAGTAGGTTATTATAAAGAGTATATTTAATAAAGTACTTTATATTATAAAAGAGATAACTAAAATATCTAGAGTTAATAATAATATTATTATAATAGATTATATAGCTATTAATAGTAATATAAATTAAAAAACTAGTAATATAGTAATTTTATATAGTAATATTAATAAAAGCTAAGCTACTAAAAATACTAAATAAGCTTTTTATAAAGATAAAAGTAGTTAAAATAGTATTAATATTATCTCTCTAATAATCCTTATTATATTTATACTTATTAGCTTTCTTAAGAAAGCTTATTTAGTTCTTATAAGTTAATAGGATTAGCTTTAGATAAGCTATTTAATACTTCTTAAATAAGTAGTTTATATTATAGTAAATATAAAAAGCTTTATTTTTATTATTTAATATATTATTATTATTATTATTATTAATATAAAAGGTATATAAGTTTAATAACTAAAGCTAAGATCTATCCTTATAAAGTAATAGACCTATTTTTTATTTTTTATTTTAAGTAAAAATATAAATAGTCTTAATAATATTAATTTATATAAACTTTTTATTATTATTAGTATAATACTTATAAGTATTTAGTAAGTAGGTTTTAAAATAATTTAAGAGTAATATAGCTTATAGATAGTTAGAAAAGTTATTTATAAAGTTAGTAATATAAGTCTAAAAGTATTAAATATACTTAAAAGTATTATAAAGAGTTTTATAGTTTTTAATATATAACGTAGTGAAGGCATTCACAGCCTTTAGCGCGATAGGCACCCCAACCACAGTCAACATAATCAACGCAATTAGCGCATTAAACGCAGCAAAGGCCCTTAAGGCCTTCAGGGCGTTCAACACGCCTAAGGCCTTAAACATAGTCAACCTTCTCAATACATATATTACCATAACCATATTACTAACGTAATCCATATTAATTAGTAGCACAACCTTAATAATCACCTACCTCCCTTAAATTGAGGAAGATAGCTAACCTTATATTAATAGTTAACCTTATTAAGTTTAATAATTAAGTTCTAGCATATAGCTAATCCTATAAAGCTTAAATAATAATGCTATTACGTTAAACTTTTCCTCTAACTAAGAACATCCTAAAAAGATATAAAACCTTACTATTATACCTTAGATAATATTAACTAATCTTAAAGTAGTAGAAAACTTTAAAGCTAAATTACTTAAGCTTATTAGCTATATAATAATTACTAACTTCTAAGCTGCTCATAAAAACTACTTAGAGAAGTTTTATAAAATGTTTACTCTAACTAAATATTTATTACTTAACCTTAATATATAAGCTATAATTTTAGCTATAGCTTATAAGGGATTTAAATACTATATAATAAACTACTATAAATAAATTTAAACTATAGACCTAAAAAGAGAAGCTTATATTAACACTATAAAACTTAAAGGTTAAGTATTAAAGACTTAAAGAGATAATCTTAATATATTTACTAACTTAGTTAAATAATAATATTATCTTAACGCGCTATATCGCATAAGATATATTAAGATTAAAAACACCTTAAGATAAAAACTTAACCTTACCTTACCTTTTAGCGATAATAGAAAGATAGGAAGTTATAAGACCTTAAATGCTAGCTATATAGAGAAACTAGAAAGCTTAGAACCTTAATATTTAGTTAATATTCTATTCTAAGATTAAGAACTAATAGTAGTTCTATTAACTTTAGAGGAATATATTAACTTTAAATAAAGATTCTTAAGTACTTTAGGATCCCTACTTCTAAAGTTAGAAATACTAAGTAATTAACTATTAACGCTTAATTTAACTACTAAGACCTTAATTATATTATTAAAATAATTAACTATTATAATAATAAATACTATCTATTATATAACTAAACTTCCTTTTAGTTAAGGCTAAAGCAGTATATTAGAATCTAGTAATATATAAAATTATTATAATTAAGAGTAGTCTTAGCTTATCTATCCTAAACCTCAGCCTATTATATTAACTATACTAAAAAAAAAAGAGCTTATATTTAATAATAATATCTAAAAGTAAACTAAAGATATAAAATAGGTCTTTACTCTACTAAGAGATCTAGGTAATAATAATAATAGAAGTAATCTTAATAATAAGAAGGACTATAAGGATAAGAATTATAATAACTAAGGAAGTAATAGAAACTAACTAAAACGCTATTTATTTAAAGCTTAATAGAGGCTTATTAAGCTAGGATAATCTAATAATAAGATATCTATTAACTATAACTTTCTATTTATACTTATTACCTCAGACTAAGACTATATTATTTATATATTATTTAGTTCTCTTATAGATAATATAAGATGTTTACCTCTATAATTTAAGATAGATATAATTAAATTATTTAATTTACCTCTATATAATAATAAAGTTAATAATATTTATATTAATAGGAGTTTTAAGATAGTTTACTAAAATATATATCGCTTTATTAATACTATTAATAGTTATATTAAATCTAATAATAGTAACTTAACTATAGTAGCTTTAAACCTCTATTAGATATTATTTTACTATATATTAGATTAATATTATGCTAACTTAATAATTAAAGAAAAGTTAGCTTTAAAAGACCCTTAGGTTAGAATTAAATAATAGAAGGAATTATTACTTAGAAGATTTTGCCTTTTATATAAACTTACTAAAGTATAGTTATCTAAGGAATAATATACTTTAAGAGATATTTATAACTATTATAATATCTATTACTAAATAACTAAGGTAGCTTAACTTTACTATAATATAAAAAAGTCTAAAGTAAAGATATTATCTATAATATATAATAAGATAGATACTAAGCTTATTATAAGTATTCTAAAGCTTAATAGATTAACTAACTATAATAAATTCATAGCTAGCCTATAAAGCATAATACTAAGCTAATACTAAATAGTTACTAAAGGATTATAGCGTAACCTTTTATTATTAACTACTAGAAGTAGGTATATAAGGATAATATCTTTATATTTAATATTAGGAATAATACTTAAGTCCTCTTTAAGCTATTATCTTTATTATTCTAAACTAAAAGAGTTTAAGGTCTCTTATCTAATATTAGCTAAGAATATAAGAACTACTATAAATATCTTAATTAAACTACTATTAACTTATAATAAGTTAGTATAACTTAAGAAACCTTAAGTATAATTTAAATGTAGATATTAATTTAACTATTGTAATTAATGTAGTTAATATCTAAAAGCGCTAGGATATTTTTCTATATATATTACTTCTAAACTTAAGTAGTAAATTAATAATACTAATAGTAAGGACCTATCCTATAATAATAATTATAATTATATTTAATACTATAAGACTACTAATGCTTTAAAGGCTTATAATAAGGACTTAGTTATTAGTATAGATAATAAAGATGAAAATAATTATAACGTTAAAGATATAAATTAAGCTAATATTTTATTCTAACTAAATAAAGATTATACTCTAAAAATATTAAGATATTTTCCTTATTATAATAATAAATACCCTCTCTTTAATACTACCTTATTTTTGAATTCTATATTAACTAACCCTAAAATCTATATATATAATACTTATTTATATAACATAAAGCTATATTTAGATTTTAATAGTATCTTCTTATATTAAACTCTCTTATTACTATAGCTAAATACTATTATTATTAGTCTTATTAAGCCTTAATATTATAATAATACTTAATCTTATAAGTATATTTATGCTAAGATTGTTATCTAAGGTTTTTAAGATAGACTACTAATTATAATTTATATAGATATTAGTATAGATAGGTCTATAATTAATAAAGCTTATTTCTATTAATTTTATATTATTATTAAGTAACTTAAAGTATTTAAGCTATAAAGAGTAAGAAGTATAAAGACTATTATATAAGTTACTTTCTTAATACTTATTTATAGTTAGTTACTAAGTAGATATATAGTAACTACTAAATTATAAATAGGTACCTAGCTAATATTATACTTTAATGCTAGTTTATTTATAAAGTAAGACTTTAATATTCTAAATAGTATTAATATTTTAAACTCTAAATCTTATATCTATATTTTATCCTATAGTAATCTTTATATACTTTTATAGATTTATTCTAAAGTTTTAATAAAAACCTTTACTATATATGCTATTACTAATATAGTAATATTATTATATAATTAGGTAACCTTTTAAATTATTATATTAGTAGAATTAAAATAGAATCCTTTTTATTTAGCTTAAAATAAGAAGGGTATATATTTATATATATAAGCGTTTTACTATTTATTCTTATTATTAATAACACTCCTTACCTTTTAAAGATTAAACGTAAAATAAAACTTAGAATGTTATTACTATTTAAATCTAATAGTTTTATTAAACTATAAACTTATAATTATTTATAAGCTGCTATATTAATATTGCTAAATAAATACTTAATATATTATTTTATTTTTCACTTTATAAATTAAAAACTAGCTACTTTAGTCTAATTACTTAAGTAGTTAGCTACTAAATAAAGCTAACTCCTAGCTTCTAACTTAAGTAAATCTTTTATAGCTTAAAGTAATACTAAAAATAATTTTATACTAAAATAAGGAGATATTTATAAAAGAACTATTAATTTAAATAGTAAAATAGGTATTATTAAGCTAAAGAGCCTACTTACTATTATTACTAATAAAAGTATTTATATCTATAATTATAATAAAGAAGCTATATAACACCTTAAGGAAGTAATCTCACGTTATCTTAAGGTTTAAATTAACTAAGGTCTAATTAATCTTCTAGAAGACTAATACTTACGTATTAAACTTATTAATAATTAGTAAAAGATAAATATAAGATAATATCTATACCTAGTAGGTAAAGAAGATAAGAAACTAATAAATACTATTCTTAATAAGCTATATGCTTAAGACTAAATAGAATAAGGGAAATTTAGACCTACTCTATTTAGAGCTCCTATATTTATAATATAGCATATTATTAATAGTAAACATAAAAGCTAAATAGTTATTAATTTATATACCTTAAATAAAGCTATAGTTCTAGATATATATCTAATACCTCTCTAGTAAGATATTATTAAATACCTAAAGGGAAAAACTTAAATTATAGTTATTAACGCTTAATTATTCTTTTATTAGTTTCTTATTAAAAAGAAATATAGAGAATACTTTATAATTATTAGTTATTAAGGCTAAGAGCAATTAAAAGTTATACTTATAGGTTTTTATAACTCTCTAGTATATGCTTAACATATTACAAACAAGCTTTTATAGTTTTATAAGGAGTTTATATATACTTTTATTAATAATATTATAATAGTATTAACTAACCTTAAAAGCTACCTAAAGTATCTTAATACTATCTTTAAACTATTTTTAGATGTTAATTTATTACTATTTATTTAAAAATTATTTATTAGATATCTATCTATTAAATTATTAAGATTTACTATTAATACCTTTAGCTTATCTAATATATAAGACTATATTAATACTATTATAAAGATAAAATACCTATATAACTTTTATCAACTTAAATATTAGATTAAAGCTATAAGATTTTTTTAATATATTATACTATAATATAATAATTATATATAACTACTATAAGAATGAAAAACCTTATTACTAATATAAGCTTATATATAAGGTAAAGATAAAAGTATAGCTAGAAAAATATTCTACTAAAATATTTATTTTATTCTAACTAAACAAGAAATCATAAGCTTTAACAACATTAAAAATACCTTAATAGATAACAACATAATATTTCACTATAATCCTAATAAATAGTTATTTATCTAGCTTAATTCCTCAAAAGAATATAAATATTTAGCTTTAATTTTCTAACTTAAGGATAATATTATTTAAAAACCCTATAATACTATTAAATAAATAGATATACTACTTATTACTTATATAAATAAAGCGCTTAATATAGCTAAACAAAAGTATTAGCCTATTAAACTTAAAGTAGCCTATCTAGTATAAGTAGTTAAAAAGACTAAACTATTAATATAATTATCTCACAATAAACTTATAATTATTTTTACTAACTATTTAGCAACTTATAATATAATTAAGTAAATATTATTATAAACTAAAGATAAAATAAGGTTAAACCTATATCTTACTCTATTATTTAAGTACTTTAGCTAATTCTTACTAGTATACTACTATATCCTAGGAATATCTAATATTATAGTAGATACTTTATTATATTTACTAACTACTAAAGTATTAATAGAAGATATTAGTAAACTTAATAAAGTATAGGATAATATACTAATAGGAGTTAATTTTATAACTAAAGCTTTATTAGATAATAATTTCAAAACTAAACTTATCTAAGTATATAAAAAATTAAAATTATAAAAGAAAATATATAATATATTAAGTAACTAATAAGATAATATTAAGCTTAACTTTATTATATATAATAACCTCTTTTATTATATTAATTATTATAACCTTAAGTAATAACTTTATATACTAAAGGAAATAGTAATACTATTAATTAATAAAGCTTATAATAATTATTATTATTTTAGAGAGCAACAAATATAAAAAGCATTAAATAATAACTTTTATATTTAAAAGTTATATTACTAAGTAAAAGCATATATTTAAAACTATCCTTATTATAAAATACTTAGCACTAATTATTAACTACTATTAGGAACTATATAATTAATCTTAATACTACTTATTCTATTTTATACTATTATAATAAACTTTATTATTAGTCTTCCTAAAATATTATTAAGATACTCTAGTTATAAATAGGAAAACTTCCTATTACTTAATACTATCCTTATAATTAATAATAAATTCTTAAAAGTAATATTACTTATCTTAAAATACTTAATATATACTATAGAAATCTAAGGATAATTACTTCTTTAAGAACTCTAATATAGAAACTAAAGAATTCCTAAAGTAATTATTTCAAACTATAATTATAAATTCTTATTAAAATTTTAGATATTACTTTAAACTAAACTTAATACTAAGCTAAAGTTTTTAACTATATATTATCTATAAACTAATAAAATATTAAAAAGAAAAAACTAAACTATTAAATTAGCTATTAAGTATTTTTTAAATATTATAGATAGTAATTAGGGTAAACTATTTCTTAATCCTTAGTATAATCTAAATAATACTTACTCCTAAGTAATTAGCTGCTTACTAAATTAGATTCTTTATAGTATAAATATAAATAACACCTTAAATATCTTAAGAGACTTAAATCTAGAACTTAACTATAAAATATTCTAAGAAGAAATAAAAATCTTAATTATTATAGCCTAACTTTATATAAAGGAATATTATAATAAAAAACGCTATTTTATTATATTTAAACTAAGAGATTAAGTATACCTTAAAATAAGATTAAGATATTTTCTATTAGGATGCTTAATATTAAAGTATAGCTATTAATATATCCCTTTTAAAGTTATTAACTAAATTAGTAAATTAGCTTATTATCTAGATATTCTACTAAATATAAATATATATCTAATAATATTAGTAACTTAACTTATAGTAATATTAATACTTAGTATTAACCCCTTTAATTAGTAAAATAATTATTATAGCTTTATTAATATATAAAAAGATAAGAATATATATTAGCTTAAATTATATAAACACTTTAAGGTTAAGAGTATCCTCAAAAGGTAAATAACTACTTAAGAAAAAGTTTAATACTTAATTAAATAAAAGGGATATCTACTTACTTATACTATATAAATAGATAAAGATATAATAAATATAGATAAACTTATTTCTACTTTTAAAGAATATAAGCATAAAATAGAATAACTATATTAATAAGCTTAAGCTTAAAGACTAACTACTAGTTTAGAAGAATAATCCCTTAAACTTAGAGAAAAACCTAAATAACTAGTATATAAGAGAGGAAGACTAAGAAAGAATCTAGATTAAAGACCTAGTTAATAAAGTATTAATCTAAAATAAAGCGCTTATTATTTAAAGCATATTATTTAGTTTTTATAGCTATAAAATATAGCATAAGATATCTATTATTAGTTAATAATAAGTTATTTATACTTACTTTAAAACTATATATAACTTAATATATTTACCCTTACTATAATAAGTATAAATAAGAACCTTTATAACCTTAACTACTATCCTCACCTAAAGGTTATTCCCTACTTTAAACTATTAGCTAATAGCAAAAATTAAAGTAACTAGTTGCCTATATAAAAAAAATAAATATATTATTAGGTAACTACTATGCTTATTACTACTATCCCTCTTAATATAGTATTAGTACTTTTCTCTCCTATATATATAATACCTTTATATTCTATACTTATATCGCATAGTCTTTAGCTATTAATACTATTATTATCTTTATTCTATTTATTATAATTATTACTATTAACGCCTTTTAACACCTTTAATACTAGCTATATAGCTAATATCTCTATCTTATTTAAAGCATATTATTATTAGAATGTATTTATACTTAGGGTTTAATATTAGCTAAATAGTTACTATATAAAGAATAATAAGCTTTACTTTCTTTATACTTTTAATCTTATATATTATTATATACCTAATATTAAGGAGAAGGATTATATTAAGCTTACTTACTATATTTATAACCTTACTGCTTTCTAATACGTTATTAACCTTAAGTAGGACTATTATAGTTATAATAGGAATATCTTATAGTACTTATTTATTATCTATATAGGTACTAATATAGTAAATATTAATTACTTTAAGCCTACTAAGCTAAGTAAGTTCTACTAAAGATTTCTTTTAGCTATCTCCCTTTATAAGTAATATACTATTAACCTTACTTCCTAAAACTCTTAATACTATCTTTCCTCTATAAAACCTATTAATATTAAAGACTATAGTAATATTATTAATAGCAACCTCTCTAATATTAAAGGTAATAAGTTAGATAATAATAGTAATAATAGTATTAAGTTTATTAATATCCCTATTAACACTAATATAGTTAGACTTAATATTAATATTAAGGTTATTAGTACTACTAAGCCTATTAGTATTATAAAGACTATTAGTAAGGTTAAGATAGCTAATATTATACCCCCTATATTTATAGCTAAGACCTTAGAGGCGTATAGTGAATATATTAATATTATTACTACTTTATTTAAAAGCCTTTATGAGGCTTATAATAAGCTTTATACCTTAATAGTATCTAATAATACTAATAACTTTAACTAAGTTAGTATAAATATTACTAAGTTTATTAATACTATTAACACTAAGAATAAGGCGATAAAAGTATCTATACCTAAGCTTATAGTCAACCTAACGCTTAGTTATATAGGCCTTAATGCTTTCCTTAAGCGTAAGCGCACTATATCTGCTACTAACCTTAATAACCTTTTTATTACTATACCTTCTAAGAAGGTTGCTACTACTATAAATGTTAATAACGCTTAGATGCTTATTATACCTAGAATAAGTTAGTTATCTAATATGTTTATAAACGCTATCACCTCAGACCTTAATATTATGTTTAAGGCTAGTAGTTACTATTAATTAGCTAAGGCGCTTAATACTACTATTAATAACTAAGAGGTGTTCTATAAGTATTAGCGTAATATTACTATTATTACTATTAATAACCTTATTCCTTATGCTACTAATAAGATATATATGCTTCTTTATAATACTTATGTTATATTTAGCCCTTATATGTTTATTAAAGCGCTTAAAGTGTTTATTAAGAATTATATTAAGACTAATACTATGTTTAGCTCTATTAACCCTTAGTTTGTGATAAAAGTTATATTAAAGGTTAAGTTTTTAGCTATTTATATTATTAAGTATTTAACTATAGAGATAGTTAAAGCGTTAGATATTAACCTAAAGGCAGCTTATAGTATTATTAACGTTAATAGTAAAAAAGCTAAGGCTATGCTATTTATATAGTACTATAAGGGTATAGACTTAAACGCGTTCTACACTAAGGTTACTAACCTTACTACCTCTATTATAGTAATTAAGGACTTTATAATTAAATATTTCCCTAAAGTTACTACTAATACTAAGGCTACCTACCTTAAGGTGTTTACTAATAATTATAAATTAGCTAATACTTATAATATTAGTATTACTAACTTTCTTTATAATATTATTACTATTAAGGATAATAATAAGGAAGAGGAGGCCTTAGATATTCTTACTTTTAATAAGTATAATACTATCTAAATAGTATTTAACGCTAAAAATACCTTCTTTAAGATATATATATTTAGATAAGTAGATAGAGAGTTAACTATAGGCTATATTAGTAAAGGTAAGATTATAGGATAAAACGTGTAGAAATAAGGTTTAAGTTATACGTAGTTATATTAGCTACAATAAGGTATAAATAGAAATTATACCTATTATTATAGATAACACTCTTTTCTTTTGTTTACAGTAATTAATATATAACGTAGTAAAGGTGTTTACAGCCTTTAGCGTAATAGGTACCCTAATTACAGTTAATATAATCAACATAGTTAGTATATTAAACGTAGCAAAGGCCCTTAAGGCTTTCAAAGCATTTAACGCGCCTAAGGCCTTAAATGTAGTTAACCTTCTCAATATATATATTACTATAACCATATTACTAATATAATCTATATTAGTTTTATATAAAGTTTTTAGTAAATTTATTAATAAGAGCGTTAATAATATCTTTAGAAACTTTAAGAATATACTTCTTAAGTATTTATATAAGTATAAAAAGATTACTATTATCCTTTTATCTTATATTAAATAACTTATTAATAAAAATATTATATAAACTAATAAGTAGTATAAAAGTAATATTATATTTTTTAGCTTATTTCTTTCTAATAGTAATATTACTATTAAGCTTAAAAATATCTTTATTAATATACTTCTTAATATAGTTTAATTATAAAGTAATATTAATAAGAACTAACTAGGATTACTAATTAGATTTACCTTTTAGCTAGAAAATATTAAATAAAAAAGTCTTAATACTTTTATCTATATTACTAATTATTTAGAGGGATATAAGTAGACTAATAAAATAATAAGAGAGAGAAAATATTATTAATTAATATATTAAAAAAGTTATAAAGAGTAAAATAGTATTATTATTTAATATATTACTTAGTAAAGTGAATTTTTATATAAATAGTAGTAGTTTAATATATTAAGAGTAAATAGAAACTATATTACTATTTACTAGCTAAATTAGATTATATAAACGTATAGATAACTATAAAAATAAGAAGAATATTATAAAAGTAGAAAAATACTTAATTTAAGGCTATAGATATTAGCGATCTAAGCGCTAGGCTTATAACCTATAGAGGTATAGGCGTAAAATGAGTAGTAATAATATATTATATATAAATCTAGCTAAGTGGGCTGCCTGGCTAGGAGGCTGGAAGAAGGCTCTGGGGGGCCCTGGGCCGCACAGGCCACCTGGGGCACCTGTGGGCAGGTGCCGCCACAGTTAAGACTGGCTCTGTCCAGATGACCAGGCCATGGTTGGAGGAGATAGAGATTGGTACACAATATTCGTGCTTCCGGTTGAATGAATGCCATGGCTGCGGGCTAGCGGTAGCTCACTGCGGATGTTTCCAAGCATTTATGAAATATGAAGACTAGTTTATACCTGCCACACGGAAGGGCACTGACGATCAGCCACCGACCCCGTAACATATTCGATGAATGAACAAGCGACTGGGATATAATGACGGGTGACTCCGTTCTGGACCATGGGTGCATGTGTCACTGCATGCGGCAGTCGGACGAGTAGCCGAGCGTGGCAACCAACGTCCGCGACCTGTAGGGCTGCCATCCAATGATACCAAGGCGGTGATTATGGTGGTTCTTTTGACCTGTTTCCGTAGGCCATTTGTTCTATCTCAAATTTCAATGTCATGCGTCTCATTGAGTATTGTGATCTCCTGCTTCCCAGGAACATCTTCTCAGTCCGCGGCATCTTTGCCTCTTGATAAGCTACCGAGCTCTCTCGTATTCGCGACACCGGTCTTGTAGTTCCCGACAGCGATCTCATCCCATTTCATTTAGTATTCAACGAGCGTATGTAATGACCTCCGCCTTGGTTAGTCTCCTTCTTAGCAGCAGTCGTCGTGGTCTCCCTCTTGGCGGCGGCAACACGCTAGTCTCTGCCATGTGAATGACGGCTGCCGTCCGTCTTGTCGATTGGCAGCAGGTATTCTCGTAACCTGCCCAGCGGGGGCTGCCATCTCCCTGTGGGTGCATGAGTTAATGCGCGGTAAAATATATCTCCTTGTCCTTGTTCCCCGACGGGTGGCGGCAGCCATCTTGATCTCCCCTTTCTCACGGGATACATGATACAGAGTCCCTGCTCTTGGAAGCATTCATCTAAACATACTCCCTCAAGGTTCAATTTTTGTTGTGCGTCGCTACACCTGAGGATACGTTTGGTTCATGGGCATTGAGGCCAGCGACAGGGACGACGCGCCCCGGTACGGGCTCAAGCTTGCATCTGCTGCGTACGATCCCAGCCATGGGGCCTCGATTCTCCGCAAGTCTGTTGTACCGGTCGGCATTGAAGGAAAAGATGTTGTTTGTGGGTCTGGGCCTCAGTCTCATTCCTATCCATGGTGCATGCCAACAGCGGAGAGCGCGGCAATATTATGTAGTGGTGACTGCAAAGTTTTGTGGTGACTGAGAATCGGGCTGACAGGCAACTTCGCTAACAGGACCGGAGTAGGCGATTGAGGGCGGGTCGCGATGTCGTCCTACAGCTTCCAATAACCCCAGAAGCCCGTTCATGATCATGATCGAGTTCAATTCTTGAGAAGTACATAGTCATGGGCTCCGCGCTGCTGCCCTCGCCAGATGAGGTGGCAACGCCACGATCCAGACTTTTGCTCATTCAATAAGAGAGATGGACCATGACGATGAAAATGAGGAACTTATCGCCGAGTGAAAAGAAGGCATGTTGGCTGGGATCTTTTTACCTCAATCTTGTGGTTGGATGCTGCGAGCTCCATTCTTGAGACAGTCTGTGGAGAGCATAAGTAATTGCGGAACGAGGGATGATCGTCATCGCAGACCACTCGTGCTTTCTTCGAATTATCTGAGCTAGTGTGACGCAGCCGGCAGCTCTCCGTCGACGTTGTTGGTTGCACTGCTTGGGATGACTTTTGGCCGGGTGGTAAATGAGCGAGCTTCGCCCGGATCGTTTGACACGAGAATGGTGGTAAATTAGTGTCGCTTGAAGGTACATGAATCGCGAGGGCCTGGATGAGAACCTTCGAGAGCGCGGTGCGCTTCAAAGTCATCATTGACTGAACCATGGGTTACTAAGGCGTCTCAGGGAGAGTGTCACACTTTGGGTAGGTATGCAAGGATGGGGGGCATCGCAGACAAGAATAATCATACAGTACAGCAAGTTCCTCCCAAGTTCAACATCATGACAAGCAGTCGGTGAAGGTCAGCGCCGAAGGAAAGAAGTATTCTGTCTTGGCGATGCAATGAATGTTAGTTACCGCCGGATCAAACGTTGATACGTGTCGACTTACATCATGTCTGCAACAAACCCCCCTTCCAGCCTGCTGGTGATTGAAGGTAGTTTCCGGGTACATTTGCAAAAGATGTCAAGTGCAGCAAATTGTACTGACGTCAGGCTTCGTGTTGTTTTCCCGATTTCCCAGGTGACTCCGCAGCTTCGTTCTGGTGGTTCATGGGTCATCGCACAGGAAGGAACAAGACGTGATACAGATTTCTCCTGGACCCGGCCTCTACCAAGGAATGTCACAGCACTCCTACCGACCTTTCCTGTGGCACATGCAAGACCTCCAATACCTAATTCTCCAAGTATGGAATGGCCCGCTACTAGCAGCCTCACTGAGCCCGGCTTGAAGTGCTCTCTGAACATTATCGCGCTGCTGTAGCTGCTGCCCCGACTTGGTAATACACGGCCTGCCAGAGAAGACAGTCTCCTTTCTGGCCGGCGGATGTCTATCTTCATCGCCGTGTTCGTCGTTATCGTTCTCTCGGTGATATGTGAGATCTGTGCGATAGGCAACGGTGCAGGTGCACGGCGATTCTTCTTGGACGGGTAAGGGTTCGCCGTTCTTCAAGTAGTGTGCGCTCTTGCTCGATTTTCCTCAGATACACGGCAATGACGACGCCGCGACAGCGACTGAATGGAAGCGTGAAACGTGGACATTCCCTTTCCAAGGACTGCTCATTGCCTGTCTGGCGTTGATGTAGCGAGTGAGTTGCGACATTTCCTGTCTATTAAGAATAACCACGTAGAGGGCCTGAGCCTACACGGCTCTGGGTTTGGGTGGCGTCCTGTCTTTCGGAAATATGTGAAGTATTGCAATTGCAGTGAGGTCTCAAACTGTTCTTTGCATAGGGTGCGTCATCCGTTTCCCACGGGATTTGGGTTGCTAATGGGCAGTAGTAGCAGCCTGTTATGTAACGGCAACGGGCGTATCTTGAGACGGAAAACGACAGCTGCGTCGAGGTTGTCAGAATTTGGGCAACGGTAGCCCGTTGAGCTGCGGCCGTGTCTTGGGGCGGGATCTGCGGAGGCGCGAGGACTGGCTGATAATCAATAATTATGGCAGCGTCGCGGTCGGCATTGAAGCGCTCGATGTCAAGCCCGTAACAATATTATTGCTTAGACGGCTGTCCTGCGAGGCGACGGTCTAATTTCTTCATCGGCACTGGCGAAGCGGGAAATGCGTCCGGATCCGGATCCGAGACAGACGCGACCCAAGTTGGGTGAAAGGTCGGAGGCCATCTGAAATCATTGAGAACCAATGGAACGCTGCGAGAAAAACGGATGGACATGAACGAGCTTGGAACTCACTGTGCTTAGGACATCTCCTTTACCCTAGGGCCGTAAACAATAGCGGCAGCCTCAAAATGCTGAATAGCTTCGTATCTTCGAGTGCGTGCATTGTCCAACTGATCTCGAGGTGATCTTATCGAGACATCTGAGAGCAACATCTGCGAGGAGAAAGGGCTGCCCGAAGCCGGATGCCAATATTGGCTGTTGGTCATAAAGGAGCAGTCACAGCCCTGTCTCGCGAGATTTTCACGAAGACTTTGCACTCATACAGTGGTCTCGAGGAGCTACTAAGCTGTCTCAATGTCTTCTGCTATGTCATGCAGGCCACCGTAAGATTCTCTCTCTTCAGACAAACGAAGTTGCAGGTATCCCACTTCACAGGTTGCGAATGCCGCAGTGCTGGTCGATGATCAAGCCGAGAATGCAACAGAAGCTCTTCGGTCACTGGGCGAAGAGCCTCATCGGTGGCAGCGACGCGCTCACTTTGTCGTTCATTTCACCGGAATCGAGGCATCAAAAAATGCGGTAGAATCTGTGCAGCGTACCCGTGGTCCAGAAATTTGCACATCATCTGGTCAGCTCGGCGACAAACCTTTTGCTGGAAGACTTCGTGAGATGTGGCAGGGTCAATGCATTGGAAAAGTATTCGTCGTTGGCGTCGTGTCGCGACATCTGTTGACAGCGGGGTAGAAGTTATGACCGCGGCGCAGATACTAAATTTAGTACTTTCGAGATCAAAAAGTCTTTGCATTGGATACTGGCACTGTAATAGTTGAGCGCTCCATATGTCCATCTCAAAACGCGTCGTTGGTTGAGTGGTCATACTTACCAGGTAGAGGCCTAGATTGGACATCCAGGGGTGGGGACCGCGAGACACGAAGTGCCGACGTACTGCACCCAAGTAAGGTAGGTACCTAAGTGCAACCATTCATCCAAGTAGAGCACACAGATCGCGGAGATGGCAGTCGCTTTGGCTAACATATTATCGCCGAATATGTAGTCTGCGGTGACGTTGTTTGGAGTATCGAGAATGTGATTGTGTGCAAATGAGTGTTCCAGAGAAATTACAGATTGGATCGAAACGGGGTCTCATATTACCTGGGGAAGAAGTGCACCACAGAGAGAATTGGACTGCTGTGATGGACAGTGCTACTACTTCCACTGCATCTACGGTAGGTAAGGCACCTGAGGTAACGTAGAGAGAGGCTCAGCAGTTGAGGATGCGCACTAAGAATTAAGCTTATCTCCCAGTGACGACAGCAGTGGAGACTTTCATCATGGCCTGCCGTAAGACTCGATAAATAGCCCCAGAGTGGCCCGGACACTTCAACAGTCACAAATGTGAAGCGTAAAAAATATTGAATACCTTAGGCAACTGCATCGTGATAATATGCGGACTTCTCTACTTTCCAAACACAGTTACATTTAGATACCTGGTTCGAATTTATTGATTTAAAGATTCGCGACGTTTTTAAAGGATGGGTGGGATGGAGATGGATGGTTGTGGTGGATAGAGGAGGGGAAAAGTTTGTGTCTGAGGTGGACGAGGGTGAGGTGGGCGCTCTAGGAGGGGTTGAAAAGTCTTGCGGCGGGGCAGAGTGGGTCCAGTACCGCTCGCAGATGAATGCCCTAGAATTGTACCACACGCCAGCGATTTTTTTTATTTATTTTCAGATGAAATTGTGAGTTCTGATTGGCTGTTTGCGACCTTTTTGTGTGAGTTCTTGACGAGGTACCTCTGAGGCGTAGCTGGGTTGTCCCTCTCACGTACCACCCCGCCACTCGACCGACCCCACCAAGGCAACCTCCTTCCTCACCTTGAGAAGGCCATCTACGAAAGAGCGGTATTGAAGCGCGCCTTCCCATGGCAACTTGTGAATAGAGAATTTGGCAGGTCTTGTATTTCTCTTTCGGTTTCAACGTGTGTACGGCCGCTCCTGCCCGACCCTGATGTTTAATTGTGAGTCGCGCGACAAGGACCTTCATAGCCCATGATATCACAGACGAGGGGCACCAGAAAAAAAAAAGTTGGAGGGGCAATTTCTCGACTGTTCGCGGGGCAACACCTTGCAAACGGGCAGCTACGGTAGCGTGCTGCCGCAGCTGTTCAGTGGCCTCACCTTCCCTTCTCAGCCCCCACTTCAGGGAGCTCCAGACTTTCCGCCGCAGATCCAAGAGGTGATGTCAATTGACCGGCTCCTCTCTGGCCAAAAACAAATCCATCACGATGAATTTTCAGGTCGGGAGCTAGTTGCCCGTGTCGTCTTACGGGAAGGAGGGGCGACTAGGGTCGTCCTGCAGTTTGGCCACCTCACCTCACAGTCCTTCCGATCGACCTCGTCCAGCCGTTTGTGGTCCTTGACCTTCTCCCTCCCCCCTTTGCCGTCTCAGACCGCGCGCGCTCCAGACACACAGCACACACAATTTTTTTTTTCCCTCTCGTGCTTTGTCCCATATGCCAACTGCTACGTTTGAGAGACTTGGATGTACTTGTGCGGCGATAAGGCTCCCATGGCCGCCAATTCTGCCCCTCCACCCCTCCTAATCCCTGTCAGTCAGCAAGGTTGCCGCGCAGCCCAACTTGGAACCCCCAGTTGGCAGTGCGTCCCAGGTCTGAGCCCAACTCTTCTTCGGCATGAGTCACGTAGGGATTCTGGCGCTGCTTTGGCACCTCTGGCACTGCTACGGCTGGCTCTCTGGCGCTGGCACCGCTGCGGTCTGCGGCAGAGTGCGACAGACATCATGGTCCATCCTCCCAAAACTCCAAGGCTGCTCCGTGAGGCCTGTCCTTGCCTGGGGCCCCTGTGTCTGCTATCCTTCGGCCTAAATACCATGGAAAACTAGAGATCGTCTTCCTAGTGACAGACTGCACGGTCTCGAGATACGCAAATGCTTGTGACGGCGTCCTGCAAGACCAGAACCCCCTAGCGCCTCGCCCCCTTATGACCGCACGCCGACCACACCCTGGCTCACACCGAAGACGCATAAGTCCGAAAATGTGGCTGATGGGCGCGGTCGGTGGTGGGTTTGGCGGGCAGCTGGCAATGCGGGGTTCCTCGCAGAAGCGAAAGGGACAGCCAAAAAAAAAAAAAAAAAAAAAAAAATCTGGTCGATGCTCTTTCACTCGCGAGAAGGGCAGACCGGGGGGTGGCAAGAAGCAAGCAGAACAGAGATCCAGGCCAGGGTGACGTGCAGCACATTAAGCGCCTGCGCCGCCCGACCAGGGGACATGATTTTTTCCCTTTTAGAGGGGCAGTAGCATTGCATGATGCACGTTGCCATAGCGCCGGACCTCCAGGACTATTTTTTCTACTCTGTCCCAATCTCTTGAAACCGAATAACAATTCGATGGGAGGCGAATTCCCGACGCGGGTTGTGGAATCGCCCAGATTTGGCGTCTACTTGAAGCTGACCGCTTTCTTCGAGTCCAAGCCGTCCAGTGCCGTCGTGGGACAAAGCAACAAGTGAGGGGTAATCCTTTTCTAAGATAAGATAAGAATATGAGACATCTGCTGCAGCCACGTGATCTTGAATATCAAAGTTTGCGCAACTTCATTCTTCTGATTCCTTTTGAGCTGGCGTTCGAGACAGCATGGAATTTTGTTTACCAGTGTTTACATTGCCCAGATGGGAAGTCCGATGAGTGACGTCGAAGACGGCCCCACCCGGGACCGTCCCGATCGCACCACGTGATCTAGTCCAACCAAGACACGGCCCACTGGGCCGGCCAGGCCCGGAACTAACTCACGGCAACCTCGTCCAAGGTTGGCTCCTGCTGTGACAGGCCATAGGGTGAGATTTTTCCCCTCGTCGAAACTTTCCCCCTGGATAATGTAAGTTTCCTAGAGAGGTTGTTCACGACTTTGTTTAACCGGAAAGAAACCGCCCATTTTTCCTGTATACTTCTTGAATACTCAAATCACTAATAACGACGACGACGACGACGAAGACGAAGACAACAGTAATAACGACGGCAATAGTGACGACGGTAGTAAAGCATAGATAGTAAGGCGTGTATCCATAGGAAAAGTACTTGCTCTGGCATAGGTAAAGTAGGCCGTCTCATTAAAAAACAAAAAACAAGCCAGCTTACCCCAACGAAATGAACCCCTGCAACGACCCAAGCCCGCTGAGGATAGAGCTCTTCAAGTTCTCAAGTGCCTTGGCTCCTTGCATCCTTCCATATACGATCCGCCCCCACCGTCTGTGCGTTTTGACGAACGCTACAGTGACATGCCCTCGTAGCACGATGTAGACAGTAGCGGCCCCTCCTCACTTCGACTCTTTAGGACCTTGCTCAGGGTATCTCTCTTCCACAAGCCCTTTGATGCGTTCCTCCATCCGGGCGTGAAGCTCCTACCTACAAGTCAGCTTTCTTTCTTGATGGACAGGTTCAGAGGTGACGGCAAGAGGTCCGTCCAACTTGACTTACAGTAAGTTTCTTGCTCTGCTCCTCAGCGGTAGGCTCAGGCGGCTTTGACTTTCTAATCAATGTTAAAATGGAGAATTCCACAGTTCTCCAAGCGTCGCTTACGCCGCGGCCTCCTCCTTGACCTTCTCCTCAGCCTCCTGCTCCCTCCTCGCCTGGGGGTCTATCAAGGCCTGCTTCGACAAAACCTCTGCAACACTATTCGTCAGTCAACGTTCCAACAGCTAAGGCATAGCGCAACACGAACCCCACTCGGCCACTGCAGTATTGATTAGCAAATTGAATATCCAGTCTTCAAGTGAGGGATGTACTGACTCTTCTTTTCCTGCCATTCACGCGTCTGTTCGTTCCACGGTTCCTTTACCGTCAAGACTGCATTCCCGTGAGCAGCTAATCTCATCCAGCTCAAACGACCAGAGATCTTTCATGCACATAACTTACCGGAATCCCAGTCGGCTTCTGAGCTAGTCCATTCTGGATTCTGGTTTTTCTAGGCGCCATAATTATTGATGATGGTTCTGGAAGAAGGGAATCGAAGAGAAAATCCAGCTGCCGTATGTTTGGTATTAAGTGCTTGTTGGTGGTCTGATTTTTGACTTGTTCCCTCCATGTCGGAACTCACCTAGAGCCTGCCTTTTGTATCCTACGAAACCTTCGACGCCGACCGTCCCTCCTTGCTTTCATTCACTGTTTGCCTTCCGTCTCACATTCACCGCTTGGCCTCCTTGATTGTCCGCCCCGGCTTTCCTCCCTGCTTCTACTCGCCTTTTCTCCCTAGGAAACGCCCGCACCTCCTACCGAAGCCAAGGTATCTCACCATAATAGCCTCATGAGCTTGTAATCCAGTCAGCGAGCTCATCACGACTTCTTTATGTCGTTATGGCATCCAAGCGTCACTTCGACTCTTTGGAGCCTTGCTCGGGGTTTCTCTCCTTCACAAGCCGCTCGCAACGCTCATGCATCTCGGTTTGAAGTTCCTTTCTCTCTACGTTTGTTTGATGTCTGTGACAGTAAAATGGCGGAATAATAAACCTCATAGAGAATGATGGCTTGAGTTTAGGGGTGGTCGTGAGAGGCATACCGTGATGCTTACCGCAAGTTTTGCTCTGCTCCTCGGCGGTAAGCCCAAGCCATGCCTTTCTACTCAGTGTCAATGAAGGCATTCAGAGTTCTTCAAGCGTTAATGACGCAGCAGCCTCTACTTAAGCACTCGAGCTTCGAGCAAGGGACAAACCGACTCTTTTTTTCCTTATACTCAGGCGTCTGATTTTCCCACTCTTTTCTCGCCTTTTCTACTGCTTTTCATTTAGTAACCAATTTCATTTAGGATTGACAGCATAAAGAGGTCTTACTGGCCTCAAAGCCGGCCAAGACTCCATCCCAGTCCCATTCTGGATTTTTATAGGCCTTGGTGGTGGGTGATGGGTTTATTGCGTTGATAGAAGGTAAGTTGAGAGAGCAAACACATAATTGCGATGGATTTGGGAGTAAATCCTAGCAGGGGGTCTGCCTTTTAATAGTCCCTTCAATCTAGATTTTCACCTAAAGCAGCTGCTTCCTTTTAATTCACCAGACCTTTACCGCTGACCCTTCCCTCTCTGCCCATATCCACAATTCGCACTGCCTATGTGCACTCTCGACCTGCATTCACTGTTTATCTACTTTGTTTGCTTGAAATCCTAATTTGCTTAGCTTCTTTGCTTCCTTGCCCTCTCTAATGACTCCACAATAGCTCAGAATTTGTTCTTGTTCTGCCACTGAATCTGCAGATTGCTTCGGTATCCGACCAGGTAGTACAAGATCACTGTACGTAACTCCTAGGCTTCGCTTCTCCCGCTCTAACGCTATGCTCTATGTAAGAATGCAGTCCAGCATGTCCAAAAAGATGGCGAATGATTATCTTGCGCGATCAATATTGCTAGAGCCATTTTAGATCACTTCCCATTTCGTATATCACACTAGAGAACGATCAGGCGTTGGTGGGAGCATCACTTCCTGACTCTCCCCAGCACATTGAACAACACGCACGCCTTAGCTTTGTTTGCTGTCATCAGCCTGCTTCTGCTCCTGCCTGCTTTGACAGGTGCCGCTGCTACTGAGGCTGTTTTGCCCCGCGTTTTGTTCTTCGATAAGCACTGACAAGTCAGTTTCATCATCTATGGGAGCATATGGATTGCCGAATTATTATCATCCTTTATTCCTGATTACTGTCTAAACGCCCAGTCTAGCACCATGCATAGTACTCATTATCCTCCCACACAGCCTCCCCTTCGCTCTTCCACCGCAAGCTGGGGATACTCCCGTCCAACCTCTCATCAAAAACAACCCTCACAGCGCCATCAGTACGGTCACTCACCTTCTTCGCCGACGCCGCGACACCGTCGTCCGGGTTCCATACCAGCACCTTGGCCAGCCCCCAGTTCGAGGCTTCCAGCACCGCGGCATGCAGCAGCGCAGTCACATCAGCCTGAGGGTCTCCCGCAACGCGTAGCACCTTGAGCTTCTTCTCGCGGAAGTCGTGATCCCAGTAGACCCAGGCCTTGCCATCCGCCGTGACGGCCCCGCGGTTGGCCACTTCCCGCTTGGCGAGCTCCTTCGCCATGAAGCCGTCCCTGGTGAAGTGCCAGGTGATCTGCGCCGCCGACGGCGCAAACGCGATGTGAGGCTTGCCGTCCGCGGGCAGATTCTCAAACTTCTTCCTGAGCAGGGCGACGTCCTTGTCGCAGAAGGCGGGGACCTCGTCCGCGGCAAGATATCGCACGCCCTCCGGCGGCGTGGGCTGCAACGCCGACGCATCATCCGGGATCAACGACACCTGGAGTGAGGGATAGACTGTCCAGCCCAACTGCGCGTAGTACACCGTTCCGATGTCGCTGTAGAGCACGCTCGCCTTGGAGTCGGCGTCCATGGCTTCCTTGAGTTTGTTCAGGAGAAGCGTAGCCATGCCATGGCCTCGATGAGACGGGTTCGTGTACACGGAAGCGATAGCGTAGGCCTTCTCCTCGCGGAAGGCTCCGGAGGCGTCGCGGACGAAGAGAGTCTTGGCGGTTGCTTCGCAGGAGGAGATGATGTGCTGCGGGTCGGCGGGGTCGAAGAGGACGTAATAGGTGCAGTTTTCCGAGAGCTTCGTCTTGGAGAGCGCGGTCTCACGGGTGATGTACGCCTCGAGGGACATGGGCGGGGCCCATGAGACGCCATTGAGGCGCCATGCGGCGTCACGCTGTGCCGGGGTCGCGGAGCCGAACTGTACGTTCTTCTCGGAGCTGGCCTGGGTCGTGACGAGGTCGGCCATGTTGAGAATGCTTGAGGCTGTAGATGAGGGTCGGTTGCGAGACGGTTTGGTGAGAGGTTTATGGCCGTGGGGTAGACGTGAGGTTGCAACTGCGCTTCGATGGCTGCGTTTCAGCTAAGACAACCGACTCTCAGACCTGATGAGAATTTCCTGAAGATGAAAACCTACAGTCGCAAAAAACAACCTGCTTTCAATGTAGACAATGCGTATGCAGTAAAGCTGAGGTGAAGTCAACCTGGCAGTAGTTCAAAGATAGCAGATCGCGGGCTCTCTAGCGGGCTTTGTAAGAGCCAGGGGACTTCCCACGGCGGGGCTAGGGGGCGTGTACCCCACTGTGGCAGCAGCTCGGGAGCTGGGGTATCCTAGAACCACACCCTGCAGTCGAGCTGCGATCCCACACTTCACCACCACCAATACGACTGCGCGAAATCGGGAGACCTGTCCCACGAGGTGCAGCAAACCAGGGGAGATGAGAGAAGAAAAAAAACGCACATTCCCCCGTTGATTGCATAGCTGTGGCTTGTTGCAGCCTCATTTTGAGTGTGCTTTTGGCCATACAGAACTGAGAGTTTGACCGGGGTGATGCTTAAAAGGGAACCAGCTTCACGTTGGCCAAACTCATTACTAGTCACACATAGCCGCCGATTGCTTTCTAAGTTTTGTCCTCAACACTCTTGCTTCCAATATCTTCAGGTCATCAGGTGTTTCTTTCCTCCTGTGTCAGGTCTTGTGAAGACCCTTCGAGAAACTTTCTTTGCAGCATGGTTACAACCTCGTTGCTTGATTACATTCGGTATTTCCCCTCATCTCAGGATCCGCCTGAAGCAAAAGCCTCGACTAGATGTTGGAACCCAATTTCGATCGCCTTCGTAATCCCGTCCGCTACCAGATTCTTATCCTCTGAGAAGGTGTCCTTCCACCGACCGCTCTTCGCAAAATACGTCTTGGCGAGATACACAAACAGGGTCTTGGCCTCGCCCTCTCTTTCGGGACCCTCCATCCGATAATCGTCCAGGACTGCGGACAGTACTTCCTCGATCTGGCTGCAAAACATGACCTGGGTACCAGGCCTAATAGCGTTTTGCAGTTCATCCCATATCGACATCCTTTGACTTTCTGTAAGCGGCCGCGGCTCAAGCTCCATCTCATCATCGAGCAAGAGCAAATCCAGCTTCTCCTTCAAGCCCGCCTTGATATCTGCCGGCAGATGAATGTCGACAATGTCGATATGTCTTTGGATTTGCTCCCGCAGAGCGTCCATAGACCACTTGTTCCCCGTCCACACTGATACAGCAGCATTCCAGTGCTTTGCGTCAATGTTAGTAAATAGTTTCTTCGCCCTCCTCTCCCGCCGTTCTCGAAACTCATCATGCTCGCTGCTTATGACGTCTGTTTGTCTCGCCACGTCTGCTACTTTCTTAACCGCGCTCTGTATATGCCCTACCACCTGATTAAAGGCAATACCAATCACGGCATAACGAACTTCTCTCCAAACAGTCTCCCAAAGCAGACTTTGGATGGTTTCTGACACTTTTTTGCCTTCGTTGAGCTCCAGAACCAGGACATGATGCATGGCATCAGTCGTCGTAAGAGACGGATGTACATCATACTTGTCGTCCAGATTGATAACATCCTCTGTCTTTGCAAAGTCGTCGCTGAAAGGATGGATCAACGTGACGTTGACGGCCGGCCCGTCCCAAGTCTTGGCCATCGCAACAAACTTCTTCACGATAGCAGCTTCGTGTTTGCCGACCGATCCAATGGTGATGTACACCATGCACCCACCGAGAATTGTCACTAGGTGTGTGAAGAACTTCCAGAGGGCACGTGGAGAGTTGTTGGCTTCTTTAAACTGGTCCAGGTCCAGGCCCGCCTGGGCCATCACCTCCGTTTTCTGGAAGAGTATCTGGTGAACCAGGGAGGCTATAGCCGACTGCGCGGTCATGCCGCGGGTCCATATGAGATATGCGGAGGGGACATGTGAGGCGAACGTGCGCTGCTGCTTCTTCCAAATCAAGGCATGCTGGGGATCCGGGGCGTCGCACTCGGCCTGGATGATCTTGGTCTCGTGGGAGTAGCCGGATGGGACGTATTTCTGCTCCAGCTTGAACCACTCTATCCACGCTTTTGAAGTTGTCGTCTTGTATGTAGACTCTAGCTCCTGGTGGTATCCAGCCTCTAGCTCGAATCCCCGGAAAAGGTTCTTCTTGATTGCTTCGAAAATCGCGGCGTTCGGGTCCTCGGCCATGGCTTCCTGTTGTTAGCCTACGTCTTTGAATGAGAAAATTTGAGTAGCAAACCTTTAAAGCCCTGGTACATTTGATGTCTTTGCATCGGAAGATCCCTTCGGTAATGAGCCATCGAATGACTTGACCACACTTGCATGTGTCTAACGTGCATACAAAGATCCGCGTCGTCTTTGATCTCTTGCTGAACCTTTCTCATCTTCGTCAAAAGATCACCGTACCGTACTTCAAAAGGCTGCAGAAGGTCCACCATCGCTCTTCCTGCTTATGCGTAAGTCGTTGTCTCGAATTCATTGTCCATTCTGCTCACTGAAAGGGCTCTTCTTGAAATCAGTAATGACCTTCTCCAGAAACTCTGCGACAGCTTCGTAGAGCTCGACAGTAAACTCTGTTATCCGTGGGGTCGCGTAGAGCATCGCATACCCCCTGATCCGTTCTAAGCTTCGACCGATGTCGATAATGACCTCGAAAACCTTGGAAAGAGTGTCGGAACTGGTTTTGGACATCTGCGGCATGTTAGAAATTATCTCTGAATAACTGATACGGTCCTCTCACAAGCAAGACGAGCTTTATGCCGCCCCATATCAAGGGCAAGCCCGAGAAGTCGGCTTGGGAGAGGATGTCAAAGACACCTTGGTAGTGATCCAACGATTTGACGAATCTGGACATTTTCTTCTTGTCCAGAGTATCCTCCTTTGTTTGTCGAAGCTGCTTGGCAACCATAGACAACTCCTGTTTCCCATCTTGGCCTGTGGCTGCGATACCGCCTTCGTCCTTGAGGAGCTTCTGGAGTGATAGGACAGCCGCCGTGTATGATGCTTCAGCCTTTCTATAACAATCATCAGTAGCCTGTTGTACGTGCTGAATTTGGCGCTTCGTCGACGGAGGCTGGTTTCCTGGCAAGAACTCTGGAAAAACCTGTTGCTGCCTCTGCAATATGCGTACCAACACATTTTGGAGCGTCTATGTAAATAGAACTACGCTCATGGTCACTCACTCGTACTTCGCCCCACTAGCTCGGACATCACCGTCCTTGGCTGGGTCGGAAAAGCGCCGAATCACTTCATCATGAGGATTCCAGATCGTACTTGGGCTGAAAACCGTCGTGGGGCTCCCATCAACGCGGTCCCAAGAAGGCGTACGAAACACGACAGCCGTGTTCAAAGAGGGCCTCTTGTGCATGGCGCCGCTGCATGCCGGCGAGGCTTGGCGCAAAAGCTTGGTGTCTCGGAAGCGGAAACTAAAAGAACAAGCAGTCTTTGACGATGAGCGAAGGACTCTAAATCATATCTTGATCAAGAAGGTCGCGTCTTGAAGGACTCCAAGCTACAGGTTTCCAAACAGGCTACAACGGGAAGTTCGGTGGTGATGGCACCTTGTTCATGAGCCTCGGGGGGCACTAGCTAAAGAAGCGCAATTCCAACTAAAGGGAGCGGCCCTTGAAGACCCTGACCAGGCCAGACTGCAGACCCGACCTTCCCATGATTCTTTCGCAGGGCAGAGGAACCGTAAGGAGGGGTGCGTGAGACAGGGGAGAAGGAGTGTGGCGAATATTGCTTATTCTCCTCGAATCTACCAATTAGCGACACAGTTAGGTCCTGTGATACACATGAAAGCCTCAGCTCGTGGCACGAAAAGGAAACAAGCTCTTTCATGCTTGGGGTTGATCCTGGTCGTCCTACGAACTTCGGCCACCAACTCAGCGGTCTAAATCTCGGGAGCAGAATGGTACAATGCCACTGGAGAGGCGGCTGAATTTTGATAAAACAGGAGACAGGCACCCTCGACCCTGTATCCTCGACATCATCCAAAGAGCCTACCATTATTGACTCTCATGATATTTTCGTTCCGTATCATTCTCAGACAGACAGTCCGATGGGAGGAATGCAATGCGGAACGCCACTATCACCATGGGTGCCGTCGTTACCGAGCAGGGGTGCCTCAGCTCGCGGACAGATCACTTGCTTGTCATTGGGGGCAGCAAGGCATTTATTGATGCATGTGAGGCCTAGCGCCTTTCCTCTCTGCGGTCAGGATGTCCCGACCGCGTCGAGTCCGTGATGCGGGAGCACAAGCTCTATTTACGGCTTCAACTAGCACACATCTCAATCTGAACGTCGCTTTGAGAATGGCATTCCAACTTTCCGCCATCGGTGCCACGTTGTCGTCACACTCGGGATGAACACACCAATGCCCGAGCTGCCGACAGGGAACGGGAGCTACGCGAATGACAGGACCGGAGACCGAGCGAACGTAACGGGGCCGATGTGGACCCCCCTTTAGCAACTTTCCCAAACAGGTCAGCCCGGAAAGCGGGGCAACTTTATTGGAACCAATGACACTCGAGGACCCTGCGCCAACGCGGCGGAATGGAGCATCCTAATCACCGCGAGCCATCCAGGTCCATTTACAGGGGCACCTTCTGTTGTAAGAGAAACACAATCCAACTCGAAAAAAAGGTCTCCGGTTCTGCACACGTCTCATGACGCTCTCGTTCATGATCTAGGAAAGCCCAACGAAGGCCCTCTTTCCCAACCGGCATCCGCAGCCACCGCGACTGCGTCCCGCCACCCGACACCGATGCGAGGCCTCAACGCAAGGTCCCGCGGGGACCGCGACACAGCGAGCCTCCTCGCCCCTGGGAACTACGACGACGACGCCTCATCCCTACATAGCAACCGGAGCGATCAGGAGAGCGACAGCGACGATGACCAGCTGCAGCAGCGCGCCCGCAACAGCCGCGAGCTGCGCGCTGCCGACAGCATCGTGTTCATGGAGGAGGACGAGGTCGACAAGCTCGTCACCGATACGCGCAAGAAGAAGCAGGACCTGCATCGCCGAGGGTCGGGGCTCGCTGTTCCGAACCCGTTGAGGATGTTCGGACGTGCCGACGCCGATGGCGCCCGGCCGGGGTCCAGCAACGGGTCCTCGGAGGACTTGTTGAGCGAGAAGGACAAGAGGCAGCAGAGGCGGACGAGGCGGGAGCAGAAGAAGCAGAGGTTGATGGAAAAGGCATCGTACGGCGAGGACGGCGAGCTGATGTATGAGATGGAAGAGGGGGCCATGAAGGAAGGGAGCTCTACCGGCGAGAGTAGTGAACGAGACGACAGCGATGAGATCGACCGGCAACGATTGAAGATGAACGAGAAGACAAAGACCGAGAAGAGGAGGAGCTGGCGCAGGTCGCTGTTCATCTACGGCATGATCTCGGTCGGCTTCGCGATACTGGTGCTGGTGGCGTGGAAGCTGTCGATGAACAGGAACTCAGCGCGGCAGGCCGAGTTCGTCAGCAACGGGACCGCGCTCTTTGCGCCGACGACGATTATCATCAGTCTGGACGGCTTCCGCGCCGACTTCCTGCAGCGCGGGCTCACTCCGAGATTGAACGCCTTCGTCAAGGAGGGTGTCTCGCCAAAATACATGAACCCGTCGTTCCCCTCCGTCACATTCCCGAACCACTACACCCTTGCGACCGGCCTCTACCCCGAAAGCCACGGAGTTGTCGGCAATACCTTCTGGGATCCCGAAATGCTCGCCGAATTCTATTATACCGATCCGGCGCGCAGCCTCGATGCCAAGTGGTGGGACGGCGAACCGTTCTGGGTCACTGCCGAGAACCAGGGTATCCGCTCTGCCGTTCACATGTGGCCTGGCAGTGAGGCGCACATCCTGGGCGTTGAGCCTACTTTCATGGACAAGTTCAACGGCAACGAGCCCCTCGAGAACAAGGTTAGTAGGATTCTGGAGTTCCTCGACAAGCCCGGTATGGAGGATGAGACAGCCAAGGTGGAGGACATGCGACCGCAGCTCATTGCGGCCTACGTTCCCAATGTCGATGCGGATGGCCATAGATACGGCCCCAATAGCACGGAGATCCGCTCCACCATCCAGGATGCCGATACCATGATGGACCAGCTATTTCAGGGGCTTGAGCAGCGCAACCTCACCGGCATCGTCAACGTCATTGTCGTTTCCGATCATGGCATGGCCACCACCGACACCACCCGCCTCATGCAGCTCGAGGATCTTGTCGATACCTCCAAGATCGCGCACACCGATGGCTGGCCTTTGTATGGTCTCAGGCCGAAGAACCCCGACGACCTCCAGGGACTGTACGATGGCCTGGCTGAGAAGGCCAAGACCAATCCCAACTTTGACGTCTACCTCCGCGACGTCAACATGCCCGAGCGCTATCACTTCTCCAACAACAAGCGCATTGCGCCACTGTGGATCGTCCCCAAGACCGGCTGGGCCATCGTGACCAAGGAGGAGATGGACGTCGCCAAGGCTTTGAAGGACGGCTCGGTCTACAACCCTCGCGGACTGCACGGGTACGACCACGAACACCCGCTGATGCGCGCCATCTTCATCGCTCGCGGTCCTGCATTCCCTCATCCGCCCAACAGCCAGATCGACAACTTCCGTAAGCTAACCCCTTATCCAGTCTTTGGAACGTGAACTGACAGAGACAGAAAACATCAACGTCTACAACATTCTTTGCGACTCCGTTGGTCTTGTCCCCAAGCCCAACAATGGAACTTTGCGCCTCCCGCTGTCACCGTTGGGCACCCACAAGTCCGAAGATACTCCTGCAGAGCCAGAAGACCCCGTCCCCGCATACACCACCTCGCAGGCGCCCGCCTCTGTTGCTGCACCGACGAGCGTATCACAGGCGGCTCAGTCGTCCACGCCAGCAGCCGAGTCGGTCAAGACCATCCAGATTGACCCTCCTCAGCCGTCACCGACAGACGCCACGGAGGAGAGCAACGGCGCAGACGAGGACGCCATCGAAAAGGGTAAAGAAGCCATGAAGGGATTCTGGGACTGGCTTACAGACAAGTTTGATAAAGTCTGGGATAAGATTACAGGAAACAAGGGTGACGAGGGTTCGGAGAACTCAGAATGATGTGCTGCTTGTAATATTATAGACGGTCGAGACTCATGATCTGGCGTTGGTGGACTGGGCGGCTTCTTTGTTTATACTGGCTGATACTCCAATTGCATTTTCTATCTCGCTGGCCATTATTCTATACCATTATAGTCTGTCTCCTTTGGAAATCGGCCCCCGCTTGTCTATACACCCTCGCTGGCCTGACTCGGATCGTATGGTGTTGTCTACATGCCAATGGCAGTATGCTCATGATATTGCCCCCTCTGTTCACATTCAGATCAGGTTTTGCCAAACGACAGTTGATCTTGATCCCCGAACCTGTCATGCGTTATTCAACGAAGCGTCGGCCTCGGCAAATGAAGAGCTACCACCACCACACATTCTGGACCCTGACGCCGTAGTCGACATAATCGGAATGGCACTAAAACCCCGGCAGCATGTATGCGCCAGCGTCCTTCCGAACGAAAAGTGTTACAGGAGGCCCGTCAGGATAAAAGTCTGCAAAAACCTCTGCCGGTCCATATTGAGTATCTGCACTATGGTTCAACTTGAACATGTAGAGTCTGAGGCCTTTGTCCTTGGCACGCATTCGACTATAATCCCTTATGCCGGGGTGGAAGCTGCGTCGGAAGCGGACACCGATCTCGAGGGCATCAGCCGGGACATAGACCACGGGCTGCGCAATGACGTCGTTTAGGTCGATGCTGAACCGGCGCTGGATGACTGGGTGGATGGGTATCAGGTCGTTGGGGTTGCGGCCCGCCAACCGGCTGGAATAGACACAAGCTCTTGTGAACTTGGGAAGGGAGAAACCGTTTGGGAAATCGACTTGACGCTTGAGGCTGACAGCAAAGGGCTGTTCGATTCGAGGATCCTGGGCAATACGGTGGTCCATTTTCGTCAAACTGAGGATGGTAGTAATTGATTATGATTCAAGCGAATGTTGGATGTCGTATTTCTTGTCGATGTGACAGGCAAGTTCTTGGACGAGGTCTTCAGAGACGCGAAGGCAGGCCAGACTTCCTTTATATTCACAACACAGGGAAGGTAGCCTACCAAAGGTGTGACCAACATATTCGTCTACTCCGCGTGGCGCCTGACCTACTTATCTAAACGTAAAATGGAAGGCGTGGACAGGCGGAAAGTGCCTCTGGGGCACATCGACATCAAGTAAGGGGGTTTTAGTGGTCTTTCTGATATCTATCCCAGCAATTGAACCAGAATCCGACAAAGGCTACGCTTCCTACCAAACCTCCACGAGTCTATACACACGATCATGACCTTTTTGACATGGTTTTCTCATCTCCATCCGCGGTACATCCCATCTTCTTCCGTATCGCCATCGTAATCAATGTCCTCCTTGTCGTACACATGTTCCGGAGTAACAGGGTTGACTTCCTTTCGATACTCTGGTATGCAAGCTCCGTTGAGCAGTAGTCTAGCAGTTCGCTTCTCGCTGTCGGACAACTGTCGATATCCTCCAAGCACTCTGGCATATCCGAGGGATTTGAAGTCATCGAAATGCTGGTCGAGGTACCGTTCTGGGGTGAAGGTGCACACGCGTCCGACAGACACGCAGAAGTCGCAAGCCCATACTGTCTTGCGGCTGTTGGGAAGGTTGACCTGCTGCGGAGAGCAATCCAAGCAGGTTAGTGGGCAATGCATAGCAGCGGGGTTCGACATGGCCTGGGCATATTAGTCAAGTTGGTCCTGGAGGGCATGTCTGATTTACTTACCATGTGGCAGGCATCGCATGTCTCCCTACCGCTAGGTAGCAGTTTCCGAGACCAAGCGCCGATTGACATCTCCGGATGTTCTCTTGCGTACAGCTCGTACATCATTCTCATGTTGTTCTCCACATGGATACGCTTGGGCGGCTCTTGGATCTCTCTGGGACCGGACTGGGAGATGACGATCTGCTGGGACGCGAAGCATGGCGTGATTCCTTCGACGATAACGTCGTAGGGTTGAATGGCCCAGTGCCGGAACCAACTTCGATTGGCCCACTTAACGTTCGTCAAGGCCGCGATCCAAGCCATTACGCGAGACCACGCTCCAGCGAGGAAGTTGGTATGCTCGGAACCCAGACCGTACTTCGTGTACGGGAAGGTGTGGTCGTGAGAGTGTTGGTATTGTCCGATAACTTTGCCATCCTTGATGTGATCGATCCTGAGCGCCAGGCGACGGGCTTGCTTCCAGTTGTCCCAGGGTCCGATCTCAGGGACGTTAGCATACGGCGTCGGGTGTGAGTCGCTAGGGCTTCGGGTAATCTCAAAAGCTGGGATAACGTAATCGACATCGTAAAAGTCGCCGAGGGGAAGGATGCACCGAAACTCGTCTTGCCAACCAGAAGGAAACATACGTGCTCCGAGGAAGCAGTACTTGAATCCGCGCTCAAGGTTTCGGTAGACCTTCCGCGGTTGTCCGGTGAAGGTAAACATGTCGACCGTTCCTGTTTGGCTGCTTGAGGTCGTAGTTTTGACCCAGAGATTGGACTGACCGAAATTATATTTGATGAGAATATCGTACATGAGGGTGCCCATGTTGTCGTCCCACTCGACGGGGATGTCGGGATGCATTTTGTCGAAGTGGTTGTGAGAGCTTATGGGCCGTAGGAAGAGCTCTCCCAAGATGGGAGGAGTCTGGTGGTGGTAGGGGCCACGTGACGGTGGGAGTCTCGCTGAATGGTGGTGGGATATTGCGGGAGACGAAGTACGAAAGAAAATGATATGGAGGGAAGACCGATGGTGGTCTTCTGTTGGGATGAAGAGGAGAGGAGGGCAGTTTTTCTCGTTTTCAATCTCGATGATGGGTGAAGGTAGACCTGCTAAAGGCAGTAACGGAAAAAGGAGAACGTGATATTTTCTGGCCGACTTTTCATTCGCGAGGATATGGTGTAATCGGGAGAATAAGAATCACCTGCTGAACGCTTTGTGGTCGTCTCACTTTGCAAAGCATCGCTTCGATGGACACCACAGAGTGATGTGAGATTCCATGCGTCCACAACAAAAGCCATGACCAAGACATGAGTTTGACCGGTAAATAAAGAAAAAGCTATCTTTCAAGTTGTGAAGCGCTGTTTTAGCAGCCTAGATGTCAAAACAAATCAGCAACTGCATTCTTACCTATGCAGGATCTGTATTTCACTCTTGGAGGCTAAGAAAGCAATGGCAGCGCCGACCATGATATCAACACACATTGCCATTTTCCCTTCGCATGGCCATATTGTGCAGACGTTTGAGACCTCAAGTGGTGTCTTTGAACAATGCGGTCGGCCACTACGAAAACCAGAAAAGTACAGGATTGGGGGCCAAACAGCACTTATTGAAGTCACTTCAAGAATCAACAGGAAGCCTAGTTTATTAAAACAATGATACTAAACCATATGTTGCTATTTCGAAAGCAGAGCCTCCATAAGACATGGTATTTGGTCGATCTGACACCACCGCAACATTAGAGTCAAATTCTTTACTTGCTTGCGGAGTCCATATCATTCACAACATGAGTACAGGGCTTCAGAACCTTGCAAAAGATGAGTTTGAGAGCGTATATCCAGGCCTCTGAAGACAGTTAAAATACCAGACGTTAATTCAGACTTGACGGCTTTGTCAGGACGCAGGGGCGGTTTAGCCAATGCTTCGGGCTTTACCTTTTGACTCTACAGGAAGAGCGGCCGTACTGCATCCTTTCGTGATGACATCCCTGTAGACCATCGGTTCGAGTATCCATTACCACGGATGACATCACTGTCGAAAGATACGGACGACGTTCAGTTACAGTAGTTTGCTGCTGTCTCCAAGTGGTATCACTTTTTGGGGAACCTGTGTTATAGTAATGCAAAAACCGGAAGCGGAAGAAGTCTTGCAATTGATAGGGTATCTGCGCTGCTAAACTGGTGATTTCAAGCCTGTATGCACGAGGAAGGATGAATTCTTTCCAGAGAGTCTCTCTCACCTACTAGTAGCCTCCTACTTCGCCTATCCTTGGGTGCCCTTGAACCCACTTGAGACCCTTTAGAAGCACTTCGACGAGTACCGTGGCCGGATAGAAGAATGACGTGGGTAGGCCAAACAAATCCGGGGTGAGAGTAAATGTCTTGATGCACGCCACGTTCTGGCATGCCTCCCTGTGCAGGGTCTGCTTGTCCAAGAAGTCTGAGCACATGGTGCCTTCGTGATGCGACTCATCTCCCATAAATGTAGAGCCAAGCGGAGTTTTGCTGACCACCGTGAGACCCGAGGCAGTATGTATTGGAAGGGGTACTGTTGATCCTTTTACTGAGTGGCCTATAAACTTCCTCGGCATACATCGTATGGAGAAAAGGCGGGGTGAACGGTGAGCGGCCGAATTTGCTTTTGGCAGTGCCGGATCAATCACTTCCCTCTTGGCGTTTGAAATGTCAGTCGCCCTCTTCAGGCATCATCGTCGTCGACCTCCTCCATCATGACCTTCCTGGGTCCAGACGGCTCTGTCCCCTCTGTAGCGGTAGTCGTTTTCAAGTAGCCCTCTCGCTCCAATCTGTCTGCCTCCTCGGGCTCCATCAAGCCACCTTGTCCCTTGCCCTTGTCCAGTTTCATCCGAACCGCAGTTGGTACAAATGCTGCCACTGCCTCCTTTTGCAAGTTGCGCACCATGGGTTTGGCCTCGTACACGGTCTTGGCTTCCGGTGCTGGGGTTGACGTCTTCTTTTCCTTCTCGTCTGATTTTTCGTTCTCGTTTCTCTCGGCCTGCTCGGCTTGCCTGCGAGCGCGTCTCTTCGCGTACCACTTGTCCAGCACTTCCTTCGGTATCGGTGGTGGCGTGTCGCGAGGCATCGGGATGCGCTTCACTTCATCGGGTACGTCCTCATCGCTCGTCAACTCATCGTCATTTCGTCTGCGCTTTCCTAGCACGCCTCCTGAGAAATCGCCATCGCGGTGGTAGCCTCGGCCGAATGAAGGAGCCTTGTCGCCGAGTGCCTCACGCGCCTTCTTCACGGCGCGTAGCTCCTTCTCAAGTCCATCCAAAACCTGCTCTTCATGTCGTGAGAGTTTGCCGCCTCCTGTTGTAATTGCTTTCAAGTCATCAATCTGCTTTTGGATGCGTTCGGGATTGCGGCGCGCGAGCTTTTCGTTTCGTTGTGATTGTATTGAAGCCTTTCCTGGATGCAGAAGTCAGTGACCGTCTGGAGATGATACGCGCACCGAAATGATCCCCACGTACCCTTCTTGATCGCCTTGGCCTTGTCAGCTTTGCGCTGGGCTTGCACCGGGTTGTAGTTGCGTTCCTTGGGCATGGTTGTGGTTCTGTCGTGTGAAACAAGGTTGATGATGTGCAGTAGTACTCTGTAGACTGGTTGGCGTTGACGTCGAAAGATTCCGTCTTCGCCAAGACCGATAAGGAGCTACGGAATCTTATCGTCTATCTTATCGCGCCAAATGAGGCGTCCAATCAACAGGGGCCCGATAGTTGCCCCTGCAACATTGTTGACTTAGGACCCCGCAACGCCCAATAACACTATTGCTTTGTTCCCGCTGCCCCCCTAAAACATTCTGGTGTCCACCCAGCGATCGACTGTGCAGTGGTCACTCTCTCTTGGGCAGATCTTGGGCCGACTCCATCCATCACCCTGGACTCCGACCCAACATCAACCCCACGGCGGAGAAGATAACAACACACTCCTCGCTTGCCAGCATCCTCTATCGCGAGTCGGAGTCCTGAACTTTATCTGTACCTTGCAGCGGTATCGACCATCCCTCCCATCTTCTCTTAACCGACCCCTCCTTACGGGTTGATCACTCTTATTTACTCCCTTTAACCGCCCTCCCCCAATCGCATTTACGAGCATCGTCAACGCCACCACAATGTCGGGCTTCATGTCCAATTTCCTCCCTGGAGGAGCAAAGGATGCTTCTGCCAGGCCCGAGACGCCCACCAGAAACAGCTTCATCAACCCCACCAGCACGCCTCAAGGGAGCCCAAGCAAACGGACTGTCCCTCCTGGCGCCAACGAGCTTCCCGATGCATTCGACAGCGCACTCAAGCTGCACACCCCCGTCCTCGAAAGACCCAGGCTTGAGCGCCCGCTGAGCGTCATCAATACCCCGCAGTCGCCAGGAAAGGGCAACTTGAGTGAGGCGAGCCCCAATGTCGAAGATAGCGTGCTGCACAAGGGCGTCGCATCCACGGGCAGCCCTTTGAAGAAGTCAAACGGCCAGGAGAACACTCCTCCGATCACGCGTCTGGGAGGCACCGATTCACCGTACCAGCAAAGTCACGCTGCCATCTCTCGGCACGAGCTATACCAAACCAAGGAGAAGCCATTGACGCCCAGAAACAAATTCAACACCCAAAAACCGCTTACTCCTGAGGAGCTCGAGATCCTGCAACGCCCAAACGTCCGCAGATTGGTCAATGTCACCCAGCTCTGTATGTCTACTCCCTTAGGTTCTAGTGATGCTTGCTAACCCACGATAGACTTCCTCGACTACTACTTCGACCTGTTGACCTACGTTGGCTCCAGACAGAACCGATTGGTGGCATTCAACTCCGAGATTCCTCCCCCGCCCGAAACCGATGAGGCAGCATACAAGCAGATGTGGTCCAAGTACGCGGGCCGAGAGCGCGCCAATCTGCGAAAGAGGCGCGTCAGGCTTCGTCAGGGTGATTTCCAGATCCTTACCCAGGTTGGCCAGGGAGGCTACGGCCAGGTGTTCTTGGCTCAGAAGAAGGATACTCGTGAAGTGTGCGCTTTGAAGGTGATGAGCAAGAAGTTGCTGTTCAAGTTGGATGAGGTTCGTCATGTCTTGACGGAGCGTGACATTCTCACCACCGCCAAGAGTGAATGGCTTGTTCGACTGCTTTACTCTTTCCAAGATGATAGGAGCATTTATCTTGCCATGGAGTACGTGCCTGGTGGCGATTTCCGCACTCTGCTCAACAACACTGGAGTCTTGAGCAATCGCCATGCCCGCTTCTACATCGCAGAGATGTTCTGCTCTGTTGATGCCCTCCATCAGCTCGGCTACATCCACAGAGATCTGAAGCCTGAGAACTTCCTCGTCGACTCCACAGGTCACGTCAAGCTCACCGACTTCGGCCTGGCTGCCGGCTTCCTTGCTCCTGCGAAGATCGAGTCCATGCGAATCCGCCTTGAGAAGGCTTCCGAGACCTCAGTGCCATTTGGCAAGCCAATGGATCAGCGAAGTGTCGCCGAGCGACGAGAGGGATACCAGACGATGCGCGCAAAGGACACCAACTACGCCAAGTCCATTGTGGGCTCGCCTGACTACATGGCGCCTGAAGTGCTCCGAGGTGACGAGTACGATTACACTGTGGACTACTGGAGTTTGGGATGCATGCTTTTCGAGGCCTTGACCGGTTTCCCACCCTTCGCCGGATCTACTCCTGATGAGACTTGGAGAAACTTGAAGCATTGGAGGGAGGTGCTCAAGCGACCTGTTTGGGAGGATCCCAATTATTTCCTCAGCAACCGCACATGGAACTTTATCACGACGTAAGTGACCCACAACGCCACTGTTTCTAAAGGTTTCTAACCCCAGCTTAGTTGCATCAACTCTCGGTCCAAGCGATTCTCCAACATCAAGGAAATCTTTACTCACCAATACTTCGCCGAGGTTGACTGGGAGCAGCTGCGAACGACTAAGGCGCCTTTCGTACCCGAGCTGGATTCCGAGACTGATGCTGGTTACTTCGATGACTTCACCAACGAGGCCGATATGGCCAAGTACAAGGAGGTGCATGATAAGCAGCAGGCGTTGGAGAGCATGGCGGACCGTGATGACGAAATGGGCAAGAGCCTCTTTGTCGGCTTCACCTTCCGACACCGCAAGACCACGGAGGAGGGAAGTCCGCGCAAGCCCCTTCCGTTCAACAACAACAACGACGATGCCTTCGGCACAATGCTGTAGAGCCAACCAATGTGGCGAATGGCACGGTACCACGCGCGATATGAGGCGCAGTGTCGAGCGAAGTATCGAACGCAAGCTCAGTGGTATGCGCAGACGCGGGCGCGATATCAAGCTCCGCGTCCACGGTGGAACGCTCAGGGGCCCTCGGTGACTCTGAGAGGTCTTCGTTGAACCTGAATTTGGCGAGCGCCTGTGATGATGATGATGAGGTAGACGTCATGGGATTAGAAAGCAGGTTGAGGCGGTGTTGGGAGGCAACGGACTTCTTGTATGAGTTTGGACAGCTGCAAGCTGCACTGCGGCAACGGCTTGTTTGAGACGAAATATCGGGCTCTTTTCTTTTTTAACGTTGGAGTTTGCAGAAGGACAGGATCGGGACGACAGGCCTGCTGCATGGCATTAAGCAGGGACTTTTTTCTTGGGTCGGGAATAATTACAAGGGATGGAAAACGGCGTTGCAGACAGCCGACATCCGATATCATGTTGTACTAGAGACGATACACACACGCAGAAAATTGGCCTTGTTACTTCGGATCGGTGAGGTATCCCCCGACGTCCCCGATGTAAGTCGATCTTCCGCGTCATCCGTTGAGGCTGGCGCAAGACACCGTGAGAGTTCCTGCCTTAGTGTACGCCGAAGTGAGCACCAAATGCCAGCCTCGCCTCTCGGCGTGACGGCAGCTAGCCAACGATCTGCTGCCAAATCTGACTGGCGGCTGGGCTTTCGTAGTGGAGGTGGACACGATCAGCCCGAACCGAGCAGCAGCATAAGCACATATTCTGAAACATGGTCGTTTACACACACACAAGTCTTCGGTCGGGCTGTCGGTAGTCACCATCTCGGCGCCTGGACAAGACTGTGGCTCGCCCTCGTGGAAGCAGTGGGATCGCGGTTACGACGGCAGTCTTGCGCGGCAGACGCAGACGCAGAAGCAGGCGCAGGCGCAAGAAGCAGTAGGTAAATGGCAAAGCAACTGACCAATTCAGACGAATCGGTACAACGACGTCAGTCTGCCTCTACCTCGAGACTGGATGAGAATTTGGGGCTAATGCGACACAAGCTTAAGAGAGAGAAGAAAAGAAGGATTTGACCGCTCTCCGGGGGACCGAGCCAACATGCTTGCTTCAAAGATGGTGGTTGGTTGGTCGTTCGTTTCCTAGAGACTAAGGCCGGCTCTTGACCGACACTAGGGGCCGCTTTGTCCGGTGTTCCCCAATCCTCATCCCGGACACTAACACAACAACCTACCTACCGCCATCAAACCTCAGCAAACCTGCGCAAGCCCACCATCCCCCGGCCAAGCAAAACCGCCGATGAGCCAGTAAGGAGCCGTCCGAATGCTGCAGTGGCTTGCTTACTACAAGCAGCCATGTGCGTTGGGGAAGCATCGCGCTTTCTCCTGTGACACCGCGCCCGGTGGTGAGCGCCAAGCCTGCCATGCAAGAGAGGGCCGCGCGGTGTTGGGCCAGCCCTTCCGCTCTCTCTCTCTGCGTGTGTCCCATCTAGTCATCCTGCGTAGTGCACCGATGGCAGAGTGAGCTTGGGACACTTTCAACGGGATGGGATGTATGCGCGAATGCGGCTGCGGAGGATTGCCGTTGAAGGGGGGAAGGGGAGAGGAAACCAGCTGCGTGGTAGGATCTGCGGAAGTCCAAAGACGTCCACGCGGTGTCCGTGACCGGTAACACCACAGGGACGAAGGGGGGTGAGTAGGTATCGATGTCATTGCTTTTCCCCCCTTCTCTATGGGTATTCGACTTCTCGGGACCGAAAATAGTGTACACACAACGGCTGCACGACGAGTGGACCAGCGAAGGGGGCGGAGGAGGCGGCGGCGTGCGCCAGAGGAGAGACACAGAGAGCCTTGCCGTTTTGACAGAGGGTGAGATTTTGATATAAAGGTCTTGTTCGATCTTCGGTCATCCTGTTTTTGGTTTTGTTTTGAATCATCATCTCGGGACGCATCCTTCCGTCGCAACATTCAATCACCTTTTCTTCCTTCCTATTCAGTAAGCCAAGGAGCAATAACCAAAAGTCAAAGAGTCTATTTGCTGCAAAGCATAATTCGAACTACAAAAACATACAAAACCCATCCCAACAAAGTTTAATAAATCGGTCAAGATGAAGGCTTCCATCGTCGCCGCTGCCCTCGCCCAGAGCGCCGTCACCATCGCTGCCCCCGGACCCGGAGGCTGGGGCGGCGCCAACGAGAGCAACTTTGGCGGTTACGGAGCTGGAGGCGGCTGGGGCGCCGGTGGCTTCGGAGGATTCGGCGGATCTCCTGCCGCTATCTGCGCTGTAAGTCTTTTCCCGTCAATTCCTCTTCTATGCCGTCTTTTATATCAGGCTATGTGGTGGTTGGTGTGCAAAGAGCGGATGAACAGTACCCGGGCCATCTGCTCCCACATGTTATCCCATCTTCGATAAACTCTAACTCAACCGTACAATTGACTGACACGAACCTCCAATAGGCTTCTTGCTTTGCTTCCCACTGGCAAACCGCTACCCCCACTCCCGCTGCCTTCTGCACGGAGAACTCTGATCTGAAGTCTTGCGTCAGCTCCGCCTGCGCTACCCAGACCGCCGCCCTCTCTGCCTGGTCCTCCGTCTCTTCGTCCGCTTGCCACGCCTTCACCGACTGTGCCACCAAGAGCACCTTCACCTACACCGGCGGCTGGTGGGGTCCCGCCACTAAGACCGGTGATGCTGCCGCCGTTACCATGACCGGATGCCCCGTCGACGGTTGGTGGGCTCAGGGCGGTGCCTGGGGCGGCATGGGCCCCGGCTGGGCTTGTAAGTCACTCCCTCTCATCGTTGCGTTCCATTTCAAGACTGACACTTCATCCAGATAAGACTCACACCGACACCGTCACCAGGACCTTCAGCCAGGGCGGCCGTGTCATCACCACCGTTGGCCCCCAGACCGTCGCCCAGGCCGTCTCCGGCAGCAGTACGCTCATGACGACCTTCACCGGCGCCTTCGCCGCCCAGGAGACCGGCTCTACCAACGCCGCTGCTGGTATTGATCGCAGCGTCAAGGTCGCCGGTGCCTGCCTCGGTGCCGCCGTCGCCGTCGTCGGTCTGTTGTAAGAAGCCTCACCGCCAGCAACGCCAAGCTGAACACAGCTTCTCTGTATACCTTACCCATCCTCTTTCTCCCTCTTCTTGGCATGGACGCATGATAAGAATTGGGAACTGGGGTACTTGATAAAAATGTCTCGGAGCAAATAAGGGATCCGGCTTTTGGGGGATTAGGTTTATATCTTTTATTTTCTACTTCATTCCTTTGTAATGACCCGGAGTTGGTTTGGGGCATGGCGGAAATTAATAAGGCTGGATACCTTGTGTAACGATTAGTTGATGAAGGTTCTCCATGGACGGAGACGACGACAGTCCTTACACTACCATTAGAATAGTCACGGCCGGATACGATGATGGAACAGAGATGTTTCTACTTAAGCTTCAAGATTTTTATGTGAACTGTCATATATGACGATTAGAATGATGCTTATGAGGTTTTCAAATGGCGACTTCTTGCCTTTATAAGCGCCATCTCTACTCTTATTTCACCATTGGTATGTGCCAAGCGATGTATTACGGGCAGTTTGAATCTGGATTGAACCTAAGATGGTATTGAGATGTTTCGGGTTGCAAGTAGAACATTGACAGAAACCCCCCGCCCTCTTGCAGACATACTATGACACTATTATGGCCAAGGACCAGTAACAACCAACAGTTACTCTGAGAAAGATTCTTCGAGTAATTTCGAGCGATTTCACAGGATGGTCCATGGTACAATCTGGCGTCCACCACCCGCTGGCGTTTGTTTGGGATGGTAGGTTGAACAATAAGTATTAATCGATGAGGAAAGTTCCAAGCGAAGTGTGCCGTGGAAGGCAATAGTTAACACAACAAGAGCTTCGGAAGAGGGGGCAGTGATGCTTACAGAAATTCATCTCATGCCGAATGGCCCTGGCATGTCAACTTTGAATGTGCATCCGAACTTGGAGGCCTCCAACGCCCGCCTTCAGTAATAATTTGGATGTTATGTCTACTGAAAAAATGATCGACGACAGTGTCTTTTTGTCACCATCAGGAGTATCACATGTCTACCCTGAGTACGGAATATAATAGCGAAAGGTGTAAAGGGGATTTTATGCCCCTAAATATATTTCCCTATAATGTCTCAACTGAAATGTCTTCTACAGTTGCGACGCCTTTGTTTTATTTGCTACTTTGCGCCGAGGTGACATCCCGTCCATCGATCGGCGATTGAACCACGCGTCTGGTTGTTTCCTCTTTCCATGGTTCGACTGCCAGGCTACTTGTCTGTCCTTAACTGGTATTGATAGCGTTTCTACCCAGAATGACGGGTTGGACGGCAGGGCCCGAACGGGAAGCTCTTCTTTTTCTTGAATATGAGTGAACAAGAGTCTAGAGATGCACTTATGTTGGCTAAGCCCCGGCAAGGCCCTGCAAGGCTCACGTCACGAACATGTAGCCTACTCATCACTAGCCGATGTGCACATAGGGACATCACGGAGGTTGTCTACATACGTTCAGCCAGGATCACACGTCACCCCAAGCCGTCTGTCGTCACCAGAGCCATCCGAATTCAAGTATGTTGGTACTTCAGGATAAGGTCTTGTGGGCAACACCTGTCGGGCCCAAGCCCTTTTCGACATGATATATGGCCGGCGGCAGCAAGACTGCCTGATCCCCATAGTCCAACATAACACTCCCAGACCACAAGTCCAAACTGTGTCCTCCTTTCTCGTATAGGCCGGCATATCGTCGCTTCGTTTGCGGTTTTTGTCGTTCGACATAGATGGGCCATATCAGGGTGGGAACCCAGCCAGAGTTAGTCCATGGAACAGAACATTCGTCGACGAAGTGTCACGACTAGACTTCTTCCTCCTCGTTTTCGTCGGTCTTTTCTTCGAATCGAATATCGCATGGGGAAGAAGTTCGCCCATCCCACACCCGCCAGAACCGCCGGCTGTATGCCGAGGCGTTGAAGACACTCGGTCCCGATGACACAAAGATGCGCCGTTGAGGCTGACGTCGCACCTGGTGACGTTGGGGTGCAACATGGGACAGCAAAAGTGCCCTTCGTCACACGAACCCAATGTCGTCGATAACCTGAGCTTCTCGTAGCCCAACCACCCTCAAGCTCTGAACTGGGTAGGTCCGTAGACTTATAGAGCTTGCCGCGGAAAGGACTCGGAACGGAAGTTCCGACCATGTCTCGCGCAGCTTAGCCCGAGCAGCCCTCGGTGGGATGACGATGCTTTGTCTCGACAACCGGGATGTGTCTCGTGTAGCTCATAAGCCTGTGCTGCCCTGACGTCTTCCCTCCCTATACATTCTCATCATCACCGTATGAAGCATCGGCCTGGGTTCTCGTCGCTCGGTTATCGTTCATCGTTTCGGAAGTTATATGGCATGGCATTGGGTGTTTCCGAAGAGCCACATCTTTCGAGAGGGTTCGCAGGTACAAAGTAGCTCGCGCATCGGCCAAGATCGGGAGTGAACGACCATATCACCGGGCAAAGAAAGAAGGGACGAACTCGACGACTCAGATTCCAACAGGACGGTGGTATCTTTATCTAGAAGGTACCATTCCGACTGGCGGCATCGAATTCCGGGGAAAGTCTGGAGAAAGGGGGGAATCGTAGATAACGGGCCCCCTCGTTCCCGCCCAGACCGCCCATCTTCTAGATAAGAAGGTCGTCTTTTGAAACAAACACACGCACAAATCCCACGCGACGGGCAGCAAAGATAAAGAGCCGTGACCTGCAGTATAGGGCCAACCTGCATGTCCGCATCGCAGCAGCGCGCAGAGATTTTCGAGGCAGGTCGTTGCTACAGGCCTTACGGCTGAACCCTCCTTGCAGGAAACGGTCGACAAACGACAAGGGTGTCACGAGAGCAGCTGCCACAGGCGGCATGGCACAGATAAGAGGAGGCAGCGAGAGTTGCTGCAGGTGTTCCAGGTACATGGGATGATAGCAACGCAAAATACAACAACGCTCGAATCAGTGATTTCCTGGTGCCTCTCCTGACTTTGTGGTGTGCGTTCATCGGCCGATAGGGCAGGTCCGAGGGAAAGATAGAGCCAAGATAGAGAGAGATAGCACCGATACCGACAGGGACACGATTGCGCACGGGAGCCGATCTCTGGCGGCATCGCATTGCTAATTTGCTGGAAAAATGGTGCAAAGAATCAGCTGCCCTATTCGAGCAAGTCGTTGGCTCAGCCTTCGTCTTGGGAGAATCGGCAAAGATAAGAGCAGCTTATAAGTCAAGCCGTCTTCCCTTTCTCTCCAGACGCGTGAGGTAGCGGACCATTCGACGACGATTTCGACAATTTCGACAATTTCAATATGCTCGACACAATTTTGTGTCGACAACCGGTGCTAGGATGACCTCGGAGGTTTCGACGACGCAACACTTTCCAGACAGCTTTTGTTGGACACCAGACTGGTAATATTTCCCGAGGCATCGGCATATGTCACGAGACCACTGCCGTCCTTCTTCCCGAGAGCGACCCGGGAAGCGTCATGGTGGATGGGCTCGTGGCTACAACAGATGGAGGACATGACTTCACCCGGCCATAGCGAACTGGTGATGTGGTGTTGATCATCCAACCACCCGCCATGGCAAAGGCGTTGAGTGGCATGCTGGCATGCTCCCTGCCTGGGCAGGCGCAGCCAGAGTGAACACAGAATTGATCCGGACCCCCACGCGGGGCAAGTTCATGCCTGACCACAGTTGAGGGTTTCACGGCGGAAGCACCCCTTTTCAGGTGTGATCGACCACGTACGCCCTCGCTTTGCGTTGCTCCGAAAACCATGGTGGTTTATATCCGACGTTGGATCAGCGGCCGTTTTGCACGTCGGCCGACCTCGCCCCGACGGACCCTGAATAACGGTGACATCGTCGGTAGGACAAGAGGTGGATATATGAAAGGCTCATGGGCCAGGGCACGAAATAACCCGCAAAAGCATCACAGGCGGTTGTCGGCCGAAAACCGCGAGCCTTTGAGCCTTTTAGATGACCATTCAGCAGCATTTGGTTGGTTTCTTGGATCAGCGACGACGCCGGAGGGCACACGACAAAGTCCCGCAGCTGGATGACGGTGGGGGGCACGCAATTTGACCGAGATTGCCGGGCCCTAAAATATCCAGGTGGGGGGGAACTCGATAAGAGACACCGGTCCAAGCCAATGGGCGGCGGTTGACTTGTTCTCGTCCGAAACGACCAAGTCTGCACTCTCGATTGGGAGGTATTCGTGCAGGTAGCCAGGGAAGCAAGTCATGGACCACTTGTCATCCTAGCGCAGCGACTCATGCCGATTCTCCAGGATGGCCGATGTTCTTTGACGAACAACGGTGGCGTTGCCGGGGACTTGGAGCCCACTCCCGACTCACCGCCATCCACAATAAACTCGTGAAGTATACGCCGCCAGTGTCAATGGAGGGGGACCGGCCCAGCTCCGACATCTACTCGAGAAGGCTGACAAGGCTCGATGGCTCTGGATTCGTACTTGCATACAAGCGCGTGCTGGTGAGTCTGCGGTTTTTTTCAAACCCGCCAATTTCACTGCGATACCGGCCAGATGCAGAAGCATTCTAGCAGGGGCGCATTCTCAGCTTCCGTATCTGTCCTCAGTTGAGCGGCAGGATGCACTTCTACCGACTCTCTTCAACAACAACAAGGTGTTGTTGGTGTCGCATATGGCGAGTAGGCAGAAAAGGCAACGGCAGATCTAGAACTCAACAACATTCATCTGGTATCCGACAGCGTAATGCCTGCCATGCGGCTGCCATGCACTGTTGTCGTGTCGTAGCCGTGGGGCCCCAAGCCGACATAACTCATTGAAGCTGTTCATGCACATCATCAACCTCCAAATCCCCATCGGTAGAAACGGGCGCTGGTGTAATGAGACCATCACACAGACACCGGGAACGTTCTAGACCACGACGTCAGCCATAGCACCGTTGACATGTCGAATGCTTCGATCGAGGGCTCCATGCTACTCCAAATGGATCACATGTGATGCTGGCTCCCGTCGTAGTTACGTGCTGTGCAGTAGATTGAGATTAGCGGTGGACAAAGCTCACTGGGCCCTTCGAAACCATGCCAGGACCAACAAGGCTCTGGATGTCAAGAAGTGTTTCCGGAAGGGTGCTCTGGCTCCGTAAGCCATCTACGGCTCTGGTGAAGCCAGACGCTGGGCATGTCTTGCAGTCTCCGATTATGGAGGTTGGGAGGCGTCTTTCGTTCCGCTCCATTTTCGTCGGACCCTGGACACTCCAAAAACGTGCGGTAGGTCGGCCGCAGCGGCTGGACGTGCACGCACGGAACGGGGTCTCCATCCAGATGTCGATAATTCACGCTGCAGCCGGGGCACCGGGACTCGGGAAGAGGAGTAGATTCATCTTAGCCTCCGGGTCATAATCCGTGATATCCTGTTGCAGCGTCGATGTTCTGTTCGTGAGCTCTCTCAGTCGGCAGCCTGAAGGCCTAGGTAGTTCCACTGTGATGCGAGTTGAACCGAGTCCAGAATAGTCTGCGCAGTCGGATGCAAAAGCCCTGTGCGCCGCAGCCGCAGTCGTGGATCGGTCCATGGGAGACGGGGCCGAATTGCGCACCCTGCATCAAGAACAAGGGTCCCTGACTGGTTCAGTCCGGCTGGGGTGTCTTCAACTCGACAGCGGACAAACAGAATTTCGTCATGAGTTTGCTTGATCGCAGTATCGCGAAGTTGGAGGCTGTAAAAATGGACATTCGTCTCTGGTGAAACACTTCCACACATGATGCAACTTGCATCGCAGAGGAGTGCATGTACCGAGAGCTGTGAGTTGCAAGTCCGAGTTGATGCGAGCCTACCACGGAGCTTGATGCCCGGCGGGATCAATTTGACAAGGCCCCTCGATGTCGCTGGCGGCTGACGTCTCTCTCATCCTTGACGTGTTAGCGTCATACTCGGTAGGCATTGAAGCCTTTGGATGGGACCTGGCTCGCTGCCGAGGTTGATGCGAAATGGAGATCCATCCGACTAGCCCAGCGGTTGCGAGATGCCTGTACATCAACAACAAGACAGACAGGGTAGCAGCAGGTGAAGAGCTCTGTGTCACAATCCATGAACGTAAGCAGGCGCTGTGGCTCCTGGAGGTGACATGTCCCATTGTTGGTTGGCGTGTGTTCCGGCTTACCGAATTAAGAGAGTCTGAGGTTGGGAAAGCGACCGAAGCGCAGAAATCAGGTCCTACACCGACCGCAAAGTCGTTGTGTGTTGAGTTTATTTTGGTTCGGCAAGACCCAGCAACTTGAGTCGTAACACGACAATTCTCCGATGGCCACCCTTGTCGCAAAACGCCCGCCAGGCGAAAGCTGAAGGCCAGGAAGATGCCCGTTTAAGGACCCTCTGCCACGAGGAAACGAGTGAGTGCTGGCTGCCAGTGGCTGGCCCGCCCTGTCTGCCCTGTGAAGGGAGTCATGGGTGTCTCTAAAATGACTCGCAATTGGAGAAAAGGACCGGTTGGACCGTGATTTTTGGTGATTTATTCAGAATTGACTTAACGGTGGCAGGGATGAACCAAATAACGTGCGGAGCAACCTTTGATACTCGTCATTCCACGATTCAAGGTCGTACTGTAGAAATCGACGAGGGCTTGGAAGTTGAATGCTTGGGTCGCGGAGATGCTCCGGACGGCTTTTAGACGGGCAGAATAGCGGCGGCCGTGTTCGAGACGAACCGCGGAAAGTTGTTTGTGTCTGAGGCAGGGTGCCTCATCCGAGCGAGATCCAATGTCGTGTTTGGTTGGAAGTGGAGATGCTCCGTAGTGATGGAGGGAGGTAGGCAGGTAGAAAGCTCGATATCGATATCGATATCGTGGGAAGTGTACTGGTGGCCAATGGAAAATAGCGGGAAATGCGTCTGGATGACAGGATAGCTTTCGGTAAAAGAGACAAGGAAGGCCGTGGAGGGGAAGCAGGTTTCGGATGAAGTGAGTATCTGCGGCAGGTTGCTGGAGTAAACAGTCCCGTCTCGTTGGTGGAGGAGGAGGAGTACTGCGTAGGGGAGCGAAGTGAGGCGCTGGAGAGGAGAAACGGGGCCGCCGCACTGGAGACTGGAGACTGGAGAAGAGCATCGTTGTGTGAGTGAATGGAGTTCGAGTCTGGAGAATGCCGCGAAGGAGCGCCGAGACCCACTGCCAGTGATGTTCATGCCCATCGTTGCAGAGGGAAAAAGAGGGTCACGACCTGACCGGTGTTGCTGTTGTTGTTGGTGGTGGTGGTGGTGGCAGTGGAGGAACTTGCCCCGACGACCTACCTCACCGTCGATAACTACCTAGGTAGGTGTACTCTGTATCCGTAGCTAGTATCATGTCAGGTCGCTGTCGATGTGTCGATGTCGATGGCAATGGCGATGGGCTGGCCAGCTTGGGCAGGGCCGTTACTTCCTCCGTGGTGCCTGCCCGTTCCCGTTCCTGCCCGCGCGCGCCCGGCTGAGGTGCCATGCTCCTGCCTGCTGCTGCTGCCGCTGCCCTGCTCTTTCCCTTCCATTTGTCGCCGCGTCCGTCGCTGCCATTTGTGGTTGTCGTGTGGGGGTCTCCAACATGGCTTCCCTGTCACTTCCCTGTGCTCTTTCCTGCAAGTGCTCAACTTCCCCTGCCTGTTCGGTCTCGGGTACCTTCCCGTTACATGTGCATCCACCCCATTTCGCGGTATTCCATACCTGCCTGGCGGGAACATCTCTAACTCGCCCAACGGCTGTCAACTCACCTTCCAGCCGGGCCTCTTTGCAACGCTGGCTGCACTCTTCTGCAGACCTCTGGTGAGTCTGCAGGCTTGGTTGCTGCATCTCGTTCCGTCTGCTGCATGCTGACGCTTTCCCTCGTCCCTTAATGCCGGCCGAGTCTCGCGAGCTGCATCAACCTGCATCCGATTGCCATCGATGCTCCGTCACAGCACAGCGCACCAGAGCACAACAAACCACAACACACAGCACAGCTTCGAAGCTTGAGCTTCGAGGCACCTTCCTCCAGCCTTCAGGAGAGGAGTCCTCGGTGTTCTTCCGTCGCTTCTTGACGCAGCTTTGCACCTGCCAGCCTGCCTTCTTCTTGGAGAGCCGAAAAGTCGACGCAGCCATGTCGGAACCATGTTTGGGCGGGAAGGGTGCGCCCAACGGTGCATCGATATCCCACACAGCTCGCGCGGCTCTCTTTAGCCTAAAATTACTACGCACCGCGAGCTGACCATTCACCTCTCACCTCAGTATTACATTCTCTCATGTCTCGTCCGTGCATTTGGGCGACTCCTTACACCAGCCTACCATCGGACGACGACACCACAACCCTCAGACGTTGCCGCGTGGGGGACCAAACCCGGCTGGAAGTTGGGTCGATAGCCGTGCGGGTTTACGAGTACACCATAAAGCAGAGCCAGCGACAGGCTGAAATATATCCCGCCATCTCCAAATCTCCAAGCCTAAGGCTGACCAGCCCCATCAACAACGTCTCCATTCCGTCTTTCCGCTCAAGCCCGGAGTGAGGGGAAGAAGAGGCTGGCTGTTATGTTCTTGGTCTGCCACACGTGCGAACTCCACTCAAGCTTCGTCATATGGCCACTGTCGACTATTTGCAGTGCTTTGCGAATACGCTCCCCAAGATCGACCTCACTTAATTCAGACTTTGACAACCCGGCGTGGACAAATTATTTATTTCATTTAACGGAAGCTACTGGCCAGACCTGCAGCGTGGGATGGTTGTCCGGGGGTCATTGTCGCCAATACAAGCACATCTCATGGCGAGATGCCATGTTCCAGAGTTTCACCTACCCAACTGGCGTCTCCGATCTTGTACAGCCGCAGTACCTTGGACCCCAACCTGTTCGGGACTATTGCATGCGGCACCCCTGATTGGCGGCATCATAAAGGCGCACCGGCCAGGGAAGAAGCAGGTGAAAGTTGGTGGGGTTCGAGCCGGTCTCAAGCCACGCTTCCCACGGCCAAAAGCGCCCGAATTCTCGCTTGCTTCTGGGTGGATGCCCATGGATCAATCAAGCAACAGATCCGTGATGAGCACGAAGCCTTCAGCCTGCAGTTCCTTGAAGCCGTCATGCCTGCTCATTACCATCAGCAAAGCAACCCGCCTCAGCGGGCGCAACTCTCTTCACTAGCCACCGACACTCTAGGATTAGCTTGTCCAAACCTGGCCACGAACTGCTACTTTATTAAGGGCCTGCCGCACACTGTCATGAAGAAGGCCCCCAATGGCAGCCGGAAGCGCAAAATGTACCGCGGCAGCAGCGAGCCGCGTACGAATACAAGCTCTCAGTCCCCCCTGCTTGGTCTGCACTGAAGAAGGCCAGGCATTGGCGCACCAGGGGCCTGGACCAATTGCTCCCAGCAACATGTGGCCCAGTCGGTCGTCTCCATGGGGCTCCGCCCGACATGGACGGGTACGACAGCCTAAGAATACAGCAGATCTCATTGACGAGAAATTGCCCCGTGTTTGGAATGCGCGTTCAACATGCGCAAGCAACAGGAATAACCACGTATTTCCGATATCAATGTGGATGATGGATGCGGGTATTGGAGAGGGGCCCAAGGAGGCAAACGGATGGGGAAAGATCTGATGAACCGACGACGGATTCAGATGCCAGGTCTGTGTCTCTTGACTGAGATGCCGTCCATGATCTATCGAATGAACGGCTTCGGTCAACCAAAACTCTCTAGAGCGACGGCTTGGCTCTGGCCCTGGAGTCAGAACCAGTCCCACCAGCGACGTCGTTGGACACGCGGGCAGGCGCTGCCAGGCCGGTGCCAGAAGGCCAGGACTGCTACGCATTATTGTACCGCCACCAGGGACCGCCGCCCGGCGCGCAACTGCTGCAGTGGTGCCTCGATTTACTCCTCACCCATGCTTCATTAGCGCAGAGTCGAAGTCCTTTGGAGTGGAGTTCCGCCGAGATGGGACTTGAGGGGCGGGTTTTTGCCCGTGCCTTGCTTGTTGCAAGTTTCCTCCCATGCCCCGACAGGACCCTGAAATCTGACCTGACGGGCGGGATCATGTAAGCTAGCTGCCATGGATTCTGGACCAGCGGCGCGGAGTCGATGTCCTTGGACTACAGACGGTCGCATCGCCGGGCTTAGATTCGGACGTCGTCACGCTGGTCTGGAGTCTCGATCACGCAGAGCGGGCCAGACACACGCGGAAGTGATGGAGGTCGTGTGCTGTTCGACTCTGATCAGGAGGAACGGCCGAAGCGACGGCAAATGTTAGCTGATGCTCAGGAATCGACCAACACGGCGGGCAGTGCTGGTGATGACGCTTGTCTGTCTTGGGTGGCTGACCTGCCAGGAGGATAGGCAGACGACGCAGGAGAGGGAGCAACGAGACAAGGCACTGCACTGAAGACAAGGTAGCGGCGAGCTGGACTGCCGGCCGGGCAGACTCCGAACGGCAGTACTGCGGTACAGACGAGTGCGTACGATTCGTCTGCCGCTGCCGCCTCTGGTCTCTAGTGGCCTCCACCTCTTCTAATTCAGTTCAACGTCCGCTGCCCGGCGCACTGGTTTCTGCCACGCTGGAGCAATTCGGCTCGGTGCTACCCTCTCAGAAAGGGCATCGTACGGTTGAGCGGTATTTTTTAACTGTTCCCGGTCGGCCTACGGCGTGTGATGGTCAGCCTGACAAATGCGTCTGATTTGTTCTTCGCGACGTTCGAAGACGCCGTGGCTTGAGATGGTGTCCGATGGAGTGGATGAAGCTCGTGCTGCCGACTGCTAGTAAGCTGTCAGGGACAAGTTAGCATGCGATGTAGGGCCGGGCGCGGCGTGTATTCGGATCAGATGTCAGTCCCCTCGGCGTCCCCATGGAGAATGTTCCCCTGAAAGGAAGGATGTCGATGATGGGCCATGTTAACGTCTCGTCTCGGTAGAGGGGTCCGACAGAGGGCGAGTATCAGGATGAAAGAAGCGTTATTGGGGATTTGGGTTCAAAGAGGGGTATTCCCAGCTCGTGGAGCGACAACGGTGAAGTAAACTACTTCCACCAACGAATCGTGAGGCTAAGCAATCTTCCCTCCGGTGGTGGTGGAAAGCCGGGAAGAGCAGTCCGCCGCTGTCGGTTCTCGCTGGGATCTGCCTGTGGCCTTGCCCCCTGGCGGAGCGACAGACCTTGGGATGCAGCGATGCCTGTGGTCCCTAGAAAGGAGGAGGGGCCCAACTGGACCGCTGCACGCTCTACCCAGCTCGAGGTAAGGTCGTGTACAGAGTGCAGCAGACAGGCTCCAGAGCGGCACGGAAGACAAGATGGGGCATTCTGCGAGGGCATTTCGAATGACAGACAGACGGACGGCGGGTTTGAGCGTGGATTATAGTATTCCAGGCGCAGAGAGAGAGAGGAGAATGTAAAGCCAGGGCGTATGTGTAGCGGCGGTCCCCCTCTTGGGCCTTGGGAGTTCTCGTTCTCCCCCACCACCTTGCTGATAGTTACAACAGCACCTTAATAATTTCGGTGCAAGATCCACCTTTTGCTTCGGTGCATTACAAGCAGCGCAAGATTGGCCAGTAAAACGGCTGGTCTTTCAGAGGTGCAGGAGCCGAACGAACTCTCTCTCTGTGCGAGAAGGAGGGGGGGTCTTTGGGGGGGGGGGGGGAGACAGACAAATGAGTGCAGCGAGAGGCACGGGAGGCTTGGATTCGTGCCAAAGTAGGTACTACCGCGGTAGGTGAGAGGTCGATTGGGCTCCACACCCACCTCCCGCATTTGCATGGCCAGGGTCACGTCCGGTAAGGTAGCCACTGTAAGGTAGAGGGCGACCACGACGACGTCCGTCCCACGCCGACCCGCCCACTTCGACTCCCACTCCAACTCCAACTCCCACTCACCCACCACGCTGCCCCCCTCCCCCCTCCCCTCCTCCCCCCCCAGCACCTGGCACCTAGCACACACCCTGCACGAGGCACGGCACCCACTACGCTACCTGCGCTGCGCTAAGAGAAAGAGTACGTACCGTGGGTGGGCACTGATGCTGGTCCCATCGCATCCCAGCAAGCGACACCACTCACGGCTGTTGGTCGCGCGCTCCTTCTCTCAGTGGAGGTCGTCTCTGTCTCTCTCTCTCGCGCGCTGCGCTACCTACGCAATACCGCCCACTATTCCGCCGGCCCTCGCTGCGACAAGAGATCCCTCCCGCCGCCGACCTGTAGGGTCATGGTCATAGTACAAACAAACGTCTCTTCCCGTTCTCCCCCTCGACGCTTGCTGCACCGAACCAAAAACCCAGCGCCATCGAAGAGACGGCCTAGTCATCGAAACCTTCCTCCTGATCTAAACTCCTTTCTTAACCCTTTCGAGACCTTTCCGACAGCACCAGAGACACCATCTGCCGTCAGAATACGGGTTTTGTTCTGTCCAAACCTCTGCGTGCCTCTTCTGCGTGTGCCTTACACCACAGCCAACCTACCTAGGTAATTGGTAAGGTAAGGTACCTTGACAGAGTACCTTTTGCTGCCGACCAGCCCCAGCGAGAGAGCGAGTCGGAGACAAGCAAGCCACCCAGTCACAGACGACCACTACCAGTGTGGGAGTGAGAGTTGCAGCCAAGCGAACGTGGGGAAATTCCTTTCTTGTGACCCTCGACTCGCCGAAACCGAAACCTTTACCCTCTCCCCAAGGAAGCTTTTTTTCCTTTCCCTCTGCTTCACTTGAGAGAGAGCACGAGAGACAGAACCTATTCACATGGCTGCCATTATATCGTCACCAATCTCGACGTCAAGTCCATTCACCTCAATGAATCCCACATCAACAGAACACGACTATCGCTTCCCGCGAAGGCCTGACGACCCGTTTGCTGCCATTACGTCGCAACCCCAGGCGCATTCCAAAGCCAGTCCCAGCGAGCTGCCCGCCGGCCTGAGGGACCTCAGACTCGACCTTTCCGCTGCGCTGTATCCGAATGCGCAGGACGACTTTTTGCGAAACTCGGCCTTTCCGCCATTTCAGAAGGCATCCGCCATGGAATCTAACCAGAGCCCCGAGGACATGCAGAAGGAGGATCCGCTGGCGACTCAGGTGTGGAAGTTCTTCAGCAAGACGAAGCAGATGCTGCCTAACCAGCAGCGCATGGAGAACCTGACCTGGAGAATGATGGCTCTCAACTTGCGCAAGAAGCAAATGGAGGAGGAGAAGGCGAGGTAAGAAATATCCCCTTCAGCCTTCAATTTTTTTATTTTTTTTTGGTTGTGGTGCTCTGCTATTGCTGCGTTGTATGCCGTGGCCACGAGGACTACTACGGCCGGCCGTAGCTGACAGACCTGGCTAACCTGTGTGGGATGATGCAGACTCGCTCGATCTGCGCCGGCACCGCCAGCTGCATCCGCTTCGTTCGGCTTGAATGCACCCAGTGGCATTGCTCAATTGCGCAAGTCTTCAGAGCAAAACGTCAACCACCCGGATTCCATGAATCTCGACGACTTCATCTTCTCCGAGAACATTGCGACGCCAGTGACGAACCCTTCCCCTCAACCACAGAAGCAAAGCGACGACAGGAACCAAATGCACTCGTCCTTCACCTCCGCCATTCCCATCAAATCGCGCAAAGACTCGGTCGCTCAACAGCACTTTGTCCCGCAGTCGGTTCCGTTTCCTCCTCACCACCAAAAGACCCAAGATGAATTCAACTACATTACTCGCCATCACCGTAAAACGAGTATTGACGAGAGACGGGTGAGCCGCTTTTCCCTTGTCAAAGCTGCAACCCAACTCAGCGACGCACATGTTTTTTTCCCGCCCATCCATCACTTTTTTTTATCTCATTTTCCTATCTGGCGCACCCCCCAGCGCCCATCGCCACACCCCCCGATATCACTGTTAGTGCCTTTTTTTGGGCTTCGCTGACCCGTCCGCACTTAGACCCGTAAACGTCCGGCCGACTTCTCTCCCCATGTGCCCGCCGTCAACAGCAACACAACAAACTCCAATGACTTGGATGCAGACTCGGAACTTCATGAATATTCACTCGATAACGCCAATCAAGCCAACATGACGCAGAACCCGCATCAGTCGGGAGTTCCCTTCCCTCTCGATACCTACATCGAGAACGACCCTATCATCACCTCAGCTGGGCCCTTCCAGCAGAACTTCTCATTCTCCCCCTCCACCTCGCCCATGGTGTCCCATGGCCCCTTTTCCAGTGTCTACAATGGTTCTGGAGCCCAGCCCTCTTCGTTGAACCCGTCAGATTTCTATTCGCCCCCGGGATCGGCTTATCATTCCACTGTATCGACGCCGCACCCCATGCCCGATAACGACAACTTCTACTTTGGATCGATGGATATGCGCGGCCAGAGGTCGCAAAACTTCCGCCCGGGCTCTCAGAACATGGGAAGCCAAATGAACCAGCAGTTCATGTACAACAATGCGAACGGGAACCCCATGTTCCCTGCATCTGCTCCTACTACGGAGTCTGTATCCGCCTTCAGCAGTGCGACCAGTCCTTTTGGGCACATTGATCCGACGCAAGTCTTTCAGCAAGATCACTCGGTCCGCTCACCTGGCATGTCCCTGCCGAATGAGGGCATGTTCAGTTTTGGTGCCGACTCGGACGAGGAGGATGGTGGTGCATTCGCCGATCGCAACATGGTCATGAACCAAGACTTCTCTCCCGGACCCATGGACGACGGCAGCTCGCTAGGCTGGGATCCTTCTTTGCCAGGGCAGTACAGCACGCAGGCTGCACGCTACCCGGGCGGGCCGCCTCGCAAACAAGTCACCATCGGCGGCACCACTACAGACTACGTCGACAACAACGACTGGGAAGGCGGCAACTTGCCGCGATCTCAGTCGCAGTCTTTCCGTCAAGGGTCAGATAGAAGAGGCAGCAAAGTTCCACGCACTGCATCAACTCCAGCAGGGCACTTGGGAAGGAATGGAAACCCTTTCGACCGCATGGCACAGTCGACACCGAATTCACCCCCCGAAAACAACGGCACCGTCTCTGGCTATTCATCCGTGGCTCCGAGCCGACCTTCGTCGCCGCCTGGCTCTAAGTCTGGCTCGACAACGAACTTGCAGGCTGCAGCGGGCAACCAGGGAGAGGGAAACACGCCGACGACTTGCACGAACTGCTTCACTCAAACAACGCCCTTGTGGAGACGAAACCCTGAAGGCCAGCCCCTTTGCAATGCCTGCGGTCTGTTCTTGAAACTCCACGGTGTGGTGCGACCTCTGAGTTTGAAGACGGATGTTATCAAGAAGAGGAACCGTGGCTCGGGAGCAAGCCTGCCGGTCGGCGGCACGAGTACGCGGTCGAAGAAGAACGCCGCTAATTCGGGCGTTGGCTCACGAAAGAACTCGACTCTGGCCATCTCCTCTACCCCCGTCAACACCGCCACTACACCACCTGCTGCTGTCCGTGCTGGCAGTGCGAACGAAGGCGAGAGTCCCGCAAGTGGAGCCGCATCCGGAGGCAACACTGCTGGTAGCACGCCTACCAGCTACGGAACGGGCTCGTCTACCGGCGCGGCTGCTGGTGGCAAGGGCGTTGTGCCGATTGCCGCCGCGCCGCCAAAGAACACACCGGGTCCTGGCGCCGCCTCCCTACCCCGGAACAGTGGCACTTCGTCTTCCTCCGGATCATCAAAGCGCCAGCGCCGCCACAGCAAGAGTGCTGGCAGCGATGTGCTCTCTGGCATGGAAGTCGACAGCCCCGAAAACTCAACGGGTTCAAACGAGGCTGCGAAATCTCTCGGGTCCACTGGTTTTACGCCTATGCCAACAACAGGCTCCCTGGGTTTGGCCAACGGTCTCGGCATGACCCAGCGTCCCATGATGGGCGCGGGCATGATGGGAATGCCCGGTGGACAAAATGGGCCGATGATGAACCCTGGCGGTACGGCATCCGGTCCTCAAGAATGGGAGTGGCTCACGATGAGTTTGTAAGGCCCTGCGACGGACCACTCGCACGGCATCACACGGAATGCGCCATATTTGAATTTCAGCGTTTTCTTGCGACTTATAGAATCAGCGGTGGGGTACACACTCTCTCCCCACTCTCGGGTCGGAGTTCGATTTGAGGATCGGGCCATGCTTTCTGCGCTGTTTACGAATTTTGCTTGATACCAGACCTTGATATCGGTCCTTACGTGGCGGTTGTCTGTCTTTTTGGCCAGTTGAACAGGGAACATAATGGGGTTGAACGGCTGTATTGCGCAAGTCTGTTCTCTTGGATCAGAGGCACCCTCGGGATGCCTGATCTGCGAGCGATATCCCAGCTAATGCGCTGAGTAATGGTGGCTTATGCGTCAGGCTGTAGACGCCGAAGATGATGATGTTTTTACGGAGGAGCAACGGTTCTCGAATTACGAGCATGACCTGGGTTTGTTTTATTTTACCCGAGCGCGCCGCCACCATCTGGATCTTCTCCAGATACGTTGGGAGGGACGAGCTTTCTGCTTCCAAGCGTTCTAGAGCGGCGTCTTTGAAAGACCTGGGTGAGCGCCGGATATACTGGTCCCCCTTGTACGCAGAGGGTGAGAGGGTTTCACGGATTGGTCAATTTCATGTTTTTATACCTAGAGCCACGCATCGGATGATATAAACTGAGATACCTCTTTTATGCCTTAAACTTGTATTGCTAAGTTAGACCCTGCGATGTGTCAATGTGGACGCTGGTGATGGCCAGGCCTGACTTAGCCGATGCCGAGTTCGTGCGACTTGGAAGGACCACATACTGAGGCTTCGGCGTTTTCGCCCCACCCCCGGAGCACTGCGGGGATATACTTCGCTCCGTCGCCGGTTCCCAAGGTACGCTTGATAGGCCGGTCTGGAACACACACTGGCAGACGGGCCCGAGATCACCAACCTCCATTGGGGCATGTTGCTCCACCCTCCCAGGTTATTTCCGGCCACCCACAACAAGCGCCGTCACCACCTCCCTTGCCAACCTAAACCAACGTATTGATATCAGTGAATGGTTCCCCTTTGGTTTCTTTGGAAGCAAATGACTAATTCATAACGAGGTGACGAAGAGAGACAAGGCTTACACAGGATCCGTGACTGCACCTGTAATTCCGCCCGTTTGCCCAATGGCACGAATCTCCATTGCAAAGCTACATGTTTCTGGCCATGTTAGAAGCATTTATACAGCTTGGCGGGAATCTGGGGGCTGTACTCACACCGTAATTTCTCCAACCGTGCGGGCATCCCTTTCCCGTCAAGTAGGGTGAATCGGGCGAGAGGGGAGGGCGTTTCGACGGCTTTGCGGCGGCTTCCCCTCCTGCAGCGACGGCGAGGGCCAAGACAAATGCCAATTTCATCATGTAAGGTCTGCTTTCTTTTCTTGTACTTCTTCTCGAGATAGGTCCTTTGAGATTTGTACGCGTTCTTGTTTTCCTCCCGCCTTTTCGAGCTAGCTATGCGGCGGGTTTTGTGTCGTTTATGCGCCTGTTTTCACGTCGAGTTGCAATAGTCACAGTCCTGACAGACCGCAGAGAGGTTGATGATGTGGAAATTTCGAGGCCAGCCCTAAGAAGACTGCTGCCCGTCGCTCTGGCTTGGTGGCTTTGGTCATGGGGCCTGACTGCAGTCGACAAGGTTGCTTCTTTGAGTTCGCCGTGGCTTGGCGAATACCGGGGGCCATTGTTCAAGTACGCGTTCGATGTATGGAATGCGATCGGATAGTGATTTCTTCCCGTTGGTGTGTCTTTCTCTTTCACTGCTATCGGCTGTAGACGAGATTATCAATTGGATCTTCTCTCCGTTACATATTTCATGTTGAAAGAGGGGGTCTGCAAACGGGAATGGCCGTGTTATCGACAACGCTGTTTGATTTTCGATCCTGCAGGATGAGCAAGACTCGAAAGCAACACCCACTTACATCTCGACCCAACCACGGGAGTATCCGAGGAAGACGGAGAAGAGGGAACTATCTACGCCTGCGCGATGCATCTCCGCCACGATCCAATAGCCCTCCAGCATCGCGAGCAGACCACGCTGGGGAAGAAGAAATGTGCCGAAGTCTCTCGGCTTTTAGTCTTTCGATAACCCCAAAGTCTGCTACTTTGTCCGGACAGACGCAGACGGTGTTCGTGTCTACCGCAGCCCTTCTCGGCCCAGCCCTATGGTCGTTGGCTTCGTCCTCGAGAAGAGGGGTCCCGCGTGTGTATGCCAAGTATAAGAAGACCGCACTCGTATGTCTTTGGATCACGTCTCGCATGGTATGACCTGCGTGCTGACCTTCTATAATACATCCTGGCGCCAGGCTTTCACGAAAGTTCTCCTCTCCCAATCCTTGAACCACCGCCATAGAGAAATTCCTCGTCATAGCCCACCTAGCAGGCCAAACGCCGCCTCATCCAAAGAATACAAAATAAAACCCCACGGCTCATTCGACAATGCGACCGTCCACCCTCCTCGCCTGCTTCGCGCTAGGTGGCGTCTTCGCGCATCCCTCAGGGCATGATAAGCATCTGGCGGAGCAGCGGAAAATCGCCGCTGGGCTGCCCAAGCCAATGTTCGTCAGCGTCGCGCTGCCACCAGCGGTCTATCTAACGCCGCCGCCGGGTGTGCAGAAAGCTGAGGTTATCAGGGTCTGCAAGTCTCAGTTCGGAACGGACGATTTGGAAAAGTGCGCGGAGGCGATGAGGCAGACGGGCCCCCGGGCTTGAAGGTTTGGCAGATTCTTGTCAGGGGCGGTGGTTTGTTTGGGAGCGCTGTGTAGGGACGAAGAGGTGGTGGGAGGGAAGGGCGGAGGGTTATCTGGGTCGGGCTGGAATCTCAAGGTGCGCGTGCGATGGGCGATGCGTGGTGTATGTGGTAATTGACGTGGACAAACTGTAGGACTACTTCGAATTCATCTAATACAATAACTGTCGCTCTTGTGTATGAAGGTGCGGACACTCTGAGCAAGGCTCTCGTATGAAAAGCCTGCGCTACGAAAAAGTGTTATTGTGCTTAGTCACGGGAACTTGATGGTTCCAAGCAGAGTCTTGCTAGCCGGGCAATATCGTAGACACGTCATACTTGCACAAGGACGACAGCAGTAGAGACAACAACAGGAATGGTAATAACAATAACGAAGATATACGATAATAGATGACAATAGATGAGGATAACATAGGAATAAGAAGGAACGACGACAGCGGCAGCGACGACATAGCGAGCACATAAGGAATATATTTGCTTTAGTGGAGGACAAATAGATTGTAGATCTGTGTAGATATTGCCTAGATAGTTAACTGACACTGCCTGGATGGCTAACCAATACTACCTAGCTAGCAAAACTCCCAGAACTGTGCCCAAAAAGCATACCCCTTTCCCCTCACTGACTGTTACCGACTTGAAATAGATGCAGCATTGTCAAACTTGCTTCTCCGTGAGCCACTTGGGCGATCATTAGGCTTGGAATTCCTTGCCAATAAGGCCCTCGTGTTTCTTCTCGTCATCCTCGTCAAGGTTGACGAAGGCGTCAGAGAGGTCCTCGTCAAAGAAGTCGTCGTCAAAGGGGTCTTCCTTAAAGAAGTCGTCGTCCAAGAGGTCTTCCTTAAAGAAGTCGTCGTCAGAGATGTCTTTGTCGTCAAAGACGTCTTCGTTAAGGAGGTCGTCGAGGCCGTCAAAGAGGTCGTCTGGGTCGTCGGCGGAGGCGTCATCAGGTTTGCCATTCTTCTTGACATCCTTCTCGACATCCTTCTCGACATCCTTCTCGACATCCTTCTCGACATCCTTCTCGACATCCTTCTTGACATCCTTCTCGTCACTCTTCTTAACATCATTCTTGACATCCTTCTTGTCATCATTCTTGTCATCCTTGAACTTGTCGTAGATGGTGTGGGCCCAGAAAGGCTCGCTCATGAGGGGGCAGTGTGCACAAGCGCCGTCTTGTTCATCGACGGCGTAGTCTCTGCAGAGGATGCCTCCCCACTCGTTCTTGGTCACCTCCCAAAAGGTGGATGCGACCATGCCCTCGTTACATCTAACGCTGTTCTCGAACCTCCAGGCGAGGTCGCCCTCTTCCATGCCGCAGAAAGGCTTCCAGGTCTCAAACGAGTTGGGCGTGCAGCTGCGTCATCCGTGTTAGCTATGTCCATCCAAAGGACGGGATGGGGCTTGTGATGGAAACGAAAGACTTACATAAGACCCCATCTTCTCAGGTTCTCCCAAAATCTATGGCAGAAGGAGCCGGCGTCGCCTTCGAAGTCCTTGATCCGGATATGGAAACGCGACCGCCGTCCACCACCGACTTGTCTCCCCCTGCTATACTTGCACTTGGATCGGGCGTCGGGCTCATCCCAGGGTCCCGGAGGCACGATGCCTTCTGATCCATGATAGTAGCCAGCGTTTGACGGCCACCCAATGGCCGCGACGCCCGAAATTGCGGTCAGCAACAGCGTGGCTGCGAAGGCGAACTTCATTGTAGTGTTGTGGTTGTAGTAGTAATATTAGTAGTTGTTGTCGTCGTTGAAACCATACAAGTAATGTTGGGGTAAAAGTTGTATAGGAGGGAGAAGTTGTTCAGAGAGCAAGTGAAGAGTTTGGCGGCGAGCATGCGTATATATAAGTTTTTGGCATGAGATGTCAAGGTAGCTGAAGCTTCTTGCAATCTACCGTGTGGTGCCTCGGGCTATCATCATACTTTGATCTGGGGCGCGAGAAACTCGCAGAGGTTGACTATCCAGGGCCATGGACGGTCTCGTCAGAAGGCAGCTTGGCAACGTCTTCTTAAGTCATGAAAGCGAGAGTCGTTCTGAACCGTTCGACTCTCTGTCGTGCGAAAACTTGAATTTCTGGTCCGGCTTACCTGGAGTTTGTCGTGCCAAGCTTGAGCTGCACGACGTAGGAAGATGGCCGCAAGTGAAAAGTATCCTTCGAACAAATGACCTGGATATAATAAGGGGGTGGCAAGAATCACCAGGCATGTTCTCGCTCGTAGCTTCTCTGAGTCTACATCTTGGGTTCCCTCGGTGGGCCATCCAGCCACTTTCTCCTTCCACCTTTTCTTGGCTGCTTGGAACCCTTGGATACCTTAGTCTTATCAAGGAAAGAAGCTAATGGGCCAAGAGGAGCCACCTATGACCAGCGTATGCAACAGGATCCGTTGATGGCCAGGAACAAAACCCTTGGTAACCTGACTCCCTCCGTGTTAGAGTCGCTAGGAACGATCCAGTATCTCGACCACACTGTCTTGGGACCTTTAGTATCTCGATGTGGGGATGTCTCTGGCTGCAACCTGTTCGTCCGTCAGCAGCCATCAAACCCTCACCGAGAGAATCACAGCATGATGCCAGAACCCTCAAAGGTATTGCCAGTCACCAGACCATAGACCAATGGAGTGGCAATATCAACCGCAACTGTCCTCGCACTCAAGATCTTGGTCCAGCAAGTTACCGGCAATGGCGTGGCGTCGAGTACTGGGCAGACCTTTTTCAACGATACGCTTTTGTTACACCAACTCACGCCGTGGTCAAGTAAGTTCTTGATGAAGTCGTGACTCAAACTGGAGCGTGGGGTTGATTCGGGTTGTAGTCCTTTGGTAAATCAGTCTTTGCGGTGTTTCGCTGTCTCCTTCTGGACCAGCTAAGTATGCTTCGATGCGCAATAGCGTTCGAACGGGTGTCCGTCGCAAACAAAAATGACCAACTGGACACAACGGAGGTGTGGATTCGACAAAGCTGGTTGCGGTATCTGACATTTGCCACCACGGTCAGCTATCTCGTCACGGCAGGGAACAGTAAAAGTGTTCGTATAGCAGGAGAAAACAGTCATTTATTTCTCCTCGAGCGAGGGACCAGCTGGCCCAGGACATTCCGGAACGTAAGGCAGTCAAACATTGCGCATGAGGGCGTGGCGAAATAAAGACAATGAAGCAGCATGTAAAATGAATTTCCCCATTTCCGATTTGAATGCCAGAAAACCGAAATGATTTTTCACGTATTTCTGCAGTACGCATTCGTGTTTCTCTTTAATGCCAATCGTCGAGCCGAAAGGGGCGGGGAGACTTCCTCCACGTTTGCAGTGCGTGGGCACTTCCTCCGACGCCGAACGGGGGCATTTTCCCATAAAAAAGATTTCTCCATTGTTCGCCAACCACCACCCTTTTTAACAACGTCCCGTCGATTCCACCCTCATGTCGGTGTGGGCCCAAACGTTCCTAGAGTCGTATCGAATGCATTGTGGGAAACAGAAAGAGGGCAGGGTGCTTAAGAGCCGGGGTTGGGGTTCATCTGTGAGTCGGTGGCGTTAGTCAAATCTGTTTATCGTCGAGGGTTTCTGAAGACGGAGCGAGTCTTCATCGAGGAATCGTACCTTGCGCTTGCCACCGGTGAGGGTGACGTTCACGAAGCGGCGGGTGTATGTGAGACGCTTCTTCGCGCGGCCCTTGGGGGTCTTCTTCTTCTCCTGGGGCTCAACCTTGGGGCTATCGAGAATGTCAGCATCTCGTTGTCTTTCATCGATCAGATGTCCCAGCAAAAAAGAAGCCCGGTCGGTCATTCGTTTTCTCATCGTCCATAAATCTTCTGTCGTGTTGCGATGGAATAGCCTGCACGCGTTGTGCGGTGCACCGAAATGATTCCTCCTCTTTCCGACCGACCGGTGTCTTTTCCCCCTCATCGTTTGCCGCGATGACCCAAGCGTCGCCTCCTCCTCCCAAAAACAAGCAGAAAAACGGCCGGGACAAGACTTACGTCTGAGACTTGACCTTTCCGGCACGCGCCAACGATCCGTGAACCTTTCCCATGTTGTCGGCTTGGGGTGGTGTTGCTGTGATTGATTTTTCGGTGAGTAGGGTTGTCGAGAATACTCGCGGGCGATGGGCGTCGGGTTGCTTGCGATGGGGTGAGGGCAGGCTTGGAGCGAGGGCGAATTGTCCGTTTGTGTGCGTGGACCCTGGTCACGTGGGGGTGGGGCGAATCGGGCTTTGGCGAGCAGTGCATCCTTTGTGTTTTTTTTCCCCTCTCCCAGCGGTTGTTTGGCTTTGGCGGAGAGAATGGCCCGGCAAAAGTTCGGACTTAGGAGTTAGGACCTTCCCAAAGCGTCCGTGGCACGCCGAATGAATCATCGGCGAGAATTAGGGGTGATACTAGACTTCGCTTGACTGGTTGGAAGAAGTTCACTAAATATTTTGACATATATGGTAAACTTTCACTCATGCTGTTTTGTCTATGCCATTCCGTCGTTTCCAGGCGCGTGCCGGGTATCTAATCATGTACTCATCCATAATGTACTAGAGCATCGATCTCACACATCCCCGTCCTCAGTTTCCTCCGGGCCAGGGATCATGGCCAGTGACTCCCATTCAACCTGAACGCCCGTCTTGGGGTGGGCGCAGAAGCCGTTGCAGGCTTTACACTTGTCCATCTTCTTGGACAGCATGTCCTCTAACGACGTAGGATGTAGCACCAGCTCCTTGGACTGAAGGTTCTCGTTAATGAAGATGAATGGTCCGCGGTAGTCGCCCAGCAAGGTCTCTGGCAGGAATGTCAGCTCGTTTGGGGTGTTCTTTCGGGCGACACTCGCAAAAGCGTCCCTAACGCGCTTCTCTACGCGAAACTCCCATGTGCCTTCCCAGCTGAGAGTTGTCGTCCTGTCGTCTACAGTATAGCGGAAGACGGCGGCGCCGAACTGGTCCACCTTATAGAGCTCCAGCATTTTGAGTGCCGGCATGTGCTTTGCCGCTGTGGCTGTGAGGAAGAGGACGGCATTGATGTTCTCGGGTTGCACACCAGAGATCATTGTGTGGGAGGTCAGAGTCAGCAGGCGCAGATTTTGCCAGACTGGAGTTGTGGTTTTGCGGCCGAGGACACCACCAAAGAAGTCCAAGGCGTCGGCAACATTAGATACGGCCATCTCTTCAGCCTGTAAACTGAGATATCCGAGATTCTGACCCAAGCTTGGACAGGCTGTTCTTGGTACGTCGCCCTGGTCCTCGGCGTCGTTGGTGTCTGCATTGCCGCCTCCATTTGCCCCTGCCGCAGCATCATCATCACTGTCGGAATCTGCGTCTTCCCATTCTTCGCCACCGGCACCGTCGTTGAAGGCGTCAAAGTGCTCGAAGATGCTGAAGCGCTTGATATACGACGGCCAAAAGGGTAGACTTCGCGCGTGGTCTTTGAAAGTTAGCATCACATGCGAGCAACTATAAAAGGGGGGCAAGTACCTGAGTCGACCTCCAGTTGTGCCTCCATATCCACTTGATGCCATGGCTCATATCGAACCTCCCTGAGATTGGGCAGACTCGAGTAGATGGTGAGAAGCGACCGGGATGAAAAGTTGCGATGATTCTGTCTAAGCACCTGACAGCTTGACACCACGGAGACCTCCGGCAACCCGTGTCGTCCAATCTGCTCGCATGCCGCAGTGATGAATGAGAAGTCCAGATCATGATCGAAGAATCTCGAATTGCCGTCTTGGTCGAGGCCCGCTTCCCCAAAGTACTTATTCTTGTCGCTCGGTGAAGCAGCGCTCAACTCGAGCTCGATGCTACCTTTCCCCGTCGGCTCCCACTTGCTGAGGATGTCGAAAAAGGTCCAGATGGCCTGCGTAAAGGCGATCTCGTTGGCGTTCTGCTCTTCGTCGGTCTCGGGGACCTTGGCGAGCTTGAGGGCATAGCGGGGAAGCTCGATACGCAGGGCCAACCGGCGAAGCAGCGAGCGGCGACGGGGGTCCTGGGTCAGCTCGTCGAAGCGCGAGAGATCCTTGGCGGAGTTGATCTCGAGCGAGCTAAAGTTGATCTCCTCGATGAAGCCCTGCCACTGGCGACATACGACGGCGTAGCTGCCCATGTCGTGGCGGTTGGCCTTACTCCGCCAGATTTTGGAGCGACGCTCGGCGACGGCGCTGTTGGCCAGGTGGCCGAGGATGAGGCCTCTGAGCTCTACAGGGAGACCGTTCCATGTTGCCATCTCGGTCTGTGTTTCCATCTCAATCTGGGACTTTTTGGTGTCTGCGAGGGCTCTTGTCCACTCCTTTAAGTCCGTGGCGGACGAGGTCGACTGAGATGAGATGCAGTTTTTCAGTGGGGTTGATTGAGAGTGAGACAACGGGTGCTGCCGAATGCCCTCCTTCGTACCACAGAGGGCGCCGAATGAAGATCAAACTCTAGAATCTCCCCCGGTGACCAAGGCGCGCCTTCTATAGCGGTTCAATGTCGTCGCGTCGTCAAAAGAAGGGCTCAGTTTGTACAGTGTTACCCCCCCTACGTCGTGGTGATGTCTTTGTTGGCAGAGCGCGCCTTTCAGATGCCCCGCTGAGAAAACACTGCTCCACCAATCAAAGCTCGCTAGCGACAAAGCCCTCCTTCCCCTCCAGGGACGTTAGGTACCTCTCTGGATCCCAGGCAAATCAGACCCTTTTACATCTAATCAGGTATCTACGTAATGCCATGTGGTATGCATAAATGACCAGACGTCAGTTTGCTTCGAAGAACTTTGTGTGACATTTTGGAAAATCCCCGTTCGACGCTATTTGTCTGACGCAGCCGCTCCTCGTGCTCATTCCAGATGGTGCATTCCCGGTCTGCTCTGCATGTGGCTGGCGCTGAGGGCAAGAACCGGAGGGGAACACGCTGCGATTTCCGCGCGAGAATGATTCACTGACGGCACGCAGATCTGAGCAAACCATGTTCTGTGTGGCAGGCTGTTCGTCCTTTCGTCCTCCCAACCAACCCATCAACATCACACATGCTCCCGTATCGAACCACTTGTTCCCACCATACATCGCAAATGATCATGCAACATCTTCCCTGCAAGGCACACACATATACACGCACACGTACACACAAACTGGTCTAACCTTCTCGGCCCAAGGCCAAGTGGGAGACCGACGCTCAACAAGCGATAGAGAGAGGGAAAAATCAACCAACCTGCAGGCTCGCATACAGCGGCCGATGCCCCTACCCATGCCCGCATGATGAGCCTTCCCAGTGGGAGACCCAGCAAAAACCTTCTGACAATTTGGCGCTAGGCGACGTTTGGCTTATCAGATCTAAACCACCCCGGCCAAGCGTCTCATCCCAGACATCACATGTCCACTCTTCCTCCTCATGGCCGCTGCGGAGTCTGCTTGCTAAACCAAGACCTGAGGTAACCTACTGACCAACCCCTACCTAGCCAACCTCCGTCCCCATCACGCCCGCTACAGAACCCGACTCGTCCAACACGCCGTGCTTCGCTCGATCCAGGGCTCTATTGCGATTTCTTCATTACGTACCCCGTATATTGCCGCCCAGCGCGGACCCCGACCGAACAAGACCAAGACCTCCGTCTCAAAAGAACCTCCAAAAGCAGGCATCGTCCCCGCGCCGCATCTGCACTTCAATAGCCTCTCGCCCTCACCTAGGCGACTTCCCAAGACAAACTCTTGGCCCTCCTAGCCTTTCCGACCCGCCAGCCCAACCTCGTACGATCTGATCCCGTCCTCCCCGACCGACCGACCGAATAAAGGAAGCCTCAAGTGAGGGACTACATAAACCGGCTGCTACCCCTCTCGCACAGCTACAATTATCCTCTTTTCTTTTTCCCCTCTAGGACAACCACCGACCGGCTCTCTGAAAATGAAGTCCATCGCCTCCCTCCTCGCCCTCGCGGCCTCCGCCTCCGCCCTCCTCCCAGCGGGAACCCCCTCCCACATCCTCCAAAACCCAGACGATGCCGCCGACGCCCTCACCCGCATCCCGTCCTCGTACGAGTCCGCCGTTATGGCCCGCCGCATCCTCGCCCACACGAAGCTCGCGGAGCTCTCTACGGTCTTCCCGGCCGGCGCCCACTCCGCCTCCGGCTCAGATCTCTCCGGCATGCCCATCGGCCTCATGGACTACGTCGCCGATTGCGAGGACGAGGGAAACCCCACTATCCTCGCAATCACCATCGCCACTTCGTTCAAGAACGTCCGTGCCGGCTCAAACATCTCCCTCTCCATGCACTGGGTGCCGCCCTTCCCCCCGGCCAAGCGCATCTCTCTCCTGTCCTCTCTGAAGCAGAAGATCTTTGGCGGCGACCAACAAATCATGGACGGCCCCGATACCGTTCCCTACTCCGCCGCGAACCTCCCCCGCTTCTCCCTCATGGGCTACCTCGAGAAGATTCCCGTCGACCCTGTCACCTCCCTCAAGCTCGCCGGCTGCTTCGTCAAGAAGCACCCCGACAGCAAGTACTGGCTCCCCGGCAGCCCCGTCCACGAGTCCGAGTGGGTCCGCTTCGTCGTCACCTCCGTCTACTGGATCGGCGGCTTCGGCGACCGCGCCTACATCGGCTGGATCCCCCTCGACGAGTGGCAAAAGGTCACCCGCGACGAGTACGAGGCTATCAAGCTTCCCGGCGAGGAGCGCGGCTGGAAGGAGTGGAGCGTCGACAGCTGGTTCGACGGCAGCGACCTCTAAGCTGGAGTGGGTTGGGATGGGGGTGAGGAAAACGTTTTCGTGATGCGCAAACGAAACAGAGGAGGCTATTTGTTTGTGTGCGTGTGCGTGTGATTTGGCATGATACCAATGTAAAGCTCCCAGATTGTGACGATGCGTGGCCTGCGTCGTGTGCATTACTTGCGATGATGAGTCTTTCGAGCCCGTGGTGCGGCTGTTTTCAGTGTAGCATTCTTGGTTTACGTATCCGTACCTATCTTACTTGGCCTGCAGTGCCACGCGACATAGCACACCTTCGTTAAAACATGCATATAAATTGTTTTACTTTTTCGCAACGGTCAAGCCACGAACGGGCGCCGCTTTCCCTATTCAGTGCATCAGCGTCTGACACCCACGTTACCTTCAAATATTACACAACCGATGGGCTGAGGAGAATGGATTATCTTCTTTACAGCGTATTTGTATATCAGGGGGTATCTCGCACTGTCGCTTTTACGTAACTATGCAGACACCTCGTTCCGTCTTTCTCCAGTCATTCCTTGGAAGCAACGCTTTATATGCCTCTCGTGTGTGCATGTGTACGTCGTGTACTCCATGTGGTTCCGTCCCTGTCCCCGGTACGCCCAAAAGAAAAAGGAAAAAAAACACTGAAACCGTCTGCTGTCAAGCTTTTACATGTACAAATGAAACAAAAGGGTGGCCTTCTACTCGACGCGAATGATGACCTTCCACGCTAGTGCCCCGGCCTCTCTGATGGCACAGGCAAGGCAGCCTCGTCGACGTCGCGAGATGATGGCGTTCCAGCCCTTCTCGGCGCAAAAGGCACGGACGAGGATCTCCATGTCGCTACCAAACTGACGGCGCCGCGACTCGAGGTGCATCTTAGCCGCCGCGAGGCTGGCGCCGTTAGCGGTCCGCTCCAGGATAGGCGACGTCGGAGTCTCTTGCGTCGGCGGCTGACGCGTGATACCCGTGATGCAGTCAATGACCAGGACCCGGGGTGTCGTATTAATGGTTGGTGTGAGAGAGGGGCGCCGAACTGAGGCCGTGTTGAGCAGCAGGTCGTCCAGCGAGGCGGTCGACTTCTCGAGCAGCTCGGAAAGGTGGATCACCGTGTAAGTGAACATTTTGTGCAGGGGATGTCCTGGAAAGAGTCAGTATACGTGGCTGCGCGGCGAGGAGTAGGCAGCTTACCGGTGATGGTGGCAGGGCTAGAGCTCTTGCCGCCGATGCCGGTGCCGTCCACATCGATTTGCTGGATTGTGGGGCTTGAAGGCGACCTCATCACCTTGACATGAGATGATGGAGCACACGGATGCGCCGTAACGAAATGGATATCGTTGGACAGCGCAAAATTGTGCTCTTTGGATTCGCCGCCGAGAGAGCCGACGGAAAACGAGATGGAGGACGGATAGGTGTGGATCTCTGAGCTCCGAGTCACATCAGAGAGCGGAGTCACGAATTCCTCAGTGGGTGTTGTGTCAACCGAATCCACACGCGCAGAGAGATTCAGAGAGAGGAAATCAATGGTCAGACTGGGCGGCGGTTCGGAGTAGTTGTTCTCGTACGGAATGATGAAATCCGCAGGCAAGACAGAGCTGGGATCAGCATCCCCCAGGACGCATGAATCCCGCTCAACGTGTGTCTTACCCCAAAGCCGAGCTTGTCTACCCGTCTTCTTCATATCGGCTGTCACAAGAATCAGCAATCACGCACAAATCAGAACTATCTGTTCACTTACCGGAAACATCGGCAACGTCAATGTTGATCCAGCCTTCGCCGTGGCCTTGAGGCGTGATGTCGCTTGAAATCCAGCCCATGCATTGAGCAGAGCCCTTACCAGCTGCCAAAACACGGCCAACGATGCAAGCTGTGCTCCAAAAGCTTTTGCCCCGGTAGACAAAACCGCCACAGAGGTTGGCCATCGGCCCCAGCTTTGCCATTGCTTCTTTATCGTTTTCCAACAGAGTGGACATGATCAAGTGGTACAGTCCCTCGCCAGGAAGCATGAGTCCCGACACATAGGACTTGGAAAGCCAACCAGACGGGTGGAGAGCCGCAGAAACGCCACGCTTGCCTGACGAATGCTTCGTGACGCTGGCTTCTGCCCTGCCGCCACCAAAGTAGGACGACCTCCGGGTGTCAATACTCAGTGGGGTTTCCGCGGGCGTATGAATAGGGGTTGCCTCCGACACCTTCCCCACGGTTTCTTCGATCTGCTCGGCGTAAATGTCCGATTCGATATCAGGCCATCGCAGTTTCCGCGCAAAGTGTGTAAGGCCGTTGACTTGTCTCTCGCTGTAACGACCCTGGATTGTGTAAATGGACATGCTCTCTCCTGAGATGGCATGGTTGTTGTGATGGTGTAGGCTCATCTTGCCAGTCAACGAAGCCAGCCAGCCGCCAGAGTTGCGTTTCTGGCCAACATTGGCTGGGTCGACCTTGGCCTCGACAATCTCGATGTTCTCTAGCCAAGCCCGCGCAAGGTGTAGCGACCACTTGACGGACTGGTTCGCGTCCTTTTCGAAACGGTGAATCTCGGCGGGTCTAATGCTCTCAATCCCCAGCTCTTCGCCCTCGGTAATTGCGTCTAATCGTATTAGAAGCTCGCACGACAGGAGAATCTGAAGCAGCAACCAATATCTCTCTTCTTTACGTTCTTCGTTGGTTTCGGCGTCGTCAACTTCAGGGTCGGTTTCAATTTCGTCGCCCTCAAACGAGCCCCAGAGAATCTGGCCTAGACGAATTCTCCATTCCACATGCGCAAAGTCGATCCAGACGTTGGGCGCTGCAAGCACCTTAACGAGGGCCTGTATCTGGACCGAGAGGCTGTAGGGGTCATGGTGATCGATCACCCGGGTGGGCGGGTGCAAGATGCCAAGGAACAGCTCATTGTACAAGGTATGGGATATCTTCCTGTGAATCCGGTTTTCCTTGTACCTCGCGCCATTCTTAATAAGCTGGTCCAGTATAGCCGACTCCTCCTGGCGGCGAAGGCCGTCCTTGGAAGCAAGCAGCTTCTGGCGCGCATCGATGATGGCGTTGGCCTTGGATCCGAGGGTGCCAAAACCGAACTGCTCTTCCTGAAGGGCATCTCCAACGGGAACCTCGAGAGCGGCCTGGTAACCCATGGTGCCCTTCTCCAACCCTTGCATGCTCAGCATATTAGGCCGTTCTCGACATCGGGGGTAGAAGTGTGCGCGCTTCCTCTCTCTGGCGCACTTGATGGCAGCGGGATTGCTGTTCATGTCTCTCGTGATATGAGGCCATGCTGTGATGCAGCTCCAGGCGGCGTCTTCGATCTGGACATGGTCGGTCAAGTCGCGGATCTCGAGGGACTCGTCCCAGGGAAAGGCAACAGAAGGATGCGGGGCACCGGTGTAATGGCCCTCGGAGCGGGCAAAGTACTGAGGAGCTCCGGAGAAGAGCTTCTCAATGTCGTCGTCGCTGAGGGTCGCCATGATTCTGGTCAGCTTCAAGACTGGTTTGGCCTTTTGGCCATTGGCTTGCTCGCTGTCGGCAGGAGGCGGGGAAGGAAGTGGCTTGTTGGGGTTAAGAGGGGGCGGCGATCGAGAGGAGCGGGATTCGGCACTGCTTTGCGGAGGGGAAACCTGGGGTTTGCTGGTGAGACACAACGGCTTATATTTTTTTGCAACGGCTGAAGCGAGGATGATCCAATTGGACGAAACTGAAGTAGAATGGCGGTTGACAGAACCGGGTAGGCTTCTTTGAGGAGGTGCAAGTGAAGTCTTTGTTCTCAATGGCTTGACCACGCTCGTGGCCTGTCTTGTAAGGTGTTGTATATCGGTTGACAAGCAGCTTCTCTGACGTCTCTGACACAAGAAGACAAAAAAGAAAAGGAGGAAGTTGTGTTTTACAAAGACAAAAGGGGTGCAGGTGGGCAATTGGAGCTGGGTCCCGGATGGTGGTCACGCGGTAGAGCAACATGCAAGGGAGCAACGGGTACAGATCGTCAGAGCATCTCGCATCTCAGACCAGGGGAGAAGAGCAGCGGAGGTGCAGGCTCATCAAGCGAAACATCTCGGAGGACGTCACAGCAAGAACGAGTTTTTTTTTTAACACCAGCCGCATCCATCCAGTGGACTGTCGAGGACGGGAATTGCACCAGCGTGGTATATGAGGTGGGCAAGAAAAGAAAGACAGGGCATTGAAAGTGGCCTGATGCAGCTCCCATGAAGGGATTGGATGAGATGATGGCGGGGAAGTGCCATGACGGAGGGGAATTGGCAGTGACGACTGTGGTTTGGTTGCCATTACCGCAGTAGGTAGTAGGTATTCTTAGCTCCGAGGAGGGGACAGTCTGCAGCGGCAGCGGGACCCATGGCAGGCACCTCACCTCAGGTGCAGGACCCAGACCCAGACGTGGACTGGACCCGGGCAGGCCCCGGTGGGGAGGGCGAGCGCCGACGACCGACGACGGGGACACCACTGACACTGGAGCATCAGCAGGGCATTTTTTGCAGGGTGCAGCTTCAGCCCGCCCAGACCCAGGCCCAGGGGCTGGATGGCAAGACCCACTGGGCGTCCCCACGTCGCACGTTCGGTGCTTCCACGTCCACACACTGAGGTCGGGTGGTGACTGCCCACGTCCATTGAGGCATGGCCAACGGCAAGCGTAGGCTTAGCGCACGGGTGACGGAGCCCAGCAGCCAGCCTTAGGTAAGGCGAACCCACTGACGCCGCTGACCTGACCTGAGGTGAAGTCGGGTCACTGTGAGATGGCACCTCAGTCTCTCAGACTCACTCAACAGAGAGGAAGCGGGGTGAGCTGAGGGGTGGGTGACACTGAGATGCGTCCACTTGCTTTGGCGTGCTGCTGTGATTTCTTGCTGCGCGCTGCTTTGCCGCGTACATACATCATCATGCTGCGCCAATCTGCCGTTCTCTGCAAGCAGGAGCAGGTAGGTATTCGCACTGCGTAATGTCTAAGCATCTTATGCCTGTCTGCCTGCACCCATCTGGGACTTCCCAGCACACCTGCTTCTATTCCGAGGACTCCCTCATTTCCCACTTCCAGACCCTTCCCCCTCCCGTCCTCTCGCCGGCGCGATCGGAGCATCGGAGCATCGGGAAACTGGAGATGGGCACTCGCCCGCCGCCCCAGCGAAAATGCACCCTTCAGGGACCTTGCTTGAGGGGCACCAAAAAGCCAGAACCACAGCGGGCCACTAAAAAGGTGGAAAATAGAACCACGGGTGTGTGTGGATGATCTCTGAATGTCAAAGGAGGGGAGGGGAAAGGAACGCAAATGACACCAAAGAAAAGAATGACATGAGTAAACGCGCGAATGCCGACTTACAGGAAGCTTGGTTGGTGATTCGGCACCGGTCCCCCGCGCAGAGCTGGCCGGCGACGACGTCGATGTCGTCGGCGTTCGACTCCTGCTGCGACCCAAGAGCCCGCCAAAGAAGTCCCGTTTGGACGACTTGCGCTCCCGTTCGCCCGTCCCTGATCCTGCCAACGTTCCTGCGCCTGCGCCTGCACCTCCGCCTCCTACCACCGATCCGAAGCCAGTACCCGTTCGCTGCACTCTCTCATCTTCTCTTCGCGGACTCGTCTGTGGTGTGAACGGTTGCTGCTGCTGCTCGTGTCTCTTGGTCGTCCCCCGTCTTAGGAGCGATAGCGACGGCATCTTTGTTTCTCGTCGTCTAAGTCGTCTCTTCTTCTGGGATGAGATGAAGGTGGCTGCCGTGTTCGTCTCATTCGTCTCGACTTTTCCTCGGGTTTTCCAACTTTGACCTCTTCTGGGCCCTGTCTTCCTGGACCGTCCCTCTTTTTCTTTCCAAGTAAATTCCCTTCGAGTCTTGGAATATTTCCCTCTTTCCTGGTTGTCGTCGTGGTCTTCCAAGCTTCTCTTGCTGTCTCGCCTGGCCGTGGCTGGTTCAAGGTGGCGTATGAGGGGGGGAGGGGGGCTGAGGTCCTATCCCGACGTGCAACGCAAAAAGCCGACTCCAACTTTTCTGCAAGGCGACCTTGGAGTTGCAACGGAGAGGGGGGCACCGCGGGACAAAATGGTCGAACCAAGTACTGACTGCTGCAATAAGACAATAATGATGGTGGGGGGACGAGAAACGGGAAACGGGAAGAGCAGAATCGAGATGGAGGGGGAATGGATGACGGTAGGTGAAGAGAATAATAGTGTGTGACTGCGAGAAGAGAGGAGGAGAGGAGAGGGAAGCAAGGCGACGGGATGTTAAAACAAGAAATGCGAATCAAGTGAGAGCGAGAGACAGATAGAGAGACACACGCATACATACACACACGCAGCATACATGCACCACGGGCTGCCAAGGCAGGGGGAGGACATGTTCCTGTTATCGTCCACTCTCCACGTCTACCTTATCCTCTCTTCCTTCACCTCTTTGGGCAGCATCTGCTGCGCTGGTGTCTGTCTGTCTGGCTGGGCTGGGCCTGGGCTGCGTTTTCCCGCAACGACCCTCCTATGACTGGATGGTGACAGATGGCACAGGATAAGACAGGCACTGGATAGGACAGCCCGCGCTGCGAGATGTCCACTTTGTTGGTGCACCCCTCGTCCTAGCCGCACGCGCACGCGCAAGGGCAACATGGGCCTGGCTGGCTGGTCTGTGTTCTGTCCTGTCACGCAGGCTACGGGAGTCCTTGAATTATTATTCACGTATCTGAATATAGCAACCCCGGAGCTGGGGGAGGAGGAGGACGAGGAGAAGGGCAGCAGCATCAGCGCCGGCGGGACGATTGAGGAGGGGCGTCCAGACTGGAGATGGGCAGAGATGGAGACGTTCAGGGATCTGGGCAAGGACAAGCGACGGAGCCCGGCAGTCTCAGATCCCAGATTGTGCGGTTTAAACGGGCTAAGGCTCGTCTTTCTCGAGCAACTCGAGGCGACAATCAGCGACGCGAGGGCTGAAGAAAAAAGCATAGTTAAATAAAATAATGAAAAATAACATGCAAAACAAAACCATCAGGACCTCTGCTAGATCGCTCGTCATCTCCGCTATGCGAGTTGGGGGGTGTGGGTGTTCCGTATCTCGCAGACAACAGAGCATGTACCATTTTCCCTCTCTCTTCGACTTCGCCTTCACAGCCTGCCTTCCGTGCTCTCATCCGCCGGATTTGATCCTGACCTGGTGCTGCTGCAAGATGTACCAGAGTGATAGAGCCCAGGACCATGTCCCCTGTCCCGCCTTGCGTCGTGCTGCCTTACCGTGGGAAGCTAAGCTAGCATGGAGGGACACAAGAAAGCGACGGTTCCATGGCACGGGCTGTCACTCTGATTTGCAGGCCTATCCCATCTCCCATCTTCTCATTTCGCGGTACGGCACTCTTCGTCGCACAGGCAAAAAAGTGCGAGAGCTATAGCACCGCCGCCGGACGTATTGTATGTATGTCCCCCTCTCCTTTCCTTTTCGACGATGTTAGACTGCATGATAACGCGCTGCGTCCTGCCGAGGCCGCCTCCCGGGAACGTGTCAGGCCAGTGCCAGTGCCGGAATGGAAGACAAACATCCAGGGACAGAGACATCGAGGCCGGTGACAGGTAGCGGACAGCAAAGACAAGACACAGACGGCGCCAGAGCACGGAGGCCGCAAGTGGGTAAGGGATCCATGGCCACGGCCGCAACAGCACATCACTTTGGGAAATTCACCCCAGCTGCTTGACGTCTGTGGATTTTGATCTCTTCTTTCCTTCTGGAGAAGCAGGTGGGAATATCAGTGGCGGAGAAGGCAGAGCTAAAGAAATGTTCGGTGGAAAATGGAGCTCCAGCTGAAGATGAGGTTCCTGCGAGAGGCCAGAACAAGAACGAACGGCCAGGCGCGCATGTGAATGAACTACACGACCAGGGTCTCCAGCAGATCTGTGATTAGGTGGTTTCGGGATCCGCAACATCACTCTCCACTTGAGCAGGAGAGGGTGTGAGGCGAGTCCAGCGTTGTCCAACAGGTGTCATCGGTCCCCGTCCTCCAAGAGATGACGAGCTGTACGGAGATTTTACATAGCAGTGGGCTCTTTCGTATGCTGAGTTGTCGCGCTGTTGATCCCTCAACTGCCTTGGTTCGAATTCAAGACTCACCGGCTTAGTTGGATTTGGGTTGGCCTTCAATTTGTAATACGGGCTGTGCAAGAAAGAAGCACCAGGGAAGGGAAAAAGCAAGAAACCACGTATCATGCCGCAGACTAGAAGCTCGGCGAAGCTCGCAACCCTGGCAACGCCGTGCGGGATCGAAGCAAGTTGGCATTGCCTGTGCCGTGGCCTTGCAGAATTGAGGGAGCAGACGAAGAAAATAAAAACGCCACCATCGTCAAGACTCTGTCGGCCCGTCGCGTATCCTGGTGAAGCATGCCGTGTGCCACCAGTGGATAACGCCGAGATACATTGTTCCTCTGCAATGCGTGCGGATGTGGCTTCAGCCTTCCTTGCCGGGCCCCCCTTCCCATGCTGCTTGCTTCAGAGTTTCCAAACACAGAGAATGCAAGGAGTCCTTCAATTTTCTTTCTTTCTCGAACATCTTCTAACATTCGATATGGGGTAAAGAAAACCGTTTGCCGACCAGGTTCGGGGTCCGTGGTGGAACCGGTGCGGCCCAGCACTTTGAAGATCCCCCCTTCCCTATGCTGTATCTGGAACTATTTTCAAGACTTTTGAAACGTCGACGACGGGAGCTCTTGACCGCAAGGCTTTCGTCGCGGGAGACTTTCTTCTGCTGCCTCCCTCCCTCAGCCACGGCGGAAACCAAACCACACCCCCTAGCTTAGCTCCCTCCAAGCTCCAGAGAGGTATCCGCAGAAGCATTGGGCAGCTGAGGGCCCTGATCTTCCTTGACATGAGACGACAGTGCCATGGGTGAGAACGTCAATTCACGAGTGGTCGTCTGCGCCCTCTCTGCTCTCTCCAGTGTTCTCGAACGCGGTTGTCTCAAAGTCATCGGGAACGGGGCCGAAGAGGGAGCATGCGAGGACACCGGGAAGAGGGCCGGCTTCATCCATCAAGTTGCATTAGATGGCACTCGACATCGCGAAAAGTGTTCAAGTCTAGCAACTGATTGCGACACTTGGCGAAGGAATATGTAAACAAAACCCCGAACAGAGTTCAAATAGGTCGTGTCACTCCAAAACGGAAGGTTACACTACAAGGGCACCCTACCACAGGGCAGCACCAAAATTAAACACGCCTCGCAGCGAACCACGCCCAGAAAAATGCACGAATAGGTTAAAAAAGTTTAAAAAACTTCTTTGCCCACAATCTCTCGTTACGAAAGAGCAACTCGACACGATGACGAAAGGGGGGGACGGGGGGCAGGCCGGCGCCACGGAGTGCCCGGCAAGGATTTCCCATAGCTTGCTGAAACGAGGTTCCCATTTCCCGCCTTTGCATGTTGGACCACTTTCTTCATGTTCCAAAAAGTTGTCCGTGGAAAGATTTCTCTGACGCGAGGTTACGAAACCTCGACTGCCGACTGGTCGAAACCAGGGGATGACGGCGGCGGCTTCCAGAGGGACAGGCCTTTAATCTAATCCTAGGCTTGTTATAAGCCCCCAAAACGAACGAGGGGGTTGTTGCTCTGAGGTGCGTCTGGTGTGGTGTGTGGATGGGTGGTCCTGCGTGCGGCTGGACGCTTAAGCCAACCCACTTCCCGTCGACGGTCTGTCGCGCCACGGTTCTTGGTGCCAAAACGTGGTGTTCGGTGAAGAGACGTCGTTCGTGCCTTCGGGGAGTGAACGACAGGAGGCGAACGGACCAGTTTGATGTTTTTGATGGACGAGGCCGCCTTGAAGCAAGGACTGGCCCAGAAGATCTCGGGGAAAGAAGCCGGTGGCTTTGTTTACGCGCTATTTCAAGCCGGCCAGTCCGGACCTCGTTTTCTCGTTTTCTCGACCTCGTTTGACTTTGGGCTTAGGTTTGCAATTCATCTTATATTCATATTCGTCCAACAGCGTCGAAAAGCTAACCTAGCCAAGCAAGCGGCCCGGACGTCGTGACCGCACCCGCCTTGCCGACCCGGCTGGATTTCCGGGCCTAAATGCCATGGTCATGAATTTGTAATTTCAGGGTATCATTCGTGCCTCCGCGCCGCCCATCGACAGCCCATGTCGATTCGCCTGCCTGCAGCAATCTTATATGCATGTGTGTTTGTGCGTGCCGCAGAGCTTTCCGTCTTAGTCTTCGCCAACCTTCTGCACCGTAGGTAATCTTGGAGATGCCCTCATCTTCCGGCCTGCCCAATGGGCTCCCCTGCCAGCTAATATGCAGGCATGCATGAAGCGCACTTCGCTCGATGTGGTCAAGAGGAAGGGGCCTCGTGAAACGCCAGATGAGGTCGTTCGTGATGACTGAGCGCGCCTCTCAAGCAGGCGGTGTGTCGTGGACAACGATGAGGAGGTACTTTGGATCCGGCACGATGACCAGCTCCTGCTTCTTCGTCCGTAGTCTCAACAGCTTCAGCTCGTCCTACCCCCGATACGTCAGCGCCAGCTCTCCCAGCAATTTTTCAAGGTTGCGCTCCGAGTGTTGGTGGATGGGCGTCCTCACCTCTGTGTCCAGGTCCAACACCAGCGTGCCCGACGCATTAACCCAGTTCCATACCTTGGCCGCGAAGTCTTCCAGACCTTGCGGCTGCTCGCCTTCGCCTTCGCCGTTCTGCTGCTGCTGCGCAGCCGCACCCTCCCCTGAGAAGGAGCCGCCGCTCGGCAGCGCTGAGGCGTTGAAGGACAGCTGTCCCGTCGTGCGGAGGATCGCGCCGGTGACTCGGTCGAGGATGACGACGGCCTTGACGCCGGGCTTCTTGGAGAGTCGGCTGAGAGTCTCGTCGAGGGCATCGGGGCCGTTGGTCTTCGTGTTGCACGCGCGCAAAGGGCGCGCTGGATGTCAGCTATGACGACATTGGCAGAGGAGTCTCGAGGTCGCTCACGGGTACTGATTCGGCCATGATATGTGTGCTGCGACGGAGGCGGGGTAGGTGGCCAAAGTGGTGTTGCTCGTCAGCCCGCCGTACTTGAGGAAGGGAGGTCCAAGGTGAGTGTGTGACTCGTTCTATCGTGGACGGCCGGTTCCGTAGAGCTCGGGTGTTTGGTCCGTAAGGCTGGATCAGCTTAAGCTCGGTCGGTGCTGTTGTACCTTACTGCTGCTAGGATTCACTGGGTAACAGCGTACCAACGCCTTGGTGGGGCCGGGCGGCGCTTAAATTCTGCCGTTTCTGACCGCTGAAATTTTCTGGCTCCCGTTCTGGCAGGGGTCTGATTGCTGTGACATGCTGCTCTCATGTGAAAATATCAGTAAAAAGATATCAGACACGGTTTTGGGAGTTCTTACGCTTGACCGAAGGCGACATCATCACCGAAGTATTTCAATAGTCTTTAATTATTCACATACACAGCCACCATGGGTTCCAGCACGAGGAAAAAGAACCAAAAGGCCAAGGACTTTGCGGTATGAGATTCCAATGAGGCGTGGATGGACCACCTTCAACCCTATCATGGCTCTGAAACGTTACTGACAGCATGGCATAGAAACCAAAGTTCAAGGTTGGCAAGACCAAGGCCAAGCCGGCCAACTTCACAGACACCAGCTTCAAGGCCAAGTCCATTGTGATGGGCCAGCAGTCCCTCGCAGAAGAAGCCCCTGACGTCGGAACGCAATTCAAACACCACCTCTCCCTCGCATCTACCTCAAGATCAGACAAGGTGCGAAAAGAAGCGCTGGCACATCTCACGAGCCAGGTGGGCTTTGGCAACAACCCCGTCGGCACCGCCACCATCCTCGGCAAACTCCTGCCCCTCATCTCTGACGCCTCAGGTCCTGTCCGCAGCCAACTACTCAAGCTCTTCCGTGAACTCCCAGAAACCGAAGTCAGGCATCACGCCGAAAAGTGCATCATGTACATTCGCGCCGGCATGACGCATCTTTCTGCCGACATCAGCAACGATTCCCTGTCAGTATTGGAGTGGCTTCTTGATGTTGCGGAGGATGAGACCGTCAGCTGTCCCGGCGGCTGGGTCAAGACGCTCAACAGCTTCTGCGCGCTGATGGGATGGTCCGTAAAGTCGAGTACGGGGTGGACGAGTGCGCCAAAGACCGGCCTGAGATCTAAAGACTCGCAATCGCACGCAAGGCAAGTTGGAGTGCTAGCGAGGTTTCTCAAGGCAGGGCTCAAGCCAGAGGTTGCGGCGCCGAGTAACCCGAACGCCCTCTACGACAACATGTACCGCATCCCACGGGCACCAAATCCATTTGCGTATCTCAACCTATTCGGGACTCGTAGAGACGAAGAGGCGGAGATGTACAACGATCGCGAGTCTCGACAGCGTGTTTTTCATAAGAGGTTCTCGGAATCCTTCAGCCGCGGTATTGAGCAGGCAAAGAAGGAGGGCGGTGCGAGTGGTCGATCTGCCATCACTTTAGAGAAATCATTGAGGGAGGATATGGAGGGATATGAGCCTACTTCCGCCGTTGACCCTCAGGATTTGCTGGATTTATGGTAAGGGGCATAGGAGCATTCGACCGATGAAAGGCTTCCCTAAAGTCAGGATCACAAACAGAAGAGATTCCGACGTCATTGCGGAACACCATCAGCCTTTCAGCACCTTCTTAGAGCGATGGTTTGGCCCCAGGTGTCAAGCAGCGTGTGGTCCGAAGCAGGTATATACACATACGCTGGAGTCTGTGTTATCGCACATGCGGTCCAAGATGAAGGCTGGAGACTCAACCTAAGCTTTCACAAGATACCCCATAGATACGCCTATGAACAGACAGCGTTTGATAGATGTGGATGGATACATCAATGATACCCGCTCACCTCGGTGAGAATTCCGTTTCTATGTTTCTATGTGTCTGCCCTGGGCTTTGTTGAAAGTGAAGCAGTCCACCCCTGCTAAATGTCTTTCTTTTTGGTCGTCAAACAGAGCCTCTCGTCTCTTTCTGCTGTGGTGACATGCAGGCTGCATGCTGGGTACGGCAAGATGCATCATGCAGTTCGGTTTGACCTGAGCCCTCTTCTAGAAAAGTTCCAAGCCTCAGGAGTTCGAGAAGATCCCGTCAAGCCCAGTAGTTGTGGACCAAGACGTAGGCTATCAAGAGATGTGAGATTGGTTTGTAGACTGATCGTATCCAGTGGTACAGATTCAGGAGGCTTACTAGCCGATGACATTGGATCTCGAGTTCTCACACCAGGTCTCGACCAAGACCACCTACCTCAGGCAGGACCACGTCGTGCCTTGGGTCCCCCTTCCTTCCACATGACGCCCATGACGACTGACCTTCCCTCTTTCACTCTTGCCCTGTTGATTGCCGCCTACCTGCCTGCCTGTCTCGACGCGACGACCCTCGGGCCACCCGCCTTGCCGCCGCGCCCTTCCTCTGATATTTAATTTCTTCCCTCCTCCAAGATCCAGACTTCCTTCTTCTCTTTTCTTCTCTCCACACAACACAGCCTTTCGAGACGGGAGGTTCACAACAGAAGATTTGCCTGTCTTCAACAACGTCGTCAAGCTTCACGAGAGGTAGGTTACCTCCATTTCTTCAGATCACCATCAACATCGCTATCATCACGTCTTCGTCCATCTTGTTGTCATCACATCAAAAGCGTCACTGGATTTCACTTCGTGAGCCTTGGCTTGGGTGCTTCCCGTTTCGCTGGTCATGCCTCTTTCCTCCTGCAAACCTTTCCTGGTTTCCTTCAACCCCCCCGTATCCTTCCTTCCTACCCAAGCACATTTCACTTTCCTTGCGCTTCGTTAGGGCGCGTTCTTTCCTCCAAAAACACAGTCTCGAGTTCGGTCGACTGGAGATTTTTGCCTCGCTTCCATCCGACAGCACCCTGTCCTGCCCTTTTGCTTCCCACTTACTTGTCCGCGGAAGCTGCTTCAATCCTTTTTCCCTTTCTCACCCAGCCTTTTCGGTTTTCTCCTCAACAATTTCATCTTCAAATTGTTTTGTGAGCGTTCTATCCTTCCTCGGCTAACAAAAATCATCCAGCCGGAAGGATCTCGTCCAGTCTTGCCTGCGATCATTAGATCAGTCGCCCTTCACCGCGTTCTTGACCATCAGTCGACCTTGGTAGGTTCAAAAACCAGAAAGCTTTCCTTTGCTTTTCACTTCTGACTCCTACTTCTTTTAGCAACTCCATCGCCATGTCTTTCTCCGTCGGTGAGATGGAGGCGGCGCTGCCTGCCGCCTCTGAGAAGCCTGTTGCCCTCGACGCTGAGGGTAAGGAGTGGTCTAAGCCCGAGGAGTACAACTACGAGGAGTTGGCCCAGCAAGGCCCGATCGAGAACAGCAACTGGGAGGGCAATGCTGCCATCTACGAGTGGGATGAGGAGTATGGCGAGGTCGGTCCTCAGCACCCCGAGCTTGAGCTCATGCTCTTCGGTGAACCGGCCAATCGCCGTGACCACTCCGGCCTTGACTTCACAGCGTAAGTATTCTTCCAAAAATTCATAGATTGAAGCTGACGTTCCTAGCATCACCGAAGTTGCTGTTCATCAGGAGGGTGATATTCGCGTCCACCCCATCGCTTCCTACAAGGATGGCGGTCTTCACCCGGTCATGCTCGAGAACATTGACCTGTGTGGCTACGACGCCCCCACTCCCATTCAGAAGTTCACGATCCCGGCCATCCACAAGGGCCTCGATGTCGTTGCTGTCGCGCAGACTGGTAAGTCTTTCATTCCAGTGACGATTCTTCCATACGCTAACTCCCTACTCAGGCTCTGGCAAGACCGCCGCCTACCTGATCCCCATTCTGAACAAGCTGATGGGCAAGGCGAAGAAGCTGGCCGCTCCGCGCCCCAACCCTGCCTCGATTCAGCTGGGCGAGGCTTCCGTTCGCGCCGAGCCCTTGGTTGTCGTGGTCTGCCCTACCCGTGAGCTTGCCATTCAGATCTTCAACGAGGCCCGCAAGCTGTGTTACCGCACCATGCTTCGTCCTTGCGTCGCTTACGGTGGTGGCCCCATTCGTGACCAGATCCAGCAGCTTGGAAAGGGCTGCGACGTCCTCATCGCGTCTCCTGGTCGCCTTTGCGACTTCATCCAGCGCCCCGACGTCCTTTCTCTGCGCCGCCTGCGCTACATGGTATTCGACGAGGCTGATGAGATGCTTCACGATGACTGGCGTGAGGAGTTCGACGTCATCATGACCGGTGGTGGTAAGTCTCGCCCTGATCTTATTTACTGGACCAAAGTTTGACCCTTTCCACAGAGCAGCAGGAGGGGAACATCAAGTACATGCTGTTCTCCGCCACCTTCCCCAAGGCTCTTCGTGACCTTGCGAAGGAGCATCTCAGCACCTCCTCCAGTGTCCGCATCAGCGTTGGTCGTATCGGCAGCACTCACACCAACATTCTTCAGCGCGTGATCGAGGTGGCTCCTTTCGACAAAAAATCGAAGTTGAAGGAGCAGATTGAGTCCCTCGCTGCCTGCCGCACCATCATCTTCGTGAACAGCAAGCGTACCGCTGACGAGCTTGACGACTACCTCTTCAACATGGGCTTCCCGTGCACCTCCATGCACAGCGACCGTACCCAGCTGGAGCGTGAGGCTTCTATGCGTGCGTTCCGTGCGGGCAAGGCTCCCATTCTCATCGCCACTGGCATCAGCGCTCGTGGAATTGACGTGAAGAATGTCAAGCATGTCATCAACTACGACCTGCCTAGCATGGACCATGGTGGCATCGAGGAGTATACCCACCGCATCGGTAAGACACACTCTGATTAGTATGGCCTATTGTATACTGACAGAACATCCAGGTCGCACTGGTCGCATGGGTCAGCGTGGCATTTCTACATCCTTCTACACTGAGCGTGATGAGCCTATTGCCAGCGTTCTGGTCCGTACCCTCATGGAGACCAAGCAGGATATTCCCGAGTTCCTGGAGCCTTTCAAGCCCACTGGCAAGGGTCTTGAGAACCTGAAGTTCGAGACCGAGTCGGACTTTGACCCTGAGGAGGCTGGCATTGCTCACCTCGGTGGTGGCGGCTGGGGTGGTGACGACGCTGGTGGTGACTGGGGTGGTGATGCTGGCGGCGATGCTGGCGGTGATGCCGGCGGCGATGCTGGCGGTGATGCCGGCGGCTGGGGTGGCGGCGGCGATGATGCTGGCGGTAACCAGACGACCGAGGCTCCCGCCTGGGGTGCGTCTGCCGGTGGCGATGGCTGGTGATTGGTGTTTGGACATTTCGGTTCGGAAGTTTAGAGGATTTGAAGGTAGCTTGCCCACAGACTATTCGGAATGCTTTGGTGGATTTTTAGACGGCCAAAAGGAATAGGGTCTGGAGGCAACTAATCATAATTCTCTCGCACATGTTTTGACTGTTGGCTTTGGTGATATGTCTGCAATGATGGTCCTGTTATAAGTTGTCCAAGCTTGAGAACGACCACGGCTCCTAGATTCTATTGAACTGACGTCGACGCCACAGCTATCATGCGACCGTATATCTAGCTAAATCCACGACAAGAATTTGTGAGGACACCACCTGAAAAGTCACAGTCACACAAGATGAGACAGCGAGGATTCGAATACAGACCAAACAGCTTTTGATTACCAGGTATTAAACTATGCTTTTCGTCGCCCCTCGCCATATTAATATGTGTCCATCTACCGTCTGTCTAGGATGCTCTAAGAATCGTGAATCATACGTCTCCACTCCTGTGCTGTAAATCAAGCATTCTTCATAATGTCCAACAGACCCTTGATCTTGCCAACAAGACCGATAGCGTATCCCACGCCGACGACGCCCCTCGTGAACCTCCAGCTCCGCTCCTGGTCCGGCACTGGATACTTGACGGGGGGCGGGATGGCGGTGCGGACACCCATCCAGCCGAAGCGGTCTGCACAGATACTCTTGACGTTGCAGAGACCCCGCAGGCCCTCTTCACCGGCGAAACGTCCGTAACCGGAACCGCCGACGCCACCAAAAGGAAGCTGGACGGCATAGGTCGCGCCGAAGTCGTTGATAGCCACCATGCCCGTCTTCAGGCCGTTAACAACGGTGCGGAGGATGGGGTCGTTGTCACCGCCAAAGATCGAGGCACCAAGGCCGAAGTCAGGAGCATTGGCAACCGAGAGAATGGACTCTGCGTCAGGACCAGGCGTGCGCATGATTGTCATGACGGGACCGAAGCACTCCTCGTTGGCAATTTCCATGTCGGGAGTGACGTCGACGAGGAGAGTAGGGGTGAAGTAATGGCCCTTGGGGTGTTCGGGATGGACATGTCGTTTGCCGCCGGCGAGGAGACGAGCGCCCTGCTTAACGGCGTTGTCGATCAGGGACTCTAGCCGGGTGAAGGAAGCATCCGAGATCATGGCGCCGACATCCGCTGTGGGGCCGAGGCGGAGGGCTTGGACTTTGGGGGCGAGAGTAGCGACGAGTTGTTCATAGAGTTTAGGGGTAGCAATGATACGTTCGATGCCAATGCAGTTCTGCCCAGAGGCCTGGAAGGTGCCGCGCATAAGAATCTCAACAATACGCTTCAAATCCTTTGCAGCAGAGTCGAGAACGATCGACGGATCCTTGCCACCCAGCTCTGCGATGACCGGCGTGAGAGACTTGGCGGCAGAGGCGGCAACCTTAAGGCACACGGGACGAGAGCCGATGAAGGTGATGTGCGAGATCTTGGGGTGGGATGTAATGTGATCCGCGTTGTTGGGCCAGCACGCCACGGTCTGAATCAGGGCAGGATCATGTCCATGGGCAATGAGGGCACCTCTGGCAATGCTGGTGAAGTATTGCGAGCTCCATGCTGTCTGCTCAGACACTTTGACCAAAACGCCGTTACCCGCAAATATGCTAGAGATGATAGGTCCGATGAGGTTGTGGAAAGGATAGTTCCAGCTCACAAGCGCACCGACAACACCAAGAGGCTCGTACCGCACCTCGTTGCGCTTGTACGCCATCAACAGGTTTGTGGGCCTCCGCTCAGGGGTGAGCGCCTTCTCGCCGTGGTTCAGCGTCCATGTAAGCTTCTCGACAGTGACCAGAATCTCGCCCAACTGGGCGTCAACCATGGTCTTGCCAGAATCAAGGCAGGCGGCGCGGCAAATGGCCTCCTGGTTATCGAGGACGTGCCGGAGTATGGAACGCAGAACGCGGCGGCGCTCGCGGAAGGAGGTGTTCTTCCATTTGGCCTGGGCCGCATGGGCGGCATCGATAGCGCGGTCTATCGCAGCAGGTGTTGAGGGGTTGACGAAGCCGAGGAACTGGCCGGTGGCCGGAGCGTAACATTGAATTGCAGTGGTTCCGGAGACCTGTAAAAACCCATATCAGCCATGTTGAGGCGCGCTCAACGCGTGGAGTACCCGCGTACCTTGATGTTCGTCTCCTCGACGATTTTATGCTTCTCGGGAAGCTTGGGTGGATCGACACTGTAGACGATTGCCTTGTCCTCGTTCCAGGACTTGGCCAGCTGTAGGAGCCAAATGCTCAAGGCAATTGCGAGTGCCGCGAAGGCATATTGAGGCGCGCCGGGTCTGCAAACAAAGTGTTCAAGTCAGCGGGTGGTACTTCGAGCAGAAAGTGGCGCCATTTGGCGGGCGGTAGCGTACGGGATAGCTTCGACGAAAGAGTTGAGCCTCTCAGCGACCTCGTCCCAAATCTCCGGGTCCATATTGGCGTTGAACTGTGCCAATCGTCACCAATTGGCCTCTTGTCGACGATGCTTGTGAGAGTAGCCCGCGCGGTGTTGAAGTCGCGGTTGGCCAAGGTAGCTACTCCGTAGCAGACAGCCAAAATATTGGTGGTACTGGCGGACCCTGAATGAACGCCGCCGCATCGGATGTTCTTGGCCAAAAATCAGCAGAGCTCGGGGGAGCTTGCCCCGGTCCAGGGCCCCCGCTCATGTGGATATGATTTGGCAGGGGCATGGCGTTCGGTGCAGGGGTACCGCATCTCAGCATCGTACCTGCGTGCGGTGTGCGGGGGAACCACGTTTACTGGCGGTTTGTAACACCACGAGTAGGCAAGAAGAAACATGAGACTGGATAGATAATAGGGAGGGAAAGTTTTTCCAAGTTGCTGGAGAGCCCTGAAGTGTAAATGCTCCTCGCGCACCGAAGCAGGCAGGGCGGAGATGACTACGGGGAAGATAAGGCGTGCAGGAGGCAGAGAAAACAAATATCGCTACCGACAACATGGCTGCATATGATTACGATCTGTAATGGGTGTTATATTGATGTTATGGCTGCTTCCGAAATTGGCCCGAAGATGATTTTATACCCTTATTCTAGGCCGAGACCAAGTCCAATCGGCAGTGTTTGAGGTCGTCACATGGGAATAGGCATCTTTGGAAATATCCTGTTTTAACGATTCAAATAATGGCTGGCTTCTGTCCGCTGCTCATCTCCAAGCTACCCCTGAGGTATTATGTGTTTTTCGCTTCTTTTTCCTCCTCCTCCCCCTCCAGTTTGCGTGCGTATGTACAAAAGGCGTCAGCAGCTGGAGCTGCGCGCCATCACTTTCTTTGGCCCGCCCAGACAAAACGCCATGGGGCCGGCCTAAGGAGAGATTCCAGCACCTTCAAACGGACTGGTTCCTGGCGCCCCCTCTCAAATCTAGGATGCACACCAAACTCGTACAAAACAATGCCATCCGAGTCTTCCTTTCCTTTGCCCTCCTTTGAACGCCGTCGCCATAGGAAAACCCTATAGAATGAGAAAAAGAAAGCCGAAAACGAATTCCGCGAAACCAATGAAAGAGCAGAGGCTGGGGTGGGGGTGAAAGCATCGGGTGTCGCTGGTACGCGACGGTGGGAACGTCGTAGATCGCTCATGCAGATCGTGATGCATCGGGGGATATCAACAAAACAGCAAAGAAACAAGGCCCTATTCGGAAGGGCATGGTGGATGGTGTAGGTATAATACAAGGAGTAACTTCGGTCGGTGGTTGTCAAGTCGCGGTGTCTATAGGTTGTTGCTCTTTGTCAACGACAGACCTCTGAGCCGTCTCGGATGGAATCGATCGCTGTATGATTGGCTGGACTCTATTCGTGACAGACGAGCCGCCGAGGTGAAGTCGCTGCTCGCCTCGAAGCTCGCCCGGGTGCGATCCATCGAAGATCGCATTCGGTCGTAGGACGGTCGGGCTCGATCGTAGGAGGGGCGTACTCGATCGAATGAGGGCCGCATCGGTGGTGTCATATCGAGCGATTGCGTTTGCACCATGTCCATGGACTGCCGATGACCCGTGTAATTGGTCCCGTCGCTTCCGTTTTGACTCCGTGGGTTGTGCGTCGTGTGTGTCGCAACTGAAGGTGGATAGATTGGCCTTCTGTCTTCATCCACACTGGCGTAGTGTATGTGCTTACCCTTACGCGAGCTAACTGACGAGTTTGACGGCGTCTTGCTCGCCGCTTCTTCTCCAACAACCGTTGCCTCGTCTCCCTGTGTGAGACGGGAGAACTTGCCTTGCCGCTCTTGCTCACGGATGATGTCGACGTCGTAAGGGAAGTAGACCTTCTGAATCGCCTTGATCGCGAATCGGGGGAACAGGCAGATGACGGGAACGATGAAGAAAACTGCCCAGAAGGACGCCTGAGCATAGATCTGGGGGGCAGCCTGGTAGAAGAACATTGATGACTCCGTCGCGGTGTAGATACCAGTGACGATGAAGATCATCAAGTCGCTGAGGACGACGATAAGGATCATAACCCAATCCCAACGGTAAGTATTCATGATGGTGTAGGCGTTGATTGTGACGACGGCAGGGTGCGCGATATATGCGCCGAGTCTTGTCCGGTCTTCGATGTTCAAGCCGTTCTTGGTGACGAAGCTGGTGCCTACCACCGTGAGGTACGGAATGTAGAAAACCATGACAGATTGGTAAACGCCGTCAAGCATGTACATCCTGCAAACCTATTAGCACCATATTAGTTATCTCGCTCATGGTCTGACTTACCAGAATTTGGTCTGCGTCCATTCCAAACGCTCAATGCCTCGGCGGTAGAGCTGAGGCACTGCCAGAGAGACCTTGTCTGAAACGTCCTGATCCAACACACCCATAATGACGACCGGAACTGAGGTGAAGAGAAGGTTAAAGGTGAGGATGTAAGTGTACTCGTAGATGTACGTAACATCGAAGTCGCAGTAGATCTGGTACCAGAAGATACCCAAAACCCACACGACGTTCTTGTAGAAGAAGTTGGCGACAGTTTCTCCAAGGCGACGGTACGACCAACGGCCGTGGACGAGAACCAAGCGTTGAAGGAAGCGGAACTGGGCAATGGCATAGTCCGATGACATGACGGCTTGTCGACCTTCTTCACCAGCAATACCAACACCCACGTCGGCCTCTTGGATCATGGCGACGTCGTTGGCTCCGTCTCCAATGGACAGTGTCATGACGTTGAGGCCGTGCTTCACCATAGAGACGACGGCGGCCTTCTGGGCAGGACTCACACGGCAGCAGAGGACTGATCTGCATTGCTTGCAGAGAAGCAGGAATTTCTGCTTCAAGGCATCATGGAGAACCCACTTCAGCGTGAAGCCGTCAATGACGAGACCGTGGGTCGGGCCAGGTGGTTCGTGGTTCTTCTTCGCCTTGGCAAGGTCGTCGTCATCGCCCTTCATGCCAAAGACTTCCAGGTACTTGTCGAGCTCCTGTTCAAGTTGACCGAGGAAATGGTGATCAGGTGTCTCGCCGGTCTCATCCTCCTCAACCTTGAGATGAATCAATTCCATGTCGTTGCTCAAGAGGTTGCATGAGAAGCCGATGTTGATAGCGGTCTCGACCTTGTCGCCAGTGAGGACCCACAGCTTGATACCAGCATCGCCGAGCAGTTCAATGGTGTCAGGAACACCGTCTTGTAATCTGTCCTCGATAGCGGTGCCTCCAAGCAAGGTCAGATCGCGCTCAAGCTGGTCGGCAACCTCCTCCATCTTCTCTTCACGGTTCTCCAAAGCGGATGCCGCAGCGTTGTACTCCTTTTGCCACTTTTGATATTGATCCTCGGTGAGCTCACGCTGAGCAATGCAAAGCGTCCGCAGACCTTCACGGGCGAACATTTCAAGGTGCTCAGCGGTAATCTTGCGCAATTCTTGCTGCTCACCTCGCTTGAGGCGCGAGTAGATGATACTGTCCGCGCCCTTGCAGATGAGAAGGATGCGATCGTCGGGCATGCGCACAATGGCACTCATTCGCTTTCTGCTCGAGTTGAATTCGATGGTGTTAAGGATAGGGTAGTGACGGTCGACGCCCATCACATTGAGATTGATGCCCTCGGAGGTACTGCCCAAAACGGTGAAACCCATGTCGCGAGCCGTGGCGACCAGAGCGGCCTCATCGGGAGACTGAGCCTTGAAAATCATCTTGGGAGGTGAACCGGGTACCTTTTCGGCGATGACAGTGTGGCAAAGGGCGAGGCAGAGCATGAAGTGTTCGTTGGCGATCTGTTGCTCTTCTCCCGAGTCGCCGGCCAGGTCGGAAACATAATCAGGAGCGATGAACGTAACATCGTCGTCGTGCAAGTACGGGTTGTCGTGCAGGTTCCGGAGACTGTCGACAGCTCGGATTTTGGCGTCCGCGATCTCGGCTCGAGCTTCAGCAGCCTGCTTTTCCACATCCACGCCCAATCGTTTCTGCATTCCAGCCTGTGCCTCCGTGTACGCCTCTCCATATGGCTGGCCATTGATAGTTGCCTTCTTGAATTCCATGACATTCTGGGTCAGCGTGCCGGTCTTGTCGGAGAAGATGTATTCGATCTGGCCAACATCGTCGGAAATATTCCAAGACTTCGGAATGCAAGGTTGGTCGAGCTTCTCATAATACATCTCGATGTCGCTGTAGATAAAGATAGCCTGGAGTAGTCGGACGATTTCGAGGGTGATGTAGAGAGCGATAGGAATCAAGTTCTGGAACACAATGATGGCGGCGAAGAAGGTAATGAAGCCAGACATGGGCGCACTGCCTCCAATGGATCCGAAGTCGAAGAAGTACAAAGAAGCGTCGGTCTTTGCCCAAGCGGCACCATTGATAAGGGCCGACAACAAACACAAGAGGAACAAGATGCCGAAGTTGCAGATGACGTTGAAGTTCATCTCGCGCGCAATTCTGGGGCGCTTGCTGGGCGTAATGCCAGAATTGATCATAATCTTGGTGTCGTGTCCCGTGAAAACGACGACGCCGAGGGCCCATTCGGTGTTCCTCAGATTGCAACCGCGAAGAAGCATGTTGTCAATGGTCATGGGCTCGGTCATGAGCTCGGGTTCCGAGTCACCATCGAAGGTCTGATGCCATCTGATAGCACCGTTATACTTATAAAGGTTAGGTTGAGGAGGCTCGCTCTCGATCCAGAATTGGGCCCGTTCACAGTCGCGCGCGTGCTTGAGCGACTTGCCGCAGCGAAGTGCCTGTCGAACCTTGAGGTTGGTCTCTCCATCGAGGTTTTTGGTCTCCACGTAACAGGCTCCGTCGGGGTCCGAGGTTGACAAAACGATGATGTCGGCGGGAAGTTCATCGTCGTTGTAAATTCTCACGAAATCTCCGACCCTGAGGTCCTTCCAAGCGTCCTTGTGGAATCGAGCTTCGCCCTTGGTGGGCAGATTACGGTTCAAAACATCGCCCTTGCGTTGCATCATCTCCCTCGCTCGAAGATGGTCCTCGGGCTTCGGTACGTCGAGATTTTGGCGCGGCTGAGGAGAAGGAACAGGCGTCATTTGGATGTCCTCCCTAGCAGAAACGAAGGAATCCCGGGCGGATCTGGGTGAGTGGTAGGAATCGCGTGGTGCGTGGGTTTCGATCGATGGTCGTGGCGCGTCTGCTGATGCTTGCGGGGCTCTCCGTCTCGCCATTTCCTCCCTCGCCTTCTTGGACCAGAGACTCTCGATAGTGTGCCAGATCATGCCGAAGAAACGAGAATTGGCCTTCTTGATGCGTCGCCACAGAGAAATGTTGTCCTCCTCCACGTTGACGTTGTCCCATCCTCGCAGACGGTGGACGGGAGCGTTATTGAGCTCGATATCGAGTGCGGTTCGACGGTAGTCTTCAATTGCATCTTTGATTGCAGTAACGGTGACGATGAAAATCAAGGGCACCGCGCTGAGGCCTGGATTTTCGCCTCCGAAGATAGGGAAGAACTAGAAGAGGTTGGAAACGGTTCAGCGGACACAAAAGAGGGGAGAGCCTCGAATCTGACTTACCACCAAGATAACGAGGAAAAGGAAAAACACGTTGGCAATGTTTTGGAACTGGAACCACAAGTTTTTCGGAACAAAGCTTAGGGGTGTATACTTTGCGGTGCGAATCTTGTTCCTCGTGAAGTGCTGTGAGGGATGGCCCTCCTCATCCTTGAGTTCCGGGGGCAAAGGGAGGTTGAAGAATAATTTACGACCGCCATGGCCGTCGTCCTGCTCGGCAGCCGTGTGATCTGTCTGTAGCGAGTCGCCGCCGCCTGAGCTGCGACTCTTTTCACTGTTCTTCTTCTTGTGGTGGGCGCGGTTCATTAGAGAGAGCCTCTTCTTGCTACTGCTCTTGATCGTCATTTTGCGAGTAGCCCATCTCGTGCGCAGGGTGGGATTCTCGGGATCGGGCGGAGGAGGACCGGCTTCGCCGTTGACGGATGCCATCGTGGCCTCGTTGTGTGCGGGCGAGAAGCCCGATCAACCCGAGTTGTCCTCCAGGATGGCCTCGTCCGGCGGTAATGTTGGTCCCGATTGGGGAGGGGGACTCGGTGATGGTGCGGCAGTCCAGATCGGGTTGACTGCAGTTCGAAGGGCGAAATTAAATACGGTTGATGATGCCTAGGACGTTGTGAGAGGAAAACGAGTGACCGTGGATGTTCAGCGTATCGTCGTCGTCGTTGTCCGTCCGAGGTTGGGTGTTGTGGTGTTGGTTGAAGAGAGCGTGGTTCGTGCGAGGGAGTAGCAGAATTGGAAGGGAGTGGTCGGAAGGGGGCAAGAATTATTTTGGCAGAAGGGGCCGGGAGGCGCTGTCGCGGTGTTTGATGACAGCGTTACCCAAAAACCCGCTGAGAGGGGGTGTGTGCTGGGTACTGGGGGGAGGGACTGGGAGCGGTGTTATGCTGGGGGGGGGAGGGGAGGGGGGGATGAGGTATGTACCCCGAGTCACCCTTTACAGTACGGCGTACAGAGGAGGAGCAGCAGTGTGCAGCGGTTGGGCGGTGCTTGGGGTGGGAGGATGAAAGTTATCCAAGGCTGGATAAAATGCGCCAAGGAGATACATATGGGTATCTCGCTCTTACTTAAGTCGCAGGCATACATAAGGTACCTACACACACTACTTTTTAGACACCCACGCACACACGCAGTATACTTGGCAAGGGGGAAGGAAGCGGGACGGGAGGTGCGGTACCTTAGGTAGTTGGCAAGCGGTACGTATCGTGCAGCTACCTAGGAGAAAGGCAGGGTACTTGGAAGGAGTGTGGCGGTGGAAGTATCTCGCCCTACCGTTAGGTGGCAGTCTGTAGCAGAAACACCCTAACCAGGTACGGTCCTTGAGCACCTCAGATCAGGTACCTGTCTTGTAAATTGGTTCCTGTCTGCCTACCTATGAACTGTCGTCTGGCTCGGCGGTGCTTTTTCTTCCCATCCCTCTCTGCGAGGCTGTCCGGCTGGCTCATCGTGGACTCGTGGCAGACAGCTGAGGTCCACCGTCCACGTTTCCAGCAGAGTCTTACGAGTTACGGAGAGACAGTGTATCATGGAAGATTCGTAGGGAGGGGACCACATCTCGCTCACTAAGTCCGGGAGAGAGGGAGGCCGGCACAGGATGGAGAAAGGGAGGAGGATGACCGACGAGGGAATAGGAATAGGTTCATCGGGGGACGGGAGTCTGACAAGGGCGAGGCCGAGCAGCGGCTTCCGTCCTGCGTGCTGTAGACAACGCAGGTAGGGTAGAATCAGTCAATCAGAGCCGATGAGAGGACAATGGGCGAGAGAAAGACTGGAGAAAGGAGCGCGAGATGCAACCGAAGCGCGTGCCCGTAGTGTCCGCAAAGCCCGCAGTGCCGCGTCGGCCGGGCGAGTTCCCACCTCTCTCACACCTTTTTTTTCTTCTTGTCCTGCTTTTCAGTCCCGCAGATGGAGTGTTGTAGATGCACCTCAGGAAGAGCAGAGTGTGAGAGAAACAGCTGGTGGTGGTGGTGAGGTGCTAAGTGGTCACGGTAACAATGGATGGAATCCATCGCAGCAAGCGGTAGCGTTCCTGCTGCTCCGGGAGGGAAAATATCCTAGATGGGACGGAGGATGATGCAACGCGAAAGTCACTGGCTGTCACTCGTTCGCGATCAACCCGCCTCCGCGCTGCAAGATGGTCATGTCAGGTACATCGTGGATACGCAGCGACGACGGTCGTGGAGTGGCCGCCCGCCCGGATGGCCCGGGGACTAGCAAGACTCCACGTCCGACCTTGGACTTTTAGGGGAGGTGGTTGTACAGCGCTAATACTGAGGGCAGGTAGGTGAAGTGCGCATCCCATCCCCATGATCCATCCCGCCCATCCCTTAGTTGTCTCGCCGAACAGATCAAATTTGACTTGACAAGCACGACGTGCCCACCAACCCGCCCAGAAACCGCCATGAACCCTGGCAAATCGCCTGCAGCACGCAGCTTGCAGAGCGCTAGCGTGTAGGGTAGTCGGACTGGCGGTCGCTCCCAGAGTCCCCAAGTCACCGCTCTGAGTCTGCAGTGCGGTCTGAGATGGATGACGGATGTGCGCAATTGGTAATCAACCCACGACCCTGTCCCGTCATGGGGGCGCCGGGGGGAGGGGAGGGATGCGATTGCGCCGTGAGAAGTGCCTCATTTTCGCTACCACGGTGACAGCAGAACACCACCAAGTCAAACCAGGATCTTGCTATGGCTGGACCCTTCTGAGGTCGCTTGAGTCGCTGGAGATCCCAAGGCTTTTTGTTCTAGTCTGGCTCGAGGTGGAAACTGGATGTACTCGTCTACAACATCGTATCGCTTGAGGGGGGACGGGACGCCTTGATTTCGATAATGCCATGGATACCGACGGGAGTATATCTGTCTTTTCTCGTCGCAATAAACTAGCATCGGGCTCCAGAGATTCCCATGCTACCTTACTTCTCACGACCCTTCTGTTACCTTTCCCTGGATTCACGCCTAGATCCCTTGCCTTTCAAACTGTCGCAGCCACTTGATAATGTGAATTGTGCATGAGAAACAAGAAAAGAAAGGCAAAGCGACATCCGGTGGTCTTCGTCTGTACCGCGCAGTATTCACGTACAGTACCTACCTTACCCTCTGCACCCCAGTCGTCATTCCATTTCGAGCTGTCCCGACCAATCACCGCCGCCAAATCTCCGGCTTCTTCATCTCGCCGCAACGATCCCTGTCGGTCGCCTACAACCTTGCTACTCAGCTGCTTTACAATCAAGCACCACGGATTTCTGCCTCTGCCTCTGCTTGCTGAGCTGATGACGGACAATGGCTCATCGGCAGCTTCAAGCAAAACGCTAGGAGTGAAGCAACACCGGACCAAACCAGCACTGAGCGGACCGTGGCCGTGGCCCCGAGCTTGCAATGCAAGGTCTTACTGTTAAGACCAATCAACGCAGTCCGGCGCATCGTCTCGTCAGTCAATACCCACCCCCGACGTATCGCAAGCCGACGATGAGGAGAGGAACATGACATGGAACAATCACTGCCTCCTCCGTTTTGCCTAACGGTTGAGCGACATTCTGCCCAATTACCGTTGTTGGACCAGTGGTTGCTCACATCAGCACTTTTCCATGTTCCTGCTCGTTGCGGCAAGTCAGCGGAAAGGAATACAAGCCAAGGTACATCCTATGTGCTTACTGCTATCTCCGGAGAACATCATCAACGCGCTAATCCAGCCGATCCGGATCCGAACCAAAAACCAATTCAAATATCTGCGACAAGACCGCCCCGGGGACTCAGGACCAAGGTGCAGGAGCGGATTTCTACTAAGCGCACCGAAGCCGCCCTCGCATCGTAGGTGTCTGAATGCGTTTCTGCAAGCGGCGATGCGTTGCCCTGCATCCTGCTCCTGGGTCTCGGCTGCCGTGGTCTGCATTGCACAACCTTTACCTATCTTTCTCCCTTTCCGGCCGCCGAATAATTCAAACATGGATGCAAGAGCCTTTTAGGCACGGAGAGCACAAGAGTATGCATGCACGCGATCAATTGGCGGATGGATTAGCATAGCCTAACTTCTGCTTACTGACCCAGCCCAACCGTGTGCTACCTAGCAACAACATTACATACTGCCCACTACCGAGGCAGATCTCTCCTCTAGTACGCCGTACTGCTGCAAACCAGAGCGACAACTACAACACTGCCGACTGGCACCCTGGGACGGGGTTCCCTCTTCATTCCTCCTCGTCCCAGGCGAATCTCGACCTCTAGGCGGCAACTTGTCGAACCTGACCGTCGCAGTGGCCCGCGACGAGCCAGCGGTCCGGGATACACCCAAACCCAGCTGTTGCGTTACAGTTGTCCACTCCTGCGTTGCACGCCGTGCTGCTTGCTGATCTGAAGATTGAGGCTGAGCCTCGAACCGTGTTTATTACGGGAAGCAATCGTCGTCATCCTGACCCCCTTCCAATGCCCATCCATCGTCCGTCCCAACCCATATGGCCCTTACACACGCAGGAAAGGGGGGGAGGAACGGTTCCAGACGCAAGACGCAGGCGCACACGCGGGCCCTCGCTGGGCCTCGCCAAACATTGGAGAAGCTGGTGTAAAATAACGACCCATACTTGGCCCCCCCAAAGGAGAAATTGGCCAAGCATGTGTCAGCCAGGGGAACCCGCGAGAGGTGAGCGAGTCTTTTCCCACCCCAGAGTCGCAGAGTGGCACCCAAGTCTTGTCTTGATGACTGGCGGAGCACGAAACCCGGCGCCTTTTGATGAGCCACCGATGGCCGATGGCCAACTCCAGCCTCTCTCTTCGCAACTTCTCGCTGTGGACTCCGCTCCGTTTCTTGAAATTCGATTGAACCTCAAATAGCAAGCGACCAAGAGGCTCCATCCGTTGGCCCTTGATGGTTCCAAGTGGGAAAGAGAAACGGGTCTCAGGGTTGCATCGTACCCACGGCGCCCGGACAAGATCGCGAATCTTTGCGCCTGTGCCACTAGGGCCTGTTGGGCGTGCGGGATTGAGATGCGCGGTCGACCAAGCCGGTTCCTCACCTGAGCCAAGCTTTCTTTGGTCTGCTGTGTCAAGTTACAGAAGCAACGCTCACGGCCAGACCACCTCCTCTACCGGCGCAATGGGAGGGGGGAAACAGCTTGGGGCCGTGTGAGGAGGCTGCAGCATAACAGCATAACAAGACATAAAAAGTCAGACACACAATCGCATTGCAGCATCTGCTTGTTTCCCTCCGTTGGCGCAATCTGAGCAATCTAATTCTGAGGCTGAAAGAGATGGCAAAGCGACCCGCGATGAGGCGATCCTATCCAGATCCCCCCTCCCTCCCCCCTCCACTCAACCGTCCTAGCCACACGGGAAGGGCAGCTTGAAACAAATCTACAGCCGCTACTCTGTACAATACACAGTAGAGGGCACTCAGTCAGTCACTCAGCGCACCTCGGCAGGGTCAACCTTCCCTCCTCACGCTTGCTCTTGGCAGCCACTTCCGGGATGACCTTTGCTCACAGATCTGTCCGTGTTCTCCTTTTGCGACGGGAAAAGAAGAGTAATGCTTGAATGAACTGCTCACCGCAACCAGGGGACACCGTCGTCGTCGGCCTCGGCAACGGTTGTCATCGTCTAGGGGTATCCCCTGTGTTCTTCTTTTCTTCCTTTCCAATCACTGGGGCGTAGGTACGGTCACTGCGCCGTAAAAACCACCCGACCTTGTTGCCCCCAGGCCCAGGGTCATGCCAAACCCGGGCCGGCCAGCATTGCCAGCAGGTTAGCTCCAAATCTCCCCTCTGCCCATCAACACGCAGTCTGGCCATTCAGTCGAGTCCATCTGCGAGGGAGGCTCCACCGTAGGAGTCGTCAAGCCTCCGAGTCAAGGGGCGCCCACTGGCAATCAGCGTGCTACTACCTCGCAATTGGACTATGGAGGAATAGTGGAGGGACATGCGGACGGGCATTCGGGGCTTACGACATGCCCATTCGGAGGTAGGACGGGGAACGGCGGGCCTTTGCAGGGGATGCAGCCAGCTTTTCTTGCAGCTCTTCTGGCGAGTTTGCGGCATGCTTCCACGGCGCATACGGAGCTCATTGCGCGCCGAGGACGAAGAGGAGGGTGGGGGATGAGGAGAGATTAGACCTCACACGCCGAGCCCTTCATCGCTGCAGGCCTTCCATGAGATCCATGAGGAACGACGCACAAAACGGACGGCACGCGACAGACCGGATGCCAAACATATGACAGGTGGCTCTTACTGATGGCGGTTGCTCTGCTTGTCTGCTCTGCTTCGTGGGCTTTCGCTCTGGAATTCTTCCAAGTCGCGTCTTGTTACACCAAATTTGCGCCGGGGATTTCGTGCGACTCAGACTCAAACGCGGGACCAATCTGACCCAACGCTCACATTCCTCCACGCCCGCCAGATTGGTTGGTCTCATCCAATCCAGAGGGCAACTCGAACTTAGCCATGCCCCTCCCGCAAGAAACAGACGGAGGACACCGGATGGGAGGCGGGAAGGCAGGATGTGGCCTTGAGTTGGGGAGCCCACGCCACTGGCTTGCCCTACGCTTGCCGATGGTGCAGAGAGAGAAGTATGCCCATCCCCAAACCTGAGGTCGTCGAAGTAGCAGGAGGTTGGGCTGGGCGGCTTACACGGGACACACGGGTCGAATTAACCTTCTGGGATGATCGCTTTGATCGCGGCCCAAGGTCCTGGAACAGGTTCATCGATGCACCTCTGACCCGGACCGCCGTTTCTGCGAAAGGGTTCCTTGAGCAAAAATTTGGTCCGATGACAAACTCGGCGTGGCTTTGGGAGTGTCCCGAGCGCCTGGGCAAGTCTGGGCCAGCGCAGTCTCCAGGCCGTGACCTTCCATCATCATGTGCAGCAAGAGGGCGGAGACAAGGGACGAGAACTACGCCGTAGACAAACTCCCAGGCCATCCATACTTTCCCAGAGCCGCCCAGGGAAGTCCCAAACTGCGCCGTCATGCACTGCGACCACCGTGACCACGATGTCCCCTATTCCGGACTCCTTCCGACCCCTGAAACCGAAAATCTGAAGAGGATCGGTCTCCAACGGTTCGCGGCTGCTGGCAATCGTCGGGCATCTTCTCTTGGCCGCGTTCCTTTTGGAGGGGGACCGGGAGTATGGAAAGCTCAGCAGCCCGCTTCCGTTCGTGCCGTCCTTTCTCTGCGGTCATGATCCTCGATTTGTATCAGGTCTCCGAGATTTTGGCATCCGTCGCCGGTGGTTCCGTAGTCGCATTTCGCATGCCGAGATGACTCCGCCGTTGCGGACACCGAAAGGGCCAGCCAAATCTGTTCGTCCGACAACGACATGCCGAGTCGAGTCATCACCGTTGGCAAATTTCCTTACCAGTAGACATATATCAAGCCAGCGTGCATGGAGCAGGCGGCGCTTGCCTTTTCCAACGGCTTGATGCCTGCTGGCAGGTGTCAGGCGCAGTTGTCGTTCATTTGAGGGAATGTTGTAATCGCCTTTTAGAGGAGCATCCATGTCGCATCTCACCACATGTTGAAACGCGCTGAGGCTGCCACAAAGAGACTGCCTGCGAATCCCATAGGAATGTTTATCTTCGTCATTCAACGACTTGTCATGCTTTCCATTAATTGCTACGCCACCGGCTTCTCCCCAGAAACCCCAATGCCCATCGGGATTCTATTTGCGCCATATCAAAGAAAGGCTCCTGCCCGTGACAGTGTGATGACATAAGCAAGCCTGGGTGAGATGATGGGAAAGCGCGCGGGCTTAAGTGGTTCCCCACTAAAATGGTCCGCCATTTGGCGACCGACGCGAAAACGGCCTCCTACGCGTCGGACCATGCACCGACGTCCTATACCATCTGCACCGGCTTCATGCGCAATCATGTGACTGAGCTCATCAACATCGTCGCATTCTACGCCGTATACCTCATCTGTCTCGTTCTAAAATCATCAGTGGTTTCTGCAGCGTTGTGCTTATCTGTCTGTCGGTGTAACCTCCGATATGGCACGTCCCAAGGGAAGCAGCGGCCAGGCTGCCGGCGCAAACGGTAACCGAGATATTAGGAGTTTCTTCGGCGCGAGACCAGCTGTCAAGAAGACACAAAACAACTTGACTTCGTCACAAGAGACCGGGGCCACCGGTGCTTCTTCTGCATCCCCGGCCTCGTCCCCAGGCGCTGAACTTCCGCCGACCGCATTATCCAGCACTCACGTTCGAGATGTGAAGAAGGCGCCATCGCCAAGGCAGACGCAAGGCAAACGCAAACGGGCGTCCATGGTCCAGGACAAGAATCCGAAGCCGCCAGCTGATCACTCGGGCGATTCAATCACGGTCAGCGTGTCACCGCCCCAGCCTGCTCCAAAAGCGTCAGCAGCAGCCAGTCTTCACACTTCGACTTCATTATCTGAAATTCGCACCACACCCTCGCTCTTCTCACCGCAGAAGTCCTCGCTTCGCACACCCGGACGTAGGAGTTCGGGAACAAAGGACTCGAATATGCCGCCCTCCGGACGGGCCACTGGCTCGGCGCGGAAGGTCCGGTTCAGTTCTGCGCCCTCCACGCCAGGTCAGTCTTCTGACGTTGAGGCGACGACACCAAAACGACTATTATTTTCGGGAAGCAAAAAGCCTACAAGCGTGAGCCCACCTGAGGCACTTGCTGCCGACCTACCTTCGTTATCATCTTTGAAGAGGAACGACCTGCTGGGCACGCCCAAACGCGGCCAAGCGGGACAGGCGGCAGGCAACGACACTCCTAGCAGCCTCCCATCATTGCCTGACCTTCCCAGCTCTCCAAGTGAGCCATTTTCGCCTTCGACAGCAAGAAAGCGTACTGTCCTGGACAGAGACGCAGTGATCAAGGGCTCAGACGACGAGGATGACGATGACTCGTTCTCGGACTGTTCTCTGCCAGATCTCGACATGTTGGGCCCGAGGAAACCAGGGGCAGATCCATGCGGCACGCCGCGCGCCAAAAGGAGGGCGATTATGGTTCACAAGTCGCCTTTGACAATTCAGCCGAAGCATAAGTTTGACTTCAAGACGTTGGATGCACACTCAAGGAGACACGACGTCAAGTTCGACAGCCCCAAGCGGGCGCCAAAGGTTGAGGTCAAGGACGAGATCATGGTGGACGCGAGCCCTAGTAAGTCGCGCCAGAAGCTGATCGAGATCGCCGGCGTGAAGACCGAGGAAGACGCAGACAAAGCGATGAAGGCGATGGAGCGAACCAACACATCGGGCTCCAATACCAGATGGTACTTCTTCAAGGAGGTTGATGCTCAGACTCCTCCGCCCTTCCCAAAAAAGAGCGCCAAGGGGTCCTGGTCGTTCCTCGAAAAGGCAGGAACACGAGATCGACACATCATGTCTGGGATGCCTACCAGTCTGGCGGCGTCTACCGGCCTTCCTGATCAGCTCTACCTCTGGGTTCTGAACATGGTGAATGTCGAAAAGGTTGGCGTCCTGAGAGAGGAATACTGCAGGCTTGCCGCTGCCAACAAGAAACAAGTTAGACGTCTAATCACGCCTAAACAATTGTCAGAGGTTTTTCGTCAACTGGGTGCTGCGGATCATATAGGAGATGAAACGCTGCAGCCAGTTCGCGAAATCCGAGACATGTACGAAGAGCGAGATTGGAAACCTCTCCAGTCATGCCTGGAATGGCTTCATAACATAGCTCGATATCTTCGGCATGATACCATCGCGTACGCAGTCAATATGCTTCTACGTATGGCGGCTGATAAGATGGTCATCGAGAACCCGGATGTGCTGATGGCACATCAACTTGCCTTGGCCGAACTGGTGAACAATGTTCAAGATGACATCTGGAATGAATTCGTAAGTGAGCCTCCTGAACACGGAGTTTCCCATGTTAACATCGCATAGTGCACTGAGATTTGCTCAAGTCTCTATCATGGATTTGACAAGGCTTCGCTGCGGATTCTCCCGCTCACATGCATGCCGGTCACCTCGTCAAAGCTACATGAGCTTCGAAGACGCTTGGCTGTCTCGTTCTTCCTCCGGGACGCCGCGCTTGCCGACCAGCACCCAGACACTACCATGTCCCTCCGCCTCGTCATCGCCCGGGTCAAGGACAGCGATTTCCAACTAAGCCGCAAGACCGACTACGCCGACCTCAAGGCGCAGGTCTTGCTCCTGGACATGGCGGTGGACGACGGCTCCTTCGCTTCGAACAAGGATGACCGAGAACATGAGAAGAACTTCAACGCCGAGATAGATGACCTGGCTCAGCGTCTTAAAGCTATTTGGCGCGGCATCAATGACACGGGCGCGGCTAACTTGACTCGTACGGAGGCGAAGAGCGTGCTTGAATGGGTTGGACAACGCCTGTCATACTCTGTTCGCACTAGGCCCCCACCAACACAGAGCATCTTTGGGGATCAGGGGCCATCTTCAGCCAAGAAGAGGAGACAGCAAGACTTTATGAAGAAGTTTGTGCACGGTCGTAAGAACAAAGAGGTCACGAAAGAAGAATCTTCGGACGCCGACGAGACGTTCGTGAGTGCATTAGGGTAATGATAATGCAATTGTAGTATAACGACAACTACCTAATACGCCAATGGTTGGCCACGATCATACAGCATCTAAGATACACCACAGGAAGGTTTCAAACAGGAGGCGTCAGGAGTACTTCATGCAGCAATGGTTTATCCAGCCCAAGGAGGGGCTGAAGGGAGGGTTGCAGGGCGCATTTCGGAAAGGGGTTTGGTTACTTTAGTCGGTGAATCTGCGGTTGGGGTTCTTTCCAAACAGAGTCTGTCGCACGGCGGGCAAAGAGGTGTCCTGGAGAAGGTTTAGACGCTCCTCGAATGTGTTGTTGATTTCGATCTTTCCTTGTCCACCAATGATAAAGATTCCTCCGGCGCTGTTGATAGCGTTAGTGATGCTGCCAGATAAGATTCCACCAAAGTCGCGTGCGTATGTGACATACCTTTCCGCGGGCAGGGGCTCGGACTCGTCAATCTTGGCCGCAGCGTCCTTGCCAACCTCCTTCTTGTACTCCTTGGTCGCCTCCTCGATGGCCTTCTTGACGGCGTCATAGTCGGCTTTCCGCGCGCGGATCTGGACCTCGGGCTCGTTGAGGGCGTAGAGGCCCTCGAGGACGAGGTTCTTGAGGATGCCCTGGTACTTGGCCTTGTCCTTAGTGGCGGCGGCGAGCTTCTTACGGGCATCCTCAAAGATGTCGTCGAGGAGCTCCTGGCGGGCGCCGAGGACCTTGAGACGGGTCTTGTTGGTGACGGTGGAGCGGGTGATCTGCAGCGACATCTGGGCCTGCTTGAACTTCTTCTCGTACTGGGTGTCGATGGCGTCCGTCTCCTGGCGGACGAGCTTGGACTTTTCGATTGCGAACTCCTCGTTGGCCTTGATCTCGATCTCGCGGGCCTTTTCCATCGCCTCCTGCTTGATGAAGGCCGTCATCTTGCGGAGCTCCTGACCGACCTGTTTGGGGGTGAGCCATTGCATCAGTATTTGACCTTGATTGGCGGATGCGTTCAGAGGGGGCGCTGTCGTTGGGCCATAGAGAGAGGACGATGGGAGCTTACTTGGTCGTCGGTCAACGGTGCGTGCGACATGTTGGCGGTTTGGGGGGTGTTGAGCGACTTTCTTCGATTAGGTTATCGGGAACGAGGAGGAGAGGATGCGATTCGGGATCGCGGGAAGGTCGGGATGAAGCTGAAGAAGCCGTCGAGGTCGTGGGGGGAGGGCGGATGGGGTGCGGGATGGAGAAGGGTCGTGGGTTGGATGAAGCTGTTGTTGACGAGTCTCGATGCTGCAAGCCGCAGTAGCAAGCATCACTGGACGTTCGGCGCCGGCCCAGCTCCAAGCCCAGGACAGGAACCGCTACCGCTACAGCAGGCAGGCAGGCAGTAGGGAACAGCCACAGCTGGCGGACACCACGGTGCACCTGTCTGACTGGCTCACAGCTGCTGCTGCACCAGTGGAACAGTTGCTCCACTTTGGATGCCACAGACCGAACTGGTCTGTGCGCGAGTTGCTCGCTCTGCTGCATCAGCCTCACTTCTCATCAGTCTGGGCCAGTGACATCACGCAGGGCCTTCTTGACTGGACACCTCTCTGAAGCAGCCCCCAAGGATGCCCAAGCATGACCAGCGATAAGATTAGCCGGCAGCCGGCGGTCAGCTGACGCCGGGCCGAAAAGCATCCGCACCGCCACATGCGCCCTCATGGACCTCAGTGACCTTGGGTCCTGACCTGAATAATGCAAGGCGGGAGGCGGGAGGGTCCCCTACCGCGTGGTGCGTTCTGCGCTGCGTTGCGGCGTTAGTGTACCTTGGGGCGCTCACTGGAGGTGTGGGTGCCTTCCCCCCATTCGATTCGCAGCAAGCAAGCAAGCAAATCAATGGAGAGCCGGCATGCCCAGCACTATTTGGGCCAGACCTGACCGACGGGACAGCGGGCGGCCATTGCGTCGTGCATTGCCAACGTACGTCTGTCTGGTGTTTCGAGCTGAGCCATGATCTAACAAAGTGTTCACCGACTCCGGCCATGTGGAAGCTCCGTATTTTATAACGCGCATTAAAAGTACACGCAAACATCTTCAACAATCCTACCCCGTCTGGCGTTTCTGCGTCACTGACCGACCGAAACCGAGCAACGCGATCCGCCCTAGCACTACGTACAATCTCGCTGCAAGCTTGGTCTTGGCGGCTAAAGATCATCATTCGGCCGGGAGTGACCTTTTAGAAGTGGCGGGCTATTGGGCAACTTTGCAACCACCTCTGCGTCCCGCAACGGCTCATACTTTTGTCCCGTTTTCCTGAGCATTCCTCAACTACCCTCCTCCATCCGCAGAAGCGTCCGACCGCCCGAACCCCCCGACGTCGATTGCCATCCGGCCCCGGATCCAGCGAAGAGAGACACGGCACGAAAGCGCTAGCACAACAGGGAGGGCAAACGGTTGCGCGGATACAAGGGACAGCACGAGATAAATCCATGAGACCGACGGCCTTACGCCGCTGCTTCACTCTCGACCACCGCTGCCAGATGACCGACAGCTAGCTCTTGTGCGCGCAATGGGGTCCCTTGGCGGCATCTCCCCCGGGGGGACAATCGCCGTACGTCCACCTCCCCTTCATCTCACCTAGCCTGCATTCGGGACGGGCGACGCTAACACTTGAGCCTCTCTCCAGATCGGAATCATCGTCGGTCTATTATCTACCAGCGTCCAGAGCCTCGGCCTGACGCTACAACGAAAATCGCACATCCTCGAGGACGAAAAGGGCCCGCATGAAATACGCAGGCCGCCCTATCGGAGGGGCAGGTGGCAGCTGGGAATGGGAATGTTCATCGCCGCAAACCTGCTCGGTAGCTCCGTCCAGATCTCGACCCTCCCTCTCCCCGTGCTGTCGACCCTCCAGGCCTCCGGCCTCGTCTTCAACTCGATATGCGCCACCCTGATACTCAACGAGCCCTTCACGCGCTGGTCCCTCTGGGGCACCATGCTCGTCTGCGCCGGTGCCGTGCTCATCGCCGTCTTTGGAGCCATCCCCTCTCCTGCGCACAACCTCCAGGAGTTGCTTGGCCTGCTCGGCCGCCGATCCTTTGTAATATGGATGATCATGCAGGCTTTGCTTGTCCTCTCCATCGCCATTACCATCGACTGCCTCGACGCCTTCACGAGCCTCTCGACCAATTCGCGGTTCCGCTTCGTGCGTGGCCTGTCGTACGGCTGTATAAGCGGCATCGTGTCCGCGCACTCTCTGCTGGTCGCCAAGTCTGCGGTCGAGCTCATCATTAAGACGATTGCCGACGGCGACAACCAGTTTATTCACTGGCAGGCCTGGGTGTTGGTTCTTGCGCTGGTCACCCTGGCCCTGAGCCAGCTCTACTACCTCCACCGCGGCCTGAAGCTTGTGTCGACGTCGGTCTTGTACCCAATGGTCTTTTGCATCTATAACATCATTGCCATTTTGGATGGTTTGATCTACTTCAACCAGACCGACCTTATCAGCCCCCTCCGCGGTGGACTCATTGCTCTAGGCACCGCCATCCTACTATCAGGCGTGCTGGCGTTATCATGGCGCCTTAGCGACGAGCAACATACACCGGGAGTAGGCCAGTCTTCTCTTGCGCCCGGCTTGGGTCTCGTGGAGGACACCGAAGACGAGGAGGAGTCTCTCCTTGGCGGCGACGACTTGTACAGCCTCCACGAAGAGGACGACCCTCTACCCGTAACATACTCAACATTTAACGTAGCGAGCGGGGAGACAACCCCCCTTACACCCAGCCGTCCAAAGAAGGGCAGGAGATGGCAAGAACGTGCCGAGATCTGGGGCGAGCTCGAGGATCGCGATACGTCAAGCCCGCCCATCTCGCGTAGGCGTTCAAGCACAATGCCCGACATCACCGAGTCGACTTCCCTCCTCGGCCACCGCCGCACAAGCGGCACCCAACCCCAAACATCCTCCCCAGCAGAGGCGGGCCCCAGTAGCGAGTCCCCTTCGCAGCGTCGACCCGCAGGCCGCAGGCGGCGCAAGTCGACCGGGTTCCCAGGCTTCACGGCTCGCCGCCGCCGCAAGAGCCAGAGCAGCCAACCGTCTCTGCAGGAGGCGCTTGGGGGTATCTGGAAACTCAAGTGGTGGCGGGGTTCCGGCGGAGACGAGGGTGCGCCGCCGAGCAGCAGCGGGAGCTGGCCCGCGTTCTTCCGCGACGAGGCGAGGCCGGAGAGCAGTAGTAGTGCTCAGGGGCCACGGAGGGGAAACGGAGGCGGCGGTGACGACCGGGCCCAACAGCATGATAGGGGGCGGGGCGGCGGCGGCCGGACTAGTGATGATTCGCCTGTATGAGTATTGGAAAGCCACTTTGTCACGTCATTATTCACTTTTATCCTTTTTTTACTTGCTTCAATTTCTTTTCTTCATGCTTCATGCGAAATGTTGGCTGCCTCCTCCTATTTCTCCTCCTCGGCAGGTTGCCCCCTTTTTTTCATCGCATGCCTCCCTCCGGCGTAATTCCCATGTGTACATTTTGGTGTGTGTGTGAGCGTGAGGCTGGCATGATGAGATTGGGTGACGGGTGGGCGTTTGTCCCTCAGTTGTTTCATCTAGAGTATATATACACGTGGATTTCGGGGTATATCGTAGGATAGGACACCTGACCCACGTTCCGAGCTCCCTTGGCGAGACGGACTTTTTCGACAGTATGATATTTATTGACCATTCTTTTCAAAAGAAGAAAGAAATGCAAAGCTTTGGCGAGGATTCTGTCTGTGAACTGTGCGATGTCGTGGGCTGTGTATGGTGCTGTGAGCATCGCGGTTGTTTAGCTTCTTGCTCAAAGTCTTTCACACTAGCTGTTCATCTCCATTTTCGATTTAAGCATATGAGTAACGATTATCTCTGTACTACAACACCATGGAATCTCTGTTTCTGTTAGCATTTGTCTTTGAGCAGCCAAGGTGGATGGACGAATCCCTGCGATTATTCCCATTATTGCAATCCTGGACATACTCCCAGGGAAAGCCGGAGGAATACGCTGCCTGGCAGTACATGAGATAGTCCGGAGAATATCAACATGGCGTACCGGGTGGTGCTGGCACACGGCACTCGGAGACGAGGCCTTCATCGTGGACGAGGCGGTGTCTGTCGGCTATCTCTGCGGCCAGGACTTCCTCTTCCCAAAGAGCTTGTAGTTCAGCCACGCAAATCCCTCGGCCGAGATGACTCGGACGCAGCCTTCCATCCCCCAGCGCAACATTCCCAGTCGCGCTTGATCTTAGGCTCACTTCACTACCCAGGACTTTGAGCCGCTTGCTGGTAATTCTTGAGGGCTGTCTTCTCACCCTTCTCGTCGCTCAGGTTCTTGCATGCGATTGCATAGGCAACAACTTGTGAGTCGCTCCTGACTAAGACCAGCAAGGGAGATGATCTCGCTTGGCTCCCTTGGTGTTTTCTCTCTAAGATCTGCGTGAAAGCATGCTATCTGGATCTCGACCGTGGTCAAGTTGGCGAGCTGGGCGAGGGCTTTGACGATGATATCTTGTCGCGTCAGACCGGCTTCCCTATTGTGGCTCGGATCACTCGAGGACAGGGTGCTTCTCGGCAGGGGAACTTCGCCGTTGACATACGGGGAAGTCCAAACGTTACGATCTTCATGGGCGGTCAACAAGCCGTTGGTTTCATTGAAGTTGGCTATCTCACTCAGTCTGGCCATGGCATTGTTGCGAGAAAAATATTGGGATTGATGTTGGGTGTCTATTTCAACATCCTTGATCGCCACGCAAGATTGCCAAGATCAAGCCCATCAGTCCTTCTCCATGAGGCCGTACACATCAGGCACTGCGAAGATAGAAAGAACGGGAGATGCATACGAAGCCGGTCCATCACTGGAGCCTGGATATGGAACACGTTGAAGTCCCTTCTTCTGCCGACAGGTTTCGGTGGTTATGGTTCTGTGGGGGATGATTCGCCATCCATCCATTTTGATTGCTACAACTAAACACAAGGCAAACTTCTTTCTCGCAAATGACGAAGTTCGCTCTTAGCACGAGGGTGGTCGAGGGGTGTTTCTGTGCATACAAATGTTCACTTAGAGATAGAATGGCTGACAAAGTCGAATCTCAACTCGATTCAATTTTACTCCACGACAAATCATCGACGAATTTACAATCCAAAAGTGAGACCAAACATCGCCAGAACCCGAGAACGTTCCCAAGCGCTCACTCACTACACCAGACTCCTAGAGAAGTTCACAGGTCATCACCTTCTACGTGCGGCTCCCAGTCTATCAATAACATGGTTCGCACTAGCCAAAGACATGACAACGTCTGGCGGAAAGTGTATGTGACGGCATGCCAAGTACGGTAAGTTCGGCACAAAGGAGACCATCGGGCTGACTCGTTAGCATCGGCCGTGTTGACGGTGACACGGAAGGGCTGAAGTCATCGGGGGTTCGTGCGTATACGTGCATATATTTCGGATGGTGGTGGGTTGCACTCTCTTCGGACATATTTGGCAGTTACGGGCATGTGGGAGGAAGGAGGCGGACCACAGTCGGTGGCGCCGCAGACATAGCGGGTTGAAGGTTACGTCGTTTTTCCCATCTTTGACGACTGGCTATTCTGAGGCAATGGAGGTAATTGATATGTTTAACATATGTCTGGTGGAGAGAAGCGATGCGATTCTGTCATTATGAAGAAGAGTATGCGTAGAGGAGCCCAGTCGACAGCCCCTTAATGCCGATGGAAGAAAATACAATCACCGCGAGGGAGAGCGGCAGCTAGCCAACTTCGCAGACCACAATAATTCATCAAAGTACAACGTCACTCTTCTTCCACATCATCTTCGAGATCGTCATCCAATCTACCCGAACCATCCATCTCCTCAATCTCCCGTCGTCGTTGTTTATGCGGGGGGTGGAGGTGGCCCAGATCGTTTATATCTCACGCACCGACGACAGGGCCCTCCGCCGGCTTCCATTGGCCAGACTCTTCATCGCGAACCCGCTTAAGTTTACTTGGCACGTCTACCCCAGACGCCGTTCGTTCTATTTCGAGTGCCTATCAGTTTACGTCTTGCCAAACCACCTCTTGGGTTTGGTCTGGATTCGTTTATCTGGGCCTTTGGGAGCCTGTGGAAATAGATTGCGGGCTTCTTGGCTCTTAATTCTTCACGTCAACGTCGTCGCAGGTAAACATGCTGTAGAGTGACCCAAATGGATCGGAGATTGTGTATATATGCACTCTTCTCCCCTGCGAGGATTCTCTGTAAAGAGCTCCTGAACACACTCGACTCTGACCGAGTCGCTCACGCCTCAAATTGCATACACACATTTCACATCACGGCGCATGGGAACGCAATGTATAGAAACAGGATTGACTTCCAGGGCAAGTTCCCCCCCTTCTTACAGAACAGAGATAATCAACACTAAAAATCTATATATGATGTCCACACAAAAAAGGGGGTCTGAGAGAGGTAGGTTTGGAGAGAGGAAGAGACAAGTGGCCGTCACACAAAACAGACTTTCGCTCGAATATCTCCGTCCAGGTTTCGTTCCATACGTCAAGAGTCGTAGCCGTGTCCCTCGGGTTAGGGACTGGCTCAGAGAATGCCAAAAAGGGGGGAGAAGGTTTGATTTCTTTTTGCCTGTCCACGTTGTCTAAGAAGGCGGGTTGAACATTAAGACCAATCAATGGCCGCGGGCGCGGAGCGGTAAGGCGATTTCAATCTTCCCCATCCGAAAAAGACAGAAAAAAAGAGGGTCGCGTTTTTGCTCTGCTTCCAAGTTTCCACAGCAAAAAAGTCGTCCAAGGAGAGACAAGAAATTCGGTTCCGATTCATTTGGCCTGCGGCTGTGCCCCAAAGGCAGAAGAAGGGGGACCCGTGGAAGGCGCCCCTTAGAATCCACGGTAGCCTGCCTTCTCATCGATGTGGCGATAGCGCTCGCGCTCCTTGCGGTCCTTGAGGAGCATGGCGGTGCAGACGACGAGGAGGGCGTCGATGCCAACCATACCGAACACGGCGGTGAAGATGTTGTCGACGAAGACGTTGGCGAAACTCGTGATCGGGGCGGCGCAGCCCTTCTGGAGTGCGGCGGCGGCAGGGCTAGGACACTGAACATCGGTGATGAAGGCAGGAGACGTGCTGTTGAAGTATCCGCAGCATTGGAACTAGCCGGTGTTAGTCCGCATTCTTTTGCTATTAAGTCGATGAGGGCACTTACAGCAGTCTGCATGAGTTCTTGAACGCTAGGGTCGGCGGCAATCCAGAGCTTGCCGAAGTCGGCCTTGGTGGTGAGAGTCGTGACCCAAAGGTAGGTTCCGAGGACCAGACTGAAGAGGCCGCAGAAGGTAACGAGATAGCCCGAGAGCTTGAGCCATCCACGGGCGGGAGTGATCATACCCGGGATGGTCATGAGGAAGGTGACGAAGATGAAGACGGCGTTGACGACACCAGCTGCTAATTGTTAGTACTTCATGTTCCCACGATAACCCCATCGCCGAAGCATCGCATTGGCGCTCGAGTACGTACCGGTCAGAGGGAATTGTTTCGTGAGCAACTTGGTGGCGGCCTCGACGCCTTCTTTCGGTGCTTCGTTCACGGTGTTTTGGTTGATGAGGGAGTAACCGAGGAGAATGGCTCCAGTGATGACGAAGACTGCGTCGGCGGCCACGTAGGCCAGCAGCACCTTGTTCGCCATGGCGGTTTGCTGTCGTGATAATGAGCAGCCACGAGACCCGAGAGAGAGTTGTCGCCCGGAGAGACTTGGCTGCCCCTCAACCGTTCCAGATAATCCTCCTCTTAGATTGTCCTCCTCTTTCGAATAGATTTAAGATTTTTCGAGGTTTTTTGGTTGACGACCGGCGTCTTTGTTTACGGACTCAAAAATCGTATGCGGGTTCGTCGGGGTCGGTGTCGTGGGTAAGGACTGTCTTCGACCAGCAAAAATACACGGAACCTCCACGACCCAGCGGGGGACGATCGCAACGGTAAAATAAAAAGGTATAGAAAGAGAGAAGGTGACGAACCGAAGGTATCGCCAAAGAAGTGAATAAGGTCGGATTGAACGATTGTACAAGAAGATGAGTATGGCCAAAGGTCGCTCTCCAAAGGAACCCGGCTTCGCGTAGGACTGGGAGGAGAAGAAGGGGAGCGAAGGAGTAGAGGTGCAACTGGAAGTCTGAGGAAGTGGAACGGGAGAGCGGCCGGTATCCACAGTGCTGTCTCGGACGAGACTGAGACCTGAGAGACTTGAGCTGGCCAGGGAGACCCCAGAGGAGAATCGCCAGATTCTTGGTGGCAGGAGAGGGGCCCGTATCGAGAAGGGAAGTCAAGACAGTGGACGAGAGCCAGTGAGAGGACGACCAGGGGTGGGCGGCTCTTGGGTTGTCTTGGTGGTGGTCTTGGTCAATGGTGGCAGCGTCCGGTGGGTTACGTATTGGGGCGCGGCGGCAGGGACCCCTCTCGACTTTTCGGTGGCTCGAACAGCAGATGGGAGAATGAGAAACGCACCAGAAACAGCTGGGGACCAGCCCACCGGTGTCACACTGTGTCTAGCGCACTGGAAAAGGGGAAGAAAGGGAGGAAAGGATAGTGCGAAAAGAGACTGCCAGAGGGGGAGGACGGACTGTGGACGAGGAAAGGGAGGTCGTGATGATTCGAATTCCCTGACGAGACGTGTTTCAGGGCCGAGGGGCGCCCTCATGCAGGCGGTACAGGCACGCGCCAGCGCAAGAGCCGTGCAGCCACCGATCCGGGGCTTATGGCCAATCATGACGCTCAAAATGTCCAAGAGTCGCCTGATTGGGGTGGTCGTCCGTTTGGCCCCGTTGCTTAGGGCTGCTGCTGGCTGGCTTGGGCCTGCCGCAAGGAACCCGCTGACCTAAGGCCAGCTCAGGGAGTGGAAGTCACTTTTCAATGCAAATCAGGACAAATGATACATCCTCCCGATCCCAAGCGCTGCCTTATGTAAGGTCTCCTTCCCACTTCACGTGGTAAAGCATGGCTGATGCCTGCTACACCGGGGCTTACTTCAGCGGGAGCGACGATTACAAGGGAACCAAACGCGAACTGCACTGCTGAGTCTGAACGGACGACGGACTTACATCATCGTCTCTGGAGCAAAAGAGAAACAGGAGACGACCAGCCAGCAGAGCCTCCCTCTTCTCTCCTCGAAGCCGTGGACCCTTAGCACGTCGAATATGCGCTGCACGGCATTACGGCACTTGCAGAGGAGCCGTACGCGGCATCAGCCAGCGAGACATGTCGCAACCGCTCGCCAAAATACCACTCTACACGCGCGTCCATTCTCCCTCCCTCCCTCCCGTTCGTCGGTCAATTTTTTCCCCTTCACACTTCACAAAACTACGGCTTCCTCCGAGCTCTAGCGCCCGGTGCCTCTCTCTCGTACGAATGACCCCGGAGCAACTCTACGGATTGAGGCGAGGTTGTTAATTGATTTGCCCCTCATGGCACCATCTCGCCCAACCATGTCGCTGTTCTTCAGCGGCGGTGGCACGACATTACCGCCCGCCTACGTCCAATTTCCATACTCTTGGCTCCCCTGGCGAACCATGCTTAAAATGCTGGACACTTGCTGCAGGCCGTCTCCACTACCTTAGGTACTCTGATCAAGGTGTGTGCCGGAGCTGGGCGACTAAAAAAGGCGCTGTGGGCTCAGCCTGTGGGCTGCGGTTGCGGTGGTGCTCGGGAACGACGCCAGGGATCAGGGCCGTTAGTGCCATCTCGGGCCCTCTTCTCTTTTTCTGCTGTCTCTCTTCATTTCGTCCGTCCGCTGCCCCGACTGCGCCGCTGAAGGTCCAGAGCCTCAACACATGAGGAATGTGATTTTCATACACGAATTGCTTCCAGGTTTGTTTGGACGCCCAGACCTGTCATTCTCGCTTCTTGCTTCTGCTCCTTGCATCTCATCGCGTTGTCGTCTCCTCGCAGCCGCAGGAAACCCTCCAGGCGGGCATTAAATGCACAGCCGTTGACGCGCCTGGAGGCCCTGCATCATGTTTCGCCCAACTTGCGCTCCCGTTCCCGTTCCGTTGCGTGTGTCGATTCATGGGATCATGAGAAACGAGAGCGCGAGCCTCGGGAAACACCCAACTCCACCGGCAACTCAATGCCGTGCGCGGATAGGGCTACATTGCATCTTGCGGCTCGTCTTCTTCGACTCTTGGTCTGTGACTGTTCCCACGTCTGACAATTTCATGGTTCGCTACCAAGATCGACTGCTGCTTGCTGAGGGGCAATTCGTTTCGATTTGCACTTTTTTCCTGGAGCTGCACAATCGCACGTTGTCTGCTCAGTCCTCACAAACAAGACCAGGCTGACTCAGTGAAACAGCGAGGTCTGATTTCATTCACATATCCGGGAGAAACTATTAAGGAGTTGTACTTGCTTTCAGTCGAAATTTTCATCGTACGCTAAAATGGACGAGACGTTCCTCTCGACCGTTGAGTCACTAAAAAAGCCACCCAACGGCGTCGGTCTGACGCTCACCGCCACATCTGCACAACACGCAAAAAGGAATGGGCCCTAACCAGGGATCGAACCTGGGACCTCTCCCAGATTGAATCGTCGAATCGACAACCCTAAGGGAGAATCATACCGCTAGACCATCAGGGCTGATTTGATTCAAGCAAGCTCGTTGCTCGTTGAGGGCGATCGGGCGAAAATTCACTCATGTCGGGCGCGTGTGGTGTGGTGCGGTGGATTCGCACGACTAAGGGCAACGGAGACGCGACAGGGATGGCCCCGAAGGACGGAATATCGGAACGGCCTGATACAACTGCAACGGCTCCAATGGAGTGAGCAACCCGCTTCTGCCCGTTCACCACCCTGCGCCACGTTCTGGCATGTCGGAGAATTGTCGATCATCTCGGTCTACTATCGAACTTCATGGCCGCGCTCACTTCCCTGCCCTAGGAGCTCCTATCTATCGTCCATTGCGCCCCCAACAAGTGCGCGTCCATACTAGCAGTATGGCAGTGAAGTGTCAGAGCAGCTCCCAGGGATGAATTTCTGGCCCGCCTTCGGCCGGTCGGCTTCGAAAAGCTGCGCCGAAGGGTCTAGGACTCGGTCGGTGATGTGGACAGTACCCTGGTTTTAATCCGTTGGTCAGTCATGCCGCGAGGGGTGACAGCAGCGCGTACCTTGGTTACCCTTAAGTCCCCCTCTGTGACTGTTGCTACGTCGTTCAGCCACAGCGTGCCGTCTTTGATCTGCGTCCCGATGTACAGATATGACCCGGCCTGTATCCGCGACCCTGTCTCGTTGAAGACGCTGATGTTGAGCTGCGTGTTGGGGATGTAGTGGTGCTGTATGAGATTGCCTAGCCACCACTGGCCCTTGGGTGTCGGTGTGAAAGTGTTGAAGTACTGGCCCGTGTGCTTTGCAAAGGCCTCATTGGAAGGGGCGAAGAAGGTGAAGTCCCATGTGGGGGTTGTGTCGAATGCCTCAAGGAAACCTGCCGTTCATTAGCTTCATTCCCTGGGTAGCCACGGCGTGCTATCAGAGGTCTTGTTACCTGCTGATCCACTCAAGACTTTGGCCAGTTCAGTCAAGTCGCTTCTAGACTTGACGAAATCCAAGAGTGTAGTCACTCCGTCAGCTTTCGCGGGCACATATGTGCCGTCTGGCTTCGGGGCGTACGATAGCGGCCGTCTATCGGAAGAGCCCCCAGCACAGACAACTCCAAAGACGATAAAGCCCAAGACCGTAGATAATTTCATGATGAGAGTTCTTGAGGGCTAAGCTTCCCAGCCCTGGTGGAGTTTGGGCGGGAATACCTACTTATGTCTTTGTATTCCTGTGATCCCATATCATGAAGAGAAGGTTGAGCTCACGAAAACCGGAGCACAGTCTCCCGGGCCGGCGCCGAGCCCCGGCAATCATCCCGGAGTTGCGGGGTACAGCTTTACCCCGACATCCCCCGCAGATCATCGGCGAATCGGGACAAGCCGCATCGGAGGATTCATCGGACGATTCTGGGGAGTGACGAGTTTGCTATGTGCCATATTTCTTGATAGTTGTGGCTGCATGCTGATATATGAATGTGAGTATCAAGATGAGCTGGCGCCCGCTGGACATTGGGTCCGTCCAATCTTGGCCCTGTCACCGGCACCATGATTTTCTTGCTCTGCCTTCTCGTCACAGCTGCTGCTCCGACCCTGGGAGCTCCTGGAGGCATGGCTTCCCGGCCGCAGATGGGTAAGCCTATAGCGCAACACGCGAGCAGCATGGCAAACTGATGTTGCAACAGGATGGAACTCCTGGAATACTTTCAAGGCAAACATCAACCAGTCCATCATCGAAACCACAGCCAAAGCTCTGGTTGACACGGGGCTTGCAGCAGCAGGCTACAAGTACCTGATCATGGACGAGGGCTGGCAAGCCGACGAACGTGCTACGGACGAGCGCCAAGAGTTCAACTCCACGCGTTTCCCCTCGGGAGGCTCAGCTCTCATCAACCACATTCACGACATGGGCCTCAAGGTCGGGATATACAGGTGCCTAAGGCCCTCTTTCTTCACATTCGGCAGATCAACTGACATCTCGTCTTCACAGCGACTCCGGAATCTTCACCTGCGGCTTCGCCCCTGGAAGCTGGGGCTACGAGGACCTCGACGCCCAGACCTACGCGGACTGGGGCATCGACTACCTCAAGTACGACAACTGCGGCGGCTTCCACGCTGGTACGCACACGCAGCAGGAGCGCTTCCAGACCATGTCCAACGCCCTCCGCAACACTGGCCGCGACATCTTCTACTCGCTGTGCCAGTGGGGCCACCAGTTCCCGTGGTACTGGGCCGACCAGGTCGGCGCGGGGTCGTACCGCATGTCCGGGGACATCCACGCCTCATTCGCGCAGGACAAGGCTGGCGTCTGCCCGACAGCGTACTGTCTGAACACGGGATATGCGGGGGTGAGCGTGCTGACGATGATCCGGAAGATGAGAGAGATCTCGCCGTTTCAGGAGAAGGGACGGATGTCGTGGGCGGATATGGACATGCTCGAGGTTGGCGTCGGGAATGTCATGAGCGAGGTCGAGGAGCAGACACACTTTTCGTTCTGGGCGGCGTTGAAGTCGCCGCTTATTATTGGTGCTGATGTCACCAAGATTCGAGAGCAGTCGTTGAAGGTTCTTCTGAACCGGGACATTATTGCCATATCTCAGGACCAGAGGGGCGAAGCAGTGAAATATTTGCCGGAATTGTCGACAGAGGGTAAGGTGCAAGTTTGGGCAGGCCCTGTCGACACTGGAGAATATAGACACGTGGTGCTGGCGTTGAATTATGGGAACGATCTGGCAAATATCAATGTGCCGCTTGCTGGCATTGGGCTGGAAAAAGGGTGCACTGATGGGGTGAAGGTGAGGGAGGTTTGGGCGGCGGAGGATGTGGAAGTTTTGGAGGGCAAAGTTTTGTTAAAGAACGTGGAGGTTGGGCAAACCAAGGTGCTCTTGATATCTTGTTGATCTCAAAGGTTTGGTCATGGGAGATCTCTGTCTTTTGCATCGATTACACCACTCGAATATCGTGTTACAAATTTGCATGGACTCGTTTTGACACGGCTTGACTCCTAGGACGCCAGGCGTTGAGCCCGGAATGGTGCGAAGTACGGTACAAGAAATTCACAAAAGAAGCTGGAAAGAAGGTCTAGAAATACGCTTCAAAGACAAGATCTCGAGTACTCAGTGATAGAGTCTACTGTTGACTGTAAAATCGGTATGGTTATCTTCGCAGCTGCCTATATTTTCTCGAAGTGGAATCTGGGAAGAAACGCCCAATCACTTCCAAAGCAAGCAACGGGTTCAATGCTTCACGCTATCAGGAATGTAACCGCCATCTATGAAGAACACAGTCCTGCTCTTTGGTTCTTTCTTTTCTCGCCACTTCGTTTTTAATCCTTCCTACAAAAGTAACCTGCACGTACATTCCAGCACATGCTTCCTTACTCGAGAGCCTACCACATATCTAACAAGCACACCAGGAAATTCGATCGAGCACTATCCGCTTACTGTTCAAAGGTTTCCTTTCGCGCCTTAACGCGGGGGATCCGAATTGCGGAAAGATGATGCTCGATGGAACATGGTGTGGCCTCCACCGACCGGAGCCGGGGCATATACCGGAGCATTCTCCGACGGCGCCGATGAACCCACTACCATAGCACATCATCATCATTGACGATCTTTCTAATGGTCCGACGGCCCGAAATCTCTGCCGAGAACGAATCCGTGTTCTTGGCATGCTCTGCGGAGGGCAACAAGGCAAGTCACGCCTAAGGGAGTTCTTTCTCGTGACCAAGTCTGTTTGGGAGGAGCGCCTACTTGAAAGGCTTGCCCCAAACATGAGTATCTTCTGAGGTTCCAAAAATTCTAACTTGGTCGAATCTTTGGTCCAAGATCTCTTGCACATTACGTGGCGGACTTGACCCCTTTCAAGTTGTTATCCGAGACTATGGCGCCCGACGCAAGTATAACTACTGGTGTCAAGAGAGGCCGTGCTGGCTTTGACTCAACGGCGAACGGGGCTGCTTCGGTAAGATGAGAAGATTCGTCTGGATAAATTTGGCAGGACTTACATGCCGAATCAGACACAGAAGCGCAACAAGGTCTATCACGAGCATGCAGAAGAGACAGATGGTCTAACGACTCCTCCGCTGTCAACGAACAGCAACGAGATATCCTTGTCGTACATGCTATTTTCTCCAAGAGCAGCCGCCAAAATATGGGGTGTTGCCCAGCAGGGCTTTTCCTCAGTAAGCAGATGCAACCGCCCTCCGCAGGCTAGAAGGGGTAGGCTGACAGACTATTCCAAGCCCGCACCGCCTACTTTGTTTCCGGAGTACACCAAGCCAGGTGGCACGAAGTACGTCTATAGGGAGCTGGACTTCTGGACGTCGGGATTCTTCCCAGGATGTCTGTACCTCCTTCTAGAGCGACGACGGAAGCATACCCATCTGCTGAGGCATCTGGGACAACCCGGCGGACAAGAACCTCACCAGATGCATCTGGAGTAAGATTGCAATTCCTAGAATAAGTTCCTCACCTGACCCAGACTACAGGTTCGCCTGTACATGGTGGACGGAAAACCTCCATCCCAACGCACATCTCACGACGACCCATGACCTCGGTTTCATGATTTTCCCATGGGCTCGCCCGGCGTGGGAGCTGAATCATGACCGACGGGCGTTCGAGTCCACCATCACGGCCGCGAAGTCTCTCTATAGTCGATACGACGACACTGTCGGATCGATTCGGTCCTGGGACGTCTGCGTTACCAAGCGGTACAAATTCCTAGATCCAAGCAAAGACTTTCTTGTCATCATTGTGAGAGGTCCCCGGCACATCTAGTCATCGTCAGGAGTACTAATTGTCCCTCCAGGATAACATGATGAACCTCGACATGGTCTTCTGGGCTGCTGCTCAGCTCGGAGACCAGGACATGTACAATGCCGCTGTCAAGCATGCCGAAACGACCCGGACCCATCACATCCGCGAAGATTTCTCGACATTCCACGTGGTGAACTTCGAACAGAAGACCGGCGTGCCGAAGGAGAAGATCACAAACCAAGGCTACTCCGATACATCCTCCTGGTCGAGAGGCCAGGCGTGGGCCATTGCTGGTTTTGCGCAGACATACGGCTGGACTCGTGACGTCTCCTTCCTCGAGACCGCCATTTCTTGCGCGGAGTACTTCATCGCCCAGCTTCCATCCACTTGGATCCCTCCGTGGGATTTCACGGCTCCGAAGGACGAGCCGCAGCCTCCGGATGTCAGTGCCGCGATGATTACTGCGTACGGTATGCTGTTGATCCACGAGGCCTTGTCTTCTCTCGGAAGAGAGTCGGCGTACCTGAAGCATGCGATCAAGCTCATTCGAGCCACATGTAGTGCCCATATGAATGGTGGCGGCCGGTATCTGAAGTCGAAGAGGACGATCGACACCGTTGAGCATGGCACCGTTGAGGAAGAAATCGGCTGGGACGTGGACGGGGAAGGTAAGCCTGAGACAATCTTGAACGGCGCGACCATCAACAACTACGAATTCGCACCGAGAAGATGGGCGAACCACGGGCTGGTGTACGCCGACTACTTCTTTTTGCTGGCAGGGAACAAGCTTCTAGAGATGGGGGTTCCAGAATTGTTCGAGGAGCGTGCTTGAGTATGCGAAGAAAGTGCATAGATATATGAGACTGTGATCATATGTGTGTACTTTTTACATGAGATTATACTACGTTGAGGGCAAACAAGTCTCCTCACAGTGAATGAAAGTGTTTGTTGCACCTTATTCCTTCTCGGCCGCTCCAGAAAACATGCTCACCCGTTGGTTCGGCAGGAAAGAGTAGTCCAGATAAGCGTTGAGGTCCTCAAACTCTCCAACCATACTTTGTCCTCCATTATGACCATTCGGTACCCCCATATCATAGTGATCGTATGCGCTCAGATGAGATTGCAGATTCGCCGGAACAGGCGACGGCATTGCTGTGGGCCCCCTGCTGGGGTTCTGAGCATGGAAAGCCAGAGGGAGCGGGGGGAAGGCCATGGAAATGCTGTCAGGAGATGCTTCTTGGTCGAAATCCACACCAGAGGCGCCGAAGCCGTCCACGTACGCACCGTCAGGCCTCGGAGAGAAGCCAGCATTGGGACGACCCGCCGCGGAACGGACGGCACCGGGCGGCCGTAGGTTATTGCCGGATAGCGGAGAGGACATTTCGTGCCTGTCATCCGAGTACACAGCCTGCCTGATGTCCAACATGCCATGGCCCTGTTGACGAGCTTGGACGAGCCTCCCTGCAAACTTCGAAGCCAAGTTATCCGACGTGTCGCCAGGGCCATTCCACCTCTTTGCTATCGTCCGCAAGCTCCCCACCAGCGAGTCGAAGCCACCTGGAAGCGTCACGCTGTAGTAGAGTGAATGCGCCAGGAACATGCGTCCGCAGATGAAGAGACAGAAAGCAAACTGAGGACTGACGACGTGTTGCGAGTCCTGGAGAAACTTCTCAGCTATTATTGCGACTTCCGTAGCAGCCGCGAGGCATGTCTCTGAGCTGGAGGCGGAAGGTAATCGGATGCGGGTGGATTGCCATTCGGGCAAGGGGTAGGCGATGCCCTGGTGGAGGAGAACAACAGCGGTATTGTGCGTTACGTGAGCCAAGGACAGATTGGGGTCCATGATCCCATCGTTGTTGAGGACGCATGCTTCACGCCATTGTTCGGGCAGGAATATCTTCCATCTGCTAGTGTCAGAAACAGCACGTATTTTGGCGCATCGAACCAGACTTACTGCACTAGACGCAAGTCAAGCTGTTTGAACTTCATCAACCAGACCTGTATCTCATGGGGCTTTGAGACATCAATCGCTTGCTGGAGGAAAAATGACGTGACCAGACTGAGGCTTTCGGTGGCCTCGATACAGTACGCAAACCCTCCCAGCGAGTCTTGGGCCGCTTCTTCAGGTCTCGCGGACGGGAGTGTTCCGGTGGCACCGCTTGACTGATCAGCGACACCGAAATACGGAGTCGGTGTCTGGAGCGGCTTGCCGGCCTCCCAGAGGGCACCTTCGCACGGAAGGCGTCTCTTGACATCTGCACTGGTCAGTGAGAAGTTCCATCCAGTCGCAATGCTGCAGAACCGGTCCATTAGGAAGATGTTCCAGAACACTCGCCGCCTCTCTTCTCTTTCACTCCAAAATCGACAGGGTTTCAGGAACTCCATTCTCTTTATGAGACGTTTCGAAGCCGGTGGTTGGTCTTCGTCTTCCACGCTGAGTTGCAGTTGTTCCACAGTTCTCGTCATGCTTCCAACGATTGACTACAACATCAGCTTTGTGACGGGGAAACTGGCAGGATGTCTTACCCATGCAGAGGGCCCTCGGCCGCTTCCAATCTGTCAAGCCGCTGTCAGATCGTGTGACATATTCAGGGTGAGCTGATGAACCAACAGTATCAAACGCAATAATCGTCAACGCCTGTAAATTTTCCACGGAGAAAGATTCCATGCTGTTCAAGATAACGAACTGCCGACATCGTTTTGCGTACCGAGTCTTTTCCTCGGGAGAACCAAGACGGGCATCCTGGGAGAATCTCGCGCAGAGGCTCACAATGGCATGGAATATCGTACTCAGTTGCGGTCGTTGTTCGGGATCCAGCATGCGCTCGCGAAATTGGCGGACATGCAGCATCGGGATCCAGGGGTGGATATTCGCAAAGTAAATTTCAACAAGATTGTCCACGAGGTCCGCCTCAGGGAGGAGAGAATCATCAAACACGGAGTCTAGTTTGGCGTTAGCGCGGGTATTTTCTTTGGGCGCTGTCGTCTGTGTTTCCGGATTCTTGGGGCGCCAAGCTGCGAGAGTTGCCATCGCCGGCTCCCCACCTTCAGCAAGGGTCGCGAGGGCGTTCTTCAGCGAAGCAGCCGTTTCGTTGAGCGACGTGTTTGATGACTCCTCTCGACTAGGACTGGTAGAGCTGGGATGAGTCGCAGTGCTTAAGGCATTGAAAACTTGCTGCCAAAGCACTCCTTGGCCTAGAAACATGTTCTCGAGAGTTGCTGTGAGACGTCAGTCACCAAGTCAAGGCTTTGACGATGGATCGGAAATGTTGATGGATGCTCACCGACTCGTTGACTGAGATTCTCCACTGCTCCAGTTCGAAGTCCTGGCTTGGACCTCCTGTCGTCGTACACGCATTCGACATCTGGGGTTTGATATCAGTGAATTGCTCCCATAGATCCTGGAGACATGAACCAACTGTATCGCACGCAGGCAGAGCAGGGTTGTCGTCTGGAACAGCGCGCTTTCTTTTTCCGACATGATTGACAGCTGAAATTCCTCGTGAGCCAAATCACAAGCGTACCGGAGTTCGTTGCGCGAGAAATTCTTACGCTGGGCCTTCCGTATCGCAGCCATTCGTATTCGAGTTTGTACGTCTCTTCTTGGACCGCGGCTGGCCATCTTCTTCACCGCCGGAACGACCAGACATGGCCTCGTCATCGTCCTCGAACGCCATTGAGTTCAAGATCACGGAAATCGCAAAGCACTCGAGGCTGGCAAATGGAGTTTGTAGGAGTCAACATTTTGATAATAAAGACGTGATCGGGCGAGCTATCCAAGTTCAGAAAAGGCTGCCGTTCGATCCAAGCTAAGTTGGGGATCGAAACTCGAACGTGGGGAAGATGTGCGGGGAATGCAGGCCTGTCACAAATAACATGCCACACTGATGGGCCGCTGAGAGAAAGCCACAGCGGGTTGGACCCTTGCTACGCGTCCTGTGATTTCCGCTCGTGCACTCGCTGTAGCTGTGCCGATAGCCTACATGATAGCTTCCTTGAGCGGACGAACAAAAGTCCACGTTGAACTTCCGTATTAGAATTCTGACAACGGTCTTTATTCAAGAAGCAGAAGACTTGGCCAGAAACATGAGTAAATAGAAACCTGACTCTTTTGTACAGCTAGTCTGCCCTCTGCCATGGGGTCAGTAGCAAGACACAGCATGTCCGGGACACGAGAGGTTCTTCGACGTCTTGGGTCAAGACCTCGGTTCAAGTGCTGCTTCATCAACCGCTCCAACCAGAAATCATCAACACATACCACCAGGCCATAAAGGTTTAGTATAGGAAAAGGTTCACCAGCCGAGGGGACAGCAAACAATTTAGCGGCAGCCAAGTTCCCCATTCTGAGAGCTCTGAGGCCTAGGTAGCAGGTCCAATGCAAGGCAACACCCGAACGACGATCCGCCCACCTTCCACCAACCCCCCGTCTCCGGGCACCGGGGTAGGTGCCGGAGACGTGCCCGCGCAGCCATTCCGCCCGCATCCCACCCCCAGCATCGCCATCAGCTCACCTTTCTAGCGCGAGGAGCTTCTATGACTCCGCCGCTCCGGATTTGCAAAAGTTGGGGTCCCCAGAAAGTCTAGCATCGTCTGCATATAGGAGGCTCACTAACCAAGTCAAATCCGGGGTAAAAGGGGGCATGGAGACACACGACCCAGCCATTTTGATATCTAATCACTAAGGATTCACCGGATCCACAGAGCCCACTCACAAGACATCATGAAGCAAGGTTCATCGGCTCAGGGAGACAGCGCCATTACGCCTGTCTCTGAAGTTCCCGTCGAGCATCGGGAGGGAGACAAGGAGGTCAGCTTAGTGTACTCCGAAGGACACCCTGACAACACCACTGACAACATTTTGCTAGACCCATGAATATGCCGGCATGACGGCAACCTATGTCGATGAGAAGAAAAGCAGAGAGTTGTTTTGGATCATCAACCGCCGCATTCTGGCCTGTATGCTGGGCACCTACTTCTGTCAATCTCTCGACAAGGGCACTCTTGGTTTTGCTTCTGTGATGAACATCAGACAAGATGCCGGTCTCACGCACAACAACCAATTCAGGTGATTTTATCCTGCAAGGAAAGCCAAAGATAAATGTTCTGACATCACCGTAGCTGGCTCGGCACTATCCTCTACATGGGCGTTTTGGTCGGAGAGTATCCGACCAACATGTTGCTGCAGAAGTTCCCAGTCGCCAAGTATCTCTCCGTCAACGTCTTCTGCTGGGGCGTGGTAATTGCCTGCTCTGCCGCCGCCAAGAACTTTGCCGGTCTGATGGTTGTTCGGTTTCTGCTCGGAGTCTTTGAAAGCTGTGTCCAACCTGCCTTCATCATCATGTACGTGGCCCTTGACTCCTGGAACTTTTGTTGGATGTGCTAACATATATCACAGGACTTCGATGTGGGTAAGCTACTAACCCATTTACCCCCTGAGCACCCAAGTTCGGCTAATTTAATTCGCGTTTGAAAGTACACCAAGAGAGAACAGTCCATTCTCACTTCGCTTTGGTATTGCATGACTGGTGTTCAGTTGATGGTATGTATCACGATATGCTCTTACGGCTACTCGAGTTCAAGTTCCCCAGTATCTGGACATGATCGAGATATCCGTAGAAAAACATGACGCCCTTTAGGATTCCGGAGTTAGCTAACACAACCACAGGTCGGTGGCCTCATCGCTTACGGCGCGTCGCACTACAACGGCCACGACATCAAGTCGTGGCAGCTCCTTTTCCTCGTCCTGGGCGCCGCAACCTGCGTCTGGGGCTTGTTCATCGGGTGGTGGCTCCCGGACTCGCCCATGGCCGCGAAGTGCTTCAACGAGGACCAGAAGCGTCTCATGATCGAGCGTGTCCGCGCCAACGAGACCGGCATCCAGAACAAGACGTACAAGCGCTACCAGATGGTAGAGGCTGTAACTGACCCTGTAGTCTGGTGCTACGTGTTGCTCCAGGTCACTTCGACCTTGATCATCGGCGGCCTGGGCGTCTTCTCCAACTTGATCATCTCCTCGTTCGGCTTCACGTATCTCCAGACACAGCTTCTGAATATCGCCCAGGGAGCGGTCACGATCATCGTCATGCTTGGTAGCGCAACTCTGGCGACCTGGTCGAAACAGACTGCTTGGGTTATGCACGTAAGTCGGCGTCAACATACCATCTCCCCCCATCATGACCTCTTGTACTGACACCGCTTCTCACAGGCTTGGACAATGTAAGTACCAAATCTCTCCATTCAAGCAGGAAACTAACTCGCATCCAGCCCCGCGATCATCGGCACAGCGGTAATCTACAGCATCCCACCGTCTGCGTCCAATCGTATCGGCCTCCTGATCGCCTTCTACTGCACCCAATTCTACCTCGCCGAGGGCAACCTCATTTTCTCCCTCATCTCCCGCAACATCGCCGGCCAGACCAAGAAATCCACCACCCTGGCCATGACCTTCATCGGCTGGGCCGCGGGTAACATGACGGCGCCCCAGATCTTCCAGGACAGCGACGCGCCCCGCTACCGCAAGGGCTTTACGGCCCATTTCTGCCTTTACGTCCTCTTCAACCTGTTTCTCGTTCTGATGCGATTCCTGCTTGTGCGCCGCAACAAGGCCAAGCGCACGGCTGCCGCCGCCGCTGCAGATCCTTCGAGCATGGCCGGTGAGGAAATCTCCGAGGATGGCAAGGCTGGTGGCAAGGGGCACGGGAGCGAGGACGAGAAGATTGAGCATTCGAACGCTTTTGCGGACTTGACGGATAAGGAGAACCCCGATTTCAGGTATGACTTTTGAGGCGACATGTCTTCAGCATTGGCAAGTAGGTGTCAAGAAACAGCTGTAGGACGATGGTGAGTGTTTCCGGGGCAGCATGTATGAAGAAACGAAACGGTGTGGTTTCCTTCAATAATAACCCGCAGATGGACTGAAAGCAGAAGATAATCATTCAGTCTGCGAGGACTAGCAAGTTTACTTCTATACAGCATCAACTTCTCGTCCCAACAATGAGCATATTCCCCCACAACTGATCGGTTATATCAACCCTTGACATTTCCAAAGTACGGGATCTATTGTCCATGCTTGGCCCCTGATCCTCAACTTCGTCTTCGTGGCCGTTTGAATCCAAATATTGGTAGTTGTCATGAATGCCTTTGTAGACAGCGAGCTGACCTTCCTTTGTCTTGCTCGACATTGAAGTAGGATTCTGTCTTTGAAATGCCCCATCGTCTATAAACACGGCATCGTTCGTCTTTGGATTGTCTCTCAACTGCCTTTTGGTGCTGGATTTTCTCAATTATCCCCGCCAAGGTTACCATGGAGTTCTCGCCGATTACTTATCCTCGCCGCTGTCCTGCTCTCTGCTTTCCCTCTGTTTAACAACCTCTCTTTCGGCATTTCACTCCGGAACTCTTCTTTGCTTCAGACTGCGCAATCTCATTGCTTACATACCATGCAAGGCGAGACAACCTCGGAAAGTCAGCAACAAATGATCAGAGATGCTTCAGCTGTCGCCAACCAACACTGAGCCTTGAATTATATTAACGAACACATGCAACCAAGCACAGCGTGAACGTGACATTCGGCATGTGAAATAGACCGTAGCATATCGCCTTCTCTAGAAGAAGACGCTTGCCCAATTCAAGATGATTTCGCGAAGATATCATGCACTTCGTTTCCCAAACGCCAGAGACCTGGGCCGTCTGGAGGTAAAAGACAATGCAAAGCCACCAAACAGAAACTTGATACAGTGACATGAACCATCGTCATTACAGACCGAGAAATTTGGCAGCTGCCATGCCAATGCTGTCGGTTTTCAACGCGACACCCTTATCAGCCGCCGAGGTTTCTCGGTCTCTTCCTCTACGAGAGGGCCGAGGCATGAAACTTGACGCAACATGCCAAACAGCCCACAGCAAATCACTAAAGAGAGTTCAGAACCAGAGACCTGGGACAACTCTGAGTTGCTTACTTTCCCAGTCAAACTCAAAGCAATGACATCGCTGTCAGGGGGAAATTTAGGCAGGCTCGGGCGGGAGCCAGGGAGGGGGGCTTCAGTGAGGAATGACGTTCTTGGGAGCGTGTGGTCTCTGCCTCTCCGCCGTCAACTCAATTCTCGGAAGTCTTGAGACGAGAGAAAGTCTAGGGCAATTGCTGGCTGTACGACCTCCCTCGGAAACGTCCACGAAAGAGGCAACCCTCTCGCAATTGTCACGAGCCAGCTGGCGAAGAATGCCCCAAAGAGGTTAAAGGCGTTTGCGCGCCGGCGCGCACTTGATGGCCTGTCACATTGACCGGATGAAGACGGTTGAACACAGTCTGGAGGTTACGACACATGCTCGGACAAAGCTCTCGCTCAGGGACTCGGGCTGATACCGAAAGCGAGACTCTAATCGGCATCATCTCTCTATGTTTCCAGCGGTGCGCTGAAAGCCTGGGAGATTTTGCCATAAGACGAGTTCAGATTTCGAGTTTGAACGTGAAGCGAGAGACTCGCCACTGTGTGTGATTACATGCAAAGTGTTTGGAGGCATTCCGGCGAAGTGGCGACATGCGACAATCCTTATTTTGGAAGACGTTAGCCGCATGAAATGGGTCCGGGAGCGATAAACGTTTGTCAGCACCGTCGTCTTCGGAGATGCTTTTTACATCCGTCAAAGGCGGAAGAGGCAGCCGAGCCAAGGCTAAGGATCTGTCGAGGAATCTTTAAGCAAGACCGGGGCTGCGGAGTGAGGTTGGACTCGGAGCTGTGGAGATGGCACCAGGCGGGGTGACACACGGGGCCAACAGCTGCAGCAACAGTGTCTGAACAGTTTGAGGTCGCCGACCCCTCGAATGAGCAGCTGTTCGAGAAGATGCATGCTTCTGCACAGTTCTCGCCAATCCGAATTCATCGATGGCGAGGGGTCCGTCTGGAAGTGAAGCGTTCGCGGGATTGACAGCTCAAGGGGCATCCTCTCTGGATCCCTCAGGAACCGCTAGCAGCACGGTCTTTTTGACGACAGTGCACATGCGACGTGTACTGGACTGGGGCTAGTTGGCCATGCGATCGTCCCAGAAACGTATGGTTCAAGGCCATGGCCGTTGAACAAGGCAGCCCGCCAAGCTGGATTCGTTGTCCACAGAGAGCATAGCGTCATCGAACTCGGCCGATAGACTTGGACAACCGGGGCCGTGAATTTCATGGAAGAGCGGGAGTCGAATTATCGTTGACTACACGCGCCCATCAAATGTTTGAAAGATGCAGATTCTCCTCAGTGGCGGCGAGGCCTATCAGTCCTGTCGGTTTGGAAGGCAATTTGAAGCCCCCAAACCTGCCCTGCAACATTCCTTTTTTGGAAAGTACTTCGCAGAAGTAATAGCCACACGGGCCTCGTCTCTTGGATGGGTAATGGCTTAATCTTTTGAGCTGAAGTCAGCGCAGTCAGCCGTGCCACATCCGCGGCGAGATGCTGCTTGTTCAGTTGCTAAGATGACGTTCGTAAATCAAGACAGCTCCTTCGTGACAGTAATGATATGATTGATCCGGGCCGAGTTCGTATGATAATTCAAGACATCAGCAAAGGGACATCGCCCCTCGGAACTACGCTTCATAGGTTCAAAGGTTGCGTGAAAACTTGCTCGCTGCAAGTGCGCATACCAAGCTAGAGCATGCAAGTTGACATGTGCGCACACCGCAGGTGCCCGATGAGCAGGGCTGCGAATCTCAAGGACCCCAGAGCTCCCGAGATAGGCCTGAGAGCCGCTGAGATGGCGCATGGAAGGTGCGAAGAGGTTGATGATGAGATGCCACGTCTGTCACGGTTTACTACTTGTTCTAGGCCTGGGTGCGCGTTGTGCTGTGGTGGTCTAGCCCCCAGCTGACAAGTGAGGCCATCCCTGGGGGAGCATATGACAATAGACACCAGACGGTCGTTAACGGGCTCAGATCCTACAAGATTGAGTTCATGCACCTCGCTCAACTTGTAGCATGAGCCGGGTTCTGAGGAGAATTCGGCAAGCGCAAATCGACAACTCAGGGAGCGAGATTGCGATGATTCCCGCGGAGCACTATCGAGTGCCAGTGACTAGCCCCAAGCCGAGTCGAAGCCTCGATGCGGGAGCTTACAGGCCGTGGCGTTGAGCGTGTCTGCGCCGAAGGAGTCTCCTTCTGCCGCGGGGATGGACGTAAGACATGGGGGCACGTAGGCGGGCGCTGGTGCGTGAAGACGGAGAGGGTGTGAAGGCGGGAGAAGGCGCTGCGAGATGTGAGCTTTGAACCCAACCAGCGCCGTATTCGACGCAAGCGAAACGGGCATGACGACATCCCGCGAACGAATACTGCGTACATGCTTTTCGCATGCATGACCTAGGGAGAGACTGAGGGTTGATAAATCGACAGATGTGCTGAGCTGAGCTCGGGGTCGTCCAACGAAACGAAACGCAGAGTGAGTTGCAGTCCGAAGTTCACCGGGGACCTGCAAGGAAGCGGGCGGATGTGATGGACGGCGTCCTCCCGGGGAGTGGGGAGTAAAGATGGATGCGATGCCCTGGATGTTGGGTTGACGGCAGCAAAGAAAAAGGCACTGTGAAGTTGCAAGGAGCTGCTGTGAGGTCTTGCAGGAACGTGCAGGCAGAGAGGAGCAGCGAGCAGGGTATATGGTGGTGAGTGAATCAGGCGCGAGGTGCTTCACCGGAATCTCTGACGCAGGACCCCTAGCTAGCCGCCCGGGGATATGGAGTCACGTGCACGGAAAAGGCCCGGTAAGACTGGGTTCGACTGGGGAAGGTGCAGGGAGACGCAGGGAAGGCGCGGTAACGGTAGGGTAGGTGCCGCAATACATCAATCGTACGGGCTGGACGTACTGTGCTATGTACTTCTCCGTCCCTGTCCTTGGGGACTCGTGGGCCTCCTAGGCCTCCTGGGAGGAGGAGCTGGGAGGAGAAGGGCCCTGAGCCTTAAGGTATTTTTTCTTTCTTCCCTTACCATCTCCTCCTCTAGGCTCCTAGGCAGGCAGGCAGGCTCCTCTCGATCGGCAACAGCTCGCCAGCTTTCCGGGACCTGGGATGGATCTGACATGGACTGACGGGACGCTGGTCGTTGTCGCTGTCGCCGACGCCGACTCCGACTTGCGCCTGAGGCCTGCAGCCTGCCGCATCCTACCTACCCACGCGCTGCTCCCCAGCCCATCTCATCTCATCTTTGGATGTCTCGGGACGTCTGGAGCGAAAACACACTGTGAAGGTGTTGAGGGTGTTGAGGACATGCACAAGGGAGGAGGAGAGAGGCAGTGAGTGAACGCTACGCACTGCCGCAACATGTTTCCACCGCCGCTGCAGAACGCTTCCTGTTCCAACGGTTGTCCTAACCTCAGCCCTCAGCTCGCCCGAGAGTAAGCAGGGTGATTCCATTGGCGACAGGGTATGGTCAGCGGTTGATCGCGGCCGGTACTGAGGAGACGAACGGACCACATAGCAGACCTTGCCGCAACTTGACACCAAACGCGCAGCGCAGCGCAGACCGCAGGGCAGGGCAGGGCAGGTTCTTTGCGCGCCCGAAGTCCGAGTTCGTTTGATGGTTGATCGAGGCTGGACCGCATACCCTCAATCTGTCTCCTTCTCAATCTCAGGTGGCTCGCGCGCTAGAGGAGAAATAGCGTGCTGCACATCCGGCCCTGGTCCCGGGAGATGGAGCGGTATGGGGTCGTGGATAAGATTGATATTGATGTTGATGTTCATATGTCAGGTAGGTATGTGTAAGTGAGGCATCCGCAACCTATTAGCTTCCTGTTAGCAAAGACGGCCACTGGCGATTCGCAAAAGGTAATTAGCCCCCCTCATGAGCCCGAACAGCAGGTCAACAAGACAGACGCTTGCCTGCCTCCACGGCCATGCTGCTTGCTGTGCTTGTTTGCCTTGCCTTGCCTTGCCGTGCGCATAATCCATTCTTTCATTTACCCTGCATTCTTTTCATTATCCTCGACTCGGGCTTTGCCTACGGCTAGCGGATCATGTACCCCGACAACCCTGCGAAGGACGCACACTGTGTGGGGTCTTCAACTCCTGCCTGATGAGGAATGGTCGGCTGTCCTTTTCTCGCTCTTGCCTCACAGCAGTAGCAGTAGCAGTAGCACTAGCACTGGCATTGGCACTGGCAGCTGTGGCAGCAGCCATCATCTCCCGAATATGCCTGCCATCGCGTGGTTCTAGACGCCGGGCGCCATCCACCTCATACGCAAGCCTGGTCCAACACAACATCATCGCCGTCCATCGCCATCGGTGCGCCGCCCGTCTGATGGATCTCGGCTGGGCCCTGGAGATAGATAGCCAGCCCACAGTCCGCTGGACGTTCACTCCGGAGCGGATGCTCACATACCCATGCAGTGTACCATGCGCCTGCACCTCTTGCCCGTCGTGGAGGCCTTCCCCTTCCTTCGGGGGCACCAGCCCACTGTTGCCTGCCCAGTCAGGTAGGTGAAGGTACGTACCTTCCCTGCTCACCCCCTGTCCCGCAGCACGTTCACGTCTCCATGTCCCCCCATCCGTATCGCTTTCTTTCTCTTCCTGGACGGTTTGGACCAATCTCGGCCCCCTTGTTCCCCGCTTCGTTCCACTGTCCCACACCACAACAACCTCATGGGCACTCTCAATCTCATTCCACCCAGCTCCGACCCGACAGCAGATCCAGCACCAGCACCAGACGACAAACATTCGTAGTTGGTTGCTCGTCGCTCGTCGTCACTCTCCCGACCCTAAGGCACGAACACTGGACCGCTGTTGGCTCTCGGACTCACTGAGCTCGGTCCAGTTTCCCTGCCCGCCCTGGGTACCCGTACTTGACAGAGTGCTCTTTGTGATCACTGATCAAGCAAGCAGCCAACTGCCTACACGCTTTCGACAGCACACGCCGCCCAGGCCCAGCATGGCAAGCCCAGCAATGTCCCGGGTCCGTGGTCCTTCAAACGCTGTCCTGAAAGCTGTCAACGACGAATCGAGCAACGTCCAGATCTCTTATTCGGGAGCACAAAAGTCAAAATCGACACGCCTTACCTTGTCAGGCTTGACATCCCACCTTGTTTAGGCTTCATCTATCCCTTCCCGCCTCAGCCTCTTCAACCTCACACGAGCTTACCACAACCTCATGCGACTTTCGCCCTTTCTTCTCTGCCGTCCGCCAACCCCAGTTTGATCAGTTCCCAAGTTGCTTCCGACATCCAGAGACATTGCCAAACAAACCAAGGCTTCTCTGCCCAAACCTCCTTGACCGGTTCAGCTTCAACGGGCTGCTCTCCCACTCACCGGTGGCTGATCTCAGATCTTGCTTTCTTTTTCCCACCACTCTGCCGTGGTCCTTGGAAAACACATTGCTTTTTCCAACTCACTCTCCACGTGCGGGCAAACGCCTGCCTTGTAATTTTACCTTTTCCACATATCCTATGTACCTGTGGACGGGTCCAAGGCACGCTCCGGCAACGTGCAATCGCGGAACTTGCCTCGACACTTGTTTCGACTGGCATTCTCAAGTCTGCAGCTTTCGCTCGACCCGACGCACCGAACCGCACCTCCCGTCCTCGGGACGCATACCGCGGTTTTCCCGTCTTCGACAGAGTGCTGACCTGCACAAGTCAGAAAGCATCTGGCCCCCCAAGGGCTCAGGGCGCAAAGCGTATATTGCTTCCGTCCAATCGAGACTGATGCTCACCGCGCTGCGAGGAAACACCTCCGCGACCCGAAGTTTGCCTGCCCTGAGCCCTGACAGCTCCGTCTGCCCATCAAACATGTGCTCCTCCATGATCCGCCCCGAAGCTCCGAATCCTCTCCCAGCATCGACCCAGTCTACTCGACGCCGTTGAGCACTCAGGTTGGCCACGGAGTTGCATCCATCAGAAAATCCCTGGAGACCGGGCCCTCGACTCCACGCTCACGACATTTGCTCCGTGCCCGTGGCCGCTGCAATCACACGCTACCCATCCTTAGCCTGCCCTGGCTGCCCCGCTCTGGGGCCACGTTCTCGACAGCACGTCCCATGTTGAGCACCAGCAGCCAGCGCCGCCAGCGAGCACTGTGTGCTGTGCCGCAACGCGACGGCACCGACAGGCGACTCCCATCCCCCTTCCCCATCAAACCACCAACCAGACCCTGGTTCGACGACACTCCCATGCCCGCGCCGTGTCGTGTCGTTTGATTTCGGTCAGCGACGGCGTGGGGCATCTATCTCGACCGAGCGAACGAACGAACGAACATCGACCCGCCCACAGCCAGAGACACATCAAAGTCACCCCCTCCGAGCTGGGTCTGGCCAGCGCTATCGATTCTGCTCTCTTGGATCCCGCCGTCGAGGGACACACAAACTAACCCATTGCCAATTTCCGCCAATCACTGATTGGTCAGGTTGGCCCTGCAACTGCCACCTCTGCCAGATGATGAGAGTCGTCTACATAGTGCCATAATACGCTACGGCGCGGCATGATCGTGCGTCCAACGTCTTTGTGGCCCTTGTTCTGTCATTTTCTGATGCAGCTTGACATCGATAGTCTCTGCAAATCAATGGAGTGATGTGTGATAATGATTGCTGGGGGAGCATGTCATGCGCTTCTGAGCAGGCCATGATGCGCAGCGGGCCATCCGTCACTTCTCTCGGCCGATGCAACTCGCACTTTGGGTTGCTTGCGGACGTCGCTGAGCGTCAATCTTTCGCCAGCCAGCCTGTCGCGCCGCACGCTACGATGAGCAAATTGCCCCATGCGGATGACATGCCACGGCTGATTGAGGCAGGTTTCTAGAGCTCTGTGCCGAGTATGGGCGCAAATGAGCCTAATGGAACAAGAGCTCTCCAAACCAGGAAATCAGCTTCCTAGCGGCACCTGGGACTACCCCTACACCCTTTTCGAATCCCTCGAGTTACCAAGCAGACTGTTCACTGTCCAGATGCCAGACACCAACCAAACAGCGTCGTAGGGTTCCACGCACTCCCGTCTCCAGAATGCAGTGCAGGATACCGAGTACGTACCCGCACACTCCTAATTAGAAGCGCTGCGATGCAATGCGCAATGCAAAGGTGTCCAACGAGCCGACGTCCAAGCCGTTGCGCTGTGGGTAGTGCTTGCTCACCAAGGACCGGAAGCCTTACGCGCAGACCTTGCTCCAACCAGGCCGGCGGGGGCGTGACAAGTTGACATTGGAAAGCAGCCCTCTCTCGATTTGAGCATCATCCAGCTGAAAGCAGCCAACCCGAAGGGCCATTGGCGGACGTGAAGAGAACGGAAAGCAGACAAAGACAAGCCGAGGTCTTCGATACCGCTAGTCGCGGTAAGCAGCAGGGGCGCAATTTTGTGCCTTACACACTGGTCGCACTGGGCGCTTTCCCAATCATTCATTCCCCCATGATCCCAATCAACAGGCCGGCAACAGACCCACCTGGCCCAGGAATCATTAATTATTCGTTGGCGCGTTCGTTCAATATTGTGCGGTGCCTCCTCGTGTCTCTCGAGGTCGAGGCCATAGGGGCTCCTCTCTAGAGTGGTTCGGTCATTTTGTTTGGCTGGACATTTTTTCTCCCATCGTCGTTGGTCCCCTCTTTACGGGAGCAGGCCCTTTGGTCTATCGCGCTGCCATTGAAGCCACAACGCCAACCACTCGGGGACAGTCGCTGCTATGACCACCGTTTACGAGTCGCCATGGTGCGTACTGTGTTACACTGTACCCATACCACGATCGCTTATTTCCCATGGATGCCACTGGTAGTCTGGCCCTGGGATTGAGGAGCTAAAAATGAGGGGCAACAGTGAGTGCGAGACATACACAGTAGAGAACCGGTGGTTGGAGTTGGAGCCGTCGTGGGTGTCTTTCTTCTGCTGACGTGACTGACATGCTCGCCGGCAGAGACAGGGACTGTCCCCGGAACCAAGTCGACGACAGATGGGCGGCGCCGTCATGGTTCAGCGCATGGCGGCCAAAGCCATTGGAAAGGCAAAGCCATGAACGCGACCGCAAGCGAGAGAAGCCAAAAAGAAGGCGTTGACAGCGCCAGTGCGAATGTTCTAGGTTCTGACAGGACGTCGACCTCTGCCGTCAACCCTCTGCCTTGCGTTAGCCCGATACTCGAGGAGAGCAGTTTCGAGACACAGGGAGCAGATCCCAAACCGGACAAGTCAGGTACGTTTCCTGCACACGGTCCTTGAGAGCTCAAGCTGCTCGGCACGAACCAGGAGACAGGAAGGTTGAGGAAAAGGGAAAAGAAAGAAAGGACAAGATTCGACGCGTCAAATCGACGACCCCTTGTTCATCGCGACGGTTGCACCGCGTTTGCCCGCCCGCCCCCTTTTCAGTAAAATTCTATACGACATATCTAAGCGTACAGATAGACAAGCAATATTGCTCAGTGCCGTACCTAGTTACAGGTGTACGTACCGCAGCCAACTGCCCTACCTGTGCGCGCATCGGCGAGACATGGGAGAGTCAAGCTGCAGTAGGTACGAATGCTGCGCACGCCGCAAGTCATGAATGAGTGCGGAAACAACCTAACCTTCGACGTCCACGGACCAAAGACCATGGGCGTGGGAAACTCCCCAAAATCCGCGTCCAGAAATCCAGCCAGCCTAGGGCCGCGCGAGTCTGGTCCGGTCGGCCGCGACCTGACCGACATGCCCCACAGCCATGGCGGGACGCAACCTAACAGTGTCAATTGGCAGGGCATGCCATCGCTTGGCGTCTATCGGGGACGGGGACTACAACTGGGGCTGGTGCTGGGGGTTTCTCTGGCATCGTATTGCTCAGAAGTTGAGTTATCTATTTGTACCTATGTGCTGAGGATACAGATGCGAGGCGCGATGGTTGGGCCTAGTGTTGCTCAAGGCACCTCAATGCCGTTTTGGAGGCGCCGAATGACCAATACATGACAGGAGAGACCATGATGTGTTTATAATAAAGTGTGGAAGAGAACGAGGCAAGAAAGAGGAGGTCAAGTTTTTGGCACGGCGGGCGGTACATGATGGGTAAGGCAAGGCAAAATACATATTGGATGCGGGTGGTGCTGCCGCGCTGCCGGTACTGATACGTGCGGATGCAGATGCGGGTAGTCGAGATACTGACTGATAGCGATTCCTACTGATGCTGATTCGCAGTGCTCTCTGTATCTTGTGCGAATGCCTGTACTGCGTACTTGCGCTTGACCTGGGAGAAAACCTTCTTAGCTGCAGGTGGGTGTGAGCTAGTATCTCTCCTCATCTCTCGTCCCTCAGCAGGCTGCTGGGGGGGCCTGGAAAGACGAGAGGAGGAAGTACAGATACTCTGTGCTTTGTTGATGGTCAGTGAAGATTAAACGCGACCGTTATCGAGACTTTGCTAGTATTCCGTCAATGCAGGCATGGCGAAGTGGGCGAGAGAAGACGCCTGGCGGATGAACGAGCCTAACTGGGAGCAGGAGGCAGGTGGTGATGGAGGAAGGAAAGGGCTGAAGAAATTCAGAGCTGAGACCTGAGGGACGGAGTATCTCAGGACAGCGAAGAGAAACTCGGGATGGAGCGTGTGATGTGAACGAGAGAAGGGAACAGTGCAAGGTACTTGGGAGGTCGTCACTTTGTGGAAGGACCCACTCTCCTCTTTCGACACCACCTCACCTTCTCGACCAACCCCGTTCGCTCGTCTGGTCCTGCTGGGAAGGTACCCTATGTACTTAGTATTCGTACACGCGCTTCCCTGGACATCTCCCCGCCGCCGTTGTCTGCGTCCGTGGTGTAGCCCTTCCGTCGATGTTGTCCTGTTCCGGACTCAATTGTCTATTCGCTCTTGCGGTTTTTGGATCACAGATGCCCGCTGCTCCTCCCATCAGCTTATTGTATCCGTTGATTGAAATGTGATTAGATAAGCTGGAGATAGAGTGACCTATGCGAGGAAGGAGGCCACAGCAGTATCCCGGAAGACAGGCACCAGAAAAGCAGGAGCGAGAGGGAAGCAAAAGAGAAAGAAGGAGAGAAAAAAAAAAAGTACGGATACGCACATCCCATCCGCCCATGCCATCCCACCACCACCTCTTACCTAGCCAAAGGTACCTGACCCCAGGCACCCTCACCATAACCACCATCATCTCAGTCTCTTCATCCACCCATTCAACATCCATCACAACCACCCCTCCCACACCCACCCCCTTCGAGGCCAGGTATCTTGTATCGCGCACTGTACGCTACAACCTAGCTAGCACTCGACACCCTGGTCTCTCCCCCAAGGCCCCCCCGTCGCGACTCTGAGGTCTCCGTAGAGTCCCAGAGCCCAAGACCGCCACCCCCCCCCGCCTTTCGTTTTTCCTTAAACTGTCTGGTCGTGGCCGCAGCCCGTGCTACCACCTCACTATCCTCTTTTCATTCACTCCGCAGTCCCCTTCGCCTTATTCTCAATCGAGCGTCTTCCCCAACTGACACTTGTTGCTTGTTTCTTGAGCAGCAGGGGAAACTACTTGACAGCCAGAAGCGTCTACCGATACGCATCGACCATCGAAGAGAGGAAGAAAAAGAGACGCCAGTATCAGCGGCATTTCTCGATTTTGACCCTTTATTCTGCGTCAAGCCAAACCCGTTTATCGGTTTAGTGCAAAGGCAATCACAAAAAAAAAAAAAAAAGAAGGACCATTGCAGCACATTCCCGGACGTGTTGTATCCATCTCAGTTTGCCAGGCTCCCAGGCACATCATCACCCTCGATCTCAGCTCACTCACCCGTGGGCCCCCCAACCCAAACTCCGACCCGAAGAGCCAGTACCCAGTCCCAGGTTCCTCGAGTCGCGTTTTTCCTTTTTTCTGCGCGCCCACCCACCCTCCAATCCACTCGAGCGCACCCGCAGAACCGCAGACCAACACCACACAAACCAAACCCGCTCGGCTCATAACCCGCACCGCAGCCCAGTTCGTTTCGCAAGGCCAAGCCTCTCTCTCACCTTACCTCCTTGCCTTGCTTCGTACCCGCGAACCAGAACCGCGACCACCACTTACCCTTTTTAAACACCACCACCCCATCCTTCAACCACACGGCGCGCCTGTCAAAAAGATAGTCGATTTCGACTACCGCCGACCTAGACAACTTCTGTTCCTTCGCTGCCCCGACAAGCACAAGCGCATGCCAGGCACGGCAGCCCCAAAAGTCAAACACAGCAAATAAAAAATTAAATCAGCAAATTCCTCGCTTCCGTTGGTCGGCAAAAGACGCACTACACGCACTACCCACCTGCTGCCACCACTACCCGAGCAACCTACACCTGCCTTTCCCGGTTGTGGTTTTGGCTCTTCGCCCTACTTCCTTCCTGTCCCTCCTCTCTACCTACCATCCTTCCACCTGCCACCACCCTCCACCACTCGCAAGGCACCAACCACCACAAGGCCACCGCAACCGCTCTGCACCAGACTCGATACAGGTTACGTCCCGTCCCGACCTGGTTTCTTCTGCGACAGAATCAAGCTACACACAACAACAGCCCTTGCCTCCTGATCAAGTATAGATCAATCGGCACCACGCTCAAAGCAGCATCTCCACCGTTATTTTACTTTTTACTGCCTCGTGATACCGTCCGACAATCACAAAGTCCACAATGGCCGACATCACCGATCAACACGACCAGACCTCGCCCACCGACCTCGACGAGTCCCAGGTTGGCAACGGCAACGCTGCCGAGAACAGAGGCGTCAAGCGCCAGCGTCCCAGCACCGCTGACGATGAAGATGATGATGACGACAAGGGCGGTCGCGAGCGTCGCAAGATTGAGATCAAGTTCATCAACGACAAGTCTCGTCGTCACATTACCTTCTCCAAGCGCAAAGCAGGTATTATGAAGAAGGCAAGTACCCGTCGCATTCCTCCACGCGCCTGCTTGTTATCATCATCACACTTCGCTTGGCCGCATGCAAACCATCGTACTCGACGCATCAATTGCTAACTTGACGCGTTCTCCAGGCCTACGAACTCTCTGTCCTCACCGGTACTCAGGTCCTGCTTCTCGTCGTCTCAGAGACTGGTCTGGTTTACACTTTCACGACACCAAAGCTGCAGCCTCTCGTCACCAAGGCTGAGGGCAAGAACTTGATCCAGGTATGGCTTCTCCCCGTTTTCCATCCCGGGTGTGGACCTTGAGGGCTAACTCGCGATACAGGCATGCCTGAACGCTCCCGAACCCTCTCAGGGTGGTGAGAACGGCGTCGACGACTCGAACCAGGTCGACTCTCCCGAAGAGCCTCCTCAGCAACAACTTCCTCCCCAACGCCAGGGCATGCCCCATAACCCTCACATGCCCCCCAACTACGGCATGCCCGTCGGTGGCATGGACCCTTCGCAAGCGCTCGCCTACCAGAGCTATGTTCAGCAACAACAACGGGGCGGTGGCTACGCGATGCCTCCGTCTGGTCTCCCCCAGCACACGTCGCACCAGTCATGATAGCCAACAACAACTCCATGACCAATGCATTTCTCGTTGATACCTGACATCCTCTGCATTCTGGAGACCTCGCTCGTCGGCACCGGACATGGTCGGCATTTTTTTACTCAAACCCGAGGCTCTGGCGGTTTGGCGTTAAAGTTCGGTGTTACCACTTGCTGCATCTCGTTCCACTACATTTCTTTTATTTCCCTTGCTCCCGATTTCCCCTTCTTCGATTCCGTCGCCAGTGCGCGGTAGTCTGAAGTCCTTGGCCAATGACCACAGTCGCAGGCTTTGGCATTAAACGAGGATCAAAGACTTCTGCGCACTGCCCTTATTACGGAGCGAGACCTAATGCTATCTTGTGGTGGACACCTGGGAGGATGTGACGAGAACACGGCAACATGGATCACACTCGATGAGAGAGAAGTCATGACGGACGGACAGGCATTGCGCAGGCGGTCTCGTTGAACACAAAACATTTTTGTGCCGTGGGCCTTTTCTTTCTGATGCTGGCTCCAGACGGGAGGTTGGAAGCGTGGCGCGTTAGTTTGTATGGCGGTGCTAGCCAAGTTTTTCTCTCTTTCGTTTATGCGGGGGAGGATGTTCGCGTGGTCTGCCCTTGAGAAGGGGTAGGGAAGGAGATTCCGGCGCGGGTGGATTAGGTTTTTTCAGCATGAGAGCATGATATCTCACGGCTGGGGCAGGCACGTTTTCCTGGAATGGGACTCTGATGATTTCTGTCGTGGATCATGAGCCAAGACGCGCGCGACTTCCTCTTTTTTTTTCTTTCTTGTTATTCTTCCACAAAACCTCCCCTGAGGATTTTCGTAGGACTCGGCTTCGATACCCCGGCCCTGGGCAAATCAACAAAACAACTATACATTCACATATACACACTTTGTCTGTATTCTTGCTCTCTGTGTTGAGAGAAAAGACCTTGCCTCTATCGCCCTTCCGCGCCCGAATTGCTTTAGGAGTCAGATGAGATATGCCCAGGGGAACAAGACGAGAGAGACGAGCTGCTTCGGAAAAGGGAAAACGAATCACGATGCGGACAAGAGGGAGGGGAGGACCGGGCCACGGGAGAGGGGGGTGGAATCAGTTGAATTGTATGATAGCACTGTACTTCCTTGACCTTTTGCGCGGCTGCTTTTCTGTTACTAGAAAGTCAGGGCCTGACCTGACAAAACTGCTAATCACTTTCACGTCTTCACGATGTTGCCTATTTCCCCTCTCTCTCTGTCTCTCTCTACCGTCCACCAAGTATTTTGTCCACAGTGTTTAAGCCGCCAGTTTGCGAGTAAACGAGGAAACGGCCCGTGAAACAAGTCGGCGGTATCCTTACAAATCAGCACCGCCAATCATTCGTCGTCTTAGGAACCTTGCCGTTTGCGGAAGGGGAGGTAGGCAGGTAGGTGTGGCGAGCGCTGGTGGTGGTGGTGGCCGTCATGGTGACATGACAAGTGACTGAACTCTAACGGAGTGATGCGAGACACTGTGAGCTTCCTCAAGGGCGGGTTCGCTGCAATTAAGATTTTTTTCTTGGGATGATTCTTTGTGTAGTGTGGACGTATCTTCTTAAAATCCATGTTGCGTCGATGTCCCTTTGTCATTGTATGTTTTTTTTTTTTTTTCTCCCTGGAATTACCGTATTTATCCAAACATCGGGGGTTGGGCCGGACCTACCTCACGGAGAGAATGCAGCATCCACATGCGAACCCGCTCTGAGCGAGTACGGTCGGTATTTGAACAATCGCAGCCAGCGGGCGGGCGGACGGGCTGATGTCGTCGGATTGGGAGGGCAGTAAACAACGTTATAGGCCACCAGGGTTTCCTCAGCAGGCAAGGCGACGTCTTTCGCGCCCAATTATTGGAAAGAAGTGATCCTCGCTCGGGCCTGGGCTGATCGGGTCGAATGCAAGGGCAGCTACCGCTGAGAAAGTCGAATGCTGCTTTTGGCTGTCTGGCGGATTGTGATTCGGCGGCTGGGAGGCCCGCCCGCCGCGCCGGCCTTCCGCTGCGACCGCTGTCAGTGGTAGGAAGGGTTAGACTCAGCGGTTTGGCTGTGGACCTGACAACCCTGGGGGGGCCTAATATCAGCGGCTACTATCCGGGGCGCACTGCTGCCCGTGGTGCTGGTGCTGCCACCAGTGTCTGCAATGCATGTCCGCACGGCGGGCAGCGGGGTAACTGGTAGCGCCTGGGTACGGATGCTTCCAGGTGCCTTTTGGCGGGCTGACTGTCTTTCAGCTGAGGTGGTGGTGATCAATTGTCTTTTTGTGTGTATGGATACGGCTGCTAAATCGACTGCGGCTGCGACGATGACTTGGCATGGATCGTGTCAAGAAAAATCACATGTGTTTTATCCGAAGCTTCATTTTGCGCTTTCTTTTTTTCTTGCTCGTCGCGTCTCTTTAGCGGGGTAGAAAACGCGTTTCCATTTCGGTGAAGCTGTCGATGGTGGGGAAGGTCCTGCCTGGATTGGGACAGAATGCAGGGACAGCTCGTTGCCTTTTTGGGCCTGGTGGGCTTGATGACATTCGCAGCCGCTTGTGACGGCAGCCTAGAGCATAATTTGGTTGGTGTATTTAAAAAGACGCAGCAGTCATAATTTTTTGCGTCTTGCCTGGCTGACCTTTGCGCAAAATCTGTAGGGCAGGTTGTACGTCGTGATGCCTTTCGACGAGGCTACAGCTGTGGTTATGGGAGATGCCATTGGCAGCAGCACCGCTCAGGAGGAAGCACCGGCCAGAAGATAGTCCCCGTGAGCAAGGATGACCAAGAGCGAGGTTGATTTTGAGTTGCGGTTTTTGCGACTTTTCGGGCCTACGCAAAGGCTATCTTGCCGAGTTCCAAGGATATATCTCCTTGATCGGATACTGCTCCCGAGGTCGTCGTATTGCCCTCATTGAGTGGCCTTCAGAAAGTAATCAAGACTGACAATGGATGGTTCGTTCTCTGTTTTGACTGTTGACAACTCCAAACACTTCCCATGCTCAGTTCGCCTGTCAGACTGCGATCGTGAGCCAGTAGGAACGAACAACGGAAGTCGCTTTAACGCTCCCCGGAGCCCGTCGGACTCTGCGTATCATGCGCCGCCCTTCCGACGTTTGAAATAACGGCGTCCGCGCGCTGCCCTCCGGATGGTTGGGCTGCATTCTCCACCGACGTTTGTCTGGCAATTCAGCCTCACGCCTGGGTCCTTGTCCTTTCCGGACAACCACGAACTCTGCATCATCCCAACGACAGCCGCTGGAGTCGGACAGCATCGTGGAGGCCCACATTCGCCCGAGGTCCGTTGATGGGAGATATGTACCACACAGTGCTCGGAGTTGCCGTGTCATTCCCTCGCTTTTTTGTTTTTTTTTGACATGGACAAATCCGTCGGGTTTGGGGACCTGTCATACAGCCGTCAGAAACATTTAAGGTCTAGTCGACGTCGACATTTCCATCGTCCGGTGTTCTATCCCAAGACCCGTGAAGCCAGTCGACGAGCGGCAACGCGGATGATTCTGAACAGGCAAGGTTCAGCCAACCTCTAAATCAGCAGTCAGACCCAAATTACACCGCAAATAGCAGCGAAGCTGGCTGAGAAGCTTCTTCAGAACTGCGCCAACAATCTTCTCATGAGTTGCCTTTCGGTTTTTCTGACACCGACGCAGGCGGCGACGACGTCTTTTGCGGTGCACTCTCGTAGCTCAGCCATTCATAGCCCTAGCATGGAGAGGGGATCTTGGGACAGCATCATTCGCATGCTTGCTGTACGCCACGTGGAACTTTCCGAACTCGTTCGTGGATTGGCCAACCGCGTGGTTTGAGTGGCAGCCAGCGTCGGGGCAGTGAAACTTCGAAGTGCTATTCGCACAAGTGGTTCAGATGAAACGGGCAGAAACAAGCTCTCTGGACAGACGTGCCCTCTGAAAGTGCGGCAATCAAGACCTTCCACGGCGTGATCGGGGGTTGCGCCTGGTCCGGGTGACGTTGCCCTCAAGCCCCACGACTCGGAGGTTCGGAAGTTGTGGAGGGAGGATGCTTGCTTGTCGACAATCACAACGTATCCGTACTCGTGAGGATGTGAACATGTGAAAGAATCGACGATATCGGAATATCGTACCCAGGGCGCCCGAGTAACGTGATCCAGGAGCAGAGCAAGTGTTTATCCAAATGCCTAGCGTGGATCTTATCGTGGACGATGGGCAGATTTCCCCAAAAGCATTAGCTTCTGGTCGTCGTCTGTGCAACCTGCAGCAGTGAGTGGGCGCTGGGCAGGGTCCTGGCTGATGCAATCGACAGCTTACCTAACAATCCTTGTTTGTTTGCCAACACTGGTGGTGTTTACATGTCAATCCCGTTGAGCGAGCGGCTCACTTATTGTCCGGTTCGACCACAGTGGAAATGTATCACATCAAGAATGGATGGCCTGGCGAGGTGGCACTGGTAGGGTCCATGATGGTGTCTCGGTTAGTGAGGAAGCGCAATTGGGAAAGGGCTGAGGGGGTTTGAGAAGGTTTCTGCACGGACCAGATGTTAGCCCTAGCGACTTTGTACTTTCTACATTCGTCACTATCACTTGCAGGAGGGCAGGAACACCACGCCAGGCATTTGGGGACCAAAACTCGCGACGGCTTCATGTCATAACTGCCAGGTTGGGAGTACCACCGTCACAGCAGTATGTAATCGTGCTATTTACAGCACCTCTGAACGAGTGTCATATACTAGCCACTGGATGCCTGGAGGCTCCCTTGACAAGGACCCAAAAGAAAAAAATCCCAAAAGTCTGAAGGTTTGTTGTTGAAGGTAAAGCTGGTTGGTAACTGTCCGTACTCGTGGTCGCATAACTCGTTTCCATCTTTTCAGCATCCACAACCGCTGGTGAATTACCGCGGAAGAAGACCTCGTCAGCCTGTCAACCAGACTGCAGCCGGTAATGTCCGCCGCAAAGTCGTCGCAAATCGGGGTAGCCTAGTGCTCGCCCATGGTAGCAAACCGGCCAACAGCGAGACTGCCCAGGAAGACACCGCCGAGAACCGAGAGAAGGTAGCCAACATTCATTGTCATGACAGCCAGCATGCTATACGCCCATTAGTACCACGCTTCAATTCGAGTGCGGGTGATGATTGCTCACAGCAGATATCCAACACCAGCGATGGCCGTATCGATCAGTGCCCGGACGGGATCAACCGAAAATCTCCATGGTCGCCAAATACCGTGCTGCTTCTGAACGACGGTGACATTTTCTTCGACGCCATTCTCGGAGAGTACCATTTTCTGCGCCATGCTGTCCGATGACATCTTGTCGGCCATTCCCAGTCTGCCGTTCACACTGACGTATCGGCGCTTGAAATCCTTGTCCAACCACCGCTTCTCTTGAATGGACTTGAGGGCAACCATACTGCGCATGGCGAAAGCGAGGAAGATCAGGAAGATACAGGTGGCGGCGTAGGTTCCAACGCTGTTCGGAGTCCAGGTCTCAGTGTAGAGAGGGGTCCGGAGGTTGGTTTGGAAGATGGTCATCATCATCATGCTCATGCTTGAGCCGCTGCTGGTCGAGCCGTTCATGTTCATCGATCCGGATCCCATATCCATGCCGGGCATGGCATCGGAGGCGGTGGCCGTTCCCGTCGTCGTATGCTCATCTCCCCCATGCCTTGCCATAAGAGCATCCATGGTGGCGGTTCGAACGGGCGAAGCGGTCGACGCTGTCGTGAAGGAAACAAAGCGCTTGATATTAGAGAGTGACGAGGGATAGAAATTCCAACCAGGCTCCAGTCCCGGCCGTGTATTTAGATATTAGATCTCGAAGCGACGTATGTAAAAGAGAGCGACGTGATCTTCTTCGGACGGAGCTTGTAGGAGGAGGGTCAGGCGGCGAAGACGGTGATATAGATTGGCGGCGAGAAGGTTTGCGAGGGATCTTCAGACGCTTCAAGCAGGGAGGGCGTTACGAATGGGGACTCGCAAGGCGACGGCGAAACAAGAGCATGTTGTGCATTAACGCGAGGTGACTTGGCTCGTGCCAAGATGTTGGAGACGGGCAGATGTGACTTTTTGTCGTTCCTGCCGACCGGCCATGGAGCTTGGATGGTCCTAGGTGAGACGGACGGCTGGACGCAGATGGTCCTAAGATGCCGTTAGCAGCTCGCCGTAGCAGTGATGCCGAGATGCAGATAATGAGTCCCGTGAAGGAAGTTACTGGCCTCGTGGGACGACCCCCTGCCAAACTTGCGCAGATGTGGAGTTTGCGACAGCGCCAAGGACGGATAGTAAGCGGAGGCCCCCGAGACGCTCTTTCTGATTGGCCGATCTCGGTTTAGTGTTCGCCCCGCCCGGGTCAGAAGAAAGTACCGCTACATGGCCCTGCTAACAATTTTTGCCTCGAGTGACACGCGAACTCTAACGTCCATCCACCCTGCGCTCAAACAACCTGCTCATCTGGGATGCCGACATCAGCCTTTTCTCTACTTTGCCTTACGCCGTAGTCTCTTGCTATCCACACAGACTTCGAACGAATGACGAGACGAAAAGATGCAGAGCTGCAGCTAATCACGATACTGCACTTAGCTGCCCGACTACCCAAAAACACGATCAACAGACCCCATTATATGCGCCGTGGTATGCCTTATCCTCCGGCGGAAGAGACTGTGGATGACTCGAACGCCTCTGAATTCCCAGAATAGAACACTCCCCCGGGTTTCTGAACCATTTGCAGACACAAACATGGGCCGCCGAAGCAGATCAGTCCAGCCAAGCCCAGGCCTGACAGAACTCAAATACGCACCCTCGAACTTGAGATTGCGTGCGAAGTGAAATGTGCCCGCCGGCGGTCTGGTCAGTGAGCTTGGCAAAATCAAGGGGCCCTCGTTTGAGTCAATATCACGCTTATTCGACACAAGCTCAGGGTGCACTTGCGGCTGCTACCATGAGGCTCAGAGATGCAGCTAGACTGTCTCATGTGTCGTCACCAAAGCATGATGTTCAGGCCAGTCTGAGCATTCGTCCGAAATCAAGACAAAACCCAACCTATTCTCGGCCGGTCTCCCCTTTGGAAAACAATACTCATCCTGGCAGTCTGATCCAAACCCGCCAATCGCATCCGTTGGTACTCGGTCTTTGCTGGGATTGCCGTTCAGTTCTTCGTCCGAGAGACGTGATTGGCGATCTGCCTGCGCATCATTGCCCCGATACTTCGATGCCGCCCCACTTCTCGCGTGTTACCATGATTCTGTTCCTATTCAACGTGGCGATGGCGCGAAGTTCGGGTTGACACTTTTTCGGCCGAATCAAGAACTTCACTTCATCTACCCAAAACAGTAATCAGCTACAGTTTCACGATGAACCACCGTATTGAAGGACCACAAGACGGACAGATGATAAAAATATTCAACCACGAGTAGTCCATGTGTTTTCAGATGTTCAAACAACGGTCACCCGTCTTCAGTTCTCGGAAACGTCCTAGAAAACACCTACCCGTGTCTGACCCACCAGCGGCTTTTGAAGTTGTCGTCAGCAGCGGCTCCTCGGCGCAGCAAGAAACGAATCCACAATCTTGCCTCTGCGCCTTTGTTGCCAGCTTGGAGCTGATGCAAGCAATATGGCATTCACAAGGACTAGTATGGCTTGAGGCGGCACGAGTCTCAGCTAAAGTCGGAATCATCAGCTCCCATCTCAAACCACCAGCCTCATCCAAACTCTCTATTAGAGTTGCTTCTAGTTGAGTTCAATTGCGGGCGTATGCTTGTCCTGGCGAATCAAGACGTTTGGTTTGCTCATTCCAGACAAAACCTGCCAAACAAAAGACCCTCAAACTCAGACATGGAAAAAGAGCCGTGTACACCCTATTCGTCATCAGCGGCTATAGTAACAATTGCTACCAACAATTTTCACGGCGACGAAGAGCTAGTTTGTTGAGGATATGCAATACTCGATCGATTCCATGGCATTTTGGCATTTTCGCAGCCTGCCGACTCCGATGACGAAAAGCGGTACCTTCCTTCGAATCTTTCCATCAACGCGGAAAGCTTTTCCCTGTCGAGTGAATTTCCACCTCTGAACCGCTCGGATATGGCGGTACTTGAATTGCGCCGGCAAATGGACTGTGCTATTCGTGTCTGTCCCGCCCCTGAGCCGGCCATCGGGTTTCTTGTGGGGTCCGATCGACGAACTCTCCGGATGAGCCATGCCGGAAATCAACCTATCCTGGCAACGATCAACAGTGCTTCGGGAATGCTCGAAGAAGAATTGCCCGATGCCCGAGCCGCTATACTGCTGATTGAACGCATCCTTGGCTTGCTGGCTACGATGGGACATGGAACCGTCATGTTGTTGGAACATCTGACCAGTGGTCTTTGCCATGGCGTAGCGAGTCGACTCGAACACCAAGGTCGTATTGACTACCTGGATAGCGCATGTGCAGTCAATATCTCATTCGTTATGACTGCTGCCGAAAAGGATTATTGTAATCCCAATGCCTCATGCAGCTTTCCGTCAACCCGGTCATCCAGAACTCACCCGCTTCTCGCCGGCGCCGCCTGCAATAAAGTTCGGCGACGTCAAGTAAGTGGTTTTCCCGCTCCGGCCGTTGAATTCCTTTGGTTGGTACTCTTGGTGACCTGTCTCCGTCAGACATGGGGAATGATCTGCACCAAGCGTCCACAGAAATTGGGTGGGTTGGAGCCATGGTTGGTCACAGGCGGGGAACACAGGCTATCACATCCCCATCTGCATCCAACCCAAACCGCGGAGCCGGGATCAAGGGGCGGGTGAAGCAGGTTGCCGAGTCTATTTCGACGACTTGCAACGGATGCCCTGGCTTCTTTCCCGATGATTGCCCATTTGGTGGGATCAGCCCGATTCACGGCGAACGGCGTTCCATTCTACCCAATAATTTTCTTACACTCTCGACCAGGATGAAGTCTTCATCTAGAAGGCTCAAGGTGTCGCTCTTCAGTATCGACGGATGAATCCGGTCGACATCAAGCAACTGTCAGTCACCATCCTTGAAGTGATCGACAAGTGTGATGCCGTTTTCCTTAGACAAGGAAGGAAATATCCGAGTCTGAGGAGCTGTCCGCGACGATGACATTGGGCACATGCATGGCCTGGTGACCGTTGTCCTCGGCTGCATGTGCGAGACTTTGCTGCTAAGAACAGGCTCTTACAACTGCGCCTGCGCACTATTCTAAGTTAGCCGTTGTCAAACCGCACGACAAGCCAACGTACGCAATTGCGCCCATCACTCATTGATATTACATGCTGTACTCTGTGCTAAAACGTTCTACCAAAGAGGTGAGGCCGATGACAGGTGGGAGGAAATGACTGGCTTACAGATAACACGAGCGGCAAAATTGACGCGGACGCCATCTCTTCCACGAATCATTCCCGTTCCAATCAACTAGGGTTTGAATTGTACTCGGGTGTCAAATACTGTCTTCTGGCTGAACGAAGATGGGTCGTCCCAATTGAAGCAGGAAGCCGTACCGCATCAGCGATGTTACTGAAACAAACACCACGCCGTTCATCTGACCAAAGAATAATCAAGAAGACGTCGCTCTGGAATTGAGCTTGCGCTTTTCATCATTGAAGGAACTTGATCGCGAAGAGGACATACGGCCGGGGTCGACAAAGTCACCGTCAGCTTACTGCAGGCAACTGAGTGCCATGACCTCGAACGATGCGATGGCCAATACGGTGGCTGTATGGATTCGAATACTGTTTGAAGACGAGATATAGAGCCGCAAAATGCTTCTTCCGCTCCCGTTTGCGCCCTCGTTTTGCGGGATCTCGCCGACGAATTGCCGGAGCGATGCCCAGCTGCCCAAGGTTCAGCCAGTCAAATCTCCAAGAAACCCACCTCCGCTGACCAAAATTCACCGTGTTCGTTTGGTTCGGACGCAGAGGTGAGATTGGTGGGAAGGAATGCGGCGGAGCTGTAGCGCAGGGTATCCATGGAATTCCCCGATCCCGCATCCGGACGTTCAACCGCTGCCGCCGGAAGGTAGCCACTAGCCTTAAGTGGAATATCGAGCAGCATGACGACTTATCTTCCCTCCGAGTGTGCTGATCTGTACGAGATACCTCGCCAGAGTGTGCTCCGCCTTGTCAGCGGCGGCACATTTGGTAATGCCCCTGCCGACAGCCGGCGGCCCTCCACCCCTACATTCCTCCTCGTGGACACAGCGTTCACCCGGCTTCGGGAACCGCATTTGGGGCGTACGGCATCGTGGACTTGCCTTCAAAACGGCGTCTCTCAGGAACGACGTGGCGAGCAGGGCTTGTGCCATACCACGCCGACTCGAAGAAAGAGAAGAGGAAGTGCGAAAGACCACCAGGAACGTCCGCCAAAACCGGCAGCCACGGCGCTGAAGGACGGCGTGGCATGCCTCTCCAAAACGGGGGACTGAAGGAAGTGGCCACCGCCTCCGCTTGCAATGCTTATTGCGAATGGGATGGGGAAAGGCATGCGTCCTGCTCGCCAAGGATACGCGCATATGCGACATCGCAAAGTCGACCGGCCGCGAGGGGGGGGGGGGGGGGGAGGAAGCAAGGTCCTTCTGCCTGCCGTGTCTACCCTTGCTACGACGTGCTCTGGGTAGGACAAAGGACGATCAGGAGTCGACGCGGTTGGCCGATGGTCGTCAAGTGGTCCCCCACTCGCACCTTCAGAGTACGAAGTAGCACCACACCAACATGGGATGTGAGGGACCCGTTGGACACCAAGGATTCGTTCGGATGCAATCATGGAGACAAACACTGAGAGCCCCCTCGTGCAAAAATGGCGTGGCTCCTTCTAGCTCGTCAACTAGCGATGCCACCAGCATGCCACCGAAACCCAGGTAAAGGGGGCCAGGAGAGCGGAGGAGGGGAAGGCTAGAAGCCCCCTCGTCCTCCCGGGTAGGAGGCGTCTTTCCGCCAGAGAGCGCTGAGTGGGAGGCGAGAGAGAGATTAGGATGGTTGTTCTTGGACTGGTCCCCTAAAGCGCCGCTATTCTTCTATTCCTCCGCGTGAGCATGTCTCAGCTCACCTCAGGTTTGGTTCAGCTTCCAGCCAGCCGTCTCGCCTCTTCAGCCACGCCCCTTCACCACTTCCTGCCTTACGAAAGGCATTTTGGGACTGGCATTGTCCACCGCGATACTTGAGCCATCTCCTCCAGAATTGAACGCGTCCAGCTCCGATGTGATAACCCTTTTGGATCAACACTTGGTGAGGGATTTTAGCATTGGAACGGGAAAAAACAAACCGCAAAGTCACCTGTCAATGATGACTCGCTGCCGCATCTACGACGACGCAAGGGGTTCACTAACACCGCATCACCTGTCGTAACAGTATGAGAAAAGTTAACTGCAGCCTGCATCAAAGGCGACTCACCAACCACATGCTTCTGCTGCCACCATCACCACCACCACACCTTAGCGGCTGGCTGTGATGGGCGTTTTTCTCAACGCGGGGAGGAGGCACCAGGTGAGCTGCAGTTCTTTTCAAACCTTCGACGCCTCGACGCCTCGTAAAGCTTGATGTATGGAGTACCAATATTGGTCGATAAGCTTCCAGATTCTCCAGTTCATCTGGACTTGCTGGACTTGCTGCTCCTGAGCTGCAGAAAGAAACAATCTCTCCCGGCCGGAATGGGCGAAGCTCCACGACCGCCGCGCGTACTAATCTATCGAGTATCACAGAACGAGTAAAAATATGGGTTGTATTATCGGTTATGGCAAAGGACATGCGCGGGGGAGAAGAGGCTGATCCACTGCGCGCTTTGTCGGTAGACTTGTGCTTTCCGCGTCCCATCATCCGATCTTCCGACAAGCACTCAGAATCTAGGCTCTGCATCTGCATGGTCCCGGCCCTCTCTAGCCTTGTCTCTCCGGTTCGCTCTCTGCCTCCCACTCGCTCTCTGGCCCGCCCCTTTACCCGTTGGTGGTTGAATGGCAGAAAACGGAGAGGCGAAACCATGGCTGGACTAGAGATACAGTCCTCCAACTCGCTGCCCATGCAACCGTGCTCGTCGCCGCGCCCCAAATCTCATCTCATCTCGTCTGTACGCCTCTTTTGTTTCTCTCCCTGTGCCTCCGGTCCTGTCAGCACGCCCGCGCTGTCCTGACTTGGGAAGCTAAAAATGTCGTTCTTTTTTAGTCTGTGAAGCTAGATCAGATGAAAGGGGGGGCCCGGGCGCGGAGGGGAAGGGGGTGGGGCGTGAGGCTTCACAGTACCGTACCCGCAAACCTTCCTCAACCTCACCTTGCCCGTTTGCTTGCTTGTGCTTCCGCTCTGCTGCTACTGCGCGTCACGATATAGCTCCATAGTTGAAGTCGTCCCAAGTGGAGCAGTGGTCTAGGAGATTTTCGGGCACGTCAGCAAGGGGACCCGAGTGTCCTCCTTCCCACGTCTATGGTTTCTTGTCTCTGCCTGATACGACGAGGCTATCTCGACCGCGGACCACAGGCCACCGTGACGACCGTGTCTGCGAACCTGGGTTGCTGAATTCTCTCACGACCTTGTTAACCCATGACGCGCAGCTCGTACCAGTCATACGGATGCTGCCATCGCGTGATTGACTTTCACTTCCGGCAGCATGTCGGTCATGATATCTAGGGCAGAAGGGTTTTCTCGGGCCAGCTGATGGAAGAGGTTGGTCACGAAGCGCATGTTTTGACATCATCGACCAGGACTATCCACGACGCGCGGTCACTGGCCTACAAAGCTTGCAAGTTGCTATCACGCAAAAAATGGGTCAGAGATATGTTCCTGAAGTTTAATCGGTCAAGGTACAACCCCCGGGTTTCAAAGTTTCTTTTGTATACAAATGACTTCTTATTCACCTGTTCAATTTTCTGAATAGATCCCCACAGCACTAGATGTCCCAGGCAGCCTTTCCCCTCCCGTATGGTACATTGTACTGGTATCTTTGAAGCCCAAATAACAACAAGCTGTGATTTCCAAACACCGTATAGCATTTCCGCCCGCTGCAATCTCCAAGGCCCTACCTCTTGCGCCGAGTTCCGTGTCCGATCCCATTATTCCCCTTTATGATGGTATGTTGCGTGTGTCGCCCTTCCTGAGCACCCAAAGTAGATGTCGCAATCCGTTCCTTCGCCACCGGTTCCGTTGCCCATTGTCGTGATTTCTGACCCAGAAAGTGAAGCCTTATAATAAGGTTTTGGTATCCCCGGTCAAACGACCCTTATAGCCTCACCCCGTATTATTAAACCCGAGAAATAGTAAAGTGTCGTATAGAAAAAGACCAATTCGATTTGATGGAATCGTGATCTTGCATGTAGCATTTGTCGACCCATTTTCCGAACGCCATTGACGCCAACGTGATTCAGTTTCGTAACCAAGGCAGCCATTCCACCTTGGGGGTGGATGAACGTTGAAAGTGGTTTGCTTGAGAGGCACAACCTTGACAGCCACGTCCCTCGCGCGCCACCGGGATAGGCATCAGTTCATGCCTCGCGCTTGACCGAGGTGGGTGTCCCGTCATCGGAGTGATCTCCCGGCGAACGTCGGTTGTTGTCGGTTGAAGCATTCTCGCCATCCTTGTTTCCGCAGCCCTTGACGAGGCGGTGTCTCTACAATGTTCGTTAGCGATGTTTCTCAGTGTCAAGGATCGAACTATGAAAGTGGGAAGCCATACCTTCAAAGCATCCTTCCTCGAAAAGCTCTTATCGCAAAAATTGCAAGGGAAGGGCTTGACGGCCAGATGAATTCGCTTGTGTCTCTTCAGATCGTGGTTCCTGTTGAATGATTGTGGGCACTGGTCGCACTTAAAAGGGCGCTCCGTTTGGGCGTTTGCTTGACTGCCGTGGCCATGACCATACATCGAGGGACCCATGTGGTGCGGGTAGCCAACGCCCATACCAGACACGAGAGACATTTGATGCCCTGGGGTGTTGAGGTTCGACATGATAGGCCCTCCCATTGGAGGAACGCCATAAGCGTATCGACCGTATGGCTGAGGAGGTGCCATTCCGGAAGGGTGGGGCATAGAGGCCAAACCCCTTCCCGGTCCGGCAGAAGTCGTGGGAGACGGTGCGGTCGGGGATGTATGCGATTGGAAGCCGGGGAATCCAGATTGCTGAGGAGCTGAGGATGCGTAGTAGGATGGTGCAATGGATGGTCGGGACTGCGCATATGAGTCAACATTCGAAGATAGAGCACCAGGCGTGGGAGGCTGCGTCGAAACTGGAGTCTGAGAACCGAGAATGGCTGTTTGCGCAGTTTGAGAGGCCTGGGAAGGCAAACTAACTGGAGTAGATCCTGCTTGGGAATAAGCCGCTTGGGAAAACTGGTGACCCTGGCCGTAGGAGGGGCCCGGGAGACCCTCTCCGCCGGTTGCTGGGGACTGAGAAGTGCGGGAGTATGGCAAGGGGGATTGCTGTTCGTAAGTGCTCGCTCGTGAGGAACCGTAGGGCGATTGCTGGATGGCTTGCGGTGTCCCAGAGCTAAGCGCGTAGGAAGAGCTCTGAGGGGTCGGCCATGCTCCGTGCTGCGAATAGTAGTGTGAGCTTTGGGAGCTGGTGGTGTTGACACCAGAGGAGAGGGGGCTGAGCCCTTCGCCCGTCACTCCTGAAGGCGATGTTAGACCTGAGCTGGCGGTATTTGGAGAGTGGTGCGCGTTGGAGGCTGCGGAGGAAGAGGAGGGAGGAGCCGACGACGGATTCGTGCACGTCGCCGGCCATGGTGAAGGAGTGTGTGTAATCTGATTTGAGTAATTGAAATAGTTCCTCATACTAGGGATATCTTGGTTTGTCGATGGTAGCTGGAAAGGAGGCAAGGCTTGGGTCGCCTGTCGGCGAGCCGTAAAGCTCTGGGAGGTTTCCATTGCCATTTTGTAAAGAATATTCTCCTTTCTTTGAAAAAAACCGGGAAGGTCGATTGTCAATCTCTACGGAGAAGGTTTGTAGTCTCCGTGTGACCCGCTACCTTGAGCTGGGCGTTGCCTGATGGTGTAGCTTCGTCGAAAGGGTTGATCCTCCCGGAAAATGCTGATGGTCGAAAAAATGGGGCCGACGGCTGAAAAGAGTTGGCACTCAGGCGCAGGCACTGAGGAATGAAGGAGCGGGACCGGTAACTCTTATGCTTCTTCTCGCTCCTGGCTGCTGATTTGTCGGTGTCGATCGACTTCAGTTACCCCGTGCCAAACACGATCGTGAGTCTGCTGCTGCCGACGTGTCCAGAGAAAGACCGGGGATTATTGCAGGTAGATGTATGTCCAAAGACGACTGAGTTTAAGGGTGTCCAAAACAAAGTTCAGAAGTACTTGGCGGAGTGGAGGAAACTAGATCGATGGTATGCAGGAGATGATGATGAGAAAGAGAAGATGTCCCTCAGGGTAAAGTATGTCTGCCAATGGAAAGATCGAAGGAGGCTTTGTGCAGGTTTTAAAAGCTATCCTGGTTGGGATGTCGAAAGGAGTTATCGTGCGTCGATCACCTTAGGGCGCCAGTCCAGTCCGTCCCTCCATCCACTGTGGAGGCGGCTGTCGAATATATGTAGCTTCGCAATGGTGCGGGACTTCGTCTTGGGGGCTAACCCAGGTTTTGTTAGGCCAAAAGCCAGCCAGGCTTTAGTCCGGGAGGGCTGAAGGGGGGCTTGAGAATGGGTAGTCGGACACCAAAAACTGAGAAGACCCTGGCGCCTCAGCTCCAAGTACCGGGGGTGTACTGTCTGACAATGGATGGGATAATGAGGAGGGTAGCTTCTGCCCTACGGAACGAAAAGAGTAGTATAGAACCTCGCGATTGGATTCTTTGCTCCGCTGGCGGAGGCGACAGCGGGAGTTGTTGGAATGTCTGAGGTAGGTAAAGCGGGGAGAGGATGGAAGAGAGATGTGATCAAAAGGATGCTTTTCTCTCTCGTTCAGTGTCTCTCCAGCAATTCTGTCTCTGACTTTCCCTCTCTCTCTTCTCTGTTATGTGTCGTCCGGGCTTATCATTCATCGAGGTCCAGCGGGAAGAGGTACCAAGGTCTAGCACCACGCAGCTGGGTGGGTGAGAGTAAATCAAGTTCAGATAGTTCTCAACACTCGAGACACCTACTGACCTCCGCACTGCTGGTACCTTACCTGGAAGACGGGCGACAGTGGCGTATTGAATGTCCCTTAGCTTGGGGCAGCAGAGTCTGGGCGTTACAGGTCGAAGACGGAATACAAGCAGGCTGCCGGGACGGTGGGTTTGAAGAAGGGGGTGGGCTTCTCAAAAAGTAGGCGCCAGTCTCTGGAGATTAAAGGTTAATATTTCATTGACGGACGAGGTAGTCAGCCTCTGTCTGGTGTGTGCTAAGTACACAACCAAAGGTAGGCATCAGGAGTGCGCGAGGCTCCTTGCCTTGGGGAAGCACACGGACGAGGAGGGTGAGTACAAGGAGGGAGGGGAGGGGGTGAGGAGCGACTGGCAGCCAAAGAGACCTGGGCAAGGGGGGCTCAAGGGTGTGGATGCACAGTAAGAAGACGCATGTATCTGTGGATTGGCTTCAGTGATTGGGTTGGAAATGGAAGTGGAAGAGGGAGTGCGAGAGTGGATGGGAGTGAGGCAAGTGTCGTTTCTGCAGAGAGCAAAGGCCGTGTTCCAGCCAGGTCTGTCATCAGTCAGTAGCCATTGCTGAGGAAGAAAAGTAGGGGGGAGGGGCCAACCTGCCAGCCGGAAAAGAAACGATGAAAGAAGCAATAGGCGGCGTGTGCGAGTGAAAGAGAGAAGGATGGGGTGTCGTCTGAATGGTAGACGCGGTAAGGAAGATGGGTAGGTAGTCGACGACGGGCCCTACTTGAAGTCTTAGACGGGAAATAGAGAGACAGGCAGTAGTAGAATGCTGGAAAGAAAGGAAAAGGGACAGAAAAACGGACAGTCCAAAATGTCGAGGCCAGAACCCTGACCTCGAGACTGGCTGCAAGGCAGAGGTACTCTGTACAGAGGACGGATACCTGGCTTTGCTTTCTTGTTCAGGCGAGACTCCCCAAATCCCCCTCCATGCACCAACGCCAGCACCAGGCCGCCGGATTCCCATCTCCCTTGTCCCCTGAGTTTGACCTTTCCCAGTCGAGCAGCAAGACGCATGTGCTTGGCTGCTCGCCCGCTGGCATCTGGTTTGGGGTCTGGGTCAGGTCTTTGCCCACTCGTAGCGGGCCAGAAGAAGAATAGCGAGGTAGCTTTTTGCGGCGAAGCGACGTAATAAGCTACATGGTATCATGCTCGAAGCGTGTTTGTTGTGGTGCTCCAATCAACCTTCTTTTTCTTTTCCCCGAACTGGCAGACTTTGGACGACGTCGAGTACGAGATTGGAATTGGCTTTTCGGAACGAATGAGCCAATGTAACAACGCCGCCAGCCTGATGATCGGGAGGGAAAATGACCGTGTGGGTAATATACCGGGAGACGAAGAAGGACGGCTATCCTGCGGGTGCACATATGGGCGGCTGCCTGTAAGTAAGGCAAGGCAGTGACCGAGCAGACCGGCTCGAGGTACCGTGCCCGCGAGTGCAAGCACGAGCGCTGGCAGGCAATGAGAAAGAGTCCTGTACCTCCATCTCGGGTTGGAGAGCTGGGATCCCATCAGCTAGGGCCAGCACAATCCCTGTCCCGGAACCTCAGCTTATTCGCACTTTGACCCGTATTATTGCTGGGCCCACCCTAGGCCATTGTCCTCGGGCGCGACCTCCTCATCCAGAGACAGTGAAGTGATTGCTTGCGTAGGTAGTTGCACACCGTCAGGTACAGAGGGCATCGTGCTGTGTGTGGGTGCTGACAGTCCTGTTCTTTGCTCTGCTCTGCTCTGCTCTGCTTTGCTGTGCTGGACTGGACTGGCACTGTCAATCATCTTGCCTTGGGCGGTGGGCTCTGTTGGGTTTGGGTGTGTGTCTCTAGGATCGACTACACGCACCCGGGGGTATCCCCGGGAGAAGCGACATTGACGCTGCCTCCATGTTCTGGGTTAGGCCCTGCAGCTGCTCAACCCTTTACCACAGACCCGAGGTCACTATCTGGGTCCAACACGCAGTCTGGTCTGCTGCGGTGTTGCTCTCCCGTTATCCCATCTCATCTCATCACATCCCACCTCCTGAAGCGATGTGATGCTGGCGGGTGCTAACTGGATGGCCAACGTCATTGCGGTGTCTAATGCTGCCGTACAGTGTGCAGCCTGCCTCAACCATCTGGGTACAGATGATAGGCCAACGGGGGGAGGCTCTACCTAGAGCAGACACCGTCGCAGACTCCTTGGTGTTTTTGGGCACGAAAATCGGCGTGTGGCCGTCCACTCGTCGTGATGGGGAAAGCAATAGCTGACAGAAGCCAGGTCCTGCTTGGCATGGGAGCGTCTCGCCACATCTTAGATGACACCTGGGCTCGTGCATAGCCATGAGCTCGAGCGGATACCGGGGAATGACGGCGCTGGGACGCGGTATGAAGACCAGCGCTGAAGACCGCCCGTGCGATCAAGGGCCAAAAAGGATCATCGTTTGGGAGGTTGCATTCAAGAAGCGAGACCTGATGCGCTTTTGGATTTTCGTCATATCTAGCGTTCCTGGAGTTTCAGCGCGACAAAGTGCAGTGGCTGTTTTGTATCCCACGCAGAAGGTAGTTACGGATACCAGGGGCGGAATCCGGCCAGGAAGGTTTGCCCGCGGGTGAAAGAGAGTGATGGGAACGGGCACGCGCCAGCGGTTCCCTTCGCAGTGTCGTACCCAGGTATTATCAGATGAGGCCTTCCTTTCTTGTTGGCTTGAGAGGATTGATTGATGCTTGTTTCCTCAGCAGATCGGGGCACATGATACCGTTGGATGATGTCCCGCTTGACCCGGCGGCATATCTTAATCATCCGTTTGGCGTCCGTGGCCGATGGCCGGAGATCCCATGTCGGCACAGGTCATGCCAATGTCTGTCATCGCGGAACGAGCAGAGAGAAGCAGACTGACACTTCACTTGTCGACGTTGGGGTGCATCGGGAAATCTGAGATGTGGGTTGGGTTGGTTCTCTCCCCCAGCGGCGGCGCTCAGCTCGCGCTTCAGCCCGCAGGGGTCGAGGCGGGTATCTCTTTGCTGTCTCCACGGGCCCCTGGCTCTGTGTCAAGTACCCCAAAGACGCCCGCCAGGGTTCAGCTTGTTCACAGACGAGGTAAAGCGAGAAACGCTATCGTTGCTGGTTTAGTTGACCCGTCGTTGCGCGCTCCCAATTGAAGCTCGGACAATTTTGCGCCCCAGTGCCATCTGATCTGATGAATGATGAGATGGCTCGTGGGCTGGCTTGACAGGCTGTCACAGGCGCATGTACATACATGGCAGCCCGCTGCGGCTGCTCGAGCTTTTGCACAACGCCCTCCGTCATGCATCCATCCCATCGTCAAGCCCAAGCCGCGCGACTATGCGGCGGCCCGGTCCAATACCTTCATAAGCTTGACGTGACGGCTGCTTCAATACTTCAGACGAAGTCTTTGCCATCCGGACTAGAGAAATTGCATATGCAAAGCAAAGTCTGGGATGCCTCAAAGCACGTCCGTTTTCAACTTCAACACCTGGAACTCCCCGGAGAGGTCGGTTCACTGCCGCCTTCGACCCGGCTTCCTTTCTTTGCTCTTTTTCCAGTTGCATCAATCCCGATATCATTCGATGTCCGCTGGTCTTTCAAAGAGTGTGTGTGTGTTGTCTCCTTGCCTGCCTCGGCCATGTAGAATGCCGCCCCAACGTCCAACGTGGGTGTCGTCGCTTGGCCGGCAGGCCGTCTTCTTGCTTTTCCCTGCAATTCCGTCTAGTCCTGGCCCTCGGTTTCCTGAGCCAAGGCATGCCAAACGTGACCGCCGATTCCTCTGCAGACCGCCACGCCCTCAGCTGAACCAATTCATTGCAGCATTTCGAGGCAGGGACTTGCTCCATTCGCTGGGACCAGGGATTCTCCTTGGACTTGGCCCAGCCGTGTCTCGCTCTACTGGCTCTTCCGCCAGGTGCATGCGCTAGCCGCCAGCTAAGAGCGCCACTACTGCATGGTCCAGCTGCGTGGGAATGCATACGGCTTAGCATTGTCGAGGTGCCACGGTGCCATGGTGCCGGCGGGGAGGGGAGACCATCTGCACGTTTGATCGGGTTTGTTCTGTTGATCATGACATGGCTAGATTCCGTTTCCACGAGCGAACCGAGCTGGGATGCCACAAGGATGCTTCCGTTCCGAGCCAGCGAGAAAGTCGGCATTGAGCAGCAGAAGACCACGTTTGACGTGGCTTCTTTTTCCCTGCGAGGAAAAAGGGAAGAAGTTGGGTAAGCGGTGCACTCGATGCATGCCTCGGCCCTGCACCCATTGCTAGTCCACATTGCGACGGGAACTGTGGTGACTCGACAAGTGACAGCAAATGCAATGTCCCCATCATAAGCCTGCAGCTTCCTATTGATCATGCAGGGGCTGTTCCTCATGTCGACGAGGGGCCTTTTGACATTGTAAACACCCGTAAGCGTGCCTCACATGGGTTGGTTGTCCCATCTCTCACCGCAACGGTTGAAGTTGGTCTTGTCCTCTTGCACTTTATGTCTCCTGCGTACCATCATGCTGCATGAGCCTGGTCGACCATCGGTATTAGACCTAAGCGACGTTGTGAGTGCTTTGCGGCGGAGGGGGTTCGCGTCGTTGTCATCAAAATTGTGCCGGCGCTGCTTGTGCCTTGTGCGAGTCCCATGCACCCATCCATGGGCCCACTCCCACGTCGCACTCCTCTCCCAGACGGGAGGGACGCCGGGGTTCCATGTGCGTGGTGTCGTTCCGCTCTTGGCTGCCCCGACACCGCGTGCCTCTTCATGCCTCCCTCAACTCCTGTCTCCCCAGGTTTGTTCCAGCTCCCCTCCCCGACTACCGCCAGAATAGTCTAGTCCTGAACCGTCCTAAAGCCTGAACTGGACGATGGGCTTACCTCCTTCTGGGAATTTTTGACGAGCGTTAGGGAGCGTGTTCTGGGCACCCTCCTTTAAGGTTGCGTAAAGGAGACATGACCTCAAGATTGAATGGTGTCGAGCTTCTTAAGCTTGGAGAGTATGGCTACTGCATCGCCAGCCGATAATGAACTCGATATGTCTATATTGTTTCCAATTTTAGTGCTTTGCGAAATTGACTGACCTACCCATGTAAATTGGTTACCTGGAGTAGGTCTTTTTCCGCGATTGCGGATTGGCGTCAGTCACATCTTGTGTAACCCATTTTGGGCTCACGTCGGGCAAACAACGACGCGTATGTAGTGTCAGTCAAGCTCCCGGCACGGCTGCGCTGCTTCGCCGTTACACCTTTTTTATTTTACTTAAAGTTGGACCTTTTGTTGACGGTGGTAGAAATTCTGCGAGAAGATGGGTTTGACCACGGATGCATGTGTTTGGCCATGCACACCGTTGGAGATTGGAACGTGGGGGCAAGATCGTGGCTTTTCACAAGCCGTCATGTATGCGTGAGAAGGAGAGGACGTGCTCCTTGAAGTGAAAAGCTGGTGCTGGGATCGTCGCACCCATGGCAAGAGCCAGGGAAAAAGCCACCACTGCCCACCAGTACATATGGCTACGTAGTGCAGATCGAGGTTGCAAAACGGCAGTGAAAACTTTCCCGCCATTTTGCCATAAGCGGCAGGGGTTTGTTTCTCGTCAGACAGCCACAGCAGCAGGTCCCATGCTGATCATGCTTGATGAGTGAGGCTAGAATGTCTCCGTGGCTCTTCCCAGCATGTAACACGCCTGCGGAATCCAACGATGGAAGCTGGGGGTACACATACCGTTGGAAATGGGCCAAAGAATGAGCCGTCCTTCTCAGGACAGACGACATAATCAAGCCTCATTGTCCGATCCGTATCCTGGGCCGTCGGTGCCTCGAGACAAGATGGGGCTTTGCGAGGGCATAGATGGTGCTTGTGAAACAAAACATCATGTATGGTACCAATGCCGGGCCAGGTCGACCAGATGCGTGTATCGTCCTTTTAGAGGATACATGTGAGATAGGATGACACGCGGACCTAGTGAGATTGGGACGCAAACAGAATTGCATGCTGTTTTGCTCAGACGGGTAGTTTATCCTCCGTTGCGACCTTGAGTCGATGTACCCTCAAGAGAATGGCGTAGGAAGTTGCCGAAGTCGTGTTCTGTCACAGGGAATCGAGAGGGAAGAAAGAGCTTAGACCGCAGGCGTTGCGAGAGGTGACAGAGATCTAAAGACCGCTGAAAGATTGTGTGAGAAGCATCCTTTGGTAACAGCGACGATCTGGACATTTCAAAACGTCTTTCTGAAGCCATGGTCCCAAGGTCAGCACTCGTAGTAGTGTACTCGCAGAAGCCTATGTTTGAGGAGTCTTGGTTGAGCAGAGGCGGGTGGGCGAGGCGTGGCAGAGGCGCGTCGTCGGGGGTGTCGATATCCGCCACACGCAGCATGTAAGGCAAGGTAGGGGGTAGGGAAGGCCCTGTCGGAAGGTGCCATTGAGCTGTAGGCAGCCAGCGATACGGACGTAGTGTGGTTCCGAGCCCTGGCACGGACAGGGGATAGTGTCGATTGCTGAGGGAGCGTTTCCGACCTGTCGGGCGAGCCCCCGGATGGTTCCTGTTTGGTGTTTGTATGTGCATGTTAGGGACCTCATCCGGTCATCCATCGCGTCGGATAGACACCTGACACGGATGACGAGTGACGGCGGATGGTGACAAGTAAGAACAAGGGTGAGGAAGGGTCATCGGCAGGATGGATCCCCATCCCGCCAGCGAAGGCAGGGAGAATGAATGAACGAATGGGTGGAAGTTTGAGGCTATCGTCAGTTGCTGTCGCAGGCATTGGTACCCGGCGTGGTGGCAGGCAGGCGGCAGACGCACAATAAGATGCGGCGCATGGGAGGCGTATCGGCTTCGCAGGCGGAGGATCAGCGCCACCTTGGGCGGGCAACAAACCATGGTGGTTAGAGGGCAGGCCTTTTCAGGGGTCGAGCGGGAAGGCTTTCAGAGCTAGCAAGACCGTAGACGGGCCAAGGGCAGGCCGGGCCAGACCAAGTCAGACCAGTGCAACGCGGGCAGGGTGGCATCGGGACCGAGATGAAAATTAGATGAGCGGGCGGCGTGTGATAGGTTGGGAGTCTCCGCAAGTTGGGGGTGACGGGCGACTGGTTTGTCTGTCTGTCGAGGGGCGGGCTCTCGTGGTGCTAGGAAGGGGCAAATGCAATATTTGCTGCGAGTTGTCGGCGAGTACGACTGATCAGGACGGTGGGTTGGCGAGCTGTGATGTTGGTCCGGTCTGGCGGTGACAGCTTTCAGCTATTACTGCGGCGCTTGGCCAGTTCCGGGACGGGATTCTGGTCGACAGAGAGAGGGGGGCGGTCATGTTCTCGGATCTTGGCACATGATGCGAGAGGATCGGGTGGGTTGAAAGGGTGCTGAGTAAGAGAAAGAAAGGGTCTTGATTGAGGTGACGATGCGTCGTGGGACCCAGTTTCGAGGATCGAGGTGAAGAAGCTTTGGGGTCTGTTGGTTTGGCTTGGGGTACTGTATCCAAGCGAATCGTTTGAATCCGAGAGTTCGGTCGGGGCTGCAACGGCTGGCAAGCCATGAATGGCAATCTGCGATCAAGACGGAGGCGACTCAACACAGGAGGCGTTCTGGCCCCGACAATGAGGCACGGGCAGGGAGAAGAAAAAGAACGTGTTCATCGGCGGGTGTTGAAGTTGGGTGGAGATGGAGGGAGGTAGGCCCACGGGTGGAGGTGGAAGGTGGAGGTGGCAGCAGCCCCATGGCAGATGGCAGATGGCAGTCGCCCATGGCAGTCGTACCTGCCTTCCTCACTCTCGACCTACCTGACGCATAGGATACTATTCGTACCTACCTAAGGTACTACTAGGCAGGTACTTTACCTTCCCTGCACCTTCTTTCACTGCAATTCTGTCCACTCACCGTTGGTCCTTCTCCTTTCTTGAAGGTACCTTACCAACACTGAACCAGCATCCAAGGTGAGTTGAGGTGTCGCGCATACTCAACAAGAAGGTAAGGTGAGGTCCGGTACGACGAATACCTACCTACCTTTGGGAAGGAACGAGCCACCTGCAATGACAGGCACCCCGTAAGCTGCCATGACTGCACCTATGACACTCGAGTCTCAGGGTCCAGCCCGGCACCACCCCCCGCGCTTCAGGATTTCAGGATTTCAGGACTCCCTCCAGCAAGGCAGGCCAGTCGCGTCTGGACTCCTGTACTTTGTTTCTTACTTTTGCCTTGTGCTACCTCACCTATGGATACCCCAACTAGCTTACCTACCTGACGATGTATTCGTCTGATGTACTCTGTAGCCCTCTCCACTTCCTAAAGAGGCAAGGCATCTGAACTCCACACACAGCACAGCGGCACAATGTAAGCGCCAAAGCCACTCAACCCAGCAAGTCGGTCCCTTCCTCTCTCGAGGCTCCCAGTGAGCGCCCCCTGACGGCCTGTGCTTGTTTGCTTGTTGATTCGTGCTTCATGGCTTGCAGCGGCCGCCTGCCATCCCAGCCCGAGTCCAAGTCCAAGCAAAGCCAAGTAATGGGACTAACCTTGGTCCAAGATACCTTACCTTACCTAAAGCGCCTTAGGTAAGGCAGGTAAGTTCCCGGGGGACGACTGCCTCAGCCCCCTAGCGACGCCCGTCCCGGCTGTCTGGTTAGGTTTGAGTGAGGGTCTTGGTGGCACGCTTCAGAGACGGTCCACGACACACAGGCCTCCTGTTCGCTCTTCAGGTTTCGACAATCGCAATCAAACTATCCCAAAGTACTGCACCTTAGCCATCCTTCCCCATCTCCAAATCATAGCCTCTCCACCCTCTCTCTCTAGGTCACATCACACCGTCGGATTTGCTGCTTCCCGTCATCGTCGATCTGTTGTTCATCTCCTGCTACCTTGCTCACCTTACCTACCTGCGCTACCTATTACGCAAGGTACAAACTGTTTGAGAGCCTCTTCTTACCGCTCAAACACCTTCAACCCCTCCAAGCTCCCGTCCCACGTCGACTCCTCCGTCACCGCCAGCGCCACCCTCCAACGGTCTGTGAGCCATCATCGCGGCAGCCGTCAAGATGTGTTCCTTCCCTTTGCCAGCCGCCAACCTCTGCCGCCCACACCTGCCCTGAAGCAGCACAGCGTGTTCACGCCTCAAGCCTAACCTGTCCAGAAAGAGCTACGCCACCACGAAAGTTGCCTGTCTCCTTTCAGCCTTGTCGATCTGGAGTTCAGTCTTCACCATCTCTCCTGCTAGCATCATCTCCCACGCGAACCACCTCCCAATATGCCTCTTTCTCGTCACCACCATTCGACAGCCCTCCCTTTATTCTAAATTCCCCTTTGAACCACCCTCTCTTGCCATCTCTCCCACGGAGCTTGTCCCAACCGCCTTCCATCTAGTTGATCTTCAAGGTTTAGCTGGACAGCGAAGTGGCACTTTCAAAGAGATCATCCTTGTTACGCTCATATCACACCATCCTTTCCTGTACCGTCTCCCCCGCGCCCGCACTTGTCCACATACGACATCAGCTTTTCTCAACAAACCAAGCCTCTGGCCCTGTCTAGGAGCCTGGAGCTCGGACAACACGATACTTGGAACGGACTTCCAACGTCCTCGGTGCCTTGGTCGACATCATCTTTGTTACCTCTGTGTCGATCGATCCCAGATCATCGTTCCGGCGATATTGTGCAATGACTGGAAAAGCCTACTAGTACACTGGCGGCCCTAGGGCACAGAGAGTGCGATTTCGACACCGACGACGACTTTGGTCAGAAATACTGCTCTGTAAAGCACACTAGACCCCAACTACATGTGCTCAGAGGGGCTGCCTAGTCAGAGAGCAAGTGGCTTACCTCCCATAGTCATTCGACTGTTAGCAATTGCTCGCTTTGTCGGTCATAACTACTGTGTTTTGTTTGGCTGCGTGTCTGGCGAGCTGTACAAATGAACAGCACATGACACTCTCGCTGACGCTACACCGACGTCTTTTGTGCGAACCACCAATACGAAAATCAAAGGGTTCGAGGCTCCGTAGGCTCGGTAAGTGTGCTCGTTCGGGTCACTCCAATGTAGATTTCTCGTGGTTCTGTTGCATTAACCAGAATGTCTTAGACCTTGTGTTCAGGTTGCAGGATTTCCCGATTGTCTGGCTAAATGGCCTTGAAACCACGACGTACGGCGAGATTGTAAGTATGCATTCGCTTGCAGGCATCAGCTAGCTAGCCAGAGCGAGAACAAGTCGGCGATTTCTCGTCCTGGGCCGCCATCCATTGTTCATGGTCACTACGACGTTCTACAAAAGACATGGCCGTTTTGCGTTCGACACCCTCAGGTGCGTTCGCCCTGAATCAGTCTGCTGGTAAGTGGAAAGAGGCATCATTAGCCAAGAAGATGTATTCTCCATGACATCTTCCTTCACCTCCCATTTTGGATGTCACAGCCAAAGTATGTCATGAGCAAATACACGAGATGCTTTTGGCACACTCAAAACAAACCAACGATGCCTCTCTCTGGCTCCGGACCGACGCATTCGCAGCAATGTGAGGTGGTCATTTGCACTTCCAATTGCGCTGAATGAAAGAAGTGGCGCTGTCAATAGATCCTGCGAGCCGTGGTCTCCTGAGACGATGCTCTTGTTTTGTGTCAGCCCTGCGTATGCGAGACAGAACCTCGATTCACCAAGGCCGGGCATAATCGTCCTGTACATGAATACCTGGGCGCATTTGTACCTCGCTTCAAGCACGGAGCATATTGAGTATACGGGTCGTTCTCGCAGCCTCGCGGCTCGTCATGCTCCGCTCAACATCAATAGCAACGATAGTCTGGACAATTTATCGGGGGCGCATAGGAGTAATGAGTCCACCGCGTCCTTTCACGCAATATGACCGACAACAAAAACGGACCACGATCTCGCCGAATGATCGCCTATCAGGTGGTCTTGACTATTCAATACCAGTAACGACCAATGACAAGGTCGATGGTTCGTCACGTTGTGGCGAACGGATTGAGGTCTTGAAAACTTATTGCAAAGATTGCTGCTATTCCAACGAGTCCAACTGGATTGGCTAGAGACTTCCTCAACATACTCCAACAAGTATCGAAGAATTGCAGTAGATGCATCCCTTCTTTTCACTAAGCTCTGAATCCCGTTCTTCTGAACACGACAGTTCGCTAGCAAAAGTAGCTATGATACCCCTGCATCACAGCTGCACCGCGACCTTCACTGCCTCAATGTTGATACACACACCTGCGGTCATTTTCGGGGGGGGGAGTGCAGCACAATGCGCTAATATGAGGTCTGAGACGCCCCCATTGCTTTTGGGAAACACAATCGCACTAACATGACATTCTTGGGGCAGAGAAAGACCGCTAGTCTCACGTCTTTCATACTTGGGCTCACCATATTTTCCTGGTATCCAGAAGGCTCCTCTCCCTCCTGTCGACCGTCCCGGTCATACCCGTATCAAATCCGGTGAAACTTGTTTTCCAGATGGGGTCGACGCGATCCTACTTGCAGCCGCGGTTCAGTGCTCATCAGTCAATTTCAGCCCTCCACACGACACACTTGTTCCGGGCTTTGGAACCCTCCGAATTCTTCACGCCTATTGGAATATGATGCCGTTTACATTGCCTCCGTTGTTGAGAGAACTCGATCGCTCTCTCTTGCTTTGTTTTGTCCTTCAATAGGCGCAACAGTCAGGTGAGAGAAACACACCTAGAGGACGAGATATTCCCCACCTGATTTTCCGCATTTGTCCGCTCTTTTACCCGGGCCATCATAGCCTACAGGTCCAAGACTACATGGCTCATTCGCCAGCTGGCGGGAAATCGAGATTGGGCCTTCAAAATTGTCTCGGCGAGGGCGACGCTGAGGTGACACCTGGAACCTCCAGACAGATATGGCAACTTGCCTTTTTGGAGGAGAAACATGGCCGCCTCGAAGCATTTGTTCTGTTGAGGCTCATTTAGTGGTGGCTCTGGCATATCTGCCTATCAATCACCGAAGAGCGCCGAGGAGGCAAGAGGAAACAAACATCGTGCCGGTCTCTCTTGACCTTTCTTTTAGGCTATGAGGCTTTTCCAACGACGCGGAAGATGAGAGTCGCGGCCCAGAAACAACAGCAATCGGATGAGACCAAAGCAAAACGCAGTAGCTTCTTTCCTTATTTCTTTTTTCTCGGCGTTCTTTTCCTTCTTGTCCTTGCCAAGTTGGGACGTCAAGATCAAAGACACCGAGATCTAAACACCGCAAAGGCTAAACGCTTGCTTTGTGCAACCATCGTCGGAGGGGTTTATTCCCAATCGATGGATCATGACACAACCTCCGCCCGGCCGTCCAAAGTCGTCGCGGCTCGTCAAACCGTCTCGCGCCCTCTTTGGGGGCTTATCACTTCTATCATATCTGATCAGACTAGTAAGCGAGGCAATCGAAAAGAAACGTTTGTCGCCGTCGTAGAGTGACGACTTATAGTTGAACCATGTTTAACATATTTTGAATCTTGACACAGACATCTGGAAACACTCCCTTTGCCCTCACTTTCGCTCAATATGACGCATCACATTGCTATGACTTGCGGCAAAGCCAGTGAATGTAGGAGAAATTGAACACCGAGAAAGAAAGAACCAAAGTCACCCGATCAACAGTTTGACCCCGTACGGAGGGGACACTTGCCAATCCCAAAGTGGTCAAAACAACGATCCAAGATATGGCAACCCATGCCCCCCGCCCTATCACCTGCCCAGTCCGATGGGGACTGCAAAGATCATCTCCGTCTTTGAACCAATGGCGATAGTAACGGACATGAGGCAATCGTGGGCGTTGGGAAAAAGAAAACGCTCCGGTCGTTCCGGCGGTGGCGAGTCCACTCCCCTCCCCCTCTCTAGCTCAGCCTTCGGTGATGGCTTCGGTGTCGTGCATCTATTTGTCTACCGGAGGCCAAACCGACCCAATCCCACCTTCCATCGTTCACTGCCGACGGCCCGCTCCGTCCTGATCACGGGGCCTCCAACCTTTTCCCAACGACATGAACCATCGACACCCTCCTCCGCGCGCGAGGGTCTTACTCTCTCTGGCCTTGGAACCTGAACTTTGCAGAGTCTCTGGAACACAAGAATTGTGACAGGTCGATTAAGCAGAAACCATGACGATGTGATTCCTGACCAATACCTGTCGCTTTCACTCCATCTCTTACCAAACCCATCACGCGTGCGTGGACGACAACCACCACCACCACCACTACCCCTTATGTATGTCGCACATGCGGGCGGCGGCCCGCGCTTCTCTGTGGGTGGGCGACGCATCGTGAGACCATCCTTCTGCATAGCCATCGAACCACGATTTTTCTGAACCTCATCTTTTGAGAGGGGGTTCCCATCTCAAGCGGCCCCCGAAAGAGTCCAAGACGTCACCACTCTACCCCTCCGGCCGGAGTCAACGCCGAGACGAGCGTCGACGCCGACGGTATGTCTGAGGACGCACACACACGCACATGTGTATAGATAGGGGTCTCATCACCGGCCAAGCAAACATTTCGGCTCGGGGGTGTGTCTTTCATCGTGTGTTCGTTTCTTGTTCCGCCGGCTTTTTTGAACCACCGTGCCGCAACGCCCACCAGTCCCTCGGGCTCATCGTCCTCCGCCACGATGGCCACATCTACGCCTCACAGGCCTCCGAGCCCGGAAACTTCCTAAGTGGCAAGACAACCGGTGAAGTGCCATATCCAATCGCGATCCAAAGTTGTGGTGTGCCCCGACCATCTCGGTGATGAGCAACTTCGAGACGGGAAACCTTGGTCCGCGTAGACGATGGATGGCGGTGGCTTACGTCCACCAGATAGGAACGGCATGTTGCCAAAGAAAAGAAACGGTTTCTGGCAATCTCATTCATTCTTACAATCGTGAACCAATACAACCAAAAGTAGCTTCTCCCCAAGTTCCCATTTCAATAGCTTTTCCCAGTATTCTCCAACGAAGCTTTCATCCCCGAGACCTTTCCATCTAACCGAGAGACATCCTTTGCCCCGACTATCCAATTGCCTTTCCAGAGTCGGGTGGCTCTCAGCTATCAGATCATTTCAAAATCCATCACGCGTACATTCTCGCCTCCCCCGTTTCACATCAGACATCGATCAAGCGATGGGTGTCGAGGCAATTACAACTTGGAAGCGGGGCGCGCGCTGCCCACAGCCGTGATCTCGTCGTAGAGCAACCTGTCATGTCGTTAGTACATGCGATAGTAGATGTAATCACCGGAAGCCACAATGAAGAGTCATCGCCGACAGGGAAGAAACCTCAGAAGTTTGGGGCGATGATCGAGAAACGGTGGGTGTAGCAAAGGGGGGTAAAACGTACGTGGTGAGGAAGTCGGCGTAATCCTCGCCTGTGACCTGTCCGGCAAAGTACTGCGCGGCGAGGTGGTACTTGTTGCCCTTGGGCGCCTTGCTGGCGAGCTCGTCGGCGGACTCCTTGAGGAGCTTGAGGGCGTAGGCCTTATCGACCTTCTTGCCCTTGTCGGTCGAGACGCCGTGCTTCACCCACTGCCAGAGCTGGGAGCGGGAAACCTCGGCGGTAGCGGCATCCTCCCTGCGTCTTGTGAGTTCCTCGGTTCCTCCCATGATCTGTAGTTGAGCGGGTATTCACTTACATGAGGTAGTTGATGGGAACGCAGCCGACGCCACGGATCCAAGCCTCCATGTAACCGAGGCCGATGTTGAGGTTCTTCTTGATGCCCTCTTCAGTGATGCTGCCGGGGACGTTCATGTTGAGCAGGTCGTTCTGGCCAATCTTAACATCCTCACGGCGGATGAAGAGCTGGTTCGGCGTGGGCATGTGCTTGTTGAAGATCTCAGAAGCAATGGCGGCCAGGGCAGGGTGAGCAACCCAAGTTCTGCAACCCCGTGTTAGTGGCTGACTCGACGACGATGCGAGGCAGTAGAAAGAACGAACCCATCGTGGCCGGCACGCGCTTCGCGCAGCTTGTCGGCGCGCACACCCTCCATGGCCTTGTCGTTGGCGGCCTTGTCATCCTTGATGGGGATCTGAGCCGCCATGCCACCCATGGCGTGGACGCCTCTCTTGTGGCACGTCTGGATGAGGAGCTTAACCTGTTTACAAAGTAAGTATCCTGCGTATCAATCGTAAAGGGACAATCCACTGACGTATGCGTCCATGAATGGAACGGTCATAGTGACGGCGCTGCGGTCGGGCAGAACAAAGTTGGAGTTGTTTCTGAACTTCTTGATGGTGCTGAAGATGTAATCCCAGCGACCGCAGTTGAGGCCGGAGGAGTGATCTCTCAGCTCGTAGATAATCTCGTCCATCTCAAAGGCAGCGAGAATGGTCTCGATGAGGACGGTACCGCGAATGGTGCCGCGGGGGACGCCAACATAGTCCTGGGCGAGGTTGAAGGCGTCGTTCCACAGACGGGCCTCGAGGTGAGACTCCATCTTGGGGAGGTAGAAGTATGGGCCGATGCCAATCTTTTGGGTCTGGTGGGCATTGTGGTAGAAGTAGAGGCCAAAGTCGAAGAGGGAGCCGGAGATGGGCTCGCCGTCGACAGTGACGTGCTTCTCTTCAAGGTGCCAGCCGCGGGGGCGGACGATGAGCGTGGGAAGGGTGCGGTCGGTGCGCAGCTTGTATTCCTTGGAGCCCTGCTTGAAGTCGACCTGGCGGCGGTTGGCGTCGTAGAGGTTGACCTGGCCGTTGACCATGTTCTCCCATGTGGGCGCGCTGGAGTCTACGCAAGGAAATCCGTCAGCACTTGAAGGGGACAGTCACACCGGATCACGACGTTTGGAGACTCACCCTCAAAATCGGCCATGTAAGTCCAGACATCTGAATTCAGGGCGTTGACGACCATCTTGCGGTCGGTCGGACCGGTGATCTCGACTCTACGGTCGACCAGACCGGGAGCCGGAGGGGCGCCCTTCCATGTGGAGTTCTCTCTGATGTGCTTGGTCTCGGGGAGGAAGTCGGGCAGGGCGCCGCGGTCAAGCTCGGCCTGACGGAGCTTGCGGCGCTCAAGCAGCTGCTTGCGAGTGGCATTGAAGGAGCGGTGCAGCAGGGCGAGGAAAGCGAGGGCATCGGGGGTCAAGATCTTGCGCTGGGATTCCTGAATGGAACCCAGCACATTGACGCCCTGGAGAATCGTTTCGGTAGTCGCCATGTTTGCGATGTTTGGTGATGGTGTTTACTGTGTCGACGGTTGTGGTCGGATGGCTGGCTGGTAGGTACGGGTTTCACGTGTTAGAAGAATGCGCAGCTAAGTTGTGAGACAGGACGACAGTTGTGGTAAGCGTTTGTATGGAGGGGTATCTTTAGAGGTCGAAGTTGAAGAGCAATTGATCACAAAAGGTTTGGGAAAGGAAGAAAAGGGTTGACGTTCTGGAAGAAGTAGGCGACAGGACGGAAGTTTGCCGGCTACAGATGACGAGAAAATGGTATGTAATTGTGGTAGTCGAGAGCTTTTGGACGGGTCTAGTTCGAGGAACGAGTGCCGCTGTCGCAAGCTCGGCACAGTCGCCTCGAGCGAGGGGTTGGCCGGCGCCCTTCTCCCATCCATGACATGCCCCCCGGCCTGGGGAATGATGCATGCGAGGAGCAGAAGAGGCAAGACGCAAAGACCCCAGGAACCTCACCGGCTCCACTTGAGGTACACGCAAACGGACCCCATGGACGCCGGCGGGGGATGTATCATGACCTTCCATTCAAGGTACCCGTCCAATAGCGTCCGCCCTGCTCGACGGTAGAGTGCCTAGGGACGAGCAGCCAGCATCCAACCTTGGTCGGCAGTGATCGGGCTGGTTCGGGTGGATGGAGAGCTTCAGAGCCGGACCGCGGGGAGAAGAGGAGGAGACGTCCATGCGCCTTGTGGTGTTGGACAGCCACCCATGAAGCACGGAGGGTTCATCAAAGACGCGCCTTGAGTGACGCTTGTGAAAGTGTGGGGAAAAGGGAAAGGTGTGAAACCGCAGAGCCGAACTGCAGACAAGACGCCAGTCTGTGACTTTGCATGTGCTTGCCCGCCTCGCCCGCTGGAATGTACCTTATCCCATCCTTCCTCCTGCGGAGATGCTCTGCCTTCTTCCCCAAAGCGTCGGTGCATTCCGCTGCAGCGAAATGGCAAAACCAAAATCAGAACTGGGCAGGGATTGACCACTGGCCGAGCAACAGTGACCTCATCCTTCTTCTGACACCTCCACTGGACGGGCAGACGGAGGGGTGGGGTCAAACACCGATAAGACCTTCTGTGAAAGAAACTCTTCATTAATAATTCCGTCTTTGATTCGGGAGCATCGTGAGTGTGCACTGATGTCCTGACTCGAGCATCTTTGGCTGCTTCAATTCTGTTACTCGATCCTATCGAGCAACTCTGAAAAATATTTTCCTGTTGAGGCTTGCGTCTTCATATAAATCCAGGGTCCTGGAGACTTTTTTGCTCCAGGTCAGGGCCGAAGTCGGATCCGCCGCGATAAGGACAGGCACATGTCGCCGCCGGCGCCCAAATTGGAGCCACGGCCACGGCCCGCAATTGAAGCTCTTCTGCTGGGGTGCAGCTGTGTAATTCCTACCTTGGCCGTCAATTCAGCATCAACCGCGATGCTATGATAATTACCATATTCCACACCACCACTGAACCACGAGTCCATTCCAACTTCCCCACCATCTGTATGCTCATGACGCAGAGTCAAGAACATCCGAGCTCTGCCATACAGCTATGTCGATCCGATTCACCGAGATGCCGAGGTTTGCTCTCGATACCCCAGCTTCTCCTAGGCCCAATCAGCTTCCCCACCAAAGCCGACTGTTTCCGGGCCTTTCCGGCATCGATTGTAAGTGCGCTTTGTAGCTTCATCCTACTGACTCGACTCCTAAACATATAACTGTGCTTTGAGTCCAAGGCTTCTATCGTAACAATCAACTTTTGATGTGCAGCTCGAATCTATGGACTGTGGTCTGCCAACCGTACAAGGAAGCTGAGTAACCATTACCGCCCTTGGCATGGCGGTCTCCAATCACCCAATCCTCCAAACTTCTGTGTATACAAGCCACAGCTGTATACCACTGGGCAAGTCATCCAACACCATTACCTTCCTCCTGCCAAACCAACCTGAAATCTCTGTCGAGCCGCAATCCTCATGCTCTGGTGAATCAAGCCCTTGCCGCCCATATGAAGTCCTGGCCATTCATGGATCTGGACGTATGTCCCAACGTGAAAATGAAAGAAAAGTAGAAACTCCGGGCATCATCGCTGCCCGATAATCAAGCAACCCGCCCAAGCCGGCCATGAAAGAATGTCGCCTCCGTTTCTCTGACGCCAAAATGCAATGTCGTCCACTCTCAGGAATTGAGCGTCTTGATCATCATCTTCTCCTTGCGTTTGTCGGCAACAAGCAGCGATCGCGATCCGAAAACCGTTCGGACCGTGTCCACCACTCGGTGGAAACTGCTGGCCGCTCCACGCTCTTGCGTAAATCGTACAATGCATAGGTGTCCTTTCTTTCCATGCTCAATCACTGTCATAATCTCCGCGGCAAATGCAACCTCCTTGATGCTTAAGTCTACTCCTTGTCAGCCATGATAGCGTCTCGGGTCGACTGTTGGACTTACAATTCTTAGCCCCTACGCGGGCGAACACAATGTTTCTCTCCTTGTCGACTTGGATATCTCTCATACCATAACGTCGCCAGTCTTTAAGGAGAATCGCAATTTCTTGGCGAGCTCGCTTGCGCGATATGGCCAGGCACACGTAGCTCGTGGCGGGCTTCACACCAAAAAGCCGAGCCAGCCAATTCTGCTGCACCTCAATGTTGCGCACCCCGCTCTCAGAGCCATTCCAGCTTCTAGCGGAATTTCGGCTCGGCTTGTGTCCAATACCTCGGGTGGGCTCAGGAGAATGAGAATCATCATATTCCGGGCCTGCAAAAGCAGCTGTGTCAGTAAAACAAAGTCAACTGGAGCAAAACACATTACCTGCAATAGCCATCGTGTTCTCTGATTTACCCTTGTTGCTCTTCCAAAACAGAAGACCAAAACCTTTCTTCTTTGCCGGCACCGGTGGGGGTACAACATGAGGCTGGATCTCTGATCGAGCAGGGTCGGTGGACTGACTTGTCATGCTGTACGCCTGTGTCTCTTGGGTCGCAACAGTATGGATACTGCCCTCTTGGGAGGTGCTGTCCTTCGAGGATCGCTTGAACCACAATGACTTCTTCTGCTTGCCGGGCCCGCTGCTGTAAGTTCCCGTCGATGGCGTTGGCGGCTCGTCTGTGCCGGAAGCTCCGTGCATGTATACATATCGCTCGTCAACTGGGTCACCTTGAGCTGGGCGGTCGGCCGTCTTCTTCCGCACGTTGAGCGGCTTGGGAACGGGGCTCGTCGCACTAGGAGAGTTGACCACCCGTATCGTGTCGCCTCGTCCGACAAGATACTCCAACCCATCTGCGTTGGCCCGGCCACTTGGGGTCTTAGGCGGGGCAGAGACGATGCGGTTTCTGTCATTGTCCCCTGGATAGCATGAAGACTCTGACTCTCGTCCATTCTCATTAATTGCTGGAAGACGGGCAGATGTCATGCCGTTTTGACTGGGTGGAGGTGCAGAAACAGTACGCCGGTCCTGCTTGGCCATCAAAGAGGGAAAGCCCAGGCGGTTGACTTGATCAACAAACTTTCCGACTCGGCCAGTCTGATGTCCATCTCTCGTCTTATCATTAACCTTTTCGGCCTTCGCCGTCACAGGTATAGGCGGAGCTTGCTTCTTGGGAGCAGGCAGAGGGGGCAGAGGGCGCGTATCCCACGGATGGAAGGGAGTATTTGCTTGCGCGGATGTTGGAGTCGGAATGGTGAACGAAAGTCTGGAGTCTCGCTTTCCCTCTGAACCATCGTCCGTACCCAACTCGCTAGGTTCGTCGGCGATCATCGAGTTCCCGAAGATTTCGTCGCAGTCTTTGGCAATGCTGTGACTGAAGTTTCGCACTTCTTCGTTGACCACGTGAACAGGATCCCGAGGTTTAACAATCTTCAGCTTCGGTCTGGGCCTGTCCATGACCGAAACCTGCTTCGGGGGGCTTACGGGACTGACGGGACTGACGGGGCTCGTAGGACTAGTTGGAGACTTGGCCCTCACCTCGCCCTCGGTGGGAATCGTGAGGGGAGTTCCCCGACGCCGCTTTTCGCCGTGCTCGTTGGACTTTCTTCTTATGTGAGAAAAGTCGATACCGCGCTTGTGGCGAGAAGCTGGCCGTGCGTAAGGCGTTCCCTGTCTGCTGCTGTGCAGGGAAGTCATGGAGTTGCGAGGAGATTGGAAGCGGGAGGCAACCGTACGCTGAGAGTTGACGCGAGAATGACGAACCGTTGAGCCAGTTTTAATGCGCGACAGCTGGCTTGTGTGGGTGTTCTCTCGTTTCATGGATCCACGACGAGTGCGGTGTACTACAATCTTGGCATGACTGGCCTGAGAGTGGCCACGCATCGGTTTGCTAGAGTTGTAGGGATCATAGCTTTGAACCGTTCCGTCATCTGTCTCTGCGACATGAGAGATGACGGTGAAACGAGAAACACTTCTGCCAGTGCCGTCTGCACGAGGCTGATTGAACTCGACCGTCGACACCCTCTTCTTCCAGACAGGCTCATGAAGATGATGGTAATCGCTCGGAGATTGGGTGAGTTCTGGAAGAAAGTTCTCGAGTTGCTTCTTCCGATAATCATACAGGAGCCAATAGAAAAGCTTTTGGTCGTTTTTCCTAGGGGAAGTCAGTTCAATGTTCAGACGAGATGAGTGATGGGATGGCATACGCGGAATCCATAAGCTTTAACTTGATCTGGTGTTCTGTGAGCATGTGCCACATGGACCGAAGTTGTCTGACCAGGTGGGGGTCAACTTCGTGGGGCTTCAACGGGGTGTAGTGGAAGCTCTTCCGGGGGTCCGTTGATTGTCCGTTGGTGCTGAGATTGTCGAGGTAGTCATATTTACGGATCAGAGGATGCTGCCACATGTCCTTGATGGAGATTCTTGTGTCAGGATTGGCGATGAGCATACGCCGAATGAGATCCTTGGCCTCCGGACTCAAGAACTCTGGAATCTCGTATGTTCCCCTCTTGGTTTTCTGTAACAGAGCTCCGATGTCCGGGTCGTCGAATGGAAGACATGCAGCCAGCAAGGCATAGAGAATGATCCCCAAGGACCAAATGTCGGCCTTGTCTCCTCGATAATGCTTGTGCTTCAGAAGTTCCGGGGCAGCATAGTGAGGACTTCCACAGGCAGTAACCAGGCGATGATCCGCGGATTGATGCAGGGCAGCCATGCCAAAGTCGGCAATCTTAACCTTGTTGTCGGCCGTCAAGAGGATGTTCTCGGGCTTGAGGTCACGATGACAAATGTTGAAGGAATGACAGTATTGCAGCGCGCTCATCATCTGCCGAAAAACGAACATGGCGCCTTCCTCCGAGAAGCGGCCATGGGTATTGATGTAGTCGAATAAGTCACCCTGTTCGACATACTCGAGTACCAGATAACTAAAAAATCATTAGTCTCACACATTGAGCGACAAGAATATGGAAGACAAACATTTCTGAGCGATTCTCCCAGATATCATACACCTTCATAACGTTGGGGTGGTCGACCAGCTTCAAGATGGCCACTTCGCGCTCGATGGACAAGGGCACGCGCATCTCGCCATTGATTCTCTCAGGCAGACTGTCGTCATAGTCGTGTAGCTCTGCGAGGCTACCGGCCTGAATCAGGTAGGCGGTTTTCTTGGGAACAATCTTGACGGCGGCCAATTCGCCAGAAATGCGGTGCTTGCAAAGCCTCACACGAGCCGAAGAACCCTTTCCAAGGGTCTTGCCGAGTAGCCATGGCCCGATGTGTGTCTTGTAAGAGTAGCCGCTGCTTCGTTTGCTAGAAGCAGCGGTAGAGGCCTGCGATACCTGCGAGTGTCGCTTCGTTGGGTCGGTGTCTTGCGACGCTCTCGCTCTTGCCACAGGGTTACGAGAGCTGGCGGCGGAAGCTGCTGCTCGCGCATGGGTTATGGGGAGCTCATCGGATGTGATGTTGTGATGGGCTCTGCTCGAAGATTTATCGCGTGACTTTGATGATTTGACGACGGGGACTTTGGATGAAGTGTTGTTGACGCGCTGGGTAGCATCTGCGAGGGGCGGCCGGGCATTGGAAGCCCTTCCGCGGCCAGTCTCCGACATGATGGCGAATTTGTTTTGCGATCAGAACATTGTCGGTTGTCGGCCCCAATTGGTCTTTTTTTTTTCCTTCTGGTTGTAAGGTGTTGAACAAGGGAGGGTAGAGAGATTGGAAGATAAAAAAAGTCTCGGTCAAGTAAAACGAGTGAGGGAGAGGAAGGAGAGGATGAAGACCAGAGATCTGAACGAATGGATGGATTTGATAGACTGGTTGCCAAAAAAAGCCAGACGATACAGTGAGGGTGTGGATGAGTTGGGATTTTGGTAGTGAAGATGGAAAAAGGAGAGGCAGCGCGAAGTCTCGGGGACAAGTGACGACTGGGACGCGCAGAGACAAGCTGAGGCGAGTCCAGTGTTGTGTGCGAGATTGGAATGCAGGTGGACCGCCTTGGTGCCGGGGCAAGCGAGGAAGTTGAAGCAATCGGCCGGCGGAAATAGAAGGTTGGAAGGGAGGTTGATGGACGAACGTTGCCCCCTTCCCACTAGCGACCCCGTTGAAAGCACAAGTACAGCCAACAGCAGAGGTCTCACTGGGTTTCACGACTCGACAGGCAAGACCGTCTGGAATGAGGTCCAAGCTCTAGAATGCAGCCAACAGCCTGATTCGGGCTGACTTCTCACCTGGTGGAAAGAGCGAGCCAGTTGGGTGATGCGTGACCTTGGTCCGAAATTCCCCAGGCATGAGGTGGAGGACGACCTCGACGTCACTACGGCTGCTTCTGACCTTATCTTGCCTGCCCGAGCGCGGGTAGCGCGGTCCTTGAAGATATTTTTTCTACGGTAGATGGAAAAAGAAGGAGGTAGAAAGAGGGGCAGACTGTGTTGATTAGTGAATTCCTGGCAGCCATCATCGACTCAGCCTTCCTTTCTCATTGAGACGATGGGCAGCTCTTTCTTCGCCTTTCAAGGGCTGAGGTACCTTAAAATAAAGTCTGAGAAAGACATGATGAGCCACTTGGTCAGCAAGACTACGAGGCAGAGACATCACAAGGGCGCTCTTGGTAGAGATCGAGGGACAGGGCAAAGTCAAACACATCGGATGACAGATCAACGGTCGACTCGCGAGGGATGAAGTCGCAGTTGCAGTTGGGCCAAACTGCCTTCCCCAAGCCACATCCGACCAAAATCCGTGCACCATCAGCCCCACCAGAGCTCCGTAGCAGCCCCCACTTCGGTTGACGCACAGCTGCATCTCAACTCAGCATCTGCACGCCGCACTGACTCCGATCTCACTTACATAATCCGCCGGGATACCCTCCATCAAACTTGGCGCACCCTTGAGGCTTGCAAGGGGCACGCGGGGTGGACAGAGACGCGTCTAAATTAGGTCTCGCGTCGCACTCAACTTCACCAACTGCCTCATTGCGCTACCTGCCAAAATTATGCCCAAATCGACCACGCCTTCCACGTTTGTCACCATTCCGATCTGAACCACGCAAGAAAACTGGCTGTGGCCTCAAATTTACAATCGACCCCGTCGTCATGTCGTCCTTCCCGGCGAGCCGTCGCCGCCGCCGCGAACCGGAAGACGAGAGCGACTCTGCGTCCGATGCCTCCGATGCACCCAAACGCCCCCGCCTCAGCCGGCGTGCTGACGATTCCGACGATGACGATGGAGATGTGCAGAGAAGACCCAGAACGAACGGCGTCAACGGTGTCAAGGTCCAGCATGACTTGAATGGATTTCAGGCTGGCGCTATTCGCCGCGTTACAGTCAAGAACTTCGTGACGTACGAGATGGCAGAGTTTTTCCCTGGCCCGAATCTCAACATGGTTATTGGACCGAACGGAACGGGAAAGAGCTCGCTCGTCTGCGCCATCTGCTTGGGTCTGGGATTCAGTCCAAAACATCTTGGCAGAGCTGGCAACGTCAAGGAGTTTGTCAAGCACGGAAAGCCGTCGGCCACCATAGAGATCGAGCTACAAGGTCGACCGGAGGATAGACGAAACCCTGTTATCAAAGTTCAGATCGATCGCGAGAGGAACAGCCAGAAGTGGTGGCTGAATGGCAAAGAAGCCACACATAAGACCATCCAGCATCTTATGAGGGACCTTAAGATCCAGGTCGACAACCTCTGCCAGTTTCTCCCTCAGGATCGCGTTGTCGAATTCGCATCTGCCACCCCCATTGACTTGCTACACGAGACTCTGCGCGCGGCGGCGCCAGAGGAAATGCTCGACTGGCAGAAACAACTGCAGGAGCTGCACAAAGAACACAAGGAAATCCAGCGCGGCTCGGCAAATTACGCTGAGCACCTCAAAAGTCTCGAGGACAGACAGCATGATATGCAAAACGATGTTGACAAGCTCCGCGAGCAGCAGGAGGCCCAACAGCGCATTGCCGACCTGAAAGACGCCAGGCATGTTGCCGACTACCTCGAGGCAAGGTCACTTTATCAAACGAAGAAAGCCGAGGAAAAGGAGGCGAAGAGGAATTTGAGAAGGTTGGAAGACGAGGCAGCTCCGTCTCTGCAAGCTGTGAATCAGAAGCAGGTTTACCTCGAGAAGGTCTCCGCAGCCGTTCATTCCCGCAAGGGTCTGGTACGGCGTGCAGAAGCTGAGGCAGACACATTGCTCAATCGGGTCGAGGACGCCGATGAGCAAATAAGATCAATTACCGCCAATCTGGAGACCAACAAGCGTGGATATGATGCCAAGAGGCAGGAACTGGGCAAGATTCGCAACAGGATTGGTGTACTGGAAAACCAGCAGAAGAACAAGCCCGCGGAGTTCAACCCTCAAGAACACAACACCCAAATTGTACGTTCAATCCTGGTCCTAAATCATGATCCTGGAGGCTGAAGCTAACTTGAACGTAGCGAGAAAAAGAGCATCAGCTTCGCGAAATGGAGGCCGAGACGCGTCAAATCGACGGAAAACTGAGAGATATCAAAGAACAGGGCCAAGCAAAGAGCCACATCAGAAACAAGCTCAAACAAGATCTCGAGAATCTCGATTCCCAGCAGGGGCAGCTTCTCAACTTTCTGCAGAAGAAGTTCCCCGACGTTGCCAAGGGCTGGGCCTGGCTGCAAGAGAACGGCGATCAGTTTGAAAAAGAAGTCTTTGGACCACCTGCTTTGTGCTGCTCCGTCAAAGACGAGCGGTATTCGGACCAGGTCCAGGCACTGCTGCACATGGACGACTTCCTTTGTTTCACCGCGCAAACCAGAGAGGACCACAAGAAGCTGAGTGATGTCTTCTACAAGCAACTCAGTCTCTCCGTCAACACGCGCTCCATCTTGAAGCCCCTGGATGATTTCAAACCTAGGATGTCACGGGAACAGGTCAGATCTTTCGGTTTCGATGGTTTCGCAATCGAGATGCTGTCGGGTCCGGAGCCAGTTCTTGCGATGCTTTGTAATGAAAAGAAGTTGGACGTATCTGGCATTGCAGCGGGGGAAATCAGCGATGCTCAGTACGAGCACCTGGTTCAAGATGCTGTTATCAACAGTTGGTCAGCTGGCCGGCATCTATACAGAGTGTCTCGGCGCAGGGATCTGGGCCCCCAGGCGGTCTCCACAATGACCCGAGGCATCTCCAAAGGCGTGTTCTGGACGGATCAACCTATTGACGAGGCTGAGAAGAATGACATCCTGCGCCGCCTGAGGGAAGTTGAGGCGGAGTTCGGGGAGCTGAAGACGCAGAACACGGAACTCAAGGAACAGCTTACCGCGATAAACGGGAGGAAGAAGGAGACACAGGAAGATCTCGTAAGTCTGATGAAGGGGATCTACGGAGCAAAAGTTAACAAGGCGCCAGAAATTACTCAGAGATCGAAAGAACGAACTGCAGAAAGCACACAATGCCTACCAAGCTATTCCCATCAAACTTGGTAAGGAACCTACATGGTACTAAGTAGTTTCCACCACTGACGCATATTTGCAGAGTCTGAAAAGAAGTCACTGGAACAGAAGAGGGCAGAGGTCGAAGAGGCGAGATCAGCCAATTCCAAGCTGGATGTCGACAGAGACAACGCTACAGTGGAAAAGCTCAAAGCTGTCCTCCGCCATCATGCGGCAATCGCCGCGATTCGGGATGCCCAGGAGGAAGTGCTTGAGGCTCAGATTCGTGAGATCGAGGCCAAGTCTGATGTTACGGGTCTCAAGGCTAGGAACACCGACCTGATGCAGCAACTTGAAGATGAGAAGCGACATATCGGTGCCATCGCGGAAGAATCTGCGCGATGCAGAGCCCGCGCTGAAGCAGCCAGAAGCAAAGTGGCTGACTTATTCCATGACGACCCAAGCAGGAGAGAGCTCCTTGAAGAGCTGGCCAAGGAAAAAACTGTCGAGGACGTCGACAACGAGATCGCCGCTGAAGAAGGCAAACTCGAGCTCATACATGTCACCAACCCTGGCGCCCTGCGCGAATTCGAAAAGCGCGCTCGAGAAATTGAGAAGCTACGCCAGAGAATGGAGAGCTCGACGAACAAGCTGGATGAGCTGAACCGCAGGATATCGCGGATCCGCGACAAGTGGGAGCCAAAGCTTGACGAACTTATCAGCAAGATCAACGACGCGTTCAGCTACAACTTTGAGCAAATCAACTGCGCCGGCGAGGTTCGGGTTCATAAAGATGAGGACTTTGATCAGTGGGCCTTGGATATCATGGTCAAGTTCAGGTATGTTTTAACCCGCGTTGGAATATTACGGAGCAGCTGACAGCAAGCAGAGAAAACGAGACGCTCCAACAGCTCAACCAGCATCGTCAATCCGGAGGAGAGCGTGCCGTGTCTACTATTTTCTACCTCATGGCCCTCCAGTCTATGGCGCAGTCTCCGTTCCGTGTTGTGGATGAAATCAACCAGGGTATGGACCCTCGCAACGAGCGCATGGTACACGAGCGCATGGTCGAGATTGCGTGTCGCGAGCACACATCACAATACTTCCTCATCACACCCAAGCTTCTCACAGGATTGCGCTACGACCCACGTATGCGTGTTCTCTGCATCGCAAGCGGAACGCATATGCCTGAGGACGGTAAAAAGCTGGACTTTAGCCGCTGCTTGCAGATCCACAAGCAGGTGACAGCCAGCGCCTAATCTCGGCGGAGCTCGGCTCTGTGTGGACCTATCGAATTATAGTCATTTGGCCGGAGTTTTTGGGCGTTGGTGAGGGCAAGTGTCAAGAGGTCACGATACCCTGGGTTGCGTCCGGTAGGTTTTAGACGGCACAGGAAGTGCAGAGGGTTCAAGCTCGTTCATGATGCTGGAGCTTGGTGGTGATCTTTACATCACTCATGCTGGTGTATCATTCCATCTTTTAGAGCGACAGTGCTGCATGTAGAGGAAAAATGCTAAATGGAGAAGCCTTCAGGGTTTACATGAAGACATCTAGGAGTTTTCCCGCCTTTGTCACGTCTACACATCCACCTGGACGGCGATTCGCTTCGGAGCGTTTTTGACAACAGGGATAACCCAAGCAGCATATCGGCGAAGCATGCTTGGCTCTCCCGTCGAGATCGATACCTATGTTCTACAACTCATTCGCCGGGGGGTTTCAAGAGTCCACAGGCTAGCGAAGGCGCTAGACACGAGGGCATTGCGCAAGACGTCGCTTCGTGGACATGGATGATTCGATGCCGGAAGAAACTCGCTTGTCTTGAGGCGAGCGGCGAGTGGGGACGGTCATGGTCTTTTCGGCCGACGTCTACGATGACACAAATGCCGGGACAAGGAGTGTATTCCAAAGGTCCCGGCCACTCAGCCCGGACCGCGGCACTCTTCTTCTTACATCGCCTCCTCATCTCGTCCGCCTCGCCGTCTGGCCCTCTCGAGTGCCCGGGCCAACCCCGTACCTCAGCTTCTCCATCCCATGACGCCCAATCCCCTCACCATCTCCTCACGAGACCCCAAAGTCTAAAGCCCAACTACCTGCTTTCGTCACAGATTCTCCGCCAAAACCCAGATCGTGTCGGTGATCCGGGCTTCCAGAGTGTGGGACGCCTTTCTAGTGAGACGGCCTCGAGGTCACTCGAGAAATATCTCCTGTCAGTCGAAATACGTCGCCAATTTGCCTGCTCGGAATCCTTCAGCAAATCTGACGCTGCGGGGCTGGTTTGAACATCGGCCGCTAGAGGACCAAAGTCCCGGAACGGCTCATGTTGCCTGATGTAGAGTAAATGAGCTGACGTGAGAAGTGTATTCTTGACAAGACGGCCGTGCTATTGGACAATCTGTTATGGCGGAAAAGGCTGTGACATCCCATCTCTTACTGACCTGCCCGCACCCCGATTCCGTCCATCTGCTACAAATCCCTGAATCAGTTTCTATTACACTACTTCCTCCCATTCTTTTACAAACCCCAATAGCTCTTACTTCCTGCCTCGACTGTTTCTTTCATCCAACATCAACTCAGTGATACCCCTTCATCAAATACCAGTTCATAATCAACCACCATTACGTTCAGTTGAACCACCACCGCCGCCATGGAAGCCCTCCGCTCAAAGATCCAGGCCCAGATCCCGGAAAACATCAAGCAGCTCCCCTCAACCTTCAAGCCAAAGCCGCCCACGCACCTCGAGAACGGCGCGGAGTCCATCCCCGCCTCGCTCGCGCCCACCGTCGTCTCCCCGACGCTGCCCACGCCCAGCATCGGCCACGAGGGCGCCGTCTTCACAATCGCCTACGCGACCCCGATCGCCAAACCGCCCCTGGCCGTCCTCGCCACCTTCATCGACCCGTCCACCTACCCCTCCTGGAACCCCATGTTCCCCAAGGTCACCGTCACCAAGCCCGCCACCGGGCCCGTCCCGCCGCTGCTCGCCGAGTCCACCGTCGCCAAGCACAACCCGGCTGACCTCATGCTGCAGGGCGCCCAGGTCGCGTTCGAGGTGCACCTGACGCTGGACCCGGCGCGCGTGACGTCCAACTCGCCGTGCATCATCACCAAGATCGAGGACTTCCACAAGGTGACGACCTCGTCGGCCGGCGAGGAGCACAAGGGCCGCAAGGGGTACCGCGTGGTGTGGAAGACGACGGGGTACACGCCGCCGACGTTCCTGTTCAAGGCGGAGCGCGTGCACGAGTTCCTCGAGAGCGAGGACGGCACCGGCACCGAGTACCGCCAGTACGAGACCTTCTTCGGCCCGCTGGCGCACGTCGTCAAGCTCACCATGGTCGGGCAGCTCGAGTCCGCCTTTGCCGCGTGGATGGACGGGCTGAAGAGGTTCGTCGAGGCCGGGGGGAACGTGGCGGCCGCCAACAACACCGATGTCGCGACTGATGCCGCTGCTGCCCCCGCTTCTGCTGCCGCCGCCGCTGCTACCGCTGCCTCGTGAAGCGTGATGATACCTGATCTTTGGGAGACAAATGTTGTGATTGACTTTGCTTTGGGAATTTTGATGGCTCGCACATATGAAAATGGGGTGGACAAAAATTACACCTGTTGGAGAGGAGAGGGGAGAATCGGATCTGAAGGTGCGTGTTTCTATGTATGCTAGTAGCTTGATACCTGTCCATAACCGGCAACAAGGAGTTCTTTTGACATGTATGAACAAGGGGTTACAGGTGTGTTGTGAGCCACTTTCCTGTTTATGCCCTCGGGGAGGCCGGCATTGTCGCAGTGAGAGCAATCCGTCTCCATGACCTAGACCTCCACGATGCACTGGTTGGTTCCCCTCTACAACGATGCAACAGCCTCGGGCTTGAAGTAAACCGACATGACACCGCCGACGGTGAGGTTCTCCTTGACGAAAGACTTGAGGGCGCCGTGGGCGGCGCACTCGTCGTCGTAGTACTTCATGTCCTCGAGCGAGGCGAACTCGGTCTTGGCGACGATGGTGAAGCCCTGGGCGCGGGGGTCGTCGACGGCAGGGCCGACGACCATGGAGAGGATGTACGGCTTGCCGTCCTGGGTGTTATTTGTTAGCATCGTGAGTCAGGTTCTAATTGCCTCCTTCGTCTGCTTTGGTCCCCATTTCTCATGTTTTGCTTGAATTCTAATAATGCCATTGCCCAATATCTTGCCCCCCGCGAGATAGAGGTTGTGTGAGAAAGGCCAATGGAAGGACGTCAGGATGCAAGTCAAGCTACCTTCTTCTGGGAGTCTCCGAGCTTCTTGTACTGCTCAATCAACTGCTTCTTCTGCCCCTCGTCGGCAATCTTGAACATGGTGACGCGATGAACCCGGTCCGCCATTTTGATCGTCCTTTCGTCAAGCTGTGTGAGTGTAGAAAAGGTCTTTGGACTCCTCAAGGGCGTTCCTATCCGTCGAAAGGCAGGCGGTACGAAAGAAGATGTCTTTTGTGTTTTGAAGGGACCTGTCTCTGTCCTGGTCGTCGTTGTCGTCGAGAAGTGGAGGTAGCCGAAGCCGGAAGCGGAGGTTCGTAGCGGGGTTCCGTTGATGTTCCTAAGCCGATGGATACAGGTTTGGCGGAAGGTGAAGGCCGGGGAGACGGGGGGCATGGCTTTCCTTTTAAAAAAGAGTCTAGGGAGACGGAAAGAGGCGGCGGGAGAGGTCTCTAGCGGGGAGGAGGGAGTGTGCAGCAGAAAGAGGCTCTCGGATCATCCCCAATTGCTACTGCGTAAGGTACGGGCGGCAGGGGGCGTGGCGGCGGCCGGCTCACACAGCAAAGAGGATGGATGGATGGATGCGTGCGGGTTTGTCGGTTGAAGAAGGCGCGGCGGCGCGCTGGGACGGAGTCGGGTGGAGGAGGTGCAGTGAGTGTGCATTGAGGGTGGCCCATGCAGAAGCTAAGCTCCCCGAGCTACCTGTGTACCTACCTATCGTGGGACCTTGATTATGTTTGGGGACGGGGTACCTCTGCTCCACCTGGGCCTGTTGCTTCGCAGGATAGGATGTCTTCGCCGGCATTTTACATAACTGAAAGCCAAGTTCTCTTCAGGTTATTATTCATGTGAAATAGATACTGTCTGGTTATGTCAGCAAAAGGGACCCCCATGAGTGGGTTGAAGCTTCAGATGCGGATGCCCGGACCGCCCCACGAAGCTTCAACCCACAGGCCGACACTTACACACTGCGATACACCTACCTAAGGTCCCTATCTCAGCATGCCTTGGCGCTAAGATTGGACTGGTTATCGGCGCTGCCTTACTGTCGACTTCAGATCGTCCCATCAGCAGTGCCGAGGGCTGCATTTCCTTCTCACCTACGCACTCCACTCCCTATCAGACAGCCCCCATCACCCGTATCTTCCTACCCGTCCCCAGGTTTCCCCGTGTCGGTAGGGCGGAACCATTGACAGTCAACCAGCACGCTCAAAATATCCCCTTCATCCCACCATGCACTCAGGAGCTTCAACGCATCTTGAAGGTCCACATGTCTCAATAAGAAAAACCTCCATCGGGGCTTATATCGGCCCTGTCCCCCGCACCCAAGCCCCGCGAACGTCCGCGGTGGTGGGGCCGGTGGCTTCTTCGTTGCAATCTGCAATCTGCACCCGCACCCGCACTTGTGCTGCAAAGTGCAGCAGCAGTCCCCCTCACCCCTCCCCTCCTTCAAAGCCAAGACTCAGGAAGAAGAAACCCCCTTCCCGCCAACCAATCACGAATTTCTCCGTCTCGTCTCACGCTCTCTCCTCGACCTCCTTCCTTCCCTCCTGCGCCAGAGGACTTCACCTCATACACTTACACCGACTTACAGCCGACTTACACGAACCTCACCCGATGCGCTTGTATGTAATGGATTGTCTTGGTTTGTGGACTGGACTGGACAAACATCCTTTGCCAAGCAGGCACACCCGTGACGAGACGGGAAAATTTCCAACACCTCACAAAATGCAAATAAGCCTTCCCAGAGTGCGGCTTGCAACCCGCCAAAGGGACACTGCGGCGCACCTGACGACCCCTGAACAGCCTCGGCCAAGCCTGGAGACTTACACATCGTCCCTGGAATGGGGGACGCATAGACTTCCGTGTGTAGTATCATCCGCATCTTGTAAGTGTGGGCATTTCTTATTAGGCCGTGGTATTATTCCGTCTCATCATCTAGGCCGTTGATGCCCATATGCTCATAGAGAACGCTCAAATGCGTCCTCCCTGAATGCATTCCTGGGAGAACATCATCTCTCATCTACGCCAACTACCCTTAGCCTATAGACGTGGCCAGATTGAACCAAGTCGTCAATGCCAAGGTTCCTGGCCAAGCTCTCGCGTGTGGCATCCAAATGCTACAAGTCACCCCTGTTTGGCGGCCAAGCCTGGTATCTTTCGTCCTTCCCACCAACGGTCACCGCATGACATGAAAAAGGTGCAACCGTATCAGTATCCGGAAGCACTCCCAAGTTCCCGAGCCCAGTCCTGCTGCGGCCCCTCTTGAAATCCCCCAAAACGCCATATCCGTCTTTGCATGGACCGCCAGCTCTTGGTGGTTCATGTGATCAATCCCGCCATTACCCCCCTTTCTCTACATCATCCTTGACCAGCCATTATAGTACGGGCGACGCTGGAGACAGTCCCCCCATCCGACGGACGACAACCTGCATTTTCTCAATCAGCTCCGGCATCCGATAGGGCTTGACCAGCACGTCGTCACACCCCGCGCTCTTGGCTTGTTGCATCTGCTCCGGTCTGGCGTTGGCGCTGACGGCAATGATGGGAATTCGGCCGCCACTGGCGCAGAACACCTGCCCTTCGCCTTCCAGCTCTCGAATGCGTCTTGTGCATGTCAAGCCGTCCTGGATTGGCATCTCTATGTCCATCAGGATCATGTTGATAGGCACAGGGGGGCCCTGGATGCTCGAGACGCTGCGGCTAAAGTACTCCTGTTCCTCCTGATGCTGCAGCGACGTGGACTGCATGAGCCTTTCCAAAGCTTCGACGCCGTGATTGGCCACATCAACCTGGAAGCCTCGGTCGCAGAGGCCTCTCCTGGTGATCTGCTGATTGATTAGGTTATCCTCCACAACCAGAATGCCATCGAGGCGAGGATCGTGGATGTTTGGCTTTGGTCGTGAGCCAGGTGTCCTCTGGTCATTTGCGTTGGATTTGATCCTTGGTGCCGAGAGTGGAGTGCTGGTTGCAGTGGCCGCTGTTGTCATTCTTACAGCCGCGGCCGCAGACTCGGCCTCTCTCCTCGATGCTTCCGACGGGACGTATGCCTCGATGAAGAAGGCAAACGTCGATCCAACACCTGGCAGGCTTGATACGCCGATCGCGCCCCTTTGCAGCTCCGTCAGGCGCCTTGATATGAACAAGCCCAGACCGGAACCGCCGTATTTCACATGTGTACGCGAGCTTGCCTGCACAAACCTGTTGAAGAGGTTCGCCTTCTCATCTTCCGAGAGACCCTGGCCGGTATCCTTGACCTCAAACATGAGATATACCGGGTCCCTGCGGTCGTCAAGCGCGGGCTGTTCATATTCCGATTCCTCTTTGCATGACCGCGGGATGAAAGTGACCGCAGAATCTTCGTCCGTGGGCCGTGTTCGGGAGGCTTTGATGCTGACCGATACATTCCGAATGGAGCCTGACTTGGTAAACTTAAGGGCGTTGGTGAGTAGATTGATGAGGACTTGCTTGACGCGAGACGGGTCGAGGTCGAGAAAGTCGTAGCCGAGTTCTCGGTACGACTTATCAACCTTCATATTGAGGTCGATATCCACGCGACGTGCTTCCACATCAAACATCTTAATAGCTTCCTCCCCAATTTGTACCGGGTCAACCGTGCATGGCGTGACAGCCAGCAGCTTCGAGTCCAACTTCGACATAGTCAGAATGTCGTCCACAATCCGCTTCTGGTGCTGAGCACAAGCAACAATCGTCTCGGCGTTTTCAATGCTGTCGGAAAGCAGCTGCTTCACGTCAAAGTGCCTGTCTCCGTTCTCCTCCGTTGATGGCTTGTATTTTGTCACAGGGGTACGCGGGCGTTCAACAAGTTCTTCGCATCTCGCGAGGGAAGCAATGATGGCGTCAGAACAGTGGACAATGGCACTTAGAGGGTTGCGCATTTCGTGAGATGTCATGTCGATGAAGTTGTCCTGCTGCCGCTTCGAGTCGATGGCTTCTTCGGTACGTTGCGTTTCCAGCTCAAGCTGCCATTTTTGCAGGGAAACATCGCTGATGCAGCCAGTAAACGATTGGACGATGCCATCCGAGTTGCTGACTGGCATGAAGGTTGCATTTACCCATCGCGGTGCCGTGATCTGGTTTCCTCCGGCATCGTCAGCTGTCCAAGTGGTTTTCAATCGGATTTCAGCGGTCTGCGGCTTCTTCACGGATATGAGGCGGTTTAAGCTCTCGGTCAGGATCGGGAGGTCCTCCTGGACCACAGACACTTGCCACGGCCTCACTTCGCGTTGCATTGGATCAACCTTCTCGATGCCACACAGCTCGAAGAAAGCATTGTTTGCACCAATCAAACGTCCTGCGGTATCCATGTCAAACATTCCCACTGTTGCCAGCTCAGCCATTCTCTTCAGGTTCTCTGCCTGCTGAGTCCTCCTGGTTGCTTCGTCAGCCGTTCTCTTGTGTGCTGTGACGTCCGTCAGGCAGGTGAAAGTTCGAATAATGGTTCCATCCATGGAGCGTTCCGCCTTTGCTTGGGCCATGACATACCGCTCCATTTCATCATCGAGGTCGCTGCACAAATCGGCTTTAAATGGTGAGCGGCGCGAGAGGAGTCCATTGGTGTGCTCAGTTCCTCGTACGCGGAACTCAAACTCAACCTCGTCTTTTGTCCGCAGCTCTTTGTATGCCTCGCGTATCTTTTCTCGATCTCCTTCAAGAACATACGAGAATGCGCCCCCATCCTCAGCCTGGCTGTCGGGGTAGCCTGTGATGCGATACCAAAGGCCATTGGCGAAAGTGATGTTCCCTTGGTGGTCTCCAATAGAGAACCCATTGGGGATGAAGTCGGATACGGTTTGGAACAGCCTTGTATACTCAATGGCCTCCTTTGTTTGGTAAGCAAGCTTTTCTTTCAGCATAGCCTGGTCATAGGCGGCCTGTTCAGCTGCATTTCGTCCCCTTCGCCTTTCTTCCTCCAACAGGACAGTGCATGCTAAGGATGTGGTCAGCTTTTGGGCGAGAAGCTGGATATACAGTGTGTAGGCATCGTCATATGGTCGTCGAGGATTCAGCCCAAGCACGAGCAGCCCCATGACTTCTTCCTCCTTCGTCGGTCGGATAGGCAAGACGATGGCTGCTTCGCACGGGTCACCAAAACCACGCCACTGCAAGCCCGTCAGCAGCTCCTTCGGCAAGCTGCCGTCGGAGGTGCTGATTATCAGCGGTCCCTGGCTGCGTAACGCTGCACGGTATTGCGGGGCCAGACCCGCGTCTGTCTCCTTTAGGCGCAGGTACTCAGGCATGATCGGGTGGTGGGCTGGAACACCAAGGGCCCCCTCCAAACGGCAGATGTAGTCAAAGTTGTGTCGTGACTCGCTGCCAGATTCCGACGAACCCTCGCGCTCAATCGAATACAGCATAGAGAGCGGGATGTCGTACGCCGGGTCGCATTCTGAAAGCTCTTCGATGAGCTTGCTCCAGTACGACTTGACGTCCTTGGCAGTCACCAGTTCCTCGCCCATGTCGACCAGCATCTGGATTCGCCTGCGGAAAAGGTGGTACATGGTTGTGTCGGATATCAGATGGATGAATCCGAGGCATTCGCTGTTGTGGATGACGGGAACGAGGGACCATTTCAGGTAGGTTTCCAAGGGGGGGCCGTCTCGTTGTTCGACGAAGAAGCAGAACTCCTCCTCGCTGCTTGCCCGGCGGCTCTGTCCTGGATTCTCCATCATACCTCTCAACTGATCCGTGATTTCTGGGAAAACTTCCGTCACAGGACGACCAAGCAGATTGGGGTGCCGCGAGCCGATCATCTCTCCGTACGCCTCATTGTAGACGGTGGTAAACTTGGGTCCCCAGTAGATGGCCGTGGGCTGGGAGTTGCACAAAATCTGGCTGTAAGACTGATGCAGCATGGAAGGCCATCGGTCCATGGGCCCTAATGGAGTTGCGCTCCAGTTGACGCTGTCAACCATATCGAGGAATGGCTCCTGATCCGGCATGAAGTCGGGCAAAACCAACGGAGGCTCGGTAGTTGCTCGAACGATTCGAGGATGCGGGAGATCCTCTTCAGATGAGTCTGATGAAGACATGGACGGGACAGTGGAGGTGTGCGGGTGCAGAATCCCGCTACTGGATTCTCGTCCTCGCGATCCGTCTAGGCGTATCTTCCTAGGTGGCTCTGTCATGGGCGGGAAGTCGTTGGAGCTCACCACGACCCATTTGGATTGTACAACACTGCGAGTCCAGAAGTGGTTGTTATACAAGAAGGACTGCGGTGGGTTAACGTCCTGTGCGGTGATCCAGTCCCAAAATCTCGTGTGGTCGAGGCTCGATATGGACTGTAACACCTCGAGAAGGGCAGGCTTGCCTGTCAGAGCTGGGTTGTTGTAGACGACCTCGGCGCGAGAGGGATCCTTGAACGAAGCAGCAAGGGCAACAACAAAGCTCGGTCGGGGGTCGGACTCGAGCAGGTCAACGACGCCCACACCGAGGAGCGGGGGAGGATGCATGGCGGCGGGCAGGATGTGAGTCGTCCGCTCAGCCAAGGGATCGGCAAGTGTTGTTGTCAGTATCTGTGTTTTCTCTCATTCTCAACCAATGGGCGTCTTTGGATCAGGTCCTGGACTCAGACCAATAACACTGTTGGGTGTGTTTCTTGTGCTTCTTTGCTTGGCTTCCAAGTCGGTGTCGGTCCCGCCGGTGAAGGTAAGTAAAGTTCGAGTCGGCAGGCGCGATGTGCGAGCAGGGCGAGTCACGGCCTGGGGGGATTTTGTTTCTCGATGCAAGAGAGGAGATGCGGGAGACGCGCAAGGCAGGTGGACGAGAGAAAAAGCGCCAGAAGCGAGCCGGGGTGGTGTGCGCAAAGTGGCGCAAAGTGGATGAGGCAGACGAGGGTGCCAATGTGGTCGGTCCGGAAGCTGCGATTCTGCTTTGCCGGGTGGAGACGGGCGCGCACCGCGGCACACCCAGCCTGTTGTTTCCTGGCCGGGGGTTGACGTTGAGCTTCAAAGCCGGTGAATGTAGGGCGGGTCAGGACTAAGTAAAGTACTGAGCAGACTGCAGGATCCCCGGCTAACCTTGTCGGATCAACTGGGCGAGCGTGATGTTCGCCGTGAGATGCGCTGTTGTCTTTTGGAGGTTGTGGTTGTTGTGGTTGTGGAAATCTGCAGTGCTGGATGTGGATATCGGACCTTGGCCGACGTCGCCTTGGGTTGCGACAGGGTGAATCCGGAGAAGGTGGATGGAGAGGAGTAGACAAGAAGAATGCGAGAAGGGAACTTTTTTTTTCTCCTTCTGTCTGGGAAGGCTTGCGCGTGGAATGATGGAAGTAACCAAGGATGCAAGCGTCCCGTCTCGTATGTGGGAGAAAAGACGAGATGACAACCAGGCGGGAGCGGGAGAGGTAAGACGTGGGAGACGGTCGAGGAGCGGACAGGCCAGGACGGAGGAGGACGACCGTTCTCGGCGTCGGTTTGGGGGCTGAAGGAACGGCGTCGCAATGTGGCTTGTTACGCAGATGGCGGTCTTGTCCAAAATAAATTTCGACCTTTTGGTTGGTGATCTTTGTTTTTTTCTGGTCTTTTTCGAGACGACGGCGACCGTGACTCTGACTCCCCCGTGTCGATCCCTTTGCTTTGTCGTCCAAGAGCAGCCAGGGCAGACCTTAATTCTGGTGGCACCGTACCTACGCACTTGTGCGGTGGTCACCTCCGTTGGATGTCGGGGGTCGGGGAGATTGGAAGCTCAAGGTGACAATGGAGGTGATAAAAAAAGCAGAGAGATGGCCGTAGCTTACGGAGTCTGGTCCTAGGGCAGGTGGAAGCCGGGGTTGTTGGGTGGGCATGGGACTGGGGTGGAAGAGACTGAGGTGGGCGGGCTGGGCGGGAAGCAGACCGCAGCGATCACCGGTGACGACAACGGGAAGTGACAGACAGGAACAGACTGAACGGGAGGCATGTCTCTGGTATCGTGACTGACCAGACGGAGCTTTAGCTAAGGCAATCAACCTAGGTAGGTAGCTACAAAAGAGGACGCAAAGCCTCGGGAAACGCACTGGAAACGTCTCTAGTCGATCAAGACTTGACTTGAATAAGCGAGGGGCTGCGGTGGCAGTAGGTGGTTTTGAACGGCCTATTGCTGTAGTGCTTCCGTCGCTTTCCCCTTTTCGATGGCGCGTCTCAGCCCTCGTCGACGGCAGCAGCGTCTCTCTCTCCCTCTGCCTCTGCTAAGGTAATGCTAAGGGCCAATGGCAGGGACGGCGGTGACGGCAGCGTGATAGGCAGGCAAAGAGGCGAGAGATCGTGATCGAGCGGACCAAAGCCACGCAGCACACCGCGCACATCACACAGGCCGGGCACACACACCAACACACAAATACCATGTAGGCAGGCACACCCACACGGTACGGGGACACGGCTCCCGGAATCCCAGGATCGGGACTCGGTGAGCAAGGCAGACTCTGTCAGGTATCTGTGTGCGTCTCTCTCTCCATCGTACCCATCTATTTTTTGCTCCTTTTTCTGCCTGCCTGCCTGCTGCAAGTCTGCTCGCTGCCAACATCGCATCCCCGCAACGCAGATTAATGGTAAGATGGTGTGGGATTCGGCGTGGCACCCGAGGCCTGGAAATGTTCCAAATTGGTCCAATGTGTCCAGTGTCCCGGCGTCTCTGCCAGGAAAATGGAACCGCAAACTGCAAACCTAGAGGCTACCTAGGCAATGTAGTGCGCACCGCAACCCGGCACGGGGGCAGGCAAAAAAGTGGACGGGGAAAAGCGCACTTGTCCCACCCGCCGCGAGCAAGGAATTCGCATCGTGCAGCCAATCATGCTCCCCCGGCGTGGTATCGTGGCGTCCACCCCCTGGATCATGGATGTCTCTAAAAGCTTCGATGAGAGGGGTCCAGCGCACCATTGGAATCAACCAAGACGCCATGCGCCGTAAAGAGCTTTTTGGGTGAATCCGGCCGTGTTGAATAGATCGCTCCGTGCTTCTTCTGACCATTCGCTCTCTTTACTTTTATTCAATATCTCTCCTCACAAAGCTGTAGCGTTCTCTAGTAGGACATCGGCTAGGTAGCACCGGCGCCGTTCATTTGCCAGTGACGTTATTGCCCCACGTCATCCCGACTTCACACGTGGAGTCGCAATAAGTCCTCCGTTATCCCCCCTTGTCCAACCTTTCCCACCACTCCCCGGTCCCCGCGACATGTCTTTTTTTCTATTCCTCTTCTCCTCAACTCATTACGGCAAACCAGGGCCAGGCTAAGCTCGGTTCCCGTCTCCTCCACCACTAACAAGCCTCATCCAATATTTTCATCTTGTCCATAATTGTGCCTCAGCCTCACGCGGCTGAAAACATAGGAGAGACACTGATGGGATGCGGTTGGACGTTGTCGTCACATCTGCCTCCCGCTCCCGAAATGCGTGTGATGTAAGCCCCAAGTGGCCTCTGCGCTCGTGACGTCACCTCCCCCCTAAGCAGCATCCCCCCTGTTTCCCAACGTGGAAGGAGAGCGGAAAGGAAAAAAAACAGAGTTGAGGTGCCGGCTGCAGTCGTCTCTTCAACCAATCAGAGCCTCGAGCCCGGCTGCTCACCGACATGACTTCCATGACCAATCGCACACCGGCCGGGAGCAAGCTCCGGAAGGTCAAAGATCGCACTCGACGCTAACATCCTACGACCACCCAGCCAACTTGTTATTGTTGGTTTTGATCCCCTCGCAAAACTTGGCCGAAAGAGGGACCACACACTCCCCATCCATCTAAATCATTTGAAACTAGCATCGAATCGATCGGCAGAATCCGCCCAGTCGGCCAAGAAACACCCTTCCCATCTCCACTATCCATCTCATGTGGCCCGTTGATGGTGTGTTTCCCGCGATATGAACACGACTCGAGTTCTCCATGTCAGGCACATTTCAACCGAAATGCCGCAGGTGTGAGGAGGGAACCATATCCTGGCTATTTCGTTCAACGGCCCAATCATGGACTGTGAAATACAGAGTCCTTAAAAATGACGTTACACAGAATGCCAGTTGGGATGTCTTACTTCTGCAAGGCATTGAACGTCATCCAAGCCGGGGAACCACTTGACGTCTCACAAAGGCTCCCGACGAGGAATAACAAGTCTCATTCCAATAGATGACCAAGCCCCCTTCAGCCAGCCACATGGCTTCTCAGGACAGCATTTCGACCATGTGCTTCTTTCCCCCAGCGTATCGGCATTTTCATAAACCTGGATGCGACCACATGCAGATTGAAAGCATCATGACTCGGGGGATGGGAATTCGCGTCTACATAAATGAGACAGATGCTGGCGTGGGGTTTTCTCGTCGCAAGAATTTTCAAGTCTCACCTGCACATCAGAACCGTCCCGGTTTGTAGTGCGTATCGTACCAGAGTGTCTCACCCAAAAATGGCAGCATCGAGAACCATCGGATTTGGGGCCCGGCTCCGGTGCCATGGATTATATCGCACGATGTCTTCGTCGCCAAAGTCGTCCAATATCACGGTCTAGAGGTTGTCTGCAAGATGTGGTGTTTATTAAGTGGCAGGTACTTAATTGACGTTAGTTGATGGTTATCCCGTTCGTCTGAGATGAATCGATTTTCCATCCAAATTGAGGTACATCTATCTATGTTCTTCACACTCGGGTTCACTGAATGCCACCCCATATTAAAACTTGTCCATCTCGTGACCTACTGAGTGGCCAACTTACCTTGTTGCTATAGTTACAATCGCAGCCTTGGTAGTCACAAGGCAGCCTCGGAAGACCTCGCATGACCAAGCCTCGAGCATATCTCAGGCCTTCGAAAGGAAGTTTTTGTTAGTTTCACGTACGACTGTCTCGCGTCTGTAATGAGATACACCAGGTCACGGGTATAGCTCCGACCTGAAACGCAAGCCATCGCCCGCAACTGACTCACTGTGAGGCGTTTGAGTGTGAGTTCAGCTCGAGCATGTCTTCGGTCTATCATCTAAGAACCAAGGTATAGAAGGCTGTTCTACATCTTGCGCTTCCCAACGTCTCAATCCCCCAGCATATCCGTAAAACAAGTATAATCGCAGGGTTCGGTCCCCGTCCCCTTAAACGCCTCATCCTACCCTGGCAACGCTCTAGAATGACACGAGTACCTTCTCGACGCTACATGCTGCCGTTACAGGCGTGCTGAGCTGACAAACTTCAATTCCGACAAGAACATGTGTGTGGTCTCTCGCTGGAATCCAACCCCCTTCATTGCGCCGCAACCAAGCTCATGTAGATACCCCACACGACACCAGCCAGCGCACCAACCAAGTTTCTCCCCTCAATGCTCTTGATGAACACAAAGTTGATAAAGCTGACCATTGGCCAGAGCTTCAGTCCGGCGACGAAGATGGGCCAGAAGTCCTCCTTGGCCCTGGCGATGACGGACTGCCAGTCGACCTTGCTGTAGTCGACGGCGCCGCGCGAGACGAGGAACTTGGCCGAGGCGGACGCGTGGGCGAGGTGCTCCGGGCGCGCCATGGCGGCCTGGATGCTGCCGACGAACATGCTGAAGGCCAGGGTGTTGAGGGCGGCGCCGACGGTCTGGTCGAGGAGCAGCTTGACGACGGTGTTGCGGATGTTGAGCTTGGGCTCGACGAGCTTGTTGTCGCGGGCCTCGCGGTCGAGTTCCTTCTCGTCGTTGGCGGCCGCGGAGGCGATGGCGTCCTTGGTGGGGGAGACGTGGTAGGCTGGGAAGCTCTGCTCGAGGAGATCTTGCCTGTGACATTGTCAGAAGTCTGAGAAGGGGGGTTGGGTAGTATGAGAAAACTCACCACATGAAGTTCGGCGGCGTGCACACCACCGCGTTCATGATGAACTGGAAGACGGGAACCCAGTCGATGACGAGTTGGCTCTGGTCACATTGATCAGCACTGAAAACGCAGGCTCAGACGCCCTTGAAGTGATAGCCTCGCATCACGGCACGATGCGGGTGAGTCCTAATGCGGATTTCATACATCGGTACGATAGGCCGTCAGTGCCTGCGCCAACAAATTTGAGGTACCGGCGAGGACTGCGGACTGCAGCGTCGCATTCACAATTGGAGGAAGAGCCATGGTCGCGACGCGAGTGTGCAGTTATTCCGAGGCTGTGATTCTTGGTGAATGGTTGAAGTTGACAAGAACCGATGTCGATATGCGGCCGGCCCGGTTCACGTTTCTCAGTTTCTAATGACGTCGTTGATAAGCGTCGAGACACAAGAAGTGTGTAAACCCGAAATGCTTGTGAGGCAGTCGTTTTTAAAGAGCAAAAAGCGAGGCGAAGTTGGACAGATTGTGGTCAAGAGGTTCCCGTGGGAAGTCTATGTACTCGCGTTAGCAGGACCAACCACAGGGAAGACGGGATCTAGGACCGGAAGTCGAGCATTTGGCGGGGTGAGGGAGGACAACGTGCCCCGGTTTGTGGAGTTGGCCGGCCGAAGTTCGGGCTGGCGAATGGGGGGCATGAGCTACGCCCAATTGCGGGGCGATTGTGACAGCTATCCGAGTCAAGCTTACAAACAGACAGCTTGAAGAATAAGCTTGACGTGTCAAGCTACGCCTTTGGCCTACCGCGCGGCTGCCTGTCGGGTGTATGCCATTGTCCAGGGCACTTGCATGACCTTCGGGTCACGATATACAATGCGACCCTGCGCTGCAGATCACCAAGACTTGCATTGAACGTAGATTTCGGCTTTGAATAGTATTGTTTTTAAGTACCTGTGTCGCGGCCTGTTCCTGGTCATAACGACCCTTATGCTGCAGGGAATGAGCTCTTGGTCAGCCCTCAGCGTGGCACAAGGCCTTCCCCGACGCGACGAACATCTATGAGAACACCAAACAAACACCTGCGCGCTCAACAAAGTGACGTGTCGCATAATCGTACAGCTCAGCCTGGTATGTCGGGTCGCATCGGCCATAGCCATGCGCCTCCTGTGGCCAGCAAATCCCTTCCTCTATGTGTCCTCTTTTCCATGCTCCCTGGCGCACCTTGACTCCTTTCCATGACACCTTTTTGACGTGGTCTTTTTGAGTTCCGAAAGAACGGCGTGACGTGGATTTAAGGTCTAGACAGGATCCACATAAAGAGCAGCTGAACGATGTATGAGTAGAAAAACAGAAACTGTGTCCTCTGGTTTCGCTTCGCCCGGGAATCGCCAGTCTGCATAGGACCGGCGCCATTCGCCGAGTTCTCAGGAAGCAGGACATATTTCAAAGAGCGCATCTGAAGGTGTTGTTAGTCCTCATGTCCATCAGTAGAGAGCTTGGTTTACGCACCAGGAACAGGGAGTTGGCCAGGAAGGTGTAAATGAACACCGACCACCCGACCCAGCCGCCGGTACCCTGGCCCCCGTTAAAGATCTCCGCCACAGCAACGGTCACGATAATGCCGACAAACTTGTAGCCAGAGTACGCGATCAGGTCGTAGAGCTGCGAATCGTTCGAAATGCCCAACAGATAGCAACCCAGCTTGAGGCCCAAAATCTCAGCCACCACAATGACAAGGGCCGTTGACGCCGTGTATCCAAGGAGCTCCGGCTGGAACTGTCCACGGAGACCGGCGATGAGGGTGGACAGGAGGATGTATGTCACAACCGCCATGACCGGGATGTACATGTCGGGGCTGTTGATGTCGTCGCGCGGCGGCAGGTACCACCCCTCCTGGCCGCTGGGTCCCACGGACTGCTTGCGCGACCATGGCTTGTGCCTCCAGGGGAAGAGGACGAGGAATAGCTTGTTGATGACATAGGAGTTGGAGACGTTGAAGTAGTGCTTCAGGGCATTTACGTTGACGTATCGGTTAAACTAGTAGCGGTTAGCTCTGGGGTCTGTTGCAACTGTCACGAGGCTTCGCGACGTGTACTCTCGATGCCGAGGGTTGAGATTCAGCGTACGTTCTGTTCCATGTATTCCTGGCCATGCTTGAAGGCCGTCTGCCCGAATTGTGCTGCAACTTGCGCCGTAGGGTCATTCATGAACTGTCCGTATGCGCCAAAGACGTTTCCGCTTGAGCCACCCTGCTGCTGGTACGGGCTGCCGTAGCTTTGCTGCGATTGCGTTTGCGACACTGGGGGAGGCGGCGAGCGCAGCTGGGGAACGGTCGAGACATGCTGGGGTACGGGGTGGTGCAGAGGAGGCGACTGGCCGTACGTTTGAGGGCGCTGCATGATGGGCTAGCTGTTGGGCAATCGATGCAATAATATGCTGGATGTACGGTGAGAACTCGTTCACTTTTTGAGGGTGAGGACCGCGGATTCGGGTCGAGCAGTTGCGTTGTCGCGGGCTTGCAAGTGGGATGCCTCCCTTTTGGAAGTCGTCTGTGATGGGGGGCGCAGGCAAGGTTGTGGATGGAGCTGCAGCGGTACCTTATGGAAATGTGTTTACTTCAGCGCATGTCATCGGCGTGGGTCCGTCTAGGAGGTATGCTTTTCGCACCGTCCTGACATGGCAGCCTTACGCGTCTATACAGTGCCAAAAGATCGTCACGGATTATCCCAACTTCCGATGGCTTATCGATACCTTGGGGCCCGGTCCATCAATTGCGAAAGCTATCGGCCGACCCGTCTTATCGGTCCCCGTCTGCGCCACAGGCCAACTTTCTGGATCGTCTAGGAAGTTCGCCTCCAACTCAGCTTCCCCCTCTCCCTCTACCTGTCGCCAGTCGCCCAATTGCCAGATTACGCCGCGATCTCAGGAACAGAAGTTTGCGAACCATCATGTTGGACACTTTCGAAATTCTGACCACATCAGGTGTGGTCCTTTGGTCAAGGACATATGCGCCGGTCAACCCGTCCGTCATCAACAACTTCATTTCCGATGTCTTCATCGAGGAAAAGGCCGGCGCTGCGTCGAGCCAGTCTGCTGCCAGCAACCCACCGTACAAGCGCGACCAGCACACTCTTCGGTATACCTTCGTCAAGGAACTAGGTGTCATCTTTGTGGTCAGAACTCTTGATGTCCCCAGGCGACAAACGACATGCTGACAGAACCGCGCGCGGGCAGGCCGTCTACAGATCTCTACTTCACCTGTCGTGGATTGACAAGCTGGTCGACAACATCAAGACGATTTTCGTGGATCTATACGGCGAACAACTGACGAAGCCTCACACAACACTAGTGGAGTGTAACAAGTTCGACGAATACTTCGACCAGCAGATGCGCGAGCTGGAAACGACTGGCCCCAAGGGTGACTCCAACATCTCGGACGCCGACTTTGCTAAGGAGGACGAGACACTGTCTGGAAACCTCGGCGATGAGCCTCCACTTCCCTCTGGTCTTCATTACAGGGGTAAGCAACTGGCCTACATACCCCTATTTCCCGCGGGGCAACACAAAGCTAAATACATACTTTAGGACGTGGTATCAACGGCGCAAACGGCGGCGCTTCCACGAACGAATCGACCCCGATTATTACGCCGAACACGTCCCGACCCTCGACTCCTGGCGTCGTGGTCGGCAAGCCTGGCCCTGCCGCGAAAATGTCCCGTCGTGCCCGCAAGGCGCAAAACCCAGGAGCTGTCGCTGCTTCCTCCGGTGACGAATCCTCTGGCAGAAGGCCCCGGCCAGCAACCCGATCTTCGACGAAGAAAGGCCGCAAGTGGGATGCTGATGGTTTGGCGGATGAGGAAGACGATGTCCAGCTTGACTACTCGGCTGCTCCGAGATCGGCAACTAGTGACTCCGAGGCCGAGGGGACCGCCGCGCGCTCCTCCGCTCTTGAGCATGTCGACGCCTCGACATGGGGCAACAAGACTTCCAAGGGCCAGTTCATCCTTAAGGACCTCGACGACGAAGTCCACAACATTCTCGCATCCGCGCAGTCCAAGACGGACTCTTCGACCGAAGCTTCGAGCGGACTTATCGGCTCCGGACTCAGCACGATCGGAGGCCTGTTCCGCAATGTTGTGGGAGGCAAGACTCTTACGAAGGCCGACCTCGACAAGGCAATGAAAGGCATGGAGGAGCACCTTCTCAAGAAGAATGTCGCGCGCGAGGCCGCAATCCGCCTGTGTGAGGGCGTCGAAAAGGAACTACTCGGTGTGAAGACAGGCAGCTTCGAGAGCATAAACACCAAGATCCAGTCCGCAATGGAGGCTTCCTTGACCAAGATGCTCACCCCTACTTCTTCTCTCGACCTGCTCCGCGAGATTGATGCCATCACCGCTCCGCCCGCGACCACACTGCGCAAGGCGCGCCCCTACGTCATCTCTATTGTTGGCGTCAACGGTGTTGGAAAGTCCACCAACCTGTCGAAGATTTGCTTCTTCCTCCTCCAGAATAAGTACAAGGTCCTCATTGCTGCTGGAGATACCTTCCGTTCTGGCGCCGTCGAGCAACTGGCAGTCCACGTCCGCAACCTGAAGGAACTAACTTCCCGTGAGGGAGGCCGCGTTGAGCTGTACCAGAAGGGTTACGGCAAGGACGCCGCCACTGTCGCTCGCGACGCTGTCTCTTTTGCAGGTCAGGAAGGTTTCGATGTCGTCCTCATCGATACCGCTGGACGCAGACACAACGATCAACGTCTTATGTCCTCTCTGGAGAAGTTTGCCAAATTCGCTCAACCCGATAAGATTCTCATGGTTGGAGAGGTGAGAGCCCTGCCACTTAAAACATTTGCAATCGTATAACTGACAATGTGAAAAGGCCCTTGTCGGAACCGACTCCGTAGCGCAAGCGCGCAACTTCAACGCCGCCTTTGGCGCCGTTCGCTCTCTCGATGGATTCATCATCTCAAAGTGCGATACCGTGGGCAACATGGTCGGCACTCTGGTCAGTCTTGTTCACGCAACTAACGTCCCTGTCCTATTTGTTGGCGTTGGTCAGCACTACTCCGACTTGAGGAATTTCTCTGTGAAATGGGCAGTCGAGAAGCTCCTAAGCAGCTCTTGATTCAAGAAGTGGTAATGAGATATAATTTTTTTACGTCTTTATAATACGAATTCAATGAGATCAGCACGGTTTCTTCTGGCGGAGACCTAATGATACCCCGAACAACTGAGCTCTCGCGTCTTGCGATTTATGCAACTGTGAAATCCCGCAGTGAGGTCACCAAACATATATGCGCTAACTCTAAACTTAACACCGGTTATCATCAGTCATATTCGCAAACCAAAATCCCAATCTTCTCGCGGGACGGCTGAGAGCTTCGACCGTATAGGTATGGAGGAAGAAAATAAATGCCGAAAAAAGCATCTGATCCGTCCAATGCGCCATTGACTCTCCACACGGGATTTGACGGTTCAAGGCCGTCGCGATATTCACAAAAGCCCTGGGGATTTTCTCTCGGCACGGCGTAGTACTTGCACCCTTGGCCCTCGAAGACGAACTGCTTTTCGGAATCCGACTTCCAAAGTATGGCTTGGTTCTCCGGGTCAGACACACCAGCCTTCAAGCGTAACCTGTAGTCCACCACCCACAGGTACTGGAACCACCTTGTGTCGCTCCAGATGGCCTGGGAGATTTCCCGATACGCCCGATACTCCATGTTCGTAATTTCGGCGTTGTCCCTGCACTGTTTAATCCCTTCCAAACTCCATTGTGGATCGAACTTGACTGCAACGTGAATTACCCCGTTGTATCCAAATTTCGGGGAGTCGAAGGGCGCATTCTGCAAAGTAGAGGAAATACTGCCTACGTCCTCGAAACGTCGGAGCACAAAGAGGTCGCGCAACGGGAGAACCGTCAGGTTTACAGGGCTGCCGTCACCATTTGCCGCAGAGAACGTCACAGGGAAGTCCTTGCAGTCTTCTCTGTGCGTTTGCCAGGTATGAAAGGCTCTAGGGCGGTTGATTCTCTGAATGGAGTCCTGTCTGAGCCGGTCGTATCCCTTGAAGATGGCCTTGTAGGAGTCTCTACAGGCGGTCCAGAGACCAAAGTCGGCAGCGTATGTGGATGGATTGCCAACATTCCACGACGGCAGCGATGTGTCGTCTTTCGATGTCGGTGCGCTAAGTATAAGGGGGAACTTGCTGCGATTCGAATAGTAATCCACCTGCTGGGCGACGAGATGGTCTCTGAACTTTTTGTCGGAATGTACAGGGTTGAAGACAGTGAAGAAGTGGACGCCGGCGTGATCTGAGCTGATGGGGCGGACGGCGTCGCTCCAGATTTGGTCTCAAAGCTCCTGAGGGAGCTTGGGGAATTGAGGGAATGATTGCGTAGACATGTTTATGTACGCCGAGTGAACCTCTTGGTATGTTGCTACTTTCAACCGAGGCAAGAATGGGACATGGATATGCAAAATTGAAATGAGAGAGAGAGAGAGAGAGAGAGAGAGAGAGAGAGAGAGAGAGAGAGAGAGAGAGAGAGAGAGAGAGAAAACTTTAAGAAATCTCAAAGTTTATTACGACATGAAGGTGTTTACGAATTGTTGGAGGCCCTGAGCCGTAAAGTGTCCAGCGAGAAACAAAGTGCACCGAGCCAATGGGCTTTCGTGATACACGATGAGATGATTGCATCGTCTCTACTCTTCTTATCTCGTTGAATCTTTATCTAATCAAGCGCGAAGGAATTTAGCTCCGCAGACAGAGAAGCGATGGATAGTCTTCTCCGTACAATATAATACCAGCTGGAGAGCGATACTGTCTTCATTTGATAGTGTTAAGATTCCCCGAGCAGCTCTTGGGCGCCATTTTTCTTAATTCCCTAACCATACTGCGCAGTGACACCATTGTCCGTTGGATCTATGCATGGATATGAGACGTCAAAGAAGCTCGTGGGGTCCGGAGCGCTACTGCAAGTATCCCGGACCGCGACTAGACCGTTGACCCACAGTCGCTTGGCGCCGAACCACCGGACGAACACCGGAGCCGAGCAGCGGCCCGGACCGGAGTGGAGCAACCTAGCGTCTCTTGAAGACCAAGCACGGATGAACACAGAAGTTACAGGATGCTTCGTGTAGGTTGCTACAGAGCGTTTATCACCCGCCTGCTTTGCATGAGGAGTTTTGGCGAGGGTTTGCGCCTTTGACAAGGCCCCTTTCTGCCAGTATATTGATCGGCACTTGGCTACTGTGCATAAGGTAGTCAATACAGAAGCTCAAACAAGTGAACGGTTCATAAGTAAGTTATGTAACCTCGTATGGATGGTGGGGCCGAACCGTTATGCCTGGCCACCCTCCCGTATCGAATTGCTCTGGCACGCTCCAAGACGACAAATTTAGGACGGCAAGACCACTAGTTTGGAAATGACTTTCGCGGGTCCTCGGCCAATCCGTGAGGCCAACGCTCGCCGCCGGCCGCCCTCTCGGGCTCCGTGAGTTACGGACAGCTTGGTGCCAACACGGCTCTGGCATGACAGAACAGGGCAAGCTGCGATTTGGGGTCCAAACCCAAGCCCTGCCTCCTCTGCAGTGGAGGTTCGGTTGTCTTGGTCTCCCTTCGATTCTAGGCATCGAGTGTGACGCTCCACGTCGCGATGCAGCGGGATGGACATCACAGCAGACTCCGCCCCCAAAACAGCGCTGCCTTGTCACTGTGCATGCAGGACACAAACAGTAAACATTTCAGGTCGCTGGCCAATGATGCCTCGTGCAGCGACAGGGTATTCTCGGTGGCACACTCGTCTGACAACAGCAGCATCAGCTCCCAATGGCAGAAATATGCGACGGCACGCGTTGATGAAGCAGGCGAAATTCCTCGCACAATTCAGGGGACTCGACTCTGCCGTGTCTGCACAGGAAAGTCAACAACAGCGCACCAGGCTCCAGGCTCCAGCATAAGGAAACCATGGAGAACGAAACAGAACTTATGGATTCAGGGGAGAAATGGGGTGGTTCCGTCATGGCCCGCCCAAAATTGCTTGCCTTGGACTGCCCTATGTGCGTTACCGAGAGCCACGGTCTCACTGGAGAGGTAGGGAGCGCGACGCTAAACAGCAGCGCTGGGATCACTGGGACCACTGGCAGGGCAGAGGGAACCACCCTCGGCAGGGATCCAGACCATCGGGGCAGTGCTGGCTGGATCCCATTGGCCACTGGCTACACCACCGGACGAGGCTGTCCCCCCTCCCCATGTCTTCAGCTGTTGCTGACATGCATAACCACGCTTCCACTCTCCCCGTTCAAATTGCTCCCGCTGTTCCTCCACCATGCCTTACCTCACTTTGCCTTTACTTTCAATCCTCGAACTTCTCTTGCCTAGAAACTGCAGTTTTATCTCAGCTTCAGCTTATTCCTGCGTCTTTACCTCCTCCTACTGGGCTCCCGTTAACTCTCCAATGGCTTGACCTCCCTACTCACGACTGCGAAGCCACAACCTCTGCCTCTAGCACCAGAGAAGGCTGCCGAGCAGGACCCTAAAAACGCCCCTCCTTCGCCAATTGACACGCGAATAACCCGATCCTTCGAAACGCAAAAACACCAGAGAAAGACCACAAAGAGAGGGGTGTGCTGTATAGCCGCCGAAGCTAGTTCATCATGTGTCTCTACGTACGTCTGCCACTCCGTCTGATGTTCCGCGCCCTGTTTCGAGGCTCCCGCCCAGACCCTGCCTTCAATCGCACCCTTTCCCAGTGGCTTCGGACTTTGCCAACCTACACTTCTTCAATGCACGAAGTGCAAATTCCAACTGACGCCTCTTGCAGCTCCGACGCCGAAAGGCTCCTGGTGACGAAAGGGCGCCCAAGAAGCGCACCTTCACGATGCCCCTCTTCAACAACACCAACAAGGCCTCAGAAGGCGCCCTTAGGAAGATGGTCGGCTTCACAACTTTGCTTGCACCTACAGACAAGGGCTCCCACTTCCGAATGACGCCGCAAACACCCCGAATCAACATTACCAATGTCGACGGTGCTACCGAGCCCTCATTCTCCTCCGTCGACCCCAAAGACCTCCACACCACTTCCTCGGATCCTCCCGCGTTCGACGGCAGTCTGGCCATCCAGAACCGCCTCAAGAAGGTCTTCGACGACATCCGATCCCGCCGCTCCTCGATATCACGCTCGCCGTTCGTCACTCGCGAGCAATTCGTCGCATTCCTCGATTCTGTGCAGGGCGAAACCGATGCCGACGATGTCCTGCCCGAAGATAAGGAGAGATACACATGGCCCGAGTTCTTCGAGTTTTGGTGGAAGAAGTACGGCCTGGAAGCTACCCGACCGTTGAATCCGGACGACAAAGACATCAGCCGACCGCTATCGAACTATTTCATCAGCAGTAGCCACAATACTTACCTGGTCGGAAACCAATTAGCTTCCACGAGCGACCCAGAGGCTTACAAAACAGTATGTACTGCTTGGCATTGATGCAAAAGTTGAACATGCTCACATTTAATTCCAGGTCCTCCGCAAAGGTTGCCGATGTATCGAGATTGATGTTTGGAATGGAGACACTCCGATCACGACGGGCCAGGAGCGAAGCCGGTCGCCCAAGCCTGAGCATTCCCGGAACCTTTCTGGCTCGTCGTTCCCCAATGTTGCGGCTAGTCTGAAGGAGCATGTCGAAGAGCTGATTGGCAGCGAGCGAAGCATACACGAGCATACTCACAGGAGGAATGCCAGTGCAGCCAGCGCAGCCACTGCCCCCAGGTCCTTGGGACCATCCGACAGCACCACTGTTCTTGGCCCAAGTGCCTCGGTCGAATCTCTGAATGAAACTCTGCGGCCTACATCACCCACTCCAAGCAAATATCGCCCACCGTACCCGAAAGATGAACCCATCGTCACCCATGGTTGGACCTTGACAACTCCTTGTGGGTTCCGGGAAGTCTGCCAGGCCGTCCGCGAGTCCGCATTTGAGACCAATGAACTACCACTTATTATCAGTCTTGAGGTTCACGCGGATATTGAGCAACAGAATGTCATGGTCAAGATCATGAAGGAAGAGTGGGGTGAGATGCTGGTCGACAAGTCGTGCGAAGGCATCGACCCACGCTTCCGTCTTCCTAAACTTGAGGAGATGAAGCGGAAGATCATGATCAAGGTCAAGAAGGCACCTCACAAGATCGAGGTGCCTCCCAGTACCACGGCTTTATCAATGGTCCACGCCAATGATGAGGATGCCTCAAGCTCTGAAGACGAACGGACCATCGCACCGGCGGCGGCCCCGGTCCAACATAACCCCAAATCCGACATCGCCACGGCACTGAGCAACTTGGCGATCTACACGCATAGTGAGCACTTTAAGAGTTTTGAGACGCCTGCCGCTAAGAAGCCTGGACACATCTTCTCGATAAGTGAGAGCAAGATTCTCGAGCTTCACACGACCAAAGCCCGCGAGATGTTCGCTCACAACAAGAACTTCTTCATGCGAGCCTTTCCCAACGGCACCCGCGTAGACAGTTCGAACCCCGACCCCAGCCCATTCTGGCGGAAGGGTGTGCAGATGGTCGCCCTCAACTGGCAGTACCTGGACGAAGGCATGATGCTGAACGAGGGCATGTTTGCAGACGAGCTGGGCTGGGTTCTCAAGCCCGTCGGATACCGCAGCACTGACAAGAACACTGAGAGTGAGGTCGATGCCGCGCCGCAGGGTGACCTAGATCTCGTCGTCACAATCATTGCGGGTCAGCATATCTGGGTGCCTAGCTCATCGGACAGCGACAGTAGCCGCAACGGCAAGAACCTACGCCCTTTTGTCAAGTGCGAACTCCACGTCGAGATTGGGGCAGTCAATGGAAAAGCAGCCGATGAAGACGACTTCAAACTCAAGACCAGTTCGAAGAAGACGGACCATCCTGAGTGGGAAGGTGGAGCGCGACTGAAGTTCCCGAAGGTCTCGAGAGTCGTGCAGGAGCTCAGTTTCGTCAGGTAAGATCTTCTTTCTTTAGTCACTTTCACTTTCCCTTCACCGCCACGTCGTTGTCACACCTACTCTTCACGATACACGACCCGACGAGAGTCTCTGTCGCGCGGCTCCGCGCCTATCCTTCCGCACCTGCAGCGTGTCCGACCGTCAGGTGGTGTGCTCTTGCGGATGGTGTACCCTCTGAGATACGATGAACACAGACCTGATGGTCTGATCCATCCTCGGACGAGATGCAGTGGCCCGTCGCACTCGCGTCATAAGCACACAAAGGTGGAAGATGCCGTGCGACCGCAGTTGCCGAGCCTCTTTTCCTGCGTCGTGTCACCGCGACCGTCAAGCTCCCGTCGCGAGCCGCCAGCCGCCAATACTCGCTCGCCAAGGAAGCTTCAAGCAGCTGTGGCGGCCCGTGTTGACAGGTCGGGCCGCTGCACACCGCACCGTTGACGGCATGACACATGTTCATGACATCTGACATCCGACGAGATCCGTCTTTCCGTGCTTTCGTATTCGAGTTGTGAAAAAAGTTTCCTGGCTGACCTTGGTTCCCAATCACAGATTCAAGATCGAGAACGATCCACTCCTCGGCGGCGACGAATTGCTGTCATGGGCGTGTATCCGACTCGACCGTCTTCAACCTGGGTACCGCTTCATCAAGCTCATGGATACCAAGGGCCGCCCGATTGAAGGCGGCAAGCTCCTTGTCAGGATCGACAAGGACGTGCGATGAGCAAAACAACAAGAGCTGCCTTCTTCATGATTTGCATTAAGACACGTCCTCGGCTCATGTTTTTGTCAGCAATCATGAGTGCAGTGTCTCAGAAGTTGGCAGGTCTGAGATCCGATCAGATGAGCCCATCTCGCAGCAGAGCAACTTCCTTTTCAGGAGACGAAAAGGTCATGGGGGACGTTTCTTTTGTCTCATCTCGCCTCTTCTTTTCCTTGGTCTACTTTTTATTTTTATTTTTTTATTCGATACCTAGGGCACAGAGAAAAAAATTCTTGGGGGCATGGGCGTTTGTGGGGGCGTTTTTGTTTCTGCTCGATACCTGTTTACCGACAACCCTAGACCTTTTCTTTTGGTGTCTGACACCGTCCTTGTTCATCGCATTTCCTGATGGGGGCCAGGAACTCGTTTCTTCTTTTTGTTTTTCCTCCATCCCTTTTGTGAGACTTACCTTGTACATGGGGCTCTCGGGGATTATTTCTTAGTCCACATCTTTTTCTTTTACTCTGGATATGGCATGACGCTTAGCGAGCGAGATTGACAGGCAGATGGCCTCATTATACCTTTTTTTTTATCCCTTCCCCTCTAATCATGTTTTGGATGGACCAGGGGTACTGGCGGGACGAGACACAGAGACGCTTCAGATGGAATCATGGGAAACATCGTTTGGGGGCCGGTGGCTTGCTGGAGAAGGAACTGAAGATGGGGTCCGGGAAGAGGCAGAAACATCATGGCTGCAAAGGAACAACAGGACACATGAACGACGAGGCGGAGGGCGTTTGAAACAGAAATTGCCGACCCGTACGTAGAAGAACAAACAAACCATCCAAAGGGAGCAATTGCTTTCCCTCTTGACAAAGGTGCAAACATCATCTCTTCTTCGTCTGTCGTGACTGTCTGCTTTGTTTTTGTCACATAGTCCCACGTTCAATACGAGGGCAGAGAAAGGAAGAAATCGTCACAACGCCTGTCTATGATGAGCTTCACCCGAGATCGGGTCCGAGTCTCGTGAACTCGTGAAACGTGACTGATGTTGGGCCCGGGTCGGGCAGATATGTGTGGATGTCACCGCCACGTCGTCCATCGGTGTCTTCGCCGAGTGCCAGCGGGCGAATGGTTGGAATTTTCGGGCTGTTTTCCCCAACAGTCCTCGGTTTTGGGATGATGTGTGTGTGGGTGTGTGATGTGACTGACTCACCTCGATACTGCGATAGGACGACAATACAAGAGTTAGGGAAGCGGATACTGGCGGTTTCGGATGAGCGGATCGCGCCGCGGTGTCAACTGACACGTCGCGACCGCCGACATTTTGTTGACGTCGTCATCGTCTTGTCGTCCTCTCTCAACCAACCCTCATCTCTGCTCGCAGCTCTGCCTCCCTATCTCTGTGGTCTACGGCCTTTGTCGTTGTTGATCTGTCATCATGGACAGTACCATGCAGAATGATTGAGTCACCCGGCCCACGTCGCACCTTGGGCAGACATGCTTCTTGTTTGTGTGACGTCGGAAACCGCAACCCGGACTGCCGGTCAAGGGTCCTCAACAGAAGGGACGGGATCGCTGCCATACCAACTTCTTATCCGAGGCAATGCTTGTGTACACTCTCAACTTCCAGCCTGACGGATGCCGCTCAGCCGCCGTGGGGCCAATAACACTCGGGGCTCTAATGTGCTTCGTCGGCTTGGTTCCTGGATCGCCGACCCATAAACGCTTTCAAAATTCCTTGATCCCCGTGCCAGCGTGCACTGTCTTCCGTAGCCGAGGTTCGGAAAGGCATCATTCTAGATTGTTTCTGGCAGCCTTGGTTTGGTTCCTTATCCAACCCCGTTTGTCTGCGACAGCAGGGCGATCTCGGAATTCACAGGATCACCACACGATATTGCTGCAGCCCTGTCCGGTTGTTACAGCTTGGCAACCGAGCCTGCATGATTTACACGGCGTGCTTTTCGCTACACACCTAACCCGGTGGCACGAGCTGGTGGTAGACAGGTTCTGCACCTAAGCAAGGATGTCTCTTCCGCGGGCGAACGATGCTGGAAGGGAGAGTGTCGATCACTCAGAATCGAGCCCCACATCCGGCGCGCGTGGGTGTGTAGCGGAAGATAGACAACGCCCCATGGCCGTTGGCTGCGAGACTAGCATCAGAGAAAAAGGAACGCGGGCGAGGCTTGCCAATGAGACGGCCTGTCGGGTCCTGCCGGTGAGACAAACCAGAAGAAACAATAGGCTCGGATGTAATGATAATGCCGTGTTGAAGTCTAACTTGCGCGGCCCGACTGGGAGAGATTGGTCAGTTATCACGAAAACTTGATCTCCCAACAGGGCGGCTAGTCCGATCGTGGAGGAGGCTCCGGTCATGAGTGTTTGTCAAATGTAAATCGTTGAGCAAGCCCCAACCATACCCTTCCAGACATAACTGTTCTGAGAGCATTGCGACATTGTGTGATCAAACGAGGCCCATAATAGCGAGGCTTCTTTTAGGAATAGACCAGAATCATCAGGGTCCCTATATCGAACACCCCCCAAAGGTCGACGAAATAAAGTTGACAGGTAACATGCTGCGGGATTGAGACAGGTGCAAAGGGTGGTTACTTCGCGACGCGGAAGCTAGGGCGGTGTAACAAGCCATTCCAATCCTTCGTGTGGTGGCCTTCCCGCAGCCAGCAGCCACAGGGAATGGGGTTCCTGGCTTGGTTGTGTTTCCAAGGCCGAGGGCAAACGACAAGGACCCTGAGTGAGACATGCGTTTGTTTTTGCACTCTCCAAGGGTCGTTTGGCGGGGTCGTCATCGAGATTTGAATTCCCGATGGAAACAATTCTGGCCGAGATCGTCCACGTTGAAGGCGGTCAAAATGCAGCAACCCGCCGTCGTTTCTCAGTCGTGCCATGTGGTACCGGGTGACCAAAATTTCGATAGAGCGTTCCGGCAGTCTGGTTGACTAGCCGGGATGCCTGTCACTGGCGAGGAGGTAACCGAGATTTTGGTGCCAAACATGGAGATGATCAGGAGAATGAGGGAAGGATCGATCGTGGATCTTGCGGCGCTCCCAAAGTCCCAAGCCCCCGACTTAGACAGAACCGAGCCCCAGGCCCAGGGAGTGCGCACACCAATGGGTCCCGCTGACGAGCGTACGGGGCTGAAGTTTGCTCGGGGAATATTATCGTGGAGCTTTGGTCGAGGGCGTGTGCTGGTGACGCGTTCAAGCTGGCAAACGCCAGGGAGGCTCTGATTGAAGCGGACTGGCTTCATGTCGCTGGCATTGCCGTTTGGAGACTAACCAAGTCCACATGTTCTCGAAGCACCACGTCTTAGCGGATACCTGCATACAAGTGAATGCAAGTATCCTCACCGCAAAGAAACGGTTGCTGTGGCCAGGGAACTCTGACAAGGCCAACTGCTGCGAACGGTATGCTTGATTCCGCTCTGGATACTCATCTTCTTGTGTTGTTACTCGGCTTGACAGGTGACAAGCACGTAACCGAGAAAAGCTCGCTGGCTTTGGCGGAAGGGTCCTGGTGGCGGTTGACTCATATCCGATGGAATTGACGCTCTCTATTCGGGAGCTCGGCGTTTGAGGTGAGGCAAAATACCTTGGGCATCGAGAATGTGCCGCTTGGGTGGTTTCTCGGTGAGGCTCCTAGCCCAGGGTTCCTTGAGGACAATTTCCAAAACAGAGCTGAAATCAACCATTTGGCTACTTTGGCGGATATGGTGGTACCTTGCTTGAGCAAAGTGGTCTCGCAGCCTTGGAAATCTGGTGGATATGACTTGTCATTTTCCAAGACCCAACCAACGAAATTGGCAGTGGCAGCCGATGCGGATGGTGAAAAGCCCAGATTTCGACAAAAACACACTGATCGACCTCGCATCTCGGTTATGAAGTGACAGATCATATCGGTCAGATTGCATGCTCACATGCACGCGCTATGCAGACATATGTTTGACCACATTCGGTGGTCAATGGACTGGCTTCACACCCTCATCTGATCTGGCGATGCAGACCGCGTGTCGCAAATCGTCGGGTGCCTCGATGAGCGTAGAATGGTGTTGTGTGGTGCGGTGTAGTGTGTAAGCCCAGCGTGTGTGTCCGTTGGTGTTTGGTCAAAAATGACAGCGATGGAATGCTGTCGAGGGTGATTGACACATCATTTTGCCTAGCTAGGCACATGAAACCAAGCAGGGTGAAACCTGAGATTATCCAATGGCGATCTGGGCCCAACATGAAGCAAAACCAAATGCCATCATGGGCGCCGTAAGGCGTGGAAGTCTTGGAATCTAGACCTAGCCGCAAGATTGTCGGTGAGTGTTGTCAAAGCCTCAAATTGTGGCGCCGTCTGCTGCTGTGGCAGGGGTCGTGGACGGATGTACAAGGGTCCCTTTGAGAACGCACAAAGCCGCGACTTCATCGACCGTCAACCAGCGAGGTGTAAAAGCATCTGCATTGGTGGCCTTTGCACAACCTGGACCATCGGCATGTTTCGCGCCATCACGTCTGTTGGCCAGCTGAATATACGGAGCAACAGTCGGCATTGGAGCCGGGGCTCCCGGAAAACCGTAAGATCTCGAGACGTCGGTCAGCGTTGTCGGTGTGTCATTGGCATTAAATGCGTTGGAAGAAAAAGCACCTTGACAGCGTCGCACCGTGATCCGTCATTGGCACAGGTGTCAACCGCGTGGACCTCGACGAACCAGGAAGGTCGCGATACACACAGCCACCGATGTCTGGTTTCCCCCAATCTGGTCCCCCCGTCGACAAAGATAGATTGCGTCTGCGCAACGTCGATCCCGGGTTATGGCAGCGGATACGGCACGGCGTCAAGTCGAACGCGGGCGGAAACCCCGTGTGACCATCCTTGGACCAACACGCTGGGATGATGGACAAGGCTCGTCGCCCGTCTGCACCACTCGGTGAGCGGTGACAAACAGCAGGCAGGGATGCGGCTGGGATTCAAGCGTAGACTTGTCGACGTCTCGCGGTGCTACCGCACCGACGAGACGTCCATGTGCGGGTAAGTGGCCTCATGTCTCCCTCAGCCGGGTCATCTCGGCGACGGGCAGAATATCCAACCGTAAGTCCTCCCTTTAGACCTCGAATTGACGTCAATGGCATTATTCCGAACATTGACGACGTGCTCTCGTTGCCGATTCCGAGGGTGGATAAGAAAGATGTGGGCAGCCCATCAGCATGGTGCGTTACCCCCAACCCGAGGACCTCGCTGCTGCTCCTGCTGCTGCTCCCCCAATTGCCCCTTCGCATCGATGAGTGGACGAGATTGTTGCAGAATGGTACGCTAAGGAGCCATTGCTGAGGGTGAAGAAAAAGAAAGCATGGGGCAGGGAATCGCCGTGGAGCAGGGGAGTGGTGAAAAAGAAGAAAACATGTGAGGAGCTTGGTGGAGCCTTTTTGGGGTTGACCAAACGCGAACTTGGACCTTGTGGAAAAAGGAAGAATGGCGGATTGTCATTTGGAAACTGAAGGGCAGCGTTGGGAGGTGGATGTTTGCGGCGCACACTCAGACCGCCGTGGAGTAACCCATTCCCAGCCGAGTGGGACGTACGGATCGTGGATCCTTTCGTATCGAGTTGTGAATGGGAGCATCTTTGTGAGTCGATGTACCGTGTCTTAGGTTGTCTGTGGACGGCAAAACTGGAGATGGGCGATCCAAACTGCAGCTGGTGACTGGGGCCTTCAAGATGCGATGCAGGCGCAAGGACCCATGAGAAAAGAAGTGTAAGGTATCCATATCGGTACCTTCCTCCTCCTGACCCGATTGAGGGTGGGGGAAATTTTCCATAGAAGAAGAAGCATGGAGTGTAGGGAGATACTCCGAAGGTACCTTCCTCAAGCTCCCCTCTTCGCGTGCCTTCCTTTTGGTGGTTGTTCATTCTCTCTCTCTCTCTCTCTCTCGCCCCCAGTCTGCTAGGCGGCATCGGGTAAGATGCTTCCTTCTCGGGGCATCGTCATCCCCTCGTAAGTGAGCTGAGTTGCGTCAGGACTGCTCTAGCTCAGCCCAAATGCCTGGCAGCCGGTTTCCCCGTTCGTTCAACAGTTCCAAGTCACCTGGATCGGAAAGGCTGGCTGAAGTGTCAGCTTCAGCTTGAACCCCCCAAGGGCTTGCTCATATTCAGTTTTGAGGCGGGCTAAGTGAGATAGATACCTACCGGCCGACGACGACAATGGGGTCGTCGAACTCCTTAAGGGGGCGCAGGGGATCTGACGAGGTCACGCCGTTTTTCGGAGAAGTGACAAAAAGGAAGGGCATCGATCAACGCGACACAATTGGATACGGAAATGCAAATGCAGTTGGGGAGTGGATAAGGGATCGGGGAATGTTACATAGAGCAGGGGGGCATGAAGAACAACAGCATGGTCGTGAGCACCCAACTGTATCCGTAGTGTGTTCGTACCAAGTAAGGTACTTGGCGGCATGGCAGCCATGACACCAAGCGACCAGGTATCCGCACGCACAATCGGATTCGTAGAGGGCCTTCAGCGATTGCACGATTGAGGTGCAGCGCAAGCCAGGTATCCGTACCTAAGGTGAGGTAAGGCGAGATGAGATCTCCATCCCGGTGCAAGGGCGGGTCGCAGATGCGGGTGAGGTGAGGTGAGGTGCATTCCAAGACACCACTGATGGACGACGAACGAAGACCGCGGCGGCCCTAGGAAGTGCCGTGGTGATCCGTAAGGCAAGGTAGCTTCGGACTGACAGCACCGAGAGTGTGTGATATGACGAGCAACAAGCCCGGCCGGCGGGAGGATCAGGAGGGAGAATGACTAAATGAAGTGATGGGTGTGAAGTGTGTAGTGTGTGTAGTGTGTAGTGTGCACGCGGCGCTTCCAAGCCACCAATCGGGCTGCGGCCGGGCCAGAATCAAGAATCACAGGTAAAAAAAAAAAAAAAAAAAAAAAAAAAAAAAAAAAAAAAAAAAAAAAAGGCAGGAGCAACTGGGGAACGCCAGCCGCGATTTCCCCCCCTTTCCATTTCCTCCCTCCTCCCTCCGGGCCCCCGGAAGCCGCCACTCAGCCCCTTCCCCCAGTGCCGCGGTCCAATAGGGTATCCCGAACTTCGACGACGGGGCCGGGCGCTGCTTTTTTGATTTTCCCAAACGAAACTCTGTCCGGCATGTTTGCGACTGCTCATAAAAACCAAAAAGAACTACTACTACTCACAGAGGCAGCAAAGGCAGAAAAAAAAAAAAAGACCCCCATGGACCGGCTCCCTGAGAAAAGAATACCCAAACGCCCCCCTTTCATTCCAAAACCCCCAAGCATGACGAGAGGGAAAAACAACATGTTAAATGAAAGGAGGAGGTAAAAAAAGATGGCTCTCTTTCATTCTGCGTCTCTCCCGTCCCACGTTTGATTTGAGAAGCTAGTTACTTCATACGTAGTAGCAGGGCCAAACAGAGTTTGATACTGCCTCCCAGCATCAGCGCAGCGCGGAAACTCGCCTCGTCCATCCGGACAGAACTGAGAGCTGCCAAACAGGCATATCCCTCGCAAGCCCACTGCAGACCTTACCGTACTCGATCGTCATATGTCGTCTCTTATTGGATCGTCCTTTTTTATCAACCTTACGGTTCTCACTGCGTTGTGCGCCAATCAACACACAAAGTTCCCCAATTACAGACGGTATAGGTCTGTACCAGTAGAGCCGCGCACCCCTCCATTACGTGCAGTCCGATCTAGCAACGTGCCAAACCAGAGATTCCACAAACTCTGTTCGACCCTCGTTGGTAACCTGCGCTGCGACCTCACGAACTGGAAACTGACGCAGTGTTTTTCTTAAACTGACTAGAACACATACATGGTACCATAAAAAAAAAAAAGACATACTGCTGTTCACGCGCCCATGCAGAAAGCAACACTAAAGAGTGATTTACATGCCTTACGTTACGAACGATTCGTGAGTACGCATTCGCATGTGGCGTTAGCCTCGTATTTTTGTGTGCGTGTGTAATTCTGCCTCTGCACCCCCCTCACATGCTGGGTACTTGCAAATACCGTGCAAGTGTTGCACTTTCCCATCGATGTTTCGTCATAACTGCCGATGCCGTGGCCTCTCCATGTAAAGAAACCAAAAAAGAAGAAAATTTGGGACCCAAGGGAAGAGGCGGCATCGCGAGAGACATCACCAATCCCGGGAGAAGGGCGCTGTTGAGCCTCCTCCTCACCACCATCGTCATCATCATCATCAGGTTCCAACTTCTGCGGGGCTTTCAAGGTCACAGCTCGTTCTCTGCAGGGTTCGTTGGACATCGGGTGTATGCAGAACCAGCACCGGATGTATCCCGTAACATTGCACAATACATTGCGGCATGGTACGGTTGCCAATGATACATGGTACGGATCTCTGATTCATTCTTCTTCTACGTCTCCTTCTCCATCGATACGTGCGTACCAGAAATATGGATGGGGGCCCTTGGAGAGTGACAAAAAAAAAAAAAAAAAAACCTTCCGCGTGCCCATTGAAATGGAAAACCACCAGTGACCACACAACCCGCCTGCCGCAAAGTCGCAGCTAAAAAGGAAATCCCCGGGCGAATCCTGGGGCAGATCGAACAGAGCTCTGGAACATCCACTCGCCTGGGTTATTCTTCTGCTCGCTTCCCCCCTCGACCCCTGCCCTGCGCTAGCCTTTCGATCGACTGCGCGCCGGGGCCCAATGAGCGTGGCGGGGGGACATGCGATTGCGTTGGGGAGGGGTGCGCGTGGTGGGAGGAGATGTACCCAGATGGATGAATGTGTGGTGTGGACGTGCTGTGGTTTGGGTGGATGAGCAGTCAGTAGGGCGCGTAGTATTTTGTCGCCGTAAGGTAGGTACAGATAGATTGGAGCATCATAGCGTAAAAAAGGCAGAAAAGAACCCCTCCTCCAATTCACAACGTTGCTTTGCTCTGTTTCCTCTCCCGCTGGCCCCGTCTCTCGTGTTCGTCTGCTGCTCTCTCTTTTGTTTTCCTTCATCCCGCTATTTCTCCCAAACGGAGGGGGCCCCGGGGCACCGAAAAACAACGACGGGCACCAACAAAGGAAACACTGAACCCGGAAGCCCGCCGCCGCGCAATTGCAACGTGCCTCAACCACAGCCGGACCTCGTCAAAAATGTCGTGTCCCGTCTTCCAGACTCGGGCGGCTTTTGGCTTTTTTGGCTTGGTTCGGTCTTGTCTCACCTCGACAGGAAAAACGAAGAAGAAAAAAATTGCAAAGTGCCATCTCACACATTCACGCATGTCCCGGGTCCTTCTTCCTAAATGTAAGTACAATGCAAAAAGCAGGATGAACGCCTGGGTCCCGCCACAAGCCACAGAGACACAGAGAGAGCGAGAGAAACACAGCCAGACAGGCGGAGAGACATACAGACCCAAGACAAGAGAGACAGACAAGGACTCTGGCAGATAGACAGCTGCATGTATGTAATGCAAATGTACACACAAGCAACTTTGCTTCCTGCAGTCTGCGTCTTGTGTACCACTGCTGCTGCTACTCTCTCGCACGCAGCAGCACAGCACACATCAACGCTCGTTCCCGAATGAACGACAATTCTTCAGCCATCGCCATGGATGGGGCCCTGGTTCCACCCCACCTTGTCCCCCCCTCGAACAGAGTGATCCAGGATCCCATCCCAATCCCCCATCGACCAACATCCTTGCCCATGCCTATCCTGGGCCCCAACCTGGGTTCGCGCCACCATCGTTCATCGCTGGGACCTGCTGCTGGTCTGCTGCTGCTGCTGCTGCTGGCTGCCCATTGACACACGCCTCCAAGGTCTCTGCTAGTCCCGCACCAGAAAATGTGATGTGTGCCAGATGCAATGTACCGGGCCTATGCTAGGCTAGGTATGTTTCTTTTCGTGCTTGCTTGCTTGCTTGCTGCCTCTGCTGGGCTGTTCGTTCGCCGCTCCTCTCCCGCTGCTGCTGGCCTTCCGCGCGCCGGTTGCTCGCCGATTTACCTATTATCAGATGGCACCGCTCATATTTTCTTCTTTGCACTAGCAGACGCAGAGCAGGGACATGGAACACCCGCTCCCGCCTTGCGCCTTGAAGCTGCCTTCTCTCACCTCTCGCTCGCTCATACCACAAGCCTACCTGGTCCTTGCCAGTTTCGTCGGCCCAGAAAGGCCCAGTGCTTTGTCCTTTTTCTCGTGCGAGTCCAAAGAAACGGCAAACTATAAGTATCGACTGGCGCCGCCTTGGGTTTGGACATTATTCAGATCACCATCATCGGCCATCAACAGCTTGAGCACATTGCTTGAAGCACTTCACACCCCTCACTCACCCACTCACTCACTCGATATCTCCAAAACCGACACGCATACACCAGAGCTCCCGAGTTTCATCAACACCAACTCGACAACTGCCTTTGCGTATCCGCATACACACACACGCTTGCACACACACAACCAACCACGCAAACCATACAACATGACTTGCTCATCGCAATGCCAGGTCGACAAGGCCTCTCTCAGAAACCAACAACAGCCGTCGTCTCCCACAAGCGGACCTAAACAGGTGAGCGAGCCCCCCCCTCCCGCCCCTCGCGGCGGCAACCACCACCACTACAGAGCCAGAACTAACTCTCTTTGAAGCATCTTCTCCCAGGCATTCGCTGCCCTACGTGCCATGCCTCAGGTAAAGAGGTGTGGGTACTACCCGGAAAAGAGTGCGGCTACTGCGGCACGCCCTGCGGCTAAGCCAGCTCATGTGAGTTGCTCCCACGTCATTGAGATCTGTGGCGGTGAGGCTGACCTTTAGCAAGCCCCAAATTCCCCCGATAAGGAGTCAGTAGCTGGGATTGCGACGCGATAACAGGCACTGCCAAACACTGTAACGATACCCTGGGACAACGGCGAACGGCGACACACGAGGGCAAGGGATTGGGAATGGGTGGGAAGGGGACGAGGGTCTGTTCGACTATGAGGTCCATTTTCATCTTTTTTTTTCGTTTTTCGAGAGCACGGGTTAAAAAAGGGGGGGAGAGGGAAGATCAAAACCTCTGGGGTGGGCCATTCTGGGTACCGGCCCTGTAATGTTAACGAGCCATGTCTGTCCGATTTTCAGATCGGTTTGCGCAATGGGAGGGGAAGGGAGTTCCCTACCCTCCGGGCGGGAGGGACAGGAAGAAGACGGATGGAAAGAATGGCGAAAGACACGGCAACCAAAAAAGGGTCCCGGATCATGGAATTAGGAATTGTAATGATTTCCATACACAGATGCTCTGTTCAAGTTTGAGACGTATGAGCACTTCTCTGTTCTCAACGACGTTGCTTTTGGCTGGACAGTGACACGCCCGATGCGAGCAGGTCGGGGTCGCATTCCCCGATTTCGATTTGGACATCCTTGCTGGGAGCTGCAGACCGAGATGCAGTGGACATGGAGCCGGGACAAATCGAATGGCTCCGATCACAACGCTGCCGGCCAGGACGGAGGAGGTTCCTTTGCTCGGAGATAAACCCGGTGCTGCTGGAACACTTGACGCCGATTTGCGTACGACGTCTGCGATGGAATGCGATGGCCTCGCTGGGGACTGCATGGTGGAGGTGCCCCCTGAGATTTACACCGGTCGCGATCAAGGTTGTATCGCAGTTAAGAAAGGGCAAAGAGACAAGGAAAAGCAACAATTACAGCTTTGCTTGCGAAGGAACCTGGCATCCAGCGGGTCCCCCAGGCCCGGATTTCGCACAAGGTTGCAAGCTGCAGATATCTGCAGGCATCGATGACAAGGTGCTGTATGGACTCGCGCGAGTTGCAGTCCCAGGCCCAAGGTCCTAAATGCAGTGGCAGCGGAAACGAAACCGCAGTATCGCGGCAGCAAGAATAAAAACAGCGGTAGTAAGTGGTAAACCTCGGCCTGGATGCGCTGCTGGCGTTGCAGCTTTCAGCGCAGGTCCCCTAACAACCCAATCGGTCCCGAGCCTCTGGTTCCACTGACACATACAGCTGGACCTGGTTCGTTACACCCCAACGGCCTGCGGGTGGACGTCCTGCGACCGCATCGCTCCACAGTGAGGCAGAGGCCGGTTTGGTGGATGGAGCAAATCTGAGAGAACTGGAGGCGTGCGTGCATGCTAGCCTAGGTAGCGGCAGGTGAGCTGCATTATCCAGATCCGGTCCCAGAACCCACGCCCAGGTTCGTGATCTTGGGGCATCCAGGTCGGGTCTTGGTGTTCGGGGATGGCGCTGGATGCCGAAGCGTGTGGAGGGGCAGATGGGTCTTTGATGGATCTTGGGAGGCCCTGACTCCTGCTGCCGGGGGATCGTAATGCTTGCCCTGGGTTGCAAAAGAGACTGGCGAGGGGCTGCGGGCTTTCTTGTCTCGCGTCGTCGTAAGACAGTGATATCGTCATTTATGACGAGGCGGAATGGTTGGTGTTGCTGTGTAATGGATATGTTGCGGGTCGGGCTAACGGACAAAAGCTCAGGGAGTATTTGCCGCGTGCGTTGCATGGCTGCGCGACAGCCGAGTCAAGCACGTTCGATTGCTGGAACTGCCTACCTGGGCAACTCGAGATTGGATTGATTCCTCTTTGTCGATTCGGTCAATGGAGCAGGGGCTCGGGGCATCGCATCGCATCTGCAAACGACTGACTGGGTTGCGACGCAACATGGCCGGCGGGTTGGTTTGCTAGTGGCAGGGCAGGGCAAGACAAGACACGAAATCAGAAATCAGAATCCCGTAAGAATGGGGGAACGGGAAAGAGGATCGAGAAGGGCCAGATACTACACCGGTGTGCAAAGATGGGTGTCTTGGCCTGTTCACCGTCGTTTCGGAGGGCAATTGTGACTGTGAGGACTGAGGAAGAATGGCTGAGAAAAGAAAGGTCAAGTAGAAAAGAGAGGGAAAATGGTGAAGAAAAAAGCAAGGTTTGATTGACAGTGCAAGGCGTAGAAGTTGATAGATGACCAGTCTTTTTTTTTTTTTCCCACAGGCGCTGTGGTTGCCCTTTCCTGTTAGGTAGTTGCATCTGCACTTGGGTTGCTCTTTCCTTAGCTTCCCCGTTCGAGTTACAGAAGTTCTTGCCCATCCCAGATCCAGGGAAACGCAGGTGCACACAGTTGCTGATTGGCCCCTGCCGTCGTTTCCTTGTCGTACTTTCCTCATTGATTGACTCCCGCCGGCTGAGTAGGTAGACGCTTGTCATGTGCTTTCCCGCCATCTGCGACCGCATGGACATTGGATTGACAGACATCCAGGATCGGTGATTTGAATCTCCAAGTGATCTGTCTGTCCGATCTGTCATGCCCGTCCCCCGTCAGCAGGTCTCACCTGCTTGATTGCCTGGCTTTCCTTCCCGGGCTCAGTCAACACCATCATTCTATCCTTGCTGATGCCTCGTACGAGTACTGGAACCTGGTTTAAGGCGAATTCATGGCCCGATAGATGGAGCACGCCCGACCCTGAGTCGCTCGCAGCCTGGCCTGGATACCAACTGGACACCAGCTATTACACCATCAGATTCAGACTCACCTCAGATTCAGGAGCTCTAAACCGGGTCCGTGACAAATACCCCATCAAGAGCTATTTATTACTGTATATCTCGATTTCTGGAATTGCAGTCCCAAACGGAGGGAGTCCTTTAACAAACCTTATTAAACTTCCGTACGGCGAATGTGTTCCGTCCGTAATTCTGGTACCTGGCCTCTTCGGACACTTTCAGGTCCCCGGCGGCTCCAGGCCAATCGATCGACGGTAATTCCAGCTTCCTAGCTTCCGGCTACCGGGACCATCCCGTCACCGGCGGTCAAACATGAAGAAAAGTCGAGACGAATCACTACTTGGCCCTGGTGGTGCGCCAAGGCTTGTCATTGTATGAGAGCAGGTGGCTTTCTTGTATCAATGCAATAATCGAATGGCGTCGCATCACTTTCGCTTTTGTTTGCCCGCCTGGCCGCGTACTCGAAAGCCCCTGCCCCTGTTTGGTGTTTACTGAGCAAGCAAATGTCCCATCATCCAGCAGCTTACCTCACCAACCTATCTTAGGTAGGTAGCTAAAGAAAGGGATTTTTTGGGTGTCACCTCATGTTTCTGATAGGCGCCCTGGGCCACACCATGTTCGTTCTTGCAAACTCCTTCCTTGCTTCTTTTTTAGTTTCCTCAACCCTTAAGGTCCATGGAGCCCACACTCACTCGAGCTGCGATAGATGAAAATGAGTCACCAGGAAAGCCATGACATGATGTGTGTCTCCGATCTTTGCTTTCGAGCTGTTGCTTCTTCTTGTCTCAGCTCATTCGTATTGATCGGTGCAGCGCGATTCAAACTCCACACGCGAGAAACACTCGAGTGGCCAGATTTAGACTCTGCATCGCGTGCATGCCCATCGAATTTAGCAATTCGGAGTTGTTGCGTTTCTGCAACCTTTCGGAGAAAAAGGCAAGGGAGCCTATCGTAACCATCTTACCCGTAATTTGCCTTGTGCTTGGCGGCTTGCGGCTTTTTCTGTATCGTCATCAGTCTTAGCATGACAGACAAGATGTCTGTTACTCGTTTGCTGGCTGGCCTCGGTAGGTCCTACCTGAAAGAAGCCTTTCATTCCCGGGACGGGACTCGGGACTTCCCTAGATACCTACCTTGGAACCAACCAGTGGCCGGATAATTCTCAACGGCTCTTGTTCCTATTGGTGACTTACCTTACCTAATCTCTCTATTTGGGCAATGCCCACGAAGGAATAGGTACCTCAGGTACGGATAGGTAGAACAGCCTTCGCCTTACGTTAGGCCGAAAGGTAAACCCCGCAGAATCCCCGGCTTAAGGTTTGCTGCGCTTTCCCCCTTCCCGCCTTGACTCCACGTTTCCACGTCTCCCACCCCTTCCCCTTCCCACCCACGGCGGTTTTTTTTTTGCCCAGCCCGCCACTTCCCGACCTGAAGCCGCTGCCGTTGCACCTGTCCCGTCACGTCAAGCCCTGCCACCAAAGCTCCCGTCTGCTGCGCTGCACCTTGATTGAGCTTCTGCCTCCCCGACCTCAATTCAATTGACATCACTCCTCCGGCCCAACCCTATCCTATCCTTTCTCCATTCCGCCGCTTCATAAGTAACATGAACGGCATTAGCCTCTTGTGCGATGCCGCGGGCTCCGACATGCTGAACACGCTCTATTCCCCGCCCGAACCACCGAAACAACCGGCCCCTCCCAAACGCAAACTGAGTCTCTCCGACGCATCTCCCTCCGCGACACATGTTTGCCATATCTGCAAGCGCGTCTACGAGCGAGCCGACCATCTGACGCGCCATCTCCGATCACACGAGAATGCAAGACCCTACCAGTGTTCTCGCTGTCCAAAGCGATTCAATCGCGCCGACCTCCTGACCCGCCACGAGACCACCCACGACCGAGATTCCACCGGCAAGGGCAGAACCTTCATTCGGAGGAGCGATCGCGCTGCTGAAGCCTGTCTGAACTGCGCTGCCTCCAAGTCCAAGTGTGAGGTTCGTTGCCATCTCTGTTTTATGTCTTCCCGATGCCTCCCGCCGTCCACCGGCTCTGACCTCCACCGTTCCCGGCCGGTTCGTCACCTCAGCCGCCGGCCGTTGTATCCGGTGTCCATTGTCGACCGCCAGTTCTGCTCCGCCGCTGGTGTCTCCCGCCCTTCATATCTTTCGTCCGAGCTGCCGTTTTCCAACTCCGTGATTGTCCGTCCATGCGGTACTCGCATTCCATATCAAGGAAAGAACATTGACATGACCACTCGCATAGGACGCAAAACCATGCTCACGTTGTCGCTCCAAAAACCTGCCTTGCGAAGTGCCATCAAAGCGCACCCATCCCCACCGAACATCTACTGACGAGGGGCACTCTACACCTTCCGAAACTTCCACGATGCATGCTGGGATGGACATGAATGGGGGAATGGACTCTGGCCCGGTGGCATATAGCAGCTCCAGGATGTCCATGATGCCCACAAATCCAGACATGAGCCACGAAATGGACGGGCCGTCGTTCATGAATGACGGTTTCGCAAACCCGGTGATCGACATGGTAATGGATGATATCGTCAACTTCAACCCGGTCCATAATTACTTCCAGGATATGGACTTCTCGTCTTGGGACCTTAACTTCGACACCATCACTGTCCCACAAATTGATGTCCATCCGAGCCCGGAATCAACAACAACCAATCGCTCAAAGTCAGCTACCCGTAACGCTTCGAGAGCTCACGCTGCCTTCAAGCGGTCACCCTGGTTATGGGAACCGGGGCCCAAGGATCACGCACTTCACCATGCTTCTCCTCAGGATAAGGAGCGGCTCGTCTTTGATGAAAATAACTTGGCAAACTCGCCAGCATTCGACAAGCTAATCAATACGCCGGGAACTAAGCTGAAGATGACAGCTTCCGCAAGAGACAGCCTTCTGGCCCTGGTTGTGGCCAGCACGGTGCAAAAGGGAGCCCGTCAACGGACGCCCTCGTTTCCAACTCTGGACCTCTTGAATTATCTGGTTCAAGCCCACTTCATCCATGATGAACATCAGAGCGACAGCTGGATTCACATAGCAACCTTTGATGCGACTGCGGCGATACCCGAATTACTCGCTGGCATACTGTCCAGTGGCGCAACGTATATCTCCATACCAGCGGTCTGGCAATTCGGGTACTCTCTTCATGAAGTCCTGCGTCTCGCGCTGGCAGACCTGGTGAGTAATGTGTCTAATCCTTTGCGTGTTTCCCCAATCATCATCCGGCGTCCCGGATACGGTATCTGACTTTTTATTGCTTAGTTCGAAGGTTCTAATACTTTCACCCGAGATCTCGGCGCTCTCCAAGCCTTCATGTTGAACCTCGACATCGGCATTTGGAGTGGCTTCAAACGGAAGATGGAAATTGCAGAGAGCTTCTTGCAACCTCCCATGACCATGCTGAGGAGGGCTGGCAACTTCTCGGCCCCACCGGACTCACCCTCACTCATTCCAACCATGGCCGATCCCCCAGATGTCCTCGATTCCAAGTGGCGCAAGTTCGCAAAGCGCGAGTCTTACAAACGGCTTGTTCTGCATCTTTTCTTTCACGATATTGAAACATCCATCGGCTTCTGTAAGAACCCACTCATGTCTTTCACCGAACTCAGCTTCAGTCTCCCCGCATCTCGCGACCTATGGCGAGCGCGAACTGCGGAGCAATGGCGCAGCATATACATCGCCAAGACCAACGCTGCCCCAGATCGCACCATCCCTAGGGTCTGTGAAGTCATGCATTGCACTGAAATTCTCGATGACCTTGAGCAGTTGGTGGACATGGAGCTTTGTTATATGGCTTTGCTTCACGGATACTGGGGTCAAATTGGAGCCTACAGAGAAGCAATCAAGTTCTACACCGACGGCATGTCGAACAAGCGAAACACGACTCACAAATTATGGCTCAAAACACAATACCAGGAGTTATACCGGGATCTAAACGACTTCTCAACAATGATCCTTACTTCAAAAAGGCCTACAGCGCAACTAGCGGTGATGTCTGAGGTGTTGATGATGGTACTTCACGTGTCACCCGACATTCTTCAAACGTTCGCGGGAAAGGCTGGCGAAGACGAGGCTCGACGAACGTACAGTAGCCTGGAGGAAAGCTGGGTCAAAACTTCGGAGGCTCGGCATGCTATTTGGCACGCAGGCCAAATTTTCCATCACGCGCGTCAACTTCCACCCGCCTCGTTACGAGACTTCAACGCCATTGCGGTCTACTTCGCCTGTCTCACTCTCTGGGCCTACGGACTGCTCTCGTGCTCCGCGTCTAGACATGGGTCGGATCCGGAAGTGGGAAGCGGCAATAGATCGGGAGCCTATATCCTTATGGATTCGGAAGAAAACCGCGAGACGAGGGCATTCCTTCAACTCGACCGCGGTGTGCCTGGTCTGACATTGAACGGCAACCCCGCTGACGGTGTTGAATCGTTATCAAACCCGAGTGTGGTACTATCTGTTGCACGAGGCATTTTTAGGAACAACTTTCCTGTTGTTTCAGAGCCTTTGCCCCCGCTAGTTGAGAGCTTAAGAAGCCTTCTTCAAGATTTAGGTTCGGGCGCGGCAGGCCGACCTTCGAGAGCTGCCAGCGTTGACGACATTTGACGTGGAGCAATTTTGGAGGCGATCGCTGTTGACCAGGACGGTATGGTCAGAGGCCGACGGCTGCAAGACCAGCAGCCAGATCTAAAGCGCACTGGGGAACGATCTCAAACGGCGGCGACGTGACAAGAGACTATCAGGCAAATTTCCCAACGGACCCTGTTGTTCAACTTCTACGATATTGTATGATAATTCGTCATGTTTTTCATTGAGCGATTTTCGTCGATTTTAGGCATTGCAAAGCGGAATCTAGGTAAATCAAGGAGAGCAGAGAATTGCGGACTTCTGGAAAGTACCTATGCTCAGAGGACAGTGAAGTCTCTCGATTACTTAGGAGACAACTAGTGCACAGACCACCAGGGCGCGGAAACAAGTTCACTTGAGATGGATGGAGCAAGTAGGTATATCGACTACATGGCATGTACATGTTCTCCGTCGCAGACTTGGCTTACTCTCAAGTAGCTCAGCTAAAACGGTGAGCTGCATTCATCCTGATGCGCAGAGTTGTGAAAGTTTTGACGATGAGAGATTTCCAAATGCGGCGACAAAAGTCGTTACGATATGAGACACGCCGTCCCCTTTTGAGGACAAGGTCTTCAAGTATCCGTACCTGCGCAGCTAAATCATTGACAGGGATGGCAATGATCCCCACCATGATCGCGAATCTGAACCTTCAACGCGTCGCGATTCTCTACCCTGGACACTCCATCAGCATGTGCCGTTGACTTTGATTTCGGTACCGATTTTTTGGAAACATTTTGCAGAACAGAGGGCTGTAAGCGGGAGAGCGTTCATCATGAATTCCGAGGGGGCTGTGAACATGGCAGAGACCGCGCCTTCTTCCGTACCTCGTGCTGCTGAAGCCCATCTAACGGCGACAGAAAGTGCTGGAGAAGCTCCAGAGCTGCCAGCCCCTGGAGGACTGACAAAAGAAATATCAACTGAGGAGCAGCCATCTCATGAACAATCGAACCATGAACAACAGATTGCCGAAGAGGACAACAAAACACCACCTCTTCCTAGCAGCCCTCTGAGCACCGATGGCTGGGACGACCGGCGATCTTTCGAGGAAGGTCTGTTGGAGACATTCCACGCCATCGAGTCGCCGGGGACGTTTGCTTCATTCCATCCGCTCAAGACTGCCAATGGACCTCTCAACCCAGGGCTCCATGTTGCCGATGTAGGGCCCATTAGCTTCCCCCTAAAGGAGGAACAGGCTCGCAGCTTGATCGAAAAGGCGCGGCAAGCCCCATTCGGCAAGGGCAGCGATACCGTCGTCGATACGGCGGTGCGGAATACTTGGGAACTAGATCCGACGCAGTTCGAGCTCCGCAGCCCCAATTGGACCGGCGTCATCAACACGTTGTGTAAAAGGGCAGCCCAGGACATGGGTATCAATGCACCTATTATTGCAGATTTGTACAAGCTCCTGATTTACGAAAAGGGCGCCATGTTCAAGGCGCATGTCGAGTATGTCATATCCGTGGAGCCGTAGGTGTAAAGTGATGGGTGTAGAGCTAACCCCATGCAGCACCGAAAAGATCCCCGGGATGTTTGGCACCTTGGTCGTTTGCCTCCCGTCCCCTCATGAAGGAGGCGAGGTCGTGGCCAAGCACTGTGGAGAGACTAAGACGTTGAAGACATCCAAATATAGGGAAGGGTCCGTTGCCGCATGGTACTCTGATGTCTCCCACGAGGTTCTACCCGTCACTTGGGGATATCGCGTTGTTCTCACGTATAACCTCGCCCTTGACCCTTCGAGACAGTTGCCCTCTGCCGGCCTCCGGCGAGCCGAAACGCGGAAGCTGCGTCACTCGCTGAGGAAATGGTTGAAAGGCGGCATTCCCGGCCAGTCGGACGAAAATGAGCTCTACTACCGGCTCGACCACGAGTATACCGAGGCCAACCTCTCCATGTCGGCTTTGAAGGGACGAGATTACGAGGTGGTGCAAGTTCTCGACGACCTTTCCACAGAGCTCGAGTTTGACGTCTTCCTCGCAGCGCTGGAGACCAAGGAAGAGGGCACCGTGGGATATGATCACGGTGGGTATCGGTATAAAGATGACGATTGGGACGATGACGATGAAGGGTGGCACGAGCTGGAAGACGTTCATGAGGCGTCTCAGCGTGTGAAGCAGCTTGTTGGAGTTCACGGGCGTCCTATTATGCGTGACATAGAGTTCAATCAGGACCACGCCCTTGACAATGGTGATTTCTGGGATGACGCCGATCAAGAAGAAGAATACCAAGGGTTCATGGGAAACTCGGTTCGCGGTTACATTATGAAGTCTGGCAAGCAGAAGCTAATTTGTGTTCCAGGGACCTACCGCTACCCACTGGTACCGCGTCACGGTGAGTCAATTCGTCACACTGGCGTTCAACTTGGATATGTGCTGATGAAAAAATTAAGGCCGTGATGATCGTGCCTCGTGCAAACGTAGCGTCATTCCTCAAACGCAACCTTGAGAAAGACGATAGGAGATCGGCCTACCCCTCATATTACCTCGAAAAGGAACGCACAGGGAATTCCCGGCTTGTTGTGTCGTATTTGACGCACACAGCTTCGAAGCCGGGGAAGGGCCAGGCGTCGGCTCTCAATGCTCTGCAAGATATTTGGAACACATCGATATGTCAACCAGGATCAAAAGTTGCGTTGACGAGCACAGAGATCAGCGATCTGCTTGAAGCTGCCGTCCACTTGCGGGAATGGGAATTCTTCGAGAAGATTGCTGCCGACCCTCATGGGCTGATCAATTCCTATGTCTTCGAGTGGTTGAGCAAGCAGGTCGGTGATGGCAAGGTCTCCTTCCAAAACATCAAAAAGGGGTATGTTGTCATCATCCTGGATACGAGGCATTCCTTTCAAGTTGAATGAGTGCTGACCTGGCAGGTTGACCTCAATGATTCTCGGCCGCGAGAAGTTCTCCTTGCGAGTGCACATGGTCGAATCGTTTGCGCCGAACGGTTCTCCAGTCTTGACCGATGAGGTTCGCGAGTGGGCGCTGGACATCTTTTCCAAGGGATTGGCAATCTCCTCTGCTTCTGGCAGCTTTGTCGGCTCTGATGGTTTGGCTGCGATTTTGGCTGCCAGGCGATATGCCGACTTTGCCTGGCTCAACTCAACGTAAGCTCTGCCGCCGTGCTTGTACCAGGCCGTCTCTAACAAATGTCGCAGCGTCGTCCCCATCATCGAGAACCACCTCAACATCCCGGCGTTTGCTCTCGACTTCCTATCAGCCCTCTTCATGATCACCAAGAAGAAGATCTTCCCAGTACAGGAAGGCGTGCAGCTCTACAAGCGCCTCGCCAAACAGTTCATCTCCCAGCTCGACTTCAACACCGTCTACGGCGACAGACCGGAGGAGAAGAACATGCCGCGCAAGCGACGCAAAGACATTTCCGGGCAGCTCGGTCCTGGGGCCGACTACAACTACGACCTCGCCGTCCATCCCGACACGCTCGCCGATTTCTTCTCCCACCTCATCAAGCTGAGCACGCCACCGCAGGAAGACCTCGTGGTGCCCCTCGCAATCAAGCTTGTAGGCCACGCGAAGCACATGAAGTGGAACGACTTCCACCCCCTCTGGCTGCCATTCCTCAGGGAGCTCATTGAGCGGCTCGAGTCCCATAAAGTCCCCCTGACGACTCCCCGCTACCGCCAAATTGCTGGCGCTATCCTTGAGGCTTACCGCGATACCTACCTCGGCGAGAAGCCCTCGACCCAAGCCCGCGATGACAACGCCAGGGTCTCCCCATGCTATTGCGGAGACTGCGACATACTGAATGAGTTTCTGCGAAACGGCAATCAGCAGCAGTGCCGGTTTTCCGTGAGCAAGCCAAAACGCCATCATCTTCATAAACAGATCGAGAACTACGGCATCAGATGCTCGCACGTCAGCGACAGGAGCGGTCCGCAGGATACGCTCGTGGTGACCAAGCTGGATCCGGCCCCGGGCGCCAAGTGGAAGGCGGCACGGGAGGACACGGCAGAGCAGTTCCAGCAGTTCGATCAGACGAAGCTGGGGATTCTGCTGGGCGAGGACTACCCGCGTGTCGCGGAGGCATTATGGGAGCGGCCCACGAATCTCGCGCCGGGCTCCGGCGGTATTTCTTACATGCCGGCACCGGTTCAGACTCATCCTCAGGTTCCTGTTCAGGCGTCGTACGCCCCAGCTCAAGCTCCGATGCAATCGACACATGCTCCTCCAGTTCAAGCACCTACATACCCGCCCGCTCAATCTCAGATGCCAGCTCGGCCCCCGGGAGGTTTGGCACCGCACCCCGGACAGGGCATGTACATCCGCGAACCCGACAACCAACCCTTCCCTACCGCGCCTCCCGCCCGGTTCGGCGTACACCCTCCCAACAACTGGGTCCGGCCACCGACGGTCCATATGCCTCACGGCGTTCCGGAGCCAAGACCTGCTGGCGGAGGATATCTCTCTTCGATGCCAACAGTGCAGAACCAGATGGCCGGCGGGCAGGCCCCGACGTTTGGGTCGTCGGCCGGTGCCGCGCCGCAGGGGCAACCGAACCATAGACCGCACGGCGGGCCTCTGGCGCCGATGACGGGCAACGCGGGCGGGCCCCCACCGCCGGGACAACACCTCCCCGGCATCAACAACGTGGGCCTGCCGCCGTCGGTCGCGGGAGCGAAACGCAAGGCGGAGCCCGAGATCATTGATCTGACATGAGGGATGGAACCGTAAAACAGATAAGCCCAAGAACAATAAAATGAAATGAATTCGCGTATCAGAGTTGTTGAGCGAATGGAGCCCGTCGGTGATTGCCCGCAACGTTGACGATTCAGAACCTTTGAGACCTCAGAAACCTGTTCAACACGACACACATCTACAGAGACTAAGAATGCAGTGCAACCGTGTCTTTGATGACATCTCCGAATTGCCTCACGAGAGGGAGAAGGGAGCCCGAAAATCTCTCATTGGAAATCCCGTATGTGTGAAGTCTATTAGACACCTCTTTCACTGACTCGTCCCTCCCTGCGCAAATGCTCCAATTTCTCGTGTGTATAATTGCGATCGGCCCGTTTGATGCCCTCAAGTGTCTGCTCCCGGACCGAAGCGGTGAGTCTGCGATAGAGTCTTGTTGCAGCGAGCAATAAATCAACGGTATCGCCGCATCGACTGAGTGCAACCTGACGAGGTTGATGTTGCTGAAACTTGCCCGCAGCTCTCCTAAGGTAGATCGTTCGTCTTTTTTGTGCACTGGAAGCCCAGACATGCACAAGAAGATGTGCAGTTGGTTTGGGTGCACAAATTTTATGCTTAATCAATGCGGGTCGATCAAGCGAGGGCCAAGCCAAGCCAAGCACTCCTCCCTCCTCCCTAAAAGCAGCAACCTCAGACTATCACTCAGCTCGTTGCTCGGCATAGGTGTTTGCCGGGGGTGTATCTTCATCTTAGTGAGATGAACGCTCGATTGCGATTGTCCCACCTAGCAGAAGGGGACTTCGTCATCCGTCATGTCATGAATTCCCATGATCTGATCCCCCAATTCCCACCTCCGCAGGAAGCACGGCAGCCCCGTCATTTCTTAAGCGAGAATGGGAGAAGGAAGAGAACCCCCAATCGTGATTCCGTGAGAGTGATGTGCAGTCTGTAACACGCCCTGACGACAGGCCTCCCCCTACTGGCGTTCCATTTCAGCAACAGTATGGGGTACTCGATACTCTGTGGCCGTTGCCCCTGCTATTTTAAGCAGAGACAAACGACAGTGGGACTCTGGGGTGGACTTCTTGCATCGTCAAAGTCAGTCGTCTCTTACACAAACCCCATCTCGTATGGGCCGACGATCCCCATTAAAAAGTGATATCATGACATGCTAATGTCAGGTTGAAGACTGACGTTTTAGCGTATGTATCCGTACCGGGTCGAGTGACGGGAAGCCAGCCAGCCGCCCAGCCTCGCGGTGCCTGGCGGGAAAAAAGCCACCAAAAGCTAGCGACCGCGAGAGGTAGCTGAATCAAGGGCGGGTTGTTGGGGAATCTCCACCGCAGTGACATTCCGACATGATCAGCGTTCGCTCGCTTGTCAGTTGTCAACGTCGTTCGTTCCGCTCGCTACCTTTAGTTGGAGGTGCTAGAGGCACGAGACGGCCGGTGCTGTGGTGCGCTTCTCCGTAAGTTTTACGGAGACCAACCACCGCCTCACGGGGCACCTCGCCACCAACCCGGATCGGGGGGAGATGCGCTCGGGGTAAGTGGGGGTAAAGTGCGTGCAGCACCGGCGTGCGGCTGCTGTTTGCTGCATGGCCAAAGAGTCCTCAGTCACGCCAACCAAGCTTCCACTGACACCGACATACGAGAGATCCGACCGAAAGAAACTCTCAACGGCCTGCGCACTTGATTTCCCGCACACACCCCAAACCAGAGTCCCACGCCATTCGAGTTGACAGTCGGAACTGCCGGCCAGTCTCGGACCTGATCGCAAAGGGAAGAGGGGGAACTGTACCCCGCGCAAACACAGTTCTCGACATCTCGTCCCAGTGACGTAACCGCCTCCGTCTCCCGATCATCTGCAGCGCTTGCATATCGTCGTTCGCAAAAGGCCGGTTCATTCGACAAGCATAGTCGTGATCATGCCGACCCAACGCAGCAGCGAGGCCGAGGTCAAATCGTGGGGTTTTCCTCACGTCTTCACCTGGACCGATGGACCGTATGTAGTAATGGTCTCCTACATGTGGCTGGGCGACGACTTTCTGTGCTTGCAGCGCCCATGAAGTGTTATCCCGATACAGAAAACCAACGGCAGACTGACATCTGAATCTGCAGGAACGCGTATTATCCCCCGCATTCGCATCGCGGTCTGACAACACATCTGATCTTGAGAGGGAACTTGACAATCACCTATCCCAAGGATGAACAGCCCGAGAAGGTTACGTTTGGCATCGGCGACCGCATTGATGTTGACGCTGGCCGCCTGCATGAGGTATGGATTGGAGATGAAGGATGTACCTATGTAATTGGAGAGTAGGCAATCGACGCAGTGAGACGCCTGGCGTGAGGCTTTGTTTCGTCATGTGTCCATATAATCTGCAGATGCCTCGGAGAATTTGTTGATCGTCATGTCAAGCCTATCCCGGACTTTTCGGAATGTGGACGCGGATCCGGTACAACGTCTCGACAACCTGGGTCTCGTCGAAACGTCTGCTTGATTGGAATCAAAAACTGCCCTAAGCAGACCGCTCTAGTCTGTGGCAAAGCAAAATCGTCTCCGTGAATCTAGACGTGAACACCAAGCCTTGACCGCAGGCTTGACCAAGTTTGAGTTTGTCTGCTACTCAATGCGACCACCATGACTACTGCTCAAGTGATCGATGGCCGAACGCCCGGTCAGAGCGTTGGTCCCCTTTTCTGAATCTGAAGAAAAATGCACCGGATGAGCTGCCAATCCCGCCGGAGGTCAAAGTCGTGCATCGAGCATCCTTGATGACCGGGCGTGCCTTTTGTCGAGGTTTCACTACAACATCGAGCCGCAGCGCCAAGAAGCGGCATTGTCATTGGAAATATCAGCTCAAGCATACGCAAGATGCGACTTCAGTCGACGAGTCCGCGAGTGCATGGGCGGAGGGATGAAGGTCGAAAATGTGCCCTTCAGGTGAGTGTCCTTGACGATAGACAGTCCCTTGAGTTGGCTGACAATTGTGTGTCAGCAAACTTAGTGGTCGCAACAGAATAGAATTCGCCCTGTTGGTGAGAGAAACGATTTTGAAACGAGAAGGAGTCCTTTGCCCGTGCACGTTGGCTACGTATGAAGTATGGAGGTCTCCCGACTCATTCAGGGGACCGGAGATCAAAACGTTCCGGAAGGTCATGGAACCCCAACCTCCTTGCCGACGAGGCGACTTTCGTCCGTTCAATGCGGCGAACTGACTCAAATCTGAAGAAATGTGTGCCAATGTTGGGATGGGCTGTCTTGCGATTGAGCTTGGTGGAGAGCAGATCGCTGAAGCTTGCGTAGCCTACTGGCGTACCTTATTTTCCCCAAGGATATCCAAGTTCATAAGATACTGCGCCTTGTGCCTGGTTGCTAAACAATGATTTCCTCGGCAGCATTCTTGCTCTCCTGGATCGGGGTGCCTGGCTATGAGCTTAGCTTCGCTTCGCGTTGACGGATGACAGATGGGAAAGTCTAGGCGCAATAAGCCTAGACGGAGCGAGCTTTGGATTTGACCACTAGCATAGACCATAGCAACATCGCGCGGATATCGAAAATTATTCGTCCGTGGGCGCTTGGGGCGTCATTCAGTTTCTCTGCCATCGTCTCATGATGGGCTTTGCCAGCAGCTGCCAGTAGCATCTGGGACAACGACTGTCTTGTTGTAGCATCGTTTGGATGACCACGAATAACGCCCAACCACATCGAGTCATTTTCGAGCAACCCTCAGTCTTGACTCAAGGCCACGCGGGAGACATGAGTTCACCGGCTTTCCTCCAGGTTGGACAGTAGTCCACGGCTCGGAAAAAAGGGCGGTCACCGAGTTCTGGAGCAATTGAGTCGAGTGCTTGCGCCGAGTCGCGCACCGCAGACTGACGTGGACAGCGCGCTTGCGCAAGTTCTGCTTCAAGTTGAGAGTTTGGAGACACCCGCCAGCTTTCTTTTTCCGACCAGCCGGATGTCGTGCGTCGGCGAGCGGCAACAGGCCGAAAAACAACGAACTGGCGAGATGAATGGAGTGCAGATCAATCTGGCTCAAGGCGCAACCATCTTCAGGTTGCATGATCATCCGGCCTTAAAAAATGGAGCCGCGGTGCCGTTCCATTTGCGGTGAGGTGCTCCGACGATGCTCCGAGGCGGCGTACTCTCGGTGCAGTCTGCGTGCTCGGTTCGATATGGCGGCTGTTTCGACTTGCCATGGGTCAACAGCGCACATCCGACGTCGCAGCGTCGTAAGGCGCATGTTTGGAAAAGCCTTGGTCGTGGTTGGATTAGAGACCGACTTTGTTGCTTCATCCAGCACCATCGTCCAGCCAGTTTGCCCCGCCCGATAGACAGGGATGGGAATAATTACATTGCCGGCGAAAAAGCGGTCGAAGTCTCAACGATGCTGCGGGCTGGCGGGGTTCGAGCTGATAACAGACATGATAAGTTTGAACCGCGGAAACACGGCCTGCCAGCAAAGGTAAAGTACACAGTACTTCCCACGCTCCCCGCGAGTCCTTGAAAGTGGACAATCTTGCAAGTTGCCACGAGTTTTCGACCTCCCGGGGACCATCCACTTGCATCTTCGGCCGAACAAGCACCAAGTGCACGGCGCGTCGTGGTTGTTCGTGTCATCAACAGGAAAAAAGTGTCCGTACCTCGCGAGTCAAGTTGCGCAATGCAATTAACGGTCTGGATAAGCCGCTACGGGCGATGGCCGGGAGCAGTGTGTATTAGCAAGCGAGTGCAAGCAGCTCAGCGCAGCGTCTCATTCTTGAGTGTCTGAGACCGTTGTTGGCTGGGGCTCCTGGGCAGAAAAGTCGGATCCTGAAATCCTGGCAATTGCGCGCACTTTTGGCGACTGCAACCGTGCAACGTCGCTAGGAGCTTTTTCGCGGTTTACAGCTTGTTAGTGGTTAGTGTGTTCGTACACCACAGACGACGGTTGACCCATCACCCTGGCTGTCATTCCGCCCACTCGGAGAATAATCCACTTGCAAATTGTGCAGAATTGAGAATGCGATCTCGATGGCGGCCGTTGTCCGTGTTCCCCAGCGTGCGTGTTTCGCTACCCATCAACGCTGAAAACAGGACTTTTGTGGTACTGAATGACGTTCCCCAAACGTGGCTTGCAGAATAGGCTGGAAGCTCCTTTCTTTCGATGTGTGGGGAGGGGAATGGTCGCACTGAAAACAGGCAAAAGTAAATTGCATGCTCGGCCGATGAGCTCTGAATGATGGAAGGTTGTCGTTATCGACATTTGGGCACCCGTGACTGTGTATCCGCAGTGGAAAACCTGATGCGGCCGAGAAAGGGCAATTTCACGAACCCTTGAACCTTGTTCGGCCGGCGCACCGAGCCAGGTCTGGTGGGGGAGATTGGCCGCTGTGACACCAGGAGGAGGCTATTCCACGGCGGCTGGGAGCCATACTCGGTCCATGTCAAGGCATCGTGAGGAGCCACGATGGAGTGTTGTCTTGGTGCTCGCAATACTCGGATATTATGATGCTGAATACGTGCAGAATACGGCGGCTCTCATTTGACGAGGTCGGGGAATTAGAGTGCTTCCATGCAGGACGCGAATACGTGCTTGGCCGCCGTCTGAAGGTCGACACCTTATTCCAGAAGTATGAAGGCTGATGACAGGGAGTGGCTGTTATCGGGGTGCGGGCAGTCTCAGATCGTCTTGTCCGACGTTGAAAGAGTGGCTGATGGGATTTGGAGATCGACGACGGGCATCCCTTCGCATGCACGAACTGCATCGGGTTGCCAGAAGTCTGTTGGTGAGGCGACCAAGCATATTGCTTGAAAAGAGAGCGGAGGGCAGGACGCGTGATGAGGATATGCTGGTCTTTGCAACCCCCGAGTGCCCCATCAAGTCAAGTGCCACACTCTGAAACGAGCACCTTCACTGAGCCTCAAGGGCGACGACCAGACATTTTAGTGGCACAGCCAGCGACTGCGTGCCTGACACCTTGTATCTGAAGGGCTACCGATACACTGACGGGAGTGAGATGCATGCATCCACACCGGGCAAGGTGAGGTCGCGGGCACCGCCAGCGGCCGAGAGGGAGGATGAGAGACGAACTGATGATTTGCGTTGACCACGGACAGGCAGAGCACGCCAAATGATGGCGAGATGAGGGGAGGCTATCCCTGTCGGTGTCCAGGCCACCACTTGTGCAGTGTAAGAAGAAGCTGGCGTTGCAGCGTAGTACGAAAACGAGCGCAGGCGGGGAGAAAGAGGGCACATAATGACCGAACCAGGTTAACTTGAAATCTGGATCTGATATACGAAAGGGTCAAGGAGAATAAGACGAGGGGAATTTGGAAGTGATGGGAGCACCACGGAGCGGTAGTCGGCATCGGAGGAATAGGTTGATCGGATGCCGTGACCTGGGGAAGATGCAGGTCTGGCTTTGATCGAGAACTGGTCAGGTCAGGTCTGGTCTGGTCAGGTCAGTCCGGTCAAGCGTGTGGTCGCATCTGGAATTTGCGAAAGGCGCATGGGAAAGTGAGCGAACCGGAGATGGCGCTATGTTGGTTGAGCAAGCGCCCAGGGTCCGGAAGGAGGAGGGCGAGGCCACCACCTGGCTAAAGACAAGACACACACGGCAGATACGGGACAGCCACAGACAGAGCTTCGTGGTCCTCACCTCATGCAAGAAACGTGGGTTTTGTGGCCGCGGAGAGAAAGGCCGGGTCCTCGAGGGATGGAACCTGCCATGAGCGACCTAACGCAAAGCAAGGGAAGGAAGCCAGGAACAGGAACAGGAACAGGAACCACCTCGTGAACAACACACGGCGGCGGCGGCAAGGGCAGGACGTGGAGCGGGCAACTCCAACCCTAGGAAGGTGAGGTCGCAACGTGGTGGCTTGACGGACTTGGGATAGGACGAGGGGGCTAATCGTACCTTCCCAGGTTCTCTGTCGTTCCTTCCCTTGAGCTTCCCCTCACTGCGACCTTCCTTCCGTCTCGTTGCGCATGGCAGCAGGCTGCTCTTTCTGATTTGCGAGCTGAGGTAAGGAAGGGAAGGAACGGCAAGAAACACGCGAGGTTGGTTTTGGTCGCCCCTGCCGTAAGTAGACGGGAAGGAACGAGGAGGAACAAACGGAAGGACCCAACGCACCGGCAGGACCTGGAAGGAAGGAAGGAAACAAACACCACATCTAAGGCAGGAAGGTGAGCAAGTAAGGTACCTACCTACCCACGCTACTTCAACGAAGGTACGAAAGAAGATCCCGATACTCTGGGCTGGCTTTGGCGATTGCCTTGCACTAAAACAAGCCAACATCGCCGTGCCAGGAGAGTCTGACGCCCCCAAATTCCCCATCCAAGCGGATACAAGTCCGCAGTGCTGAGAAAGGAAACACCTAGCTCCAATGGCTCCAATGGCGCTGGCGGGGCCGATCCGGGCCTCGCAGTCCCGACTTTGGGCGAAAGCCTTCCACCCAAACACCAAGCCACCCTACGAATACAATTCTCATTTTCCAGCTACGACGTCCACCTCATTTCACTACCTAAACTTACGCGGTACGGACACAGCCAGAAAGAACCTTCGTGACGATGATGAATCAGGGCGTCCGCCGCAGGTAGAGAGGTAACAGGTGCCGCGCCCGCGTCATGGTCTCGATGCGTCCCGTGTCTACTGATCCAATCAAGGACTCCGATGCATCAATCATCGTCTCAATGTGTGCCCGAGCCACACCCACTCTCCCACACCACACCACACCACACGCCTCTCGGCCACGCTGCTGCTGCTGCTGCTGCTGCGGTGCACACCAACACCTTTTTCCACACAGATCTTGGTCCTCCATCGCCCATCGTTCAGCTTCTGCGTCTTGCTGCTGCATCCTCCATCGTCGTCCATCCAATTGGGGTAACCGCCCAGTTGCCTGAGCGTTCCGAGACATGCAATGACGCCTTGTCTTCTCTCTTGCTCCTTGCCTTAGCTTACCTCACCTTCATTGCCGGCTGCCGTTTTCTGCTTTCTGCCCAGTATCTGTACCTTCGGTGCGGCGAGCACCTCACCGCGTTGGCTGACGGTCTGGCTGCCCATGGCCACCTGCATCCCGGACACGCCTAATCAAAGCCCGCTCGCTACCTACGCGCAACTTCATCGGCGTCAAGACGCCAGCTCCGCCCGTCAGCCTGAATGCCCGTATCAGATCATTCCAGCCGTTGTCCGGAGCCAGTGAGGGGCGAATATGCGCACAGCTCGATCTGATGTAGCTTGCAGAGTGCAGCAAGAAGACAAAGGAATCCCATCTGGATACGGATACATCCACTCACTCGGGTGGATATCGCAGCCGCCTCCAGCCTGCAGCTTCCCTACCTAGCCTGATCCATTCCCTTCCCATGGCGGTGCCGCCGTCGTGGCTGTCATGGTCGCACAATTAAGCCATCATGTCTGGAGAAGCCCTTTGCAAGCCAACGAGACAGGACAAGGGCATCTGTCTCTCTGCCAAGGACCAAAGCCAGACCCGGCCATACCGCAACATGAGGGAAGGAAATCTGGACGGTATCAATCAGACGAAAGAACTGCACCACCATCCCGTCTGGAGGTCCATCGCGCCTCATCCGCATCCTGGCTGCTGGCTGGCAATGGTGGTCCCCCGGACGGCACGCTCTAGGGTGTACATGGTACTTTGACACCTCACCTTGCCTTCACCTTACAGCAGCTACTATTCGTAAAGCAGAGTCCAGAGCGAAAGAGAGAGGCATCGCCTCCGCCATTACTGGGTACTCGATGCCGCTGGATGCCGCTACACCCATACGGATGGCCGTCCGGCATGACTTGGCACTTGAACCCCCCCAACCACGCTTCATGTCCAGACCAAGTGCGAAGGACGTCCCGCTCGGCCAAGACGCATGCCACTGCAGCCCTGCATGGACCAGCAACCGGCCAGCGGCCATGGTCCTTGGAACCTGGAAGAGCCCTGCCCATTCGCTGCCGCAGGCGGTACTTTGTCCCTTTCCGCCCTTCTCCAACCCACCTTGCGCGTCTCAAACCATGCACTTCGTCACCGTCAGTTCCACCTCCTGGTTTCTTGTGCATGGCATCTGTTCGAGCAGCAGATGCCATCTGAGGCCCATTCCTACACCACCATGCCACCACACTGCCCGCTACTGCTGCTGCTGCTGCTGCTGCTGCTATTGTCTAGTACCTTGCGCACCGGGCTCAGTACGGGCACAAGGGCAATACTAGTTTTCTAGGGAGTACCTGAGTACCTACCTACATACATCCAATGCCTGCCCTGCTGCAGTAGAATAATACACCGTGACCTAGACATCGCTCCCGGTCCAAACCTGCTTTTTGGCCCTGGTGCTTTGCAACCACTGCAGCTTTGCAGTTCCCGTACTGCTCCCGCTCCCACAACTCCGTTGGCTGCATAGCAAGCGTGCACAATTCGCCGTTGATCCTGGTAACTGACTCTTATTGCCCATGCCCACGTCTTAAGACGTTCTATCCGTACGGAGACCTTACCTGGAGAACGGGCAGACAGGCATGCTCTCTGATGTGGAGCATCCGTCGGGCTTAATCGATAGACGCTCGCTCGGTCTGGTCCGGTGCGCAAAGCCTCAGACCCATGCCATCTCTGCTTTAATTGCGCCTATCCCACCATTAACCACCGCCTTTCTCTGTTCGTCCTGGTCTCCATTTTGGTGATCTATTAGACCCCAAGAGTGCCCACCCCTTTCCTCTTTGCTTCCTTGATCGCGCTGGTACTCGACCTCACCTCGCTCCTGCCGTGCTTGGCTTTTTATTTTATTCATTCACAGTGAGCTCTCCATCAACCGGCCCAAGCTTATCACGCCATTATCCTGACCCTTCCCGCACAGGCGCACTTGCTTTTGGGATCCAGGGAAAAAAAGACGAAACCGCGAGTTCCAAAAACAGAAAGAAGGCAGGCTACGGAATATTTGCGCGGCATGGCAGTGTCAAGGTCGTCGTAACATCATCTTGCCGGCTGGATCTCCTCAGCCTGCCCTCCGACCTCACCCTCTTCTTCGCCCACCCGCCTCGTCTTCACCGGCTTGCTACAACTGCGATCTGGTGCAGGCGCGAAAACCAGGCCGCACTCCAAGTGCCAAAATGGGCAACACACACTCGATCGAGTCGATTCAGCAATCCGACCTTCACAGCAGCCCCAGCAGGAGAGCACCTCAAAAACTCTCCAAACCGAGAGTCGGAAACCATGGCTCGATATCTTCGGCACAGGCAGCTGGCCTCCTAGGCAGCCACAGCCGCACCGGCTCCGTCAGCCTCCCGCCTTCTCGATCAAATTCCCGCGTCATGTCTGAAGCTTTTTCACCCGAGCCTCCGACCACCAATGAATTGCAGACCGACACATCTTCGCCAGCCGAAGCTTTTCCTCCAGTACCACCAGAACCCGAGTCTAAGCCAGAAACGCCGGCCAGAGACTGGAAGCGGAGAGCAAGCTTATTCCGCTCCAAGAGCTCCCAAGAGGCGCGTCGCAAGGATAAGAGGAGGCAGACAATATTGGTGAGCCCGGAGGCTGAAGATAGGATGTCGAGGGCAAACTCTATGACTTGGGAGTCTCAGAAGGATATGGACCAAGCCAGGCAGCTCCAAGTGGACAGGTACGTGACACCGGCTGGCCGCATGTCGGTGCACTTTAACTAACCTCCTGAAACAGCTGGCTCGTTCCTGGAAACCGACAATCCATAAACTACAACTTGATGTCCTACGAATCCAGGCGATTGCTAAATCTGAGTGAAGATCTCGCCGCTTGCGAGGAGAATTCCATCATGTCCGACAGCAAATTCGAGGCTTCACCTTTCCAGGTGACGGCCAATACGTGGAAGAGTTCGCATCCGCACCAGCCGCCGGCGACAACACCAGCAACACCAGTAGCAGCACCGGCAACACCACTGCCACTGCCACTTCCCAGGGCCAATTCTGACGTTTCTCTCTACGCCCCAGTCCGGCGACGATCCATGGTGCAGACACCAGGAGTCGCGACTCGCATTCCTTCGGCAACTGACTACTACTACTCCGCATCGAGGAGATCAAGCTTTCGGCACAGCATGCCGTCGACCCCAGCCGGCGGGCGATCGAGATTGAACTCTATTGAGGGAGGCTTCATGGCCCTGAATGAGCTTATAGAAGCAGAGCCCATGCCGGAGCTTCTGCCGCCGCCCGTCCACGAGCCCGTTGAACGTGCCCTCACACCTTCCGACATGGACTATAGACCACTAGGCACGATGAAATTTGGATCATTGCGAATCACGAACGGCGAGGCTAGCCCTCTTCCCAGCCCGGACCTCGAGCCGTCAATCGAACACCAGGCGATGGCGGACCAGCTTGCGAACGACGATCTGAAGGGCGAGTTGGAGTATGGTAACTACGAGGTTGAGATTACTGTGTCGCCGGTACAGCGTGGTGCTACGCCTAAGGGACTCGGTCCGATTGAGACGACTTTGCTGGGGGTGGAATCACCCAGGTTACGAACAGACTCGTTAGTGGCCTCCCTTGCCAATTCTTGCAGAAGACGTCATTTATTGTAATAAATCGTGAGAAGACTCACGCTGACTCCACATTAGGCCGCTCAGCCCCGAGCTAAAGGTTGCATCCAAGCATACAGCGATGGAAGATCAGCTGTTCGAGGACGACGTGCAGGTTGAATATTCGGCCGAGATTCTAACCGTCAGAAATGACCCGAACGCGAAACCGTCTCTTGAGCAACTGCAAGCAGACCAGTCTCAGAAGCAATACCAGGGTGTCGTCCGCGCTGACAGCGGAGTCGTCACCAGCCCAACGACAGAATACCAGCCTAACAAGCCGCTGTCCAAGGCTGATTCCGGCTACAGTTCGAATGTCTCACTGAGGTCGTTCCATGCCAAGCCAAATGCGACCGGAAAAGATCGACCGGCACGCGTAACCACGGAGCAATTGGGCGACGAGAAATCTGTCTCCAACCCATCGCCCTTGGTTGCTGTTCCAGCAATCAGCACCATTAATATCGACCAGGTTGCGATTGATGCAGCTGGCTCAGACTCTGCCTCTTCCACTCCTCCGCCTGTGCCACCCAAGAACGATTCCATGACTTTGCCAAACACTAACACGATGACGATCACCTCTCCGAGACACTTACAATTCTTCAACCTGGCTCGTCGGGACCGGAAAACGACTTTCGATATGGCTAAGGCCGCAGAGACCGGCCCCACATCGCCGCAGCCGGCTGAATCCAGCGCCGCCGACTCCGAGAAGCCTTCAACTATGACAATTGGCAGTGGCTCTCAACGTGCAAGCAAGTTTCAGCGATTTCTCACCGGCTCTGGTATGCGAGGACCTCCGGCTGTTCATGACACCCATGCCGCCAACGAAGCCGTCCCAACTGTACCTCAAGATGTCCAGACCAAGCTTGAGGAGCACTCTGGGCGGTTCCCGTTGTCGGCCAGGAGGTTAACTCTTCGGACCCGGGAAAGCAAGGACACCTTGAAGACGATCTTCAGCGTCGGCAGCGTCGAAGTCGGGCAATCCGATGCACCAGACCTGGCGCCTGTTGACAGAAAGATTGTCGTTAGGAAGCCGGTTCCCCAGACGAGCGAGGCATCTGAGGTACCGAAGACTCCTAAGACTCCCAAGACTCCCCGTCGTTTGTCGTTTCAGAATGTTGGCTCTACGATCGGACAGGCTGCTGCCTCGGTGATGCCGCGGCGCTCCATTCATCGGAAGCCTGTTCCATCCGCCAGTGCTGAGAAGGCGAAGGAGGAAGAAACCAAGGCCGACGAGATTTACAGTGGATTCGAATCCAGGATCACTGCCATTGGCAGTGTGAGCGACAGTGTTGGTAAGAGTTCTTTCGACCAAGCCTTCATGGCTCTGCCTCAGTCGAGAGAGGTCGAAAGACCCCGCTCAGCTAGTCGCACCTTCACGATGACAGCGCAGATGGAGCGCAGTATGGGAACGCACCTTCGCGCACAAGGTCAGATGCCCTCGATGAACGGTGATGGCGGGCTTGCTCCTTCGCCACGCAGCCAAACCTTCTCTGAGGCCGATCTCAGAAGAAAGACATCGCCTCCTGTCAGCTTGCACACCCGAAGTGGCAAGAGCCTTCGGAAGCCTGCGCCACTGCGCCCGAAATCATCATCATCCAGCGAGGGGCAACAGAGACGGCAGAGTTTGTCCAGGCAAACCAGCCGCGAGACGATTTACAGTTACCCAGCAGCATCCCCCGGAGGAATTAACGAGACACTGGACGTTCCTCCCGTTCCGCCAATGAGCCCTCGCAGGTACACAATGCTTGAGCAGCAGTACGCGATGCGCCGTCAGGCTTCAGATGACAAGTGGCGTCCCAGTAATCAAGCTGGTTTGGCTCCTCCCCGTCCCGCCATGCGGAGCATGTCTACCATGTCCCCGGCACCTCCTCCTCGTCAACTCCGCCATCGGGCAAGTTACGACGGCTACTCTCAGCAGTATCGAGGACCAGTAGCGCGGGGCCCTCCCCCAATGGGCCAATCCGCCAGCCAAAGTGGCGTCTACTACCAGCAGCAGCTGCTGAACATTGAACAGCAACACTGGGAGCAGGAAGAAGACATTTCTCCTGACAATGTTCAGCCCGGTCTACACAGAACCCGCAGCCGCAGTCGTAGTGTCCATGCAAGCGGCAACCCGCCCTATCGAGTTCTGCACAGCTACAACTCTCCCGCCTACCGCAACGTACCCATCTGGGGCTGAGACTCATTCTCTCCCCACCCTCACTTTCTTGCAAGATGGCGAGTACCATCAATGATTTCATCCAAAGCACATTGCAAGCGTTTGAAACGACCCTCCAGTTCGCGCGACCCAGCGCCTCTTCTGTTCGCATTTCCTATGTACAGCTATTGCGCACACACTCGACGTACGGCAAATCACCGACGTCTGCATGAAATGGTGACTCCTCTCACGAGCGCCCAAGGAATTTTCGGATGTCCTTGTTCTTCTTCTCGCCTCTCTTTGAACATACACATACACTGTTGGATACCCACGGGGCCTGATGAACACGGATAAACACGGCCAATACATGAGAAATTATACCACAAAAACAAAAATGAGGTTTTCCCCTCCGTTGAGAGGGCGGCACAACAGTACACGACTCTTTCTCGTCTCTATGGATTTGGCTCTTGGTGGTCAATCGGCGTTATGGAATACCCATGAAATTGCTATGAGGAGGAGGCCAGCAGAGCACGCTATGCTTTGCAAAGCTGATCTGGGCAAGAGAAATGCATCGTGAGCAGATACGGTGATGTAGGACAGACACGTAGGCGGGGTTTAGGTATCAGCCGTTCCCCGCCACGAATACAAGATGTTGACAGTGCCTGGTCTATTCTTCGTGATATATGTGATTTTGCAGAATCAAGGTGGTCCGTCTGAAACTGCAGATTGTTCGGCATAATTCTCATACAGCTTTTGACATGTTCTCATCCTTCCCAACCTCATTCTTCAACACGATTGCCCGCTCATTGTTCTTCTTCGCCCTGTCCGTACTGACGGTGCACATCGACGCCACCGTCGCCGCAACGCCGAACCCAATCGCCACAAGATACACGAGCCGGAAGCCCGCAACGTACGACTGCTTGGTCGCCTCGATCGCCAACGTCGTCAGCCGCGGCGTGGCTCCGGCGACGGCGCCGTACGCTGCCGCCGTATTCGTCCCCGCCGCCTTGACCAGGCCGGCCAGCAGCGACTCGGAGAAGTCAACCCCCGAGGCGTCGATGGCCGACTTCATCTCGCCGGGCAGCACTTCGGCGAGGCGGGAGGAGTAGATTGCCGTGTAGATTGCCGTTGCTACTGCGCCGCCGAAGAGGCGGAATGTCCCTGCCAGACCGACTGCTACGCCCCTGGGTTGGTGTTCATGTCAGCCAAAGTCGAAGATGGGCTTGGTGCGTTATGGATAGGAGGAGACTTACAAATCGTTCTGGTCTTCCAATCCAAAGGACAGCATCGTAAAGGAGAGCAGCTGGGGCGGTGTTATTGTGATGGCTGTGATCACGACCGTGACGATGGCTTGGGCGCGGTCGTTGGATCCGACTGATGCCATTGAGCCGATGAGAGCAGTCTGCACGACGGTGAATCCGACCAGCTGCCATTTCTCGTGGTGCAGGTGCGAGCAGATGAACACGGTGATCAAGCCGGCGGCTGGTTCTCAGTTAGTTTCACTGGGTATCAAACATGGCAAAATTCTGGGTGGGGTTTACTCCAGGTGCCGCAGGAAAACACAGTCGCGTAGACTCCTCTCATGATGGTCTCCTCCGGCCCGACGAAGAAGGCTTGCGACTGTCTGGGCCAGAGGACGTTCATGCTGTAGTACAGCATGCCCCCGACGAAGCATACCACCATGACCATGTCGAACCTGCGATAAGGTAGTCAGCATTTATGGACGGCGTGAGACTTGACAGACGCCACACTTACTCTCTCACACGCCTGAACAGCTTGGGCGGGAACAGCGGGTACTCCAGCTCAGCAAACGCATCCCAGACGCCGACACCAACAAAACAGCAGACCCCCAGCACTATCGGCGCGATCGTGCCCGGGTGCGTCCACGGATACGTTCTTCCACCAAAGTTGATTCCTAGCAGGAACAACACGCCGCCGGCCATGAAGAGGAACACGCCGACGTAGTCCAGCTGCGCCAGCAGCTGCAGCCGCGTCTTGCCGTCCCTGCGGTGCTTCATCTCAAAGTCGGGCGGGCGGTAGAAGAGAAGCAGCAGAACGAAGGCGGCGCAGTGGAAGGCGAAGAGGTACCAGTACGCGCCGCGCCAGCCGATGTCCTGGTGGGCGATGAAGGCGTAGCTGACGAGCGGGGAGGTGAAGGCGAGCGCCAGCGAGACGTCGAGGCCGCCGACGGCCTTGACGCGGTGGCGGTTGGGCACGCACTCCTGGACGCAGGCATAGCAGAGCTCCTGGAAGCCGGAGCCGATGCCGAAGAGGGCGCCGGAGACGATCATCTGGTTGATGGAGCGGGCGGTGGCGCCGACGAGGGTGCCGACGATGGAGACGGCGGCGCCGGTCATCATGAAGTAGCGCCGGCCGAAGATGTCGGAGAGGCGGCCGCCGACGGAGACGAGGATGGAGGCGCCGAGGGTCCAGGTCACGGTGATCCAAGTCGAGTTTGGGGAGGGCCCGAGGTCGGCGTTGATGTAGGGGAGGGTTGTGGAGGGGATGAGCATTGTCATTACGTAGGCGTTGATCTGGCCGCATAGTGCCTGCGGGATGAGGATGTTAGACTTTTATGGATGGCTGAACGTGTTTGGTATTGGGGATGGCATACGATGATGGCGAGGATGGTTTCTTTGCTGAGTTTCCCATCGGTTTGAAGGTCGACTTCAGAGGGGGGTGTAGTTGGCGTCGTGGTTTCGACATGTTGGTGGGTTTGGTGGTCTGTCTTTTCGTTGGATATGTCTGAGGTTGACGTCGAAGCTGGAGGTGCTGTTGAGATGGCCATGTTGGCGATCTGTGTGAACAGACTAGGTGTCACCATGAGTGTTGAGCCATAAGAACAAGACGCAAGAGACGAGTTCAGATTCGAGGTCGCTATAAGTGACTATGCTAACCCCACGAAACGTTCCCAACTCCCTGGGCTCGGGTGCAGATATCCCTCCCATCTTTCTCATTGGTTGGAAGCTGTTTTGACAGACAACATCGTCATCGCGGAGCACAACGTTGTACGTCGGTAGCGAAGACCCGGTTGTGAATCTGCAATACCTGACTGGCCAACACATTGGGTCCTTATATCTCCGGGTTCTGGGGACAAGATCCGCCCGAAGCCCCGCCCCCGCAATGTTTCAATGCAGGGTGAGTCGAGAGTCTCAGTTCTCCAGCATTGGCATCTCAAGCCATGTCTCAGGCTGTGGTCCTGTTAGTCTGCAAGCTGGGCTCTTACAGATTCAGAGAGGGCCAGTAAGGCTTGCAGCAGAAGAATTACCACAGTCTTAGCAGATAAGAATGCCGCCACTGAAGAAATGGTGGCCTGAATCAAGTTGGATGCAGGGGGAATGCTCGCGAAAGCTTTTCCTGGACTTCAGGATCAACGCCGCGTGAATCATTAGCTCTTTCTGAGCTTGACAATCACAACTCTTTCAGCATCCTAGAAGAAACAACAGTCTGCGCTTAATCAATTAGTGGGCCTCCAAGATGGTAGAAGTCGTGTTGTACTTGGACCTTCGTGTAGTCTCATTACGTCGTGAAATCTCGCTAGATTCGAAATCCACTTATGAAGCCAGTGTGAATTGCGCAACCTGTTAGTCTCCCTACCACTCAAGCAAACAGCAAACATCTCGAACCGCGCCCCTGATTGAACAGACAAAAGCCATTGGTGGATTCCAGAGTCTTCTGGGAACCAACACACACGGTGTTGAGCAGCCGGTGCAACGGAAAAGTTGACCCGAGCCAACAGACAGACACCGCCGTCTCCTGTTTTCCCCCTTCCACACTACTGTCGAACTAGTCAACCAGTCGTCCACTCGGCATACGACCTCACCCGAGACACACATACGCAAACCCCTCACTTCCCAAGTCATCGCCAAAATCCCGCGAAAATCTGACTCAGAAAGAGAGGATATCTGACTCACAATGCGCGTCGCAGTATTCGGCGCGACCGGCGTCCAAGGCGCCGCCCAGATCTCCGCCCTAGCCTCCGCATCTCACCACTCCATCGCCGTGACGCGGCGATCCTTCGACCCCACCACCCTCAAATCCTCCGATGCAGACGGCGATGCTGCTGACGCCGCCGCCCGCGCTGCACTTGCAGCTGCAGCGGAGACCCGCACCGCGGACTTCACCTCCGTCGAGACGCTTCCGGCCGCGCTTGCGGGCGCGGAGGCCGTCTTCCTCAACCTGCCGTCCTTCCAGCCCCGCGAGCCCCTGGTCGCCGCCGCCAAGGCCATCGGCGAGGAGGCCGCTGCGCAGGCCGCGACGGTGAAGCTCGTCGTCTTCAACACGAGCTTCCCTGTTCCGGAGAAGGATGCTGGCATCGAGGCGCAGGAGACCCGCCGGGAAATGCGGCGGGTGCTGCGGGAGGCTACTAAGGGGAGTGGCGTCGCGGTGGTCTCGCTTCAGCCGGTGGTGTACTTGGATAATCTGCTCGAGGGCTGGGCACTCCCTCGCCTGAGAGATGAGGGTCGAATTGTGTACTGTCACAAGCCTGACCTCGAGGTCTCATGGATCTGTCACGATGACCTGGCGGCGCTGATGGTTGCCGCGCTGGAGCGGGATCCGAAGGAGCTTGACGGGCGGGACATACCGGTGGGCGGCCCGGAGACGGTGCGGTTGTCGCAGCTTGCGGAGAAGCTTGGCCGAGCGTGGGGCCTGGAGGTCGGGCACGAGAACCAGAGCGTGGACGACTTCGCGGGGGAGATGGCGGCGGCGTTGAAGGGCGCGCTGGAGTCGCAGTCCGGCAAGGAGGTGGAGACTGTGGTTGAGGAGACGAGGAAGGCTTACACTTGGTACAACGAGGCCGAGGAGAAGCCTTTCAAGGTCGATATGGGGCCAGTCTTGAAGGAGCTTCCCACCAAGTTGACGCCGATTGAGGAGTGGGGGAAGCGCAAGGGGTGCCCTATCAAGACGAAGTGAGGATTGTGAGTGGAGGGCATGGCGGTATCAGTTGGGTCACATGGCGGCGGTCTCTTTGAGCGTTTTCGTTTCCGTTGCTTGAGGTGGCTGACGATTCTTCTGGGGTTTTTTGTTTGTGAGAAAAAAGGAATTTTGAAGGCAGTGAAACAATGCGAGTTCACTCATAAATCATAAAACATGTCGGGACCGGTGTGCGGAGAAGTGGGGCCGGTGACGGACTCCAACTCCGAAACAATTGGATCTCACTCTTTCCAGAGCTCATGTGCTGAACACCTGTCTGCTGAATCTCAAAGAAGATGTCAAGGCCAAATTTGTGGCGAAATCTCTAAAAGTGAAGGAGCCAGATAATACTCGCGCGTAGCGGTGGATAGACGAGGATGGCAGGACTTGTTACCGAGTTGTTTATTACCCTTCTATCCGCAGACGAAAGCCCACGTTCCACTTCTATTAGGATTACAAGATTCTGATTAGAAATCATTGGAGACGTTTGGGAGGCATGCAACGCACGTGGGTTGCTGCACTGCTCATGAAAAATCAGGCTGTGAGTGAGACCAATCAGGGAGCTCATATTAGGCGTGACGTGTCGTCTGCCGCCTGTTCATCTATTTATTCTGAAAATCTAATCCCAACTTGAACCCCTCTATCTTGACTACTTCTTTCTCGCATCATTTCATTGAGCTCTGATGGTAGCAAACTAGTCTGTACAATTTCTACCTTAACCGTCGGACTACCTCGTCATTGTTGGTTCATCATGGACGCTTGTCAGACGTGCTCCAGATTCTTCCACATCGCAGCTATTGACACAGGGAGGAGTCGCTATTTTCATCGAAGAACTTTTACCCTGGAAGAGAGGGCCAGAATTGAGCAGTCAGCGCAAAGCTGCCAACTATGTCGCCGGATTCTAACAGCACTCAAGAAGTACGACGAGGTCATCGACGACAACCCGGATGCGAATAGCTTATTTGACCACTGCAACAAATCACTTATGATAGAAACACTTTCATTGAGTAGTGACCTTAATATTGACGAAAACCGGATCTCGGAGATTCGGTGGGAATTGGTTTACGGCACCAGTCCGTATCAAAACCACGCTGGCTTGAGTTCTTCCTGCGAAGTGTGGGCAGACCAGTGTATGTCAGTTCCATCGCGGGTACAATATTATCTTTGGCTAACTGAGGCCAAGGTGATCTGACAACCGCTGGTAGTGATGATCTCAAAGGGGAGGGCGTGTCATCTTTTGGCCCTTTTGTCGACTGGCCGCCAGATGTTCATCACAGCCCAGGAGAGCTCAGTAGTATTACTCGAAGATTCCTGAACGATTGTTTGAAGAATCACAGTTCTTGCAGGCTTGCTGTCACTAGGCCATCAGAAGCAGTCGAGCTGCCATCCCAAGTCGTCTCCATTCAAAACGATACCAGGGTTCTTTCAGCCAAGCTTCTCAAGACCAATAGCTTAAAAGGCACATACTATGCTTTAAGTCACTATTAGGGGCCAAAAGAAAAGCAGCCATTAAGAACCACCCAAGAAAACATCAGAGATCATTTTGATTATATACCTTAGAGCTACCTACCAAAGACATTCCGCGACGCCATCAGTTTAGTCAGCAAGCTCAGGCTGAAATATCTATAGATTAACTCACTCTATATCATCCAAGACAACATCAAAGACTAGGAAAATGAGGGAAAGAAAATAACATCAGTCTATAGTAACGCCACCCTCATCATTACAGCTAATAACTCCAAGAACTCCACCAAAAGCCTTATAGGACCTAGAGTCCCACCACCAGTTTTCCATTGCCCTATCACCATACATAACAGCTCTAATAAAAGCATTCACCAAGTCAAATTAGTACATATATCTAGTTAGGAGCTAGAGTTCTACATACTACCTCTAAGAGAAAGGGCCTGGGCTTTTCAAGAATAGTACCTTAGTTAGAGAATAGTTCGTTTCACACCTCAAGGTATCAATTAGAAATACAATGAAGCAGGACTGTCAATACGTGGTTGTGAGGTTAATTTAGGATTTTATGAATTTCTCTCTTAGATGTCTTATTTAGAGCAGTACTCTAACAAGAAGTTGATAAATCCTATAGATCGCCTCATAGCTCTTCATAATATTACAATAAAGCTAAAAAAGAACAGGAGTAATTCTTTCATAACTAAACTTAGCGTTTAGGAAAATAGGCTTACAGAACAGCTTCTATAGAGACATTTAGATGCGCCAATTAACAACTTTCCCAGTCTACCATCTTAGTATTAGGCTGCCACTAGAGGGGAGAAGACCTAGCTAGCAAGCAACAATAAAGATCTTTTCAGTGCTACTATGGTCAAAGATACCATGCAAACCATCAGTTTAGCACGGTCTGGTTCCCTAGATGCCTCTGGTCTGCTGTTTAGGGTAAAGACGCCATCATCGGGTTTCCGAGAATGCTGCTGGCCTTGTGATTATACCGGCTTGGGAAACGAGACACGCATCAAGCCGGGCCTCAGCGGACCAAATGACGACGCAGAGCGATTTCCAATACGCCACGTTGGAGAGGACCCCAGTGTGTTCGGCATTGGCATCTTCGATAGCTACGATTACGGCCCGGAATGCTTTTGCTTCGTCCTAAGTTTCGAGAAGCGCCACGTTGATAGTCCATTGTACGTTTTCATTTCCGAAACTAAGAATATAGAATCTCGCTCTTAATACATTGTTCCAGCTATTGTGCCTCTGAACATGGAGGCTCTGAGCATGGAGGCTCTGAGCATGGAGGCTCTGAGCATGGAGGCTCTGAACATGGAGGCTCTGAACATGGAGGCTCTGAGCTTTTGGGCTACGAATCTCGAGAAGAATCGACAACTCGAATTGGAATTCTAGAAAATAACACAGAAGCGGCTGGTATTGAAGGCAGCAGAGGTGACGACTCAGACGTTGAGAGTACGGATGTTCGGAACTCACCATACGCGCAAGCAGACATAGTGAGTTACAAGCCCTATATTTCCTTGGATGCGCGGACGTTGCGGCTGATTTATGATAGCACGAGTGCATTAAGTTAAGTCGAGTCTTACTATGCTCAGGAGTTTACTAGTCGTTACTTCTTCAGCCTGTTGATGACACGCTAGCAACGTTCAGGAGAGTCGGAATTGCTCTCATATATCCAGGCGGAATGAAGGCAATGAAGTCCGAAATCAAAACATTTGAGATTGTTTAGTGCAAGTGGATAAAATATTAGCGAACACTTGATATTTTGGTTGTACTTTCATTAATTCTTGGTATCCGTATTTCGAAATTCGACGCATTTCAGAAATGAATTAAACCATTACGGCCATGACTCAATCTACGACTCAAATGCGACCCATAAAGTAGTATCTTTTACTAATGCTTTAGCCCTCTTATGTCGGGAGCTTGACATCTTAGTCTTTGAAAGGTTGCAATTGGAAGCAGCAAGGGGTCCCCTTCAAATCTGCCCGTTGTTTGTTCTTGAGAGAAGATTCACTCAAATATCAGGCTAGAAAAAAGCTCACCAATCTAAGCGTACGTCTCGCCAGCAACAAGTTTCTCAAAGGGCCGCGTAGAAAAGCCAACCCGCCGGCAACTTCTCTCATCAGTCCTATCCTCCGTGATGACACCGTACTGTAAGTGACGAGCCGCGGCGTCGACCTCGTCCTCGCCTACATGGGCAGCAGCGCTGATGGCCAGGGAACACGATCCCGCGATCGGCATCCCCGGGTCCAATTTCCTAGCCGTAAGACGTAGGAGTAATAGGATCATGGCACCTGCGCGGCACGGAGACAATACAATGGGTGGCGGAGAGTACCCACATCAGGTAACGGACCGACCGGCTATCAGCTCTCCGTTATCATAATACTCGAGTTGTACGAGATATATGCTGCGCAAAACTGACCAGTTCACGAACGCCATAATTACCATGATGATCACGATGTAGCGGTACGGCAGCTGTATCCAGAATGTGCTTCGTTGCTCGCCGTAAGGACGTGTGACTCGCAAGGGCTTGCGGACCGATGCGAAGCGCGCGTACTCGTGTTCCATGACCATGCAGGTGAATACGTTGTAGAAGAGGTAGACAAAACTGATGACGATCTGGGGCTTGTTTGCGGGTAGAACATTGGAGATCCAGCGAGTTCCCGAGGGTAAATACTATGGTGTTCGCCGGCGAGGTTTTGAATCCCTGCATGAAGGACATGTTTGATCTCTTGCTGCCGCATCTTGCGGTGAAGTAGAGATAGAGCCTCGCAAACCACACCATGATGCAACTGTGAGTTTTCGTCGTCAAAGAGCGGTCCCAGATACGGAATTTTAGCGTGCACTTACAGGACCATGCAAATGAACCACCGGCTGCCACTCATTGCGCGAGCCCAGCGGTGAGGTTTTCGTTCATAGGTCAAATACATGTTTCGAGATCCTGAGATGTAAGCTTTCTTCCGGGACTGCTTCTGGGCTACGGATTTGGTCACCGGTCCGAGGTTGATGGCCTTGTCGTCTGGCTGCTCAGAAATGAGCTGATGGCGTCACCCACGGTTCCCGGCGGCTCGAATTTGCGAGAGAAGGCAGTGGTCAGGAGACATGCGACCTTGACAGCACTAAAAAGAATGACGATGGTCAGCAGCGTCGTGCTGACCTGGATTCTGCAATTTTCGGGGAACGGCTCGGCGAGGCAGTAGAGAATCGGAGCGTCAAAGGAGCTTCCGCACGAGGCGGAGTTCGAGGTGTGGCGGCAGACGCCCTCGATCTTCCACGAAGAGGCATGGGCGACCAAGTTGTTGAAGTCACAGTTGCTTCCGGAGTTGTCGTAGTTTCCCACATTGCCGGGGCATAGCCAGTTTCCACTATTTCCGGTGTCCTCAGCTTTGTGCGTCTACACCTGATGATGCTGTTGTTATTGGGGGCTGACGTGACCAGCAGTAGATTCTTGCAAGACGATTCATGTAATGAGTTTTGATACGCTTGGATGCATTGTGGATTGGCGAGGCGTTCAAGGCTTTCGGCTTCTGGGGAGGCCTGAACCTCTTTCAACTGCCATACGTTGGCTGTACCGGGCCCGCTCCATGCGTTGACGCTTTTGGCGAGTTCCGTGTCGTTCCATGCGGCTTCTTTGAGGAAGTCTTGTGTAACCGGTGCAGCTTGGCCATCGACCGACGATAGAGTTGAGAAGATCACGGAGCTGTAGCTGGGAGAAGTCAGTTCAGCTTTCATCGTAACGATTGAAACAAAAAAGGACCGCTTATACTTACACCAGATGTAGTGGGATTGAGCTTAGAAATAACAGAGCCCACAAACACACGCGCCAGAACGATATGTCCCAAATTACGCACACTTGGAACACCAACATCGAGCCATTTGCCCTTTATGTGTGCTCTATCAATATCACGTCTTGAAGGGGAGGATAGCAACTGCGCACAACTGTTCCTGGCGCCAAGAAGCAGGGTGGAAATGATGTTGATGGCGAGGTCGGGCCACAGTGTGTCCTTTTTGGATTCGATGCAGGAGCCTACGAACGAAAATTATCAGCACCATTAACGAACCGTAAAGTATGCAATAACTGACCCTCGAAGACGGCAGAAACCCCGTTCGAAACCCCGAAGCGATGTCGAACCCAGACAAGGACACCCATATTTACAATGAGGACGAAAGAAGCAAAGACAGCGCCAGTAGACACTGTCGTTCTCCATGAGTTCAACCCCCTGATCTGTCAACAGCGGGCGAAAAGTTCTCATATATGAGAGGTCTGATTTGGGTCACAGGTTGCTTCGTCTCGATCGACATTATATCGGTTGCAGACGGCAATTGCATCGATTGAACGGGCGATGCGTGGCGACAGCCCGTATTTGTAGTATTCCGAGCGAGTTCAACGGTTCTCAGATGCAGTGTAGGAATGCAGTAAGTAGAAGCTTTGTGGCGTTTTTGAAGTGCGATGCAAACATCATTCAGTGACAAAGTTGGTCTTCCCAACTGTTCCTTCGATGGTTTTATTTCACTAATCTCAGCTTCTTGAACACAGGACTTGTCAGTCTGAAGCCACAATGCTACTTCAACTGTCGGTCTGAGCTTGCATGTTCTGCCCGGAGTTCCCATCTTGTGAGAGGCGTCGGTCCATGTCAAAAGCTGCCATATCAGCCTTCGAGGCCTGTAGGGTGGTCGTTCTGAGACCAGCCTCTTGCTTCTGCACGCATGCTTTGAAAACTGATTCATATTAATGATTTATTCCCCTTCCGCCCTCATCTGGAGCTTCGTCACAAAGCAACGCCGTGTCCGGCTCTTTTCCGAGTTCCGAGGTTATGGGTCTCCTTGGAAGCCTCATAAGCCATTGATCATGGACGTTTTCTTCATACGGAAGTTGGAGAAGCCGGATCCATTACGCAAGCCTAGGCTACCAGAGAACTCACGGGCGACATCAAATAGCAGACTATCTCGCAGACATCGCAAACGGAAGCTGGGACCAGTCACCTAATGGTGTACATTGGCGTCCTGGAGCATTGCGGGCGCAAATCAATCGAACGTCACGAGAGATGTGCCCGTTCCGACAACGATGAATGTGTCTTAAATGAGCCACTAGCAACAAACTTCGAGCTTTCCAAGTACCAGAGCGCGACATCACAGACGATAGAAGCGACCATAATGGCGTGAAGAAGAGCTCTTCCATGCCGCGAAATAGAGCGACCCAAACGGGGAAGCACAGCGCCTCCTCGCCAAGCCATCGACGGAGGAATCTGTACATCACGATCCGCGGCAGCTTGCTCGGAATTCTTGTCGTTGGTTCCGAGAGAAGCATGATTTCAGCACATTACTAGTCACTTCATCTGAACCGTTGGTTTAAAGTTCTCGCTGCGTCATCACGGATCTATACAGCTTCTACGGTGGCGCGTTTTGCTTCGTCAGCGGCATCTCCCATTGCTGTAAGTAACCGCGCGGGAAGATCTCCCTGGATCTTGGCGTTCATCCTATCTAGCTCCACGCTCCACTTTGTCATCCGAATCCCGGCAGGGTATGTCCTAGTCTCCTTGCGGTGTAACTCATAGTGTACTGGATACCATTAAAGTCTGTCTTTGTAGTCGTCAGCGTGCGCTGCCCCATGATTTTACTTGGCTCACTTGATAGCAGTTTCTGTGATGGAAGAGCGATAAAACTTACAGGAGCTTCGTTGGCCGACACAGCCAATAAGGTTTGATCGTTGCAAAATTTGACGAATCTCTTGATCAAAGGCCACTCGAGTTCTGATAGGCCGATCAAAGCATAGCAGTGCAAGAGCCGAGAACAGAATTCTCAATATGCGAATATCCAAGGTAGGGCTTGTTTCTGAGACTCACCTCTATCCCGAAATGCAGATTCGGTAAGTAGACTTGAACAACGAATCATGAGCCGGTGGGATACATAAATGCCAAGACAGCGGGGGCCAGGCTGTGCCATACCATAGGAGGGACGTGATGAACTACATCTTACATTAGTCAGAGCTTCTAATATCTCACCAAATGAAGTTCCTAGCGGTCGGAAATCGGCGCTGTTGCGGATCATTAGAGCGTATGCGTTACTCTGGATCCTGTCATGACCTGTCAAACTCCATCTACGATGAAAGTAAGCTTAGAACTGCAGCTCATCTTGCTGCCGGAACTGCACTTCTGATTCCGAAAAGTAGCGCCAAGCCATCCTCGTCATCGCGGAACTCGGAGTCGTGTAGCGTCGAGTTCTAGGCGACAAAGCTGGCCGTGTCTTGGTCTTACGCATGAGAAATCTGCTTGTATACTTGCCGCGCGGGAGTTGACAACCCATCATGGATGGATCCCGGCCTCGAAGGCACAGAAATCTACAGAGGCTGGAGTTGAGACCGGTTGCCATCTCGCGAGAGTACGCAAGTAAGTCTTGGCCTCCCTATTGAGACTCGTTGATCGCATGATGAACAGAGTGAGGATGCGAAATCGCTGTCAAGAGTGCTGACGGAGCCCGAGATCACCAGGCTTTGCCGGCCGGGTGGATATGATGAATCGAAAAAGTTCCGAATTTCAGAGACGGGGTTAACCAGATATAAATGAGCATGCTCACGCTTGAATATCAGCAGACTCTTAGTTCGATACCATCACCATTCTACATCCTCTATTAAATCGCAGAAAATTGCACTTGGACCTTCGTATCGGACTTCTCACCATGAGATTGATACTACCCCTTCTTAGCGGTGCTGCTCTCGTTGCCAGTAGCAAGACGCCTTCCTCAGTGGCTCAACATCGCACTCGTCAACAAGCTCTGCCTCACGTTGCTGACTTTGTTTTCCAAAACGGTTCCATCTACACCCTAGATTCCTCTTCAACTAAGGCCAGCGCTCTGGCCATCAAGAATGGCACGATCGTATATGTTGGCGATGACCTCCAGGCCCGGCACTTGATTGGGAATGGCACCAAAGTTCTTGACCTAGAAGGCCGCATGGCAATGCCTGGATTCGTCGATGTGCACATGCATGTGCTACAGGCGGGACAGAATCTACTGAAATGCGACTTCAACTACCAACGTCTCAGCCGCCAGCAGGTCTTGGACCATTTGCAGGAGTGCATAGACACCGACGATACAGCTGGAGACACTTGGCTCGACGCTGTCAATCTGAACTACATCGCCATGGTTCTTAGCGGAGAAAGCCTTAACAAAGCGGATCTTGACACCCTCAACACGACGCGGCCAATGTCCCTCCGGTCGAACGACTACCACACCTTCGTCCTCAACTCTCGTGCACTGGAGCTTTCCAACATCACCGACTCAACGACCAACCCCCCTGGCGGTGTAATCGAACACCTCCCGGATTCACAAGAGCCGTCTGGTGTTCTTCTCGACGGCGCTAACATCCTAATTGCTGGCCCTCCTGCTTTTACTGACGAAGAGAACGCCGAAGCCGGGCGTGCCGCGCTCCAGATCCTTCGGCAGAACGGCATTACCACTTGGCAAGACGCCTTAGCCACCAACGAACATTGGGGTCCTTGGAACATTCTCAAAGAGACTTCAGAGCTCAGCTCGCGCGGGTACTTTGATTACCGCATCCAGCCGCCACCGACATTGGAGGCTGTCGATGCCGTCGTTGCAGAAACCGTCGCCCTACTCGCGTCTCGAAATGACAACTCCACTGTGTCTGCCCAGCCAACTCTCAAATGGCAAGCGATCAAGGCCTTGCTGGATGGTATCATGCCTTTCTCCGCTCGCACAGCAGCCAACACGGATCCGTTCTGGCTTCCTGTACGCAACGGCACGAACACAACCCAAGAATGGGCGCCTGATCCCAGTGCCATCGCCCCTTTGTACTGGGACCCTGAGATCTTGGCAAAGACTTTGGAAGGGCTGTGGCTGGGCGGCGTCGACGCACAACTCCACGTTGATGGTGATCGAGCCGTCCATGTCAGCTTGGATGCCGCAGATGCCTTCTGGCGCAATCACCCCGATGCTCCCCCACTTCGCCTCGCTCTCGCCCACGCCAGTCTTACACTTGAGGCGGACTGGCCTCGATTCGCGGAGCTCGGCGTTGATGTGGTGTTCCAATATCAGTTCTCTCAACTGGCTCCGATGTGGGTTCCGGACACATTCAACAGCATTGGCGAATACCGCATGGGCAACCTCGATGCCTATGCACAGATCGAGGAGGCTGGACGCCCCACAGTGCACGGTAGCGACTGGCCTGTAAGCTCCTTCTCGAAATATCCTGTTTGAAGTTGTCAACCACTAACTTTTGACCTTAGGTCGATCCCCTTGATGTGTGGTTGGCACTCAAGGCCGGAGTTACGCGCCGGGGTGACCCATCCAATCCCAACTCTGCCGCATCATTCAGCGAGCTTTATGACGGACCGTTCCCTGGTAGGGGTATCTCCCGCGAGTCCGTCCTGAAGGGAGCCACCATCAACGGAGCCAAATTCTTGCGGGCCGATGAGCAAATTGGCTCTCTCGAGGTTGGCAAACTTGCAGATATCATCGTCACCGAGAGGAACTTCTTTGAAGTGCCCGATGAGGAGCTCGGGCGTAACAAGGTGCTCCTTACAATGCTCGGGGGTGAGGTTGTGTACCTCGAGGACAGTGCGCAGTCTACATTTGGGAGAGACATCGCGCCCAAATTCCCCAATAACAACGCCGTTGCTGCGAAGATGGCCCGCAGAGTGATTGGCGGGCTCCACGGTGAGCATCTCGACACCCAGGGACGGGCCGAGGTTGTCAGAATGAGGAAGCGCCAGGGTTGTGGCCATGGACACGCACACTAGAACGTGCAATTTCGATGAGAACGGCCGGCTACATGAGTACTAAGATGTGGTCGGAAGCGTGTGCTAGAGAATCATTACACACCCACCAAACTTGCTGAACATCATTGAAGCAACTCCTTCTTAGATAGGGACAATATGATAGAGAAGTCTTAACGTTCGTGATAACCTAAGGATACCTTGCACAAATGCTATCATTCTTACCTTTCCTACCGAAACGTTCTGTGTGTTTAAACATTGTTTGGGCTGCCAGGCCAGGACTGGTGTTCAAGTCGGTACGCGGCAGTGCGGCGCACTTGCTGAGTGAAATCACCTGTAAAGGCTGGAATCAATTCACCAACAAACATAGAAGAGGCTCATTGAAAACCCAGAATCTATTTTGAACGCCGTTTCTATGGGGGGTATATAAAAGTGCACATCGCTTTTGTCTTCTTAAATAGGTGTTCCGAAACCATCAGTCTTGTCAGCCTTGGAGGTCCAGCAGACCTGGCTTGCACCACACCCGCGCCAGTTGAACATATCTGAGGGTGTCCAGCAAGAGCTTTCGGCAAATTGCTTGCCGCAAAGTCCGTGAACCTCGTTACCGCCGAGCCAGCCATCATCGTTGGCACCGTTGACGTCGCCATCAATAGCGTGGAACTGTCTCTCGTCAGTAATGCGCCGCTTCTCTGCACAGAAGAATAACGTACGTAAGGGCCGCTGTAGGGAGCATCGTGGATAAGAGGGTCCGTGAACCAAGGACCGTCGCCTATGGGAATTGGTCAGTGACGTTGTCGGGGGCATGTTGGAATGGGAAGAGCTTACTGTAGACGAATTTTCCTTCGGATGCCTTGACTACAGCCTTAGAGGCCTCTTCGTCGATCTGCATGCCGATGGCGCCCTGGTCGGTGATACAGGCACAGAGGCGGTGCTTGGCAGCATTGACGTTGGCCGCCCTGGAAGAGATTAGTTCTCAGTCGCGAGAGAAAGATGTCGGGGACATCGACGTACATCAGCAAGACAGCCAGAAAACCGAGAAACCTCGCCATTGTTGATTATTAGTATGTGATGAAAATTGAAAAAGAGTGTATTGAGTTAAGCAGATGAGATCAATGAGAGAACGGGTGTCGTGTGACCATTCATACTGACCAAGTTGAAGGAAGCAGTATGAAGCTATATACTGAGACTCCAACACTCAAAGCACTGCAAAGGGGCCACAGACGAGCAGAAAAACATTCAGATCAGCGCCAGTGAATCGGTCTGTCCGATATGTGAAGATAATAATACCACCCAACGCCAAGGCGGCCCGCCCGGTACATTCGTAGATTGCCAAGACCAGGGACATGCCTATTTAAATCCTCTGTGCACCAATCACCAGCCAGGCATATCCTGAGTTCCTTATGGGGATTTTTGGAACTTTAAATGAACACTATCTGAACTGCCAGTCGTGTTGACTCTTGAGTCAAGAGCAGTCAGAATTCGTAGTGGGGCAAACCGCCCCTGGATTCCCCCCCGATGCTCGTTCCGGGCGGCGGGGGCGGGGACGCCGGCTGCGAAGACCCGTGACGGCACACGACAACATACCCCAAGCGGAGGCGGCGAGGAATTTAGCATCAACAAACATGACGCCAAGGTTCTTAATTGAAACGACGAAAACGACTTGGACTATGGCATGTTCTATGGTGAATTTGTGGTAGTTGTGCTATCATGCTACCATACAACCCAAGCGCAGAGACCAACCATCTTGGACCTCCAAAGTCGAAACAATTGCATCTGTGAGCTCGTAAAATTTTCAGTCCCAACCGGGACAGGATCAGCAGTGTGCGGGCGACTCATTATAACTTCAGGAACGGTGCTGAGGATATCCCTCACGATGCGGTGAGCGAGTCGCTCCGACAACAAGATGGATACCTGGCTGCTTTTGGACACTTGAAGTGATGGGAAGATAAAGAATCTGAGGGACTTGAGCAAGTTGCCAATTGATGTTCTCAAAAGCCCCGGTCTCCGCGAGTCTTCCAACGTCCCCTTCTCATGATCATTCGATTCACTTCCTAAATCACAGAGAACCAGTGGTTGGCCTACCCTGGAAAGCAAGATTACCAGGCCGGATCGCATGACTGAGGTCGCTTATCGAAGAGTTGTGGTTGCTCAAGTCATTGACAAATGCCTCACGTTACTTGTTGTTGAATAACTCTTGAAAGTCATATTTCGTTGTTGGACATAGAAGTGCACTTAGAAATCTTGTTCATGGGGCATAGCGCGATGCTTCCACTCTTGTCTTTCACTCAATATAACTCATCTATGCGTTTTAATGTTTCATGTTTCAAAGCAGTGGTAACTAAGCGCAGCTGCTCTCCAGCCGGCACAAGAATACAAAACAAACAAGTCAAAACCATGACAACGCAATCTCCCAGATCTGGATAGACTTGTTCCGCAAGCCCCACACTCTCTCGTATCGATCCATGTCAAGAACCCAGACCTTTCGCCTCCAAAAGCCGCGGCCGCTAACCAGAGGTAACGTGGAGAGGGCCGTTGCCGTCATCAATAGGGCACCCGGGTCCGTCCGAGTCAAACTCGGCAACGCAGCTGCCGTCGATGCCGATAGAAATCCCGATGAACTCGGTGTCCTTCTGCTGCGTGCCGCTGCCGAGCTCGTTGCCGTCCTTGGTGCTGACGTCGCACGTCTCGGGGATGCCGCCAAAGTCGGACTTGCAGTGGAAGACGCGCGGGGTGTCCCAGCAGGAGCCCTCGATGGTGAAGGTGCGGCCGTTGCCCGTGTTGTAGCAGGGCGAGTGGTCGCTCGGGGAGGAGTCGTCGTAGATGGCATCGCCGTTGTCGTTGATGATGGCGAAGCCGCTGTAGTGCCCGCTCTGGGAGCCGGCGCCGGGACCGCTGATGGTCGAGAAGCTGCCCGAGGACCAGACCACGCGGAGGTGCTCAGCGTAGGCGGTGGCGGAGAGGCCGAGGAGCCCGAGGAAGAGGTTGCGGATGGAAGACATTGTAAAGATGATATGTGTTTGTCTGAGGGGTATGTTTTTGAAGCTGAGTGAAGTGTGAGGAATGTAGAGTTGTTGCTGATACTGAGATGTCTCCTTTCCGTGACTTTACATAGGCTTTTATACGTTTATTCTGCTTGCTAAATACTTTGAAGGATGGCAATCCCCGTTTGCCCGACGTCTTCGAAGCTCAATAAGCTGATATCATAGTATCGTGATGTTTCTCAACTCAACTCGGTGCCTAGCACATCGCAAGGAGTTGGTCTCCGCCAAAGGAAGTCCTTCTGTTGTCTAGTCCAAGTCAGAAAACTTCTAGTGAGACCAGACTGCCATCGGCGAAGGGAAAACTGGAGCAGACTCATCGACGATCTCAATGAAGCATACACGCGGATAGGACAGAGAACGACCGACAGTGATGGCAGACCCCATGGGACAGAATGAGCCTCGCGATCCACTGAAGGAACTATTCACCCAGTTTTATTACCCACTTGTGGGAAACGGTTGTATGGCGGAGCAGCTACATGGCCATCGCGAGGTTCAATTGTCATTGCAACCACACGCGGTCTCTGTACTAATACTCCTGTCCAAAGAGCCAAGTACATTGTCACGACACTGTGCTCGTGTTAAGAGCTACCAAAACATTAATCGCCATTCAAGTGTTGCGAAGATAACCTCTGCTATAGCATGACTTAGACTTTATCACTGATACTTATTTCCAATCATACATAGCCTGTCTTCGTAGCCGCATCTGCGACCCGACCGCAACCAAGGGCACCTCAACACACATCTTGGCATCTTAACTCCCGAGACTCCCGAGCCGCACCCGTCGCCAGGATCGCGACCCCGGCCGCGCATTTGAATCTCTTATCCAAAGTAGGCAGAGCTGAGTACGAGAAGAGAAAACTTGGCAATCGATCAACAGGAACGAGCTCGGTCTCGATCCACAACCAACGCGAAAGCCAACCACGGACCACACAATAATGGTGCCTGCTGAACCCGGGGCCGAGCCTTCGCCTCGTTCCCAGCGCCAATCATGGTCATTCATGCTTAAGATACACACTTGGGTGGAGCGTCGTCGCTTACAAGCGTGGCCTTGTTTTCAAACGATCGGCATTGCATCAGGAACGGGTGTACCCACCCGGCATAGCCGCAGGAATCCTCCGCGGCAGAGGGCGGCTGCAACCGTCCCGCCGATCTGAATGTTTGCTCCCTTGCCTGGAAAGTTCGTAAGAGTCTGTCAGGCTTCGTGGTTCGAGCATTCAGTCTTCGTTGACTTGGTTGATTGGTTCACGCCGCCATGCTCGACCGTCTAGGCAGCCGTTTAGTAGCAAGATAGAATCGACGATCGGGCAGTCCACACAATATATCAGACAAGACAGTTGTTGAACGAGAGAATCATCTGTCTCTATTGAGCTAAAGCCAATTCGGGCGGGCAAATTATTACTATATACGTCTTGTGTAGTTGTAGTAGTGTGTAGGCAAAACGCAAAGACAGGCGTAAAAGCGAGCGACCTGTAGGCCTCCCCTTGCAAAATCGATCCATCCTCCATTCATCGTCATTTTCTTTTCCCGCTATGCATCAGGAAAGTACAAAGGAAAATTACTTTAATACCTCTCCCTTGATGTCCCCAAACAACAAATAGTTTCGTGTCTCGGAGAAATGAAGAAAGGGCAGTGTATCCATCATCTGAGTGTTGTATGTGTATCTTCTCAGCAGGATGTTGTAGTAGTTGTCTTGCGAAAAAGGGGGTATCATCATTCTAATGTGTCCAGTCTTGGGCTTAAAAGCATGCTGCGTCAAAGATTGACTGCGGTGCGAAAGACAAAAGAAATCCTCCACATTTCCACTGATATGACTGGAAACTTCTTAATCCTCAAAGAAGTCATGGTCGTCAAAGTCGCCCGGGTGAGCATCCGAGTCGTAGCCGCTGGATCGCAGCATCGGCGGCGGAGGCGTCATGGGTTGGTGTTGGCTTGATGGACGATGAGCAGGCGGGCTCTTCATCGACACCGACGGTCCGTTGGTGACGGAAGGTCCCCGGGCGCGTGCTTGCAGTTGTTGCGGAGTGTATCGGCGGCCAGTGGTCTGGAACGCCGTAGGTTGAGGCTCCTCCGTGTGCGTAGGAGGGGTCTGGCGAAGGCCAGATGCTGGGGGTGTGAGCAGTCCACCAAGGAGACCGTTATTGGCTGATGTCGAGGAGGTGGATCTGGATGGCGTGTGATTGCTGTTGAAGGCAGAGCGAGAAGATGAAGGGCGAGCGGGTGCGCCAGCAGATCTGAAGGCGGGCGCCTGGGACTTGCGCCAATTACCCCAGGCGGCAGCCAAGGGGCCGACAGCCTGAGCAACCCGCGGCGTCGCAGCTTCCCTCAGAGATTGCGCGATGTTGGGCAAGTTGATGGCAGATCCGCCGTTCATGGCACGTTCACGCTCTTGCTCCTCCATCTGGAGGTTCGCCTTGAGACGGATGGCGGCGTCCTTAACAGCCTCCCTATCGAAGTCTTGTGCGGACAGCGACAGGATGATGTCTTGCAGGTCGCCATGTCTGACAGCAAGAAGCTCGCGCAGCCAGGTGATCTCATCATCACGCTTGGTGATCTTGGCGGGGGCCTCGGGATCAAGCTTGTCGACGGTGGACTCGAGTTCCTCGATGCGCTGCTCACGAGCCTGAAGCTGCTCTTGCAGGACCATGATAGATTCGCGGAGGGCCTGCGGCGAGATCTTCTCCGGAAGCTCCATGCCCTTGGACACAGCAACGGGCGCGGCAACGGGCGCAGCAGCCTTGGGCTGAAGGGCAGCCAAAGTCTGAGTTGGCTCGACACCGGCTGACTTGGCCGCCTGAACAGCAGCACGGGCAGCCTCCCTGGCAATCTCGACCTTCTCCTCGAGATGAGCAATGCGGTCTTGCAGATGCTCGGTCTTGGAAGTAGAAAGGCTGAGACGCTCAAGCAGGTTCTGCTCCGTCTTCTGGGCGTCTTCGACGGCATTGTTAAGTTGTCGTTCCCAGCGAGCCTGGATATCCTCAACTTCGTTCTGGTGCTTGCGCTTGAGCTCCTCGATGGTTTGATTCTCGCTGGCCTGAGCAGCCTCGGCCATCATCTCGGATTGAGCCTTGGAAGTCTCCATATCCATGGTAAGCTGGTCATTGTCTGCGCGGAGCTTAGCAATCTGCTCCTCAAGCTCCTCACGAACGACATTGACATGGTGGTTGGCCTGGTCAATCTCGTGCTGCATGGCGACGCGAGTACGCTGGACCTCGCTTGCGCCGGACTCTCTGGCCTCCTCAAACTCGCGTTGGTATCTCAGAGCGGACTGGTGCAGCTTGTGGTTCTCGGTCTTCATCTCACCAAGGATACCCTCGAGACGCTTGCACTCATTGACAGCACGCATGCCTTGGCGTTCGCCACTCTCTAGACGCTCAAGCTCGGTCTCAATGCGCTCGCGAGTGCGTGCCTCGGCTTGGAGCTTGGCATCAAGAACCTCTTGTCTGGCAACGAGGGCTTGCTCACGCTTAGTGCGACGAGCATTCTCCTCAGTGACCTCGCGAGCGGCATGCGCCATGTCGTCTTGGAGGGCGACAAACCTGGCACGCCAGCTTTCTCTGACGCGCTCGTTCTCCTGCAGTTGAGTGCCGAGGGTGTCAAGGAACTTCTGCAGCTGCTTGTTCTCGTTGACGGTCTCGTTGAGGTCGATCTGCTGACGGCGGGCGGTTTCAACGACGCGCTCAGCCTCGGATCTCCAACGGTTGGCTTCGTGAGTAGACGCCCGAAGCTCATCTTCCATCTGGTTGATCTTGTTCGTAAGCTCAGTCTGCGACTGGGTGGCACTCGTCTGTGCAGCCTCCATAAGCGCCATGCGCATTGTCTGGTTGGATGTGCTCTGCTCAAACGCCTTGATCTTGTGTTCGCGCTCTTCAACATCCTCACGGAGGCGGACTTCCTCCTCGGAGGCGATGCGAAGCAAGCGCTGGACCTCGGAAAGTCTATCTTCGGCGGTACGGCGGCCCTCAAGTTCTTGCTGGGCTCTCTCTTCCTGGTGCTTGAGCTTCTCCTCCAAGTCGTTGATGCGGTTGTCGAAAATGCTGCGATTCATGATTTCAATCTCAACACGAGACTCTGCTGCTTGCAGCTTGCGTTCAAGCTCGGATGCGAGATCTTGAGCGTCACGACGGTCAGCGACCTCCTTCTCAACTCTGCTCTGCTCGGCATAAAGACGCTCCTCGAGGTCGATAACCTTAGCCTGAAGCTCGCTGAGCTTGTTGTTGACAGCCTCATCGGATTCGCGGTCAGCCGCAGGCAGCTGAGATGGGGTTGGCATGCGCTTCTCGACGGCTTCTTCGACAATGTTGCGGAGGTCCTCGCCACGGAAGTCCAGACGCATCGAAGCGCCAAACTGCTCTCTCATTTCTTCCAATGCACGAAGGACGGCGACATTAGTCTCGTTGGATGCGGGAATAGAGGCTGCGACAGGAGCCGCAGGAGTAGGAATGTTGCGCTGTTGGACTGCAAAAGCATCCAGTACGGCGGCACGAATGTGCTCCATACGTCTGTCGCGGCGCGGGCTCATAGAGCGACGAGGCACAGGCTCCTCATCCTCGTCGTCAGCGTCACTATGCTGAATCTCTGCCGAGACACTGCGACGAACCGAGGAAGACGCCCTGCGCGAACCGCCACGGAGGGACTGCTGGATAGAGAGCAGAACCTTCTCCATGGGAGCGAGGCGGGTAGCAAGAAGGTCGTTGACACGGTCATTGACACGGCCATCGAAGAACTGCACACGCTGCTCGAGCTTGGCTTGCTCCTCGTCGCTGAAAGCTCCTTCCCAGTCGCTCTGCTCAGCACTTCCGATGTTGAGGTTGGTAATGGGAGCATCGAAGGACTGAGCGCTCAGAGGAGGATCGATGAAAGGATCCTCAAGCTCTGTAGACGGCAAAGCAGACTCGCCAGGGAGCCCGTGGTAAGAGCGGGTAGGGCTCGAGGTACCGCTGCGGTATTGTCCAGTGGCAGCGGGTTGCAGACGGTAGGGCGAAGTGTGGGTGACCTGGATGTTTCGGTGCGGACTGGCAGGTTGATACCTGAGATCGATGTTTGACCTGTTCACGCCCAAGGTAGGGTCGTTCTGGTTGAGGTGATCCATGATGGCATCGATCTCCTCAAAGGTGGGTTCACGGATCTCTCCGTCCTCAAGGGACTCAGTTTCCTCCTTTCCATTGAAAGTCAAAGCAGCGGCGGCCTGCGACTCGTCCAGGTATTCAGCGTCGGACACGACGTAGTCTTCAGGCACCTCAGACTCGTCTTGCTCAGGCTCAGGAGCTGGCGAGGGGGATGCGGCGAATCGAGAAGCCGCAAGACCCTTAGGCTTAGGCGGGCTGGCGAAACGGGAAGCACCCAATCCCTTGGCCTTCTTCGGCGGCGGTGTCGGTGCACGCGGCGAGGGCTCGCGGGGAGGCGAGGGAGCAGCGGCTTCAATACTGGGGACGAACGGCTCGATAGTATCTTCTCTATCACGTTCATCCTCATCCTCCTCTTCAGTCTCGGTCTCCTGTGTAGGAGCACCCCAACCGCCACCGGGAATAAATGCCCTAGCAGTGGCAGAAAGCGACTTGTTGTGGCCCTTCTTGTAAGTGTCGATACCGAAAGGCCTGGCTTCGTTGAAGTTCTGCAGCTCGTCCTTGGAGTCAAACTCGAAGGGGGCCCAGTTCGATTGCTGCTGGTCAGGGGAAGTGTCCGAGGGGCTGGTAGCAGTGACAGCCTTGGAATCCGTGGGCTGCTCGGAAGCTCCAGTAGAAGACATGGTCGTGTCAGCTGGCGTAGGAGCCTGCTCGTCACGCTCAGAAGCCTCCAGTTCGTCTTTCTGGGAGACTGGCTGCAATGACTGATACGAGGTGGGCTCAGGCGAAGGCTCTGCGAATTGAGGCACATCGTCTCCGTCTCCACGGGAAGCCTTCGCTCTCTTGGCGCGAATATCATTGACCGGACGACCGTCAGCATCTTCTGTCAGTCCATCCTCATTTGATGTCTTATTATCGCTGCTGCTGGGACGAACAATGGGGATAGCCTTGGACTTCTTAGCGGTCTTGCCAGTGTCGGAAAGGTTCAGATCAATGTTGCCAAAGATCGAGCCATGAGTCGCGTGGCTCTCGCTACCCGATGTAGGGCTGGCAAGAGAATCCGAAACATTTCCGAATGGTGTGAAGGCGGGCGCGTCTGGTCTGAACTTGGGACCAGAAAAGCTAAAGTCGCTCTGACCAGGTGAGAAGACAGGGGCAGCGGCATTAATCTTGGACGAAGTTGATCCTGCACCAAACGAGTTCGCAGAGGGCGAAGTGATGGACGGCGCAAATGTGCCTGCTTGGAATACTGTGGGCTGGAAAGGCTGGAAGGCGTTGGTGTTACCACCGCCAAAGCTAAAGCTGGTCTTGGACTCGTGGCCGGGATTAAACTTGAATTCGGGGGCCTTGACGTTGAGCTTAGAGAACGATGGCTTGCTAGCATGGCTGCCTCTCCTCTGCTGGCCAGAGCTGCTGTTGTTCGATGCCACGTCATTCCACGGGTTGCTCTGGGTGGAGAACGATCGCTGGTGCTGTTGCAAAAGCGTTGTGAGGTTGAAGTCTTGCACAGGCGTACCAAGGTTGCTGGGGTTTGTCTCGATTTCAGCGGCCTCGTCGATCCTCTGCGAGTCAACATCGTGCCAGCCAGAGAAGCTGTCAGTTCTCGGCCGGTTCTCATCGTGGTGAGCAAAGAAGTTTTGTGACAATGAGTGGCCACGGCTGTGAGGGCGCGGGTGGTGTAGGACTGGACCGTTGCCGTCCTGCTTGGCAAATTGCTGAGGTTGGAAGTCTTGAGGTTGGAATTCCTGGGGAACGAACTCCTGAGGCTGAAACTGTTGAGGCTGGAAAGCCTGAGGAACGAATTCCTTGAAGTGAACAGATGGCTCTCTCGCGTGAGACATAGGAGGTTGCTCGTCTGGGATATGCGCGAATTGCTCAGCCGCAGACTCCGCGTTGTGGGGACTGTAGTCAACGTGCTCCAGTTCGTTCCGCATCTGTTCCTCGAGATGGTACTCAGCCTCGTCGATCTCGGCCTGGAGATCATCGCTGTTCCTCTGCGCCGCCTCAGACGGCTTCGGAGGCTCCTCGACGGCCTCCTCTTCTTCCTCATCTTCTCGCACTTCTTGCAGACGAGGCGACGCTCTAGCAGGCTGTTGTTGCTGCTGCATGAATTGATGGGGCAACATCGGGTATTGCAAAGACTGGTGTCTCTGGTGCGCATTGAACGCAGGGCTACCTGTTGGCGCAAAGCCCTCCGGAGTGAAGGGAGAAACAGGAGAAAGGATTCCATTAAGCAATGACGGCGAGTCGGTTCTGTGCTGGCCCCAACCGAGGGGTGACGGCTGGCTGCCAAGCTGGAAAGGCGAATGTCCCATGGGAACCGAGATGGACTGTCGGGCATTGTACTTGGCCGGATGACTGCCAAATCCGACAGGTGAAGCAATGCTGGGGCTATGAGTATGCGACGCGCGTCCGGGCATGAACTGCGATGGGAACGGGAAGCCCGCATGGTTGCTTGATGCCGACGACGTCGGAAGCGGCGGAGAGAATGGCAAAGGTGGGTATTGCGCAGAAGCCTGTCGGCTGGGCTGCGATGCGGCCGGCGAAATCGAGGGTGCCGGTGGCTCGTCGTCTCCGAAGGACACTCCGAGAGCTCGCAATTTGGCTTCGTTGAGCTCATTGACATAGTTTTTCCAAGCGTTCAAATCAGGCAATGTGACCTTATACACACGCTCCGCACGCTCTCGTGCCATGTCTTCGAAGGAGGGCCATCCGTCTCGACTTTGAGAATATCCGGTCGGTTCTTGGTATGTGCCCTCCGCTGCGTCCAAGTCAAAGCCGCTGATGTCGTATCCAAGCTCTTGCCATTCTCTGAACATTCCTTCAACTTCAGTCTGGTTGAGAGGCCGAGGCGCTTGGCCAGGGCGTCCACGTTCGTCGTCTCTGGGAAGAAGAACCATAATATTCTTACCCTTCCACGGAACCTTCTTCTTCACTCGGGGAGTCATAGTCGGCTCTTTGAAATTTACCCTCGCAGATGCGCTCCTCTTTGGTGTGATGGGCGTCTTCGTTGAGTCGCCGGTGGCCGCACTGGCGGCCCTCCGGGGGGTCGTGGGAACATGAAGATCCGGGTGTTCGGCAGCCATGTCGGCCTTGGAGAGTTCGGGGCTCTCCATATTTGCGTTTGGTGATTTTGCTTGTGGCGTCACGTCACCCGGCTTGAGGGTCTCGGCGCTGGACCGGGTACGGGGGTGTCGGGGTGCCAAATGCGGGTCGCGGGCGGCGCGACGTGTGTTGGCTTTCGGTGTTCGCAAAGACTCCTTGTCTCGCCACGCAGCTTCGTCTGCGGATCCTGAGCCGCTCAATGAAGAGTGCTCACTACCGTCGCTAAACCAGTGGCGGCTCTCCGAATTTTCGCCTGCGGTGTGCTGGCGAATCCAATCCTCCGTCAATCGTCGCGGTTGCCGTCGGGCGCGATTCGCAAGGACTTGGGCTGCGCTAAGATACGGTTCGGCGTCGTTGCCGTCTAGGTCTGCGGCGTCGTCGTCGGAGTTCTCTCCAAGAGTCAAATTTGGAGGCGGACGGAGAAAAGGGGTATCAATCGCAAGATGGTGGAGTATTGGCGAGCCGTCGGATTCGTCCTCGTCGCTGTCGAAGCTCTGGTCTCGAAGATTCCTCGTTTCTTCGGTGGAATAAGGCGAGCCCCAACTTGCAGTCACGTACTCTTCTTCTGGTTGGTTGTTCCTCAAAATATCCCTGGCCCGGTCGGGAAGCCTAGGGGCAGGAAGCGGAGGCAGAACGGGGGAGGACCCGAGGTCCTCGCCGTCGGCGGCAGTAGATGTGGACGAAAGAGCGGGAGACGTCGGGGGTGATGGCCGACGAGGTCCAAAGCCGTCCTGTGCAGAAGCAGCAGGAGGAGGGATGGTCGGTTCCTGTTGAGGAGACGTCTTCGTGGGACTCTGTGCAGATGGAGAAGAGAAGGTCAATGTGGCGTTCTTGTCGCGCGATGAAGGTAGGTACGTGTCGGGCCAGGAATGCTGGCAATGTTGCAGATGACTTACCACGGTGAGATCAGCGCAGACGATTGAGTCGTCTGCAGCCAAGTCTCTGTTTTCGCGTCGAGGACCCTTTGTTCAACAGCCCTCTCTCGTTCGTGACAGCACGCACTCACAAAAAGCAGGCCGCGAGAAAAAGAGCGAACGGACGATGCTGTCGAGGTGTTGTTGACAGGAATAAGGGGATGGAGGAGAGGGAAGGCCCGTGTAATTTGAGATGGGGACTCGCTCTGTGTATATTTGGGGCCCGGCGGTTTTTTTGGTCGCGACGCGTATTTTTTTGGGCGGGTGTGGCAGAAAAAAAAAGACAGCCCAGCAGGAATAAGGTATTATTTGCACAGGTTGCGCGCCCCGGTTCAGGGATTACAGGACGGGGGTTCGTTGCAGAAATGAACTGGGGAAAATTATCGAGTAAGGAGCGACATAAAGGCGGAAGCAGAAAGACGGCGGCAGCGATTCGTAGGTACCGGACGCATCGGGATCACAGCTCGATAGCTTGACGATGTGAGGAAGAGATGTAATCTGGATGTTTTGACAGGGCGTCGGAGGGGGGAAAGAAGATAGAGGAGGGAAGAAGGAGGACAGGACGTTCTAGTGTGACGCGAGGTGTCGGGAAGGAGGTGAAAAGAAAGTGAGAGGACTGGATGGGCCGGGGGAGGTTGAGGTAAGGCGATGCAGCCAAAGGCAAGGTCAAGGTCCAGGTCCAGGGCAAGGTAAGGCGAAAGGCAAGGACGGACAACGGGAAGCTACCTCGTGCTTGGAGATGGGTGCCAAGTGGTGGTTGAGCAGTCGCGTTGACTCGAGGTATTTGGCAGGCAGAAACTCGTGGCAGGATACATGCACAGACAGCGAGCCGGGGACCAGACGATTTAGGCAAGGTACAGGTACCGGCACGGGTAGCGTACAGGAACGGTGCAGGTAGGTAAACCGCAGTTGATATCCGTTGAGGCAAAGAACACCTAGCATCATCATTGAAGCTGGGTGGGTAGACAGCACTTGCAGCACCTCTTTCATCATCTTTCAAGACTCCGAATAGAGAGCCAGCGGAGCACAAAACAAACCCGTCAATTTACATAGGCCGCAGTCCCATAGAAGCAACACATCAGGCACGCAATGATGGGATGGGACACGATGGGCCTGGACGTGGGATTCCTTGGACCGCTCTCGTGGGGCCAGTACCAGTGGCACGAAGAGATTGGCCGCTGTCATCTGCACATGCACAAACGCCGGGATCTCCTTCTGCTGGAAGCAGCGATCAACCACCACTCGAGAGACTCGGCATCCAGGTGCATCCAGACACAGGACAGCTGGCACTAATCACTTGCACGAATGACGAGAGGACCTTCCGTCTCCCTCTGTCCCAAATCCACAACGAATTTTGGGGAGACGGAGCGAACGAACGAACGGGGGACCCTGCCTGCCTTCCTTCCACACTTTCCAATGGGATGGACTGGGGCAAGGCCAAAAGCCAGGGACAGGCCGGCAAAAAGGACGCCAACGGCACAGGTGCAGTGAGCGGCCCATGTTTGTTTTAATGAGCATCCCCGCTAAGGCCACGGGACCGAGCCCGCACGAAGCCAATCTCGTCTGGCTAGGCCGATGAGGAGTACTTTCTTTGGAGGTGTTCTCACCAGCGAACAACATGTACTTACTATCAACCCGGCCCGTTCCCCCCGGACTCACCTCCCTTCTTTTGCATCACTCTCCAGCCGTGGGTGATTTCCGCCGGATGAAAGCCCCGCTGCTTGAATTCCCAGACGACATCGTATTTGCCAATGGCTCGATTGACGGCCCGCGATGCTGGACATTTTCACGTGTGTTGGAGTCTCCCCTCCAAATGCACGTGTGCAAAGCAGCGGCAGCCAGATATTTCTGCTTCACTGCTACACCATACTGGATAATGGATCCGAGCCACACTGACACTTGCCATTGTCGTCGTCTCGACCTGCCTGATCCTGAAGTGGGCTTCAACCTTCCACCTGCCCCAGTGGCCCAGACGGCGCGACTGTCACGGACTTTGTGGCTTGCTGCAGGAGAGGAGCGCAGCTTGCATGCGTTTGATAGCTAGACGGGTCCCCTTTTCTGCCGATGCTTTGCATGATGACAGGCAATAGTCCCCTCTGCGGGCTGCATTTGGATGGATTCAATCCTCTCGGAGGGTCTTTGCAGCACAATTGTAGAGCCGCATGGAGAAGAGCATTCGCAGACACAAGGGTGGTCCTCTGATAACTCGACGCCAGAAAAATGCCGTCATCAAAATCTTTCTCGGGACTTTGGACGTGTCATCCAACTTCGAACATGCAGGACATCGTTCCCAATGTGTGCATGCCGGTTTGAATAGGCGGTCCAAGAGAAGACCCATCTTCAGCTGATGGCCATTTCATCCAGTCTCCCACACACAAGAGTACCCATATCCGAACTTCAACCCATCCGTAGCAAAACATGCAGGAGCAAATAGTTCAAACCATTTGTCAATTGGGATGTTTGTTTCAATCCGAGACATTGTCTTTTCACAGCAAGGCGGGAGAAATAAACGCGGTTCAGATAGACAGAACGCGTCGAGAAAAAAGACACCAAAACCGGGGCCGAGAGGGAGCTTGGGGCAAAAACATTCCAGCACCGAAAACAACGTTGTTCCTGGAGTTTGGCAATGTTAGATTGTTTAGTTCATGTGGCTCGTGTGGCTCATTCATTTGGCACTCTTGCAGGTGCTTCCCGGTTCATGTAAATGAAGCCGGCCGGCACGCGGCAAACTCATCCAAATGTCCGTTTGGCTGTCCGGTGCCAGCTTCCATGCGGATTGCAGTTACATCTCGTTTGCTTTACAGCCGACCACTTTTCATCTACAAAGATGAGGTCCGGCCCATCTTGGAAAGTGAGGCGTTGGAGTATCATCGGTCTCCATTTCCTCCCTAACCCTGCTGCTCCACATGTCAATCCGGTCGAGTGTTGGTCAAACGCCTTCAAGAGATACCCACTCGAGTGAGGGCATTCCCACATCTCGACCGTCTCAAATCAACGCATGATATTTGGGTCTTCATAGTACAGACCTTGAATTCATCTCCAGGTACATTATTCATCGTGAAAAGCTTCACACCCGCCAGACGGACAACCGCCGGATATCAACCTCACTCTTCTTTCTTAGAGAGTCAAAACGCCGAACCCCAGCCCTAGTCGAGCAACTCAAAACCCATCCCTCTTATCTGTTGTTTTCACCCTCACTGCTTCCTCCTTGGCACGCTGAAAACTCTCGAGCCAGGCGGCCTTCCCATATACACATGCCGTACGACGTCCGGCCAAACCACATCATACATTGTCATAGAAAAAGTCGGCTCATCCCACAAAGAAACCCTCAAGGATCGCAGAAGATGTCAAAGTTGCCATCCGATCCCGCAAACACTGGGTCGCCAAAGCTCTGCTTCGACGTTGAGTCAATGGCAGACCTGCATTCAGCTACGGCCAGCGATGTCAGCCACCGAATCGCAAAACCTCCAATCACATTACACCAGAACACTTACTAGCTTGCTCGTCACACTTGGAAACGTCGAATTTTGTCGCCGCGTTGTTAGCCGCTTGGGAGCATTTGTTCTTTTGGTTGTCGCACGACCTGCCCGCCGCGGTTGCAAAGTCCGGCTGTGATTGACCGTTAGCACACCACTCTTCCAGGTTCTGCTCTCAGTCGAGGGAACTCACGAAAGTGTCGCCGTCAACTTCAAATGGTCGGCTCGGGTCATTTGACTTGGTAATCTGTAGCAGCGCCCCGTCAGTCAAGAATCCTTCCATCCTTCTTCCCAATACTGATCCTGATCCTGAAACTGAGCTCGCGCCACACGAAGCCACCAAAGCCTCGCTGCCACCAAACCTCGAGCCTCCTTGACCAGAAACCATGGGAGAAAAGAAGAAAAGACGTACCGCTGAAGCCGCGACACCGCCCAGGTTCCCCGTGAACGTCTGTAAGTTCTGTGTCGCCTGCCTCGGCAACAAACCCATCTTCCAGCCCATCTGCAATTCCTCGTGGATGTCGAGCGCCCTCGCGCCGGCGCCGGCGCCCGAGAGCACAAGCACCACCGCCGAGAGAACGTGTGCTGATATCGTCCGCATCGTGCAGGTTCGTTGTGGTATTCGTCGTTATCACGAGGACTGGATTATGCAATGATATGCTGCGGGGTAAACCGTAAAAAAAGAAACCTTCGAGGTCTCGGTCGAGCGTTCGTCGCCTGTCACCGGCGCATCGATCGGGGTAAGAATGGCCTCGGGTGGATTACGAATAGAATCGGTTGGTATCGAGGCTCAACCTCTTTCGTGATGCGTCGTCAACGAGCGCGGTTGGTAACTGTCGGAAGTGATGGTTGAACGAAGGAATCGGCGCCGCCAGCACTCAATTGGCACAGAGCAAAAGCAAAGAGGTCGAAGACGCGAGAGCGTTGGAAGGTCAGTAAACTCTCTTTTGCTCCTTAGCTAACGTCGACTAATGTTCGGGGGGAGGGAAGGGAAGGGAAGCGAGCGGGACACAGACACACAAGCAGGGCGGGCGGGTAAGAAGAAGACGAAGAAGCACCGCATGGAATCTGAAACGTCGAGATCCCAAGCGCCCACAAAAAGCTGGGATGCAACACCACCACCGCAACCCGAAACACCACTGAGACTGGAATAATATTATGACGGTCGGGCCCGTCCACGTGATGTTGGGCGCGCTCGCGCTGCACGCTCTTTGCCCAGACGGGATGGCTGCCCGGATGGACGATCCTGCCGCGGCCACGGTTCATCAGATGGCAGGTTGGAGTGACGGACGATCAATACTGGGGATGAATGTTGGATGACGGAGGGAATAGAGTTTGGGTAAGGGATCGGGTGAACTCTCTCTTATTGCCCCTCCGCAAGTTGAGTTGAGGTTTTGTCACTGTCATTTCATTTGGATGCACGTCACTTGCGCAATTCACGATAGAAGAGTGCTTTGATCCCATGTTGTTGGCGGTCCTAGTATTAAAGTTGTATCTGAACGTACATCCAAGCCTGTGAACCCAGTAGATTTTGTTCATGAGACTTGCCGTCAATGTGTTTTTTGTCCAATTTTTCTGCTAGGGTGATTGCATGTCTTGATATGCGACTCGACTGAAACCCAGTCGGCGACGATTTGACAATGATCATCCCAAGCCCATCTGCGACAATAAGAAGGGGGAGGACTCTCTGCTCTATTTACATAAGTCTATCCATTAGTCCTTAGACTCTGCGATATGCAACCATGCCTGCCGTGGTAACAATAGTTGATTCGGTCCGAAACTCCGTGTAGCCGGTCTTAAAAGTAGAAAAAAGCTGTGCCGGCCGTAACGTATGGGGGTGTAAGAATAATCATCGAAGGTTTGTGCCTTTTGTAGGCTAAGGACCGTGGGGAATCAACGCTTTCTGCCGCAAGAAACAACAATCATCAAATGCTTGACTAACGCACGCCGCTTTAGAAGTTGGACGACGCGTTGACCTGGCTTGGTGCGTGGTAGCTTTCGAGGGTCGACTGGAAAGGCGTGCGGCCGTTAGAGCCCTGGGCGCTGCCGACCTCGACCTTGGCCTCGTTGCCGTACTGGTTGTTGTATTCCATCAGGCCATCGTTCTCCTCCGCCTGCTTCTTCTTGCCCCAGATTCTCCAAGCAACGAAACCCAGAGCGCCGAGAACGATAGCACCACCGACACCAACAACGACACCAATAACGGTGTTGCGGGTTTGTGTTGACATGCCGGAAGAAGAGGAGCCAGAGTTGGACTCGTTAAGTCCAGGTGTGCTGGTGACGGTCGACTCGGAAGTGAAGGAAGTGGCAACGCCAGCAGAGTTGGTCGTCGTGATGACGGTCCTGATGGTGGAGGTAACAGGCTGAGCGGTGGTAGTGGGAGTAGAGGAAGCAGCCTCGCCACTCGCGGTATCCGAGTTTCCGGCAGCAGATGTAGTGCTGGTCCTCAAAGTCGTGGATTCACCTGAGGCAGCCGGGGTGGTCGTCGTCGCAGCGGGAGTGGTCGCGCTGGGAGTAGCGGCCGGGGTGGTCGTGGTTCTGGCGGCGGAAGGAGTGGTTGTGGTGGCAGCAGCGGCTGATGTGGTTGTAGCTGCGGCAGCAGATGTTGTCGTCGTCGCGGCGGCGGCGGAAGTTGTGGTCTCGGCGGCAGCAGAGGTGCCTCCTGACTGTCTCCTCAGAAGTCCATCGCGAGCTTCCTCCTTGTGGAAGTTGAACCACGAGGCCTGGGCCACAGAGGCGGCCATGAGGACCTGGAGAACCAGAGTAGGCTGCATTTTGAGGTGAGGTTCGGTGAGAATTCAAAGGGTGTGGTGAGATTCGCGGTGTCGGGGATGGTTATATCCCGTTAGATATTCGCCCGATTTTCAAGTCCCGTCACGTTCGTTAAATGGTTCGGGTGATGGTTGATCGACTGCCTAAATGCCCAACACGACTATGATGGGACTAGAGACAACTCGTGGCAAAGATGAGTCGACTGGAATTTCGGAAAGTTCTTGCCCTGAGCCGGTGGGTACGAAAATAGGAGACCGGCACGGACGGGTTCGCGGAGAATTCGTAGGGTTGTAGGCGAGTGACTCGAGAACCTTGGCGGAAGCGACCGAGAGGTAAAGGGTAATAATGAATCGTTGGGTGAAGTTAATGTCGACGGTAATTCAAGGAAAACGAGAGGAAGAGGCCAAGAGGAGACACAATAGGAAAAGTAGCGAGTGAATGGATTTTTATCGAATGGTGAGGGTTGAGAAGGGACGTGTGGGAACGAGCGGGAAGAGCAGAAAAACAAGACTCGTATTCAACGAAGAAGAGGGTGGTCTGTGGCCTAGGACTGGTCTGTGGTCAGGAGCAGGCGCAGGAGCTGGTGCAGGTGCCGGTGCCAAGCAGGAAGAGCAAGCGCAAGGTGGGAGGGCAGAACGGAACAGGGATGGCCGGGGGAGACGGCGGGGAGGGTCTTTTCTCTCCGTCGCACTGTCCGTGTGGTGGCTTGGAGGACGTCTCTCTGCCAGTCACCGGGCAGTCTGGAGTCTCTCTGGGCCGTCAATCAAAGGGAAACCCATGGAACATGGCCCAAAGACACCCACTACGTTGCACAGGGAGAGGGCGAGAGGCGGGGGGGAGGGCGCCGGGATGGTGCAAGGGACAACGTGATGGCGGCCAAAAAGCGACAGTACGTACCGCCTCACTTGTGAAAAGTGACATGATGCCTGAGGGCTCAGGCCGCAATCATCTCAGATTTGTCGGTTTCCTGCGGAATGACGGTTGCTCATTGGTTGCAGTGTGGAACCCTTGGCCCGTCACTGCGCGGTGGCACACACCAGGATCGAAGCTGCAGCCACTCAGCGCAGGACAATTTGTGGCTCCACTTTGACACCCACAGTGCATCCGGTGCGTGAGATGGTTTGGTGGTGGTGCACTCGTGGCTGTCCATAGGTACCTGGACACTGTCTCTGCCCACCCACTTGGGCAGTCAACACCACACCTCAGTCGAGTGTCGGCAACTCCTGGCTCCTGGCACTTACTGTTTTCCACCCTCGCAGGGCTGCTGTTCCTACCGAAAGTGTGGCCGAGACTCTGAGGGCAGCCCAGCGGAAAACGTTAGCAAAGAGCCCAACTGTCAGCGACATTTAGCGGCCAGGTGGTTGGTAAACGCCCCTTCTAGGCCTTCTGGATCGCCAGAGTAGCGGTTCCAGGCTGCTCCTCGCCTGCATCGTCTGTCTGCACAGCAGACTTGCATTACTGCTGCTGCTGCTCCTGCCGCTGCGGTGCATTCTTCCTTCAACGGCAGTGTCAGTTGGCGCTGGCATCGCATCGCATCGCATCGTTCTCTTCCTGCAGGCACGAGATGCAACAAGCCGACGTTAGATCGCGCCAGTTCTTTCATCACCAGACAATGGAACCAAAAATAACACCACCATCATCAGTCGGCCCGGCTGTCGCTCTACATACACTATTTTGTTACTTACCTACTCGTCTGCCGGCGCCGTTGACATGACTCCCAGTCGGTCGCCGTTGCGGTAGCAGCATCTGCACCCAACAAGGTAAGAAGCCAGGGGAACCTTCATTGCAGCAAAGGCGTCGGCGATGCATGGCGATGGCGATGGCGATGCGCTAACCGCCCAAGCTTTTGCTTCTGTCTTGCATCTTCGTCGCCTTGCGACCGAAAAGGGAAGGGAATCGCGATCTTCCTCGTCCCGCTTCGCGATTCGCCCGCAGACCGGTGCAAACTCTGTCTGTCATGCCATCCACGTCGAGAGTCAAGCATTGCATGCGCAGCAGTCCATCCATGGACCATCACCACCAAGCAACCCGAGCAGAGCATTACCAATACCGTGTGACGGCGTAAACACCAACCCGAAGCCCTTCAATGGCCCGTCAGCAAACACAACGGACCACTTCCACTTCCACTGGACCCCGGCCGGCCAGCGCAATGCCAATGCAATATGCCTGCTCTGGGCCGATCTCTGTCTCTATTTTCAGCACCGACCCGTCACTCTTGGCCCCGTCCTCACCTCCACACCTGGCCCAGCAGAACCCGGCGCCATTCCCTTCAGGGTCTTCCAAGACATCTCCACCGTCCCGGGGGGGCCCTCTTGCATTCGTCATTCCTGCCCGCCCCGACGAGAAATCCGGATTCCACACTTTTTCCAGAACTCGGCAATCCTCGGTCGCTCGCCATCTACCGCCTCCCTTTTCGCTGGAGAGAACGGCGATACAGCCTAATACGTGAGGGGTCCTATTGACAGCGGATCAGGGTCCTGAGAACCGACCAAGAAACACAACCACATGTCACTATGTCATGCACATCCATCTCCAGTGTCGAGCATCGCCTCAACGGGCACCCAAGCATTCGCCTTCAGCAGCGGCCGACGTCACTTCCATGCTCGCCATGTTTTAATGCTTCACCGATGGTATTGAAGCCTGCACCATGATGCTATCGTCGGGCAGCTCATCGAGTCGAGCAATGCACCAGTGCCACTTGTGGCGGGAGGCCCTCGGATGTCGGCTTGGCCTGATCTGCCATGTTCCTCGGCTCACCAAACGCCTTTCCGTGCGTCATTGCTCGAGCGGGCACCGAATTCCAGATGAACCTCTCGACACCGACTTTTCCAAGCAGCAAAAACCTTGTGTCAAGAAAACATTGTTTCGCCCAGCTTTGCCATCAGGGCATCCTATGTTGGGGAGCAGAATATCTCCGCCTAAAACTCGTCTTTGTCATGGGTTCCTCCTCTTCCCACATCCCGGGAATAATACTCAATGGCTCTCCATAGACTTGGTGGGACGTAATCCGCTCAACAGGGACCGCCTGCAGCTGTGCAACCGGAGGAGCCGCTGGCTTCCGACGCCCGGACATCTGCACCGGGCACCCGCCTAGCCACCGCACGATTGCCAATGTGAAAACTTCCATCCCGGGTCAGTGAGCTTTTGGTTCCAAATATCCTCGAGAGCGCGCCTGAAATCAGCTGACTGCGAAACTCAAGCCAAAAAAAACTTGATTACGATGAGAGGTTTTAAGCTTAATATTGAGTCTAGGCAGTGTCGGGAAAGGCCTCCCAATTGGCCTGCCACCATGAGCATCTATCGTTAACAGCACCGTCGACGGCACTTTGCACACCAGCCACGTCCAGGGTCCATGCCGTGGATTTGCTTCCTACTTTTGGAAAGACGCCAACTCTCGAGACGTCTGTTGCCGGCTTCCCGCTTATGGCATACGACGCTACATAGTCCTGCAAGACCTCTGCAATCGTCACGTTGAGAGAACGGCTGTCCATCTGTGCTCCATAAGCACCATTGTAGAAGGTGTACTTGAGGTCGTCTCCATGCAAGGATGGCGGGACACCAAAGATGTAAGCCAAGCTTTCATTCCCAAAGGCTCGGCGGAGGAAATGGGTGTTGCAAACGATACGAGTCTCGGCCATCAAGAGAGTACCGCGACCCAAATCGTCGACGTACGGTTGAGTGCCATCAAATACAGGAGGATAAACAACCTCGGCGATGTGCTCGACCAACGACGCATTGAAGCTTGGGAAGAGCTTACTGATGAGTCCTCGAAAAGCGGAGCCGTCGGTGACACTCGGGTCAGTGAAGATTAATCCTTCGTTGGCGTTGTGGCTGAACATCACATCAACATCTCGATCGAATTGACCACGGGCGAAGAGAGTTCCCTGATGAGAAGGCACGTAGCCATGGTCGATGACGGGGTTGTAAGTGAACTGGCCATACGGCGATTGCGCAACTTGTTGACTGTTGGCAGTTATGAGTGCTGACGATGGCAGCTTCCGGGCTTCGGCAAGCGTTGAGACGTTCAGCAACGCAAGAAACGTCTGGAAATTCTCCTCTTGTTGACTCGCATCCACGTGGGGGAAGAAAGCGGGCGATTGTATGACGGCCCTGCGAAATGGGGGGGCTGTCCCTTTGCTGCCCCCATACGCCTAAGAAGGACGGTATCAGCTGTGGTTCTCTGGCAAGACCTCACTTGTGCAAGGTTATTGGCGACTTTACCGTGATGTGATGCATCAGAGAGCCGCCGCCTGCGGACTCGCCCATGACGGTAACCTTCTTTGGATCGCCTCCAAACTTGGCAATATGTTTCTGTACCCAATCCAAAGCGAGCCTTTGATCAAGCAGCCCGACATTAGCAGCGCCGTCTGATTGTATCGTGGGCCCGGCTGACCAGCCAAAGGCTCCCAGGCGGTAGTTTATCGCAACGAAGACCAGACCTTCGGGTTCAAAAGCTGTCGCCTGTGCCAGGAGACCAGCAGGACCTCCGAACTGGTCTTTACTGCCAGTCGTGTATCCGCCACCATGGAACCAGACGAGTACCGGTACTCCCGAGCCCGAGATGTTCGTTGACCGATGTTGTTCAAAGGCAGACTTTGGGACCACGACATCAAGAACAAGGCAGTCCTCGTTTGTTCTCGGGTCTGGCTGACGGACGGGCGTCGTCGAGGCGTTCGCAGACTGCTGTTCTCTAAAAGCAGAAGAATTGTACGCGAGCCCTTGGGTGACGTTGGTCACGAAGGCGATGGCTTCCGATAACCATGCCGGCGAACTCTGGGGACACACGCGTCCCGATGCGCCGGTTTCGACTACTGTACGGTTCGTGGCCGGTGGTTCCGGCGCGCGGAAGCGGAGGTTGTCGACTGGTGGTGCGGCATACCGGATGTTTGAAAAGTTGTAGAAGCCTCCGGTTTGCTGTTGGTCGGCGACGTTCCTCCAAGTCAGACGCTCGCTTAACTTTCGATCGGCCCCTGTGAGTATCTTGACTTACGTTGTAGAAGGACGCTTGGTGAAGCTGGTATCCTAGGTCGACGATGGGAAGATGAGGGGAGCCGGAAACAACTTGGATGCCAAGTATAGAGCTCAGGACAGAGACTGTGATCAGACGCATTTTGGGGGGCTACTAGAAGCACGAAGTATCTCTTCCGTTGTCTGAACAGATGCTGGACGTCACCTCCTCCGAGAGACTTTATATCTTTGGCATCGTGATGCCCAAGACAGTTACGGCCCTGGTATGGGATTGAAGGCTAGAACGGATTTCGGGCACGGGATTTGCATCTTTGGGCTCAATTTTGATTCCGCCCTCGTTGAGAACTCTGGCTAGAAGTAACATAGTCATCTATACGATCACGCAATCAGGACATGAATAGTTGAAGTTGCTGGCTCAAACAGCCCTCTATCAATTTGTACCCACTTTTGAGCCGGCTCGCATTCGCATGGCTCGGATTCGTATTTCGCAAGAGCTCGTCTTGTTCTTCTTAAAGCAAGATCAATGGTGAAGACCGGCATTGGGACATTAAAGCGACTTGGTGGGGGTTGAAAATCTTGCTTCATCGGCCATCTTGCGGCTTCAAATTTCTTCAGAGGCTGCCGGGTGTTAATTACTTAGCAAGCCGACTTCGCTCTGCTGAGGACTTTTGATATCTCCCTTTCGACGGAGGTGATGCTCCTTTGCAATGTAATTCTGGCAGAGATCGACAGACCGTACGTTTGAATTGTTTTCCCTTTTGAGTTACCTTAACTGTTTTAGAGTGTCTCCCGCAACCAAAGTCCCTTCGCTTGTGTACTGCATGTCTCTTACCGCCAGCGACCTGCCTAAAATGCAATGTCCTGGTCGTCCAATGCCAGCCACCCGAGCGGCTGTACATGGTTTACGTCAGTGACAGAAAGTCTCCAAATCGCCCGATACCACCGATTCTTTTTACTGTGCTGCGGTTGAAAGAAACGATTCCCAATCCCCACAGCCAAGAAACACCAGTTCCACCACATTGGCTTTACAGATCCGCCCAAACACAGTTCCCCAACACAGGATTATCATGAGTTCGGAGTCCTCCAACTTCACGGTGCACACATCGTTGCTCTTCGATTCCAAGACCAAGTCGTTCGTCAAAAACACCTCAATCGTCGTCGACAGAGCCCAAGGCATCATCGCCGACATTTACAAAAGGAAAGATGACGAGGAAATCAGTGTAAGGGCGGGCGACATCGACCTTCGCGGAAAGGTCGTCATGCCAGGATTTGTCGACGCCCACGCGCATGTTTTCTTGCATCCCTACGAGTGAGCAAACATCAAAGTTATCCGCCGCAATTGGGTCTTCACACCTGACACTCACTCAGCGAGGCCTCCTCAACCGTCCAGGAGCGCGACGAGAGCATTGTCGAACGGGTGGTTCGCGCCACCAACCACCTCCGCCTCGCGCTCCTGTCCGGCTTCACCACCTACCGCGACCTGGGGACGGAGGGCATGCGTTCGTTCGACGCGAACCTCCGCGACTGCGTCAACCGCGGCCTGGTGCCTGGCCCGCGGCTGTTCGTCGCCACGGAGTGCCTCGCGAGCACCGGGTCCTACGAGGTCCGCCACGAGAACGTGATGGCGACGATGCCGCGCATCGCGGACGTGTGCGACGGCGTGGCGGAGGTCAGACGGGCGGTCCGGCGGCGTGTGGGGGACGGCGCCGACGTGATTAAGTTCTACGCCGACTACCGGCGGAAGATCATGCGGTTCCCGCCGCCGCTGGTCCCACCGCGGGACGCGCCCCCGTTTGTCATGACGGACCTCAACCCGGCCGTGACGATGTTCAGCCAGGAGGAGATGGACGCCATTGTGGAGGAGGCCAGGCTGGCTGATTTGCCGGTGGCTGCGCACACGACTGTAACCAGGAGCGCTCTGATGGCTATCAAGGCGGGGGTCGACTCGATTGAACACTGCAACGAAGGAAACGACCAGGTTCTCCGTGAGATGCGTCGTCAGGGTACCATATATGTGCCGACGCTTTCGGTGATAAAGAAGTCTGCGGATGGGCCGTACTTTGAAGATTGTCTCAGGAGAGTCAAGAAGGCATATGATCTAGGAGTACGTCTCGCTGTCGGCGGAGACACTGGTGGTCCAATCCCTCATGGAGAAGGTGCTCTGGAGATGGAGCTCATGATAACAGCCGGACTGCCTGTGGTGGATGTCTTGGAAGCGTGCATGGTCGGAGGCTGGGAAAGCTGCGGCAAGGAGAAGAGCGGCTTCTTGTTCGGAGCCGTTGCCAAAGGCTACAGGGCAGACATCATCGGCTTGGCAGCAGACCCCAGAGAAGATGCCGGGGCTCTGCGCAAGGTCGATTTTGTGATGAAGGACGGCAGAGTATGGAAGCAGGATGGACATCCCGTCGGCTTCGTAGAAGAGCCCCCCAGAGTCACGCCTCACCCCGCGGCCGATGGCTCCGACTGGGTTCATGTCTGAATGCCGTCATACATCTGGACAACCCGCGAGTTTTCCTGTGAGGTAGCTTATAGCAGCGGCTGTTCACGCAGCGTAACCCATCACCGAACCATATACGAGGTTTCAATGCAACCAAACAACCAGTAAGGATGCCTTGTGATCCTCGGCACTTGCACCAACTGGTGGTCTGGCCTCGAACATGCAAGCAACACGACGTTTCGTCGTAGTCGGCCGGAAGTTCTCATTAGTGCCAGCCCCCATGTGACCGTTTAATGCATCTTGGTCGCATTGCATTGTCGGATCCGCTTTCCGTCGACATCTTCGCCCTGCCGGAAGTATGTACGTCAAATAGTTGCATTCGCTACATTAGCACCAACAGATCTCCGCACGGTTGCCCGCAGGCTTAGCCGGTGAAGCTGCAAAAAAGCTTGTTCTGTCTAGCTTACAACTGATTAGGAGGGCGACCTGCAGGATTGGACTGTGCGGAAAGTTCGCATGTCCCACGGGCATCGGACGATCGTTTCGTATGCGAAGTTAACGACACCTGTTCTTCCGGAAATCCTTTGAAGTGAGCCTTCTGGAAGGTGTCATGGGGGAGAGGGAGCTGCTTCTCATATGCAGTTCGCGAGCAGGTAGTTAGTAAGTCGCATGCATGGAAGGATGCCACCGCCACCGGATAGGCGCAGATGCCGTTTCTTTTTTGCATAACTTGGAGTAAACGCAGACGGAAAACTATCGCTGCTTTTGCATTCTGGATGAACAACTCCATTATATACAACGTCGCTCTTTTCGGTATCGATCAGCTCAAGGGCCCTCGCCCAACAAAGTGAGGCCGACGGCATATATGGCGACCGGAGGCTGCCCACTCTCCTCGTTCCTGGAACGGCCAATGCAAAGGCTCGACGCTCTTTTACGCCCCCCAAGAAGACCCCGCGACGGCAATAACGAATGTGGCTGTCAATACTTTCCTTCGCCTTTCTGGCCTTTGGGCTGTTCATCGACGGCATTTCAGGTCGCCTTCATGTCATCGACAAGAGACAGTATCAGGATGTCGTCAGCTGGGACGAGCAGTCGCTTTTCGTGAATGGAGAGCGGGCGATGATATTTTCTGGAGAGATACATCCGTTCCGCATACCTGTTCCAGGTCTGTACCTGGATGTGTTCCAGAAAGTCAGGGCTCTCGGCCTGAACACCGTTTCTTTCTACGTTGATTGGGCACTCCTGGAGGGGAAGGAGGGAAACATCGTCGCAGACGGCATATTCGATCTCCAGCCATTCTTCGATGCTGCGACGGAGGCTGGCGTCTTTCTCATCGCGCGGCCTGGACCATACATCAACGCCGAGGTCTCTGGCGGCGGATTCCCTGGGTGGTTATCAAGGCTGCGCGCTCGCCTGCGGACGAGTGATCCTGAGTTTCTCTCTGCCACGGATTACTACATGGAAACAATTTGCGCAATCATCGCTGATAATCAAATCACGAATGGAGGACCGGTCATCCTTTTCCAGCCGGAGAATGAGTACACCAACTTCGAAAAGGGGCGATCTCCCGACGGGGAATACTTTCAGTATGTCATTGACCAGGCCCGGAAGGCCGGTATCGTGGTTCCCATGATTAGCAACGACGCCAGACCTGAAGGCCACAACGCACCTGACACGGGTGTGGGCGCTGCTGATATTTACGGCTATGACGGATACCCCTTAGGGTTCGACTGTGGTAATCCAGATGTATGGCCGGTTAACAAGCTTCCAACCAATTACCGTCGACTGCATCTCTCACAAAGTCCCAGTACTCCGAATTCCATCCTGGAGTTTCAGGGCGGTTCTTTCGATCCGTGGGGCGGTCATGGTTTCGAGAACTGCGCCGCACTCACCAACCACGAGTTTGAGCGGGTATTCTACAAGAACAACCTGGCGGCGGGCGTGTCCATCTTTAATGTATACATGCTCTTTGGTGGAACGAATTGGGGCAACCTGGGCCACCCAGGAGGTTATACTTCATACGACTATGGCGCCGCCATCAAGGAGGATAGAAGCGTCGCTAGGGAGAAGTATTCGGAGTTGAAACTCGAAGCACAATTCTTGAAGGTCTCGCCCTCGTACCTGACAGCAAAGCCAGTAAATAGGACTTCGTGGGCACTCAGTGGTAACCCAAGGATACTCATGACGTGGCTGCGTCAACATGATGGGCCATCGTACTTCGTGGTTCGCCACAGAAACTACTCCAGCCTGGACACGTCATACTACTTCCCGATATTGCAGACCTCAAGGGGGCCGGTTCGCCCTGGGTTTATTGGTAACAAGCTCCGGCTTGGCCCGCGGGACTCAAAAGTTCACGTGGCCGATTACCCTGTTGGCGACTGGACCTTGCTTTACTGTACTGCCGAAATCTTCACTTGGCAAAAGTTCGAGAACAGTACTATTCTAATGGTGTATGGGGGACCCGACGAATGGCACGAGATGGCTATCATGGACACACTTGAACACCCGACATTTCAAGAGGGATACGACATCCATTTCAGATACTTCAAAGGTAGCTTGGTTCTGAAGTGGAAGACCTCAGAGCAGCGACGGGTTGTCACGGTTGGCGATCTATGGATCTACATTTTGGGTCAGTATCTATGGTTCAGAGCTATCCTTGATGGCACAGCCGCTAATATCTCCCAGATCGCAACTCGGCGTATAACTACTGGGTAGCTGACCAACCGGCCGAAGATGGCTCTTCCTATGGTACAACTATCATGAATCCTGTAGCGCTCATCGTCAACGGAGGATACCTCATCCGTTCCGTCTGGTTCGAAGAAGAAATGCTGAAGATCCAAGGCGATTTCAACCAAACCACCGAACTGGAGATCATTGGTGTCAACGTCACTACGCTCACTACGCTGGAGATCAATGACAGGCAAACGGATTTCACCACGAATAAGCTTGGTAACATGCTTGCAAAACCATCGCTCTCGGATGCCACACCCGTCGTGCCGGAATTAGCTGCACTCAGGTGGTATTACACGGACTCGCTCCCTGAAGTTGTCGCAGAATACGACGACTCTGCTTGGACACGCGCAGACCACGATTCGTCCAACAACACGGCTGCTAACCTTACGACCCCAGTATCTCTTTTTGCTTCGGATTATGGCTTCCACAGCGGTACCATCATATATCGAGGCTATTTTGTTGCGAATGGCACCGAGAACCTGTTCAATGTGACTACCCAGGGTGGTTCAGGTTTTGCAAGCTCCGTCTGGCTTAACGATACGTTCCTCGGCTCTTTCACGAATGGACCTGACGCCTCGGGCGACAATACTGCAAGCTACCCCATCACAAACCTCACAGCAGACGCCACACACATTCTTACCATTCTAGTCGACACTATGGGTCTAGAAGAGAACTTCATAATTGCGACGGATATGATGAAAACTCCGCGCGGCATCTTGGACTACAACTTGACTTCACCCTCCGGCTCCATAACTGACATCACAACTTGGAAGCTCACGGGAAACTTGGGTGGCGAAGACTATCACGAGAAGTTCTGGGGGCCCTTGAATGAGGGCGGTCTCTACTTCGAGCGGCAAGGGTACCATCTCCCCTTCCCATCTGAGCTTTCTAAATTAGGGTCGCCGTTCGACGGCACCACCTCTCCGGGAGTTTCATTTTTCGGCACAACACTGATCCTAGATCTTCCATGGAAGGATCTCGATATCCCACTTTCCTTCGTCTTTGACGACATTTCCGACTCGGACGGAGCTTATCGCGCCATTCTATACGTCAACGGGTTCCAGTACGGGAAATACGTCAGCAACATTGGCCCGCAGACAAGATTTCCCGTTCCCGAAGGCGTCTTGAACTACAATGGTGACAACTGGATCGGGCTTGGTGTCTGGGCTTTGGAAGAGGGTGGAGCGAAAATCAACAACTTTCGTCTCGAGGTTGATGGTACTGCCATAACGACCGGACGGTATCCAGTTGAATTCCAACCTGGCCCCGAGTGGTCGCAACGTGAGGAAGCATATTAATCTTAGAGCCGTCAATAGATACCCAGTATTGCCTTGCAGTAGATATTTTAAAGCAGTAATATCGATCAATGCTCTCAGGTCTGACCCGATCCTGAGACATGACAAGCCTGCTAATTACTTTCGCGTGGACGAACCCTCTCCCCACGTGTCATCGTTCGGTAGCTGCTACAGCCGTCGAAGACATAGAGTGACCTCGGAAAGCCAACCTCTAACCTCCCCGGCCTTCTCATCTTGTCATGATGCACAGATCGCCAGTCAAAGAGCCAGGAGCAACCAAAGAACTTGCCTTGCCGACAGACACATTGTCTCGGCCCCCATCGACTTCTCTTGCCTCCCGGATCGGATGGGCATTGTCACCAATCACCACCTGTCAGACGTGACTGCTCCTTCTTGTCTTGGCTGCCTCGACGCACGAGAATCAGACATCGGGAACGTTGTTTCAGCGGAAGGCTTCCGCATATCAGAGACATTGATGTGGTTCAGTCTTACGTCAAAAACATTTTCTCTGTACTGTTTCAAATCCCGAGTCTGGACCTGCAAGATACGTCGCAAAGTTCAGCCGCAACAGGCCCACATCTTTGGCAAACAGTAAACACACCGACATGGACGACCTGATCTTGTGTACGAATCAATTGTAAGAGCCTCGCCACTTGCGAGCCTCTGTGAACGTGGAAAAGATAATCTACATGCATGAGTGTTCCTCGACCATAATTTTGGTAGAACCCTCCAAGAAACAACGGTCAACTCATCCCTGAAATGCGTAGGGTAAAACGCGAATGACAAATGACCACCCTGAGCCCCCCGTTGGAAAATCGATACACCTTGATGATGCCCTTTTAACTCCCTGAAAAAAGAGATCCTGGCTTGTTTCTTTTTCCCTGAAATGGTTATCCCGATGAAAGTTGATAATCCGCGAACAATGAGAAAGCTTAGGCCGGATTGCTGCAGCCCGCACGAGCCGTACGCACGCTACCCATGTCGCTCAGCTCTGTTCCATCGCGGTCTTCCTGTTGGCTTGTCTTAAAAGCGCGCTGGGCGTCGGCAAGAGCGTTGATGGATCTGGGCTTTTTCTCGAACGAGCAGATGGCTGCAAGCAGCATGGCGCCGCAAACACTGGTCAAGAAGATGATCTGGTCTTTGAACGCGACCGCGTAAACCTCCTGAATACGACGTTGAAGTTCCGGGGTGAAGTGAACGGAGGCCGTGGGAGTCGAATGCATCGTGTCGAGCTGCGACGAGTTCAGAATGTGGACGAGCGAGTCGATGCGGTTGTGGAAAAGGACGGTGCAAACAGCCACACCGATACAACTGCCCAGCACGCGAGCTTGAGCAATAAGTCCTTGAGCAACAGCCTTGTCCTCCTCGACAGCAGCGACGATGGTTGAGGCACCGAAAGACACTCCAACCCCAAGTCCGACAATGAGAGTGAATCCATAGGCGGGCACGAAAGACGAATCGACGTTAGCGAGCGACAGCATAAGCCCAATTCCAAGCAGTTGCGTAATCGATGCCGCAACCATCAGGTAGGCTGTGTGATTGAACTTGCGGCAGATCGCACCAGCCAGGAAGGATCCAACTGCAGTGCCGGATAACATGGGAAGAAGGTGAACTCCAGCACTGAGGGGAGTCGCGTGTTGCAAGACCTGCATGCGTTCGGGAATGGCAACTGTCAAGACAACGTAGGGGGCTCCGGTCAGGAAGGCGACGATGAGACCGCAAATATAGGGGCGGCGGTGGGCGAGAGCGGCGGTAAAGACAGGCTCCATGTGGACGCATCGGATGTGGTTATGGTGTTCGCAATACTTCTTGTTAAGGAAGGTCTCCCAGCCAACGAAAATAATCCAGCAAAAACCCGAGGCGCAGAAAGCCGCGATGATTTGGACACTGTTCCACTCGTAGACCTGAGAGCCGCCCCTCTCGATAGCGAAAACGAGGGTGATGGAGGCAACAAGGAGGCTCATCATGCCGATGAGGTCAACCCTCATAAAAGCACGCAACGAGAAGATATGGTGCGCGCGGCGCTCGGCCGGGAAGAACAGCATGATGCAGGTGCTAGCGAACAAGCCGATGGGTAGATTAATACCGAAAATCCAGCGCCAGCTGACCTTCGAGGTGATGGCTCCTCCTAGAACCGGACCCAAAAGGAAAGCGAGGGCAAGAGTAATACCGATTAAAGCTCCCATGTGACTCGGGTTCTTGGCAGGACCATGCTCGAGGAGGCAGATTTGAGCAAGGCTGTAGAGACCGGCACCTCCAATGCCCTTCAAAGCGCGGAAGATGATCAGGGATGTCATGCTCCAAGCGGCGGTGCAGCCAGTTGAGCAGAGTAGAAAGATGGTCCAGCTGACAAAGAGGATGAGCTTTCGGCCGTAGATGTCGCTTAGCTTGGAAACACCGACGGAGCACCCCATGTACGTAAGGAGGTAGGCGAGAAGAATCCAAGAGGCATTGGCGTGGTCTTGAAACTCCTCGGAGATGCTCATGAGAGACGTGGCGATGACCGACGTATCCAGAGTCGAGATGAACAGGCCCAGAAGGATACTACGAAATTAGCTTGTATCGTCGGAATGGAAGCATGCTCTTGTACCTGAAGACGAGAAGAACGCCATGGACCTTGTCCGAAAGACGCGGCTTGCGTTGGGGACCACTTTGGACCTGAGGAGGAGAAGAATTGGCGGCGGCGAATCCAGCAGTGTCGCCCAGGGATGGGTTGGGGTATGAGAGAGGCTGGGCGATTCGCTCGTTGGACGCGGCAGGTTGCTGAGGGGCTTCCATGGTGAATGATGATGAGCTCGATCTACCGAGGAGGCGGAGGTTTCGATTATTTCGGCGATGAGTGCGAGAGGCAACGGAAGTATCTCAACCTCTTTCTCGAAAGAACTTGGAGCACGTCTTCGATCCTTGCTGTCGCGGAGCACGGCTTGCAGAGACGCAAGATGGGGGATCCGAGAAGTAGAGGAAGGGAATTGAGTTGATGGTAACCTAAGGTATGGGAGGATGAAAGGAGGGAAAGAAGAATTGTAGATTGGGTGTGGGAAGTGAGGGGGAATGGTTGAGGCAGAGGAAGGGGCAGGGATGAAAATTTGGAAAGGGCTTGACCGTACACAAAGGGGAAGGGCAGCTCTGGCTTCACAACACAACTTCTTGCCCTACCAACCCTAAATCAGATCCGGAGGAAGCAATCAGAAGGGCAAGAGCAGAAGAGACTTGCCCTCGCCAGTAAGAAGTAATCCTCTTGAGGAAAGTGAAGGCAGAGCCTCAGTGTTGCTGGTGCTGATAGGTCCACGGTCACCTGGCCGATGTAAGAATGATGTCGTGGTGAAGGTTCCTTCAAGGCGAGAGCATATGTGAGCACACTCCTGCCCCTGGCTGAACGTGGCAGACAAGACAGAGCGAAGACGGAGGGAGACACAGCTGCACACCCGTTGGCCTGGGGCAGCGGCCATAGTGCATTACATATAATGATGGAAGCCCTCTCGAAGGCAGGCAAGATCCCCAATGCATCTACCCAGAATGCCCGAGACACCTACTTTCAAGAGCAATGCTAGCAGCACTTCTCGCCAGCCTGAGATTGAAATCTTCTCTGACAGTTTCACCCAGGCGAAGACACGGATGATGACGGGTGCTGTGCAATGTTGGACAAAGCTAGGGCGTCAAGACTTAACGAAGGCCATAAAGGGTCCCTTTCTGTACCTTGCATCCAACTGTACCGACTGCATAACCCAGGACAAGACGTCTTCTACCAATTCTGCAGCCGAGATGTCAAGGGAAGTCCAAAGGCACCTTGCCAGTTCCCTGGGGGCATTGTGCTTGTACCAGTAGATTCGCCAAATCTGACAGTGTTGGTTTCTCAGATACGGTATCGTCGCCACCATGCAGCCAAGGACACCTCCCGTTGTCGTACCACCCCGAGACCCTTCACTGGCCGAGGCCATGGCTGTCGTAAGTGAGCCACTCAGGTGAGCTGAGGAAGTTGGGGGCATCTTATAACAAGCGACACTGTTTTACCCCGGCTCAGGAGAGCCGGCTCTGCAGGAAATTGACTGGCTGTATATTGTTGCTGCTGCGAACCGACCGTGTCACCTCGTGCCTCCTCAGCTTTCTGGTCTGAGAGGCACGAGCGAGGCGGGGTGACGAAACTCCTGCTGGATCGGTGTACCTCCAAATGCCACCACGCTCTGGTGCCTTATGCGTCAAACCCCCACTTGGGACGTTGTGCCGTGAGATGCCTCGTGGTTGAGTAGCCATCATCCCGAGACCTGATCCGCAAAGGCGCCACAGGATCCTTCAAGAATGCAGCTTTTGCGAACGATCATATTCAGGAATGCAGAGTATAAGTCGAGATGGGATAAAACGAACGAGATTTCCTCGGCTTTGTTGGCTAGGAAAACAAGGGCCATTGAGCCTGAATCTTGTGCGACTTCGCGTTGAATTCCCCTAATGGTCCGAAGAAGCGCGGGAGAAGTAATGCTTGCTGGAGATCGGAGCCGGAGAAGCGGCAAGTCCAAGCGTCTTTTCATGGGATAAAATGGTGTGTGTGCCACAAGCCAGTGGAGGGCACACCTCTTCATCTCGACTTCTCAGGTGTTGTACTTCATGCTGTATCACCCGAAGTCGTTCGTCTTGGCAATCGACTGGTCACCTTTCAACATGAAGCCAGTGCCATTTCCAGCTTGGGTTCAGTTCTCTCCCACGATTGGTTCCACAGGCGAGATATGCTGGCGTTCTGTGGCTGGAAAGGGGATGAAGATGGCTGTGACCAACCCCTTGTAAAAGTAAGGATGAACTGAAGTAGGCACGGACCAAAGACACTGTGTGTGAAGTCGGATCGGATCAAGTTCGGACCGAAGTATACTGACCTCTCTTTACTACATGCAGGGGGGCTTTGGACCACCAGCTTCGTCTTAACCCTCTCAAGGTCAACTGAACGAAACAAAGCATTTATCTGGAAGGCAACCTCTTTGATATGAACTTGAGTATTCGTGCTCCAGCGATTATATCAGCAGATCAAAATCCGCTGCTCCGGTGGTCATGCCATTTTCGACGACGTTCGATGTCCGGTCTGCCCGCTCTGTCAAACGATTGGTTTGCAATCATGTCTCAATAAGGGTTCCTGCATGTACCATGCTGGCACATCAACCAACATAAAAGATGCCGCCTTTCCAAGAGCGGATTTCCTCGGCTTTGAAGTCACGCTCCACGACAACGTCAAGTTAGCTTCGGATCAGAAGCTTGGATTTGGATGGTGGTGGGTTACAGCGGCTTGGGGGCGAGGCGGACAAGACTTGCTTCGAATGCAGTCGTTCCACACACGGCCAAATCCAAACTGTGCTCGACGACCCCATGCTTTCGATACCGGTGGACTCCTCTGCCACAAGGCACGGTTATCAAGTGAAGCCGCAAGTCCTTGCCGACCCGTTGAAGAGGAGCCTCCATCTCGGGGACGGAAGGATTGGTATTTTTAGGGGGGCAGTGCTTCTCGCGGATGAAGAGCAAACTACTGTGGTATTTCAGGAGTCAATCACGGGACCCTCTGGAGGTGCCTCGGGCGTTCCATGTGTCCTCGGCCCGAGACTGAACTGTGGAACTGGAGACTTGGGACTTCTCTCTGATACAACCCGCAGCTAGCATGAGGAAGTGAACTCTGACAATCGTGATGGCAGGAATGCTGACCTTTTGCAACCCAGTTGCTCAGGTCATACTGTCTGACGTCCCATCCCTCGAAAACGTGGGATGATTGGCAGCCCAGCACCGTGGCAAAGCGTACCAGAGTCGTGATATCGACACTGACTCGGGACCCCCTTTCCGGACCTGGCTACCTCCCTCACTGGTCGTGCTACAAACGCTCTTCATGATCTGGGGTACCTTGAGATGGAGGATTCATCACCGCCCAATACGCCCGAGATTGAAGCTGCCATGGGCTGTGAAGTTGACAACACCAGCGAGCTAGTGTTCCTGGTACATTTTGTTTGAGAAATACGGTGAAGAGGACGTTCCGAGGCACCATCCCGACCAAATATGGGGATATCTGCAAGTTGAGCCCTAGCTGCAGCAACGTACAACAAAGTTTCTGTCACCTTCCCACTGTTCCCTGCGGCCCCCAACGGCCCTATGTCAGAGGGCTGATTGCATGTCAAAGCTGACTGCGCCTCCACCTTATTCTATTCCAAGCTCCTTCCGACAACTTTGAGGTCATCGTCATCCAAGGTGTCGTTCATGCGCTAGAATCTTATAGCCTTCGATGACTTTTGGCCATTGCCTTCCATGATGACAGGCCAAGGGGCCATGTCATAGATCAGTTCTCAAAAGACGTTTGGCTTACTTATACCCACATGGCAGCCCTTCATTCATGATCATTGAACAAAGAACAAGGCCTAAAATGACAGTCAGATCTACATGAAGGCGGCCTTCTGCACATGCCGCCGGTCATCTACACCACACCAAAAGAGTTGCGTTTACCCAAAAGGGCAGCTTTTGGGGTCCAAGAAGCCTGAGCGGTGACTAGAAGAGTATTTACCTCCGGGAGAACACCGCTGCTTCTCTGTGAAGAAGGGGGGTTGCATTTGGTGGCGGTTTCCTGAAGTGTTGACCACGATCGGAGCGGCCCATTCACCCTCACATTCACTTCACCTCCACACCTCACCTCACGTCGACATTAGCCCTTTTCGTCAGGGCACCCGCCCTCGTTCTTCACCTTGGTCTGTTTACTTTCAGATCAAGAGAAAAGTCTTCTCCATCTCAACTCCTCTGAAAACTTTTCATCCTTCCTCACCTTTTCTTCCTCCTGGACATCCCCATCTCCCTCTTCCTGCGTCCTCCCCTTCCAGAGCACTCTACACAACAGGAGGAGCGCTTCTTTCACACAAAGATCATTGTACAAACGCGTTATTCTACTTGTTCATTCTTGCTGATTGCACAATCATTTCTTTCACGATACCCCGTCCGAGTCCCGTTCGAGTACGCGATCTGATCGTGTCGGGATGGACAAAAACGAGAAGATGGAGGACATCGCCATCATTGGCATGGCCTGCCGCTTCCCCGGCGACGCCACGACGCCCGAGAAGCTCTGGCAGATGATGGTCAACAAGGAGTCTGCTTGGTCCGAATTCCCCAAGGATCGTCTCAACATTGACGGATACTATCACCCGAGCGGCGACCGTCAAGGCAGCGTACGTATCTGACAATTTCACCCCATGTTCCATCGTCTGATCGTGCGAGATGGCTGACTGAGTGCTTCCAGATTTCTTTCAAGGGCGCGCATTTCATCAAGAATGACGTAGCTGCATTTGACGCGTCGGTAAGTGCTGCGATGGTCACGCCTATGGCTATCTGTTCGCGTTTCTTTCTGACTTCGTGATCTAGTTCTTCTCAATCATGGCCGAAGACGCGAAGGCGATCGATCCCCAGCAGCGCTTCCTTCTCGAAGTTTCCTACGAGGCGCTTGAAAATGGTATTTCATCTCTTCTGTGTCAAGAAAACTCAATCTGACATGTCGCAGCTGGTCTTCGCACTGAGGATCTCAAAGGCAGCCCTACAGCTGTCTACGTCGGCTCTTTCGTCAAAGGTATGTTCTGGCTGCGGTCCTTGTCTCACTCAATTCTGACACTCCCTAGATTACGAGCAGATCTGTCTGCGTGACATGGACTGGCAGCCCCAGTATGCTGCAACTGGCACCGGAAATGCCATCATGGCCAACCGTGTCTCTTACACGTACGATTTCAAGGGCCCGAGCATGACTCTCGACACCGGCTGCAGCGGTAGTTTGGTCGCGGTTCATCTGGCTGCGCAAGCCCTCCGCACTGGTGATTGCGATTTGGTAAGTCTTCCGATGAAAACAAACGTACTGCGCATGCTAACGTTTCAGGCTCTCGCTGCTGGCGCTGGCTTGATTCTTACGCCGAACACCATGATGCCTATGACTGCTCTCAACTTCCTCAGCCCCGATGGCAAGTGTTTCGCTTTCGACTCCCGCGCCAATGGCTATGGTCGTGGAGAGGGTATTGGCTTCGTCGTCTTGAAGAAGATGTCTCATGCTCTCAGAGACAACGATACCATCCGAGCCGTCATTCGCGGCACCCACGTCAACCAAGATGGTCTCACTACAGGTAAGTCACGGCATATGATTCAATTACAACTGCAAATGCTCTAACCACAACCACAGGCATCACGCTTCCCAGCAAGGAGGCTCAGGTCGCCAACATCCGCAGTCTTTACTCAAAGTACAACCTTGAGATGCAGCAGACCGCCTTCGTCGAGTGTCACGGCACAGGAACCCAGGCCGGAGATTTCAGAGAGCTCAGCGCCATCTCGGAGACACTTGCTGCCGACAGACCAAAGGACAAGCCCATCTTTGTCGGTTCTGTCAAGACGAACATTGGCCATTTGGAGGGTGCTGCAGGAGTCGCTGGCCTGATCAAGGGCGTCCTGCTCACCGAGAAGGGACAGATCCCTCCCAACATCAACTTCAAAAAGGGAAATCCCAATATCGACTTCGAGAACTGGAAGGTGAAGGTAGGTTGCGCAATCGCTTCGCGCCCTTGAAGTTGATGCTGACATTGATATCTCAGGTGCCCACCGATCTTACCAGCTGGCCGGTTGACGGCCCTCGCCAAGTCAGTGTGAACTGCTTTGGCTTCGGCGGTACGAACGCTCATGCTGTTCTTGACGAGCCCTCGCGTTACTTTTCCGCTCGCAAGATCGTGGGAAACCACAACTCAACCATTGACGCTGATTCTAGCCTTCAATCTACCCCTGTTGCTCCCAGTGGCCCTCAGCTCTTCGTTTTCTCGTCAAACGAGCGCAATGGTGTTTCACGCGTCATGAGCACGCACGCTCAGCACATCGGCTGTATGCCCAAGCTGCCTCAGTCTGACGCCAACGACTATGCCTACACGCTTGCATGCCGTCGCTCCGTCATGGAGTGGAAGGACTTTGTTGTCGCAAATGGCCAACTCGAGTTGATCAAGAAGCTTGCCACCAGAAAGGACCAAGATTACATTCGATCCACCCGCGACAGCAAGCTCAAGATTGCATTCATCTTCTGTGGACAGGGTGCCCAGTGGCCTCAGATGGGACGCGAGCTCATGTCCTTCGGTCCATTCAAGGCCAGTCTTGAGGCTGCCGCTGCTTACATCAAGACCCTCGGCAGTGACTTCGACCTCATTATGGAGATTATGAAGGACAAGGAGGAAACACGCATCCAAGAGCCTCAGATCTCGCAACCTGCCACAACCGCCATCCAGGTAGCGCTTGTCGATCTCCTCCGTTCTTTCAGCATTACCCCCAGCAGCGTCGTCGGCCACTCTTCTGGCGAAATCGCGGCCGCATACGCGTCTTCTTGCATCGATTCGGAGACTGCCTGGTCGTTGGCTTACCACCGTGGCTACAGCGCTTCACTCCTTAAGACTAATGCGCCTGAGATCAAGGGCAAGATGTGCGCCGTGAGAATGTCTTGCGAAGACGCTCAGCGCTACCTCGAGGATAAGGCTCAGCGCAGAGATCTCGGCATTGCCTGCGTGAACAGCCCGACCTCAGTGACGATCTCTGGCAGTTCCGGAGACATCGATTGGTTGCGAGACGAGTTGAAGAAATGCCAGGTTCTCTGCAAGATCCTGGATGTCGACATTGCTTACCATTCCCGCCACATGAAGCTGGTCGAGGAGGACTACAAAGATCTCATCAAGCACACTCACACGACTGATTCTCCTACCGGAGTCCAATTCTTTTCTTCGGTCCAAGGCCGTCTTGTTCAGGGCAGCTCTCTCGGATACTCATACTGGGCAGAGAACCTGGTTTCTCCCGTTCAGTTTGTCGAAGCCGTCAAATCCTTGATGGAGTCTGATCATCAGCCGGACCTGCTCATTGAGCTCAGTCCCCACGGCATTCTTGAGTCGGCCCTTTCTGAGATCATCGACGCGCACAGTCACAACATCAAGCCGGCGTACTTGCCGCTTATGCGTCGCTTCAAGGATGCTTCTGTCACGGCTCTCGAGGCTATTGGCGGTGTTTGGGCGCGGGGATACCCGGTTGACATGCTGAGTGTCATATCAAAGTAAGTCGTTCGGGATTCTCTTTCCTGAGCCGAGCTAACCAATTTCAGGGGCAACACCACGGGCTCTTACAAGACGCTCGTCAATCTGCCTTCATACCCTTGGAATCACCAGAAGCAGTTTTGGCACGAGTCCCACACCTGCACCGAGCATCGATTTCGCAACTTCGGCCGCGAAGACCTCATTGGAGCTCCCTCGCCTGACGCCACCACGTTCGAGCCTCGCTGGAGAGGATTCTTCCGCATCGCTGAAAACCCCTGGGTGCAAGACCACCGAGTCCAGAAGACCATCGTATACCCAGCTGCGGGAATGGTGACCATGGCCCTCCAGGCTGCCAGCCAATTGTCGATGGACATGACCGACGTGCTTGGCTTCCAAGTCACCAACTTGCGCATCGAGCGAGCCATGATCATCCCGTCCACCGCCTTCGGACTCGAGTACTCGCTCAACCTGAAGCAGATTTCAACGAAGCCCGACACTGACCCCGAGTGGGAGTTTTCCATCTACTCGAAGCAAGAACAAGGCGCCTGGATTCGACACGCTGACGGTCATGTCAAGATTCGACGAAGCACCACTGCGTCTCCTCTTTCTACGGGCGGCAGCAAGGAGAAGTACTCCGAGGTTCAGGCGCTGTGCGACAAGTCGCTTCCGCCGCGTCAGCTGTACGAAATCCTGGATGTCGTGGGTCTGAACTACGGCCCCTGCTTCCAGAACGTCGTCTCCATCTCGACCTACCGCAACTCTTGCATTAGCAAGGTTCGAGTTCCAGACACGAAGTCCAAGATGCCCTGCAACTTTGAGTACGCCCACATCATTCACCCGGCCACCCTTGACTCGATGTTCCAGACGCTCTTCGCCATAGACAGCAAGCCCATGGTCCCGTCCATGATTGACAGCATCTTTGTGGCCGCCAACATCTCGCGCGACGTCGGTTACGAATTCACCGGATACGCGACAGCCGAGAGATCGGGTCTTCGTGACGCCAAGGGCTCCATCACCATGGTCTCTGGTCAGAACGGCTGGGACTCACCTTCTGTCGTGGTCGAAGGCTTGCACCTCACAGCCCTCGCGACTCCTTCGATCGAGGATGGCGGCTTCATCCCCAACCACCGCAACTTGTGCTCTGAGATCGTCTGGAAGGAGAATTACGTGACGTCTACCACTGAAGACCTCGACCACATGCTTTCACTGGCGGCGCACAAGTACCCCTCTCTCACTGTTTTGCAGTGCGGCGGTAACGAGCAACTGGCCAAGCACGTCTTGGAGGTCCTGTCTGAATGCGGTGCGCCCCGCGTATCTCGCTACACTGTCCTTGACGACTCGACATTTTCTGCCCTGAAGAAGAAATGCGAGCATTCCTCAGCGTTGAACGTTTTGGAGCAGCGCAACTGGCCCGGCGACAAGGAGAAGTTTCCCAAGTACAACATCGTCATCACAGCCAAAGAGTCAGAGATTGACCAGACCGATGCATTCCAACTTCTTGTTCCCGACGGTCTGCTGCTCAACGAAGTCTCGCACCACGCTTGCGATGAAGGAACAGACAATTTGGATCAACTCATTCAATCAGCAGATGCTCATCATCTCCGCGCTACGTACGAGCTAGAGGCCGACGATGCCATGAGCCCGTGGGTAATCGAGCAGCACTTCGAGGCGCGCTTCTTTATCGAGAAATATATTGTGACTCCGATGAGCGAGATCGTCATCATTGTTCCCGACGATGTCCCTGCCGCCATGGGAGGTCTTGTCGATACTCTTCTTCAGCTCTTCTACGACAAAGGCTTCGCTGTTAACATCAACACTTTACTAGACGCCGACGCCCAGGATAAGGACTGTATCGTCCTCCTCGAGCTCTGCAACACCTTTGTGTACAACTGGACCGAAGAGCAGTTCAACGACTTCCACAAGCTGCAGAAGACCGCAAAGAGTGTCTTGTGGGTTACTCGTTCCGCGAACCGTCATCCTACGGATCCTCGCAACGCGCCCATCATTGCCCTTGCTCGAACGATCTTGTCTGAAGACCCCCAGAAGACTATTGTCACTCTTGATCTGGACGCAGATACCTCCGCCGAGTCGGCTTCGCTGCCGCACACCATCTGGACCGTCGCAGAGTCGATTCTGACGAAGTGTCCAGAGGCTGAGTTCGCCGAGGAAGACGGCAAGCTCTACATCCCGAGACTCATGCCCCTGAAGGCGCTGAACAAGTTGATCGAGAGCGAGTCGCGCATCCAGCTGGAGAACATTCGGATTTTTGACCCGTCTGCTGTCAAGACCTCTTACGAGATGGTTATCTCCAAGCCTGGAATCGCCGCCGATAGCTTCCACTTCGTCGAGAACCGCTTCACGTCGCCTCTTGGCCAGCACGAAGTCGAGATCAGAACCGTGAGCGCCTCTTTGTCTAGCGACGACCTCCAGACTGCAATAGGTCGCACCACCGAAGTCAAGCTTGGTCTCGATGTCATGGGTGTTGTCACCAGAGTTGGATCCGCCGTGAAAGACTACCATCGCGGCAAGCAGGTCATGGCCATCGTTCCCGGTGCCTTCAAGTCGGTCCATCGCGTTGATCAGAAGCTTGTCAAGTCTGTGCCGCTCCCCATCGAGCGTTGTCAGTTCACTCCGAGTGGCTTCATCGCTGCCTCCTACGCTCTGCGCACCATTGGTCGTCTGTCTTCGAAGAAGAAGGTTCTTATCCACGCGGGTGCCAGCGCTTATGGCCAAGCCGCTCTTCGCATTGCGAGCCACAGTGGTGCTGAGATCTTTACGACTGTTCTCAATGATACTTCGGGTGACCAGCGAAAGACCCTTCGAGACGCTCACGGTCTGCTTGACGACCACATTCTGGATGCTAGCTCAGAGTCATTCGTTGCTGATGTTCTTGCCACTGGCAAGGTGGATATCGTCTACAACCCCACCCAAGCGCACATCGCGATGAACGCAAAGTGTGTCAAAGCTTGTAAGTCAAGTCTTATTTTCCATGTGTCTCTAACAAAGCTAACAAATACACAGCGGGATGCATCATTCAGCTCGCGGACAAGACTGGATCGGCTGTCCAAGCCCCTGTCTCGACTACCACATTCGTCAAGCTCGACCTGAGTGTACTCCTCGAGGAAGACCCCGAGCTCGTCATGGAACTCTTCCAGCACGTCGACCAGCTCATGCCGAAGCGCATGCCGAAGGACTCCAGCCTCCAGCGCAACCCCGTCCGTCGCTTCGACATGTCCGACTTCGAGAGCGCTTTCAAGCACATGGAGAAGCAGCCCTACCTCGGCCTGACCGTGATGGAAGCCAAGCCCGATACCTGTGTCCCCGTGGCCAAGGAGATGCACACCAAGTCGCTTGCCTCGGTCATCGAGCCCGACGGCACTTACGTTCTCGCAGGCGGTCTCGGAGGTCTTGGGCGGAGCATCGCCAAGCTTCTTGCAGACAACGGCGCGAAGAAGCTGGTATTCCTTTCACGTTCCGGCGGTGGACCTGATGCTGAGGCTTTTCTGAAGAGCTTGAAGGGTGTTTCTGCTCGTTCTATCGCGGTGGATATCATGGATACGGATGGTCTGAAGCGCCTTGTGCCCGAGCTTGGAAAGGTTTCTGGAGTTGTTCAGTGTGCTGCTGTTCTTCAGGTATGTCAGCCCCTTGCGTTGTCGTTCACTCTCGCCGTCGTTCTTCATCCACTGACATCAGCCATAGGATGCTCTCTTTGAGAAGATGACCCATGCCGACTGGACGACTGCCTTTGGACCCAAGGCCGTTGGCGCCTCCAACCTCGTCGACGTCTTCGGCACCGACCCCTCCTCGCCCTCGACTGCCCCCGCTCCCTGGTTCTTATTCCTCTCCTCCGCCTCTGGAATAATCGGAAACCGCGGCCAAGCCAACTACGCCGCCGCCAACGCTGTCCAGGACGCTCTCGCTCACAGCGTCTCCCGCGCTACGTCCCTCGACCTGGGCCCCGTCCTCGAGGCGGGGATGCTGGTCGGGGACGAGGAGACCCTGGGAAAGCTCCGGGGCGCCGGCTTCTACGGTATCCGCCATGACGACTTCATCGAGATGGTCTCCCGCGCCATCACCGGCGAGGTCGTTCCCGGCATCCGCACGCCCCCTCAGATCGTCTCTGGCGTCGGCACCGGCGGCCTCATCCGCCAGAACAACCCCGGCGACCCCTTCTGGTCCCGCACCGCCATGTACTCGTACATGAACACCGTCGACATTCCGGTAACCGCGCCGGACGACAACGCCGGACAGGGCCCTGGCGAGGACGACGTTAAGAGGATGCTGGCCAAGTGCGGCGGACGGGAGGAGGCGGCGGTCATCATCACCGCTGGCCTGGTCCAGCTCTTGGCGAAGGCCATGAGCCTCCTCCCGGAGGAGATTGATCCGGAGAAAGCGCCCAGCGCGTACGGCGTCGACTCCCTCGTTGCCGTTGGCATTAGGAATTAGATATTCCGCAACGCCGGGGGAGTCGACGCCTCGGTCTTCGAGATCCTCGGGGAGACGTCGATCAAGGGGCTGGCTGGTGTTGTTGCAGAGCGCGGAAAGTGGTGAATACGGGGTTGAATACGGGAGTAATGGCAAGGAAGGAAAGTGTGGATAGACGGGGAGATCGTACATGACCAGGCCGCGTATAGGCGACGTCTTTAATAACATTCATTCATATATAAGTACTCTTGGTGATCTTGCTATGCGGTGATGTTCCTCTTGATGCCTCATCTAGGAGGAAGACGACGTCTTCATTGCGTTTCATTCACAAATGGGACCTACTGTACGTCGTGATGTTCATCTGATGTCTCTGGTAACTGGTCGCAAGATCATCATCCTTCAAAATGGAAACCCTTGGTGGTCCCGGCAGTCGCTCCTAGCCCTTTCATATGTGGTGATGCTCAACTAATAACACGTTTTATCTGTCTGGGCTGAATACATTGCCGCAAGGAGCACTACTCCAACATTTGGAGCGTACAGACTTTCTAGGCCGGAAGACCCTGGTGGTGTCGGCAATCGCTCTTAGTCAATTTTATCCTTGCCCCTACTTGAGTCTAAAAAGTACGCAGCCAATAATCAGCCTGAAGCGACCTGACCCGTGCCAAAATGCAAGATCACTTTCGGCAGGGTTGATTTCACGAATGATTGGGTAACCAACGGCCTCTCACACCGTCGGCCGGCCAAGCCCGACTCAGCATGCCAACTAATGGGAATGAGGCTCTGGGCTGGCGAGTGATGGAGAAGAGGCGACGTAAGGGGAAAGGAAAGCGGCAGAGATTTATGACCAGTCAGAAATGGCACGGCGGCCAAGCCGTCGCATGCCTCACTCAAGTCGACTTTTTCTTCCCTTTCCGTGAGACTAGGAAGAGTCGTGGCACCAGCAGTTTTCGGTTGCGGCTTGGGGCTGACTGCGGGCAGCCGGGTTGTTGAGACATATGTAAGGTATGCCTTGAGAGAAATACGGAACTTTGGAATGCGCAGGATCGCAATTCTCTCTTTTTCGATGATGATGATGATGAAGGCCACCTTGATACCTTGCCGTAACCAAGGTAGGAGGCTGAAGCGGGCTTGTCAGTAGCATGCACATGAAAAGTGTACTTCTCAGAGCAGTCAAACCGAATGGGATGAACCGCAGCCTCATTGAAGGCAAAATTTGTTCTCATGGTGCCTGACCTCACCTGGCTGAGGGAAGGACAAGCGGGACCATGGCGCAGTGCGGCAGCACACTGGCGACACCGAACGACTGCTTTAGGATGGAAGGTTCGGGACGGCAGGTGCTGCATGATATCCTGCATGGATGAATGGAAGGCCGGATGAACGAACTATCAAAACGCCGGAAAGTACCTACCAGGCGAGGCTCTATTGAGGCATTGCAGTGCATGATGGTCAGTGTCGACCGAGCCTGCCTCAACTGAGTCCCATCCCTGCAAAATTGACGAAGTACTTTCCAAACGCAGGCAGCGACCGGGGGAGGTGGGGCCGCCTTCACTGTCCACCGGCACAGTAGGTACCTCCCGTGCTCCCCAAAGTGCCTGAGGTGCGGTTGCCACAGTACCAAAAGTAAACCACGCGCCCCCAATTAACGCGTCGCGCCTGCCTCCAACATGACATCAATTAAAAAAAAAGGCACCACTGATAAGATAAGGCGGCAAGCGCACTTGTCTACCTCCCCCGGTGAGTTAAGGAAAGGTGAGGTAGGTACCTACCAACGGCCCAGGATCAGGGTCCTTCCATGGGCATCTTCAGCGATCACGAAGTCGAGAAGGCAGAAAGAACCTCGCCTTTTTTCCCTCGTCGTCGCACTTACCAAAAGAACATCCCCCACATCACAGCTTAGGACAACGACGGTTTGGGGTTGCCTGGCAGGCACGATCCGACAACTCCCTCCGTCTTCTTCTGTGCACCTTCCTTCTCGTCGCTCTTTCCATCCGTCATCTCTCCTCGCCATTTCCGTCCGTTGGCCGCCCCTCCTTTTTCTCTTCCGTCCACCTCTTCTGCCAGCGCCTATTTATTACCCTTCCACATCGGCAAGCCACCGTCTAGGTTTTGAAGGTACCGCTTGGGAGACTTGGCTATTGCAGACAATCCCACAGCCTGCAGCGCAACCTCAATTTCTCGACCAACAGATGTTGCAGCACCGCGCCACCCCAGAGTACACCTACACCTGGCTGCCTTCTGCAGGTCGCCTCATTTGACACTGCCCGCACACCACTGCGTCCGCCTCTGCGCGACCGGGACGACAAAAATGGCTGACGGCCCCGTCGCTGCCACCGACGAGGCTCTTCGCGCTGCTGCCGAAGAGCTTCTCGAAGCCCAAGACGAACACGACTTTGAACTAGCCATCGCCCACTCCCTCGAAGACGGTCCCGACGACGCCCATACGAGCCCCGCAGAGAAGCAGGAAGCTTGGAAGAAGGTCGAAGCTTCGCAGAAAAAGGTCGAGGATAAGAAGCGACAGAAGCAAAGCTTGGAGAAGTCTTTACAGGCGGCCAAGAAAGCGGCCGAGAACGCACGCAACCCTTCGAGCAAGAAGAACGGCAAGATGGATACGTTTCCGATCGATATCAACGGCTGGGGAGGTATGTGTTTCTCCTCTTGTTTCTCAATCTGCTCTCGGACATACCTGTCATCACCGCACTGGTTGCCGCCGCGATGTAGGCAACTGTCTCGGAGAGGGCCTGTTTCACTTCATTCTTGCTAGCTCGAAAACCTCTGCTTCGCATCCGAAGCCATCATCACTTCACTTTCTGCCAGGCCTCCTTCATGGTCAATCCCTTTCTTTCCAGTATCCTATACATTCTGTTCTTTCGCGATATATAAGAACTTCACAGACTGACTTACTGCAGCTACATATCCGTATAGGACGCCGAATGCCGCCAGCTCCTCGACGGTTCAAAGCATTCCGAGGACCCCTTGGGACATGGGCAGCTCAGGTTATGCACAGCCTTCCCCTGCTGGCAGCTCCTTAACCCCGCAGTTTTTCGGCAACGATGGTGGTCGATCTACGCCCTCCAACAACAAGAGATCGCACGGATCTACCTCATTCGACTATTCTAGTCAGGGTCGCAACAAGGCTCCGCGCACTAACGATGCGTCGGCGGACGTCATCGACCTTACGGGGCAAGTAGTCATCTCAGTCTAGCATCAAGGATGAGAATACACACTGTGAAGAAGGAAGACAAGGCTAACCAATGCCAGGGACGATGACTCGATCAACGCATCCGTCTCGCGCTCGAGGCAGCAATACCACCAGCAAAGACAACAACGGCCCTCAGCAGCGAGCAGCTGGCAGGGTGGCCCAGCAGATATGTTGTCTGGTGGCTCGGCGTTCGGGTCAAGTCCCATCCCCCCCGACTTGGACTTCCAGTCCGGCTTTGACCACTTTACGAGCCAGTATTTGAACGGCTTCCCTGACGCGGGCCCGGCCTACAATCAGATGAATAACTTTGCAGGGTCTTCATCTCAAGCAAGCGCTACACCCAATCCCGGCTTCGATTCCATGCCCTCCATGCCCGGAGCCTTCATCTCGGACGAGGAGGAGGATTATGAAAGCCCCTTCGTTTCTGCCAGCCAGTACCTCCGCGGACAAAGCCACCCTTACCAGCCCGCTCTCAGCACCGCTGAAGCCATCAGTAGAACTAGGAATTTCAACTTCATGGATCTGACTGACGGGTCGGGAAATCCCCTGGATGCGCGTGTTGCGTCAATCATGCAGGATATTCACGACGACCCTCGTAGATCCCGAGAAGAAGTCGAGGCGCTCTTGAAAAACGTGCACGCAGGCATGGACATCCCCGAGGAGGATCGCGAGGGAACACCGGATGCCATGAGGTATCCTCTCTACGCTCACCAGAGAGTTGCTCTCACTTGGATGAAGCGTCAGGAGAACGGAACCAATAAGGGAGGCATTCTTGCCGACGACATGGGCCTGGGAAAAACGATCTCTGTCCTGTCCTTGCTGGTATCTCATAAGGCAGAGTCCGGCCCCAAAGTATGTACTCGTCTTTTGATCTGAACTTTTCACCCTGCTGACCTGATTTCAATAGACGACCCTCATCGTGGCCCCACTCTCTCTCATTCGGCAGTGGGAAGAGGAGATCAAAAAGAAGATCAAGTCGGACGATGCCCTTTCGGTTTTTGTGTTCCACAACCAGCAAAGGTTGAAGGCAACGGAGCTCATGAAGTACGATGTCGTCTTGACTACTTACGGAACTTTGGTGTCCGACAAGAAGAAGCTGGCAAACTGGTGGAAGGATCTGAACGCGCGCCAAGCCAACACCAAGACGGATCCTAGTCTCGCCAACGCAGTCTCCTTCTTCCACCCCAATCATTCGATGTTCTACCGTGTGGTTCTGGACGAGAGTCAGATGATCAAGAACCACAAGGCGCAGTCATCTAACGCGGCTGCTGCGCTGCAAAGCAAGTACCGCTGGTGCCTGTCAGGAACTCCGATGATGAATGGCGTCGACGAACTCTACTCACTGTACAATTTCCTCAAGATCAAGCCGTACTGCGAATGGACGGCGTTCCGCAGGGCTTTTGGAGTACTATTTGGCAAGAAAGGCGACCCCAAGGCCCAGGCGATGCGCAACCTCCAAGTTCTCCTGAAGGCAACACTCTTGCGACGCACAAAGACCTCCGAGATTGACGGAAAGCCCATCTTGCAGCTGCCCGAGAAGACAGAGGAGGTTGTGTACGCCGAGTTGGACGAAGACGAGCGTCAGTACTACACGGATCTGGAGACCAAGTCCCAAGTGCAGATCAACAAGTACCTTCGCAAGGGTACTCTTGGCAAGCATTACTCACACGTCCTTGTGCTGCTGCTTCGTCTGCGCCAGACTTGCTGTCACCCTCACCTTCTTCTTGACTCGGATGAGGCGGTTCCTGACGTAGACGATGGGATGCTGGAGCGCGTGAAGCAGCTTTCTCATGCAGTCGTTGTTCGACTCACCGAGAAGTCTCGCGCTCTCGATAACGCCAACGCCGACGCTATTGACGAAGGCTTTGAGTGTCCCATCTGCTACGACATAATGCCGGATCCTACCATTCCCCTTCCGTGTGGTCATGAGCTTTGCGCTGGCTGCCTGAAGCAGCACGTTGACAATGCCAGACGCGACAACATTCGGAACGGTGAGGAAAACGGCCACGTTAAGTGCGCTGTCTGCAGAGGCCCGCTCGATCCGCAAAACATCATCACCTTCTCAGCGTTCAAGAAGGTTCACATGCCTGACGAGAATAGCGGAAGTTCAGAAGAGGGTGAAGAGTCGGACGGCTCTGTTTGGAGCGACGATGAAGAAGACGAAGACGATGAGGACGCCGAGGACGCTGACAAGAACGGCGACCTCAAAGACTTTGTCGTCGGCGACGACATCTACGATAAGATTAGTGATGATGACGACGATAACTCGTCCGCCGGCCCACATGCCACTCCGGAGCCGAAGCGCAAGGCGTCTAAGAAGAAGGGCAAGAAGAAGATTACATCTCCTAGTAAGGAGGACAAGAAGAGACTGAAGAAGATCAAGGGTACCATGTTGCACTCTCTCCGCAAAGACGCCAAGAAGAATGCCACTGCCTGGCGAGATTACACCAAGTACCTCAGCCACCACTGGCTCAGCTCGGCCAAGGCAAGGGCTTGCATGGACCTTCTGCGCCGGATCCAGGAGACTGGCGAGAAGACCATTGTGTTCTCTCAATGGACCATGTTGCTGGATCTTCTCGAGGTGGCCATGAAGAAGGACGGCCTCAACATTAAGCATTGCCGCTACACGGGCGAGATGACCATGGCTCAGCGCGACAACGCCGCTTTCGATTTCACGACCGACCCTAGAATCAAAGTCATGCTGGTCTCGCTGCGAGCTGGAAATGCTGGTCTCAACCTCGTTGCCGCTTCCAACGTCGTGATCATGGATCCATTCTGGAACCCCTATATTGAAATGCAGGCTATTGACCGAGCACATCGTATAGGTCAACAGAAGCCCGTTAAGGTCTACCGCATCCTGACCCAGCAGACGGTCGAGGACCGTATTGTGCAGCTTCAAGAGAAGAAGCGCGAGACCGTTGATGCTGCTTTAGATGAGCGCGAGGGTGCCAAGTTGGCCGGTCTGAGCTTGACGGAACTGCGTTTCTTGTTCAACCTCTAAACAAACACCCGCAGCGCACCATGCCACACGCAAAAACCGTGTTCACGCAGTATCCGACATAATTCACTTTCCGCCCGTCCTGTTTGCGCTATGAGCGCCATCTCTTATTCCTTGGTATCGTATCTGGAGTCCGGCAGACGAGGAAAGGCCATGTTCATGGAATGTCACCTGGGAGGTTTACGATTCTTACGACTTTTTTCGTCATTTGCATTACTACATGGGCTTGGCTGGCATAGGAAGGTATGGGAAGGAACACGGTCATACAGGAGACGCTTCACAGCGGGATACCAGATAGATCCGATAGAGATCAATTGCTAAAAGACCTTTCACACTGCAAAGGTCCAGTGATAGTGGCGTCAAAAGTCACAAAACGCACTTATACGAATCATGGGTGCCAATGAATCGAGAAATCTTGGTGAAGGTAATTCTGTTTTATTTTACTACTGCGGGATCTAGCAGCGCGATGTAAAGATGTTCTGACGATGCGTCAGGTGTTATACAAACCGTCCATGTAACGCCTGCTTTGTCGCATTATTTGTCTCTGGTAACTATCCTCTCAACAGTGCCTGTGGGAGGAGAACACCGCTGTGGAAAGTGGAGGCAGAGGCAGAAAAAAACCCAAACTTTTATCAATGCCTTAAGCTATTCCAGATGGTCGGCGATTCTGGCTAGCATCTTATACAAACCCTGAGAGGTGTAAGGCCAGTCCCACAGGTAGCCCTCGGATGTGGGTAAGGAGTAGTCCTCTGTCAAAGGTGAGGAGTGATGCTCTGCCAAAGGTGACGAGCGGTCCCCTGCTGAGGTTGAGGAGTAGTCCTCTAGTGGGGGTAAGCGGTAGTCCTCCGGTGAAGGTATGTAATCCTCTGGTGAAGTAGCCATGGCCGCCTAGGCCGCAGAAGTGGCCAAGTCGCTGGACTGGACGACGGCGTTGACGATGTGCGGGATCTGCATGGGCTCCGCGGGGCCGTAGGGGGACCACTTCCAGCGCTGTATCTTGGACTTTTGGTCTGCGGTGCGCCAGGCCGCGCCGACGTTGAGGATCGGTCTCTCGTCGGCGTCGTCGAGGATGTCGAAGCGGACCTCGCGGTTCTCGGTGTCGATGTCCCTGATGGCGGTGCCGCGGATGGATTTGGTCCACTCCGGGCGGGCGGGTTCCGAAGGTGACGGCGCTTGGGGAGGGGGGATGAGGGACATGGACCAGTCTGTCAGGGCGTGGGTGGCTGCGTCGGTGAGGTAGTCCTTCAGGGCGGAGAAGCTCGGGTAGGGGTCGCGGGAGGGCGGATAGGAACCCTGGAGGGTATTGGGCGCGGGTTCCGGATTGGGCGGCTCGGCGGCGTTTGGAAGCAGCTGGACTTGGAATTGGGTTGTTGTCAGGGGTGTAAGGAAGGTGCGGCCACGGATCTGCAGACGGCACGTGGCGTTCAGGATGAGCTCGAGTTGAAAATCGGCTGGGGCGGTTGTGATCTGGTTGGCGAGGGCTTGTGACGCGCTGGGGCGGACGGAGGAGCCGCCTGAGCTGTTGCGTAGATCTGCTGTCGGGTAAGGCGGGGTGTTGAGGATGAAATTGGCAGCGCTGACGCCGGCCTGGCGGGAGACATTGGTGAGGTCGCCGGAGAACCGTGTGACTTGTTCTATCGCGCGGTCATGAAGTATCTTGGCCACGATGGGGCGGAGAAGATGATATTGATTTTGCGTCTGGTTGCGTCGCTGGTGAGGCGGTGTCGGTCGTAAGCGTTGAAGTTCATTAAGTCTATGAGCGTGACTTAGGAAGATGTGCAGGCTCAGGTGCGTCGCTTCTGCAAGTGTGTTGTCTGGATGGTTCTCGGCCTTATTGGCGATGTCTTCGAGGTTCTCAAGCTCGAGGGTGAGGCTTGGGCCGGAGGCTGGATTGAATGTGATGGCGGAATGGCTCGCGCGGACACCGTAGGAAGCGAGTGAGTGCGCTTCACGATGCAGTTCGTGCCAAAGCTCCTGGGCAAAGATGGTGTTGCGCGCTTCGAGAACACGGTCTTGGAGCAGGGCAGTATCTGGCACGGATGTGCCGAAGGCGAGACGACCCGTTGTCTTGCCTGATCTGCCGATTGTGACGCCGAGACGTTGGCAGCCAGCACCGACCCTGCCGTGTTGAAGCATTGCCGAACCGTCATCACCACGCCGTAAAGGGGCGAGACTGCTATTCCTGAACTCGGGTGACGCTTCTGAGAATCCGAACCTCACGCCCAGCGTTTGCTTCTCCGCCGGCAATCTGCACATTGACCACCCAGCCTGGCGCACCGCCAGGATCTCTCCCCAGTACTTTTCTTCGCGTTCCACCTCCTTGCTCAAGTGGCTGGCTGCCTTATCCGCCGACTCCTTCGTGGTGTTGATATCGATCAGAGCCCAGCCTAAGGAGACGTCGCGGTTGTCCTTTGCTTTCTCGGCGTCGCGCTGTTTCTGCTCGTCGTTGTCTTCGCGCTTGGCGATCCCAAGGCTGCCGATGCCTACCCAGTCTCGCAGCTGGGCTGAAAGGGTAGTACCGGCTTGGGCAGGGCTCTCTTTCGAGAGAAGTAATGAGATGAAGTCGAGTGCCATGAGCGCGGAGTTGTTGGCGGCACTGTAAACCGGTTGTCAGCATAAGTTTTTCCAGGCAAAAGAGTAAACCGACGCACTCGATATTTCTCAGCACTTCATTGCGCGCTGCGTTGGCGTCGGCTGGCTCCTCCTCGTCCTCGTTCCCGTCCGCCATGGCAGTGTCTTCCTCTTCCTTAACGTCGGCGACACCATTTTTGCGGTCCTCAATCTCTTGCTTCAGGCTTTCTTCCGTGACGTTGCGAAAGCCGCGCTCTGATTGTACGCGCGCGATGAAATCGGCAAGGTTCTTGGGCTTGCGACCGCCCGTCGGGGTTGGTTGCAGGGAGGAGAAAGGCATTGAGCTGCCCGACGCCATGGTGGGCAGTTTCTGGGTTGATTGATTGATCGGGGACGGTCGGCTCGGTAGATCGTGTACGGAGGAGTCAGGTCAAGTTTTGCTTGCTAGCATGTTGCATCAAGGTTGCTGGTATTGGTGAGGCTGTGTTGCAAGGCTGGAGTTGGCTGTTGGAAGTCGCTACGGATTGGCTGGGGTGACCGTGATGGCCGTAGCTCCACAGAGCTTCTGGCCAATCAATCAGGCAGGTCCTCGGTCAGGCGCGCCTTTCCACCGGTGCCTCACCGAAGCAGGTATCGATAAGACCAAATCAAACGTCACTGGGGATATCATCAAGGCTTTCATCCCGTCGACGAGGTTCTCGTATCAACTAAGCAAGCAGGCTGGATGACATAGAGATTCAGGCTAGGATACCTCGCCGCCAGATCCGCGTTGGTGGGCTATGGCGTGAAGCAGAGGTGAAAGATGGCACTCGGCGGCATTGTGGGAAGGCATCAAACTGCGAGATGACTGAATACTGAATATCATGACTTGTGGTTGCACATGGGCAATTGAAGACTGAGGTCGAATGACTTGTCACTCGATGCCGTCGTTGCGGATTCTGAGTGTTCGCTTTCACTTCGGAGGCTTATCCCTGCATCCCTGCCAGCGCCTGGTCCTCCGCTGTTTGGGCTGGCATCTTTAGCCAGACGTCTTGAATGCATACTTGGACGGCTGCCGACGCCATCTATCTGGTCAAGAATGACATGCAATTCGCGACTTGAGGTTGCGTAATAATGTAGATTAAGAGACTCTGATGGCGTTGATTTGTTCTGATGAAGAAGGGTTTAGGGTCAGAGAATCTGTCAATAAGACCTGGATGACCCCTCCACAGTCGCGGAGCCGCGCTCAGCAAAATCATTGGATTCAGCGGCAGCAATGACCGACTGCGGTTGACTCTGGACTGCTGGCCTGGTTGGCGCGTTCGGCCAGCCCCGCACTGGACTGGAGCTGGATGGAGGGGCAGTCTGAGTCGACGCTGGCGACAAGTCTGGACCTGGTAATAGTGGTGGATAAGGGTGGAAGCAGCCCAGAATAAGCCCGAGATGGGAGCAAGCCGAAGGAACCTTGTTTGGCGTTAAAACCCCTCACTCAGTAAAAAAAGAGCGAGAAAAAAGAGCAGTGCCAGCCAGTTGCAGTATTTCCCTCACCAATGAGTGTGACTCGAAATCGGTTGACACAGCTATTCATGTGATGGATTCATTCGCCCTCAGTCAATCATTGAGCGATTAACAGCCAGCACCTCAGCCGCTGCAGATTTCCATTTCTTTTCTAGGACAGACAGCAGGCTGGCCTGCTTTCAAGACACAGAACGTCAGCGAGGGATCCTTCTGCAACGAAGGGCTCAGCTAAAGATAATCCCCTGTCGGCGGGCTGACCAGTAACACGGCCTCCCGTGCCTGATTCAGCGACGCAAAAGGTTTCCATAGGCCGGTTGTGACGCCGGGCCCTGCAAATGTGACGACGCTCTGCGGTCTCTGCGGCCTCGGCGGCGTCTTTGCTGGGCTTGGCCGGAGCTCCCCCGCGCCACGATAAGCGATAAGAGCTCTCAGCCCACAACGTCACTGCCCTGATGCTGGCTTAGCGGGTGTCTTCTCAGGTAGGTGTGGCATCTGTTGGGAGGGGTTGAGGTGCGGCGCCTGGTGCTTGCGCCGTTGCGGTGGTGCATCGGGGAGGGGCTGTCAGGTTGTGTATTTTTTTTTTTCCCCTCTGCTTTGTTGTATGCTATTTTTTCGAGGTGCCAGCCCACGTTGCGACTCAAGCTGCTCTGCTCTCTGCATACTCCAACCGTTTGGTGTCCATCATTCCCCGCCATAAAACATCCAAGGGCGCGCGCGCTATTATTATCCTGCCCTGGGAACCGACTTGTGTTTTGTGGTTTTGGGTTCGACCGGTCGTTATTTCTGCGCGCCCTCCCGAGCCAAAAACAACCTGAACCCCAAGCCGAGCCAAGTGTGTCTCGCAGCTTCCCTTCGCCCTGCTCCCAGAGTTCCAGTTCCAGGTGCAAGCCCAAGCCCCTCAACCAAAGAAAAAAGGTACATACCTCCCGCATAGCTTCCAACCACCTCGCAGCTTCCAAGCTCTTGGCACCTTACCCAAGGTACCTTACCATACCTCGCCTTGCTCGCAAGTCAGTTCATGATCGTTGAACACTCCGTCCCCCTCCCTATCTCTGCCTGCGTTCCCCTAGTTTTGCGCACGGCCAGACAACTTGCACCACCATCCCTTGGACATATTATACCACCATACCCGTACAAATATCCTCTAAGCCGACGTCGACTGACTGTCTTTCTCTGAAGGGCCTCTCTCCCCCTTTCCCTAGTTGACTCCGGAGTCCCGAAAGCCTACGAAACACTACGTCCTCGACGTCCAAAACCATGGCCGCCAAGAAGAAGATCGCCATCATGACCTCGGGAGGTGACTCCCCGGGCATGAACGGCGTAGTCAGAGCCGTTGTCCGAACAGCAATCCACATGGGCTGCGATCCCTACTGCGTCTACGATGGATATGAGGGCCTGGTCCAGGGCGGCGACCAGATTCGCAAGGCTGCTTGGGGAGATGTGCGCAACTACCTTGGACAGGGCGGTACCTTGATTGGAACTCGCCGCTGCATGGCCTTCTACGAGCGTCCCGGACGATTGACTGCCGCGAAGAACATGATCCTCAACGGAATCGATGCCCTGATCATCTGCGGTGGTGACGGCTCCTTGACTGGTGCTGACAAGTTCCGTGCCGAATGGCCCTCCCTGGTTGAGGAGCTTATCTCGTCCGGCCAGCTTAAGAAGGAGCAGGTCGAGCCTTACAAGAACCTCAACATTGTTGGTCTGGTCGGATCCATTGACAACGACATGTCAGGCACCGATGCCACCATCGGCTGCTACTCTGCCCTTGAGCGCATCTGCGAGATGGTCGACTACATCGAGGCCACGGCCTCTTCCCACTCCCGAGCTTTCGTTATCGAAGTCATGGGCCGCCATTGTGGTTGGCTGGCACTCATGGCCGGTGTTGCTACGGGTGCTGACTTTATCTTCATCCCTGAAAAACCTAGGGAGGAGAACTGGGAGGAAGAGATGTGCGAAATCGTGAAGAGGGTGAGCATTTCCAGAGGCCGGTACTGCTGAACAAGCTAACACACCCCAGCACCGAAGCTTCGGCAAGCGCAAGACCATCGTCATCATCGCTGAGGGCGCCAAGGACAGCAATGGCAAGAAGATCACGGCAGAGATGGTCAAGGATTTGCTCGCGGACAAGGACGGGCTAGCTCTGGATACTCGTGTCACAACCCTTGGTCACGTCCAGCGTGGAGGTACCGCCGTTGCTTACGACAGAATGCTGGCGACGCTGCAGGGTGTCGAGGCCGTCAAGGCTGTTCTGGAAGCCACCCCCGAGACCGAGACTTGCTTCATCGCCATTACCGAGAACCAGATCGTTCGCAGGCCTCTCATGCAAGCCGTCCAGGACACCAAGACGGTCGCGCAGGCTGTTGAGGAGAAGGACTTTGACAAGGCCATGTCTCTTCGAGATGCCGAGTTTTCCGAGATGTTCAACTCATACAATTTGACGACGAACGTCAGAGTAGACGACCACCATCTTCCTGAGAAGGAGGTCCGTACTAATCATCCCAAAACAATGAGACTACGCTGACAATGGAGCAGAGAATGAAGATTGGATTCATCAACGTCGGCGCGCCAGCTGGTGGTATGAACGCCGCTGTTCGCGCTGGTGTCGCGTACTGCCTTTCCCGCGGCCACGAGCCCGTTGCTATTCACAACGGTTTTGCTGGTTTCGCAAGACATCACGGGGACAAGCCCGTTGGTGCCGTGAGACCCTTCGATTGGCTTGATGTTGATAGCTGGGCTAGCAGGGGAGGATCTGAGATTGGAACCAACAGAGAGCTTCCGTCCGAGTCCGGCATGGAGCTCATCGCCAACCTCATTGAGAAGTACGAGTTTGACGCTCTTTTCCTGGTTGGTGGCTTCGAGGCCTACCACGCCGTGTCACAGCTGCGGAAGGCCAGGGAGTTGTACCCCTCCCTGTGCATTCCAATGGTGCTCCTGCCTGCCACCATCTCCAACAATGTGCCCGGCTCCGAATACTCTCTCGGCTCCGATACGTGCTTGAACGAGCTGGTCCAGTACTGCGACAAGATCAAGCAGTCGGCGTCGGCAACTCGCCGCCGTGTCTTCGTTGTCGAGACCCAGGGCGGTAAGTCTGGCTACATTGCTACGCTTGCTGGCCTTAGTGTCGGCGCAAGTGCTGTCTACACGCCAGAGGAGGGTATGGACCTTGAAATGCTGGCTGCGGACGTCCGTCACCTCCGCGATGTCTTTGCAAAGGACAAGGGCCAGTCATCGTCCGGTCGCCTTATCCTTATCAACGAGAAGGCCGACGATGTCTTCAACGCCAAGCTCATCGCCGACATCATCCGCAAGGAAGCGCGCGGAAGATTTGAGTCCCGCGACAGCATCCCCGGACACGTCCAGCAGGGAGGAGTCCCGTCGCCGATGGACAGATGCCGCGCCGTCAGATTGGCCATCAAGTGCATGCAGCATCTCGAGGAGTTCCGGCCCAAGTCTCATAACAGGTGCAAGAGGGATCCCATGAGCGCCTCTGTCATTGGAATCAAGGGTGCCAGCGTCATCTTCACCCCGGTCCTCGATCTTGAGGACCACGACACGGATTGGAAGAACCGCCGTCCCAAGGACGCTCACTGGGCGCACATGATGGAGGTGGTTAACATGCTCTCCGGCAGACCCTCTCACCACAAGCCCGAGAGGAAACTCAGTGGCCTCAAGGCCAAGGACGTCAAGAGAGGCCTCGAGTAATGAGCAGTACGACATGATAGAGTAGAGAAAGCGGGGTGTTAATGCAGGAAAAACATGGGGAGCAACAGGTGTTGTTTTAACGGGCGTGCCGGGGTTCGGTCTTTGATTACCTAGGGAAACTTATGAAATGCATTTCTATTAGACTCCAGCCCGGATGACCCGCGACGTTGCCTTAAAGACGCATGCTACGCTACGCGCCATGGCCTTAGGAGAAACTTATCTTAGCCTTGAGAGGATCATGCAACTCTGCCGACTCACAGCAGATATGCCCCTGAGCTTACACAGTATGTGTCTACTTCACACGATCTTCGCTTTAGTCAAGGATCCGGTCATCGCGGCCAGCGCTGTGGTTATAGGAACCGGTACTGTCGTAGGGAAGTCAGTATTTGGCAATTCTCCCTTGGGTCTTACAAGCGTGAGTTACCAGTTTCATTTTACGTTGATGAGGAGAGTAAACTGGGTCTATTGTGTCGTCGGCAACCATACTGAGAACCACAAACGCTGCCCACCAATGCCCGAGGCTTTCAAGTAGCACAACAGACTGAATCGCATCAGCTTTTCAAGGTACTCCGCACTCTTGAGGCATGCTCATCCCTCGAGTTGTTTTTTCCTGCTCACTGGCATCCCTTTGGCCTCGCAATAATGAGATAAGCAGAGACCATCAGACTTTCGGCGCATCATGCATCCATCCCGTTTACATCGAGCATGCGGTGGCAGAACACCCTTTACGCTCCTGTAGTGGCTCCAACAGTATCCCTCAGATCCTCCCTGTGCTCGCTTCTGACACCTTTCGTATTTACAACCTGTAAATTTCCTGGCCACCTGAACTCCTTTGGCCTCGCGGTAATGAGATGAACAGAGACCACCAGAAACTCGGTGCTTCATGCATCCATCCCATTTACATCGCGCCTTCAATGGTAGAACAGGTTCCTTTACGTACCTGTAATGGGACACACAATATCCCTCAAGTCCACCCTGTGCTCCCTTCGTACATCCTTCATACTTGCAAGCTGGGTGTGGTGCAGTTGGATGCTTAGCCTTGTTTAGTACTCGAGAATGAAGGACGCAGTATCCGTCACGCCCGCCTACCCTCGGCGTCACGCACGCGGGATATCTGCAAATCTTCCTAGGTGGTGGTTTACCGGTAACAGTCCGGTAGTGAGCTGTGCACAAGTTATCATAGTAGCCTGTTTTTTCGCAGCCGATGAAACAGCAGATTTTTCGTTTCTTTCCCGTAACAATTCCGAAGTGCCGTGTGCAATACCCTTGCTTGACGCGTAAATTTTGACACCCGTCGTATTGGCATCTTGGTGATGGGTTGATCCCAAGAATAGCCTCAGAGTGAGGTATACAGTATCCGGTCGAGTAAAACTTGGTCTTGTGGCAGTCAGGTACCTGACTGGGTTGTTACTATGGTGTGTAGTGACGACACAAAAACACATACCTCGCAGGTGTATTTTTTCGGGCCGCCCGTTACCGAATAGTAGTGTGCCCGACAGTACCCTGAGAATCCTCCAGCAGGTGCGTGGGAACAGCCAGAGGTTTTGCAGGTTAGCCGGGGCTTTGGTTGACCAGGGTTTTCCATTTTCCAATGACGCGAACAGTAACCTGTCAAGCTCCGTCCAGCCCTCTTCCTACAGAAGAAGTATGCGCATCTGCCCTTCTGAGAATTAGTCGCCGTCGGACAAAGCCTTTGCAAGAGGCACTCCAACTCTTCCAGGGCCGGTCGTCTTGTTCGACGGCTAGTTTTTGAGTACCCTAGAAGTCCGCGAATCGTTTGAGGGTAGAACTCCGGCGAGACCAGAAAACCGTCTCTGACGCTGACTGAGATAAGCCTCATTAAAGTGCCGACAAGCGCTGCATATGGTTCGTCGATGCATTGCTTCTGAAGAATTGTTTCCCTGGACATAGCACACGAAGTAGCGTAGATCGGAGTGGATATGCCAGACAAGGCCGCCGCAAGATTAAGAAGATAATCTTGATGGCAGGCTTGACTATAAGTTGAAAATCGTACCGTGTGCTCGGGATGCTGTGCGCATATAACAACGCGGGTCATGTTCTTCTCATCCTCGGAAAGAAGATAAGCATGGCTAGGAGGAACACCGAAACCGGGGAGCCCGACCTCTACGGCCCTCGGAAACCGCTGAAGAAGTCGTTTCTCATTGGAACGTCCAACCAGGAGAACGACCGGCGCTTCACTGACGTCCCAAAGCCAGTCAGCAAAGCTTTTGTGAGCTTGGCATAGGTCAAGACCGTAATCCTCGGGCAGTCGAGCGCGTTTATTCGCATTCTTACTTTGGTACGTTGATTCGCAACGGAAAGATGCTTCGGTAACGAAGACCTCTCCGTGACCGATCAAGCCTTTTCGCTCAAGAAGAGCCATAGAGGTGGAATCGGGATCACCGCAGTACAACTGGCCCTTCCATCTAGCAGTGCCAACCAAGTGGAGTGGCGGATAATGACAGCGGACATGCAAGGGTGAGTGAAGGGATCCAATTGGGCACACCAGATGTCGCGGTGAACTAGCTGATATGGCTGTCTCCTCGGCCACGAAACCTTGAAACCGTTGTTGGATGATAGGGTCTACCAAGGCGACAGATCTGAGAGACACCTGGGTTGTCCTGGGCCATTTCAAGAGCCGTGTGATCTCCTCGCGATAGGTGGAAACGCCAGGGAGCCCTAGGAAATGTTCGACTAGTATCACTTTTTGGGTGCTATCAAGTTGCTGTGGGGACGGCTGAGAATCCCGAGCCATGAGCTCCAAGGTTCCGGACATGATGATTTGGCCTCGAAGATTCTGGTTAAGATCAATTGCCGTAAGAAGCGAGTAAGAGTGAGAATATAACGGACGTTGGCTAGGCACAGTGTGACCGGAGGAATCAAGTCGCATTCAACTGACAGAGATGATTCTCTGCTCTCACCGACGGGAATTCGCAGGATCTCACTCGCTTTTTGAGCTGGCCTCCCCGCTCGCTGAAACACATCGGCGATACGCTTCTCCAGCCCATTTCAAAGGTTCTTCTTCACTAATTCAATCGCTGAATTCCGTCCGCATGGGGACGAATGGGGAAAGTTTTGGGGGGTTTTCAAGATGCAGGCCGCAGCTCAAAAGCCTGGCATGCTGACCCGAGTACGCCATACCCTAGTATCCTTTCTGACCAGAAAGGCAAACCGAGTGCCATGATAGTTAGGACAGACTTTTTTTTTTTTTTTTTTTTTTCTTCTCACGTACCCAGTTGAATATCCAGTATAGTTAATTATCCAGTAAACACACTTAATCTGCGTGTGTAACTCTGTTTTGTTGAGAGTCTCTCAGGGTGTAGGACAGACTGTTGATATTATATGGGTCTCTCAAGGTTGCGGAATGGGTGTTGGCTAGAGCTTAGAAGTCTTTCATTCGAAAGAAAGTTCCAGGTTGCAGGGGAGGAGTCGGGGCACCACGCCTTCCAATCCCTGATCTCCTATTGGCGTACTGAGCGGGCCAATCGGTGCCCTGCGGCGATTCGTTATTCCGACCCAGTACCATGTCCTGATCTCATACTCATTACCATCCATGTACCCTCCTCAATCTTCCAGCCTTCACCACACGTCGCTCAAGTGGTGGCCGGAGCCAAACTTGACTTGCAGCCAAAATGCCACACGATCCAGGCTCCGCGCGCCATGTGGATAAAAAGATGAAGATGGTGGGCCTCGGCCGTTTGCGATGGTACTGTACACCCTGCGACAAGCAGTGCCGAACCGAGAATGCGTTCAAACAGCATACCCTCTCCGAGTCCCACGTACGTCGAATACAGAACATCGGCAACGTGAACGACACTATCAACAACATTTCGCAACAATTTCAGGCCGAATTCCTCGATCAGTTACGTACAAGCCACCGAGAGAAAAGCGTGCATGCGAACCGCTTTTACCAGACCTACATTGCCAACAAACATCACACTCATCTTAACGCGACACGTTGGCACTCGCTCACCGATTTCGTCAAGTTTCTCGGCCGCGAAGGGCTCTGTCGCGTTGAGGAGAAGGACGATGGACTCTTCATTGCCTGGATCGACCGTTCGCCGGAAGCCCTTCGCCGAGCGGCGGACTCGAGGAAGAGAGATCAGGCAGAGGCAGCCGATCAAATGAGGGAGGAAGACTTGATCCAAGCACAGATCGCAAGGGCGCGTGCACAGACTAAGGTGACTGCCGCGGAAACCACGCCCGAGTCTGCCTCTACATCTATCGAACCCGGCCGTACGGTCGGCTTCCAACTGCCAACCATTCGCAGCTCGAAAGAAGAGGGTAAAATGAGTCAAGGAAAGAAGCCCCTTAATGTTTTCAAAACAGCCAAGCAGTCGACGAAGAGAAAACGGACTGATTCACCAGGTTCGGTGGCACCAACTTGACATCTGTGAAGGAAGCACCTTCAACACAGCCTCGATCAAAGCGATAGAACGCCGACTAGGGCAACACACTGCGGTTATGTTACGGCCAGTGATATCACTGTAAGCTTAGGGAGATTCTGAGGAGGGAACATATACAACAGGAGAGACCTGGGCTACGGCTGTCCTACATGTCCATGCGATATTTCTCAACGATGGTAAAGTAATGAGATCGAGGGCTGGCACGCCAAATGAGAAAGAACGCCATGTCGAGAGGCCGACAAGTCTACGGGTGACGTGGTTGCAGTACCCAAGAGACATAACCCTTTGCCTTTCTAGGTAGGCAGATTACCGCAATGCATGAATACATTGTCCGATTATCGGGAAAGACTACCTTAAACCTCAAGATAACCAATATCTGTGAAAATGGAAGAGGTCCTCACTCTCATATAGCCGCGTATTATGCTCGCCGTTAAAGACAGCCTAGGAAACAGGACGAACCACTGATGGCAAGCAATGCCACATACTCAAGGCCAGGATCTTAGAGTGTGGTAGGCTGGGACAGTATTTTATCTGCGTTAGCCTCTGTGTAGAGATGCTTAGGTAGGAAGGTTGAAGCTGAAATGATACCAAGCATTGGTTCACCCAGCTCACATTCTATCACCTCTCGTCCGGGCAATGCGGCTACAGCTCAGTCTCTACACTAGCAACGGGTTTGGATGGCGAGAATTGTCGGGGGTGACTACTGAGGGGAACTTACGAAATGTATTGCCACGAGACTCCAACTCGGATGAGCCACAACGTCGCTTTAGACATGCATGCTCAGCTACGCGCCATGAGTTTAGCACTCGTCCTAGCCCTACAAAGACTTGAACATCGGGCTCTAGTAAGCAAGCACTACATCTGTCCCAGCATCTGAAAGGTGTAGGATGTCGTTGCGTCCTTTCCCTTTGAGGCTGGGCTTCCGTCCAATCGACCGGCCAGTCTGGAACCTCCTCCTTAAAGCCCTCTATTTTCATAAAACAGGATTATCCATCCACTCACCCGACTGAGATCCCGAATTGATCGGACTGCTACACTGGAAATCGTTGTGTGGCATTTCGGGGTTTGCTCTTGGCTTACACTACGCTACTGTACTCTTCGAAGGATGGCTTGCTAAGTAGCCTATCCCAAAACCTGCGTTTTTGAATCAGCATCAGACCGGGTTTCTGTCTCCGATGGTACCGGGACAGGGAGCCCATGATGCTTGTTTACGACGCTGCGCTGATGTCAGAAGTGAGCTTGACGTTGGGAAGCGAGACAGCATCTTCTATTGGCTAAGCTACTGTGACTTTGTCTTGTCGATTTTGAAGGGGGGTCTGGCGCATCTTCGCTCTTGTGTTGCACAGGCTCCAGACTTGGCTGTTGGTCGCTTAAAACCTCTCTGCACGATACGATACGCCCTCGCCTGACATGCTGGCAGTTCTACCTCGCTCACTAACTACAGAACATCATCGCTTCTCTTTCTACTTTTCCAGGGTCATAGACTACTTGAACGGAGAAAAGTAAACAGAAAGAAAAGGGCGATGCCATGATCGAGGAGCAAGAGCTCCAAGTTCTAGACCCTCGACAAGTGCCTTAAGCGGTTTTTTAATGTTGATGAAGACTGATCATGTCCGTTTATATTGCGTTTTGAGATGTGTTGCCTGTGAATTTGTCCAAGCCCCAACTGGCGTCGATGAAAAGCTTCCAGGTTCGTATCCCTCTCTCACCAGATTTCAAGTCCTCGTATTTATAAAAAAAAATGTAGAGAGCGCTTGCGACCAAAGGTGTGAACTTTCCAGCTATCTTTCTCAGAATGTGTATACAAGTTGCCAAACCGCCAGTGCGGTCGTTCACTTATTCCTCTTTTCCCGTCTTTCGCAAAGATGACCCCGAATCACTAGGTCCAAGGTGGCCCGTTTCTTCCAGACAAGATGCGCGTCCAGTCTCTCGCCAACGAGGGGAGCGATTGCTACGCTCGCTGCAGCGACAGATGTGCATTTTCTTGATGAGTCGTCAATTTCAACAGCTGTCTACTAGGAGGTTGATGTGATGATGCTCCTTTCTTCCTTCATCGTGGCAAAGAGAGGAGTAAAATATGCCCACGAACGGCACGCGGAAGTTTTGGGCGTGATTCAGGAAAACAAGTGTCTTTCTTCTTAAATCCTCAAAAACGGCGTACCTCCATCCATGCCAGAATTGTTGCAGAATCAGGTTTCCTGACGGCTCCAGTGATTACATCAAATTCTATGAAAGCGCAGCAACAGTGCCATTCATTTACCAGGCTGTCGGGCCATCGCCAACCCAACAGCATCTCACCCTGAATGCTTGTCTTCACGACACACTCGTGGGTACTAAAAGATGACAAAAGTCCGAGCTGGAGTTGCATTCAAATCTCCAATCTCCCCCAACCTCTCGCGATCAATAATGGAGCAACGTCGATGGAACATGGGATACGAGAGCCAGGGAGCGGCGGGCGGGAGTGCCTAGAATGGGCTCTATCTCGCTTCTTTTCACTGCATTCGTCCCCGTCGAGGTCTGCTGAAGCACTGCGTTGCAACCGTAACCCGCAAAAATCTCGACCGGGAAACCGCCTGTCCGTGGGTTGGTTCGCTGGTTCATGGTTGCTTACTGAGCTTAGCCCCCCGCTTCTGACAGGGATGTCGGCGAAGAGCCAGTTGATCCTTTCCTCTCGAGTGCCGGAGATATCAAAAACCTCGGGACCGAGATTGATGAAGATCTTGTCCAGATCTCTTATTACAAAAAGACCGTGACTTACCACAGCCACAAATCGGATGTGGATAAACCACCCAGGCCTCGCAGGTTTTTGCCCATACGAATCCTTCCAGCTCTGAGACTCGAGTAATCAAACAGCCCCCCCAAGGCTGGTTACATCAGCTACTTCGCTACTGCACCACAGTGATTAATCGCAGCCAATGCCGAGCCTTGCCTTCGAGACCCCCCTGATTGCCACCATTTGCTGGTCCAACGAGCTGAGCGCAGACGCGCCGGGGGTTGCAACGGGCAGACACTCGATGGTCGTCTTACGCTTATGTTTGGGGGCTATCAATTAGATGTTGGCGATGACAACGGGAAGTCGAAGAGGTCAAGTCAGTTGCAAGGATGCTCGTTAGGTGCGGGCGAGCGAATGCTTCGCCTTCTGGGCCACAGCCTAGGGCTAGCCCGCAGTAGTGCTGCTGCAGGTCGAGCAGGCGGGTGAGCTTTCCGCCTTGGGTATCGGAGGGTATGGAGATGAGCATTCGGTGTCTGGACCCTTGAATGCCGTCAATCCAATATCCCTGTAGGGAGATTGATAAACCCGGTCTTCCCCCCCGGATCACGATCTCGTCCTTCATCTTCCATTCTCTTCGTGTTCGTTGAACGTCGGTCAACTACTAGGTCTGACTGAATGGAATCTCCGAGTACTCCGCAGCAGACTGCCACGCGATTTCGACTGTGAATCAAGCATCGCCCGGCTGCGGGGTGTTCTGTCGTTTCCGCTGCCTTTTAACCACCGCCGCCATGGCGCGGCCGGTCTTGAAGATCGTCCTTGGGGCGATGCTTTCCTCTCCGGCAACGTGTCTCATGTCGTGGTGGACGGAGCTGAGCCCTCAGATCGCGATGCAAGATCCTACAACGCTCAAAATCCTTCATAGCGCGTGCAATAGCAACTCCACACCCATATTCCCCACGGACGGAAAGAATGCATTCGACTTGCAGAAAACTCCTCGGAACGGTTCAGCGCTCGCGGGAGCGGGATGGTATGATACGGCACAGTTGCTGACGATGGTTTGTTTGAGCGGCATCCGGCCACGCCCTGCTACTTACTGACGCGTCACAACAGGCATCGATCTTCTACCAGACCGAGGACGGGTCGATCGTCAACGGTTACTTTGAGTGCGACATGTCGACAGGCCTCTATGACAAGAAAGGAGAATACACCATCTCGTCTACGGCGAATGTGAAATCCATCCATGACGAGACGGGTCTCGCGGTCGAACTGCTGGGTTCGGAAAATGGATATCGCGTATTCTTCCATGACGAGGACAAGAGGGTTAACGTCATGGCGTACACGGTCAAGGAAGACTGGCGGTGGAAGGGCCGAATCTCTCAAGACCAGGCGAACTCGACGGTGCTGGCCTCTACACACTCGGGTCAGCTGAACATGTCTGTCGTCTTTCCCAAAGACGCTGAGACCCTTGAAATCTCGAGATACTTCAAAGATGAAACTTGGCATCTCGGTCCGTCTTATCTTGCCCGTTCTGTTCGCAGCGAAGTGCTAACATGCCCTAAGCCACGTTGCCTCGTCCTCTCACCAACGACACGCTGACGAATAACACCGACGCAGCCGACATCGTCGTCAACTCGTCCCTCACGCCAAACCTCACATTGACGGCCTGGCCGACAAACTTGACGCATTTGGTCGCCTCCGTCGACGGATCGTATGTCAGGAGTCTATTTTACCTCGGAACCGATTCCAAACTTCATCAGGTTTCAAACATCAACTCGGAATGGACAATGATGTCAGAGCAAGACGAACGCCTTTGGCCCGTGGCTGACGAGGCCGGTGGCGCGTTGACGGCGACGAATAACTTCGACACGAATGAAGTGTGGCTTTGGTACCGCTCCAACGGCAGCTGGGTACAACTTTACCACGGCACCGACGGCCTCTGGACACAAGCCAGCGTAGTTCCCAGCTTCAACGCGACAAAGACGGCCGAGGACGATCCGAGCGGGACATCAACAGCATCGAGCGCAACCGCCAATCCGTCAGTCTTGTCCACTGGAGCTAAAGCTGGCATTGGAGTTGGAGTCACTGTGGGAGTGATTGGCTTCGCGGCAGTAGTGGCACTGTTTTGTGTGCGGAAAAGACGGCAGCAAAGGGCCTTGGAAGAAGCACGCCTGAAGGAAATCGAGGCTGCCAACGGACACATGTCTCCCGGGAATAGCCTTCAAGGATCCGGCGGAGTGGGGCCGTATACGGAGCACGGGAGCCCAGAGAATCCGACAGAAAAGCTCGGAACGCAGATACTGGAGGCCGATGCGACACAGCCGCCACAAGAACTGGATGTAGGCGAAGTGTACGAGCTTGTCGGAGAAGGACACTTGGGAGAGATGGACGCGACAGGGCAGAACGGTGCGAGGAGGAGCATTGGGGGCTGGAGGGAGACGCAGGAGGAAAGGTAGCAAGGCCCCGAGCCGCACCGAACGAAGTACGAATAATGACCGCAATGAACCAAGTCCTTGATCGGCCGTTTCCCCCGGCGGCAAGGTGAATGAAGGCGAACCCTTGACGGAAAGACTCGTTCGATGTCAAGGTAGCACCGGCTCGCCCGTCACCACCAATGCTTCGCGTAGATTGATTGCGGTGATGGTGTTGCGTTCCTGAACCATAATTTCTGGAGTTCCGCAGCTTTGGAGGCTGTTAGTTTCAGCTACCCGCCCATCACGAAGTTGACTCCAGCCCAGGGGCATGGGTCGAGAAAAAGGGGAAGTTCCCGCGCCTACCGAGCGCTAGAAAGATGTAGGGCTGGTCTGTTCCAGAAGCGTTGCTCAAGTTCTTCTGACCAGAGGCCTGTATCGATTTCCCCATTGCGTGTACGGCGACATGGCGACGCCGAGCTGCGGCTGACGAAGCGGGCCACTTCTGACATTGGGGGCCTGTTGGTGTGGTGGACGGTGACCAGGGTGATTGTATGGAGCTTTCTTGCAACTGGCCAATGAAGAAACGTAGAAGGCAACTGTGTCGTAGAGGCAGACATGGCATTCTCAAATAGTGACAGCCGGGCTGTGTCTCATGATGGTGTGGGAGGTCACCACCTGCGGGAGGAACTCGTGGACGAGCCGGATGATGTCCTGACTCTGTTCAGGGTCCCCATGGATGTCGGCTCAGCCCAATCAGCAGTGGGTTCGCGGGCAGCTCCTAATCCATCATGGGTTGGAGCGATAGACGAGGGGAATGGAGGGTCGAGAAAACAGATGGAAAGCGGCAAGATGAGCGTGTGATGTGCGGACGAAGGAGCTTGTCTTCGGTTCAGACCGTCGGGCTCGTTGACAGCTGGGCCGGTCCTGGCGATCAGGCTGGAGCGGGAACCACGATATCCTGGTCCGATCGGTTCAGACAGAACCCAACTGCGGAGTGTCTGGCAGCAAGCGGCGCGGACAAAGAGACTATCGGCAGGTCTCTCTCGAGGCCGGTAAAATGTTGGTTCACTTGTGGCTGAAGTTGCGCATGTTGGGTGAGGTGCAATACTGCGCAGCTCCAAGCCGGTCAGGAGAAACGTGGAATGCGACTTAATGATGGAAAGCTTCTGTTTAGAACAGGGAAACCGGGGCCGGGATCAAGGTGAAGAGTCTATCCAGGGAGCATCCCCGGCAGTTGTCAGGATTCCTGAATTGGGTTTGAAGAGTGGAATTGGCCGGAGCGGCAGGTAAGGTGTGAATGAAGACAGGTACCTTAATATGCCAACTTACTCGCAACATGTCGCTGGATTTCTAGTGTCTCTGGTGCTGTCCCAAAGCTGCCTTGGCGTGTGGAAGGGAGCGACGAAAGTGGGCAGAGAGGAGGGGCATGGCCGAGAGACGATGGAAAGGCGACTTGCGAGCGGGAGACGCTGGTTGGTGTGGATGCAGAATTGCGTCAGTGTTTTTTTGGTGATGGGCCGGAGCAGAAGTTGACAGCGGGGGGGCTGGGCGAGGAGCTGTGAGTGGCCGTGGAGGGGCAGGAGGGGGAGGGGGAGGGGAAGGCAGAGCAGCAGGTAGGCAGGTGGTCACTTCCTTAGCGTAAGACTAGAGCACCGAGGTGAGCAAGCGACGACAGTGGAGAGACACAGAAGGAAGGAAGGAGGGAGCTCCGGGCTGCCTGGCTTCCCTTCCACTTCCATGTGATGAGAAAGTGAGAGCGAGGAAAAAAAAAGTTGGAAACCACGACCTCACCTCACACAGACACAGCGCAGCGAACTGGATCCACTTTTCCAATCGTCTTAGCTTCTTCCCGCTCTTTCCTTTCCACTTCCACAATTAGGACGGCAGGGCAGGACGGACCACACTCACGACCTGGACGCTGGACTCGACTCCCCTCCCTCCCCGTCCCTCCCTCACTGCCCCCCCTGTTTCATCGGCTTCCCAGTAATAGCAACAACAGAATAAGGACTAAGGATCTAAATCAGGTCTTTCGCGCAGGTGAACCAGCTTCATGCGCCGGGCAGCACGCAAGACGAGCTCTTTTTCAGGGACACGAGGCTCCATTGTCCCAAACCTGGGGTGGCATTGAAGATGTAAGATGGAACGCTGGTGGAAGCAGCCGGACAGGCTGGAGAGACTGGAGAGACATGGAAGTTGACAACTATTCAAGAGTAGAACTTCAATACCCATCTAAGGCATTTTACTTGGATATCCATATGTCATATGCAGTATGCCGTATGCTGTCTGCTGTCTGCTGCATGCTTTTGCCGTCTGCCTGTCGTGTGTCATCACAAGTACCAAACATCTTCCCTCGTCCATTCAGAATCCTGAATTCGAGCCGCCAACAGCTGGTGGAAACTCGAGCTGGACTGGACCTCGGACTGGCCTATTCTTTCTATTTGCGCCCTGCCTGCTGCCGCAGCGTCTAGACCTGCAAGTCACAAGTCAGGACCCTGTTCATTGGGCAGCCGGGAGATCGGTGAGAGCAGCAGCGCCCATTTGCCTGTTGCGCAACGGACCTTCGTCAGGGCCCAAGAGGCGAACAAGCACTCAGCCTGCACCGCCGCCAGTGCCCAAGTGGATGCCTCGAATGCATCCAAGTGGATGATGAGGTTGAATCGACGAGATTGCCTCAAGTCTTCTCTGCATCTTCTGTGCCTTTCCGCTGCCTACCGCCGCCGTGGTGCTCGTCGTCCTCTCGGCTTCTCTCGCTCTGCCCGTCATCCACCGCAGCAGCAACCTCACTCTGCCTCTGCTGCTCCCAAGTGCAACCTTGCTTTAAACTTCGTTGCTTTTGTTTGGCCCAACCCGGCACAGCCTGCATCATTGACTCCTAGTTCCAGATTGCTGGAGCCTTCTGCCGTCCGCCTGTCCTCGTTCTTGCTTCATCTGACTGGGCAGGCAGCCTTCGGTGCAGCAGATCCGCCCGTAGGGCTTCCTTCCCGTCCAACGAACCCAAACCCAAACAAACACAGACCTGTCCCTAAGGTGCAATCTGTTGAATCACTCGAGAGTCCATCGTGCCCTCCTCGCCCCTCGGCACTCACTCATCCAAAGAGCACAACGCTGCCCAAAATCCGGGGCCTCAACACCACACCCTCGATCGGCTTTGCGACGACATCCCTACCGTCCCGCTACCCGCAGCAACATAGACAAAACGTCGGGAACACCCCTGCTCAGTGACAGCAGACAGCGGTTCACCGCGCGGCGCACGCCCACAGTTGGAAGAAGTGGACAGAACCTACGAGCCAGCATCCAGCAACCTAACAAGCCCGCAATCCAGGCCGCTGCATCGCGCAAACCCGGCCAGCCCCTCCCATTTCCATCACTGCCCTCTTCTTCCTGTTCCCGCCCACCTCACCACCACTCAACACCACTCCCTCACTCACTCACTCCCGCCAGTCCGTCCCTCCCAGTCCTGGTCCCAGTCCCAGCCCTGGTTCACGTCCACATCCACATCCACGGCCCCCTCCATCATCCACCACCCATCCTCCCCTCCAGCCCAAGTCCCAAGTCCCCCACGAACGGACGGCACACGCAGCCTGCTTCTCCTGCCGGTCTATATCACCTGTCGGTTGCCTTTATTACATACCACCTACCTACATACGCACTTACATACATACCCAGCTTCTGCTGCTGTGGTATGACGACGTTGCTCCCACTCTGACTCTTCTCTTCCCTCTTCCTCTCACTCACTCTTCTTCTCTTCACCCCCTCTTCTCACTCCCAGCCGGCTAAGCTCTAGCTCGGTCCTCTGATTAAAGTCCCATCCTCCCTACACTTCCGTCTTGCCGCTCACTCCTCAGCGCCGCGAGGGAAGTCTGGCTCTTTTCTAACCCATTTCCCGGGCCACTTCATTTGTTGCGCAAGATACCCGTGTCTGGTCACCTTAGTGTTGCCGACTCTCACGCTACCCTCTGCGCTACACGACCGCCAAACGGCTTACTACCCCGCCATTCATCCCACCTGTTCAGACAAACTCCCCCAACAAACAACCACAAACGCCTTTGCTGCAGCTTCCCGAAACGATAAACGCTTGTCGTTTTTCTTCCTGCAAAAATGGCTTACCGGTCCAACGAGTTCGAAGACCGTTTTTACGAGCCCCGCCGCGAGAGGGATTCCTCGAGCCGAGTCGCATTCAATGACGTCGAAGTCCGCGACAGGCCTCGTGAGCGCGAGGGCGACCGCCTCCGCTTCTTGCGTGAAGAGCGCGCTCCCGAGGCTGGTGCCATGGTTTTGAGCCGCCGCGAGGTTGAGTCGAGAGAGCTCTCAAGGCCTCGCCAGCGCAGTCCGAGCCCTGTTTACCGCGAGCGTGTCATTCGTAAGGCTCGCAGCTCGTCTCCCCCGCACCATCACCACCACGACCAAGAGCTTGAGCGGTCAAGAGTCCGCATCTCTGAGCGCGAACGGGAGGTCCGCAGCCCTTCTCGCGGCCCTCCTCCCGAGCTGATCCGAGCTCGTTACGTTGAGCGACAACGCTCGCCATCTCCTCCACCTCCGGCCAGAGAACGCAGCCGTGTTGGTGTGCGCATCGTGGAAAAGGAAAGAGAGCGGATCCCGTCTCCTTCACCCTCGCCTCCACCTGCACCTGCCCCTCCTCAGGTCATTCGTGGACCGACGATTGAGAGAGAAGTCATTACTCACTACCGCGATATTGACCATGGTAAGCACCGGGAAACATTGACAAAAATTGGTATGAATCAAATATCTAACTTCGGCCAGGTGTCACTCGGGTCCCTAGCCCTCCCCCTCCTCCCCGCCCCGCACCTCGACCTATGACCCGGACCGAAGACCGGGAGCTGGACATCGACATCACGACCTCCCGCAACAGGACCGACATCGACATTCACCGATCAACAAGCCGTCACCGCTCTCCTAGTAGAGAGCGCCGGTCACCCGCCTTCAAGGACAGCAGAGACCTTGTCATGAGCACCGACCGCCTGCGTATTGATGACCGCCAGTACTTTGGCTCCCGCCGTAGGGCTCATTCTGCTGCTGCCCGCACCCCCGTCGAGGAGGAGGCTGAGTACATCACCTCCAAGATTGATCAACGGGGCAAGATGGGCGAGGCCTGGGGTGGCGCCACGAAGGATTGGACCATCGTGGATGTGCCTCCCGGAACCGAGCGCGTGCAGATGGATGGCGTCGGCGGTGGCTCTGCCGAGGTGACCTGGCAGCGCTACAACGGAGTGAGGCGAGCCAAGTTCGTTCCTGAACGCGATGGCGCCCCTACTCCAGTCCCGGCTCCGGCCCCCGCCTTGCCCTCGCCCAGAGACTCTCGTGATCGTCTCAGTGTCCAGGTTTACGACCGCGAGACTGAGATTGACATCGAGAAGACAAAGGAGCGTCGTGCCCCTCCCAAGAAGCGTAATGAGATGTGGACCGAGATCACCAAGGACCTTGTCATTCGGGACGCCATCATCGAGTTGGGCTACGACTTTGAGGAGACTGAATATTTCTTCTACATTATGCAATACCTGAAATACGTAAGTTTTGTCTCCTGCACAGTTCACGGCTGTCGCTAACCATCCACAGGACGACGTTTTGGAGCTGGTCAAGGTCTCGGATGAGATCCGCCAATTCCGCAAGCACCGTGTGCGCGAGATTGAGTACGAAAAGGAGTGGCGCGACGACTGGGACCGCCGCCACGGACATCACCACCACCACCGCCTGCCTAGCAAATATGACGATGAGCGGGTCTATGAGCGCGAGGTTGTTTACGACAGCGCAAGAGAACGTCCCAGACGGTGGTAAACGTGCAGCACATGATGATTTACGGATATATAAATGCGGTTGCCCTGGCACCTATCCAAGGTGTGAGATCAGCGGGCGGTAAGGCGCTCTACAACGGATTCGGACTACAGAACATGTCATTTCGGTATGGGATGTACCGGCATTAGAGAACGGATCTGCCTCGGGGGGCTGTGTGTCTTCTTTTCTCATTTTACCCATTTACTGGCTTTTCTGCCCGGCACATGTGTAACGATTTACGAACACTACATAGCGGCGGAGAATAGGGCGGAGTTAGATTGTATTAGGACCAATAACGATTTATGACACAACTGCTTGCTTGCCTGTCTGTGATTCAATACGACTGACCCAATTGCTGGTTATTCTATTAGTCGTTGACATAGACGATAATAATACCGGCCAGTGTGAAATCAGAACTTGTCAGTAGGTATATTGCCCACGCAATACCTGATGAACAACTGCTTCATGGTTGAAACCCATTACAATGTCTGGTAGGTAGCATCACCTGCGGACAAGTAGCTATTCAAGAACACGCAGGTATGTGACATGGCTTGAGTATACTCGCCCGTTGCTTCGAACAAGATGGGGTTTTGAAACAAAAAAACCTGATCTCAAGGGCCCTTAAGAGTGGGCCAAAAGCATGGCTCCCTTCGAGGAAAAGTGGCAGCGACGGCGAGAGACTTCTGCGTCCGCGGGTAATATATGTAAGTATCTTGGGTCGGATATGCCTAAAAGGCTTTTCTGTAAGAAGGATGGTGATACTCATGGCGGTACATTGTCCGCTACCTTGATAATATGAAATATCCCCCAGGAACACAGGTGATTTTTGTTTTGGGCTTGGACACAATGAAAAGAAGTCTGGCATGCGACAGTAATGTGAAAACTAACAGCTGTCCGGGTCCCATGGAGAGAAGATAAGGCCCGGGCTCGAGGAATGGACCTTCCCCCTTAGCTTGCCTTCCTTCCAATTACACCTGCTACTTCCACACTCATATCCCGCACTATGTGCCTGCCTGCCTTCCTTCCTTTCCTTCCTTCCATCAGACCCTTCTTATCAAGCTCTCAGCCTCGCTGCCTTCAACTAAGACTGATGAAGGGCCAAGTGGCCCAGAGGTATAAAGCTCTAAGTCGTTAGTTTGAACTTGGTATGAAATCCTATACAATGGTTTCGTAGGGTCTGCGGCTTCGAATCCCGCGCTTGAGCTTTTTGCATAATTGTTTCTTTTGCTTTACTCCTTCCTTCACTCCTTGTTTTCATCCCAGGGTCTTTGTCGTTCTTTTTGCCTGTTTTCAGCTGCCCAAGGTGGCATACTTCTCCATGGCCGATGTCGTCTCCGGGCTTTGGATCGATCCGGGCCACCGTCTCTCTCTCTGATCGGCATTTGTTTACTTCACAAACTTCACCATTCTAAACACTTTGTTACGTAGTCTTCAAAACGCCAAATGAAACCTCACGCGAGCGATCATAAATCAGAGAATGACACCATATATGGCAGTGGGAAATTTTCATCATCTTGATCTTGGCAGTTGAAAGTATCCAGCATTTCCCATAAAGAAACAGTACAAACTTTTTGTGGTCTTCTTTTCATGAGTTGCTCTCATCCGGGTAAACAAGTGAACAGTAGAAGCAAGTGGTAGTTGTACATCTTTCCCCCCTAAAGGTCCATCATAGCTGAAAGTAGTGTCGTCGCATCGGTGGGTATGAACTCGAAGAAACAAACGGCCGACAAGAGAGAGAGCGGCGGCTTCAGTTCCGGCAGAGGGGTTTCCCCTGGCCATTGAAACGCAAGAAACTCGTCAAACAAACGGCCACAGAGGAACGCCACTCAGGGATCACAATCGCTGATATGTGACTGTCTCCGTAGGCATGCCAGCTCGACAAACCTCACTTGCGAGCACGACCGCGCTTGGGCTTGTCCTCGGCGGCGGCAGCAGGTGCAGCAGCAGCCTTCTTGCGACCCTTGGGAGCGGCCTTCTTCGGCGCAGGCTTCTCCTCTTCCTCCTCCGACTCAGGGGTAGCCTCTGGTTCGGCCTCAGACTCCTCCTCAGACTCCTCAGCCTTGGCCTTCTTCGTAGCCGCCCTCTTGGGAGCAGTCTTCTTCGCAGCAGCGCCGCGCTTGGGGGCAGGCTTCTCCTCTTCTTCCTCGGACTCCTCCTTAACGGCGGACTTTCGAGCTCCACGCTTGGCGGCAGGCTTCTTCGGAGCCTCCTCCTCCTCGTCGGACTCTTCCTTGACGGCAGACTTGCGGGCGCCGCGCTTGGCCGGGGCTTTCTTGGGCTTCTCCTCCTCCTCCTCCTCCTCTTCGGCGGCAGCGGCTTTGGCAGCAGCGGCGGCCTTTCCACGCTTCGCCGGGGCCTTCTTGGGCTTCTCCTCCTCGTCCTCGGGCTCGGCCTTGGCAGCGGCCTTCTTGGCACGCTTCTTGGGCTTCTCCTCTTCGTCCTCATCGGCAGCGCCGGCGGACTTGCGACCGCGCTTCTTGCCGTTGGTGGCGGTGGGGGCAGGGGCTTCGTCCTTGGCCTCATCGCCCTCCTGTCAATGTGTAAGTCAGTGGAACTTCATGAGTGCGTGGGGGCTAGCATACCTCGCCATCGTCCCAGTCCTTGGGCTTCTTGCCGCGGATACCGCGCTGACCGGGCTTGTTCATCCAAGGGTCGCCGTTGAAGTCCTCGGCAGAGATGTGGCCCTGCTTAATGGCATCACGTATCTTCTGCTGCAGGTCAGAGTGCTCGCTGGGCGGGCAGTCAGCCGTATGTTCATCATCGGATGCCATTTCATGAAAAGAGCAATGAAAGGACGCATGAACTTACCCCATCTCGTCGTATCCGTCAACTGCGTCAAAGTCGTATCCGCCACCCCTCTCGACAATATCGCGAAGGTGCGAGATCTGCTCGCCAGACACGCAGCCCCTGTGCGATGAGTTGTTAGACCACATGTCGCAGCGCCATACTAGCTTGGGCATGGTCAAGAGATGACGAGTACGGAAGTGCTCAAGGAAGAGTGATTCGTCGGCTTACCAGTGCTTCCACCGCCAGGAGCCATGGCCCATGATCTCAGTCCAGGTGCCGAAGCGCAGCGAGCCCTTCATGCACTTTTGGGCCTCCTTCTTGCAGACGCCATCCTGACATCCGGCGCGATTGTTAGGCGACACCTCTATATCGCAAAAGAAAATGATTAGCAGTTACTAGGCGTGATGCGCCGAAGAAGAGAAGAGAGAGAAAAGAAATAGCAATTGGTGGTATATGGAAACAGAGCTTCTCCAAAGGTTGAGGCTCTCATGACGTAAGGTTCAGTCAGGTCAGGTAGCTTGACGCGTCCGCTTCCGACGCGACCGCTGCGCCCGTCGCCCGCCATGCGCCCGTGGCCTTTTTCATCGCTGCGACGAAGGAAATAAAACAATGAACCTACCAACACGATAATCAGGCATCTTCAAAACTTTGGATTCCGATCGTTCCGTTGATGGAAGAGAATGCTTGGGGTGATTTGAAAATAAAAGGGGGAGTTCGAGAGAGAAAAATCAGGGTTGGGAAGAAAAAGAAACGAGAAGGAGGGAAATGAAGGAGGGAAAGCTCGGGGAAGGCAAGCTGCAGCAGCGTAGCGGTCGCAAATTTCAATGGGAAAGCTGAGGTGGCAGGAAAGGGGGTAGTCGTCGTTGGTTTAAGGTAAGAGCTCCAGCGTATTTAGGTGCTATCCCTCCCCTGATTTAGGCAGGCAGGTGCCCCGAGCTTCCCGTAGCTCCAGCGGTTGAGGGCCCCCGGCGCAGCAGCCTAACGCTCGCCAGGCAGCCAGCGGGACACGGGAGGCACAGTTGGCGACCCCTGATCAAGTATGCTCGACACGTGTTGTACGGTGGAAGGGAGGAATGCAAGTGAACCGTCTTATCTTTGAAACAAACAACAGACACGTCAGATGCTCTTTCTTTGACAGACAATGGTCGAGATCGCGCTAGAATCGTACCAGGTATGCATAGGTAGACAAAGGCTACTTAATATTGCGTTCGTTTTGCATCGAATATCATACAGCTTTTGCATAAACCACCAACACCAAATCTCGGTGGCTCCCTTCTTCCCGGCTTCCTTATCGAAGCCCATGGCTACCTCCAATCCCAATACATCATAAACATGCAATCTCCCCCAAAACTCCAAACTACAAGAAGGGACACCAACCAATGTACATGGCCGCCAGGTTCCTGGGATCGACCGCCTGCTTGATCAACTCCTCCACTTGCCCCTCGACTCCCAGCGGAATAGGATCCGGACCCATCAGGCCCCTCACCTTCCGCTTGATACTGTCGACGACGAGCTGCGGCTGCATCCGCGGCGCGCCATCCGATCTGCGGCTTGTCTTCTTCTCCTTTTGCAGATCCAAAGTGGGGTCATAGATGAACGCCTCGAGAATCGTCATCAGTGTCTCCTCCTGTTGCCGCAGGATACCCAGCGTCAACTCGCTGCAGTGGCGGAAGGGTCCCTCGTATCCGTAAATGCCCATGGCAGCAACCATATTGTGTGTCAGACGGAAAGGCACCCTCTCCGGTTGTGCGAAAGTCAGTCCTTTATCGAACAGACAATTGAAGTCGACGTGGAAGATGCCGCCGTTATCGCGCTCGAGAAGGACATTCTCACCGTGGCGGTCACCCAGACCAAGAATGGTGCCGACCATCGACATGACTGCGCAAGAGCGGGTGTACTTGAGCCGAGCTGAGAACCAGGTTGAGGGATGAGGGAAGCGCTGCACGAACCAGTACTGCAGCACTGGCGGGAATGTCCCCAACACGCCCTCAGTGAAGATCTTGATATTGTTCGGCCCCGTCACAGCCTCGGACATCATCCTCTTGATCTGGTTATAGTCAGGATGGACGGACCGAGACTTGTACTGGTCTAAAAGGATCTCTCGAAGAGTCTTAAGCCCATCGACCCATTCAATGATGCCGCACTCTTCGTTGAGAGGCACGACAGCGTACGTCTTGATATACAATTGACGCCTGCTGGCCTCGGCGTCACGTTTGAGTGACCGGTTGATCATTCCGTTGAACTCCATTAGACGCTGATCCGTTCGCAGGTCGTCCTTCGGTTTGATCATGAGCATGTAGTTTTTGCCATCCGTTCCGCGACATGTCAGCCGCCTCGGTTTGGCGAGCGATCCTAGAACTAGGACCTCATCTAGGAAGGAGTCGATGGTGATAACATCCTGAGAGAATGCCTTGTGCTTCTTGACATTATCTGTCAATGTCGGCAATGTAGCTGTCAGACAAGACTCAATGGGGACCACTAGGGGGCAGGGCGTGCACTTGTGGTTGAAGTTGAGATCTCGCGTGATGCTTGCCACCGTCGTCCTGTTGCTCTGGAAGTCCCCGTTGTTGCAAGCCAGCAGAAGCTGCTCTGCGAGTTTCTCGCCCATTCTCAGTAGCTGCTTGAGGTCATAGCTGCTTCCTTCAACCTTCTTGGAGATCCCTTTCAGCGCTTGCAAGATATGCTGACCTCGCACTCGCCGCTCCGAAGCTTGTCTCGTGGTCATGATCCCAAATAAGCCCCAAAGTGCCTGTCGAGGATGTGACTCCACAACTTTGGTGACAATGCGTGTTAGACGTTCAAAAACAGCTTGGTTCTGGTGGGCAATTCTTGCAACGATCTGCGGGAGGGCCGTGTAAAATATGTAGGCCGGAAGGCGAGCGATGTATTTGTCGAGGAAGGCATGAAGGAGATTGAGCTGCTCCGTCCGCCTCCTATGGAGCTCACGGGACAACGAGACCTTGCCTTCGGGAGCCTTGTCCACTTGTGCTCCCAATTCGAGCCATAACGTCAAAATTCTCGGCAAGGTCTGGTAAAGATACTTGGTGCCATAGTTGAGTGATCGAAGATAGTTCTCAATAACCAGCCTGGCGATTTCGCCTTGAACAAAGGCGTCACTTTGCTCGTCTGGTTTCAGAGGCTTCTCGGTCTCCAGCAGCTTTTTGTAGTAGCGTCCTAGGTAGTAATGGCCCTTCTCCCATGATGAGTTTGTCTTGGGAGGCTGTTGATATTTAACGCGCAGAGCAGCGTTGTTCGTTTGGCCTGCCGCATCCAACCACTTGGCAAGCATGAGCTGTGCTCTGGCTGTCAGAAGTCTCTGCTGTGAGTCGAGGCCCCGAGCGGAAGAGGTGCTATTTGTTTGTGTCATGAAGTTGTTGGATTCGATGGCACCCTGGAGAACCTGAATCGCCTTGCGTGTGTGACCGTCCTTCCAAAGGAGTCGGGCATTCTCAATGACGGCGGCATTGTCTTGTAGTTGAGAAGCATGGAGCACTGCATTGAATGATTGGTGTGTGGAATTCGCCTTTCTAGCCAGACGTGCACTGGACAGCCATGACGAAGAGATGTCTGAGTCGCAAAACTTGGGCCTGGTAATTGTTAGAAGAGGCTCGTTGACGGGCATCGGGGTAACATACCGTGAGAGCTCCATGGCTGCTCTGCGAATTCCCAAGAGGTATTGTTTGTCATTGACATATGCACCTAGCACTTCCAATCGCCGGTTCAGCATTGTCAAAACGTCCTGGCGAGCATCATCATTCCCTTCTTGCATCCCAACAATGATTTCCAGATCGGTCAGTACGTGGCATCGAAGCCTCAGATCGTGGCAGGCTTGTAGGGAGGATGTCGCGGAATAAGTCATCGCTGAGGCAATCTTTTCCCTCATACTCTGCAACATTTGAGAGATTGCGACTCCCTCGGCGCCCTCTTGCTTCAGAGTGTTGAAGATCTGGCCAACGCTAACGTTGAAGTCTTCTAAAGTGCTGCCATGAAAACGGCTCGTGTACTTGGATAGAGTGTCCCATCGGCGGGTCGCCCAGGCTGCCTCGACCGCATACGGAACAATTTTGTTTTCCATCGACGGTTCCGTATGCATACCTTCAACATAGTTGAGCAGAACATCTACACTTCTTAGCTTATCTTCTTGAGAACGTACCGCAAGATACTCACCATGTTGTCCAGATTGTTTCAGGCAGTTCAGGAGGTCAACCTGTACGTCAATGTTGTTGGGCTCTTCTGCCAACTTGATCTCATACCACGTCTGAGCCGCCGTATATCTGCCCGCCTTCTTGTGACTGAGGATTTGTTGGTTTATATCGAGAACATGGAGGTGAGCCGAAATCCCCTCTAGCCCATCTGGCTCGTCAATCTGGGTGTATATATCCTGCAATTGCTCGAGGAGCAGCGTTCTTTGCTGGGGGTCGCTCTTCTCGACCTCCATTTGTTGGGCGTGTTGCTCGAGGTGGAACAGGGCTCTTGGATATTCCCTGCAGTCCATAGCTCGCTGGGAAATCAAGACCGGCGGAATTGTGCTCAGCAGGTCATCCACCCTTGCTATGGACGGAAGATCGCTGTCATTTTTGCGCCTAGCATTCTTTTCCTGCAGCCACCTGCTTGCATAATCAAGCACTCGGAAGACGGCCTATGTTCTGCTTAGCAAAGTCGTCACATATGCTTGGGATGGGCTGCCTCGTTACCTCACAGTAAAGCTTCGTATCCTCCCTCTCCGCGTACGGAGCATCTTCGGCAAGCTGGTGCTGGAGGATGCCAACCAGCTCGCCGATAATGTTGTCACGATCTTTCCGCGTGCTTCTGTTGCCAATGATGACGTGGAGGACCAAGTATGGAAGCAGGAACTCTGCTACCGCGACATCCTTGACCCGAATAGTACGAGCCAGCGGCCCGAAAATGAGATCTGCGTGCCAATTCTGTCCTCTACGCAAAAGATCCATGGTGAAGGAACGCATCCAATTCCCATACGGCTTACCCGGACGGAAGATGGGATACTCAACAGGCGCAGGCGTAACAGGTGTTAAGACGTACTTGGAGGTCAAAAATGGGGTCAGAGTCTCCCGAATGCCTTCAGGTAGAGTGAGCCATTTTCTGTAGATCAGATCGCCGTCTCTCATTCCCGTGCTTCGGAAGGCACATGCTGCCTTGATATCCACTTTGTCCAGGAGTTCTTGCATGGCAAAAGACAAGAAGCCTTGGAGTTTTGTGTCTGTCGTGGAAAGGAAGGCCTTGACCAGGATTTGCTCCAGGATGAAGAGCACAAAGTCCGTCGTCTCGTCTGCGTTCTCAAAGTTGTTCAATAAGACCATGGATTTCTGCTCTCTGACAGCCTCAATTCTATTAGAGTCAAGGCACCCGACCAGACCGATGCATTGAGTACATAGGCTAGCGATTTCGGGCTGCACAGTGCTGTACTCCGAAGCGCAATCGAGCAAGGCGCGGAGCAGCGTTGACAACACGGGATCCGGCTGCTGACCAATCGCGGACGTCTGTAGGGAACCACTGTGCTGTTTGAGGTATGCGACAAGCTCTCTGAGAGCCTGAAGCACAACGCCCGAGTTCTCGTGTGCCACTCGGGCTGCAAAGATGGCAAATGCTGTCCTGCTTTCGATGGGTTGATCTCGGCGCACTTTTTGGAGCTGAGCTTCCACTTCAGCCAGTTCAGGAATATGTGCCAGTGATGGCAACTTCCAGATGTACATCTCGATTACTGCACTGAAGTGCTTTATAATGGTGGAAATCAGATGTTTGGCCTTGATGCGCGTGTTGTCGTCAAACACAGGCCAATAATGATTGATAATGAAGAACGTCGTTTCCAACAAGACTTCAACATCCTCTTCTTCAAGGTAGGTCAGAAGGACCGCCCAGCAGGAAAAAGCCGCCTCTCTGAGCTCGTCCTGAGCAATGGCCGACAGAAGACAAGCAGCAATCTACAGGGATCAGTAAAGCAAACCAGTCTGATGGTCGCGTCAACTCACATGTGGCCGAGCAATGCGCACGTAAGACTGGCAAAGCTTGATCGCTTCCTCCAATGCTCGAATGCAACGTATTTGTTCCTCGGGAGGCAGGCATAGCCCATGAAAATCATTGATGACATCCGCTAGGCGAGCCATAAGGCCAAGCATGTACGCCTGGAGGAAACGACCGATGAGATTGCCCTTCTTGGGCTTCTCCTTGTTCGCGGCCATAACCAAGTTGCACATTGTGGTGATGGCATCGATAACCTCAAAATAAATCAGTAAGAATACGATATTTTCACAGCGTAAAAACTCACACGGGCCTTGCGGGCCTCGTCTGCTTCAGCCGCAGCTTTGAGTAGCTCGAGGACAACCATAACAAGTTCGGCCTGTATCACATCAGCCAGCGTGGTATCAGCGAGAGTTGGCGCAAACTCGACAAGCCTCGCCATGGTGAATTGCGCCACGTCCGGCACGTCTTGCACTAGAAGCAATCCGAGGACTGGACCGATATTGATAGAGTCCATCACCGGGAAACCAACATCCTTTTCCCCACGGGCCTCGGCAATCTTTTGGATCACATCCCTCTTCTTCATCAATACCAGCCATGGCAGAGCATGAGTTTGGATAAGGAGAAGAAACTCGTTCACAGAGATTTGCAAGATTTCGGCCAGCGACCGGCTGATTTGCGGTCGTGCCACCATATCTTTAACAGCGAAGTAGGCGAGATTTCTCCAGAAAGGCTCGAACAAGCGGCGTGGTGCTACATGCCGGGCAGCAGCTAAGTTGTTAATCTGGGTACGTCAGTCAAGATGGCTCAAAGATAGCACGAAGAACATACCTCATTGAAGGCACAGGAAGATATCAGACTGTTGCTGCTTCCGAGATATTCGAGTAACTGGTGCAAGACTATGTTGAGTTCGTCCCCAGTGACCACTCTAAGTGATGTCAATATCTCAGCCCAAAGATGATGCTGTTGTTGTCAGAGGTGCCTACCGTCCCAGCTGACTCCACGCCATTACCCCAGTCTCGTGAAAGATTACTGCATCCTTTTCCGATGCAGCTTTGAGAAGACCAAGCGCGTTCTTGCGATTTCGGTGTACGACACTGATGTCTATCGTGCTAGAGGCTGGTTTCTTCAAGAAGAGAGCCAAAGCCCGTCTGTCGAACAAAATTAGCCATGCAAGATGGGCAAGATAGGGAAGCATACCCTGAAGCGATGCGTATTTCTCTGATAGAGCTATGTAATCCTTGCAGACACCACTGCCCCAAAGGAGAAGTTTCGAGGTCAAACAGCTCAGCTTCATCTGTATGATTTATGATGCGTCTGAGGGCGATCATTGCCACTACTCTTGGCCTTCTGGAGTCCTTGAAGGAAGGGAGGTTGATGAGTTTTGTGAATATCGATTGGGCCTCTCTTTTAGTTTCTGTGTCAATAGTGTCGGGCCTCTTCGGCCCTTCGTCTTTGCGATCGCATACGTCACAAATGATCTTTCCGTCCTTTCCTGCGAATGGGCTGCCCGTTTGAGTGATCGCGTCCGCAGCGCAGCAAGTGCGGGAGATCAGATCAATGGCGAGGCATTGGCTCTTGAAATTGATATGTGGATAGGCGTTTCTAGAGAAGTTAGCCTCCCCCAAGGGAACCGGAGAAATACGACGCCTTACAAAAACTTGTGTTCCAGATTGCCTAGATCGTTCACAACTCCAAGAACTTCGTCGATGCGTGCTGTCAGTTCCACAAGTTCATTGCCTTCAGTCAGGACTTTTCGCCGCTTGGTCGCAGGCTCGTCATCGACTGTGACGCTTTCTATGTCATTTTCTGCAATGCCAAGACGTTCGACCAGAGTTCGTAATTCGGTGTCCGTGAAGCAAGCTGGCAGGGTTGCGTCGTCTAATTTTGAGGGTACAGTCGGTGCTGTTGCTTGTTTAAGGACACTGATAGAACGCTGCGCATGTCAGTGCTAGGTCAGAGAGTGCAGAGCATCAACGTACTGAAAAGTCACTTGGTTCCCCTAGTACGGGTACTTCGATGCAGAGCAGCTCGAGTGGCCAAACAACCTGAGGTGCTGCAAGTCTTCCGATCTCTCGGTCTACTAGCGACACTTGGGCAAGTCTCAGAAGTGCTTTACAGAGCGTTCTCCTCGCAGCTTGACTCGATTCATCTGGGCCTGCAATCTCATCCGGCCGTGCTGCGAGCTCGGCACACAATAACGCCAGAGAAGTGTACGCTTTCTGCGGGAGCAAGGCTTTCTTGCCTGTAGACAACTCGTCTGGAAGCAGGCCAAGGGATAAGTTGAGCAAATCAGCCTTTGCGCTTGGGGCAACGGGCTGCCATGTGTTTTGCACAGCACGTAGGGAAAGCAACGAGTCGAGCAACCATAGTCTCAGCTCGACAAACGGCGCGCGCGACAGAGGGCTCGAGAATCTAGCAATGGACGGGTGTGCGAGTGTTGATATTAGAGCTGCTGCTTGGCGCACGGCTTGTGACGCATGCGGGACAGCGTATGTAGTCTGTTGTACGAAGAGAATGCCAGGTTTTCCCAGGAGCAGCTCGAGTGTACCGGCAGGAGGAAGGCTCATGCCTATAGTCGCATCCTGTGCAGGGGCAATAGGCGCCGTCTCTTGTAGGCGAGACAGGAGAGCTGTGACCATTAGTCATCATGGTATGTTGACGCATTCTGGCGGGCAACTCACCATTGCTTGTTTCTCGCAGGTAAAGCAGCATGGACGACAGCAGCGCTCCCATTGAACCAACTCCACTCACCACCAAGATGATGAACCGAAAGAACTCCTCGATTGGAGCCGTGAGGTCAAGGCAGCGAGCATGGCCAAGCAGTTTCAGGACCTTGGGAAAGACCCAGACCCAAAGTGGCTCCTCCCCGCGGAACACAAACTGTTTCCCGTCCGTGGTATAGTTCATGACAATCGGTGTCTCCTCGATCGTGACTTTTAAGAAGTTGATCGCCTTCAATGCCTCGCTCCGTATGACCTTCTTGTCAGCGAAGGGATCATCGAGCTTGATCCCGTCTAGGACGACGCGGGAATAGACGTATATGAGCATATGATTGTGCTCCGTTCGTTCGTCGGGCGTCCGCAGCAGACCGGGGTTGTTCTTGACCCGCTCGATGACGGCGGATAAGCTTCTCAGCTCGGTGTTCTCATCGGATCGTGTGGACTTTGTCGAAGCAGGAAGGTTTTCGACGAGTTGGGCGGCTAACGTGGAGGGAGGCGGCGCATTGGCAACTGCGCCAGCAGGTTTGCCGTACAGCTGTTCTGCCGCCATGGTCTCGTCGGCATCGTCTCTTGGCTCAGGGGAAGCTTGGAGGCGAGAGACTGAGGGCGGCGAGGAAAGTTTCCGCTGGAGGAGCTCACGGCGCTCGCTGCGAAAAAAGCGACGCAGACGTGAACTGCGACTTCGACAAGCTTAAGGCAGCCCACCCCCGCCAGCGCGTCGAGCGTGGCGCACTGTACGCGGGATCACGTGCTCATCTGCCCCCGGTCCTCTCAGCGTAAGCATACATGGTCCGAGCTTTTGGGACTTCCAAACCCGGAAATATCTCCAATTCCAGATTGGTGGAGCGAATGTTGCGGCACGCCTCAGGTTGACCGTCCATACTCACTCTCACCGGAGGGGTTTGAACGATGGCGTCAGCTTCGTTATGCCCGCGCTCCCATGGGAACTTTCGTCTTTCCTCGTTCATTTGTTAACATAAATCTCGGTTGATTGGTAATCCTGGAGCTTTCTTGCAAAAGTTGCGAGTGATTGGTCCAGGTCATCCCAATCACCTGATTCTTGCACGCCCTTGCAAGTGCAAATGCGACGTCTTAGGAGAGTCGTGCTGACGATATATTCATCAACTCGGAACTTCGTGGTCCATCAGTTTCCAGTGTTTCTTGTCCAACCCTCTCACTAATTGTACACAATGATTGGTCTCAAAGAGGCAATGCCAGAGGCCCTGTTGGTCCAGGATGCCCCAAGCCAAGCGGCGTCGACCATCGAGATGCAATCTCTGAAGCCTTCAAAGAGTAAACGCAGCCAGTCACCAAAGTCTCTGGGCCAGCAGGACATCATCCATACGCAACCTACAACAGACACCGAGAACCCAACTGGCAATCCCTCCAGAAATGTCTCCAAGGCAAAAGGCGTCACTGTCATCGTCACACTCGCAGGCGTCAACTTCCTCAACACGATGGGATCAGGCATCCTCATCGCCGCCCTCCCACGAATCGCTGCGGATGTGGGCCTAGCCGATGGTCTCTCGCTATGGCCGGCCGCGGTCTATTCCCTGGCAGCAGGCTGCCTGCTCCTCATCTTCGGCGCCGTCGCCGACGTCGTCGGCGCGAAACTGATGTGGCTGACGGGCAGCTTTCTCTATGCCATCTTTACGGTAGCCGTTGGCCTGGCCAGGACAGGTATCCAACTCATCCTCTTCCGTACGGTGCTGGGAATCTCAATCTCAATGTGCCTCCCGACCGCCATGAGCTTCATCACGAGCACCTTTCCCAAAGGGAACTGGCGCAACGTCGCCTTCTCCATGAACGGCATCGGGTTCCCGTTGGGCTACGCGCTTGGTCTGGTCGTCGGTGGAATCGTCACGGACACGATCGGATGGCGGTGGGGGTACTACATAATGGCCATGATCAACGTTTGCCTCTCAACCGCGGCAATCTGGTCTCTTCCTTCTGTGCATCGACAGTCTGAGAAGACGTGGACTCGCCGTCTCACCGAGGACATTGACTGGATCGGGGCTATCATCGTGAGCGTCGCCTTGGGGCTGCTGCTGTATGTTTTGGCGATGACTACTTCGTCTTACACGAAACTCAGTGACGCCTCCAACATTGCTCTTCTGGTCGTAGCTGTAGTTTTGTTGGTTGCTTTCCCGGTTTGGATGGACTTACAAGTCAAGAAGAATCGACCGGCGCTTATTCCGAATCGTTTGTGGCGAAATGCAGCCTTCACATCCATCTGCGTAAGTCGACTTTTCTGATCACTCATTCAACATTGCATCTTACACAGAACAGGTATCCATCTTTCTCAGTTGGGCCGCACTGAATTCGATTCAGTACTTCATCATGTTATTGTGAGTCAGAAACAGTCTCAAAGTAAGAACGCAAAGACTTATTCGTCGTTTTAGTTTCCAAGAAGTCCAACACGTATCCGCTCTCCAAAGTTCCCTCCGCTTCCTCCCGCACATCATCACAGGCACAATCGTGAACATGGCGTGCGCGTACCTCGTCTCCAGAGTTAAAGTACAATCCCTAGCCGGCGTATCCGCCCTCATCACCATTGCCGCGCCCCTCGCGATGGCCACGGTCAAAATCGATGGCTACTACTGGTACGCGCCCTTCTGGGCCCTCGCTCTATCACCAGTCAGCGCAGACGGTACACCCCCCCTTTTGGCTCTTGAGAAGTAACCACAAGACTGACGTAACTCACAACAACGACAGCCCTCTTCACCGTCTCGAATCTCATCATCTCCGACGCCTTCCCGGCAGACCTCCAATCCCTCGCCGGCGGCGTCTTCGCCGAGGTTGGCCAGATCGGCAACGCGGTGGGCCTAGCCGTGACGGCGGCTATCGCGTCCTCCGTGACGGAGCACTCAACCGCCGCCGACGGCAGGGAGGCGCGCATGGCAGGCTACCGCGCCGGATTCTGGACCATCTTCGCGGCGACGGTGGCCGTTGTCGTCATTGCGTTCTGGGGGCTGAGGAAGGGCGGCACGGTTGGGAAGAAGGACGACTAAAGTATTTGAGGGGTGGGGGGGTGAAGGTGATAGTGGTGGTGCTAACTAAGGCTGAGACTGCACGTCGTCTTAGTTCTTAGCTAGTAGGTAGGACTAAGCGGTTTCTGTTTGCTTGAGCCGCCGCTGCCGCTTTGTTTAGTGCCCTGCTGTCTGGGGGAGATGGGACTAAAGATGCAATCCTAATTGTTACTAGCAAATCGAGATGTCAAGATGGGGGCCAAGTACATCCCGCCCGCTGCAGCGAAGTCAACAATCCGTTTGCCGCCCTACCAGCACTGATGTTTGTGAGAGTTGTAATCAATTCCTAGCATTTTCAAAGCCCCGCATTCTTACTACACCATGATTGTCATGACTACCAGCGACAGCCAATGTCAGGAGTTCCAGTGGTTTCCCATCAAATCTTGACCTCGAGCTTCCACCCAAGCTCGAGGCCAAGTTCGAACACCATGACGAACACTCACGAGGCACTCTTGCGGTGGCTGTCGGGGAAGAGAATAGCGCTCACAAAATCAGACCAAGCCTCGGGATGCTCAACGGGCTCCTTACCATCGAGAGTGGCGTTGTACCAATCCCAGCAATCGATACCGCCCATGTCCGGGAACTTCTTCATGATCGCCTCGACACCCGTCTTGATGGTCGGTCCGTCAATCCAGCCATCGGCAGCTTCCTCCGGGTCGGGGTTCCCCACCAAGTTCAGCACGAGCTTATTCGCCGGGAAGCCGGCGGCCACATAGCTGCTGAACTCATCCACATCCAGCGTTCCCCAGTTGTTGTACAGCTGCACGTTGAACCACGATATAGCATCGTGCATACCCTCTTCTCGGAACAGCGTCTGATAATTGACCCCGGACAGTCCCCCCGGGCTCAGCAGTTCGCCGCCGCCAGGAGCCATGGTGATGAGCAGATGCGGAAAGTCAGTCTTGAGTTTCTTGATCACCTTCATCACTCCCTCGTTGCCGATATCCTGCACGCCGATGGGATTGTGGGGCTCGACGTTAAGGTCGACACCGTCGAGCTTCTTGGCCGCGATCATGTCCTTGATAAGCTTGTAGCCCTTGTCAAACTCGGCATCGCCGCCGCCGAGACCTGTTGCTTCCCAGATCCCGCCGCCGCCCAGCAGCCCAAAGACGAGAATGCCCTTCTGCTGCAGCTCGGCGGCTTCTTCCCACACTCTGACGCTGTCGCCTTGGTCGTAGATCTCGTCGTTGAGGTAGATCTTGTGGTTGCCGGCGCCGTCGTCCTTGGTGTAGTTCAGATGGAAAGCGGATATGATGATGTGAGAAGTGTGTCGGCTAGGCTCGCCAAGCGGGAGCATTGACAGCCATCGCTTGGGATCGCGATCGTACGTGTGGGATTGCACATAGTAACCCAGACGGCGGTTCTCCATGGCTATTGTTATGGGAGTTGTGAATTGAATGGACGAATATCAGGGTAGGAGGCAGTTTGAAGTGAATCCAAACAAAAAGAGATGACCGATGTACTTTATGTTGGAGGAAGTTTCATCGTCCACTTTGTAAGAGGGTGCAAGGTACTTTCGCTGTACTTTATATGTAATCGCTGCCTTAGATGACAACCGCATTCTTCATCAGTTTTGTAGGATAGGTCGTTAGTGGAAAAGCTCTGCTGAGCTCATGTCACAGACATCAACCGTACCCAACAGCAACAGTGTTAGAGATTCGACTTACCATCTCGTATACAGAGCCAACCAACCCAATCCAAGGTTTTATGCTTTACAGGAGAGTTGCAAGCCGAGGTGAAGCTGAAAGTATAAGCTGAGACGGAAGATGTGAGCTGAAGCTAATCAAAGTCGATCATAGCCTCCTTGCAGACACTAGGACCGTCAATATGCACCGCAAGCTTCTCTCAGCTGAGAGATCTCTCAGCTGAGGCTCTCAGCTCAACACTTCAACGCCACAATTTACGATTACTCCCAGCATGCCGAAGGGCTTGCCGATATGACTCCGATATATCACCCACCCGGCTGAAGAATAGCTGAACACATTTCAACCAGAAATAGATTTGAGCCGTATCTGGCGTCTAAATGGATACGAGCAGCCCTATCGGCAGTTTACAACAACGCTATTGTATACGGTGACGCCGTGTCTCAAGCGTTCATGAGAAGCTTTCTAGTTTTTAGATGTCGCCGAGCTGCGCGTGGAGAAGACACATGATGAAGATAAAAGGACGGTGACGCGGTGTCGAACTAAGTTGATCTTCATCATTCCCAGGCCATTTCAAGACATCACAAAGCCGCATCCTCAATCACATCAGAATGGCAGAAATCGCTACCCCTCAGCAGGATGTCGCGGCGACCCCTGCCGATATTGTATCTCACGGTAGCAATGACGACACTGATGAGCTCCCGACTTCATCGCCCGACATCTCGACCGAAACGCCTGTCGCCACCGAGCCCCTTGATCTCGGTGGACGACTCCTATCAGAAGACGAGATCAAGGAGATGGCTGCGTTCAACACTGCCATTCGATGTTCCGCCCATTTGGATCCAGGATTATTTTCTTGGGGCCTAGAGGTACAGACACTTGTGTTGCTGTTATATGTATTCACCACCCGCTCACCATATTAGGTCGAAGTTCCTGGCTTGCGCAAGAAGCTCAAGCTCGAGGTCGGAGGCAGACTTTTCTTCATGTGGTGGCAACGTCAATTTCTTCGGTGAGATGCCTGCATGATTGATAGTGAGACTCTGCTGACTGCCTCTTCAGCGGGACGTTCTTCTATTACAACGATCGCCCACAGGTTGGCGTCAGACTCGTCGGCAAAATTACAAAGCCAACGAAGCTCGTATGTTGGAAGCTGGAGAACCCCCGCAGTATGATCAAGTCGAACTCACAAAATCATCCAGAGCCCTCTCACCGTCGAGTACACACAGCTCGGCCGGACCGTCGGACGTTTCGTCACACAAGATTACGCCTGGGCAGGCGAACTGAAAGACACGACCGCATACGGCACCGCGTCCAACATTGATGCCTTCCAAGACGGCGCCAACGTCTGGGACACGTGGGCTACGTCCCAAGACGGCAGCGGCCACTCCCGAAACACGGGCACGGTGTTCCTCAACACGAACGTCGAAGACGTGGACCAGCGAGTGGTTGTCGGCCTCAAACGCCTGAACATCGCGCAGGGCCAGCACACCGGCGTCACCGCGTACGCCGAACTCTCCGACAAGCACCACAAGTTCCCCATCACTCTGAACAAGGACGGTGACAACAGCGCCGACCTCCAGGGCGGCGGGCTGTCCTGGTACTTCCCGCCGCCGCCTACGCAAACCGGTATAATCGTAGGCAACTGGTTCTCCGGCGCCGTGACTTCGACGGGTTTCCGCAAGGTGGTCAAGTTTCAAGACTCAGACGGCGGTCTGCCCCGGCCGCCGGTATTTCGCCAGCCGCCCACTGTGTGCGTCTGGCTGTCAGGGTTCGTGCACCGCACCACCGACGACAACTTCAATCTGCGCGTCCGCCTGGGCCAGGTGACGAACACGACCTTCGAGCTCATCATCTCCTCCTACGGACGGTCCCGTCTGACATGGGCCTCTGGCTCCTTCATCGCCGTCGACAAGACGCGAAGCCCCGGGGTGCGTGTCGGAACCATCTCGGCCAATGCGCTCGAGGGCGGCAACTGGAAGACGAAATCCCAGACGCAGAATGTCGGTGTTGGGTTCGGCACCGTCATCGCGGGCTTCACGGGGTTGGACGCTAGCAACAAAAACGGGTTGAAGGTGAACATCGACGTCGACCAGCAGGCGCCGGATTCTTTCAAATGGACGGCCGAGTCGTGGGGTGAGAGCACCATGAATGCTTTCGAGGCCATGTATATCTGTTACTAGAGCATTTTTAAGAGATAACATCACCGATTTTGGCCTGCCATTGCTTTCAACACTATGCCCAGCCACAGCTGTGCAAGCTCGAGTTGTGTCGGCGGCTCCAGTTACGCCTGTGAGCGTAGTATAAACAAGCTCAAGCTGCGTTTCGTCCACATGGGCCAGATGACGCACTTTGCTCTGGACTAGTAGCCGCTTGTTTCAGTCTGATCTTTACCTAGAGGCAGGGTTTACCTTTCGGTAGGCCGCAGATATTCGGACGAAAATAATGGGCAGGTCGGATCGGTGTCCGAGCTCGTGAGGTGTCTCAAGCTAGGGATCCAACGGCCAGCCGCCAGAGCCTCTCTGCCTAAACAAGCGTTCGTGGTGGTTGTCATTGTCTGTCAATATGTCATGTTGCATGTTGACATGTCGCGTTTGCCCCCCGCGAACCCATGGGAAAGGGAGGGGCTCTGGGACTGTCTGATGGAGCTTCCCGCGGATGACGGGTGCCGAGTATGGAGAAGTTGACGACATGCTGACACTTTCGCGACCGGGAGCCCGGTTGAGAGCTGCCGGTCGTCTCTGCAAAGACGTCGTTGTCTCTCTTTATGGAGCACAACACCACGGAAGGAAATAAAGCATTCAATGTAAAGAGAAGAGAAAAAAAGGCCCCGGGCTCGCGATGCAAAATCCTCCAGCGTCAGGAATGAAAGTCGTTGAAAGGTCATCATAGAAGGACGCCCCCCTTCGCAGAAACCGGCATACAGATCGATCGCCCAGCGGCTGTTGTCCAGTAAATCTTGGCAGCGCGCCGATCTGGATGTATTTATTTTGGCGGTTCATACGGCAGTAGACCGAGAAAAAAAAACCTAAAATGGAGGGCGAGAGAGGCGAGAGAGGAGGGACGAACAACTGCGTCGACCGTGCCGGCCGACGATCAGTTGGAGAAATCCTCCGTGCTGCATGTGCCGAATAGCCCAGGCCCTGTCCATTTGGGGATAACACTGTGGGTGAGGTGTGTGAGGCTTGGGTCTTGTGAGGGAATGGAAGTTGCATTGGTCTTGTGCTCGTGTGCTCGTGTGCCACATTCGGGGCCCGGCCAAGCCACCTTTTGGTTTCTATCTTTCCATGATGTAGCATCCCCGAGAGATAATGATACCACGCTGCGGTGGCATTTGGTGATGTGTGTCTAGCTCAGGAGACATCCAGCTGTGGCTGCGAATGTGATGGTTACTTAACTCTGTTTGGAGTACCTAAGTATGCCTGGAGTACACATGTGTTCTTGTCCCTCCTGCACGGCAGCATCATCCTAATCCACAGTCCGGGGATAAGCTGAAGCCCAATACGGTGACAGAATGGCAGCGACAGCAAACATGTACATCAAATACCTACAGCGCGACGGGAAAGTCGATCCCTCGGAAAATGAGAGGCAGGACAAGCAGGTTTTGGGATTGCCGGTGTAGGGCTGGGCCGGGGAGGATTGTTCGTCATAGTGGATTAGGGCGGGTTCATACGTAGCTCCAGTTAGCAATCTTGGCTCAGACCTCTCATACAACGCATCATGTCTCTGTCTCTCCATAGAGTATCGATGGTAGGTCGGTCTTCGGATCTGTTTGGCCCATGGTTTGGTTTGAGACGCGTGGTTTGCCCGTCATCCACAAGTTGTAACATGTTTCTCCGAGAAAAGGGCAAGTTCACCAAGGTTGATTGCATGGCGCCGTGGTGGGGTTTCTTGACTGGGCAAGGCGGGGAGTTCAGCGGGTGTTCCGTATCGTGCCGCGCTGGGCACTGCACAAGCACACAGCGAGCACCTCATTCTGGCGCCGTCTCGTCACATTCTGGCATCCATGCTGTTGATGGTGCTCTCAGGTTTAGCACTTTCAGTTCCAGCATTGTGATTGCCATTGCCAGTTGTGCATCTACCACCTTACGTTACATGTCTTTTCCCCCTCGCCTCCGGACCATGTTCCGCTGCAAATGCTTGGTGCAAAGAAGGCACAGTCCCTCTTGGTGGCCGTCCTCATCCAAGCCCCCCGATCCCTGTCGTGCTCGCAGATGGCTGGCGGGTGGATTGGCCCGAGGTGTAACCCCCCAAGCCCCCCGCTATCGCCCATCCCCTCGCTGTGGGCAGTCAAGAGCGAGAATGGAAGTGGTTGAGTGTTCTGGAAGGGGAGTACGAATACCTGAGATACAAAGCGGTACGAAAGCCGCCGAGACCCATAGAATTGGGGTCCCTTCACAGGCCGCGGCGTTTCCCTGCCAAGACCCCAGAGGCAGCTCAGCACACCCGACGAGTGGACGAGAGGCCACCAAGAACTGGAAACAAAACATTTCCATGTATGACTTGTACCCTCTGTCTGTCTTGCGGTGCTGCAGTAAGGTACGTTGCTGACCGCCTTAACATCAACCACCACAGTATCTATCCTCTCCTCCCGTGTTCCTGTTGATGTTTCTGTAGGACAGGCGCGTATGTGAGCCAGCCTGTGCGCAGCGCCTCACCCAAACGTTATTCCTCGCCAAACAATATGCCGCAAAAGCCTCACCGGGATGATGCTACTAGCACTACTAAACAAGTAAAGCAAAGACGTGACGGGATGAGGTGTTTTTGACAGCTCTCTCGGGGGCTTCGGGCGGCGTCGGCGTCGGCGTTGGTGGGGACGGGAACGACAGCTTGCACCTTTGAGCGTGCTTCTTCCTTTCAGTTCAGCGACGGGCAAGACCAAGACGGCGCTGTGCTAATTAATTCCAGCTGCAGCAAGAGCACTTTCGATGGGTGGCCTGGCCTGGACTTGGGCTGGGCTGTGCTGAGCGCGGTCAACAAGTCAGGTCAAGTCAAGTCAAGTACCTACAGCGAAGTGGGCCTTTCCATGGGCGACGACCCCGCGCCTGGCTGACACTTGCTTCTTCTTTTCCCCTCTCCTCTTATCATTGCTTTGCTTTGCTGTGCCTGTCTGCTCGTCAAGAGTCAACAACCAAACCGGGCCTTTCTCCGGTCGCCATTTATTCCCGCTCTCTATTCGTGATTTGCTACTTCAGTCTTAGTGTGCTGTGTAGTAAACATCCAGAATGCAGCAAGTGCGCCGCAACTCCCCACCTCACCCTCAACCTAGGAATGTCACTCATGCTCCCCCTCTACTGCTGCTGCTGCTGCCTTCCCGCGGCTGCTGATGGGGATTGGACTCTTTAACGGACCAGGCTATGCATCGTACCTGTCGTTCACTCCCACATTCGCCCTTCGCTTCATCATCCTCACCAAGCCCGACCCGTTCGCTTCACCGAGTAGTTCTCTCCCCGTCTGTCATCCACCTCGCCCTCCACTTGTTCCACGCCCCCCAGAATCCAAAATGGGGCGCTGCCCATGGCTAAACTGACAGCTTCTCCATCGTCGTCAGCCAATGCTGGGCACCGGCACGTTTGCGCCAGGAACACGACGCCCCCGTGGGCCACTCGGTGCTATCCTCCACCACCTCCAGTGCCTCCACTTGCTCGGCCTCTCCAGCCTGCATTGCTGATGCTGATGCTGATGCTGCTTCCCGTCTTGTCTCCAGTCTACCTACCCATCGTGCTTCGTGGTGCCTGCTTCCCCTTTCTTATCCGCGGCCTCGGTTCAACCATGTCTATCGTGGCCAGCAGCTAATATATCAACGCTGCGAACTTCTTTCTCTTGTTGGCTTGCTTGTTGATCTGGTCCTCCTCATCCTCTACCTCCCTATCCTGATCTACTATAAGGGGACCTTCCACGCCCAATCTGCATGCCATCCATCCTCTTCTACTTCCCCCTTCCACTGCCTCGACCCCTCACCCCTCCCTCTGCTTCTCAAAGAGGAAAACTGTACATCTGACCTGCATCGTCCTGCCCTGCCAAACCACCACAGAAACACATCCAAACCACATCAACCCAGAACCCTGCTTCCGTCCGGCCTTGCCTTCCTGTCGTTGGACTCGCCGTTTGTTCTGGTCCCTTCTCACGTGTCCCGCACCTCCTCTACACAACCACAGAAGGTCTCGTCCATCCCCAAAATCTACTCAAAGATACATACGAGGAGCCTCGAAGCTACTGCTGCGCCAAGACGCAAGCTTCCACTCCTACACCGCACACCCCTCCCCCATCCACACACACACACTCGCTGCGTACGGCGGTACACCACACACCACGCACCAAGGGCACCCACCTTTCGGGCAGAGGCATCCCAGTTCCCGCCGGCTCGGACTGAAAGCTTGCAGCCATCGCTGGGCTGCTTTATCCGTGGGCGGCGTCCACTTCGTTTTCTTGTTCCATCGCTTCGTGCGTGACCGACTTCTTATTCCTCTCCCCTGACCCTCGTGTCTTAGAACTCGGAGCCTTGGAAGGCGTCATCTACGTCCAGAACGCTCATTTCCCAACCTTCTCTGTGACCCCCTCGCCCTCGTTATCTCTGCGCACAGCACATACACACGCACACACCTCAACAGACATCAGACTATCCGCCGCCGCATCTCTGCTCGAGCTGCGCTTCACCGTTATTGAAGAGAGCCCGGTTCTCCCTCTGCCGCCCGATGGTCGCCATCTTCTCTTCCACCTTTCGCATCCTACCTTCGACTGGCTACACCTGAACTCGTTGAGACCACGCGCTTCCCAACTTGCAACTCATCCCACCAAGCCCCTCGTTCGTCAAAATGGCCGCCGCCGTCGCCGAACACCCGCGATTCTTCCCCACGCGCACCGACGCGCTGAGTTCTGAGGACTTTGAAACAGCCTCGATCCGTTCCGCCGCACCGTCTTACTGTAAGTAGAACATCCCCACGAGGTCGAGAGCGGGACGCCGGGAGCCTCTGCACTGGCCGTGGCCCCGGCGGCGCCTGACATGCCCGCCTGAGCCTCACCTCGACGACACCTGCCTTCCCACCATGGGAAATTCACTAGAGCCAAAGACTAACAATAAGAAAAGTCTCAGACGCGCCTTCATACCACTCCACTGCACCCAACCCAGAGCCGATACCCGCATACTCGCCCCCGGCAAACAACGCCGCCGCCAACCCGAACGGCTCCACCCAATACCCGACTTCCCTGCTACCCGCCGCCCCGGCCCCGACCCGCTCTGGCACCACAACCCCCCAGCCCCGCTCCGGCCTGCCCCCGATCCCGCCCGCGTCGGCCGTCGTTCCCCAGCTCAACAACTTCCGCATCCCGACATGGTCCACCGTGCACTCCAACCCGACCCTCAACAACGTCGCCCGCAGGCGCATGAACCAGGGCGGAGCTGACCCTGTCGCACACTTGCGGCGCTTCATGTCAGAGCGCATGGCGGAGGAAGAGGCAGCGCAGCGCGCGAGGGACTTTCGCCCGCTCGAGGACCCGTATCTGGTCGGCGAGGAGGCGGCGTCGCGGGCTAGAAGGGAGAGGCTCGCGAGGGAGTCTGGAGACGATATCCTGTGGGACGAGGACCGCCGTTGGAACAGGTTTCTTGGTAAGTCCCTTGCGCATTCTACAGAAGAAGCCGAGAGAGAGAGAGAGAAAGAGAAATGACTGACTCAATTCACACAGCGCAAATGCAAACTTGGGAAGACCGCGACCGCAGCCCCTGGAGGAATGTGCGTCAGAACGAACCGGTCAACCAGCGGAAGAAGCTGAGCAGGCGCCTCGCGGGACGTCTTTGGTAGACCCAACCGCGAGATGGTGAAGTATGCCTCTCTTTTGTTTGATGCCGCATGTGGATATGACTTTCTTTCCGAAGCAAAAAACGAGAGTCCGTCATGCATTGGGACAGGAGTATTTTTGCTGGGCATTTCTTGCACATTTTTCTCTCTTTCAGTTCATCCATCGGCGTTCTTTAGATAGAGCATTCGAGAGAAGCCGATGATTCCTCCCCTAGGATTGGGGAGATGATTTGATGCCCTTTTTGAGGGCTTTTGGGAATATAGGAGGGAACATGGGTTATGTTTAGGAACATTTTCTCAACATGGTGCATCGCTTGGGTTAGATGCATCCGAGAGTGAGCCCCCTCCTCATGGATAGCCCGTGTGGCTCGGTTCGTTTCGTCGTGCAATGTAGGGAACGCTGGACCTACTAGGCTTTTGTTTTGGGACATGGGAATTTGGATCAAATTGAACAAACTTGGATGATACATCCCGGTGACTTTGTGGCTTTTTGCTGTGTGAAGTCTTTGTGAGGACGTCTGTGGTCTCCGAATCGCGACGGTGATGTTGATGGCCTGGATTATGTTGGTTGAAGTGATGTTTAAGGGTTAGGCCGAATACCACCTCCCGCGGGGCAGTAGTATTTAAGCATCTTCACCGAGCTTTCTTGCAATCTTGACACCCAAATGGCGTCGTGAGTATGGATGGTGAGTGAAACGCCTTGCTCACTCTGTCTTCTTGGCCCGGGCAAGACCTACCGTCAGCATCACGACTGTATGCTGGCCGGTCATTGTCGCCCACGGCTTCGCATTGATTTGGTTCGAGTGGTGCCAGAGTAGCCGCCGAATAACTCAAAGACAGACACGCTGATCGATAGCGAGGTGGTTCTTGAATCGCACCAAGTCCTCAAGGTAGGATATGCGACTCTGCGAGACAGGCGTCTGCCACGGGGTCACTGGCTTTCTTATTCTCGAGATTCACCGGTGCCAGACTTCAATGACTGCAGACGCCGCTTGCCATACACATCATTTGTTTTGCGAGACCTATTCGACGAGCTGGGACGTGAGGTTATATACTCGATCAAAGTCCTCTTGCGAAAGAAGCACTGTATGTATGATGTTGACAAGTCTGGTGCCACAACAGGCAACGTATCCAAGGGAAATTCAGCCGCTTCGTGTCAATAAATATGCCCTCTAGCCTGTGTCCAAACGTGAGAACACAGCCAAGAATTATATTCCCTGATAATTGTTTGTTTCACCCATGCCCGCTGAGCAGAGCGGTCCTGTGGCTATTGGTTCTTTTCTCGACCTCACCGTCTCACGTTTTGGATCGAACTTTCGAAGGTCGTATTACGTCTGCCGTCCATAAACTCTGGACGTTTATTGTCAAGGAAACAACACAGAAGATTGTCTGATCCATGTGGTCTTTAGGGCGCACTCTATTCTGAGGACTCAGTGCTTCGCCATGGGATTATTCCTTCGTTTCAAAAGATGCCTTTGCTGGTCTTCCCATTGTTGAGTAATGTATCGAAATGGTGGGTCCTTACGCTTATATACTTTTGTTTTAAGACGATCTGATCTACTGATGATGAAATCAAAGATGCCCTAGTCTATGGGAGTCTGGCTTGGCAGTACTTGGGCGTCAAGCTTGTTGACGGCCTCCGGCAGCAAAGACACCAAAACCGTCCGTAGAGCTCATGCTGAAGGGATTGCTGGTGTAGAATGACTGATCGTTTCGGTCCAAGGGGACCACATAAGCTATGACGCAGGTCCTTTTCTCTCTTATTGTGTGATTCTTTCCTTCTACATAATCCCTGGCGGGATTATTTGAACAATGCTACAAGGAAATCTTGGCCTCCGCAACAAGGTCCATTTCTAATACAGCTGCTTAACTTGCCAAGCCTTGGGCTATGGAAGCACCCTCAACAGTTCTTCATAGCTGCCGATGAACCGTGTGTCTTGTCTCCCATCATTCTGTGTGTAGAGCCAGCTGAAAACTCCGGAGTTTCGCTTTATTGTGAGGACTTTCTAACCTAGGTAAGTTGAGCATTCACCCCGAAGTTTAACTTGATATGCGCTGTCAGTCAAAACATCATTAACCAAGAATTCACGGCTTTATTGTCTGTGGCTGTTCTCCGGCGTTTGAAGCACATATCCGGGAGTTTAAATTAATGTATAGACTCACTGGAATCTTACCTACAAAACGACGACCCCTGTTCTTCGTCTAGGTACCCGAAAAGTTCCTAGATCCCTCGCCTTCAAGGACTCGACCGTCGAATAAAAGGACGTCATTTCCGATACATGAAGACATGGCAAGCAGGATCGCACTTTGGTTTCTCCGAAATACTTTGCGTAGTCGACGAGATCTACTCTTCCATCACGTCCTCATCTCCGACGGAGTCTGTCTGATCTCAAGCCGATCTCAGTTACTGGCATGAAGAAAAGCGATCTTTGTCTCCCTTTTCGTTCAAGTATTCGCTCTGTACCAACATAGTTGGCCTTGACTGTGCTCTTTGTTGTCACTGTAAGATGGATGGGCGCTCGCAAGATGTGGCCACGGTCTGGAAACCCATTTGATGCATTAATCTCAAATGCCCTTAGTTCAAGCACGGCTGATCGTGGTTCAAAAGAAGAGCCCTTAAAGATCCATCACAGATCACCTTAAATACGTAGTATATAACTCTAATCTATCCTAATTGATCATTGCTGATTCACCTGGATGGTGGTACCTATCGTGAATATTGACTTGCTATGTATCCCCCGTCAGCGTCAGTTGAATGCCTGTCTGGGGGCATCCAATCAGAACTTTGCCAAGCAAATTTGGCTCAATCAGCAAGTCTCACTGCTTCATCTACATGGCACTACAAAAGCTCGATGTAACCGAAGGTTCTTTTTCACAGGATCTATCAAACCAGTGCACTGGCAGTATGGGCTCCGAAGATGGAAGCGGGGTGGTGTCGGACGCCCTTTAGTTCCACACTTCTTATAAGTAATGGTCACAGTCTTATCACACCCAACCGGACGTGACCTATACCAATTCTGCTTGCTTACCTCGTCAGGTTCGATTTCATTCGCGTTGCACGCGCTCTTTGAATACTCGTAGATTGAGATCGGCGGTTCTTGCGACCGACAACTATGACGGGAGAAGCGCGACTACGCTCAGAATCGGACATGGAAGCACGTTCACCACCGCAGGCTTCAATCCATGAGAAGCCACAGCAGATTCAAGCAGAGATGACGGCAGAGATAGCCATGACCGCAAGAAACATGGGCATCTCAAGTTCCAAGAAAGCTGAGAGTGCACATGCCGACGCTCAAGAGAAGACACAAGGGACAGCCGCTACCAGCACCGACCCAGAGTCACCGGAAAGCGCTGCCAATCCTGCCGTCAATGACGACTTCGGCAAGGAAGACCACGAGTACATCAGCGGATACAGGCTGTACGCTGCCCTCTTCGGCATCATGTCTGTCTTCTTCCTCGTCCTCTTGGACTTCAGCATCACTGCGACGGTGAGTACGGGTAGACTACAGGGTCATATTACAACCGGCTTTCATGACGCTTGACCGATAGCGGGCATCGTTGAACGATACTGGCCAGACAGCTGACTATGATGCTTCCCCGGATCTCAGGCTATTCCGTACATTACGAGTGATTTCCACCGGTTGCAAGAGTACGTTTAGTCCCCTACCGTCAGCTTGTTTCCCTAAGCTTTTGTTCTTCTATAATTACAAGGACGCACATGCTAACATTAAGACTCAACAGTATCGGGTGGTACGGGAGTGCCTACGTACTCTCAAGGTAACTAAGCTCCCTTCAGTCCAAATATCCACTGGAGACAACAATACGAAGGAGAACTTACAAAGTATGAATGTGTTCTAACCATTCGGGCCACCAGCGCGGCTTTGCAACCCTTTACCGGAAAACTCTACACCTACCTCAACGTGAAGTACACATTTCTGTTCTTCGTCTTCATTTTTGAGATCGGCTCTTTGCTTTGCGCAGTCTCGACATCGTCCATGTTCTTCATACTCGGCCGTACCATCGCCGGGCTGGGAAGCTCTGCATTGGAAAACGGTGCCCTGAACCTCGTCGCCGGAGCAGTGCCTCTGCACAAACGTCCTTGTAAGTTGCCGACGGTATAGCTAAGTGCCTAAAATTTTGGAGCTAACCTCCACTTCCTACTTGTAGTTTACAACGGCATAGTCTTCGCAGGTCAGTAGGGACGATTGAATGCAACGGAGGGCCAGCTGACAACAGACTCAAGTCTGTCAGACAGGCATAGTCCTTGGGCCTCTCATCGGCGGTGCCTTGACTCAATACGCGAGCTGGCGATGGTGTAAGCAGTTGCAATCACCCTGGTGTTGTTGCGCAACTCTCAACTTGACAACTGACAAACCATAGGCTTCTACATCAACCTTCCCATCGGCGTGGTCTCCAGCCTCTTCCTCTTCTTCACCCACGTCCCGGAAGAGACGCTCAAGCCACCCTTCTCGCTTGCCCTCCTACGCCGTATCATCCCAGAACTCGACCTCACAGGGTTTGCGCTGTTTGCCCCGACGACTGTCATGTTCCTCATCGCGCTGCACTGGGGATCGACTGAACACGGGTGGAGCTCACCCACCGTCATCGGCTTGTTCGCGGCTTCTGGTGCGACTTTGATTATATTCTCCCTCTGGGAGTGGCATGTGGGCGAGAAGTCCCTCACACCATTTCATCTCATCAAGAGGAGAAGAGTGTGGGCCAGCGCGATGCAGAGCACCACGCTGTTCTCCCTCAATTATGTCGGAGTCAACTACGTCCCCATCTACTTCCAGGCTGTGAAGGGCGTAGGCCCCTCGCTGAGCGGTGTCTACATGCTGCCCTCGATTCTGACGCAATTGCTGTCTTTGGTTATTTCTGGCGCCCTTGGTAAGTTGAGTCCGCCTGCTTCTTTAATATTGAATGATGAAGGACGGAAAGGGTAAGCCTTCTACTGACTTGAAACTTTCATCAGTAACAAGAATCGGTTACTACCTCCCATTCAGCGTTATTTCAGGAGCGACAACTACAGTCTCTTGCGGTCTGATATCGACATGGAGTCCAAATACGTTGACAGCAGCCTGGATCGGTCACCAAATACTATTCGGCCTGCGCGGGTTAGGACTACAAATGGTGCGTCTTTCCCTTTGATGAATCAACTTTTCAGCTTGAAGTGCTATCTGTGGCGGGCGTCATCGACGACTACTACTGACGGTGAAAATCAACTTGGTATACAGTCTGTGATCTCAGTCCAAAACGCCGTCACGCCAGCCCAGAGCCCCAGCGCGATAGCCTTCTTGCTGTTCGTCGAGAACCTGGCATCGGCCGTCTTCACAGTTGTGGGCAATGTAATCTTCACGCAGACTCTTACACGGCAAGTCTCGATCTTGGCACCTTCAGTAAGTCCCGAGGCAGCGCTCGCGGTGGGTGGAAGCGCGGAAGCCGTCCGAAGCTTGCTACCCCCTGGCAGTCCGGAGCTCCACGGACTGCTGCTCGCGTTCTCGGACAGCATCAACGCCGTCTTCTTTCTGTTGGTGGCTCTCGGCGCGGTGTCGTTTGCCGCTTCCTGGGGTATGGGCTGGGTGAATGTGCGGAAGAAGGCGACGGAGCAGAACGGTACGGAAGGGGTAGTTGAGAGCGCCCGCGGTTCCGACGGCATCGAGAGAGGGACAGAATCGAAACGGGCTTGACCGTACCCAGTTGTAGGAGACACGAGTCATGTCAACAGCGCTATACTATTGCTAGTAAATCGCATCCCGCGTCCCCTATCACTAATAGTATCAAGCAGGGCAAATACCAAGGAGGTTTCTCCAGGTATACAAATCGCACAATATTTGGCTTACACGTTTCCAAAGAGGCTCATGTCTTGAGTCGATCTTGATGTTTGAAATGTATTTAAGCAGTAATCAAAACTGTTAGATGACGCTTAAATAGAATCTCGTGGCCGGTGAGACATGTTAATTTGGGTGAGCAGAATATGAGCAGGATGCTGTCACCTTGCTCTGTGATTGGCGAAGGGTGTTTCATGCTCTTTATGGGACTGATTGATATTCACCGGTTGCTTCGGAGACGAATACGTAAAGGACTTGACATGTAGGTGCAGGGTAGAGGCGAAGAAGCAGCCCTCTTCATGTCTCCGGGCTTGCCTGACCTAGCCTCCTAGTAGGAGAGTATATATGAAGGTGATTACTGTAAGTAGAGACGCTATTTTAAGACCAATGATTGTTCTGCAGAGTCTTTCTCAGTTACGTTATAGTACTTTATATGGCAATCTTCTAGTTCGACGACCTCAACGCAGCAGCGTTCTCGTTGGGTCTTGTGGGTGAGCCGTCATATATATCACGGCTGGCAATAAAATGCCCAGGCATATGAAAATCTCTACTAAGATCAAGTTCAGCACTCTTGTTTGTTTAAATTCCCGTGAAACTAAGAGTTCAAACAAGAAAAAGTAGCAAATGGCAAAACTTCTGCCGCTCATAAATAGAGAGACCCGGATTCTACCAAGCACCTCCTGCTGTTTCTCGCCGCTATCAGTCTTCACTATTCGTCGTCTATTCAAATACAAATACTTACCTACAACCGAGGAAGATTAAATTGCTCGTCGTTAATGCGTTCATAATTAGGAGGAACTACTCCTAGAAGTAGAGAAACCCAGGATGCAACATGCAGGAACGTGACCGAATGTTATTTGGTCTTAGTTTGATGATTCGAGAGCTTGAAGAACATTATATAAGTTCTTGAAAACTGCAATGGAGATAGCGGAGGCATAAGCTGTATGTATCTCCGATCATCATCACCCCCAGACTTATGCCTCAATACTTTACCCCTCAGCATGGACTATGATGGGCCTGAGTTAGTTCTAAGTCAGCTTTTATATATCATTTGTGCAATCCCGTATTCAGTATCGTGAGGATGCATTCGTACTTCTTTCTTTATTACACTGTATATACCGAGACTGAAACTAAGGAACAGAGATCCAGATCTAAGTCTCTTCAGAACTCAAAAGGTTTCGCCAAAACCTCGCTCGTAGCGCTGGATAACTGTGTCTGACGTTGTATCAAATTAGCACAGGAGCTGTAGAAGGCACCAGTGACGCTCGCCGTTGGTCTGTCTGTTCCCGAATTCTCAGCGGACAGGTTCTTTACTTATACCAGCATCCTGTACACTCGTTAGTCTGACATGCCTCGGAGCAACGCAGAGCCTAGACACCATGCCAACACGCTTGCCATAATGATCTAGGCCTGTATATATGTCGGCATCTACTCCGAAACTGAGATTCTTTTCCTTCAAGGAAGCGATGGCGACGTTCTGCTTCCACGGAATTCGCTCACCGACACATCTCCAACCTAAGACGGAAACCTGTCGATAACCCGATCAACTGCAAAACCTACCTATGGAAATCTATGGTTTATTTTCGTGTCCTTCGTTTGTCATGGTGCTATACCCAGACTACGTCAAAGATAGAGGTGAAAGATGGTGTTACGTACGAACCCTCCGTTGACTACGGATATGTTCGCATTTGCAACCTTCATGTTGTCTTGCGAAACCAAACTAGTACGAGATGAAGTCGTCTACCCCAGCAAAGCATTCTGAATTACAGAAAGACTGGTTCTCGGGTATCTTCAAAACTTTGTTCACGGAGAGACCTGAAGCTTATACAAACCTGAGAGTTGCAAGACCTTACTGAGAGAATGATACCACGCCAGCTAATGCGACAGTCAATTGCCTTACGCGTGGTTTCATAGGTCGGTCGTCTTGTGCCGGGGGCCCAAGAATCTCGGGAGAACCATCTATATAAATATTCTGGAGTCTCTCAGATGTCCATGAGACGGCTCAACAATAGTATTATTGGTTACCAAGCTCTTCACTTTATTGTTAGCGACCTCACCATTGTATTTTGAATTTGCTTCTTCTGAAACACGTGTCTGGAATACACATCAGCATCTCTTTCCAGACGTTCAAGGCTTATTCAACACTGAACAACCTCAGAAGAACCAGGAATAGCGACGTGAGAGGGCGCTACCAGAGACCAACGCTCACCCGCTGAGCGATTGATATACTCTTGCCTGGCGATTACATTCCTCAAGCAATTCTGTCTGGCAACCAATGCTCCGTACGCCAATTTTGCTTCACATTTGTGTCTGTCAAAAACGACCGAGCACTTTCGTATGGTATTATACATATACATACAGAAGCTGCCCTTCGCCCACGAATATGGATGCGATATCGTTGTTTTTTTTGATCTATGTTCACCATATTCCTGGCACTAGGCACACTGAAGTGCTCCGAACTTATTTTAGAGTGAAAGACCACCACATACTCAGACATGAAAGAAATCAACAACAGGCTCTGATGTCTACACGATGTGCAAGATCGAAGCACTTGACAGACTTTCGAAAACCGCATGACTTCTCCTCAATGACCTCTTCCCTCCGGTTCGTTGCTTGACCATACATGCGGACATGTAAGAGGACTCACTCGGTCTCATCATGCAAAGAAATCCCACAGCAAGAGACCAAGGGTCGGAACCTCAAGCTATCTCGCGCTTGGCCGCGGGAGACGCTGACCAGGAAGCGATGACCGTAGACCCAATATACACGAAATCGAACTCTACAAGCTTCTACGGCGTTGGGATAGATGCCTACCTTTTGATTCCGACTGTATCTTACCATGACCTTAAAAGTCCGAGAGCCTTTGCAGAGCATGTCAAGCAGGTCGGCATCTTGAAAAAATACCACCTCCATCTTCTGCAGCCATACGCACCATCCCCATGATTCTACGTTTTCTTACGTGAGATGTGCTTTGTGATTTCATATAGCAATATTCATTCTGGGTAGTACGAGATTGACGTCCACCACGCCGAGGTCCTGGTCATCGCGAGCTGATGGTGCTGCGACCCGACACCCCTCAACCTCCCAGCTCGCATGACGGCATATACAGTGGCTAGCGAACAACCGTGTACGTAGGAAAATTATTTGCTGCAAGGCCAAAAAAAATTAAGCATGGAATTGCCGCGCTTGCATACGCGACAGCTCTCACGATGTTGCCGCATAGGCACCGAACAGTATTGGTCCGCTAGAGGGTGGACGCCGTATGGCTAGCCCGGTCTCTTCAAGGGTCGTTTACGGCTCAGTGTGTATACAAGACCACATCGGGACTGCACAGGTCAAGCTACAATTTGGAACTTGCTGTTTGATTTCACAAAGCATCTGACTCCCAGCAAATCTAAGGACTGTCGTTGGAAGAGCCAGTCCAGGTCAGGTCTCACTCGATACAGCTCGCAGGAGGCAAGCTCATCTTGCATCAAGGCACCGCAAGCCCTCGTTGTACGGCTAGAAGGCGGTTGATGCGGGGAAAGCGGCCCAACCAGAATGCTCTTGAACGGGAAGCATGTCATCAGCCGGGTTCATCCGAAGTTGAAGAGAAGGGTGCACTTCTACCGGAAGGTGATGCGTTGGCGCACCCCACCTTTTGAGTTTCCGCAGACAGCAAGATTGGAGGCTCGGAATTTTGTAATGGGTGCGCTCTACTTCTACCAGAGCACGTGTGCTAGACCTTCGGTGGGGGAAGCGTCCCAAGGAAGCTCATTCTGGCCGTAATTGGCCCGTGATATAACGCAGGCGCTTCAGATGTATGTCATGAACCGCACGTCTGAGTGGCTACCCAAATGTGACGCCTGTTGAGAGAACCTGCATATAGGCGCATGCGTAGTTTGCAACCATGGGGGCTGCTCGGTGCTTGCGGCGTCCATCACCGGCTGAGCTCAACCCTTTCTTCGGATAGTAAGAGCCGTCTGCTGGACGGCAAGATGCTTCGTTTCTAGAGTGGAAATGTAGCCGGAAAAACTGATGGGCAGCAGCAGGAGTTTTGTCAGAACGCAAAATTCCCATGCAGGGCCAGTCCTGAAGCAATTGCAAGCGACGGACGGGCAACACTGAGCGACCCGTGTCGTCGGCATTGCCTGGCCACTATCCGGCCGGATCTGGGGCCCTTTCGAGCCGAACCGGCGTGCAAAATCTAGCCGGGAAACTTTGATAATGGCTTCCGTGAGAAAGGCACGCCGGAGCCAACATGACCGAAGACAACTATATCCTGCCAAAGCAAAGTAAATCTGACAGCGATTGTGCGCCCTCATTTCGATCAGCAAGTCGTACGAGTCGCAGTCCTACCTTGACGGACCGCAGCGGTTGCAAAAGATTAGCTCCGGTGCAATTGGTGACATGCAGCATTAGTGCTTTGTTCGAGTCGTCGTTAGGCGGCGAGCCCAAGGTGCAGCCAAGTGGGATTAGACCCATGTTCCCGCCGCCCAACACCAGGATTTCGTCAGCGACCGTGGGAAGAGATGGGCCGTTGTAGCGATACGCCGGAAATCATCCCAGATTCGGCTTGGTGTTTGTCATTCTTTCCCTGTCTGGCCGTTATCCCTTTCTCTTTGTATTCGAGACCGGAACGCTGCCATTCGCAGATTTGAGCCTTTTCGGATTTCTAGTGACCAAGCATGACCCGAAGAAGATCTCAACTGATGTGGGTGTGCTGGTTGCTTCTGCGTTGGTTGAAGAGACCATCGCACACAGACGGGGCGTGACCTGCATCGACGGGTGGCCAGTTGTCAGCGGCGTGAACTCGGGGCATTCCGCCATGCTGCGGCACCCCGCATCCTGTCCAATTGGCTTGGAATTTCGTGAGATAGGGATGATGGCTCAGGTTGCCATTTGCGGAAGCTGAGAAGGCTCGAGGTACCGGGCAAACAGGACCTCGTGTCAGGACATCGAGCGTTTCAACAATAGTCCGTCTTCTGAGTAGCACTCAACTCGTGATCTGCACGGCTGGACTACAACCAAGACAGGCGCAACTTCATTCGGCTTTGTCGGGATGGCATTCTGTCAGGCAGACGAAAGCCATTTGGCCATTGCGACCAGCTGAGCCAGAGTTCGGCGTGGCATGCCCCAGACTGTTCGAACCTTCTTTTGCACGACACATTGCACAGGGTCGAGAAAGAAAGCCGCCTCTGGCGCCGGCCGGGATCGAAGTAGGGGCCCACGTGCGAGGGGCTTCGATTGGCACGGTAGAGAAACCTGCGACCTGTTTCCTGCAGCTGGGCACATCAGCCAAGTCACCGACTGCATTGCATCGGCACGGTAGCTACCAAACTAGTAGACACCCTTCTGCCCGAGGGCGCATTCAGCCTGGCTTCTGGCATGGAAGCCTGCCATGACGTCCTCCAGAAGGAGGTATGGAAGGTTCGACGAGACGGGATGAGAGCCCATCCAAATTGCGACAGCTTGCCATCAGGCCATCCAGATCGTCGGGTTGAAGTCGGCAGGTTGAGACAGAGACAAAACTCTGCCTCATCTTGAGTGTTGCCGTGATGGACGGTGCCATCCAATGGGCAAGATGGATCGGTCAATCGAGTGCCATCGCGCTCCTGGGTGGTTCTCAGCACCGGGGACGAGGAAATGTAGGCCCAGAAAAAATCGTACCAGACCAGCAGCCAAAGGCCCCAATCTGGCCAACAGCCAGGGCCAAAAGCTGCCGAAGGAGGATGTCCAGGGATGTTTCTTGTTCTCCACTTCCCGAGGAGACAGAGGAAGAGTTAGAAACTGTTCCATTGAAGTTTCAAGAATCAGAACGGTGCCTTTTCGCCCACCGAGGGGGCCTCCGGTAGCCGACGAGCGGCGAAATGCCATCGGCAAGCTTCAATCATTGAGTCGATTGAGTCGCATTCCATTGATGCCGAAATTCTGCCGCGCGAAGTGATCCGTCGCCCATTTTCTGAGTTTTCGGCGGCAGGGAGGAGCTGAGCAGCACCCAGCCTTGCAGGTCTGTGTATGCAACCCGACGTCGACGTGGGATGACCTGCTGCAGGCTGCACGGGGTGCAGAGATGACGGCACCACCGCAATAATTGCAGGTGCTCATGGCAACGTTTGTGCTATGTCGTCTTCGCAGAGAGCAAAATTGCAAGACAACTGTCTCTACGGTTGGGGTCAGTCTCATTCTGCCCCATGAGCTTGGCCCTCGTCAACGCTCCCCAGCGCGAGCTTCCATTCGGAAACGTCCAATCCGCAGCCGGTATCCGTACCAAACATTCTGTGCGTTTTCGTTCTAGAAGTCATTTGCCGTCCCTATGCTCGGTCCGTCGAACCGAGAAGTCCAACTTGTTTCGACGTTTTGGCATCTGGCAGTCCGAGCCATTCTGTTAGTGGATGAATGACGGACAGAGTCGGCGGATATTGCTATCTCGTGTCGACAGCGATGGTCTGATCACATCGCACGGTTTTTGGTGATTCATTGAGACTGAGAGCGCGACTTGAATCGTAAAAGCTTGAGATACCCGGGATCAGGGAAGATTGCTTTGTGGATCATGGAAATTGGGGGACCTGGCCCTCGAGAGCTCGGGACGCTGACTGCCTGAGAAGAACGGACGAGGGCCGCAGCGCGAACCTGAAGAGGGGGGGAATCCGAACAGCGACAGACGAGGTGTGTGATATCTGCAAGTACAGACACAGGTTGTCTGTGCCGGGGGGTGCCAGGGGTGACAATGGTCCGCACTTCTAGAACGCTCGCGATTTGCGGTGTGGAGCGGAAGGCCAGGCGGCGAAAATGAAGATCATACTGGCACCCAGCATTTGATATTGCCTAATGGTTGAATATTGGCCGTCTTGCCTCCGAGAAGACGGTCCTAATAAGCTCATTGCGTATGGTGTATGCTGCTCAACAGAAGGAGGATATCCGCATTCCGATGCCGACGGAATCCCGCCAACTCATGCTTGTGGGGAAGGACGGGCGGGAGAGTCGGTCCATTGGAGCAGACGGGCAGTGAGGGCGCCGCCGAATGGATGGACCCCCGAAGTTAGGTGTAATGTGCGGCCTGCTACGTACAGTACTGTGCGGTGTAGTACGCGGAGGCATTCCGACTCAATCGACTCGTCCTGCGCAATCGTTCAAGTTTAGGTGACGAGAGCCAACGAGTTGAAGCTGGCCGGTATTGTAAAACGCCGCGTCGCGGCCTCCCTCTTCGCAGTCGCAGTGTAAGAAACATGGCCAAAGGGGTTGTTCCTGGGAGAGGGCATATCCCTGTAGACAAAGCCAAGCTGCTAGGTAGCAAGATGTTGAATGCGAGGTAACGACGTTCGCTGAACAAGGAGCCGGTACCTGGTCAGCGGATAAGGCAAAGTACCTAGACCACCTAGCTCCGGTAGGTTGGCCCCCAGAGCTCCAAGCACATAGCTAGAAAATGAAGAGCGGCCGTCTGAGACGTTAATCGACCGAATCGCATCTTGAGGAGAGAGGGCTGGGCTTCAGCTGACGTGACTGCTGGACCCAACGCTGCCAGTAGCCGCCGGGCTAGATCCGTCCAAGAAGATGGGGGATAGGAAGGCTAATTACCGACTCTATGACAAGACGGCTGCCGGGGTGGATGGGCCATGGTCTAAACGGCCACAGAGCGTTCTCGGCCAGTGCTGTACCATGCTGTCAGGCCTGCTACGTCGTAGGAGTCAGGACACAAAAGCCGGCTGCCAGGTGGTGCAGAGGTTGCTGTAAGGCCGTAGGGGAGAGTTTGGGCGACGTCTGCAATATCAAGAAAAGGGGTCATCTGCAGGCTCGCGAAGAGGAAGATTCCTGTGTTACTCGAACGTGCAGAGGGCAGATTTGCGGCCCACCAGAGTACCGGGGTTTGAAGTGGTGATGGGAGGCTCTCGGCCGTGGCCCTGCGGTTTGCTCCGGTTGGAGATTTGTCGAGATGGAGGAAACGAACTGGTGACGGGGGTTTATCCAGCCATGTAGAAGATTTGCTTAGCCCAAGACCGTCGAGTTCAAGGAAGGCGTGTGAGGTGAGCGGCGTATGTGACGAGGAAGTGGTTTGCGGCTGTTGCTTGGGACAGAGATACATTTGACATGGCGGAAATAGGCCCCCAAAGAGGATCGGATAACTGGTGCAATTGGAAAGTGCTGGAAATATTGGCTGGTGTAGAGGCAGGAGCCACAATTTGAGATGTGACGAGACGTAATCCGGGGTGAAGGAAACCGAACAGACAGCTGCTAGGCCGGAAGAAAAGATCGTGGAATCGATGGACGTTGTCTGCGCAAGCAAGCCAGCGGCAGTGTCCAGTAGAGGTTGTCGAGGTGTGCCTGCCTCGATTTGCGTGTGGGTGTATCCGTACGTGTGTGGTGTGCGAGTGTGCTGGCCGTTGAATGCAGAGGTGAGGTGTCCTGGCCCTGGGCCCCTTGCCCGCGCATCCGTATCCGCATCTCTGTTCTGCCGCTCTGCCTGAAAGGCAGCTAGCCCTGCGAATGATGCATTTTGGACATTTGAAAGACTCTCATTGGGTTCCCAGAGACGTAACCGGTGCAGGTGCAGCTGAATATGCAGTGTGCGTGCTGCGGCAGGCGGCTGCGAGGAGCGGGAGCAACAGCAGCCCGGAGCAGAAAGAAACGAGTCCAAGGCACTCCTTCCCGCCGTACACTGCCCAAAAAATGGTCAGGTCAAGTGAGCAGGTGTTGGTGAGGTAAGGAAGCCACATGTATTACTAAGTCCCGTCGAGGAGGAACTGAGGAAGCTGCGGTCTGCAACCATGGATGGGAAACTGCAACTGCAACTGCAACTGCAAGTGCGGTCTGCGGTCTGCGATACAGCCGATACTTGGGTGGGTACGTCTTCCTTACCAGCGTCACTGACCACCTGCTGGGCTGCCAGAGGTTTAAGTGGTTGACAGGGGTTCTCTCCACGCACTGGTCCACAGACGATCCAGTCATTATTTCGGGTCGTTGAGATACTGGGCTGTCCCCGAAGCTAAGTGGAGTGGGGTTACCATGGTGCACCTCTGCAGTTTGGTGTTTCCGTTTCTGCCAGCACAGGGCTTCGGCGGAGAGGCACCGGGCCAGACGATCGTAAAGAACAAGACACAAAAAGAAAAGGAGACCACTGGCAGTGTCGGAACCCAAGGGCAAGACGCGCAGGGGAAGCCAAAGGAACGACGTTGGACGAGTATGGGAAGGCCCGGGAAGAACAAGGACGCGGACGGGAACTCAAGACATGCAGAGGTACCGACACAGTGAAGTCGAAACGGCGCTAAGGCAAGAACTTGAATGGAGATTTTGATGGGAACTGGGCGTGTAACTGCGCTGTAGGTAGGGTACTTTAACAACATAGTACCGTACCCTACCCGCGACTTTCTGCCTATCGTCTTTTTTTTTTTTTTTTTTTTTAATTCCTCGCCCGTCTCTGTAGACCTGTGGGTGCTGTCTCTGCCCTGCAGGACGTTTTCCCCCTTACCCCTTGGAGACGAAGCATGTTTGTCTCTGTCAACCAAAACTCCGTCATCGTTCTCGCCCAGGTCCTTCGACTCGGACTCGTGCCTGGCCGGAGACATGAATCTGAGATCGATCCAAGGGGGGCGGCGGGCGACGAGACTAACAAGACCAGGTAGGGAATTTCTCCATCTCAATCTCGCGGTGCTTCTCCAGTGGATCGCCCGTCGACATTGACTTCGCCCTGGTTCGCCCACGAACTCTGCTGATGGGTCACTGTGAGATTATGTTCAACTGATTGCGTCTTTCCCACGCGATGTCGAATCCTAATTATCCCCGACAACCGCAGGCTGGCAACAGCGTCTGGCGACTGGCCGCAGGCGACAACCGACGTCGAAATCTCGTTTTTTTTGGGGAGCGCGGACAGGGAGCCGGTCAGTAACAAAGAAGCCCTCCACAAGCTTCCTCGGCTTTTTTTCTTCTTTTTATCGTAACACGCCCCCCTCTCTCACTCCGTTGCGGGGTTCACTCCTCCTTCGGAGATACTTTGTACTTACTGTAGCGCTGGTGAAGGTCCAAGCCGTTTAACGACGAGATATCAGATGAAGGAAACGGGCTCGAAAGCGACAGTAGGGAAAGGAGAGAATAGCCGTAGGTACTGCACAGTAGTCGGGCTTCTTCAGATATTCAAGGGCAATCCCGAAATGCAAAGTGATTAGACTGGGCAGCAGGTCGGCAGAACGCGATTCACATTCAACCGTTCCGTACCGACTGGCTGTGCTGCGGTACGTGCCTCTGAAGGAAGTGTCTTGTCTCATGTCGTCTCGACTTGCTTGTGTCCGGGACACCGTCTCCCTCGCCGTGTGTGGGATGTCGGCGAGTAATCACCAGACACTTTCAAAATTCTTGGGGGCCCGGAGTCAAAAAAGGGAGACGGAAACCCAGTATTTCGGAGAGGAATCCGGGGGCAGGCGACGGTTCTCGGCCAGTCAGTCAGTTCAGTCCAGTCCAGTCTCCTGGGGCCTTGTCTGTCCGCCGTCGAGCCGGCCCAGGTATTTGGTTCAGAGTATGCAGGCGACAGGAGGCAGGTAGGAACCTACCTAGGTAAGCAGGCGTGCCGGAAATAGAGATGGGCTTTTGAAAATGTGATCCGAGTCATCCAGATAGGTATCGCAGACCGAGGTGAGGCAAACATCACGCACAAGGAGAAGGAGATTGAACGGCGCTCTTACACACATCTCACCACCAACACCAACACGGCTCCAATGCAGCACGAAGACCTCCCCAGCCTGATGCAGTGTTAGCAGGTCCTCCTGTTCGGCCACCCCCACCCCGTCGTCGTCTTCTTCCCCTTCCTCCTCCCGTGCCAGCACCGCCAACGCCTACTACATGCTAAGGTACATAGCGTCCCGTTCATCGTTCCTACCCCCTCCCCTGCCCCCCAAATCCCAGTCCCAGTCCCAGAATCTACGAATACGTCCCCAGTGTATCCGTCCTCTGTATGGTGTGTGGTGGTGGTGTGTGTGTGTGTCCCCGTCGGTCCCAGGCCGCTCTTTCCCGCACCTGTTTCGGTGCACACCCCCTTCCCCATCCACATCCCCATCCACATCCACACGTCCCCTTCCACGTTCGATCTTCGACTTCGACTTCCACGGAATTGACGTCTGGTGTGGGCGTTGTCCACTTTGCTGTGAGTGAGGTGGGAGGCAAGTGTCCGGCGCGCTCTGCTCTGCTCTGCAGCTGTGTGTGTGTGCTGTGCTTGGCCCTTGCCTGTCTGCCCCAGCGTCCTTTCCCTCGCGGTGCTAGTGCTCCTTGCCTTCCCGGTTGGCACCTCACCCACCCCCCTCCCCCCCTTCCTGACCTCACCTTACCTCCTTCCTACTACTACTACTGCCTCCTGCCTGCCCCTACGAATACCTATGTACCTAGCTACGAATACCCAGCCAGGCAAGTACCTTAGCCTAGGAAGGCACCGCATCTCACTCACCTCCCGTTGGTATTCTCCTCCTAGACCTCCACTCTTTCCTTGGCTGGAGTCCTGTTGCTGCCGAACTCCAATTGCAGCGCAAGCCTGCTCCGTCCACGCAGCAGCGACTGCCCTTTCTGCCTTCCGCGTTGGCTACCTACGGTTCCTGAGGTGGGTGTCTGTCCACGACTGAGGTGTCCGGTGTGGTGTGTGTGGTGTGTGTGCGTGTGTTGTGTGTGCCTTCCCTTGCTCTCCCACTCTTTTTTCCTTCACCTCCCGTCCTTTTTTTTCTTAATTCCTGCCACCTGGAATCGGTTGCACTAGCAAACAAGAGTCATCATCATCACTCTCTTTGTGGCTTTCTCCCTGCCCTGCCCTCCTCCTGCCTGCCTCAAGTAACGCATTCCCTCGCCACGGTCTGAAGGACAAGCAAGCATCCGTCTGAAAAAAAGGCCAACCCTCCCCAGCAAGAGGAGAAGAAGAAGAAGCACCCACTGCCGCCAAAACTCCAGCCAACCTGGCCGCACCGTACCGCACCGCACCGCCCGCACCGTCTCATTAGGCATAGACCCGACTCGACCCGCCAGTTCGCCGCCGTGTACTGTCGCTTTCCACACACTCTCTTGTCGCCCGCCCCAAAACGCACACGTCGTCGTCCTAGCCGTCGCCGCCACCTTCGTCGACAAGTTTCCGACTCCTTCTCAAACTCCGAAAACCACTCTCTCGCACGCGCGCATTTGAAGCCAACCGTCTTGTTTCCTCTGGTCTTGTTTCTGGCGTCTGCAACATCGCCGGCCGTTGACTCGACATTTCCGCGCAACGATATCTGGAAACAACCCCGTCCCTCTTTTTTCCCCTTTGGTGAGTGGTTTCCCTGTCTGTTCGTTGCGACCCCCCGGCGCAAAAAAAGCCGCGAGACATTTAAGCGCGGCGCCGCCCATACCCAGAAAATTTATTTTCCCTGTCCCTCCCCGTTGGCCTCTCCCCTGACACCACGGCGCCTTCCACCCATCCATTTGCGACACCGTTCTTCCAAGGCTTCCCATCCGCGCCTTCGGCCCCGAACGTCGCTTTGAGACTATCTCAACTAATTCGACTTCGAAGAACAAAGACATAATCGAGTCCAGCCTCCTCTTCGGTCTTCGAGCCTCAAATCCCTCAGATAGACCCGTCAGCGGCCTTCCGGTTTCACCTCAGCGAACCACCACTAGCACCGCCATCATGTCCTACTACGAGAACAACCCTCAATGGTCCAATCCCGGCCAGAACAACTGGGAACACCAAGCGCCTCCTGTCCGTGCTGGTGAGTCGGCCCAGTCGCAACATCGCCAAATTCAACAACAATCGGAAACCGGAATTGACTCGAGGTTCCCGTCAACAGGTGCCAGCGGCCCCACGGCTCAGGACGACTTCGCATTCTTCTACCAGTTTGAGGGTAGGTCTACTGTTCTCTCCAGCGCGTGGCCGACGGTCAGCCCAGCGCGAGTTTCTCTGCGGACTCGCGCCCGGCAGGCGTCGCGCGCAGGAAGACCCAGCTGACGAGATGATACTTTAGATGTGGTACGGACACTGACTGCTAGGCCTACAGAGGTTGATCGTGCATACGAGAATCTCGCCAAGAGCGGGAAGTCTTACGGAATGGGCGGTCGACGTGAGTACCCAACCCCTGGCGGCCCCAAGATGGGCCCTGCTGGTCCTGGTCCCGCCAGAAAGTCTCTCGACTTCAGTAAGTCTGCTCGCACTTGGCGGGCAAATCCGCGGCCTTCCCCTGCTGACGCAGACCTCGCAGCCGGACGCATGGGAGCTGGAGCTGGAGCCGGTCCGCGACCGCACTCGATGAACCAGTTCGATGATGCCCGAGGCCACCCGAACTCGAACCTCCAAAACTTTTACGCCTCTCAGCGCCACCAGTCCTCCCGAGGATCCAACGACGCGGAACAGATGATGCAGGCCAAGAGAAGGATGGCCGCTCAACGGGAGCGGGAGCTGCGCAACCTCCACACTGAGCAGCAATACCAGCGAAGTAGGCCGCCCTCTACTGTATAGCACACAAACTTCATTGTCCACAGGGGAGACAGCAAAGAAGAAGAAAAAATAGATAATTCAGGCCGAGGGGTTTCACCATCATGCAACATCCTGCTGCCCCGTCATGTTACTGTCGAGAGATGTCTCCCTGAAAGACCTTCCTGTCCCACCCCTTCACGTAAGACATGGGCACTTGAGAGGACTTTAGGCTAACCACAACGTGCGCGCAGCTGTCGTTTCTGACATCCCCTACGGCAACAAGGCCATGTCCGAGGAGGAGACTCGCGAGCTGATCGCTCGGCAGCGGAGCGCCTTGTACGGCGAGGGCCAGTTTGCCGAGAAGGGAGGCTACGTCGACGAGACTGGCGCCGTGCGTCCTGGCGTGCCTGGACACAGTGGTCCTTCCAGCCTGCGGGGCCAGTCGCCCTTGACGTACGACATCACCCGCGGTCCCCCTCCTCACGGTGATGCCAACACGCCCGTCTCTGTCACTGACGGCCCCGGTCCCATCGCTGGCCCCCCGGGCGAGCAAGGCTCTCGTGCTGGCAGCACTGCCAGCCCTCAGCCGAACGCTCCTAACAACAAGAGCGCTTTCGAGTCTGCTGTGAGCCAGGCCGCCGCCCGTACCAACAACTCTTCCCCTGGTGGCTCCCCCCCTCGCCAGGAGATGCCGGGATCCAAGCCGGCCCAGACGGTTGCTCCCATCGGTACTCGTCCCTCCGGCACCCCGACTGGTGCCTCGAACTCGTCTTCGAAGCGATCCACCACCCCCCTCGCCTCTCCCGGCGGTTGGGGCCGTGGCAATGGCGTCTGGGGTCCTCAGTCTTCCGGACTGAGCCAGCCTCCTGCTAGCGTCTGGGGTTAGGAAACCCAGACGCCCAATCCAAAGACCCCTCCGAGGAGACAGCGCCGCGGCGCATCTACAGACTGAATGAAAAAAAGGGGCTCGATGACTTAACCGTTTACGTGGGTGGTTTTTTAGTTTGTTTTCGGTCTGGATTGATTTTCTCCTCGGACACGGAAAACTTGATATATACCTCGGGCTCAACACGGAATTCGGAGTGAGGGTGTCTTTTCGGCATCTTTTGAGGAGTTTTCTTTTACACGAACCGCATTCTGCAATCACGGAGTCGAAAGTATTGCTACGGGAAAAAGAGATGCATGTCACATGGGCGTGGACAGGGGTTTTACACACGAGTTGGCTTCGGGTTTGACACAAGCTTCGGCGGGAATATCGCAGCGTCTGGGAATGTTTCGGATGATCTGGGAATTCTGGCGAAGGCGAGCACGGAGCGGGAACGACATTTTTTTGGTTCTTGGGAACGTTGTCCTTCGGAGCTGGGCATGGGATGAATTCGGGTGCCAAAAAGCGACGAAGGGCAACCTTATGATTCGAAATTGCGAGCATACATCGGCGTGGGCGTGGATCTCGATACTGGTTTAACTCGAATGGGTTGGGACTGGGAAACGCACATCCGGGGAGTTGACACAGCACACAGAGACGACTCTCTCATCACGCGGCGATAAAATCACAAAAAACAGGGGTTTGGGATACGGGGTGTTTGTGGGTTGTCATTTCTCATGGGGGGATATTTCCTTTTCTTTCCTCTTTTTTTCCTCCTTTTCTGCTTCTCGGGGTTTATCGCTGGAGGTCGCGTCGTGGGGAGTTTTCTGCCTTTTTTCGACACTCGAACGGGATCTCGAACACTGGGAGACCATTCCGAGTCGTAATAGGGTTCTCGCGCCTTTATTGAACTGGGAAACGAAAGGGAACTTGACTACATCAAGACGGGGTTCGGGGTGGATAGATTAACATCGGATGCGTTGGAGAGGGACGGACTCGGATGCTACTCTTTGCACGCTTTGCTCTGGGGTTGGAGCAGGCAATCTAATGAAAACAAACATGCTTTTTTTGTCCCCCCACGTCTGTCCCGTCCGCGTGTTCATCTTGTTAATTTGGCTCTATGGCGACATTTTCCGTCGAGTCAATGGTAATATGACATTTGAGAAACTAGCTAATGGGTGGTGTACGCGGATCAGAGTCTGAACCCGCGCGCCCCCAAGGGCCGAACCTTGAGTCTCGGGGCGGAACCTTGGACGTTGCGTTGGTACGGCGTGAGGTGTTATCGCCCCCTCTATCTGGGCTGGGAGAGTTTTCCCGGATGGCGAGGTAGAATTTTGCTCTTTCCCGACCACGGCCGGCTCGGGACTTGCCTAGCTGATTCCGTGTCCATGGCAGATGGGAGAGGAGTGAAAGTGTAAAATGTGTTGGAACGGTTGGTTATTGGGTCGTGAGGACGCCGAAGAGGTCTTCCTGCGGCTGTTACCGCGGCCGGACCCAGGGCGGCCGGGTCGGGCCCCAACCCGACCCGAAGTGTAATCACAGTCACGGATTGGAGTCGGTGCATGCGTTTGGCCTCACCCTGTTGAAGGAGGCAGGTAGGTACATGCCTCTATGGGCCGCAGGTTATTCGGCCGTGGATTTTCGCCAACGGGCCCTTTTCCCGTCCCAGGTTTGGGGAAGAGCGGGAGTACGGAGTAGAGTACCTACATTAGATAGGAGAACGTTGGATCGCAACACTGACCTCGCCGCGACCCGGGCGGTGGTTGCCTGTGGCTTGCGGTCCGCGCCGCGGGATGGAGGAGGGGGGAGGGGGGAGGGGGGAGGGGGGGAGAGGCCCGGGCGCAGGATATGTGGCCGGGCGGACCCCCACACTTTTGTTTTTGTGCGTGTGTGTGTGGCTTGGAGAAATGGGTGGGGGATTAAGAGGGGGTTTGTTAAGGTAGGCATTTTTAGTTTGGCCACATGGAATTTGTTTATTGAGGCGTTTTTGTTTCTATTTGTGGTGATGACGTCTTTGACGGCTTTCTTTTTGTTTCTACGCGGTGAAGTCACTTTGGGAGGATCGGAGGAGAAGAGCCTTTTGTGATGACGATGGAGGCGTTTTTGACCTGCGTGCGGAATTGAGGAGAGAGAGAACCTTGACGGGTTGGCGATATTGCGGGCTGTCTCTCCCAGACGGAAGCAGCCCATCAGGGTTCGCGGATTTCTTCGGACCCTTTTGCATGTGATGGCAATATAGGCCCATGCTTTGTTGGAATACCAGGTAAGGTAGGCTGCCTTGCGAGGAGATACCGAGTTGAGCATGGTTCTGTGGGGACGTACTCTTCAGCCATAGAGAGAGGAGGGGTCCCGAGCTGGAGTCCCAACTGGCGTGCGTTGGTTTACATCTGGACGCCGGTACGATGGAGGATATGTCCCAGTGACTTTGACTCTGTGTCACTGTTTGGCTCCTCGTTGTTTGGGAAGCTTGAGCCCATGTGACTGAGTACCAGGGAGGATGGGACCAACACGAGAAGGCAACAAGCCAATAGCTGTTGAAGTTCAAGACGGGCTAGTCAATCTCGAAGAATCAAGAGTGCGAAGCGTCTGTTGGATGGTGAATATGTTGGCTTTCGGCGTGACTCAGATGTCACATCCGGGCAACTCCGTTGCACAAGGTGATTGGTATCAAACTTCGTCCAGGGTGTATCATCACAATGAACCAAGATCCAACCAACGAGCTGTGACAAAGTCACTTCTCAACTTGGTTGTCCGCAAGAGCTATTTATGAGGCGGACAACCAACTCCTCCGGACCGTCGCAAGCCAATCAAGTGACAAGAGCATGGAGTCACCGACCAACACGACAAGACTAGTAGTTGAACTTGCACCGTTCCAACCAACAGCTTAGACTTGACATCAAGTTCATTTCTAACTAGCAAGAAAAGAAGACGCTATCCAACATTAATCGCCACCAACCCGTACGCCTGCCCCCCCCCCCCCCCAAGAAAGAATTGTATCAAACGGATCCCAACGCCGAGCCGTTCATCGTCCAACGGCCTCTTCACAACCCCAGCGCCGCACAACCAGCACCCAAGTCCATAGGATCATCAGCCCTCAACGCCTTGCCGCCCCAGACCACCGTCCCCCGCCCGTCAACCGCAAACGCACCCGCAGTCTGCCACTTGTTCCCCATAACCGTGCTGGGCCCCTCGACCTCGGCCGGCACCCCCTCGGCCGCAGGATCCGCGGCCGCCGCGCCCTTGCCACTCGCAGACGTCCCCCTCCTCTGCAGCGGCGGCGCAGCAGCAGACGCCCCGCTCGCCGACGGCCCGGCCGCTCCCGTCCGCTGGATCGCGCCCGCAACCTTCTCGCCGAGCCACCCCTTCTCCTTGAACCCCTGCATCTGGCTCGTGGGGTTGAAGACGTACCAGACGGACCCGAGGCCGAGGCCCCAGGCGGCATAGATGGCGCGGTCCTCGTCGATGACGACCTGGACATTCCAGGCGCCGCCGAGCAGGTCCACCCACTTTTGCGTGGCCGCCGCGGAGGAGTGGGAGACGGCGATGCAGGTTAGGTTGTTTGCGTACTTGTTGGCGAGTGTGCGGAGGGCCAGGAAGGTCTTTTGCGCGACTATTGTTGGAAGAGGCTATTAGCATGTGATCTCTCAGAAATGCGCCGAATAGGATCATCCCAACAAGTGAGAAGGGTGCGTTGGTTGGACTGCATATGTAGGTGACGGGAGCAGATATGCAGGTCGCGTAAGGGAAGAGAAGGGGGTCTGTGTAAGTGCGGTAAAAGACAGATCAGACGTACAGGCACAGCCGACACACCGCAGGAAGACGACGAGCACCGGCCTGCCGCGGCCGAACTCGAGCTTCCTGTCGCGGTCCAACGGGGCGAGGTCGCCGATCTTGGGCGGGTCGGCGACGGGGACCGGGGGCGGAGGCGGGGAGAACCACGGGGCGACGGTGATGGGCAGGGACTTCATCGACATCCACGCCGGCCAGCCGCCGTTTGTGTTCTCGGCCTCGACGTCATCCAGGCCCGCGTTGCTCCCGCTCTTGGACTTGGAGTCCGTGGAGCCGCCGCCGCTAAAGTCGAAGGACTTGCTGTTGAGGCCCACCTTCTTGAGGGCCATCTTGGTTGTCAAACTTGCCAGCATGATGATGATCGCGTCACAGGTGTGGACGTGGGAGGGGTATGGATGGCTATGCGTAAAGTGGTATGTTACAGAGTGGAAGAAAAGAAACGGCTCGCTGGAAGGAGGACCGGCTGCTCAAAAGTTGATGTGCAAGGATGGAGCAGGTTGAGTCGAATGCTGTTCGACAATGCAAGATGCGCGATTGAGTTCGCAAGAAGGAAAATCAGAGATGCAGAGCAGTAAGAAGGAAGGAACAGAGACGGAGAAAAGAAAGGAGAAACGTGGCCGACATGCTTATGGCGGCCATCGGGGCGGGATGGGATCCAATGCTCATCCAAGGAGGGGGGAAGCTCTGGCGAGCTCCTGAAACCTTCGATACAGGGCGCGTCGCATGTTTTGTTAGCGACGCTGCGCTCTGAGCTCCTGAAAACCACGGTTTCGCGAGGCTGAAAAGAACCGGCCCAGCCATGGCGCTATCAGGCACCCTGACAACTGTGTGCCTCTGGGAAAGAAACAAAGAAAAAACGTGAGGAGTTTTCCTTCCGATTGGTCGTCTGATCGTGCGGGGGGTTTAGAGGTTAGATTTCAGCCTCGGTGCCCGGTATGTGTGTGATGCTGTAGCAAATGTTTCCTTGGTTCCCAGGATTCTGGGATCCGCGCCCTGCGCCGCTTGCCTGCGTGATGACGGGCGTTGACTTGGGAAAACGAAGGAGTGAGGGAAAAATAAGGAATTGTCGACTGCTTCGTTTTCCTCTTAATTAAAGATGCGGGGACATGTCTTGTCTAAAGAGCAGTTGAGATTTCTGGCAACGCCCTCTGGCATTTTTTTGCTTTGTCGTATCTTTCAAAATGGGGCATTTTACGAGCAATGGATGCCAGTGACCAACTGCCAAAAGCAGGAATACACGCAGAGAAATGGGGGAACTGTCGAGACAATGGGCATATTGTTTGCAATGTTCATACTGTTCTGTGCCCGTCATCTGGGTTCCAGACACACTTGAGGTCGCGTTGGAACGCTTGCCCGCATTCTTCGGATGGGGAGTCCCCGCCGAAACGCCTGAATGTTTATCGAGTCAAGACTCTCTTGAACGTCTCAACACAAAAGGTCTAAACTCTAAATGTAAGCGTGTTCGCAAGTCCGCATTGCCATTTGCCATAGTTTACCACGGTAATGACTCTGCAGACGGCTGTGCGCTGCTGTTCGAGACAGAATGCGGGCAACGGCTGGTCTGGGGAAAGTCAATGGTGATCTCATCATCGACGATGTCATGGAAATCGTGTCGATGCGGCGCACGAGCGGTTTCTGCCTATCCAAGGGAGCAAGAACCGCCGGTTCGAAACATGGCATTGGGCAGCCGTAATGGTCCACTTGACACCAGGGAGGATGCATGGAGAGGCGAAGTGGTCGTCCGTCTTCACCTTCGCCTCTTCGGACCGCACTGTATTTTGGTCCGGGCCTCAAGGTCCGTCGGCCGCTTCATTTCGAACACATTGTTCGGCGAAGGCCTGCCGGCCAGCTGAGTGCTGAGAACAATGTGCCAAGATCCGGGGACATGATTGTTTGGATGAATCGGAACATTTCGAACTGGCCTCGACTAAACGGGATGCTACGGTCTCCCCATCTCGGTCCTAGCAGCAGATTGGTGGAACTGACGTCGATTCGCACGCCCCTAGAATTAGGGAGACCAGCGGCGGGAATGTGGGGAGCGGGAAGCGTTCACGGATCGTCTTCCGCCGCGCAATTGATTGCGGGTGGACGATTGGGGAGGATGAGGTCTCAGATGAGTGAACCCCAATGACGAGAGGAGGCGGCGGCTCGGGTGGCTGAGAGCTGGACTCTGCCAAAGTGCCTCTTCAGCGTTAGCCATCTCACGCCCAGTCCAGATGCAGCTGCTGTCGCGCAACAATACATGTGTGATGCACCTCGAAAAACGTGTGGCCGTTTGTCCCGTCTGACGCTTTGCCCGGGAGCTGAGTCGGCGCCACGGACCCTCAGCCTTAGCGCCGCCGGAAAAAGACCCAAGGTGGCATCGAAATCGGACTCTATACGCCGTTGCTATTCTGAGGAATGATGAGTGGAAATACGGGACTAATCAGGTTGTGCCCACGGGTATTCTGCGCCGCGCCAGCGTGAAGGCCATGATGGATCGTATCAGATCCACTCATTGGCTCGCTATCAGACATCGCGAGCCTCCCGCTCTCCGCGGTGGATGTAGTGATGGAGGGTTGCATTGCGGTCTGGGGAGAATTGCTGAGGACAACGCCTTTGTTCATCACCTATGCTGGCCTGGTTGGGTCCCAGATGCTCGAGTTCTCAAAAGCACAACGAGACGGCCGCGATGTGGGGGTTCACTGAGCACGAATGTCTCCCTCTCCGGTTCGCAATGGAACGCCTCCACCGTCCGATCTCTGCTCGGTTGCTCATGAACTGGGAGATCAGACCGAGGACACGCAAGAAAGACGTCCGTGATGAGGCCATGACGTCGGCAATCGTATGCCGCGAAGTAACCCTCTGAAGTGAGTGACGCCAATATGTGTACGTCGGCCGCAAGGGTTCTTCAGCAACCCCAGCATGGCGAAGTCAAGTTTAATCGGCTCTGTGACTTGTTGAGCCTAGTCAGAAGGTGTCAAGCCCTGAAATGCCACAAGGGTTTGGTGAATCCTCGTTGAAAACGGTAGCACGAAATTAGAGTCCCAGCCGTGAACCTCGCCGGGTGTTAGTGCGAAGTGTTACCCGCGTGGCCACTAGGATCGTGAATTATTCTTACGTCAACAAGGCATTCGCTGACAAGATGTCAGAAAGAGACTGGGAAAAAAAAAGGTACGACCACAGATCTTGTCCCATCTGGTTGCGGCTGTGATTGCACTAAGACAGCCCCCCTCATCTCAAGTCAGCAAAGGCGGCGACGTACGAAGGCCGATTGTGACTCTAGTTGGCGATGCTGCGTGCTGGTTGGGCGTACCGCACCGTAAGCTTCCACAGGCTGTGCTGTCTTTTTCGTAAATTGTGATCCTTGGGGCAGAAAATCTGAAAAAAGATCGGGCGAAAGCCTCTGTTGTGCAACGAGAAGAGGAAAAGTGTCTATGTTCAGGTGGTAAGACCGGACGAGGCAAGCAACAAAGCCCGCCGAGCAACCAGATGTGCTTGTTCAGATTTCACCACTGCTGCTTGGCTGTTCCCAGTTGCAGCTCCCGCCGCAGACCACATGGCTGCGGTCGTATGAAGGTGGCGTGAAACGCTAAGGACCGTCCCGAGTAGATGAGGCTTTTCGGCGGTGGAGAACGTTTCTTAGGACAAAACTAAGGTTGGTAACTTTATTGTGAGTCGGGCGAATTAATCGTGATAGACTTCCGGACTTGAGCGACAGTCTTGAAGGCTGAGCGTCTTGTTGACAAGGGGTTTTGGTTGGCGGATTTTGGCTGCTTGGCTAGTTGTTCTGGACGTGATCAAATGTCTCGCCTTTGGTGGACCAGCAGAGAACGTGCAGTCAAGGTAGCTGAGCGGATGTATTGGCACATGTTTGGCAACTTTGATCCGTCGATAGATTGCCAATCTATTCTGAGGGACACTCAGTCTTTGCCAAACGGAGCAATGTGACGACCCTTCCGAAGATGGCGCTTAAGCCACGGCACCATACCCCTGCAGCAGAGAGGAAACGAGCGAATGGAAAGCGGCTCGGCAGCATGGGGGAAACACGACTGCAATCCGAGTCCAGGTCACTGGAGGCTGTGTGGAAGAAGCCGACAGCTCCACGGCGCAGAGGTGCTCCGGATATCTGTATCTCGGGGCTATTCGTACTGACGCCTGGGTCGCCCGCTGCACGCCTCGTCGCTATTCTCTTCAGCGGCGGCGGCGGCATGGATAGGCGGCTTCAGGGACCGACCCCACACACACGGACATGAGGGCGAGAGGCTGGAGTGAGACGTAGGCTCTCATGGCGTGGCAGTTCCGGGGGTTCGGCGTGTGACTGGATCGGTAGACGGATATCGGAAAGGGTGTAGGTGGCTCGAGCAGGTTCACCTTGGCGGTTGATGGTCATGGGCGAGACGCACGGAGAAGGGGCCGACAAGGGAACGAAAGTGAGCAAACTGCAAGGCCCAAGACGAATTGGACGACGAGAGAGCTAGGCGAGGCCGCGAGAGAGAAGGCGGTCGACCAAGACGGGGTGATTGCGGAGAGGGGATGCTGCGGCAGGCGTTTGCAGGCGGAAACACGAACCAGGTTGCGCCGAGGCGCGTAGGTGATTCTCGTCCATTGTTGGCTCGGCTTTGGGCCTTTGGAGACCATCCCATCGGGGAATCGTCGAATTGCGGTGCCGGACAGGCCCCTTGAGGTAGCGAATTGTCGTGTAAGGTATCTGTATCTGCCCTGAGCTGGGGTTGCGAACCGCAGCCATGCTCGTCCCCACCGTCTCCTGGTTTCTGGAAGGACATTCAGGTGGCCATAGTACCGGGACCCTGATAATTTTAAGGTGGTGGAAATAGATGATGCCGACAGGGGAGACGGGAGCAATGGGAAATGGAAATATGGTACGGCAGGGAGAGGAAAAAAAGGGTACGGGAGGTCGCGAGACAAGACGAGGCGAGACGAGACCAGACGAGAAAGGCGGTAAAGGCGCGATAGGGTGAAATAGGGTGCGAGGAAATAATTAAAATAAAAATACAAGATGAAATAATGGGCAAAAACAACGAGGCCTTGGGAACCCCCGGATGGGTAAGAGATTGGCGGGAACCCGTCAGAAGGGGCAGCATGATGTCTTGCAGTGAGTGCTCTTTTCTTTTCTCTGCTGCCGGCGTCGTCAGTCAATTGCCCATTCTTCATCGTGCCTGCTCCAGTGGGTGGTGAATGCCCGTGGTGTCCGAGGTCGCGGTGTCGTGGTCCCGTCGCGGTACGTGCATGACACGGCGAGGCGCATAGTGGCACATGTCTGTCCCAGTTCTTCCTTCTTCCATTCTGGAGCGGGCGGAAGGCGGGGAGGCTGGGCCAAATGCCTCACTCACTGCAAGATTGGCCTGCAATGCAGCTGGAGCACTACATAGTAGTCTTGTAAGCGGGCTCAGCGGGTCGTCCTGCTTACTAAGGATACATAGCCCTATCGGGGCTGTACACGAGGTGGAAGTACCGTTGAGTCTCGCGCAGTTCTCCCCCACCGCGGGATTCGCCTGCCGAGTCAGAGAAGACCCCCCCGGAGATGTACTTGGCTGCTGGGTTCTCCGTGATGGTTGTGATGGCCGGTCGTTGGATCGCAGAAACGCGCGAAATGGAGCGACGCCCAGCAGGACGAGAATGCGTGAACCGGAGCCAAGGGCATTGGCGTTGGATGGCCTAGTGTTCCAATCCAACACAATTAGAAGTTTCCAACATCAAATCCAAGACAAGCCGTCCGGTTCTCCGACGTCATCTCCCAAGTGAGGAAAGGCCGTTCGGAGACAAGTGACAGTCAGTGGTCGGAGGGGCATGTGGCGCCTGTCTTCCCCCCTTAACCCCTGTAGCCCGTTTTGCGGCGTTGGCACTTTGAGATGAGGTAGACTCTGGCCTGGGCGTGTAAGGGACGGTACTTGGCTCGTGCTAGGGCCAGCTCCCTCCCACGGGCTCGAGGCCAAGCAGCAGCAACACCAGCGGCAGTAGTCGGTCTTTCGATGCCAGACCACTGAGACCCGGCCAGCCCAGCCCAGCCGTGCCAGCAGAATGGCAGGCAAGCAGGCTCAAGCAGCGCGTGGCAATGGCAAGGCAGGCAGCGAGCGGCCAGACTCCGCGAGAACCGCGACGGGAAAGGGGACGAGGATTAAAGTCGTGGTTTTTGTGATGGTCAGAAATAACCCCTCCCCTCTCCAATTTGCGTCCAGAGCATGTTGCTTCCCCACTTTGGCGGCTGGTGGTGGTGATGGATCATGGTGGTGGTATTGCCCGCGCGCTCCGTGCATGCACTGTGGGTGGGATTTGGTATTGGCAGCAGGACGTCGTAGCTTTGCTGCGCTGCGCTGTGCCGGGAGGGATGCTAGTGTTCCTGCTTAGAGTCGGGCCAGGTGAGGTAGGTACTTGGGGGGTCGAGTACCTCCTTACCACATCGTGTACCGGGAGGGTTCTGGGTAATGTAATTCCCGTCATTCCCAAGATTGCGTCCAGTATCGGCAGAGAATGGGGAGGAGAGCCATTTCGGCGCAAGCACAAGCAGGGACACAAAAATCAACTAAAGCCAAGAGGCAGGAGCCAAGCAAAGAAGAAGAAGCACCTGCCCTCATCTGTAATCTGATTCTGCAGTGCCAAAGACAAGGCAAGTACAGATAAACTACCGAGTCGGTAGGTGCGTTTGGCAGGCAAAGCTGAGGTGAGGTGAGCCCGTGACGGGAGGTGGAAGGACCGGGGCTGGATGCGACCGCGGGAGGGAAAGGGCGCAGGAACGGGAAGGAGAGGGAGGCGCAGATGGAGATTGAGGAATTGCATCTTGTTGCATCATCAGGATGACCGGCACCTTCCTGACCTCGACTACTTCGTGCTGCTGACCAGATGACTGGTTGGCTGGACCAGACTTGTCCTGCCCTGCCTGGCCTGATCTGACTTGGCCTGACGCGCGAAGTGCAACCTGACAAGCTGAGACTGAGGTCCCTTCCTTCCTTCCTTCCATATTCGAATGGAACGGGACACAAGCCCAACTCGTTGTTCATCCGCCTTCGCCTTTCTTTTCTCTGCTGCGCGGCTTTCACTGTGCTGCCCTGCCTGCTTGGGCCTCAGCCAGCTCGTTTGTTGGTCGTGCCAACTGCAGGCTGACTTTGACTTTGGCAAGTCTGGCTTATTGTGTCTGAATCATCTCACGCCGCGCCTGTTGTAAATGCCTACCTCCATCCCGAGGTACTCGGTCCTCATCTAATATCTCAGGTCGCGGTTGGTTGGCGCTGTCTTGCGGGTGAGGTCCGGTCAGTTGGCTATTGCTGCGCTACAGTTGCCTTTGGCTGAGCCGGCCGTTGTTGCTGTTACTCCTTCTGTCGAGCTGTTGCCGCCCTGCCGCCCTGCCGCCCTGCCGTGTGTGCCCTTGCCTGTTCATTCGTACCTTGCCTTGCTTCCTCTCCTATTTCCTTCTTGGATAATCTCGACTTTCTGATTGTGCGCGCAGACGGGACATGGGCAAGTGGTGCAGTGCAGGTACCAGTCCCCGTTGCAGGTACTTGAAAGGAGGTATCTACTTTGAGTTGCTGTACCTGCCCTACCTTATTTCCTATCCAACCACGCATCAGGGCAGAAAAGGCCCCGGACGAGGCCAGCCAAACACCTACCAACCCAACGCTTTACTTCGGATGGTCGAGCAAATGTATCCGTACGGCGAGTACGGCGTAGATGCGGCGAGCACATTGCTGCATTGCTGCAGATGTGACTGCATCGGCGAGGTGACTGAGGGGAGGTGATGTGCGTAAAGTGCCCAAGGTACCTTGGGGGTGCTGCGGACCATGAACCGCCTGCTGCGCTGCATCGCGCCGTACCTTGCCTGCGTGACGACCATGTCCTGAGGGATGGGATGCGTGTGTGTGATGTCTGTCTGCTCTTCGCTTGTTTGCTGCTCTATTGCTTGCCTACCCTTCCTGCAAGGCCCCCGCTATCCGCTCTCGGCTTTCAAAGCCACGAGCATCACTCATGTTGACCTCATCAGAAGGCGCGCTCTCAGCTTCCCCACGAACGACGGGAGTCCTCGATACGACACGCGGTACGACACGGTTTGACACGACAGCCAGCAGCCATCAGAGGCTAGCATCTGCCCTTCTCCCGTCTCCTTTAGCAGCCTTGCCGTGATCCAACCGGCACCCAAGGCGCCGTTGGCAGGTACCTGACCGTGCTGACCTGATCTGACTTGACCTTCCCCTACCTACTTACCTGCCCCTACCTCACCTATCCGCACCTTCCCTAGGTACTTTACCCAATAATTACTCTTTCCTTCTCAGCCAGCCAGACAGAAGTACCTCCAAGCCCTAGCTAGGCGACAAGATACATCCGTTCCCCTTCCACGCCGCCTGCCCAGTCCCGCACGCACTCTACACGTCCATTTCCACCGGTCCCATGTCCTCTCCTCTTCTGCCCGTTCAAAATACTGCCACCACCCTTGCCGTACCTCTCTCCTCTCCTCTCCCCTCCCCTCCCCTCCCCCCCGGTGGTGACGAGGTGAAGGTACATCCACCACACCCCCAAAGCCCCAGCTACTTGTCTATGAGGTACATGACCTTACCAGACTGCGCAGGTACTGCGTACTAGTAGGCATTACATGCTGAGAGTGTCTCTCTGTGTCTCTCTCTCTATGCACCTTCCTTGCACCCCCAAACGAAACGTTCCCCTTCCACCTCTCTTCTCTCTTCCGGGAACATCATTCAGTTCTCTCACTTTTCTGAAATTCGGCCTCACCATTGCATCCTCTTTTCCTGTTGCTACTCGTGTCCTCGACAGACCAGCAACTCCGCCTCGTATTGCCCCCTAGAACAAGAGGACGTGGGAGACTGAAGATCAGCGCGGCAGAGCGAGCAGCAACAGCAACAGCAGCAGACCGTGTCGGCTCGCGGTGCACCCCCTTTAGACCCTTTCCCCCCATCGTTATTTCGTGGTCCACCGCCCGAGGCACCCCCCGTCCAGTCCTGTCGCTTTTGGGCCAACGTCCCCGATCTAAACTCCACACCCATCCTTTCGCCTCCTTCCACCGACGACATTCTCTCTCTTCCTCTTCAGAGGATCGCCCGCCGCACCGCGAAGAGTCCTTCCTCTCCAACAAAACACCACACAACTTTGTCGAGTCGAATACACCGTCCCCCGCACATATTAATGCCTACTGTCGACTCCTCTGCACGCCGCTAGCAGCATTCTACTTGTGCCAGCCACATTTGTCCAAACCCCGAAACCCTCAACCTTCCACCCCCTCGTCTGCCACCACTGGAGCGAGATTCGACCACGCTGAGCCGTGTCTACCTCCTCGACTGTGTCTTGACCACCCGCCACCCTCGCTACTTCGCCCTGTACCTACTCTCGCCCCAATCCGCTCGCGACGACTCGGTTGACACGACGTCTTGATCGAATTTCCGACGCCCTGCTTCCGCTTCTGCCACCGCCGACTCGCCCTCGTCACGGAAGCTGAGCCAGGACTCGCTCCATGGAAAGTCGGGCGACAACCGCAGAATCGAAGCATACTTATCCGTCAAGTCCTTGGCTACACCAGCCTGCGATATCCTCGAGTAGCGCAACGCTGAACCCTTGCCACTTCGTCGACGCCTCGTCCCGCGTCCCCGCCCAGGTCGATTTCTGGCCCCTTCTTTTCCCTCAGCAAGCATCTGTCTACCAAGCGCAGTTGCTGCACTACACCAATCTCGTCTCTCCGGGACGAGGAGGCGGCTTGCAACAACCACAACCGCTTCCTCAGGCGACAGTGGCGGCTCCTCACATTCAGGCGGCCCCCCGTTCTCGATCCTCCTCCAAGGTGTCGAACAAGGACCAACCCGCAACAAAAGGCACCCAAGGAGGCCATGGGAATAGAGTTGTGCAGAGCAAAGACAAAGGCGATCGTGCTGTCATAACAGGCAAGGACGCTCCGCCCAAGATGCAGCAGCCATCTCAGCCGGAGCTTTCGCATCCTCTGCCCGCTCGCCCTGGGGCGCGCCCTACCAATGGCCAATCCCACTCCAACTCGATGCCATCCACGCCTCAACAACATGCTAGGAACTTCTCGTTCGAGTCGCGCGAGCCATCGCCTACCGCAACAAATAACCACTCACCCCGCTCTGCTTACTCCGAAACGAATAGCAATCTTCCCTCATTACGACCCCTCCCTCCTCGTTTGGGCGGTTGCCAATATGAGACGGCGCAGGTAAACTCGAGAAGGAGAATGCCCTATAGTTTAGGGAGCGATAAGCTCGAAAAGACGAACCTTGAGAAAATCAAGAGCAAGCTGTCGGAAGATGAAGAAAGGAAGTTGACCACAGATATGCGCGAGCTCTACGACAGGTTAATACCGACTGAGAAGGTTGAGGAGAACCGCAAAAAGCTTGTCGTCAAATTGGAGAAAATCTTCAACGAGGAGTGGCCGGGAAATGACATCCGCGTCAATCTCTTTGGTTCGTCGGGTAACCTGCTTTGCTCCGATGACTCCGATGGTTCGTACATTTCTTCTTATTTCCACTCACGCCCAGTAAGGCCTCAATACTAACCCGGATGCAGTCGACATTTGCATCACGACACCATGGAAGGAGATGGAGGGCGTTTGCATGATTGCGAACCTCCTCGCAAAGAGTAAGCTACTTCGTCTATGGTTCTCTAGTCATTTCTAATCGTCTCTGCAGAGGGCATGGAGAAGGTGGTGTGTATTTCCGCCGCGAAAGTCCCGATTGTCAAAATCTGGGACCCCGAACTCGGCCTCGCATGCGACATGAACGTGAACAACACTCTGGCTTTGGAGAACACGCGAATGGTGCGCACTTATGTCGAGATCGACCCACGAGTGAGGCCACTGGCAATGATTGTCAAGTACTGGACACGGAAGAGGATCGTGAACGACGCTGGTATGACTTGTCTGCTACTGCTCCAATACGCACCTACTGATCAAAATAGCCTTCGGCGGCACACTCAGTTCCTACACGTGGATTTGCCTGATTATCGGATTTCTGCAACTCCGCGACCCGCCAGTCCTTCCGTCACTGCACCAGCGACAACACCAAAGGCTCCCTAAGAAGGGTGGGCCGGAGAGCGCGTTTGCCGATGACCTTGACAAGCTTCGTGGGTTTGGCGACAAGAACAAATCTTCTTTGGGTGACCTTTTGTTTCAATTCTTCAGGTTTTATGCGCACGAGTTCGACTACGAGAAGAATGCCATCTCGGTCCGCCTTGGTAGGAAAGTGTCGAAACAGGAGAAGGGATGGCATATTGGTCTGAACAACTTCCTGTGTGTGGAGGAACCATTCAACACCGTTCGCAACCTGGGCAACACTGCAGATGAATATTCTTTCCGCGGCCTTCATCTCGAGTTGCGACGAGCATTTGATCTGATCTCGGAAGCCAAACTGGATGAGTGTTGCGAGCAGTACATTTACCCCAAGGAGGAGCCGCCGACGTTCCAAAGGCCCGCGCAGACTTCACGTCCGGTCATGATTCGCAGTTCTTCGCAGCAGCATTCTGGCAGAGGAGGTGGCCGCGGCAACTACCGTGGCGGTCGTCATTCTAACAACTTCCACCGCAACGGAAACTCCAACCGGAGAGCGTCGTCGAGCGTTGCCTATGATACTAACACAATGTACATGCCGCAAGTAGCAGTCACACCGCAGGAGCTCGCCTGGTTCACACAACAGCCGTCAGCTCACCAGCTTCAGTACCCCGCGCTTGTGAGTGCAGCCATGGCCGCCCAATTACAGCAGGAAAATAACCTTCGCATCCAGCTCTACAGCCAGTCCCAGGTATACCAGCAAGTACAAGCCCAGATGGCTGCGCAAATGCATGCTGCACAGAGAATGCAAAGCTCCAACGCAAACTCGCAGCAGGGCTCCGAGCGATCTAGGACCAACTCGTTCGACAACCCTCCCCTAAGTGCTCCCATCGCTGCTCCTGAATGGTACAGCATGTATGGTGGTGTTCCCTTCCCAGCTACGTACTACAACCAGTCTGGATTCACGTACCCATCCTCACCTGCAACAACCACGGCGACACCGGAGTACCGTCGAGGACTGCAAAGGTCTTCAGTGACAACGGAATCCGGCACCTCGACGTCGGGAAGCTCGCTTAGGTCTCAATCGCAGCCTGCTTCGCGCTCTGGCCCAGCAGGACAGCAGGCGCAAGGCTACCCTGGCTCCAGCACGCCAACGAATGGAAGCTCGCATCCGCCCCGCCAGGTCAATGGAGTTCCGATCCCGAGCTTCATCCCTGACGACGCTGATTACGACGAGGCGCCTCAACGGCCTGCAAGCAACTCACCAAACTCCGACGATGGAGCTGCGTACTTGGGCTACTACGTTTCAGAAGCATCCAGTCCAGCCCGCTCTCAAGGTGCTCCCAATACACTCGCCTTGGGAGAACTTTCACAGCCAAGCCAAGGGCGCCGAAGACTTTCGACTGAAGTCCCGCAGACCATATTGGACCGCCGGATGCGAAGAACGTCACGTTCACCATCCCCTCTGGGTCATACTCGAACCTTTTCAACGAGCACGTCAGCCGCGAACGGGCATTCATCAACTCCTCCCATCGCTAATGGACGGACAGCAGCAAGACCGTTGGTGGTCAACGGGACGGGCTCTTCTCTACGCACTAGCTCTACTCCCTTCCAGTCAGCCCCAGTACCCGATGCGACGCCGGCCGAAGACTCATCTAGATCGTCTCAGGAAACCCCACTCCAAGCTCAAGGCTTAGGAATTAGCGGTTTTACTACGGACCAGGTTGATGGTCAGTCTTCGTTTCGGTCTGAGCCTGTGAAGACACCTATTTCAGAGCGTCCCCCAGTGATTGTCAACGGCACGACCACACCCTCATCGATCAGCAACACTGCTGCCACGGCCTCGCCTGCTTCAGCGCCTCGGCCTGTCGACGACCCTTCGTTTCGCGACAGAATCGCCTTGATGAATCAGTATGGGTGGTCACAGCAAGCTCAGGCGTCGCCGGAGGTTCCCGTCGGAAACCAAATCTCCCTGCAGCGAAGGGCTATGCGGCAGCAAAGCGGGGTGATAGCACCGCTCGATCTGGCGACCAGGGAGAACAGGATGAACGGCCACCAACTTAGCATTGATGCTCAGCATCTCTCACCCATCAACGAGACACGTTCGCCTTCTCCGACGGTCGTGAGGAAAGGCGACTTCCAAGTGAAGAGTGATCTGCAAAGTGGCCACGCAGAGTCGACCCTGCCGGCTCACAAAGACAAGGGTCAGGTTGTGAAGGAGGCCAAGCAAAGTCAATCGACGCAATCGCCAAAGTCTCAGTCGTCAAACGCGCAGCGCCAATCGGGTCAGCCCGCAAGAACAAACGGCAACCGGGAGAACGGCCATCGCGGCGGCAAGAACGATGGCCATGGTCACGACGGAGGATGGCAAAAAGCTACCAAGGGTCGAAAAAAGGGCGATGGGAAGAACCAAGGCAACGGATTTGTCTCCAGCGAGCTGCCGCCCAAGCATGACGCAGATCGTAAGGGTGGCTAAAGAAATGGATAAGCTGGCAGCTCACGCGCAAACGTTGTCGTGGGAAGCCAATGGGTGACGAAAAAAAGCAAGCATTGCTTCGTTGGATATGGTCTGAAAGTCAGGAGGAGCTCACTCGGCGACCTTGGTCATGGACGCGTTGGACACGACTGTTCTGGATTAAGGGAATGTTCCCTGGCAGAAAGGCCAGTGGAAGTGTCAACAGGCAACGGCTGCGTTGAAAGAGCCGCGAGGATGGAGAGGTGCTGTAAAAAGCGCCTTCCGCAGCCTCGATCATCAGCACCGGGACAGGCCTGATGGCGACTACGATCATCGAGGACGAGCGGAACGGAACCAGCAAAAGTTACGGATATCAGCGGGCCAGTGCATCTCAAGGGATTGTGCAGTGCTTGATCGAGCGTCAAAAGTCGTATTACTATGGCTCAGTCGTCATTTTCACCGATAAAAAGGTTGCAGGGGGGTCTTTCGCGTTATACCTGGGTGGCGGGTCTGATTATTTGTCTCATTGCATCTGCGGCAACGGTCTTCGGTATGGGTTACGGTTCAGGCATGCGTCATCAAGTTTCTTTTTGTCACAGAGTCATACCATTGGGTGGAAAGGTACATGAAGAAGATGCAACAGAAGAGAGGGGGGGATGTGGATAGTACGAATGCTGTGTGTCCCCAGACGGCTGGAGACTGTCGCAAATACCCGACGGCGGAAGGCTGAGCTCATGTCTCCCAGAAAGGGGCAGAATGGAGAAAAATCCAGCATGGCCGCATTATAGGGGCGGAAAAAGATATCAACGACTAGTGTCAGTGTAAGCAGATAGACGGGAAGCGTTAAAAGACATGATTTGAAAAAGCCACGACGAGGATTCCTGTAGGACACCAGCAGGGGGCGACTCATGCGGCAGATCTTCATCAGTGCCTCGTATTCTTGACGTCGAATCAAGATTAAGGTCCCACAAAAGAAGCACACGAAGCCATCACGAGGTGGTTGGTGCCGCGTCGTGTATACTCCCAAAGAGCTCAGGGCGCACCAGTACCTGCCAGTCAGTCTCGAAATTACGTCATCCGGACGTGTTTCCCCAGGTCCCATCCTCAGCCTTACACCGGCCGGCCCTGTACAGATAGATACCTTGTGTACCGTACTGTGTGTGCTCGGTGACCGATCCCTGCTTGACACAGCCAGATCCGACGGCCCCCAAAACGTCTCGTATTTTCGGCAGCAGGTGCCTGGCGGCCCAGGAAGCGGGAGCGCGCTGTCGGCTGCGACCCATGAAACACAATCTGATGTCCGTCTGTTTCGCTGCGACTGTCTGGTGTTGGAAGCCGGGTGGGAGCCGTTCCCTTGGGATCCAGCGGTTTTTGTGGGTGAGGATGTGTATGTTTGACGAAGATGGGATTTCGGATGGTGTTCTGGGGAAGAGGGGCAGTTTGCAAGTTAGCTTGAATGGATTGTTGAATTTGGTGTTTTGAATGTCGAGAATTGTCAAATGGCAGGATGGCTGTTGATCGCTCGAAGGTTACTAAGACAAGTTGTCTCTTGCTCAAAGTCATTAACGTTCACAAAAACAGAAGAACTTGATCTAGTGAAGAAGATAAAAAACAAAAAGTTTCCCAAGACTAAACCGAAATATGGAGAAGTAAGAGCAGCGAACTTGACTTATCATTTCCACTTTTGCTCCAGAGTGAGTGAGAGAGCGTGTCTGTGATTAGACCGTGCCGGAAGGATGCGCTAGAGTCCGGTGCTTAGTCCCGGGGGGATGAGGGGAGCTACCAAGTAGAACGGCAGACCGCTAAAGAATGCGAAGAGACCAACAACCCCCACCATCGTTTTCTCGATGATTTCAACCCCCAACTGCGCAGCATTTCCTCTCATCAAGATTTCGTGTCGGCGATGGCTTCCGCAGGGCACCAGCAGCACTACCGCAGCCACAGCAGTGCTTCTAGCGGGTCGTACAATGAGGCTTCGTTTAGTGGGGCGCGCTCACCACACCTCGGTAACGACGACCACGACGACCACGCTCACGCCGCTGCCGACTCTGGGATCACTGTCGCCGACTTGAAGGCCAATTGGAGGCAGATCCAAGAGCTTACACGATGCGTCGGCTCGACGCTCGACGAGAGGGGGTGCGATGCTGCGTTTAGGGAGTACGCCAAGGTCAAGGAGCACGCGGAGCTGTGCCGGTCTTTGTTGAGGAGGCGGCGGCGGCGGACGTCGTCCTCTGCAGAACGGGCGGTTGTCGATCCGCGGTCGCCGCTCAGCAGGAGGAATCTGGCTCTGTCATGGAACGTGGAGCCGGATGAGGGGGAGGATCATTCGGAGGCGGCGCCGAGCCGCGAGGCGTGTCTGGCTGCGATCCGCGAGTGGAAGACGTGCATGGAGGCGGTAATGGGCGCGCTGCGGGCGTCGTTGGCGGCGACGTATCGCAGCCACGAGCCCGGGGCCACGGCGGAGATGACGGAGTCGTTGTTTAGGGACGTTGACTTCCGGGCGTCTGCGATTCAGGAGATGCGGAAGGCGAGGATTGACGGCGGCGGCGGCGGCGGGTTTTCGAGGGCGAAGTACGACGTGCGGTTTCGGAACCTGGACCGCATGGAGAAGGAGGCCATTGAGATTGCGAGAGTGTTGCAGAGCGGGGAGGCCGGCTGCGGTTTCGAGGACGGGAGGGCGGGAGAGGTGGAGGAGGTGGTGATCTCGGCGGCGGGGGACGCCGTGCTGGAGTTCAACAGCGGCGGGGAGGTGAGGAGGTTCCGGGTGTCGAGCGCGATGCTGGCAGAGACGTCGCCCATATTTGAGCGGATGTTCACGGGGCGGAGACGGTTGGAGGTCGGCCCGGGCTGGGGCAAGGACGACGAGGACCTGGAGGGGGAGCTGCCGCCGCTGCCGCCGACGGAGGGGTTCGTGTGCGGGGACGGGAGCATGGCGCGGCTGTACCGGATGCCGCAGGCGGAGCGGGACGAGGAGGGCTCGCTGGGGATTCTGCTTGCGGCAGCGCACATGCGCAACGAGGCGGTGCCGCGGGAAGTGAGCTTCGCGCGGTTCGTGGCGGTGGCGGAGGCGTGTCTGCGGTACCGGTGTACGAGCCCGCTGGAGCTGGTGGTCGAGCACCGGTGGCTGCCGCGGTGGATCCACATGGGCAGCGAGGAGATGCCGGACGGGATGCTGGTGGTTAGCTTTGTGTTTGGGTTCCGGCAGCTGTTTGCGCGGATGAGCAAGACGGCGGTGTTGAATTTGAGGAGTGAGGAGGAGTTGAGGGGGAAGAGGTGGCCTGAGAGGGTGAAGGAGAGGGTTTGGGGGGTGAGGGAGGTGAAGATGGGACAGGTTGAGGGGGTGTGTAGGGAGGCTTTGAGGGAGTACTTGAGAGGTCCTGTAGGTGGTGGCGAGGAGGAGAACGGGGGTTTGAAGGGAGGCGTGAACGGTGATGGGGAGAGGGGTTCGGCGGTGTTGAAGGGGCGGACGAGGTGTCCCAGGGGCAGTCAGGCGTGTGACGCGATGAACCTGGGGTGGTTGATGCTTGTGTTTGGCGAGCTGGGGCTGTTGGGGACGGTCATGAAGGAGGGTATTCTTGGGGATGCGAAGCGGCCGGACAGAAGTCTGGCGGAGCTCGTCGAGCTGTTGAGGACCGTTGAGAGCCCGCCGCAGGCTCTTCATCGGGGAGGTTTGTGTGACCCAGCATCAAGGCTGAGGGCTGCTGTTAGCGATGTTTATAACAGTGTCTCTGGACTGACACTGTTCGAGGTCAGCGGACGGGCTCACGGATGGGGATTGAGTAGGCATCGATCCGGGGAGGTGCAGGCTGTTCTGCAGAGAGGGCTTAAGGTAGTTGGGGAGGTGAATAGACCCGAGGAGCTGAGGCGGGTGGAGGAAGACCGGGAGGCGGAGGAGGTAAGGGGTCAGTCTGGTGTCACGGATGATGTGAGGTTAAGGATCCTACGGGGGATGGAGGGTGTGGACGACTTACATGCTGCCGCTTTGGCTGACAGGGCGTTTTATCGGGTGTTCAAGGAGAACGAAGGGTTGTTGATGAGGAGATTTGTCAAGGCGCATCGGAGGAAGACACTGATGAAGCTGACTAGTATGGATGTTGTTGGAGGCGGAGAGCAGAAGGCGATGAAGGGAGAAGGGGACCTACTGAAGATGGAACGGGAGGCTGAAGCCGAGGCAGAGGCTGCAACGGTCGTCGACGGACGTGCACGGGAACGTGATGGGGTCGATGATCTGGTGCTGGGCTTCGGAGGGTTGGGGATGGAGGACGAGGTAGATGAATTGGTCAAAGGCGTAGAAGTCCTCGGGGTCCGGGTGGACGAGATGGAGAAGGTGCGGAAGGCCGCGGCCTCGGCGCCGCCTTTCCCGAGTGCACCGCCGCCTTTCCATCAGAGGTCCATGACCTGCGGCGACTTGACGACCGAGAGGATGAGCGACGAGGAGGTCCAGCGGATACTGTGGCCGGACGATCCTTTGCCCGTAGCCACACGGCCGTCGGTGAAGGATATGAAGGAAAAGTTCAGGAGGAGCGATCCTGCTTTTGTCGAGGAGAAGATGCTGCTGGGAGTGGAGGGGAAGCAGCTGGGCATTGACAGAGATCGGAGGGTTGGTCTCGTGCGGGATGGAAGGTAGCGTGGTTTTGGTCATGTTGGTATGGGCCTTTCATATTAATGAGCTCACGAAGTTATGAGAGGGGCGACGGCTTGGGCACAAGTTTCACGAATTAATTACGATCATGAGGAATCAAGAGGTTGTTAGGAGACGGGCACAAGTAGGTGTGGACATGCGAACTTGCACGTAGCACCAGGGAAGGGACCGTTAGGAACTCTTTACAAGATAGCAGTTACACAATTCATACTTCCACATAAGAAACTTTCTTCCGCTCTGATTCAGATGATTCGACTAGCTCAAATGGGGGAGTAGACTTCTTTCCTGGTGCGAATTCCGCACAGCTTATCAGAAATCGGCTTTTGGCCGTTACTACTAGAGGCTTTCTCAAGGTTCAGAATGACAACAAATAACGCCTTCGTACTGAATGCTGATGGAAAGAAATGAAACAGCCTTCTTCGCGAGTGAACCAGCTTCACACAAGCAATGGGTGATGAGCCAGAGCTGGGTGGGGTGAAGTCGTGACCCCACTCACGCTTCTTAGTGGTCAAAATCAGGGCAGTCTCCAACGAAGATCGTGGCGGACATAGCTCAGTTGGGAGAGCGTCAGACTGAAGTTAACTTCAATCACTTAATCTGAAGGTCGTGTGTTCAATCCACACTGGCCGCATCTTCATTACCTTTTGCCATTTTTGACATCATCTACTCATCCAATCGATTCGTTTGCGTGGTGCGCATACCTTTTTCAAGATCTTGCTCAATTGCGCTTGTTTTAGAATGAGGTGAGAGTCCTGAGTAATAAGAGTGAGTTTGAGATGGCTGTTGCACCTTAATGGCCCGGAAAAGCCCTGATGGGACGAGCCTGTCCGTCCCCCATCAACGTAGAATCTCAAATCAGTGGCGATATCATCACTTGACAGCCAATCCAAGGCTTCCTTCATCCTTGGTAATCAAAAGTAAAGCAAGCGATAGCTCGCTTGCGTGCGTTCGGATCCTCGTGCTAAGGCAATCAACCTGAGCTTACATTGTCAGAGCATTCGTGCGATGACTGATGACTGGTATCAAAACTCATAATATTCATAATTTTTTATCAAGTAATCGATGCGCCGATTTTTGAACTTCTCTCGACATTGTGCCGTGTACGCCCCTTGCCCCATGCCCCATTTCCCCCCAAAACAACACCGTCCTTTACGCGTACGGCCAGTTCTTGTTGAACGTGATACAGCTACCGTTGGCCGACGACGCAATATCCTTGTCAGTCAAGAAGATGCAGTACTTGGCCACAGCAGCGGGGTCCAGGCCCGTCTCGCCGCGCTTGTACTCGGGCTGCGCGGCGACCGTCTTCATCATGCCCTCCTGGTTGACGCCCGTCGCGAAGGCGTCCATGATGTTGGTGGTGTCCATGCCGCCGAGCAGCAGGGCGATGGAGTAGATGCCCTTGTCGCCGTAGAAGCCGGCGGTGTTCTTGGTGACGGCGATGAGGCCGTGCTTGGAGGCGGTATAGGCGACGCCGGAGCACAGGCCGCGGAAGCTGGCGTTGGAGCCGATGTTGATGATGAGGCCGGGGGGCCCGCCGGAGGCGGAGGTGGCGCCCTGGGCAAGGAACTGGTTGACGGCGGCCTTTGTGGTGAGGAAGGGCCCCGTGAGGTTGACGGCGAGGACGGAGTCCCAGGTGTCCTTTGCGCACTCGCCGGCGGGGTCGAACTTGTCCATGACGCCGGCGTTGTTGACGAGGACGTCGAGGCGGCCGAAGCGGTCGACGGCGCCCTGGACGAGGGCGGTGACCGAGGCTTCGGAGGTGACGTCGACGGCGATGGCGTGCAGGCGGCCGGCGTAGGTGTCGCGGTACTCGGCGGCGACGGCGTCGATGCGGGCCTGGTTGATGTCGGAGATGACGACGTTGGCGCCGGCGGCGAGGTAGGCTTCGGCGATGGACTTGCCGAGGCCGCCTCCGGAGCCGGTCACGATGACGGTGGTGCCGGTGTGAGTGGGCATGGTGGATTGTGCGTGTGTATGTGTGTGTATGTGTGTAGTTGGCTTAAGGTTGAGAGTTTCGGGGTTTGAAAGGAGAGAGTGGGAGAGACTTGGCTAGCGCGAGTGAGTGAGATTCACGGTGAGGTCATGCGAGAGGAAAGTCATGAAGGCTCTGGAATCTCTTAAGTAAGGCCGGTGGACCTGTTCAATGGCACGAGGGGCAAAGGCAGTTGAGGAGGGGCTAAAAAGTTGCGGGGCGGCGTCGTTGCGGGGAATGATGGCACTCTCGATTGGTGGCGCTGTTGACGTGCTTCGTGGGTTTATCGTCCTGAACCTGTTTAGGTGGAATCGTATTCGGGTTTGACGATGTTTTGGGGGTGAATCTTTCTCTTTCCTTTCTTTACCTAGCACAAGCTGGGCCTCGGTGCGTTTAACTCCCGATCGGTGGCCGGCATGAGCCGTTTGTTGAATGGAGTTTACTTGACGCTGCGCCCTAGCATTCCGAGCTCGGCGCGGGAACAGCTTGGTTTCGCTGTGGTTGGCTAGTTGGTGTTTAAGTCGACGGATTAGGTATTTTCAAGGTGCTGACTGCAGATTTTCCGTCAGGGAACCAAGTAGCATGCTGTCTACAAGATCATACTGAATGTATCTATTGCAGGATTGATGATGAACCCCTCAATGCCGAATACGCGTGTGGACCACGCAAAAGGCGTACTATTCCTCAAGCTTCATCCCACCCGAAGCCGTCACCGCTCATGTGAGCCGCCGCAGCGCATCCGCGCGCGCGCGATGTAGCCAAGCGCTGCATTTCCCGGGGTAGAGTTTCGGGTGATCTTCTCGATGCCCCTGGCTATCGCTGCAGTCTCCCAGTCAAGAAGACACGAATACGGCGGGGGCATCCCTGGCTGCATCGGGTTCGGTTTCGTATCTGCGGGCGGAACCTCACACTTGTCGGGCCTTTGACATGTTGGCAGAGCGGCAAGCGGGATGAACGCAACCACCATCGACTCTGCACGCAATTCTGTGTTGGTGTCGGCGGGTTCTGTTTCGTGGTTTCTTGGTTTGCTTGTCAGGTTGTAGGTGTGGCGCATAAAGTTTGGTTGGTGATCAGACTGAATGTCTGAAGTCGGCAACTTCTCCCGATTTACTTACTGGATGTGTACTCGTTTGCGACACTTTTACTTGAAAATTTGGGATTTGGCAACTTGATAACGATGTTTTTTTTTCCGAGGCATGACAGTGAAGTGCATGTGAAAATGTTTGGATTATTGATCGCCACAAAGTTTCTCAAGGCTACGCTGAGAGAGTGTTCGACCAAGGAGAACAACAGTCTAAGGCTGGCTTTCTCCAATCATAATTTCTTCCATTTGCACATGTGAGCTCTTCTTACGTCAACCATTCAATATTCTGGCTCACTTCTGAACATGAACGCTTGAGAGATTTGGCTTGCAAGAAGACTCGAGACCCCAGTGGTAAGCCCCAGACCAAAAAACATCTAACTCTTGAACATTGATTCTCGATCTTCTTTAGAAAGTCTTAGGCCACAAACTGAAGGAGATATGGGCCATCTTATTTTACTGATCGTAGAACCTTGACGGAAATAGTGACTTTGAGCGTTTGGCACTTAGCTTTGTTGAAAATTACACAAGTTCATTTTCTACAGGCGATTAATGACACAAAGCCAGCGAGGGGTATACAAAGGACAACAGATCCTAATTTTCCTTTTAGATACGGGCTCAAGTTTTTGGATGATAAACACTCTTGATCACACACATAAATAACACAAAGTCGTATTTACAAGCGCAAAGTTTATTCAAAGAACTCCCAACAAACGAACCAATGACTGTCGTCTCTCGAGATTCCAGACTGTCAAGATCTACACCAGCTAGGCATGCCGAATCTAAGTTCATCGCTGAGAAATCTTTGGACATACTCGCCAACGATATGATAGAGCGGATCCTCCTGCAGAGGCGCAACAGCGGTTGTCGAGCCACTTGCACGACCTGCATGACTTGCGGGCACGGCATTCTGAAGCTCAGGGGTTAGCGGTACTTCATGAAAAGGGCCTTGTGAACGGGTGAGCGTTAGATTAGTTTGGCGCCCGGTTTGTGTGGCTTGCTGCTGCTGCTGCTGCCGGGGCTGATGGCATGGCATATCGAGGCCCCGTGTAATAGTCAAGGTTGCAACCCAACATTCGTGGCACTCTTGTCCAGGAGAGTATTGGAACTCGTACCGGCGGCCGACGGGGCAATAGTTGGACAAGCGAGGGGGTACCCTGCGAAAGCTTCGGTCGAAACTCTCCTTCGCCGCACATTTGTAGGTCTCGGGAAGATGGCGCTGTCTGTCGTCAACTACGCGGCACTTTGGGCAAAAGTGCCACTGGACGAGGAGTTTACACATGGTTGTGGGTGAGTTCGATAGACTTAGTTGACTTAAGTTATGTGTATGGTGGGTGGGACAGTTGTAGAGTTCGTTGACGAAGTACGCAGCATTGCAGAATAGCGAAAATTTATATGCCGAAGGCGTGGAAACAATGAATGTCATTGTGATCGAAACAGTGACCTGTAGACAGCAGTTGTTCACAGTGTCCAGTCAGAACAACGAGCGCTGATTCAGTATCATCGGGAGAAAACAAGCAGCCCAGACTGGCTTCGTCACAACTTCAGCTGAGTCAAAGAACGCCCTCAACGCCAAACAATCACTTTTACACAAGACCTTGGTAGTCATTCATCATCAATTAGGGTTACTTATATTAGGTGGAAAACAAAACAACATGCAACACTGAGAGAATCCTCTCAAAGCGGGAATTCTTTTCCTGGGGAGCCCATTTTTTTGGGATTTCAACATCCCACCCAGCGGGAAGCGATGTCGATGCTAGCTTACTGACCGCACTGTCCCTCGATAATGGCAGTGGTGCCGTTGACGGTGCATTGTCCGTCAGCTTCACAGGAGCCGGCTCCGGATCCGTCGGTGCAAGCCAGGCCCTCGTTGTCGGCGGCGGCAGCTTCATCGGTGGCTTGGTCGTCGCCATTATCGGCGTTGTTGTTTCCGTTGTTGGCGTTGTTGTTATTGCCGTTGTTGGCATTATTATTGTTGTTGTTGTTGTTGTTGTTGTTGTTGCCGTTGTTGCCTCCATTGTTGGCGTTGTTGTTGTTGTTGCCTCCATTGTTAGCATCAGCATTGTTGTCGTTTCCACCGTTGTTGTTTCCTGCGTTGGCGTTGTTGCCATTGTTGCCGTTGTTTCCTCCGTTGGCATTCGCATTACCTCCGTTGTTGCCGCCATTAGCGTTGGCATTGCCTCCGTTGTTACCGCCATTGGCGTTGGCATTGCCTCCATTGTTGCCGCCGTTGCCGCCGCCTCCGCCTTGACCACCAGCGCCGGCACCGGCAGCTCCGGCACCACCGCCGCCGCCACGACCACCTCCACCACCTCCACGGCCGCCGAAGCCACCGAAACCGCCGCCAAAACCGCCGGCACCTCCAACGGCACCACCGCCACCGCCACCACGGCCGCCGCCGCCGAATTGGGGAGTAGGAGCTGTAAGAACAAAACAGTCAGCGAAAACGTTCTTCACGAGAACCATGAGATCCTTGAGGGCTCACCCGTCAACGCATTGCCGGTGAGAAGGGCAAGAGCCAGAACAGTGAGAGTGGTGTAACGCATTTTGACTGCTGGAAACGAACTAGTGAAAGTTGCCCAGGGAAAAGATTGAAGATGAAGAGCACGAGAAAATGATCGTCAACGACCTTGTAATCTTGGAAAGGAATAAAAGATGGGCGTGCACAGCACTGAAAAGAATGGTTAGACACACAAGGGAAGAGGAGGACTGGATGAAGCGGATGAGGAGGATGGGAGATCAACTGCCCATCTTACGGCGGATCGTCTTGGGTCTTTTATGTGTGCTGTGTGCTCTTGGGACCACCACTTGTCGTAGGGGGGAAACCAGGAGGATGGGCAGGGTCACTTCTCGCTTGACCTTGCCATCTGGATCCCACCCCAAACCATCTCGGCCGATGTCGAACAGCAATGGTAAGGACGCCAAGATGCCAGTTCTCGGCGGACGAAAACTGGGAGAGGATCGGTCTTGGGGGCTACATCACAGCCGCCCAACTTGCAACATTGGAAGTTTAGATGGCATGTCGTCCCAAACCGAGCATTGACGTCTGACGGGATGGAGACCCAGAGCCAAGAGCCCCAGTATGGGATGACTTCCAGTCGCAGGGACGAACATTCGAATTATGTAAAAGGTAAACAAAACCTCAAGGCCGCCTGATGTGCCTGGCTCACAAGCGGCGGGCGGCTCCTGCAGACTGCAATCCACCCACCCCCGTTCCCGAGGCCGTCACTAAGCTTCAATTCATGGCTAAATTTTTAATTGGAGCTTTCAGGCGTGGTTCCTGCAGCGATGGCTGTTTTGGATTGTTCCTTGGCTCGCGGCCCGGAGAATTTGATCTGCGGAAGACGGGGGTTGCTGAAGCACGGAAAGGGAAGGGGATGATGGGAACTGGGCGGGTGCTGTGACGGTGTCACGGTGGCCGGGGGCGGGCCCGGGGAGGTGGTTTAAGGTGATTGAGCCGGCGGCCCCCCCTTTCCCCGCAATTTCTTCTTTTATTTCTTGGGTGCTTGTTTCGACGGGTTAGAGATGTGACGGCTGAGCCTGGCGGATTGCGTGGTCGATCTACACGTAATGTGGGCTGGTGAGAGGGCACAGTGACACCGGAGGTGGGCGTCCGACTTCGGTAAATTCTTGGCTCGTGTTAGGGACTTCGGGGGGTGGTGATGTTGTTTGCTGGAGCCAAGATGGCAGTTGCTGCAGGTTGGGTCCGGGAAGGGGGAGTTCTCAAACATCTGGAACCTGTTGGCGATGGCCGTTTGGTGCGATGACGGGTTGTGGGGAGAGCTTTCATCGAGAGGTCGGGCGCTTGCGCTCGCGTCTCGAGATGATGATGAGAAAGAAGTATTTCGGCATGTCCAAAGTTGGCGTAAGTTAAATAAAGCAAGAGGGAGAATTGACTATGCGTCTAGGTCAACCAAGAGAGTATACTTTCATGCTCTTTTTAGGCACTCTCGGCGACAGGTTCGCAGATGCATGTCAACGTCTTGACTGAGCAAGAAAACAGTTGATGTCAGCGGCAGATGCCCTTGGCAGCGCATCAAATTTTGACGATCCTCCTTGTGGAACCTATCCAACAATAGCAACAAAAACGATGGACGAGCGATCAAACTGCAAAAAATTCGGCACAATTGGCGATCTTGTATGCCAACTGTTTCTGGTTTTTCCCCGGAGGAAATCCAAGGAAGGTCGTCGGTCAGATGAAGCGACCCAAAACGTCAGTTGCGGTCGCGAAAAAGGCAAAAGGGAAGATGCGGCCAGTGTGGATTGAACACACGACCTTCAGATTAAGTGAATGAAGTTGACTTCAGTCTGACGCTCTCCCAACTGAGCTATGTCCGCCGATCTTCGGAGTTCGAAGGCTAAAAGACGGCCCATATCGTGGGCCGAGCCAGGAGGGTGCGAGCCCTGGCGGTTGACTCGTGATGTGGGCCCGGGATATGTCCGCCGATGCCTCACCGAGCCGACCATGTTACTTCCAAGCTTAACCTGACTGTGACATGCTCCTGCTTTCAATGCCGTTTCTAACCACCCGGGGCAGGAAGAAGCGTGGTGGATGGATTGACGAATCAAGATATTGAGGAAAGCGTGACTTTGCGATCCAATGTCGAAAGAGCAAACGACACACCTGCCAGCGCAGGACCCGGACTGTCCAAAACCAGAATCCAATGATGATACTATTCATTCGAATAATTATGAACCATACACGAGGCAGTCGTGCTTTTCTGTTCTGTTCACCTTCTTCCAAACTCAAAGAAATCAGGTATGAATGTTTTGCGCCTTCCCAATCGCCATGTTCATGTACCTCCCAAGGTATGCCCAGTCGTCCTTGCCCAGTATGTTCATGCCAAATCCCTCCTCAATCTTCATGAATCCGGACATCTAATATTTTTTTTCCCCCAGATCACAATCCTTGCCGACCAAGCCTCCCGCCTAAATAAACCCAACTCGGAACTCGTCTGCGATTCCCGTCGGCGCCCTCAGCCCAAAGTCCGGCCTTCTGTGGTCTCCATAATCTGGCCGTCTCTGATCGCCAAACTCCGGCTTTCTTTGATCCCATCTCGGTTCTCGAGAGGGGTGACCCGCTGGAACACTTGCTTCCGGGCTCATTTGTCCCTCCGATCTCTCAGTCGGCGTGTACGGTCTCCTCCCAGAACTGGTCCCGAATGTCGGGCTTGCCAAGGGACTCGGCAGTGGCCAGTTTGCATCACCTGAAGGCTCAGCTACCAAGTTGCTCGGCGTTGGTGGTTGTTGCACTGCTTGCATTGGAGGAGAGACCATGGCGAAACTTCCATGCTGTACATCTCGATCGCCCCATCCTGCTTGCCGGAATTGAGGGTTTGATGCCTTGCGTTCCAGCTCGACAGGAGGCGGAGGTTGTCGTCGGTTTGCTGGAGTGATACCGTAACTGCGCTCCCCCTCTCCTGGCGCCGCCCGTTTTGAAGCTGGCGGAGGCCCGATATAACCCTGCGATTGGCCGTTTCGATCGTTCTTGGCTGCAGGAGTCTCTGGGCTGACCATCTCTTGAGGATCCGAATCCTGTCTCCCCCGGCGCTCCAACGTCCGTCCACGGGCATCAGAGTTCGTTCTCATCCTCGGTTCAAAGTTTGGATTCTCTCTTGCGTCCGAGCCCAGTCGTTCTCTGGCCTTAACCCATTCGTCGGGAGGCCTGGCCGGGCTTCTCAACGGTCCCTCGAACGGAACCTGGCGAGGTCTCGGAGGGGGGGCACCAGGGCTTGGCAAGCCCGGACTTCTTGCCGCCTGAATTCTAAGCGGAAGAAGAGGCAGACTCTTCAGCTCCGGTGGCGAAGGTCGAAGCGCGCTTCTCGGCGGTGGGCCCGCCGGTGCTGAGTCGTTTGGCTGCTTGGCACCAAAGTTGAGACTGGTCGGGTCTTCATCAATGTCCATCGAAAAGCTCTGCCGTCTTGGTGAGTGGTACGTCAGTGTGTCCCGTTTTGCGGCGACGTTCTGGATGATGGGCCTAGGATATCGGCGCTCCTCTTCACTGGTGCGCTCGGCCGATGCTGTTGGAGAAGGCAAAGAAGTCGGTCCAGGCCTATAAGCGTCACGCGTGGTGTTGACAGCGGCGATCTTTGGCTTGAAATCGGTCTTGATAGGGGGTAGGGACCCGTTAACCGACTGCGGAGGAGATGGGTACGCTTTGGCTGGCGACAGGGGCGCTGGTGTCAGTTCATCATGCTTCGGTATGTCTCCAGGGTTCAAGTTGAACTCGAATTGGCCCAGAGGACTTCGGGGTGCATTTGAGACACTCGGCGCTGCGCTCGGCGCGAGACTCGGTGCGAGACTGGGAGCGAAACCGGGAGATCGGGGGCCACCTGCGGAGCCCGCCGGGCTGAGCGCACCGTCACGAGCATAATGTACGTCGAGAGGGTGGACCCAGCCGGCCTTGCGGCCAAGTGAGTTCGGGGTTCCTGGCTCACTGGTGATGATGGGTGGGGTTGGCATGATTTTCAGGTTCGTTACTGAACCGTTCTTCCAGCCCTTGTTCAGGTTGCTCTCAGATCCCATGGGACGGACACCACCCTTGCCACCCGGGGCACTGAGATCGACCAACGAAGATGAACCTCCATTCAAGTACGGTGCATTTGGATGACGGAAATCGGCGGCGAAGTTCTTGTTCGACATGGCTGTCCCAGGGCGCGAGCCATACAGCGATGAGCCCCCGGCAGCCATTTGTGCATTGGGGGGCATGAAATTGTCAGGCATGTTGGCGAAACTTCTATTCGACATTGCTGTTCCAGGGCGGGAGCCATTGATCATAACGGGACGTTTGAGGTCAGTTCCGAAAAACTGACCCTCGCCGAGCATGTTCTGATCAATCCTCTTCCGCTGCTGCTGCTGCTGCTGGGGCCTCGGCTCCGGAGCTTTCTCAACCTTTCTGCAAAGAATTAGCCGCTGGCACCGCAACGAGATGATTAGGAGCGCACTTTTTCTTATCCGCACCAAATTTCATCCCCAAGAACGACACCATGGTTGCGGTAATTTGTCTCGAGAATCTGCGAACGTCAGCCGAATTAATCGACAAAGAGGGGTCCAGAGGGGCATACTGCACAAAAGTGAGGGTACAAAATGAGAGCTATGCACTGAATGGGTCCTGATCCCGGAATCGGACAGCCTGACCAAAGATGACCAAAGACTTTTTTTAAAAAGAGAATCCAGCCAGACAAAATGGGGGGAGGATCAGTTCGAAGTCGCTCGAGGAATGAGTGGATGGAGCAGTCAATAGCTCCGATGACGAGCAGCGGGAGCGTGAAATGCGACCGAGCAAAAGAGTGTCGTGGAAAGAAAAAGAGCGGCCGTGGTTATTGCATATGGGCCATGTCGTGTCTTCCCGGGTGACAAGTCTGTTTTGCAAAGTGTGGAGGATGCGTTGGGTGATGGACAAGGGCGACGATCCTTATTCGCGACCCCAAGACAGTTGATCCGTTGCAGGTCCAGGGGGTAAAGAGTATATCTTTCCCAAAGTGGGAGCCCGGGAAAAGACGAATTGGCCGTATCAATGGACAGGGCAGAGCTCTGGTGGGGTGTTTTTGGGTCAGCCAAAGTCGAGCGAGGGCGGACGAGAGAGTTGGATTTGTGTGAATGGAAAAGAAACGAGTGGTGAGTCCTTGCTTGCGATGTCTGTCTGGCGTAAAGAGTGGTGAGACCGAATATTGATCCCTTCAGAAACAGGTACAAAAGAGAGGACGGCAAGGAGTCGAGGACAAGAAAGACAACGGAAACATTGTCGCCAAGTCTTTTTCTGACGAGGAGGACGGGAAACAAAAGGCAATGGAAACAAGCCCGTGACGGGGACCATGATCCGGAGCAGGCCGAGCTATTGCGACGTCGTCGCGGTGGACCACGACCGTGTGCTCTGTGGAGATGACGAACAGGCCTCTTCCTAAGCACATTTTACCTCTTTGGGCTGGCGGTTTAATGAAACGGCAGCCCGGTGAGTGCGCGACAACACGACACCGTCGAAAGGTCCCTCGCCGCCCCGACTGACGGCCGTACTAGCAACTGTGCGTTGCAATTTCAACCCTTTGCCCCTTTTGACGTAGGTTCGCTTCCTTTGAACAGGGTCTCCACGCGTGCACGTCAATACACTTTGGGAGAGGGGGGGAGGGCGGCCGGCCGAATGGGAAGAAACGAGTCCTTCAGGCACCGCTGCGCTGCACCTGCAAGGAGACTGCAGACAGGGCTCAGGCACACCTGGCACTAAGCCGGCGCGAGTTGTGACAAAGTCCGAATAGGCTGCAAAGGGAGCCAACAGGACGTCGAGAAACCAGCAAGACCCCTGGAAAACCAAGAGCTGCAAAGCGGCCAAAGCCTTACCTACAATGCAATTGACCCCGGAAGAAGGGTCGAAAACGACCTCGTGACGACGAGCGATAAAGCGACACAGCAACTGATAAGTGCATCCCCGGAAAATACCACCTGAATGGGACCCCGGGATCAAGGGTGTCTGCAACAGCACACCCGCGAACTCATCTCTTTTGAGTTTCCCGCAGTGATAGAACTCTTGTCGCTAGTCAGTCGCATCGAATGTTGACTCCATCGTGTTCGTCGTCGTGTCTGCTTGTTGCTGCGAGCTTCGGCCAACTGAAAGGTACATTACTCACCTGCCTTACGCTCCCATCCACCGCTTACACTGGGGACCAGCTAGTGCAAGCTTGGAGAACAAGCAAGGGGCATTTAGCCAGGCTTATCAAAAAAGGAAACAAGACGCCAAATGGACACCACGCGATGAACGGGGTACGTACTGCAAGCTGATTGGAAATAGGGGTTTTCCCTGGACTTGTGCCGTCTTTTTAGCCTTTGGAAGCTGAAGCTTGCTGGGCCGGGCAGTTCATCCGAGCATTGATGGGACCTTGAAACTCCTAGGTTGGACGACGGCAATGGGGTTGACGGAAACCCAAAGGACCCGACAATTCGACAATGCACCCCGATCATTCCATGTCGATACGGGAATGCCATGACCGCTGACATCAGAATACCAGGTGCAGGTGGATCAGACGACGTCAAAACGTGTCCGAACTTCGATTGAGATCTTCAGGCACAGCCAACACAGCGAAACATTGTATCCTGTTTTTTGGGTTTCCACTGCCCGACCCTCTTGTTTTCGGGAGTCGCGCAACATGTGGTCTCGCCCTAAACAAAAACCTCCGCCGGATCGTCCACTCCTTCTTCCGCGACTAGGTTCTTCCCAGGGCGAGTCTCGAGTCAGCTTGATGATGTTCAATGAGGGCGTCGTTCCCTTTCCACCCCACCACCACATAGTCGATAATCCAGCAAGGGCAAATAACCTCAAACAAACTATCTCGTCCCTATCTTCTTGAACCGAGGAGAGGGAAATGGGGGTGGGACGGCGGCCGATGCAAACACCAGAGAAATAGGAGGAGGCGCGTTCTCGCCCCTTCTTTGGATCGTCGGGATGCGCTGGTTCGTGAAGAAAGTCGCAGTTGGCTGCAGAGAGCCACGAGCTGTGCCGTGCCTGGCTAAGAGGTAACCCCTTCAGCTGACAGCTTGTCAATAGCGTCGCCGCCTCAATTCCGCGCCAAAACCGAGCCGCGCCCACGACTACTGCACCCGCTCGGGCGTTTCCATTTTAACTCGTGAAAAACGAGACTTGACTTTCATGCGAAAGATTTTCCCTCTATCCCTCCCCTTGCTCACTCTCATCAACTTCTTGATCGATCATTTTACCTTATCTGCTCCCGATCTGATCTTGGCATGGCTGGGCTTGTCCTTCGGCCTCTGCCGTGGGCCACGAGGCAAATGCATGCGTGTAGCGATTGTTAGGATGGAAAGGAAAAGGGGAGGGGGGCAAGCCGCCGCAGACAACGAACACGAAGGTAATGCCGGCCCGCCTTGGCCGTTTTCTGCTTGCCAGGCACGGGCGTAGTCCGCTCGCAGGAACGATACGAAGAATGGGCTCCTTCAGGTGAGCGAGTGACACTGACAGGCACAGGTAAGAGGGCAAAGGGACGGATGGGCACATTTGCCGACCAAGCGGAAAGGGCACCGCGATCGTCGGCTTGGCACAGCTTGAAGTCGCGATGTGAAGATGGATGGTGTTATGTCATTTGCAGTCTACTGCGTTCTCGTGCATCTTATGTCACCAGACGAAAAGTCCCCAAACCGTCCCAATTTCCCGTCCCATTCGTGCCCGATATTCCCTTAAGCCAATGTCTGTCTGATCTAGATGAAAAGTGTCATGCGTTGTAATATCGCCCGATTAAAAAAAAGAAGAAACAACGGGCCCCAGACTGATCCATGAACTCCTCCCACGATTCATATACCCGAGGCTAAATAATCAATCTAATAAGATGGCGATCTGGGCCGGCAATTAGAGAAGTCTTGCTCTACTGCTCAATCTCGCTGTTACGCTCTCTCTATTTCAGCAGTCGCCCTTCCAATTCTCCTTGATCCACTCGCCCATCTTGTAGGTGAGCGTCTCGTCGGAATACGTCAGCACGTCCTTGTCGCTGTAGTCGCCTCCGCTGAACTTGAGGGCGACGATGACCCACTGCAGGATGAAGTCGATGAAGACGAGGTCGACCTTTTCCGGCTCGCCCTCCTTGGGGAAGTCGATGGCGGTCTGGATGCAGTTGGGGACGGGGAAGGACGGGATCGGGGTGTGCTCCGTGTCGTCGCCGTCGGTGCCGAGGTCGTCCTTGGTGGTGTACCCGCTGACGAGGTCCGGCTTGGACTTTTCGTCGTCGGCAAGGGGGTGCTGCTCGGAACGCAGCTCGAGGCGGCGGGGTTCCTGGTCGGCCTCCGCCTTCTTCATGGCGTTGAGGATTTCGCCTGTGGGGTACATCATCTCGGGGATGTTCATGAAGCGCGCGTCCTGCGTGTCGGCCTCGAAGATCTTGCCGGCCTGGTTGAGCAGGTCGAGGACGCGCTTGGCGACGCCGTAGGGGACGTCGGGGATGTACTTGAAGCCGCTGGTGAAGGGGGACACGATGAAAGTGCTGTCCTTGGTGAAGGCGCCCTTGAAGATGTCGAAGCGGATGCCGCCCGTGTTGACGATGGCGAGGCGGGGCACGTCCTTGCGGTCCTTGTTGTGGATGACGGCGGGCAGGACCTCCTTCTCGAGCCAGGTGTAGATGCTGTCGTCGCTCGGGTACTCGACGCGGTTCATCCACAGGTCCTTGGGCGCGCAGCCGTACTTGTAGTCGAGGTCGAGCGCCTTGCGGGCCTTTGTGATCATGGCGCTGACGTTGCGGCCGTGGTCGGTGGGGAAGGTCGTCTCGTTGAGGCCGGTGTGGTGGTGCAGGCCGTATAGGTTGTTGTCGATGTACTTTCGCGTGAAGGAGACGGCCTCGGCGGAGACCTCGTCGGACTTCTTGGACCTTTTCTTGATGTTGTCGACGGACATCCACCCGATGGTCTCAAAGTAGCGGCCGCTCGCCATGGCGAAGGCGTCTTTGTCGAAGCTGAGGGCGTCGCGGACGTGGGCGTGGCCGCCGAAAATGGCAATCGGCACGCTCCAGTTCTCCTTGCGCAGGGCGGTGTAGATCTTCTTGAGCTCGGGCATGCGCAGGCCGACGTGGCCGATGACGACGAAGAGGTCGGGCTTCTCCTCGCCGATGAGCTTCGTGAACCACTCCTCCTTGAGGGTGTCCTCGACGGGCTGGACGACGGTGTTGTTCGCGTTGCCGGTGAAGTCGAAGAGGAAGCCGAGGGCGATGACGTCGAGCCCCTGGTTCTTGGTCTTGAAGCGGCGGAAGCGCTGGGCCTGGGGCACGCGCTCGCCGGTCTTGGGGTCGATGTAGTCGAGGTTGGAGGCGATGTAGTTTTCCTTGTAGTTGGGGACGGTGATGTCGTGCTCGCGCTGGGCGGCGTCGGCCATGTAGAGCTCGTGGTTGCCGGTGCAGATGAGGTCGACGGTCTGCTCGCGGAAGACGTCGTAGGTGAAGAGGCCCTTGGGGGCGGAGGCGTCGTAGAGGCCGTTGCCCTCGACGCGGTCGCCGGTGTCGACGACGAGGAGGTCGGCGCCGCGCTCGTCGGCCTTGCGGCGCATGTGGGCGGCGAAGGAGACGTAGTCGCCCCAGTCGGCGGAGTACTGCGGCTCGAGGAGGTGGCCGCCGTGCCAGCCGTGGGTGTCGGTCGTGTGGAGGAAGTTGAGCTGGCCCCAGGTCAGGTCGCGCATCGGGGCGGCGACGGCGGGGGCGGCGCCGGGTTGCGCGGCGGATGCGAGGGCCGCGGAGAGGAGGAGGGAGAGCATCGTCGGTGGTTGATTTCGGGCCATGATGGGTGGTTCGCGTTTGTTGATGGAGAATGGGGAGAGGGGAGGAGGAATGGGAGGAGGAGAGAGAAGCTGAGGTAGCTGTCGAACAGCTGGCTGATAGTCGCCGGTCTTGCTGGGAATGCTACCGTTTGGGGACGAGTCACGGTCACGGGTGCCTGAGATAGCAACGGGCGGGAGCTGCTGTGAGCTGCCCCGGAAACCCGCTACGTCAGCGATGATCCCTCAAGGTTGCTGTTAGCAGAATACCTTGTCGATATGAGTGAGTGCTGAGGAAAGATGGGTTTCGGCTAACAGAAACAAAGTGAAACTGAGATGGCGCAGAGGTGTTGTGGGCCGCGTTAGGCGGAACGATCCCCGGACCTGCATGAGCTTGGGCCAGCTGGCAGCAGGGACCTGTCGTCGTGTGGGGACCGGTGTCCTCGTGGCCATTCACGCCGATGCCGTTGCTCAGCTTCACACCAGGCACTGAATGAGCTTCTCACTGCTTATTTTCGCCTTTCACAGCCACAGCATGCTTTTCGTACCAAGTTCTTCCTGATTTCCATGAATTCGAAGGCTTTCACGAGACTGTGACGAGGTTAGGTAGCGACGACGATAGCAACACCAACGACGATAATGACAGAGACGACAGAGATAGTTGTATAATACAACGATACTTGAAGGGCAGGCCAACTCCTGAATAACTCTCACATTTTTTTCTATCTAATCAATCTCTGGGTATCTAACTTTGTATGTTCATAAGTCATAAATCTAGAAACATTACTTCCCCACGTCGGAGTGCATCGCTGTTCTCTGCAGTTAATCCGACTCTGATGACGATTCATCTGCCTCTGGCGACAGAGGTCCCAGTAAAATCTTTCTTACATCCTTCTTGGAATTTCGGGTGTCCACTATATCTCTAGTGATGCTGTTAGCTGCATTAATCCAACGGAGGGGTGATGAAATACATTTCAAGTCCTAGATCTGCTCTCAGATTGTTGTCCAGGTACTTTAAACGCGCTATCCCATGTTCATCGGCCTCGGTAGGTGGGTCTCTGAAAAAGCCGATGAACTGAACCATGGCCCAGTTGAACTGCTTGTTTCTTCCGACGATATGCTTCACAAGCCGTACGATAGGCTTGTCGACGTTGCAGATGCTTTCCGGGTTTCGGATGTCCCAGTGACCATTCGTCAAGACGTAGACACTGACTGGCTGTTCTTCCTCAATGACTCTCGAAGCTACCTGGTCGAGAATCGTGTGCATTTCGCAACGATGATTGGTAAACGATTGCCTTTGCACCGCAAGCTGGAGGTCTGTACCGTTTTTCTCCCTAATAGGGTTGCCCTCAGATGCAAAGAATAGTTCAAACTCCTTATCAGGATCGACCTGCCCCTTTTTCAGCAACTTAGTCAGGACCCGACAAGTGCGAGCCACTTGTTCTCGATGAATCCACATAGACTTTGAGTCGTCGACGATGAATATCTGGAAAGGTACCTATGTTAGCTCTACACGAAGACAGGCCAAGCTGCGGTCAATGGGTTACCTGGTTCCGTCCCTTGTTTCCTTTCAGTCTCTTCAAAGTTTTATTCAACGCGGGAAACGCCTTCAGAGGATCCTCAGCCTCAGAATTGAATCTGAGAAGTTTGCGACTGAAGTGATGGGTGCTTCTGCCACCCGGCTCAAAACAGGTCTGCCAAATTTGATCGATGGTAATTGGTGGCTCCGAGCTAGTCTTCCGTTGCGATCTCTCGCGACTTCCAGGTTCCAGTATAACTCCGAGTGATGGTTGGGCATGTTGAAGTACGCTGGATTGTCGGATCATGTGGGTCGATGATTCCCCATTCGATGGGCGTCGAGGGGACATAGCACTCCCCACATTAGTCGTAGGTCTCGAGTGAAGCGCCGAAGTAGGGGTTGCTATTCGCAAATGCTCAGGTTCCGGTTCCTGTGTCATGACCGTCTGCCAAACACTTCCAGTCCGGATAGGTAGAGAACAACTATTTGCCATGATGTTTGATGCTTCGCCAACAAACGGGTCTTCATGTTGAGATGGGGAGGAATCAGAAGCGGGAAGCTTTCCTTTGGAGTCGGGACCAATTGAATGATTCCGAGGCCCAAAGTGAGGATCGCTGTGGCTGCCGATTTGAAGCGCGTTGATAGGACGCGTGTTTTCATGCGGTGCGATTTCCCGAGGGCTCATTGACGGTTCGATAGGAGTCGGAGAGTTGGTCAGAAATGGTGCAATGGTTGGCCTGTTGGTCTGCATTGACAAAATAAGAGAACCTTGGGAATCTGGCGTTGAAGATTCACTGATATCTTGCGATATAGGCAATGTTGTTTGAGGCCGAGATGCAAGCGATAGAGGGGACACTGGCCACCCTTGCAGTTGTTGGGACGAGATGTAGTTCCGGGGTAGAAAATCTGACTTCCAAGTTGTCATAATGGCCTCGAAACCTTGAAGTGCTTGTGCTGCAGTCTTTCGGTGGTCCGGGTCAGCAGCGAGCATGGACTTCAGAATAAGCTGGCTCAACGCGTCTGCGTGGCCATCTGTGACTTCAACAGCCTGTTTGTGCCATGTCTCGACGACATGAAGGAGCCCATCACCATCGTGGAAAGCTCCCTCATGAAAACCACCTTTCAATTTGTACTTGCGTGTGGCTTCTACACGCTCTGCTTGGTAAGCCTCTCGGCCTGGCTCTCCCCAGATCGTCCAAATCAAAGTTTCACTTAGGATCCCGCCAAGGGAGTATACGTCACTTTTGTGACCGATACCTGTGGCGACTCCGTTATCCCGATAAGCTTCAGGAGCACCTGCACTTTTGTGAGCTTGAAGTCATGATCAGTTCCCGCCAATAAACATACTGTACATTCCGTTACCAAACTGGTCGACCGCGGGCCTGTTGATGCCTTCGTTCTTCACTTTACGTATATGCGCAGTCCCCATATCTGCAAACTTGAAAGGAATACTGTAGTCGTCATCTGACGGGTCACCACATAATAAGATGTTTTGTGGACGGATGTCTTGGTGGGTTCTGTCGCGTAAGTCAGTTTGAGGTCACGTACTAAAACCATACAGTACCTACCCTCGCAAATGCCACGTGTCTCTTGAATGAAGGTGATGGTGCGTGAAGTCGTCAATGGCAACGAGGCCTGCTAAAAGCCCAAAAATATTTTTCCAGAATTGTTTCCGATACCAGTCTGTCTGTGGCGGCTTTCGATCTCTGTAGAAAGCAAGCAGGTCACCCCCAGGTGCGTGCTCTAAGACGATCGTCCGACGGCCCAGACAAGAGAAGGAGCCGTAGTATCTCACAATATGATCGAAGGAGCTCTCTCTCAGATGTGAGTACATAGCCCATTCATTATCAAAAAGCCTCTGCGACTCCTGGCCATCTTTGAGATATTCCTTGAAAACAACCTGTTCAAACGCGTCAGCTTCCATACCCCCTTTCAGAGACGATGGAAAACTTACAGGCGCAGTTTCTTGAACAGAAAGTCGATGGAGCTCCGCTTTGTAGAGAACAGCTGTGTTTGTCTCTTCGTTTGTACTGGGATTGATCTTCTCTTTCCTCAAAATAGGTATGATGATGTCAGGTGACAAATTCCTTTTGCTAGGCTTGGGGCCCAAAGGAAGATAGAGGGACATCGGGCAAAACTTCCACTGCGTACTCATAAAGCCTTCGAATACATCATTGTAGGGAGAGTCGCGGTAGGACTTCGGCGTCGAATCCAATGGGAGGCTCTTGTCTGATAGGTTCACCTCCGTAAAGAGGGAAAGATTCGCAGCGTTTGACGTCAAAACCAATATTGAGAATACTGTGATGTAATGCTCCATTATCTCTTCGGGGCTTTGCGAGATAAATCCTTCATGGAAAAGAACGGCGGTGATCTTTTCCACAGTCCAAAAGTCGGTAAGGGCTATCTCGGGGACGAATGGCAATCGATAGCCGCAGCCATTGACTCCGTAGCATTCATACTTTTCGACATAACGATCGATGTGCCGTCGTAACTGGGTGACGGTTACATTATCTGACATCTCTGCCTCGCGTGCTTGGTCGTGGTCTTAGTCCCTCTATTTGAGGCGTCCCTGGTCGAGAGGATGACGGGATACGAAGACTCGGGAATCAAAAGAGCGTGCGTTTTTCCAGTCAAGTGGTCGGGATCTGCTGCAGGCTACTCTGTATGGAGAGTTCGATAGCGAATGGAGCTTTGCGGAGGAGGACCTGTGCGATTCCCGACTGTGAGGGGGCGACAGCCGTTATTAATCGCCACCGCCTGCCAACGTCTGCGATCCGGAGGAGCGCTCAGTGGCAGGCTGTTGAACCTGCGTGACCTAGTCGCCAGGCATCAGTCGCGGCAAATCGGCGCCTGTCTACTTTGCGCGGCGAACCCTGACCGGCTGCCTGATGAAAATTGAGGCGCTTGGAAACTGGAGCTCTGAAGGCTGACTGGAAATGGTCACCCTAATCCTTCTACCACTAAACCCGTTCTGAACATTTTCGAGGGGCTTTCACATGGGTCTCTTGGAAGAGGGTGTGAAGGAACATGCGGAAGATCGGCCAGATTAAGTATGTATGCATTTGCCAGTACTCTGCAAGGAAGGTTAGCAATTCTGGTTTGATGGTCACCGAGAGCGCAAGCGCGAATGTGCCTCGAGCGTCAGACTGTTCGTTAGTTGACTCTTGTAGGTTGCGGCTTCTAAGCAAGGCGGACAGTAGTGCTTTTGTTCCTTTTCCTTTTTCCACTTCGCCGTGAGGCACCGTTTTCTAAGGAATTACATTTGTTGCCAATGATCCATTTCCGTCGAAAGAATCAGGGATAAAAACAGCGCCTCCCTCCCAGAACGCCACCGCAGCCAGACCAATCTCATTACGCCATATCCTGCAGGGCCTCCTCATCCGATTTCGCCGGATCTCGAAGAGGCTGATCTCCGTCGACTCGGGCATGTTTCTTCGCTTTCAACCTCAAATTTACGTATACGAAAAACCAAATTCCCACCGTAAAGGTTGTCAGCGGCCCGCAAACTAGACTAAACAATCCGAAATTCTTCCCCTTGAAGCTGAAAGTGCCTGTGTTGTCATCTCGGAGCAAGACTCCGCTTTGGAAGAAGGTCTGAGAGTGTCAGATGTTCAAAGTAGGCTGCAAAAACGAGGGCAAACCTCTCTTACTGCTACGAACGTGGCCGGTAGAAATATGAGGGTCACGACAGTGATGACATGCATGGAAGCCGTTTGCCTGGATGTCTTGTCCGCGACCATGTTCGTTTGCCTGTTGTATTCATGGGCGACGTCGGCAAAATCCATACCAATCTGGTTCGATCGCTGTTGTAAAACCAGTTCATACTTGCACAGTCATTATCAACAGTGTCATATTTGCACGGAGATTTACTTACCAGTTGGATACACTGAGTAACGTGCGTAGATAGAGCGCTCAACTGCGCCCGTCTTGTCTCGAGCCTTCTCATGATTGACATCAAATTTACCAGAAAGCTATCCACAACTTCTTTACACTGCAAGTCATTGAGTCCAGTCTTCGTTAAGTTGCTGTAAAAGGCATGGGCGTCGCGTAACACGCCGATGTTTAGCTCTAGTACCAAAAGTACTTTCTGAACCAGTTCCGAGCGGCTATACAAAGTTTGGATATCGCTGATGCGCAGTCTGTCCAGAGAGTTTGATGGGTCGAGCCCTGCGTGGGCGTTCGGCCGAGAGAGCGTCGCTGTTGCTTGTAACGGGAATCCCTGTTCTTCATCTCGTTTAGTCGTTTCTGATCTTCTGAAGAGCCCACGACCATAAGAAAAAGCCCGCTCTTTGACGGTAGGGGGAACCTTTTTCTCACTCTCGGTAGTGAGCCCAGTGTTGCCTCTGGATATACGGTATGACATGGTGCGCTGCTGTCGTTTGCGCCGCAGGTCCCCAGGAAGCAGGTCGTATTGTGAGGCATCTGGATCGATATGATCGTCGACTGTCGCAGTCTTTGCAGGGAGCACAATTTTGCGTATTGAAGCCTCAAAATCGTTAATGAAGTCACGCCAGCCTTCGTCACACCAGTAAAAGTACAGAAGGTGCGTATCCAGAGATGCCTTGAGATAAGAAGAAATGTTTCTGTCTAGAATGGATTGCTCAGATGGGACTTTCAAGTGTGGTGTAAAAGTCTTGATGCGCTCCTTGAAAACATTGTTGGCCTTGATGGTGAGCCAGAATGAAAGGCCAGTTTCAATGTCAAAAGAGTGATAATTGGCAGCTTGTCTGATTTGCCAACCTTCGATGCCGCCATCGCCCGAATGTTCCACAGAACGAAGGAGATACGAAAGCTGGATTGCATTGCCCGACCGTCCTATCTTTGGAAGAGCCTCCGAACCTTTGGGATTGCGTTCTAGAGCCAGTCTTGGTCTAAAATGGGCAAGACAGTGGTCGATTGGATATGATTGTTTTCCGAAAGAGAAGACTGCCTCCAAGAAGAAAGGCTCAATCTGTTGGTATGCGCATATGAACCTGAACATCTCTGGCGAGCAGTTCATTGGTGATCTGGAGTCTCTTGAACCGATGAAGCTGCAAGTCATCGTTAGCGCGCTTCATTATGTTGACTGGGAAATGTCATACACATGGCGAATGTGGGGATCATTTTCAGATCTGATGAATCATTCCCGAATAGCGTCGAGATTGGTAGCTGATTGTAGACCCCCAGAGATGGGGAACTCTATGAACGGTCAGCCGAAGTAAATAGCGCCCAAGCCTGGCTTACTGTTACGAAGACCAGTCTCCCATACGTCCACACTCGGCCGCATACTATTAAAGAGATTCGATAGCTTTTCCCCATTGTTGAAAAGCTTCCAAAGGTTATCGGCCTCGAATCTCTCTAACAGCTCCCGTTTCTCCGCTCCAGGCATGGTATATCTGACAGGGTCATTGTAAATTTCCGCAAAAAGGTCATGGGGGTCATGGTGCTGCATGACGCTAGGGATGATCTGCATGAGTGTTGTCTCGGAGCCCAGGAGGTATTAGAATATTGCTAATTCTTCGTAGCTTCGTATGACTCACAGAAGAAAGGTCAATGTTGGATGCCTGCCAGTTTTCGAGAAAAGTCTTTTATAATAAGCACGCCCACCTAATGAGTTGAAGGTGTCTATCATGGAGAGCCTCTATGAACTGAGTGTAGCGATCCTTCCCACCTCCAGGGCTCTCTGCACAGTACTTTGAAAGACGGCTCGGGCTGCGTACCCGGATTCTAGGAGTACACCGTACCGTTCTTCAGATAATCCACCGCGTAGTACAGGGGGTACTCCTACACGCACATGTTGGTGGCCTAAGTGTGACATGTTACCACCGAGTTCTCGTTGCTTCCGACCATGTATTTAGCGCTCAGCTTTGGGAAAGCCTGTACGATAGAAGGCTGAAAACTGTTCTTCTCATTTCGGTTCCTCCTGGCGTTTCATTTTCCCGGGCCTCAGGATTTCAAATGTTCGACGTCACTCTGTACACCGTCTCAGAGACATACACGAACTGGGCGTTGCATTTGCCCAAATTGAAGCTTACCTCGGTGACGGTCTTAGGCGCTTTGATGACGTAGTCCCCGTTTTTGGCCTATCGGTGACCGACACAGGTTAGAAAATTCCGACTAGAATATGCCTTGCTTGGGATCTCACAGTAACCTCAGTCCGACTGGCCCCCCATTTATCGCTTAGCCACTTTTCGAGGTCGCTTTTCTTGATTCGGTAGGTGGGAATGATGGATGTCTCCTCCATGGCGAATTTATGCGCAGCTTGCGTGGTGTTTCTGGCAGTTGGAGGTTGGGCGTAAGGCAGAATACCAGACCAGGCATCACTCAGCTAGACCGGTCTGCGAAATAAATGGAAAAACTGCTCAGCCAAGGATGCTTCTTGGCAAGTAAATGGAGCCAGTCAGGTTCCAGAATGAAGGGTAAATCGAGATGGCCCACGAATTTGCTTCATTTTCTACTTGAGCCGCATAGATGGTCGGCTGACCTCTTACCGGCGGCCCCAAAAGAGGCAGCTCACTGCAGGCTGTGGGCTTTCATGTTGTAACACCCAACATCGTTATGTTGGATCCGACCAACCGTCGACGTAGACCGAGGAATGCGATGCATCGTCCCCACCTTGCCACAGCCTACACGCCAGTACCCATGGACTGCTGATTTGTTGTTTTTCACTGTAACCCTTTCCGCAGGAATATCCCCAATCACTGATCACCCCGACCGCCACTTGCTTACTGCGTGTTGGAGTCGCCACAGGTTATCATTGCCTACCCGAGGCCGCCTTACTATCATCCGGATGACATGCAGCTCAGCCTGCCGCTGCTGACTTGATTTCAGGTGCCTCGTTGCCTCGTCGAGCGCCTGAGCCTTTCGCTTCTTCGAGATAGTCTAGGCATCAGCGGGTGTGACTGCGTTGACACCAAGACAAGATTTGGGCTTGACAATGCCCATTAGCCTACAGTCATTTCGGTGAAAAAGGAAACTCTGAGGCGAATCATGAAGACAACAACACAGGAAAGCCTACATCGCATGGAGGCGTATTCGTACCGAGAAGTTGAATAAAAGCCTTTATCCACGGTTACACTTCTGTAAAAGATCTTCAAAACATTCTTCCAGTACATGATGTTTGATTTCAGATTCAAATATCAGAATGCAAGAGTGCGTTGACTGATGAATGACTCAATCATGCTATCGCGTTGCGGCGGTCCGTACCGGGAAAAAGAAATTTTGTCGTATCTAGAAAACACATGGAGAGCTTCAACTTTCGCCTGAACTGACGGCGAAAAAAAGGAAGAAAAGGGCAAACAAAAATCAGACAAACGCCCATGCCCTTCTATCGTACCAGTTTCAAACGATGGTGATGACACGATATTCCCAGACCTTTTTGATCACATGTTTAGTCCACACATGTTTGGTCATCCTACTCCGAATTCCACCTAGGGCGTGGCTTGCTTTGGAGTTATAGCACTGCCTTGTGAGAAGATCCGTTGGGTACCGACTCTATGAAATACCGAGGCTGTTTGTGGATCCTCATCACTGTTTCGGGACCAGAAGCTCATTACCTGCGACTGAATATTCTCCAGATTACGTTGCAAGATGTTGTAGAGCCGTTATGTAAAACTGATGTGGGTAGCTGTGCGTATTCCTTCGACATCAGCTTTGCCAAAATTGTGCTCTCCGCGGCAAGCAAGGCTAGATCTGTTATAGAACAATCGCAGTATATAGCAGCTTGTATCGATGCCCCATTTCTCACCAAAGTGAAAAGTTGCTCTTCCTCCACCTCACGCAGAGCTATGTGAAGAGGCAGGTACCCATCTCGAGAGGGCCTATTCAGATCTGCATTATGCCGCAGAAGAAAATACGTGTTGCCTAAACTTTGTCTTTCGATAGGTAGCTTTATGGAGAGATGTGAATCCGCGTTCATTATAGATATTAATATCTCCGCTATAGCGTAGAATGACCTCTGTGGTAGAGTAATCGGAAGCATGTAGCGGTGTGTTCCATCGAGTCCACCTTTGGAAAGACAAATGTTCAATTTCGTCTGACGTCAAGTCTTAGCAACTCCAGATCGTGTTCGGATCGAAGCCTTGCCGCAGTGATTCCTCGACGACTTTCGAATGAGAACCTTGCCGGTTGAAATAGTCTTCAGGGTTATCAGTATTCCAGCTAAGTTTTGGAGGGTATGTAAATCTATCCACAAACACGTCAGTAATATGTCAGAACTCTGGTGATGGCATGAGTTGCACATACAAAGGTTCGAAGATTTGATGCAGGGATGGACGACCGGAGCCCTTGGTTGATATGCGAACGGTCCAATGTCTCCGTGGGAGTGTGGTCGTTTCTCAGGTGGCCTTGACAAGATCGATAAACCTAACAAAGGTGAAAGAAGGTGCACAACCAATATGCGGAGAAATTATAGTTGACAGTATTAATACAGCTGCAAAACAGAAGCTTATGAGTAATATGGTACCTAGGTTCACAAAGTTGCCCTGCGCAGCTGCCCGGCCAGGTGGTACATACTGATTCTTTCACCCCTCTCAATAAATTCAGAGGTTGCCGGCTTTGCTGTGACTCTGTGACACCTGCCATCATAAGACAACATTTCAGCATCAAAGGGCTGCCCTATCGTCTCGTACCTGATAGCACTGACACAGGTCAGCTACAGCATACACATCACGCTCGGTACATCAGTCTTGGGCACACAGTCAAGTACAGTGATCCGAGAACCACTCGGCCAGCGACTCAGGCCAAAAAGGAGAAATAAAACTGTAGGTACTAGGCAAATGAAACTAGCTGTGCAGCGGCTGGCCTCAACACTATCTTATTGGCTCGTTCTTCATCCTTCTTGTAGTATTGCGTAAACGGCTGCCCCAAGTCTACAAGCTGTTTCTTCTTAATAGGCTGATCTCCTCAGGTATTGCACCCTAAAAACCTGGCTCAAAGAGCTATGGTTCTCTTCCATTAGGCAGGACAGGCGATGGCCCTCCGTAGGCAATGTCGTGTTTGCCGCTCGTAGGACTAATGCTGTGATTGGGGTACTGCAGCTCAGCTCCATTCCCAAGCTCAGCAGGCGGTATTGCAGGCGAGGTAGCTGTCATGGTCGGCGAGGAAACCTGTGTACTGCCCCAGCCGCCGTACATCGGCCCCTGATGGGCTTGACCATGGTGATATGCCATTGACATCCCTGCCCCTGGAGCCATTGCGGAAGCATGTCTTTCCCTGGAATACGTCCGCCGGCGACGGATGAAACAAAAACAACCAGCCAACACTAGTAGGAGAGCCACGCCACAACCAACCGCAATGCCTGCTATGGCCCCCTTGCTCAGACCAGCGGTTGGAGTACTAGAGTTTGACGAAGATGTGGTAGCGAGGCTGACGGGGCGCGTTGGAGTTCTAGTTGCCAGCGTCGCCTTGCGAGTCATGAGGACGGAGAGGTCTGGGGCGTCGAAGCCGCTTGTAGGCGCCGTTCGTGTCGCGCCGCCGCCGTCACGGCCACCCACGGCCGTCAGAATGTCGGTAGGCACGGCGTAGGTGGTTAGACTGGGCAGGTAACGTAACCAGATAGCATTCTCGTCATTATCTTGACCTAGGTTCATGTTGTGTGTGCCCCATACATTGTCAGCATCGCATGAGTACGTCGTATCGTTGGAATAGGAACCGCCAATGACAAGCATCTGTGAGTTGTCGACCACGTTGCAGCTCATCATGCTTTTGGGGAATTCCCCCGTGACGTTGCTGTTGGCCGGGTACGGACCTCGGATCCATTGAAAGCTGGGGATGGTGAGGATGTAGATATCGTCGTAACCCGTAGTGTCCGGAGGAAAGCCTGCGCCGCCGAAGATGTAACTGAAATGAGGTCAGTTTTGGGTCCAATAGCCTTCCTGAAAGTATGGACTCACATGTTGTAGCTGGACTGGTCTTGGGCCCAGGTCGCACCGCCACAGAAACGCCTCCGTATTTCGGGAGTACGACCGGAAGTTTTCTGCGTGTACCACTTCGTATTCGCGACGTCGTACAGAAAGATCTCATCCATGGGTTGTGGTGTCAGGGTCCCATTGCCGTCCAAGTCTTGACTGCCACCGAAGTATACCAGCATTCCAGCATCTCCAATTGGAATAAAGACCATCACGCCTTCTGCCCTGCCCACGTTGTCGGGGCCCGCGACGCTATTCCAGGAGTTCTTGTCCATGTCGTACTTGATAAGTCTGCTCAGGGCCTTCGGCGGACCTGTCCATCCTGGCGCAGATGCGTTGCTCTGCCATCCGCCGTAGTAATATGCCTCTCCTCTTGATGAGATGGAAACTCCGGCACCATAACTACCTGCATTGGCGTTTCCAGCGCCAGTGGGAGACCCAAGTGACACCCAGTTGTTATAGAGGATATCGTAGCTGTAGAGAACGAAGGCGGCCGGTGGATCCTCGAAGTATTCACCCCCGTAAAGGAACAGCCGCTTGTTCACCGAGTCTTCCCATAGAATGCCGCCGCTTACGCTCGGTATCGTCGTGTTCTTGGAAAGGCCATCGTGGAAATGGGGCATTCCGAGCGTCGAAGGCACGTCGTCGAGGTCATTGTATGCAAGGACGGTATCTGGTTTCTTGTTACAACCTGTTCAATCAACTCTGAAGCGGGGTGAAGGCTCAGAAACCTACTGCTGAAATTTCGAGATGATGACGAGAAGGGTTTGTAGTTGATCAGGCCCCCGTCAATGTATAACTTACGGTCCACGACCGCCGACTGGTGCCCCCATCTCCGACAGAAGTCCCGGACAGGGTCTTTTTGCGCAACTGAAATCCCAATAATGCACCATGCGAGTAGCAGCAAAATCTCTCGTGATGGTGACGATAGGAGGTTCATGATGTCGCATTCAAAAGTCAACAACAGGTCTCATTCGGAAATCGCTCCGTTACTAGTGTCTCAGTTGATGAGTGGATAGCCAGACCTTAAATAAGTGCAAACTCTGTACAAGGCAGGCTGAACTGCAGGTGAGCATCCCCTCTGATTCTTGATAACGAGGACTCGCCGCAGGTAATCTTAGTGAGTGACATGGCTTGCATAACCTCCCAGGCGGCCTGAACTGAGCGACCCGAATGGTCCAACTTGCCCAAGCACAGGATTTCACCCAGCAGCATTCTTTGTTGGCATGGTAGAGACTCGCTCAGCTGGCGAATCCCGTTGCGGACGCTGTCAGCCGCAGTCCTAGCAGATGGCTACGCTTACTGCGCCAGACCGGGATGCATTCAGGCTGGTGTAACTTGGAACGATGTGTGGTATAAATACAAAGCGGAGGCCGTGGAGCCATTCTCCGTTTTGACACATTGAACGGCCTGTTCGAAGCCGACTACGTAACACACAGTTGACGGGGAATCGACCGTGTTCGAACCAGACAACTCGTAGGTGAATTTCTTAGCAATTATAACTCATTGCTCAGATGTGTATCAATCTCGTGCACTTATATGCTTTCCTCCGCCTACTCACTCTCTGACGCAATCTCACAAGTCTAGGTACAGCGACATTTCTACACGGCACACCTAGCTGTTCGAAGGCGGGGGCTTAAATCTGCATCCTCCGGTATACGGGGCCCCTTTCCGCCCGAGCCATGCATGAGATTCCGAATGGCCAACAAAACCTGCGAGGTAAGACGGCAGAAGTCCGTCTGACAGGCTTGAATCCTGCAGGATGCCACGGCGCTAGTCACCAACATTTGGTAGCCACTGGAAAAACATTCAAAGCGACCAGGCTTTGGCTACGCAGTGGTACTTGGCCTGAAGTCAACAGGAGGGGGGCCATCACCGTAACCTCCGATTTCTTATCCAGCGATTATCACGACAATCAATGACCCGCCCCATTACTGACCCAATTGGATGCACGGCATCAACAAGTGGTCTGGGGGAATGGGGGAGAGCAAACAGCTTCAACTCAAAGTATGCCTAATGCCACTAGCGAGGCATAATATGGCGGCATTATCTGAACTACCTACCATGAATAGACAGTGACCATATAAGGCCTTAGCCTCGTCGGCCATTCCGCTCAGTCGCGAAACGAGAGGATCATTTTTTGGATGAAGTGGCTGGCCCTGGCTTAGTTCTTGGTGGCACATTGCACAAATGACTGCACCATTCTCATCGGCGGAACTCGAGCAATCGTGTTGGTTCCAGTGGGGCCTACATAATACACTTGATATGGAGCCATTGGAAAAAAACACCCCATGGTATTGTGACTTCAGGAAGTTCAGGTTAGCTGCCATTTCCTGGGCACTTACTACAAAGGGGCTGAGCAATTGCTTCTCTCTGCGGGAATGGTCGGAATGCACTCTGCTTGACATATTGTCAAATTCAGGGGCACTTTTCCACTCAAGAAAAATTCCCGGATAATATTCGCCGTGCATGAGTTTATTCCCGCCTCAGTTACACCGTGGCCCGCCGATTCCTGAATTACAACACCCGAGCCCACATGTTGTTTCTGCAAGGTGAATGCATTGGCCACAGGCGTGGCGGGATCGAAACGCGAAGAAATAATGAGTAAAGGGGCTTGTCTATCGATCATATGCACCAGTTCATCGGAGACGGAGAGGTTACGATAAGCCACGCCGTCAACCGCGTCGCTGCAAACGACACCGTATGCTACGTCTTCGTACCAGGTATAGTGAGGCGCCTTGTTGTGGGACGCGGAACCGCCGCGAGTGGTATCAGGGGCGTCCGCTGATAGCATCTCAAGAAACGAAATATATTCGCCGGTGATAAGGGCTCCAAGACCATGGGCAAGTAACTCAAATTTGACAGGTTGGTAGATCAGATTTAAGATTAGAAGCCGAACAGTGGGCGATGTTATCAAATAACTTTGCCGCCATGTGCCACTGGAATTGGACGGAGGTCTATAGCTTTAAGGAAAAGCTCAATGCGGCTCTTGATATCGGCAGCTTCCTTGTCTGATGATAGTCGGATTGGACAGCCCTCTCCAGAGTCAAAGCAGACTTGGTAAAAGTAATCGAGAACGACTTCCGCATCGTTCAGATTCTTCTGCCAAGTCTTCAGAAAAAGGGTGAGTTCATGTATTACATAGCCTGAGACGTCTGTGGGGATTGAATAACTCACAACGTTTGTGTAGTCCTCGGCATTCACGATTCCGTCGACCATAATTCTTCCCACCCACTCAGGGAATATAGAAGCCAATGTGTTTCCCAGAAAGGATCCGTATGATATGCCGATGTACTGTAGTCTAAGCTTTGGAGCATTCGCCGGTTTTGTTGAGTTGCGATTCTGCCAGCGAAGCTCATCGATTCGGTCGATAATCTCAATCACATGTCTCGCAACCGAGGCGGTATTGAGGTAAGCCCAGATACTATCGACGCCGTGAACCCCACAAAGTTCACTTTTCTCCAAAGCTGATGCATAGTGATAGCTGAGGGCATTGAAATCCTCCGTGATAGGGCTGAGACCTGCTTTGCGCTCTTGGTCCAGCTTCCGAGAGATTTCGTCGCCTTTGTAGCAAGCGCCATGAGGTGTGCTCAAGTTGACACCCCGTAGGTCGAAGCCAATAATTTCATAGTTGCATTCACCAGCCAGAAGGCTCTGGAAACGGCTTCCCGAACGAAGAAGCAAGTCTGTACCAGAATCTCCGGGGCCTCAGGGGCTGATCAAGACACTAGCACCAAACGTTGTGTCGTCCTCGGAAACCGTTGCCCGGAGCTTTATTATGGCCACAGCAATGGTCGTGTTCGTCTTCAGGTTCGGGTTGGACCAGTCAAACGGAACTTGCAATCGAGCGCACTGAAAGCCTCCGTAGCAGTCGTGATACTCCAGCTCTTTCGAAGGTGGGGTTGAAACCCAGCTGAACTCCGTAGAATTCGAACCGGAATCAGAGGCAGTGTGGCCGAGGGCCTAGGACGCTCCCATTAGAGTGGTGCAAATTTTCATCTCGATGTTTTCTCTGTCGTGTAGTAGGCACACGAGCATAGAACAAAGTGGAATTGAAGTATCATGAGAAGGCCTTGGTGGTCTTGCGAGGTTTAATTCTAAGCATTGATTTATGTTTGTATTTGCGGTCTGACGGAATTCCTTTGATGCCTTATACGCAGTAAGCCACCGCTTAACACTTGATGAGTCTTAATGATGTGGTAACGATCAGGAGAAGCCTTGGAACCCATTTTTACTACAGCACCACGAACATCTGCGCCGCATGACTACGTCGCAATACCACCCACTGTGCAGGAAATTGACAAGCCAATCGCAACCGGGTTGGCAATGAAAAACCTCACTGGCTGATTGTCGTACCATCAGAATGCGTGGCTGCTGACTTCGAGCTGAGCCGCAGCTACGCGTAGCTGCTGCCGCGTCTTCGGATACTACGGAAAAGGTGCCCATGAGGACTAATAGGCTACTACGCAGTGAGTGTGCATGACTTGTTGGTTCATATTGGCTCATGGTAGAAGTTGGAGCGACTTGCAAGTCGCTGCCCAGGCTCAGGGGGCTGGATGACGGAATGGCGCCATACCAAGGCTCTGCCGGATGAACATTGCATCTATTATGCCTTACTAACCTAGGCAATGTTGTGAAACCTCGTATCAACTCTCTTGATTTTGCGGCATCTGATAGTGTGGCTTTGCTCTTCGCGTCTTGTCATGAGGGCGGCGCGAACCTTATGGAGTCCCGCGGCATATGCGGGTAAATAAAAAGGTCGACGAAGAGGGCCATGAAGCCAGGCTGAGCCCTCATCGCCGTACACATTCTATGCAGTTGACCGATTTTGACTGGACACATTGCTATGGTGCAAGCCTGTCCCATTTCAGAAAGGAAACTTTCGAAAAGGCCTTGGACAGTGAGGTATTGCGCAGTCCGCACCTGGCTGCTTATTCTCGTCATTCCTTGTTATCCCTTCATGTTGATATTATCGACCCTATTGTCTGTCTTGTTATTACTCCGATAATCAGGACCAGAGAGCATGACAGGTACTGAATGAAGGCCGGCTAGCGTGAATGTTCATAGAGTTTCCCTAGGAGAGGTCGTAGATGTGGATGACTACATGTAATGTGATGTACATATTCTTTTATGTGAGCTCAAGTGCAAGTGAAACCCTGTACTGAGGTGACGTCTCTACATCGATATTTCGTAACGGCAGCACCTGTTGTAGTGTTGGTCAAGCTGACGTCTTCGATGGTGATGTTATCACAGCCCCCAGCTGCCTTGCTGCAATCCATATCGGCGACGTAACTTGATGCTCCGTCACCAACCCAGCCATTGATCGTCAGATTGGATATCTTGAATGTGCTGCTCTCGCAGTCCCCCTTTTCGCCGCTGTAGCTTGTGCATTGGCCGATGACGAACGGCACTTGTTGTGTCTGAGTCAAGTTGAAGTCACTCAAAGCTAAACAGATATCAGCATTCCAAGCGTCAATCGTACGGGAGATTGAATACTCACTTGCATTTCGAAGGTCTGTTGAAGCTTCATGTCAGCCTCCAAACTATTTTGAGGGGGTGAAAAGACTTACACCCGATACCTCCGCCGCCGCCGTTAGGTGGATACGACACCTGATCGCCGGTCCAAGTCTTAACATAGGCACCATATCGAGTCTTTACCCCTTTGATTCGACGGACGGTAACATTCTCAACTCTTTCGAATACACCCTTGTACTGCCCAAGACTTCCAAATGCGATTCCAAGGGAGCGGTCAAGGGTCGAATCCTCAATCAAGATGTTGGTGGAATTACCCTTCAGGGCAACAGCATCGTCACCATTGCGAATGTACATGTTGCGAAACGTGATGTGGTCCGAATTGATCGTGTCTGCTCCGTCGGTGTTCCTGGCAGGGTAGCCATTGCTAGATGTACTGTTGATGTAGATGCCATCAAAGAGGACGTTCTTTGACCACATGATTGTCATGGTCCACATTTGACTCTGAACCATTCGGAGGTTGCGAACCGTCATGTCTGTGGCTTTCCAGATCGCCAAAGCGTGAGGACGATCTGGGTAGTTCGACTGGCCTTTGACTAAGTTGTACCTAGACCGCTCATTAGTCTGATTGCATACTATTGAGCTGCGGGTAAACCACTTGCCAGACTTGGCCATTGCCGTCCAAAGTTCCATAGCCGAAACCATCTACGGTGACATTCTTGCCGCCTAGGAACCAAGCTGCAGAGCCATTCTGGAAACCAGTCGGTTGAGGGTGGCTCAACCAGTAGTCGGTGTCGTTGCTCCACTTTCGACCACTTGTCAGCTACACAAAGACTATTCAAAATTACGCTGTGAGGGACTCTACCAGCAAAGTGCCGTGTATCTCAATTTGGGTATCTTCCAAGTCCGTGGTTGTCATCATTTGATTGACGTGATATGTCGTATTCGAAAACACAATTCGACGGCCCTTGCGGCATTCCTTGAATGCAGCTAAGATGGCTGGCGAATCATCGGTGCCATTGTTGTTTGCAGGAACAGTACAAGTGTAGATAGCTCGAGGGGCGGCGCCATGCGTGGTCAGGTCTGCCACAGCCAGTAAGCCCCATAGGAGACATATGAGGAAAGGAAGTTTGAGAAGCTGAGGCATTTTTGAAGATGTCAAGATAATGGCATGTACTAAAAAAATCAATTCTTGGCCAGACAGAACTCATATTTATCTAGTTGTTCTCCGTGATCGTCAATACAACATCGCGCCGTCCAATCACTTCGGGAGATCTCCATGCGAAAGGAACGATGTCTCGTCATTGTTTTTCGCGAAGCGTTGTAGTGATGTCTTGAACTATGGGATAACATGGGCGTACGGTTTTGCATGCCAATTGACGCACGCGATGAATAGTGATTGCTGAGTGGTGGAATTCAACAGGTTCGGTATATATCAAGCGCAGAAGCTCGCCCGATGTCCGTTGACAAATCCAGATTAGGATTTAGGAGATGTTCCATTTGCCCGGTCTTTTCCCGTACGACCTTGATAATGATGATCCCACCGGCATTCCTCTTTTCTCCGTCTTCTACGGATAGCGGCACCCAGACCATTTGGAGTAGTGCTGTAATCGGATGGTCCCGATCGGTGGCCAAGGCAACTTTCGCCTAAATGCGGGGTTTAACGAAGCTGCCCGACATCCACGGCCGTGGCTTGGGGAACTTGGCATGGCTGGGCAGCATGGGCAATGAAGGTCCACGACAAAGTCCACGAAGGAATGATCTGTCGGCGCCTTGAGCCTGGCCCTTTCGCCCATGAGAGCGGACTCCAGCACAAGCTCCAGTCTACTTTCGTCGAAGCACCTAGATCCTATTCACAGTTGAACAGCCCACACCTTCCTCAACAATTCCATCATACGGTATACAGGCTTCTGCAAGCATGTTGCTCGGCTGTTTCAGGTCACATTTCACAGTAGCATTCACTACAACTCAACAGCTCGTTTGAGGTATAGACTTAAATTGGCTGGGAGGCTATATCACTGGTGAAGTAAGTACACTCTATTAACTCTATACACACTCTACAGGATATATATAGGAAATTTTAAACCCAAGCCATATCACCCTGGCGTCATGAACGGTACACCCGCAAACTCTGCAATCTCAGCCACTTAAGAGCAAGTGCCGAAAAGGGGCTGGCAGCCAGTACCGCAGTGAGCAGTAGTGGTGCCGCAGAAGCCGTACTCAGAGCAGCAAGTGCTCTCGGGGCAAGTGTAGGCGTTGGCACCACCGCAGGAGCTGTCAGGGCTGACGCCACCAGTTCCGGTCTGGGTGGCAGCGGGAGCGCTGGCAGTGGTGGTGACGGAGCCGGAGGGAGCAGGGGCAGCGGCACCGCAGACACCGAAGAGGGGCTGGCAGCCGGTTCCGCAGTAAGCCTGGGAAGAACCGCAGAAGCCGTACTCGGAGCAGCAGGCACCAGCCTCGCAGACGTAACCCTCGGAGCCACCGCAAGCACCGTCGGGGCCGATGACACCGGTGGGGGTAGCAGTGCTGGTGATAGAGACAACGATCTTGGAGGCGGTGGCGGTAGGGGTAGAGGTGCGCTTGGTCTTGTACCAGTTGGCCTCAGGGTCACCAAGGCACTCACCGACGGTGACGGCATTGAGGTTGTTCTCCTTGATGATGCGGAGGAACTCGGGGACGAGGTACTCGGCGGTGTTCTGGTGAACCTATTTGGATGTTAGTGATGAAGGTTGATGAGTGGTGTGTGAGTATGCTTACCTCGTGGGCCAGGGCAATAGAGCCACCCTTCTTGAGGCCCTCCTCGAAGATGCCAACACTGGTGAGGTTGCCGAGAGGGGCGTTGTTGGCGTAGTCGAGGGAGTCGACATCGGCGTGGATGACGTGGTACTCGAGAGCCTTGAGGATAGACAGGGTGTTGTCGTTCCAGCTGAAGTAAGGAGGGCGCATGTACGTGGGGTACTTTCCGATGATGTTGATCAGAGCGTCCTCGAGGGTGGTCATCTCAGGGATGATGTCGGCATCGCCAAGGGTGGCGAGGTCAGGGTGGCTGTAGGTGTGAGAGCCAATCTGGTGGCCGTCGGCGATCATACGCTTGACGACATCCTGCTCCTCGTTGATGTTGCCGAAGTTCTCGCCGTTGACGAAGAAGGTGGCCTTGGCACCAGCCTCAGCAAGGAGGTCGAGGACGTGGTTGGTGTAAGTGAACGGGCCATCGTCGAAGGTGAGAGCGAAGTCACCAGGAACGGTGCACTTGGTGATGGCAACTCCGTAGGGGATGGTGGTAGCAGGAGCAGTAGAGCTAGGAATAGGGGCGGAAGCGTTGTTGCTCGCAACGGGGAGGGTGGCGCTGGCAATGGGCTCGGTGGGAAGAGCAACGCCGGGGACGGTGGTGAAAGACGGCGCAACAGAGGGGGTGGAGGTGTTCATGGGGAAGGGGATGTACGGAGCAGAAGAAGCCGCCTCAGCAGCCTTGCTCGGGTACGAAGGGACGTTGCCGCCGTTGCCACCGGGGTTGGAAGGCTTGCCGGGGTAAGAGGGGTAGGAAGGGTAAGAGGGAGTGTTGCCGGTGCCGCCGGGGGTGGAGGGAGTAGAAACACCGGGAGCGGAGGGCTGCTCGGGGTAAGAGGGAGAAGCGTTTCCACCCTTGCTGGGAGTGTCGTTGCCCTTGACGGGGTAGTCACCGCCCTTGGAGGGAGTGCCGTTGTTTCCAGAGTTGCCAGAGCCGGAGCCAGAGCCAGAGCCAGAGCCGGAGCCGGTGTTGGAAGACTCACCGCCGGTAGAGGCCTTGCTGGGAGAAGAGGGCGTCTCGCCGGCGTTGGTAGGCACAACCGGGTAAGAAGGAGTCTCGTTGCCCGGGTTGACTGGCTTTCCGGGGTAAGATCCAGGGTTGCCGCCAGTGCCAGGGCGAGAGGGGACACCAGGAACGGTGGTGTTCACGGGGAAAGGAGCACTGGGGAAGTGAACAGAGGTGGTAGGCTGCGTCTCGGGGGCGTCCTCCTCGCAGAAGGTCTCGTTCGAAGTCTGACGGCGGAAGGGGGAGGCAGTAGCTCCGGCCACGAGGAGCGTGGCAGCAACAGTCTTGTAATGCATGGTTGCTAAAAAAGAATGACTATTTAGATATTATAAAGAATGACTTGGTTGAGATAACGAATGACTCTGCCAAACAACACAGCGACTGACAGTTGACTAGTAAAGAACAAGAGGAAATCCCAAACTGGACGTCGCGGCATGCATGCTCCCATATATCCCATCGACTTTGCCAAGTCTGCATGGCCCCCTTACGCGTGAAAGTGAAGGTTAGCGCCTCCATCACGTTCATCCCGTTTTAATTGCCAAGATTCACAGCCAAGGATTGGAGTCCCAAGTGACAAAACAAGGCCGAGTCATGCCCAGGAACCCTCGCGAGGCGCATCCAGCCTGCTGTGCCTGGCAGCGGAAAAGCAAAGAATCCTGGCTAGCTCAGCTTGGCATCTGCAGAGTTGCCCAGCTGGCTGGGAAATGGAAAGGCCAAAACCTCCATGTCACACTGTCTCGCTGCATGTGCAGGAGATAAGATGCAAGCGCCGAGAATAGCTGGTCCATGCACCTTGGGGGGGAGGTAATACGGATAGAGAGCAGAAATTGTCCCTTCTGTTGGTGACGATGTCGACCTTGGCAGCTCGTGGTGCGTCGACGGGCGCAGAATAGACGGACTATTCCTCCGCACGAAGTTGCCAAGACCCTCAATGCCAGATCAAGGCGGGTCTCTTCTTTAAAAGAAACCCAGGTGATGGCATGTCGTTGTGCGACGTTTTTCTGGTCTCCGCCGGTTAGACTTTTCAAGTTGTTCTTGGTCAATTTGGTGAGCCTCAATCCAGCCAATCGAGTTGAGCATGACTCGGAAAACGCCCACTTCTAGGTCCTTATTAACTAGCTTAATGCTACGCTTGCAGCGCCCGAGCCGTCCGGCACTTCGCCGCCTCTTCCCACCAAGATGCGCCTACCGCAACACCAACGGGCAAGTCAAACAGCCCGATGCTCAAGCGAGACGGACTGGCTGCCCCCTGTGACACCGCGCGCGGAGTCCTCCACGCTCCATCTACGAGAGATGAAAGCCATGGCCTCGTTCGTGGTCCAGAGGTTAAAACAACGGGGCTGATGGCGACGCCCCTTTGGGGCTGGAGATTCATCCAATATTTCACAATATCGGCGACGGCGATCCTCACCGTGAAGGTTTTTGATTGCGTTTGTTCCTGATCATGTCATGCTGGAAGTTGGAACACAGTTCCAACGTAGGCGACATTACGGATACAGATTACAATGTGAAGGATTCGGTTACGGGGGTTCTATCAGAAAATCTTACTGCGGTAAACCAAAGCACGAAAATCATTTCGCGGGGGCCAACTCCGGGCGCACCCAAAAGGCACAGCTGAAGCAGTCATCAGGGGCTGCAAGACATGACCAACAAATCGCCGATGGTTCACCTGCGGGGATTGCTGGGCTGGCCGAAAACGAGGCCTTCGGGGTTCGACAGGGGTTGGCTGCTTGTTTGTTGGAGCAAACAAGTCGATTCGCAGGGCCTCCAGGCGTTCGTCTCCGCCAGCACAGGCGGCCGATCGTGAAGTCCAGAATCCCAAAGACATGGAGTCCTTGTTTATGTCAGCGGGCTGCCTTTTTAAGAGTGGTCATTGCTGCTGCGCAATGCGCTGTCCCGCATGCAAAGCTCTAGCGAGACGTTGTATTGGGACTTTGGTATTGAAACTCTAGAAGGAGTTGGTTTCGCTCTTCCGAGAGTCTCGGGATCGTCTTGAAGAGGCGGTGACACAGCTGAGATATCTTCGCTTTTTTATTTCGGCCTTAGAAGCCTCTGGAGAAGAAATATTCACCCAACCGTTGGTTGATTCGCTGCCCCTTTATGTCATTTCTCTCTCCTGGCTAGCGTCGTCCTGCATCTGTCTCGCCTTCTTGGCGCATAGGGTCTCACACCACGGTCAAGTGGGGCTGGGCTGCGCAAACTGAACTGCTCAATGCACCAACTGGCTTGGCAGATGAGTCCGTCCAGACGGGCGGAATCCTTCAGTGAAGCCAACATAAGAACCATGCGAATTCTGCATCATAGCTAAGGAGTCAAACGACATTCAAGACTGTGCGACTTACTTCTGGATTCGGTCCCAGATCTTTCTTGAAATCCTGCGATGCAGATCACTCACTATGAGCGATTTCAAGACCACGGGGGCCAGGCTTTGGAGGCCAGAAGGCTGGCCCCCCTGAATCCTGGCGTTATCGACGAATTGGTTAACGAAAGAGGCTGAACTTCCAATCTTACCCGCATGAGGCACAGCACAACTAGAGCAACAATGGCGTTGAAAAGCATTCGTTCCTGCACAGTACTTCCGCCCGAGATGCGCTTGTAGGGGGTTTCGCGCCTAGAACATTTGCTAGGCCGCACGGCACGGTGGTCCGGTTGAATAGAACGCTGCCCAAGAGCCGTGAATGCTGAGTGCAAATGTGTACGTATGTAAATTATTAGGGCATTATTCGAAGAAATTTAGTAAGACACGTTGCTGCTTCGCAAAAGCTTGTCTTCAGTGGTCATTGGAGTAGGTAGGTGTAAGGCTTTCTTCCAATATCATTCTCTGCACACTTCGCAAAGCGAGAATTGCGATGCTTTCTGCGGTGCAGCTGGCGCCAGCTGCAATCAGCATTAGATGACAATCTCCCAGCGCCCAACTTGACGTAAAAGTAGCAACGTAATAACCTGGGCTCCTAATAACTCTATGCTTTTTATAGAGGTCCGAATTGATACTTACAACTTGCTGACAACTTGAAGGAGAGTTCATGGTAAATCCTTGGAATAAATTGTGGAAGCAACCGGACTGAATTACTCATCCTGATTTAGCGAAGAAGAAGCGCTACCGAGCCTCTTTAACGCCCACTAAAAGGCCTCAGGTAATCATGTCTGCGCCACACAGCGGACCTTGTGTCCTCCGGTATCCGCGGATAGCCCGGCCGTGGTTACGTTTCTCGTTCAAACCACTGCCTGCAGCCTGTCGCTATCGAAAACTCTCAGACAATCGCATCTCCGGAGACCGGACTCCGTGTCCGGTGGTCATGCCATATTCCGATCTTGCCGAGTCCCGGTTCTTGACCCCACTAGACCGATCCGATGCCATGCGGGCAGCTTGACCGGCGACGCGTCGGGCACCGTTGCGCCCCTTGCAAGAAGTCACACATCAAGGTAAGCGCTCGGTCGAGTATTTTTGATTGATCGGAAGTCGAAAGGATGCTAACACTCCCAGTGCAACGGAGCCCATCCGTGTTCAAGTTGCGTCACCCGAGGCATCGAGTGCACGGCCTCGACAACGTCGTCAAGCTTCCATTTCGTGAACCAGCGTGAACTCTCACGGGTCCCAAGAGTCTTGGTCCAGGACTCATGGCGCTACATCAGTACCTACTTTCAGGCCATGGGCTCTCTTACTCAGGCGTCTGTGCTAAGAAGTGCTGCCGTGACGGCCATGTCTCATGAAGATGAGAACGTCAGCCGTACCTTGTCCATCGTCGGAGCGTTGTATGCCTGTCGAAACCCTCAAATACTGCGCATCAACGCCAAAGAGAAACGAAACGTCATGGAGACATGGGTGCGACAAAAGTCTATCATTGATGCGGAGCTGAAGAAACCAGAGATTACAAAGTTCACGGCGATCTTAATGAGCGCTCTCCTGCTTGCAGCTGTGGAGGTAAGTTCATTAGTGACAGATTTACATCGTTCGGAAAGCTAAGTTGCCAAAGCTCATGCTATGCGAGGCACCTGGCACATTTGAGGCGTGGCTCAGAAGGATATCCAAATTTCTCGATACATACAGTAAACGGCGAGCAGTCTCAACATGGACGCCGTTTGAGAAGGATCTAGTCCGACTTTTCAAGTTTCTCGACATCCTCGTGAGCATCGCCAAGAATGATCGCCCGGTTGAGACACAGGTTGCTCCCGAACCATGGCCTGCACTCCCCCTTATCATCGAAGCTGCGGGAGGCTCGGTACCATCACCGGACTCTAGAAAGGTAGATGCTATGCTTTCTGCCATGTGGCAGTGGGCAGATCTACAGCCAAGGTTGGTTAACACTTTCGTCGTCGCTTTAAGCATTCTTCTCATGTGATTAGGGCCCTTGCATGGGTATCCAAAACCGAGGAGCAGCGTCTTTCGTTCAAGGAAGGGGACGAGGTATCGAGGGAGTCTATCGACTTGAAAGTGCAAGGTCTGAACATTGTTTGCGAAGTGTCGGCCCTACAATCCCGCATGATTGGAAACCTCATGCAACTATCTTCGAGCCCCCATGATCACGCGTCTGCCAGTATCAGCCCATATTACCACTGGGCTCTCACCGGACTATCTCACATGTTCCAACAGAATGCGTGGAAGTCACTAATGTGCGACCTGCCTGTCATGCCCGCCGAAGCACTTCATCAGCAAGCCTTGGCAGCTCTCGGGCATGTAGAAATACTGATCAGCCAGCTGGGTCTTGATCTTGCCCTATACCTACCTTTCGCCGACTTTGTTGGGCGGGAGATGGAGACAGAGCTGGAGAGGCAACGAGTGCTGAAATTCCTTGATCTCATTAAGAGTAGAGGATTTGACGCGGCGGATGAGTATAAACAACATCTCCTTGTCCGATGGGAGCCAAAAGAATCAGGATCTACGCTTGGCAATGCAGCGGAGTTATCAGGTGATTGGAGCGAGCTGTCGGTGGACGGGCTATCGGACGGGCTGTCCACCCTGAGTTAATTACTACAAGGATTAGATATTTTCCTTTTGAAAAAGAGCGACTCATTGGTAGCGTCCTCCTCTTCCAATATCCATGATACGTCTATCCTTTTTTTGCTAGCTTGCGAACCACAAGCAAAGATCATGTGCCAATCGATCTAATCTCGGCAACATCTAACTATATCAAACAGGGTGACTCTCAACGCGGCTTCCTCTTTAATCTCAACCACATTTTACTTTGTGTTACGAGAAGTTTTTGTCCAGCTATGAATCAGAGGGAAAAAAGGTTTCGACTCATGATAGCGAAACAATTGACCTATTTCGAAGAGTAAATCTATGTTTCCGGACCGGCCATTAACCATCACATTTGGAAAAAGTTAACTTTCCAAGCGGTTACAACTTTCTTCGTCACTCATGAGACATGCGAAGCTAAGTTCATGGCTCCGCCGTCTTACGAACGCCAAGTTTCAAGTGGACATTCATCTACAACATTCCTGGAGTCCTAGAGCCTTGCTGGCTGCCTTGTCAAAGCTTATTGCGCCTCAAAATTCCTGGCATTTAGCATAATGCTGCCCTCGACATATTTTCTACCGATTCACAGTCACTGGCCTCGCTTGCGTTGAGCTACGGAAGAGGGAGCAAGCCAAGCCCAGTCCATCGCGACATTTTAACCGCTTGTGGCATATTTCTCGCGCCAAATCAAGTCTAAGCCTCTGTACTCTGATTTAATTATTCAAGATACATCGTACCCGGCGGGAAGTATGTCCACGAACCGGCCGTTGGATACGCCTAGCGAGCCAAAGCCCCTCCGCTGGGAAACGGGATTCGGGAGCTCCACCCGGCGGAAGACCCACACGGCGCTAGCGTCGCGACAATATTTCCATTTCGGGAATGATCATCCAAGACCTTAAACGTCAGCTTGGTGCTACCCCCGGTCGCTAAAGCCAGGGCAGCCACGAGGTCGCGTCAACCGTCATTGGCATTCGTTGTCGTGGAAAGTTGTTCCGCTTATCCTGCAAACAGGACCAATGATCAGGTTCTTGAGCAAATTTTCAGGGCGGGCGTTGAGAAACCGACTTGCGCGTCGGGGGGCCCGTCCGGTCGTGAACCGGGCGATGGGAACATTGTACACTTTTGAAAGGCGTGGCAGCGGTTCTTTTGTGATCTTATCTAAACGTCATTTAGGCACCGAGCCTTCCGTATGACGGCCCCAGGGTTAGGAAACATGCCACGCTTAGCACCCTGTGAACTTCGTCTGGCCCAATGAAGGGAGCGCATTATTCGGCTAGATTAGATCTCTCGTGCGTCTGGTGGGAAACGGCTAGATAGTGGGCCACGTCGGAGGATGTCTAAGCCACTTTTTGCTAATACGCGCAGACGTCGGAACCCCATTCTGGCCGATTCCTGCGGACGACCGGGCACTCGACTCCTGTGGTCTACTTTTTTCCGCACAGAATATCCCTTGACCAGCCTGACATTTTATAAGAAGACTTGTCTGCCCTAGCCCGTACCTTTACGATGATGCCGTCACTACACGTTCAGACATCCATATTGCGAGAGGACCTGATTGTACCAAAATGTCGATCTTACCTGACGGCTTGATCGCCTTTGGGCCGAATGCCAACTGCACACTCGAGCTCTGCCCAATCGAATGGAGCATTCTGCAATATCGACCCTCAGTACCCGCCAGCGCCATCTTCATCTCGCTGTTTGCTATTGCCTTGGTAGGCCACGCCATCCAGGGAATTAGGTCGAGGACATGGGGCTTTATGGGAAGCATGATAAGTGGCTGCATCTTGGAAATAGTCGGCTACATCGGACGACTTCTGATCTACGACAACCCATTCAACTTTGAAGGATTTCTCATGCAAATCGGTCAGTGTTCACGCACATCAGTCTCCATGAGGATCTCATGCTTACGCCACGTCACTACAGTCTGCATCACGGTCGCGCCCGTCTTCTTCTCCGCCGCGATTTATGTTCTGCTCTCACAAATGTAAATGTTCCTGAGCCGCATGAGTGAAGCAGGCCCGTCGGCTGACCAGTTGCATGAAATAGCATTAACCACCTCGATCCCTCACTATCCCGGGTCAAGCCGAAGCTTTTTTACTGGATCTTCATCCCCGCCGATGTTGTCTCCCTGATCCTTCAAGCTGTTGGCGGCGGGTCATCCTCCGTCAGCACCACCAAGGAAGCTGTCGACCGAGGTGTGAACATCTCCTTAGCCGGCCTGGTCTTCCAGGTCTTCTCGCTTGTGGTCTTCGCCATCCTCTTCATGGACTACATGGTCAGATACAACCGCTCGATCGGCCGGTCCAAGATGAACGGAAAGCTCAGGTTCTTCCTGCTTTTCTTGGGTCTCAGCACATTCTTCATTCTGCTCCGATGCGTCTACCGTATTGTGGAGCTGCATGAGGGTTACTTCAGTCACTGGTTCCGGGATGAAGCTCTGTTCATTGCTTTGGAGTCAGCGTAAGCATATTCTCTTCCCCTTGACTGCTAAACCCCTAACATTATTCAGGGTCATGGTTATTGCCGTATTCTGCTTGAACATCGGACATCCCGGCCTGGTGTTCGGCAAAGGAAAGTCAGCTGCAAATGTTTCTCGCTATGAAGGCGTTGCCATGGAAGAATCCCGTAAAGGGGAGACTGACAGGAGTCAAAACCCATCATTCAGTCAACCTTCAGAGCCACCTCACCATTAGTATGAGTTGTTTAACCAGAGAAGTGACGCGTGTGCAAACCATTTCGTATGCCAAGTTTCCTTAGAGAGATTGAATAGAAGGATTGACATCAAAATGTTTTCTCACATATAAACTTATCATCGAAAATGCTTTTTCAAAATTTGTAACCAAATTTGGGGGTTGAGAGATAACAATGCACTTTGACGAGAATTCACTTTTAAAGGATCTCAGTCTACCTTTGACGAGATAAAATATGTGCTGACGATGAGTTGCGGAGAGAACAGAAGATAGTGTTGAGGTTAAGTCCATCAAGGTATGTTTACCATTGAAAACTTAAGCATCTAACCGTGGCATATGGTAAGGCATAAGGTTTCAGAGTTTTAGACTCTCTTCTTCTTCTTTTCTTTTCTATTTTTTCACACTTATCTCATTCTTGTTTCCTTGCCCCCTCTCTCTTCCATCGGAAGTGTCGCCCGCCATCCACGCTTACCACGACTGGTCAGCCAAAGAGAACCTAAACCTACTTCCCCACCACACATTACAGTCCAACTATCTCAGCAGAATGCAAGAATTATCACGATTCTGTATGAGATCTTATTGGGATCTCGTGACCGGGCCAAGCGTGGCTTGGGTAGGCAAAAGAGAGCAAAATGCCCTTCGAAGTCCCATCTATCGTATTCCCAGGGAGCTGTTGTTAGAGATCATGGATTGGCTGGATCCTGAAGACGCTTTTATATTTCGACAAGTTTGCGTCCTGTTTCATGGGGCTTTCTCTCACGGTAGCTTCTCCAACCTTCACGACTCGAAAACAGAACAGCAGCCTCGATCGATATCACGGCTGCGACGGTGGATCTCGTTCATATCGGGGCAATCGACCGTCCCCGCGCCAACGTCCTGTAATCCCCTGGTGGCGTTCAGGCTTGAAAGCATCGGACACGCTGGACAATCGCAAGTCAGTGGGCTCCTCAAGAAAGACCTGCTTTGTAATGGATGCCGTTCAAATTGGCCAGCGAATCGCGAATACATGGAGCTCAAAGAGAGTCGTAACGACCAGACAGCAATCCACTGTAGCGCTTGCAACTGCAAGCATGCCGCGTACTCATTTCCAACGGAACAAGATCCCACAAGCCCACGGCGGTGTATCGCTTGGGAAGGCAGAATGAAGATATGTCCTCATCAAAGTCTGGCATGGTCCACTCTTATCTACTGGTTGAAAACGCCGATGAGACGAGACAGAGAGACTGTCGTGTTGGACTGCACTAGTTGCATGGCGACATTTCGAGGAATAGGGGAATCTCCAGCCATACGGCACACGTCGAATTATGAGGAAAACATCTTGACCTTTGCATGGAAAATCCAAGTTTGCGTCGTCAAAAGAGGAAGATTCGTAACCAAAGACGCACTACGAGAAGCTTTGCGACAACTGGACCAAGCACATACGGATTTGATGTGTGGACACATGTCTTTCGAGGACATGATGGAGGCCCTCAGTGCTGATCGGTGTGTCTGTTTCCGAGAGGCTAATAGTGATAGCCGGTGCTTTAGGCACATTGTCAACGAGGACCCGTTCGACTGTTGCGCGTGCTCCATGACATCTACCCCACGTAAAATAGGAAGATTTGTGGGAGGACCCAAGGGCAGAAACCGACCCGGAAAACACGGAATCACATGCCAACAATGTTTTTCACACTATGAATGGACGACCGAAGGTCGCAGGTTCTATATTCGAGCAACAACATGTCTCGCCGAAGACTGGGGACAGCATGTTGGCGAGGAACTGTCCTATCCATGTCTACCTGGTGACGCTTGGTGGTGGGCACAACATCTAGACCAGACCTCGTGGCAGAGAGACGAGAGCCAGAAACATTTATCGTGGTGTGCAGAAAAGAAATGCCCCGTCAACAAACGCTTTTTATGGCTATGACAGCAAATCCTAATAGAACTACGACACTGGCATTTGCAAGCTGGTTTCATGAAGGAATAATTTCGCAGAATTTCACATAGACTATTCTGTTAAAATTGCACGACATTAGTTAGCGATTTCATAGAAAATCTCACAGATGCTTTCCTAGATGATCGTATTGAATAAATACGATTTTAAAGACGGTGTGACTATTGCTAGCTGAAGGAGCCAGCTGTGCGAAGAACCGCGTTGCTTGTGTGAATAGCACCATCTCCGTATCCTACGATCATTGTAATTACGTGGCGTAAGGGTATGATAAAAGCAGGTGACTTGTAGTCCAGATAATTGAGGTAAAGAGCCGGTCGTGCTCAGGACTGAAAACAGCAACCCCACGTCGGATCTACGGTCACGGACGGGGCATCGGGGTTCTGATGTGGGGCCGAAAACCAGGCTTAGTCATCTACCGAAATCGTCGGCCATCTGCAATGCAAGCTCGTCAATCGAGCCCGAAGCTCCAAGCACCATCTCCACATGCTGGCATTCGCGCCCCCATGTCCTCTCATGTCAAACTCTCACGTCTACGCCCACGGGCACTGCACTCGAGAGGCATTGGGCAGATAGCCCATCTCCAAAGGCGATTGCAACATGACTTTAACCACTTCGTGCGGACGGGTACGGGAGACCGATCACCCTACATGCGCGGGGCACAGCTAACAGATCGCAGAGTCCGTAGAGGCGGCATCAATTGCCCCTCAAACCGCCGGCTCGACGAAGAGCTTCAAGCTGGCTGTGAAGGACAACATCGCTACACAAGACCTGCCGACGACATGCTCCTCCGCCATCCTCTCCTCCCACAAGAGTCCGTACGAGGCCACCATCGTGCGCCAGCTCCGCGAACGAGGCGCACATGTAGTTGGAAAGACGAACATGGATGAGTTTGGAATGGGATCGCACTCTCTGAACTCGATACATGGACCCGTGTTAAACCCGTTATCTTCGACGCCCGCCTCAGCTGGCGGTAGCTCTGGAGGCAGCGCGGTCGCGGTTCAGACGGGCGATGCGGACGTGGCTTTGGGTACGGATACTGGTGGCTCAATTCGTCTCCCAGCGGCGTACTGTGGGGTTGTGGGTTTCAAACCGTCATACGGCATGCTTTCTCGATGGGGCGTGGTGCCATACGCGAACTCTCTGGACACCGTCGGGCTGCTTGCGCGGGAGGTGGGCATTATTGAGGATATCATGTTCAGCACTGGCCTAGATGCCGAACACGATGCCCAAGATCCCACGTCCATATCCAAGAGCTTCCGAAAGCGCCAACAAGAGCAGGAGGCGGATCGCCGCTCACGCCTGAGGATCGGCATTCCTTTCGAGTATAACATTGAAGAACTCGACCCCCAAATTCGAGCAGCGTGGACAAATGCGTCAACCCTCCTTCAAAAGTCTGGCGTTGACATCGTCCCTGTATCCTTGCCGTCGACCAAGCACGCCCTTTCAGCGTACTACGTCATCGCGCCCGCCGAAGCGTCGTCCAACCTCGCCAAGTACGATGGCGTCCGCTACGGTACCCGCGGCGATGAGAGTGACGGCGCTGGCGAGGTCCTCTACTCCAAGACCCGCGGCCTCGGTTTTGGTGACGAGGTCAAGCGGCGCATCCTCCTGGGTGCCTACAGCTTGAGCTCCGAGGCCATGGATAATTACTTCATCCAGGCGCAGCGCGTAAGGAAGCTTGTACAGAGGGACTTTGACCGTGTATTCCGGCTAGAGAACCCCCTCTACGACCCGCAACAGTTTGATCTGAGCGATATGAAGGATGAAGTTGAGCTGCAGGACAAGCTTGGCCCATCGCAGGTGGACTTCTTGCTGTGTCCCACGGCACCGACATTCGCGCCCAGGATCGAGGATATTAAGCAGCAGACGCCGGTGCAGGTCTACATGAATGATGTCTTCACGGTGCCTGCGAGCTTGGCTGGCTTGCCGGCTATCAGCATCCCGACCAAGGTCGAATCGCCAGAAGCGAATGCAGACGATAGCCGCAAGGTGGCTGGTCTGCAACTGATAGGCCAATACTGGGACGACAGACGTCTTCTTGGCGTGGCCAAGAACCTTCTACGTCAGCTTTCTGCTTGAGAACCGACTTTGAATAACTGCAGCATTTATGCTGTGGAAGAGGCTTGTTATGCTTGTACAATAGAAAAAAATATACCCACGACATCACGATTGTAATGTTCCAGCATTCTTGTAGTTGAAGCATTTGGTGACTCCATTCGCTGGAGACATTGGGTATCATTGTGTAACTTTTTCCACCTAAGGAGACCGATCTCTGCTTCTTGACCGTGATCTCCTCTCGACGTCCATCGGTTCACCGCTGCCTCTCCTGTCTTCAACCACCTCTCCCTCAGAGTCATCAGCGCCGTTCTCCCTTGGACTGCCTTCACTAGCTTCCCTTCTCTCCTCTTCCTCTGCCTCCTCTAACAGCTCATCAATATCACCAAGCGGACTGATCCTCTCCTCCAGCTCTCCCAAGTCCACTAAATCAACCCTCTTGGGAAGTTCCCTGAAACTCGTCGCGCAAACTCTCGACTTTGTCAACAAATCGTCCACGAACTCGTCCATGTACGTCAGACTCGTCCCCGCGCGTCCCTTTCTTCTCAACTTCCTTCGATCCTCCAAAAACGGCTCCAGCAGTAGGTACACGTCCTTCGCCTTCCTCGTCATCCGGATGTAGAACACAGCCAGCGCGCGCAGGTACTTGAACTTCTCGCCGCCGAAGCCCAGATACGTCTCGAGGATCTCGTCCGACGGCGCGAGCTGCAGCAGCTTGAACGCCAAACACAGGAAAGGCGTCGGCTTCTGAGTTACGCCGTAAGTACCACCGATGAATGTAACGTGCTCGACGACGCGGTCGACGATGTCGGCCTCGTTGACGGCGAAGCACTGCTCTTTGTAGAAGTAGGCGTCGATGATGCGCTCGCGGACGGCCTTCTCCATGATTGTCGCCGGGTTCTCGCCATTGGGGGCCAGGGAGGCGGAGGAGCCTCGCTCGTCGAGAAAGCGCCGCTCGTCGGCGTAGATGGTGTCGGGTTTGCTCATGTTCGCGGCGATCGAGAGGGTGGAAGGACAGGTCGATGCAGGAGAGGAGCTCGCTGGGAAGGTCCAATGGTCGACCCAACTGGAAAGCGTGTCGTTCGGTGCGCGATAGCTACTGTGCTGGAGATATCGTCAAGCCAAGCTTTCTAGAGTCTTTGCGCGTCTCTGGTCTCGTGAAGTAGGTCACGCTCGGTCGATACGGGTGGGGTAGATTCGATGCGACACAGAAGCTAGCTCGCTGGGCGTGACATCCGCCGTAAGAAAAAAAGTTGACACTGACGTTGGCGGCCAATGACACCCATTAACAGCTGGCCTATCGATAGTTGCCCCGCGAACCAAGTAAACAGCCCACTTCCAAGTTCACACTCCTCCGCCACGTCACATCTGGCGGCGACTGCAGCCAAAGGATCAGGGGGATGCAAATGGCGTCTCTATCTGCCGTTTGAAACGCATGCAGAACATCTTCACATACTCCATCTATCTATACAGATCTGTCAAATTTATTGTCACCGAAAAGAAAGATCGAGAAAGCACGGCAATCATGGTGCTCCTCTCTTCGTCACAAGTCTCCGTCCTCCTCTCCACCGCCATCGGTAACACCCGCCCCGTTCCCGCATTCCAGTCCTGTCCATGAGTGAGCAAACGGCTAACCTCTCAACGCGTTACGCGTATGCGCCCTGCCGCATATGCAAACGCATTCTCTTGCCAACAGTCCTCTCTTGTGGTGCAGCTCTGTTCCTCAGCGGCTATGTGATCCAGCAACGCACGCTTAACCAGCTGCGGGAAGCCATCAAGCCAGACTATGACCCGCGACCATCACCCAAGACCTCGTACACCGTGCCCGAGCACCTCAAAAACACACCCGGCAACGCCCTGTACGAAGGCGGAAAGCAGGACCAGATCATCATCGAGGTAAACCCCTCGGTGCCTGAGCAGCAGCAGCAGCAACGCCCGAAGAAGCTCGCTGGACAGAACCAGCAGGGCTGGACGTCGGACCTGTGGAAGAAGATGGTCTCCTCGTCTGAGAAGGACGAGCCGGGCGTGAGCAAGGAAGACCTGGAGAAGATGGACGAGCGGGAGAGGAACATCAAGGGGTGGAAGGTCAAGGACCAGAAGCACCCCGACCCCGACGCCGCCAGCGAGAAGCCTATCAGCCGAGCGGAGAGGAGGAGGCTGATCAAGGAGGAGATCAAGCGCTTGTCGCAGGGCGAGGAGCCGGTCTATTACCAGCGACGACTGTGGTGAACGTTTTTTTTGCGATGGATCAAGGTTTCCTCAGTGTATACGGGACCCACGGCGTTATCTGATTTCTGGGATGCAGTTAATGAAGGGATGTTTACGATATCATTTGGATCTACATATGTACACACAATGTAGACAGGACGGGACGGCCTCGGGCCGACGCAAACGAGAAAAGCACTGTTTGTTGTGTATGACGCGGACTGGAAATATCATTCCACAGCTTTGTATTCATGCGTATGACCCGAGTGAGGGTTAACGATGCTCTCGTCGATAATAAAGGCCATGCTATCGATGATGTGTGCTGCCTTTTCCCCACGACAGCCAAACTAAAGCCGGAATCATGCATTTCGTCAGCGCGGTGAATTCGTCATGATTCGTCTCCTCCATGATAAGCCCTCAAACGCCGTGTCCATGCCCCAGGAAAACAACAAGATGAAACTAAAAATAAAGCCACTGTTCACAAACGCCATGCCCGTCGTGCCGTCTAAGCATGCCTAGTGGCGGCATCCTGGAAAGCTTCCCGCTGCATCCTCTCGAGCTCCTCGAGGGAAAGCTGGCTGTTGGCGAACTTGTTTGCCTTCTTCTCGCGACCCTGCAGAAGATGTGTCAGCCCCGACTGGTGTCACGGGTCGGAGGTGGAGGGGCTGGCTAAGATTGGGAACGTACCTTTTGGACTTCTTTGTGCTCCGCCGCCGCCTCGAGTACGGCGGGGACGTAGTCTGAGAAGCCCAGCTGCTCGAGGGCCTTAGTGATGTGGTCGCAGGCGATGGTCTTCTTGGCCTCCTTTTCGGAGATTTCGTTGGCCTCGGATGAGATAAGGGTGATGAACTCGACGCAGCACTCGATGAGCAGGTCGCGCGCCTCCTTTGAAAAGGCGATGCCTACGGAGGGCGGGAGGATCTCTGTTACGATCTTTTGGACGGTTGCTGCGGGTCGTTAGTGTTGGCTAGGGCGGAAGACGGGATGGGAGGCTTACCCTTCGGCAGAGACAAGTCATCGTTGCCTATGGTGCTGTGTCAGCAACACGTCTTTGAGAGATCAGGCTGTGCGTGGGAGAGAAAGGGCATCCACGAGGCCATCCCGGTCTTTCCAGAAAATGTCCTGATGCGTTTGAATCGTATGAGAGCATTACTGCCGCTCTCAGGCAGCATGGTGCATATGCAGGACAAGCGTCTTATACGAGACAGCTCTGATGAGGGAAGACAGACTGGAAGCCTAGTTGCGGCGATGCAGTCGAGGAAGGGAAGAGCGGCAGCATTGAATGCCTGATAAGGATATTCGTCGGGGGTGAAGGGAGAGCGAGTGGGAAATGTAGCATCTGAATAAATCTGAGAGTCACTTACCGGCGATATCGTGGTCGGACATGGCGCAGGATGAACTGAGAGGAAATGCGATATGGGTTGATATGTTGTGGTGACGTATTCGAAAGGAGAGAGTGAGGAGCCGATTAGACCCCAGCCAGATGGTTTCAACGTAGGCCGTCTTGAAGGACCTGGCTATGCAGTTCGTGCCCGAGAGCTGGGACCGGTCTATAGGCTTATATCGGAGATGTTTGGCGGTGAAAAACACGGGAGCGGAGCGGACATGTGAAGCAGACGCGGGACAGTGTGGCTCGCTCTTCGGGCGGCTGCTAGTGGTGGGGTCTTTTATGCTATTTGGATGCGGGACACCAACTGCATTTGAACCCTCCCCGCGCCCAGGCCTCAGCTGTTGCCTCTTTTTTTGGGCTGTCCACTCAATGCGCGCGAGCCACAATGAGTGTGGTGCACGACTTTTTTCTGTGCCCATCCATGGATCCACCCGGAACTGCCCACCTGGGCTCAGCCAGTCAGGCGCGGCGCTCGGTGAAAGGAGCTTCCGACGTACCGCCATGCACGGGCCACCTTCTCCAATCACTCCAAATTTTTTCTTCCCTTAAAAGTCAGATTTTTGACGGCAGCTTCAGCTTTCCTCTCTCTTGCATCACCAAACAGCAGAGACAACAAATCACCATGCGCTCAATTGCTCGAGCCGCTGGCGTCTCTGCGCCTCGCCCGGACTGACTCTGGTAGGTTTACATTTTCCTCCTTCCTCCCGCTTTCCCCCATCGACCTGATGAGCTTTGTTGTCGCCCCAAACTTACGAGGAATAACTCCCCTCACACAGTGGTGAATGACCGTCCTGCCAAACGGACTTCTCTGACTTGTCACCTTGAATTTTCTTGCTTCTTGTTGCCCACCTTTTCGGCGCGACCCAAAGCTAACAGAAATTTCTTCAGACAGAAAATGTAAGCTCGCTCGCCTACTTTCTTGCCGCAACGTCGTGTTTTGCGCCGCTTCGCGCCTGCGATGATGTCCAAAGTACTATCAAATACCGACCTTCCAAGACGGAGAAACGATAACCCCTGAGCACCTGCTTTACAACGCACTTTTATTCGACGGCCAGCATGCGTGGACTCGATGCTGACGTGGATGTGGTTGCAGGGTGCGCAGGCAGTGATGTGTGAACGCGGTCTTGCTCACGATCCTCGCCCACAGCTCTCTCGTTCAAGGTAGGCGCAAACTTTTTTTCTTTCTACTTCTGCTTCGCGCTGAGCGAGCTTGCCGATGATGATGAAACATATTCCATGCTAATCCTGAATAAACAATGTGGAATCAAATATGAGCTTTTCATCTTTCGACTGAGGCATCATCTATTCAATGTTTTCTATTCTGCTCTCACTGGCTCAAGCAGCTGGCTAACATTGGACTTTTCTAGTGAACACTTGCATCTACTCTTGGTACGCCGAAAGCTCTGTAGCTTGCCACCTGCGATGGGATTAGCTTCTGTCAAATGTTGACGGAATGGCGCGACCTACTTGAAGTACTTGCCCGACAGGGCGTGCTCCGGCTTGACGACAAACCGCGCCATCACGCTGCCGGGTTGCTCGGGCTTGAGGAGACCTCCCTTGTCAAAGTCGGAGACGAAGGACGAGTGGTCCTTCTCGGCCATGTGGTCCTTGCCGGTGTCGCGGATGACCTTCTGCATGGCGGTATCGACGCGACCAGGGCTCACGGCGATGCTCGTGATGTCGGGCTCCTCAACGGCCAAGTGGGCGGAGAGGTGGTTCATCGCAGCCTTAGAGGTGCCGTAGGCGCCCCAGGCAGTGTACGCGCCCGTTGCTGCTCCTGAGGAAACCCAAAGGACGCAACCCTTAGACTTGCGCAGCTCAGGCAGAGCGGCTTGTACCTTTTTGAGTAATTAGATAGTAATCAAGTTGTGAACAAAACGTTTTCCTCACCAATGCCAGTCCACTGAAGACGTTGATGTCGTATGCGCGCTTCCATTCCTCGACGTTGAAGTTTTCCAGACGGGAGACGGGCTCCAATACGCCGTGGTTGATCACAATGCCGTCAATCTTGCCAAAGGCCTTGACAGCCACCTCGGCGATCTTTGGGATGGTCTGCAGGTGTCAGCCTTCCCTATCAACGCCACGCAGCCACGAAATGACGCCCTCACCTTGAGATCACCCAAGTCTCCCGCAACGTACTCGACCTGTCCAGGATGCGCGGACTTGAGAGCCTCCAACTGATCCTTGGACCTCGCTGCCAACACGACCTTGTGCGAGTCCTTCAACAGGTACTGGGCGATAGCCAGGCCGATGCCGCGGCTGGCGCCGGTGACAATGATCACTTTGGAAGCCATTGTAACGCGTGGTGCTGATCTGTGGTACGTCAGGTTTCTTTCTCAAACACCAAAAAAGCAGCGCAACCGCGGGAAAAAGAGTCTGCACCTCTGGATGGAGCTGCAGGCTTGCGCCATCCGAAGTCAATGGGTCCGGCCTGCCTCTGTGTGTGTGGTGGAGCGGGGGCCAGCTGCCGCAGAAGTCCTTATCTTATCAAAATGGCGGGGTCCCAGCTCGGTGCTGTCTGGGAAGCTCCCTGAGCTGTTGGACCATAACGTCATTGTTCACGATATTACTCCTCAAAGTGACATGTTTTCACAATGAGTTCAACAGTTATTCTGGGCTCGGGCATCATCGGCCTGTCGATAGCACATTACCTTGCTGACCACCAGCCTGGATCGACTATACATCTCGTTGAGCCATCACCGGAGCTGTTTGCTTCTGCATCTGGGTATGCCGGGGGTTTCCTTGCGCGCGACTGGTTCGCTGCCAAGTCTGCATCCCTTGGAGCTCTGAGTTTTGATGAACACAAAAGACTCGCGGAGGAGAATAATGGCAAAGAGCAATGGGGTTGGTCAACGAGTACGACGTACAGCCATGCAGCTGCGCCTATCAAGAAGAGCAGGACTGGCGAGAGATGGCTGAGTGAAGGGGGCAGCCGAGCCGAAGTCGTCGAAGCCGTTGAGACACACGGCGACGGCCCTTCGTGGCTACGTCGTGCCGCCGGCGACGACGTCCAAGTCATTGGAGACTCGGAAACGACCGGCCAAGTGTGCGTATACATCCACGGCATTTTTCGCATATGGAATCTCACACGATAGCAGGGAACCCCTCCGCCTCTGCAACTTCCTGCTCGAAACATGCAAGTCAGAGGGCGTCCACCTCCACCACCCAGCCACAGCTCTCTCCATCAACACCGACCTCCGCGGCGAGCTCTCGACAGTTTGCATTGGTGACACGAATTCTTCCACAGAGACCGACGTTCCCTGCACACGCCTGGTGATCGCTGCAGGCGCCTGGTCTCCCCGCGTCTTCTCCCAGCTCTTCCCCGGCGCGTCCATCGAGCTGCCTATCTCGAGCCTGGCAGGCCACTCCCTCGTCATCAAACCCCCAGGCGACGACACAACGCAAGCAGGCTGCCATGCCATCTTTAGCACTGACGGAGCCGGGTTCTCGCCAGAGCTCTTTTCTCGAGTTGGTGGACACATCTACATCGCCGGCGTCAACGCTCCAGAGCTCCCCCTTCCAGACTTACCGGGCCAAACACCAATCTCGCCAGCCGCGATAGACCAGCTTCAACAAACGGCGGGGCGCATCATCGACGTACCAGAAGGTGATCTCGAAGTCGTCAGGAAAGGCCTCTGCTTCCGCCCCGTGACGGCCTCCGGGGAACCCATCCTGGCCCGCATCCCGGACTCCCGTCTCGGAGACGGGGTATCAACCCGCCCCGGCGCCGAGGGCGGCGTCTTCCTCGCGGCCGGCCACGGGCCTTGGGGCATCAGCCTCAGCCTCGGGACAGGGAAAGTGATGGCGGAGATGATGCAAGGACGGAAGCTGAGCGCCGATATCTCGCGGCTGGGACTAACATGAACCCCACGCGCAATGTACATTCACCCCGTCCCAAGCAACCCGTATAATCCACAAACCTGTACCGAAATGTCATGCCATGATCGTGATGATGTTGTCAAAGCAAACAATAGCGCCTGGCCCCCTCTCCTTGATTCGCCTCCATGACTTCAACGGTCCCAAGCCAATGGGCATGCCGACATCACGATCAGCATTGCCCCCACACACTTCTCGCCGCCACACCGCACGATCCAGCTGGCGATGGGTTCATGCGCGTGGCGCAACTTGGCAGGTTGCGCTTGCCGTAGTGCGTAGTGCACTAGTGCCATCGTCGGAAGGGATGGTGTGCAGCAATCGCAGCTGAGCGAACCACTCCCCGCTCCGAACGACCTCCGCGTCTCCAACGTCCGAAACGCCTGGCGCGGCTGCGACGGCCTCTGGGCAGCTCCCATCACGATCCATCGGGTTCGTCGAGTGTCGGGACGGCTTCCCTGCCAATGTGCCAGAGTCTTCCATAACCGGCTGTGCCCAGGATCCGCCCGCTTCTCGTGAGAATCTTTTCGTCAACTTTACCCAGAAATAGCCGTCCGTGCTAAGAAGCGACGGAGCAGCTTGCCCTGTTATCCACTTGAACTAGACCAGGGGGGTGGGGATCATGGGATACGAATGCAGACGTAACAAGAGAGCAACGTGAACAGAAAGAAAAAGAGGGAACCCGAGAAAGCTCTGTCACTTTCGGTACCTTTTCGCGGCATTGTACGGATTGGGAATCTGCGTAAAGATAGCGCGAGCGTGCATGTAGCTTAATTACTGGGGATGTTCAGGGAACATTCGGACATTGCGCGCTGGGCGGACGTGCCGCATCCCGATCACAACTCCGTGTAGCCGGGAAAGGTCTTTGCACATTTCCACGGAGCATCGTTACCGAAGACGGCCGTCGGGCGAATCATTTCTTCTTCCTGCTCCTGTCCCTGTTCTCTATTTCCGTATCTCCGTTCTCACCTCGTTGGCTACCATAGTACGTCTGTTTCTCCGTCCCCTTGCCTGTCTTCGACCACAAGTGTCCATCCCGGTCAACTATCGTCAGGGATTTCAATGGCTAAGGATTTAAGAAGAAAAGAAGAACAGGCAGAGCTGAAGGACGGGAAGATGCCTGGCGGGTGAAACCGATAGTCTGGCTCAGATAATGATGTCCCCAATTCGGGTCCCCTGTCTCTCTCGTCCAGGGCAACGCAGCCTCATCCTTCGGTCGGCAGGGCGAAGAGAGCTGCCTGGGAGCTCTGTCCGAACCCCTGGACGCAAGCTGGAGAAGAGGTTTTGCTTCTTTCTGCATCGCAACGACGACATCTCAATTTGCCACACGTCAAGCAGCAGGACGAGGCTACGCTTCGCCGCATTGTCTGACAACAACTCAGCCTCACCCGAACTGTCTCATCCCCCTTTTTTGTGTTTCTCCTTTCTCCCGCATAATTCGACAAGTTTATACGTAGATGCATTGAGGCTCTCATCGCCCATGACGATGCACACTCCATGCCCGTAACAATCCGGCAAATGTCTTCCGCGAACCTCAACCTCCTCCCCATCGATGACGATGCACAGACCCGTTCGTGAAGCTGTCACGACTCATGACACCGTCTTTTCGATAGCTGCCGTCGTCCCGTCTTTCATCGTGGACCGTGGTTTGATGGGGCGGGTGCTCCATGTTTCTCTGACAAGCTGGAACGAGATGAAGTCATCTTGATCAAAAGATTTAGGAGGGAACAAAAAAAGAGGCCCAGCCTGAGAAAAATCTCAAACCAACGATTCCAAGGCCTTGGAACTGTCGATCAACCGCCTCGACACCCACCGGAACCACCCACTGTCATCACCGCCAATTAACGAAACCCCATTGCCGTTGACTCAGGCACCCGGCCAATCTCTGCCCACGCTCTCCACGGGAAGCGTAGATCGCGCTTGTGTGTGTGAATTGATGTGCCTGGCGGCGAGAGGCCGGCCGGCCTCTTCGTACAGAGAAAAAAGACATCTGCAGATCCAAGGAACGCCTCAAACGACCGTGCGCCGTCGATGGTCGGCGTCCTTCACGATCTCGATATGCCATCTTCCCCTCCCCTTCCCCTCCCTCCAAGGCCGCCGCCGTAAGCGTAAACGGTCGTCGGTCCCAGTCAGCGGTGATCTATCCGGACCTGACCCGATGGATAGATAGATGGATGGGCAGGCGCCAGGCTTGTGGCTTTCCTTCGGCGCTGCCTGTCAAAGGTGCAGGCTGCAGGAACCGCAAGCCTCCTCTCCCACCCTCCGAACACCGAACCCACCCATCTCCCGAAGAGAGTGCAACTATTGAAACGCAAGTGCCATGTCTCAAGTGATGAGCATCAGCAACACCCATGCCTGACAGCTTTGACAATCCCATATGTTCGGGAAAGAAAGGCCATCACCAGGGTCGGCCGTCTCGTAAGCTAGCTAATCACCGCACTCGTAGGGCTCTGGCTAAGCCCATCGTGATGAGCAATCACATTCGTTCCCGTGATCAGTATAGAAACGGTAGCCCAGGAGGGAGCTTTGACCTTGCTCAATCTCTCTGTCTGCCCGGAGCCCTTGTCCCGCTGAACTCTGTTCACGAGCTCTACTAATCGAGTGCCGGGAGGTGAATCCCCTAGCTAAGGTCCGTCAGGTACGGCCTTACGAAGCATTCGCACACCAAGCAAACTATGAACGGCTCCGCCACACGACGACGACGAGTATGCGGACGCGGACAATAGGGAAACAAATTGATTCCCTCCCAGCGGTTGGGGCCAGAAACTTACAAGGTCACTTGGGAAGCTGAGACGTTTCCGAGGACATCCGCAGCGTCGTATCCGCAGCATGCCATGTGCCCTTTTCCACAAAGTGACAATTCAACACATCCACGTGGGAGCAAACTTACACGGGTACACGCAGCTGTGGCGGCGCAAAACCTTAGCGACGATGGTACCTGAGAGGGGGGAGGGATCCCGTAGTAAGGTAGGTAGCTTCGGTCTCCGCCTCCGAACCAACCCACCAAACATTGGACGAACAAAACTGCGAAGCTACCAATGCTAAGGAACCCGTCCACGGCCGGCGCGGACGCGAACAGCTGAAAAAAATCGTAATCCGCAGGCCCGGTAGCGTTCAGAAATGAGACCACCCTCTTCCCAACGAACCCTCTTGGTAGTCCAATGGGAAGGCGTAGCTGCTTGGCGGCCTCAAATCCGAGCGGGCTTGGCGGGGAGCACTTCTTTCCTCTCTCTCTCTCTTCCCTTTGTCTGTAAGCAGTAAAGCTGCTGACCGCCCCTCATCACGAAATTTTTGCGCCGATGGAGCTTTTTTTCTCTGTCGTCTCGCCCGTCGGGCTATTTCCGTTGCGAATGGACTCCGGTGCGGATGCGGGGAGCGGAACCTGCGATCGACCAACCAACCAACTGCATGCAGGCAGACCACCACACCGAACCAGCACGACCAGAGAGAGGGACTCCATCACCACCACCACCACCACCACCACCACCACCACCACCACCACCACCACCAACATGATTCGGTCCTTCTTGGCGGGTTGCCGGCGTCCGCTGGGCGGGGGCATGCCACTGTGAAGGCGAAAGAAAAAAAGATGTTCTCCGTGCTTTGAGCGTATTCAGTGGGGTCCTGTCCTCGCTCTCGCCGTCGGTGAGAGTTTAAGCCGCAATGTGTGGGATATAGCTGGAGATTGTGATTGTTCATCCCTTCCGCTTGGTATTGTGCGTCTTTTGCTGCTGAGAGCACCTTCGGATCCGGGCTTTGGGACATGGGATGGGAGGGTTTTCAGCTTGCTTGCCTGCCTACCTATTCCCAGCAGACGGGTCACGCGCGCTAGAGAGCTGCAAGCTGCGGTGCCTTGGGCTAAGCTGCAAGCGGTCAGCACCCTCTTCAGGCCCCCCTGGCGAAATTGAAAGAGAGCTGCTGCAGCTTCTGGGGCGCGAGAAGTTAGGTACCTTGCATGCGGCTAACGACAGCGGAGCGGGGGAGAAGCAGCTAGCAAGGGCAGCCGCGAAGCTCATGGTCATGGGATCGATTCAATGATTGATTTGATGGATTTCCCGCTGCGGTTGTCGCGACTGATGGGATGAATTAGAGATGCCCGACGGGACAGGGGGGACAGCGTTGACCATGTTTCCTGTTCCTGGTTCCTGACTAAGTTTTTCTCTGGCAGCGCGTGCATCTCCGCCGAAAAACCCACTCGCTCCTCGGTGGGCACAGGTTCGTTCGTTCTTCGACAGTCATTAGCATCCTTGTCTCGGTGTGCATGTGCTTGGCGGACAGCTCGGGATGAGACGAGAGACGAGAGATCGTCACGTTGCAATGTGACATGAGATGTGAAGTCAGACGAATCCATTTTTTTCTTGTTGGAGGAGCAGCACATGCACACACACACACACACACATACACCGGTTTCCATGACATGACCTACCTGCATACGAGTGCTGATATCATTCACACGCATTTCACATAGTCTGACGACACGACACGACACTAAAGACGACGTAAGAGGTGGTTGGAAAACTGATTTCTTTGCAGCATAAAAAATCCTGCCAAGTTTTGAATAAAATTACAATATGAAGATGATGCTATATGATATGCTTTCTTCGGTAACGCGGTCGCGCGTGGCGTAGCGCATCTCCTTGCTCGTGTTCACAAATCTCCCGGTCCCCTGGTTGACAGCTAGCCCGTGCACAGCAACGGACGCAATCCCCTTTTTTGTGTATGCCCAAAAAATGACGTAACGACCAGACCTTGGACCCCCAGACCATCCGTTTTTGGTCCCTTTGGGCTCTCAGACCCCCCGGTAGAAAAAAAAAAAAAAAAAAAAAAAAAAAGTCTTGAAGCGGTAGTAGTCTTACAGCAGTGAAGAACCCAAAATCTGAGTGTATGAATCTGGTAATCCAGAAGGGGGAATAAGAAGAAGAACCAATACAGAAGAAGGCTTGCTGAACAAAGAGAAGAAAAAAGACCAAAGTCAACGCCCGCTAGTGTTGTATCGTAAAGGCGTTATAAAAAAGACAGCCGAATGAAGCAATCGCCGTTTTTTTCCCCTTCCCGCTTCCGAAGTACCGAGCAGACAAATCAAAAGGATAACAAATAAAAGTGAGTGGTGGTAGTGTTGGGTGATGGTTGAGTAAAGATGAAAGCTTTAGAACAAGCTGGGGTCTGAGTGCCGGGTGCTCTCGCCGTCGAAGACGATGCCCCGCCTCTTCCACCCGCCGCGCTTGAGGAAGTCCTCCACGCTGTCGAGGGACTTCATCTGCGGGCGCTTGGGCGGCGAGTTCCTCTTGTGGGAAAAGTTCTGCCACCGGGACTCCCGCACGGGGCGCTCCTCGTCGACGAAGCTGCCGTCCCCGTCGGCGTCGACGTCGTCGTCCTCCTCGTCCGGAGAGGACATGTCGAGCGTCTGGACGGTGGACTCGGACCAGTGGGAGCGCGGCAGCTGCGGGCGCGTGGCGGCGATGTGCTGCTGCACCTTGAAGAGGAAGTAGTCGTCGCCCTCGGCGGCGTGCTCGCGGGAGCGCTGCTGGTCGATCGGGGTGCGCGGGGAGTCGACGGGCGGCTGGGGCATGCTGGGCACGGCGGCGGCGAAGGCGGCCCTGGTCTTTTGCTGGTGCTCCGCGAGGGCGGCCTCCTGGGAGGAGAAGTAGGAGTCGAGGACGGCGTCTTCGATGGCCTGGGAGTTGTGGATGAGGGGGCGCTCGAAGAGGCGGCCTGGTGGTGGTTGGAAGGTCGGGTGCAGCGAGAGGGGGTCGAAGTCGAGCCTACGGGTGTGGCGGATTGTGCTGCCTGAGGAGCGGGTTGATTGTGTCGAGGAGGAGTCGTTGCTGGAGATGGAGTTGGAGAGGGAGGGCTTGCGGGTGTGCATTGCCTCGCGGGGGCATTTGCCCTTTCTTGAGGATGATGGTGATGGTGTTGAGCCGAACATTGTGTAGGTTGTGTGTGTGTGTGTAAGTGGTGATACCCGTAGAGGATGGTGAGCCAAGTGTCGTTGGCAGTCGTGCGTGGACGGGTGTTATATATAGATGCGAGATATAGTCGCCCTTGCTTCCCTTCCTGCTGTTCCTGATCCGGACTGTCGGGATGTGATATATATCGTGAGGTGAGAGAAGGAAACACCCGGTGATGGGAAGAAGAAAGGTTGAGAGTGAGGCTTATGAGTGCTGCTGCAAAGCCGTGGACGGGTGGGTGGATATGATATGTTACCACAGAGTTATACCACACAGGGCATGTAATAAGTTTAAAAGTTGTTCAAGGAGTGTGGTTTGTGTGAGTGTGTGACAAGGGTCGGGAGTTGGTTGAGGATGATCAGAGGGGGGGCAGACCGGGACAGGGCAAGAGGTTGAGGAAACGAAAGCGGGCATCGGGTCTTATTATAAAACTCGATGATGGACGAAAGCAGGCATTCTGGGGCGGCCAGGAAGCCACAACGCATCTGCCTGCCAAGCGTGGGGATGGGATGAGCAAACCGGCAGCGGAGCATCGAGCAGGAAACAGCAATTGGAGAGACATGGGCAGCTTAGCTAGCACTGCACACACTGCACACGCTCACACGCACACCGCAGGACCGCCAAAGTGGACTGGCAGCGCACGCGGGCCAAGGTCCCTGACGATCTGGGCTGAAAGAAGGATAGACGAGAACAGGCAGGGAAGCTAGTGAAGGTTGTGGTGTGCGTGTGTGTGAGCCACACTACAACGAGCGGTACGTATGGGAACCGGCGGTGGTACCTAAGGTACGCAGTAGTAGTTTTTTTTTCGTCTTCGCTCTCGCCGCGTTCACGGGACGGGGTGCAGCTGAGCAAGGGTGTGGGGGGTTCACGCTGCCCAGGATGGAGCTAAGGCGAAGCATGAGGAATGAGAACGGTGCCTTGCAGCAGCGTCGTGCGTGTCGCGAGAGAAGGTTGAGGAATTCTTAGGGACCTGACGGGTGACTAGGCTTGACTTGATGGAGAGGGAGAGAAGCGGAGGGGCGGAATGACCAGCAAAAGGATCAGGCGCATGCCGATGGGACGAGGATGAGATGAGGCCAGGCAACCTCCCTAATCGGTGATCATGATGGAGGGGAAGGAGGGTGGCATGCCTATCCGCAGCAAGATGATGAGTCTATGCTGATGCTGTGCCCACTGGGGCGGGACGATGATGGTATCCGTATCCGTAGAACGAGAGAGAGATTCGATGTCGATGCGATGCAAGATCGAGAACGGACCCGTGAATGCCGCGCCTTGGGGCCCGGCCGGCGTGGGTGTCTATTGCTCACCACCGCGGCGCGGCTTGAAATGCAAACCCCACGGCGCTGGGCAGACAGCAGAATACTTTGTTTGATTGCTTGGTTGATTACTCACACGATCAATCAATCATCCGTGGAAGCCCGACGAGCCCAAGAAACCCAACTACCTCGCTCGGAGACCTGTGAGGCCGAAGAAGAAAAGGTTCGTCATTCCAATTCCACCTGGAAACTGCGGATGCGCCTGTCCAGGTCCCCCGGACAGCTTTTGGGCGAAGATGGAAGCATGTCAAATTTGCATCTTCCTCTTCGGGTGAGGCGGCACTAGTCTAGGTAGCTTCGTGTTGTTTGTGTGTCTGTTGGTCTCTCTCTCTCTCTGTACCAGTTTGCCAGTCAGTGACCCGTCCGTCTCTCCCTTGAGCCTCGTATGAAGAGAAAGAATGGGGGAATAAGAAACGAGAGCCCGGCCAAACATGAAAATAGAAAATGCACAGCAAAACGGAGTCACGAGAAACAAAAAAACTTCTGGGAAGCAGCAAAAGGATTGGCGGTTGGCTTGACCAGGCTGACGACCTATCGAAAGGCAGGGACAGGGGGCCAGCAAGGCAGTGTAGGGACAGGGCTCCCAGGCTTCGGGCAGCTCTCTTCCCGGTTCGCTTCCAGGGTGTGGCTGTCTTTTTGCATGTTGCTGGCCTTCCATCTTCCATCATCCATCATTCATCATCATCATCATCCAAACCCGAGCAAGCAGCCCCTCTCCATCCCGGGCGGACACCACCACACCCTGGAACCTACCCTGAAGTTCGGCAGCAACCTCCAGCAGCTCATTTTCCCGATTCTGCACATTCTTCCTCCTCGCCTTCCATCCTCATCCACGCATCCATCCCTCTCGCTGTTTCCCCCTCAGTCTGGAAGGGACGCCGCGCCCGCTATCAATACGTACCCGGGCATGTACACAAATCGGCATCACACGTACCCATGTGGGTATCTATCTCAATGCGCAAATCAAGGGTTCTGCTGCCGATGATGATCTGACGGCGAGAAGAACATTGCTGGAAGAAGCCCATCATCACTCAGCATGGAAACTAAAAAGCCACTGACAGAAGATCCGCCCTGGCCGGTGCACTGGCGGAGAGCGGCCCAAACGACGACCGCCCCCGGGACGGACGGGCGCAACGTTGGGTCCTCCCCCTCGGGATACGTCATCCGGTCAATTCGTCTGAACAAGCATCATCAACAGACCGTCTGATGTTTCTTCCTCGCTTTGATAATCTTGAACCTTCCCTCGCCGCGCATTATGGTGACAATCTGCAAAACAAAGTGCAACAAATCCCAGCAGTACGTACAATACAACAAAAACCGCGGCACGCTACGGCTTCAGATACGTTCCACAGGCGCGAGGCCGTGTGTTTCATCTTGTCGCTCTCTTCGTCTTCTTTCTTCGCCATCTGCATCTCATCTTGCAGATCGCGATTAAAAAAATGCGTGTCTGATGTTCGTCTTTGCTGTCGTCGTCGCAGATACAGTCAGACAACCACACTCACTTTAGTGAGACTTGGGTACCTCACTCTGGGAGCGCTACTTGGGGTTACGTACCCTCATTGCACGACGAGAGGATGGCTGCGTCGTCTTGTCATCACGGTTGCGTGTCTCTGTTTTCCCAGCTATTGCCGGTGTCTTCCTGTTCCTGTCTTACACGCGTAGTCCCTTCCGGCGGGCCAAATTAATCACTAACCACACCCTCGAGAGAACCAAACAGGAGGGGTGTGGCGTGCCTTTCAGTATCTCATCCACTCACTCACTCACCTCGTGTTACTCGCAAAGGAGCCGCCATGCTGCCACGCTGCCACAAGAGGGGATATTTCGACAGCGATTGACGGTCTGGTTGGCTGTCATCGATCTGCCCCCCTCAAACCCCTCCCTTATTCGGGTTATCTGTTTCGCTTGGGAGCAGGTGGATGGTGTGTGTGTGGCTGATCAGCGCTCCTGCTGATCATCTTCGCGGCGGTTCCCTGATGTCTTGTCCCCCAGCTTTGCCTCCTTCGCTTGTCAATCAGTGAACCCTTTTTTACCCCCTCCGCAATTCCCTCATCTCATGCACTCTCCCATCGAAGATCTATCTTAACCGAATGCTTGCCTCTTGGAACCCCTTCAATAACAAATCTGGAAGATCAGACGAGAGAGCCAAGATCTGCCCTTGCCCCCATTTCCTCTTCCACCTCTCGAAACGCTCCCTTCAAAAAAGGGCAATGTCTCTGCTTCAAGTCTCCTGATACGGAATACTCCCGCGCCCTTGAAGGATGCCACCCTGAGCCCTGTCAGAGAAATACAACGGCTCTCTAGCGGGAAGGGGGAAAAGAGCACCACCACCAAGCCACTGCCGCAGCTGGCTGATGCTGAGTGGCTGAACGCCTCACGCTCAAGATCGCCTCAACGGAAAACCATCACCATCCTTCAGCCTCCATTGGGATTGGCGGATGCTGAGAGGATCCCCTCCTCCTCCCCTAAGCCAAAACGAACAAAAAGCCGCCACCGGTCTAAGCCAGAGAAGGGCAAACCCACGCTGTCCTCATCAGCCGTTTACGTCCCGGCGAGTGAGTATCCAATTGATCATGCTACACTCGCTGCGGAGTCCTTGGCTGCCGCACAAATGGCATTATTTCTCTGGCAGGAAGAGAGGCCACACACATACGCATGCGCGAAAACGGGTTCCTGAAGATGGTGCGGCGCCGCGCAACGCCATGGCACGATGAGAGTTCGTCTCGCCTTGGGCTAAGCTGCTAACGGCAGGAGGGCAAAAACCGTCCACGCAGGCGGCGAAATGGGGGTTCAGTCAGACCGAATTTTGTCCTGCTTGGCCTTTCGCAAGCGGACTCGTGGATGGTCCGTTCCTGTTCCTGTGCCGGTTCCTGGCCTGAGAACGACCTGAGAGAGTTTGTTAGTTTCTCGTACCTGGCCTTGGGTCGTTTGAAACGAACGTGGCCGTCGATGAATCACCCAATCCATCCCGACGGAACCGGAGCTGTCGTTCGCGGACAGCAACGAATGGGAGGCATGGGAGAGAGAGATACTGCGGTTCCTGAGAACTGACAGGCCACCACCAGACGGCGGGCTGCTGAGCAAGCAAGCAAGCAAGCAAGCAGACACGCAAGTGCGTCCGCCGTGCCGCAGCTGCCATCGCATGTTCTGCATGCACTCTAACGCAAAAGACTGTGCCGCCGTTCTGTTCCCCTTCTCACCACCACCCTTCCCGTATGCAGACCGCGGGTATGTCCTCCGCACCTCATTCGCTGGCGCTCATCTGTGTATCTCACATCCCATCCCTGGGTGTTGCCATGTTTCTCTAGGGTTGATTCTTGAGAGGGTTTCTCTCTCCCATGTTCGCAGTCAGCGAGCATCGAACCATCTGTTGGAAAAGCCCCTCCCCCGGTCCGAGGTCTCTCTCTGGGGGTCTACAAACGCCGTAGTGTTCGGGTTTCGATTCGATCTGACTCCACCCCCATATTCCCGCGCATCCGGACCAGCTTCTCCTCCCCCGAACACTTTCTTTCAGCTGCGCCGTGTATTCATCACCCCCGGCATCCCTGGCAAACACTCATCAAATTGTCAGTCAGGCATTCCGATTGGCTCACCACGCACCACCTCCCAACTCCCCAAGCCACCAGAGACAAAGAAAGAAAACCGGTAGGAAGTGTATATTGCTTGCTCAGCTGATCGTGATATCCTCCCTCCTCCTCCACACCGTAGTATTCAATAGGTCCAATAGTGATCAACTCCAGGGAAGAGGTCCCAGCACACATGCATCTCGATCTCACGAAGAACCTCCCACCGGCAGTCGACGCTGTAGAACATCTTTTGCCGTCAGGAATCCAAGGGCATGTCACGCTTGTCATGCAACCACCTCGTGCTTGAAGGGGCTAACATGACTGACACTTTGGTTCAAGAGACCGTTGATACGAATAGTCGTCAAATATTGGTTCTGCCTAAGCTCATTGGATCGGTGATGCCGCTCAAGCAGTCCTGCCCGCCATCCCGTCTGCATCATGCACACCCTCTTCTTCCGTAGTTCAAACAACCTCCCACCCCTTGAACGTACGATACCACCACTCCCTTTGGTATCTCCAATGCCGAACCGATTCCCAATCCTCCGAGAGTTCTCGGAAGCTTACAAAGTGTAGACGTCGTCGACCAACGTCGCGGCCCCCACTTGGTTTGAAGCTCGTGCAGACTTACAGAATTTACCGATCAATCGGAGACGTTGAAAGGGAGGGCGAGACGATGCGGTTGCAGAAAAGTAGCTCCGCCCTTGGACCAGAAACGCGCACGCCCAGCACGACGGCCCCAAAAAAAGTTTTTTCTCTGTATCACCCGGCTCCGTGGTGACTCAACACCGGCGACCCGGCGAAAGGGAGACGAAGCGAGTCAAAGACAAGACAGAAACTTCTCCAGCGGATCCCCCAGTCTGTCTGCCTACTGCCTCGCCGTATCCCAAGAATAGCGACGCCGATGGTTTGTTTTCGAGGCTTCTAAGCAGACCGGTGTAAGTGCCTAGCGCAGCAAACACCGAAGTACAGCCTCGCCATGCTCACGCCGGCGAACACGTATACGACGAATAGTCATCGAGGACTCGTAGTGTTTGTCATCGCCGAGAGCCCAGTGCGCCCCGTCGACCAACAGGATTCCGCGTCCACAGTTCCCACCCCCGGATACCGAGAGGATTTCCCAGCTCCTACGAACCGGAACGCGAATCCCAGAGATCCCACTCTGACTCCTCCCAGGAGGACCGCTGCCGTCCAATCCTGCCGAAGGGGTTCGAAGCTGTCAGACGGTTTAACGCCAGCCACAGAAGAAAAGCCCCATCCGCATCAGTCAGCAGATGACGCCAAAGAGCCGTTTCCCCATCAGAGCCGGACTGCTGGGCTCAAACTCGCTGCGGGTACGGGTGACGGCATCCCGACGATCCCGATCGACAGAGAAATCCTGGTCCGCCAGCGGCAGCTACCCCCATCAATTGCTGAGACCGCCCTTTTCACCGCACTCACGTTCAGGGCGGCCTTCTTTTGCGGTCAACCTCAGATCATCGACATGTTCCTGGGTAAAACCTGCCGTGTAATTTGCCACTTGGCCGAGCTGAAAAGCTGAATGGCTCACCGGGGTATTTTCGCTCTGCTGGTGTCGCCTGCTGTAACATGATCGACCGATGTAGTACAACGGAGAGCAAGTTTGAAACAAAACGGCCGCTCGAACGATGGGCTTGACAGGTCCAGCTGGGCTGATACCTTCCGACGAGGGACCGTTGACTTCGCGCCCTACGAGTCCACGATAATCTCAGCTCGATCGCGATGCAGTCTGCTCCACAACAACTCTCCTCCTGTCAGATCGAGGCCGCAATTCCCGATTGCAAGAATAAAACAGACACACACATAAAAAGGCCAGGACGACGATGCCCTGCATGTAAGCGCCTGGTACGCGCGAGAGGTTCACTTGGATATATGCCGAAGAACGCTTGATGATTCAAAATTTCGAGACTGAGACCCGTCTCATCGGCCGTCGACTACGCCGGCCGGGCAATTTGCTATGCTGAATGATGTTGATATTGGCAGCCGCCCCGTCAGCCCCCGTGAGGAATTTCTGCCCGCGTGGCAACGTGTCGCGTATCGTCAGGCGGGCGTCCCAAGGGAGTCGACATCAGTCTGTCCCGAGGGGGTTTTGGACCCCGTGTCGACCTCCCGACCCGACGGCGTGCTTCTCCCCATTCCAGAGATCTCCCAACTTCGCTAGAAAGGGCGTCCTGATAGACTGCCCCATCAAGACATTGTGTTTCGACCCCCTTTGGTGGGGGGTGAGGTGGTCGCCAAGGCACAACCTGGTCAACCCCAGATCGACCGCAAGGTGCGTCATCCCGCGTTGTAAGCGCCCAGGAAACCCGCCCTTCCGTCGTGTATTTCCCACAACAACGGCCGCCTGCCAGACCCTTAAAGAGCCGGGCATGACCCGACATCATGCGTACATGCCTCCCGTCAACGGCAGCCAACCGTGGCCGCACCGCACCGCACCGCACCGCAAGACCCGTCATATAACGATTGGCATAGGGCTTGATATAGTGACGTCAAATGCGCTATGCGGCTGTGTTGAACCCTGAGTGGTGGCTTGATGTTTATTGTTGCGCATTGATGCAAGGTCGGTAGCACCCGAGATTAGGATATGCAATTTCCTTGCGTCAACATGAAAAATCCTGGCAGCCAACAAGCGCGCCTTGCCGCCTGGCTCGCGTTCGGGTTCGTGTGAGGCTAGAATGGGATTCAAGTGGGATGACGGCCACGCTCGAAGAATACGCGGACCGCGAAGCTGAAAAAAACAACACTGGAATCTCGTCCCCGCGCGTTCTTGTGATCTCGTCATCTGCCTCATCTCGATCTGTCCAAGTATGGGCTCGAGGAATCGAAACTTTTCGTGTGTGCTGCTGTTCAACGGCCAGTAGATCGAGATGCGAGACGCATTCGCCGTGGAAGAGTCTACTCGATGATGCCGTCGTGCTCGCCCTTGAAACGCTTCACACGCTTCTGCTCCCAGTTGTCGATGTCCTTGGCCGCGAGACGCTGTTTCCCCAACAATGTCAGTCCTTCATTTCTTTTCCTTCTGCGTCATTTCCATGGCTCGCGTAGCCCCCTCAAGAGGCCGTGAGCTTGGCAGAGATTGACTTACGTAGTACTCCTCCTTCATGTCGACCTTGCGCGCCGACCGGCGCATGCTCAGCTCCTCGTCCCTCGTCATCTGGCGCACCCTTCTGTCGTGCTTCTCGTATCGGATGGCCGTCGCGGGGGTCAGGACGAAGGAGCCGGCGACCATGACGGCGACGAAGGGCAGGCCGAAGAGCAGGAAGGGGCGCTTCGCCATCATGGCTCGGTACCTCGCGGCGAAGTTGTTCGTGTCGACGGTCGACTTGAACTTTTTATTGTCGAAAACGGCCATTGTGGCGGCGATACTGTTTTCGGGATTCAATTGACGGCTGATGGTCCAATAATCGTCGGTCAAACCTATTGCTCCAGAAACAACAAGGTCAACGTCGCCAGAGACTATCGTGGGAATTCGCAATGGCTTCACTCGGAGCAGTGCCTGGTGGTCTGCACGGAGGTGGTCTGATCTGAGGATGATGCGGAAAGCAACAAAAGAGAAGAATACCGAACCAAAAGCTGACAGGTGCAGTTTCCTCCGGAGCTCCCAGAAAGTTTGAGCTTTGGTGCCAGGGTGCCCCACCAGGCCTCGACTAGCTTCCGCGCACGTGCCGCACAGTGTCGAGTCTACGGCGCCGTACAGCGGTGCTGCTGCTGAGGGCGTCCAGGGCGTCGTTATCTAATCGCAGCCACTACAGCGCCCATTCTCAATATTCAGCTCTTTATCACCATGAATGAGTTTACCCTCACCTGAATCTACAACCGCAATAAGCCGCCCCGATGCGCCGTGGCGGCCCGTCTTTTAAGTATATCGATTCAATTAGTCAAACTTAGCATGTACTCATCATATCTTTGCCAGTAAAACTGCTTAGTACCTAAGGTAAGTTGCAGAGGAATGCTTGGTCCCCTAAGCCCCAGAGTAAATGAAGAATGACGGAGCTTAACATGCCAACACCAAAACCAAGACCCAAAACCACGGCGCGTTGCGGCTTAGAGCCATCTTGAGTCAATGAATCTAGCCATATCAGTGCCCACCGCATAGAAGATGTGTCTAGATGGCTGACGTGGACCCTCCAAACGGTCTCGACCGACTCCATCCGCATAATCCGTCACCGGACAGAAGGTCCCCCGATCTCCACCAGCCTACCAAGCCGGTCCCTCCCCCGAACTTGATATCAAGGCATTTGACAAACACCACAAATAGCAGCAACCGTCTCTACCACTCTCTCACTTCTCGTCTTACGTTGCTGTTTCTGGGATCAGCCGGGTACAGAGTACGGGATGCCTCCACGAAGCTCCGTGTACACGTAGACACATCAGCCACTCCGTCCGTACTTTTGAGTTGCCGTACTCAGTGCTCAGGTTAACTCAAGTCACCTCGTCCCTCATCTGAAACCCGGCACGAGCCCAGGAACGCCCTTCGTCCACAGTGCTTGCCCTCTCTCACCGTCCTACCCGTCGTGTTGCCCAGCGATGTTCCCCGCAAACCCGCCCCGGCCCTGGCACGTCTTGTGTCTTGGTCAACCCGTCCCGTCCGTTCTCTTGCCGTTGTTTTCCCTGCTTGCCGGCCCTTCTCAAGGTACTTTGAGGAAGAGAAGAGGAGCAAACAGTGTCCCAAACGTCGCGAGTCGCTCGCGCCCGACGACGACGGGGAACAGGGGGCCAGAAAAAGGTTCCCACGGACTGCCACAAACTACAAGCAGCCATCCCGCTCAGACGAAGAGCGCCCAGCTAAGCACCACCACCACCCAGGCCCGACCCAGCCCAGGGCAAGCAACAAAGAGGGCCCCAAGACAGGAAGAGGAAGGGGAGGGGAGGGGAGGGGAAGAGCCGGCCCAGGGGTACCGCTGGGTTCCCGGCAAGCTGGAAACCGTGCCGGACAAGCACTGACCACGGAAACTTTGGCCCCCATTGCTCACTGCGCTGCACTGGACCACTGGACTGCAACCGCAGCTTCGTCGCAGCTTGTGGTGGTAGTGGTTCTGGGGGCCCGCAACAGCTGCACCGAGACCTGAACATCGTCCCCCTCAATCTTCTGCCCGTCTGCCCATCTTCTTCACACACGTCTTGCTTCCCTTCCCCTCCCCTCCCCCCTGGACCACACAGTATCAATGGGTTCTGACTTAACTCTTCGTCGGATGATTTTTTAGGCTTAGTTGTTGCTCGTCGGGCCACAAGCCGACTGGAAGGCCCTGTGAAAGGGGTAGCCCTGGACAGGTGTCACGGTCTCCGAGGCTTGTTTCGTTTCGTTGAGGCGGACGACGCAAAGCGGGACCAAGTGGCAGTAGCCTGTTACTCTGCTGCCGCAAGGAAGCTTGCCGGACTATCCAAGAGTGAGTGAGCGTGTTTATTAATGGATTTTTTTTTTCTTGGTCTACCCAAATTCTCCAGTGCCGCCGCGTCTGGGCGTTCGTGGCGTTGGGGTGTCCCAAGGTGTGCCGTGTCATGGTATAAGTGTCTGTCTAGTCCTGTCCATCCCTCAATTGCGCTCGCAAAGGTAACTTGGCACTTCTTTTCTTTGACATATATCCGCGAACATCGAAAAATCGAAAAGAAAAAAAGTTGAAGATCGGCGAGCTGTCACCTCCTGTCAACCTCCCCTCTCTCTCTCCCTTCCCCGGCTGGTCCATCCCTCCCCTCCCTCGAGTTTCAAGAATAAGTTCGCTTTCTTCAACGCACTCGCCCATCTCGACGGCCACCTGACCAGCTTTTTTCATCTGATTACTTCCCCGGCCAAAAAAAACACACACATTCAAAATGGGTTACTACTGCTCCAACTACTACGTGAGCCTCCCCATGGCGGTTCTTTGTCCTGGGTCTTAGTCTCACGTGATACCATACAGGGCTCTATCCACTGCCACAACACCGTCTCCCGCTTCGGCGATAGGTGTCATCTCTGCGCAGTATGCCCTCTCACTCACCACCCACTCATAGTTCAAAAACATACTCATTGACGACCAGGCATCAAAACGCGGCGCCGCCATCAAGGAAGGACTCCTCTCTGAAGCTGAGCGCTGGGGATCGGCCACCCCCCGGTCGACCCATGGCGATCGACGGGTCGAGCGGGCCAGTCGCCCGGCCCGGGACTCGCGGGTGAAGAACTGAAGCCGCCAATCACCGATCACCAATCACCAGTCACTCATCTTACGCAACCAACATTTTCTGCAATTTTTAACGACGACACACGCAAAGACAGGGGAAACGAAATGAACTAGAAAGCGAAGCGGGACAGCGAGCAATCGGCGCAGAATGGGATCCCACCGGAGCAATGGCCGCAAAGACAAAAACGGTTGGGGGCAGGATCTGGCCATCATGCAATACAGCAAAGGCGTTCAAAAAAACCAAACACTAAAAACTCACCGGACCCCGCGATGGCGACGATGGTCCATGCATTTTTGCTCTTTCACTCGGGAGAGGTTCCGTCCCTCCCACAAGAGATACACAACACAGGCTCAATCAATTTACGTGCGCCTATCATGAGAAAAAAAAAATTAGATGACAAACTTACCAATCAAGAGATATTTCCCAAATGACCAGACTGTGCTGAGACCCAGGGTGACGGGAAGGTGATGATGCGATGATGTCGTTCATCCGTGAGACCCGGAAGGGGCCTCGAGGCGGTGCAACGCCCGAGCCTGAGCTCTGCGGCAGCTCAGCCATGAAATCGCCGAATACATGCATGTCAGCTGCACTCTGTACTCCTGACGTTTGGGGATTTTCTCAAAGCACTTCACCTTGCAGTAGTCACGGAGCGCAGCATCAGCATTAACGATGAGTCGGACATGACCTTGGGGAGGTGTGTACAAGCTTGACAGCTCGCAACGGATAGCTATCAATCTACGAGACGCAAAACCCTATCAACCGCGTATCGTGTTCCGTGTACCCGATTTGCATGACTTGGGCAACAAATTCCCTCTTCCCAGATCAAGATAACGCGGAAAGACGACAAGGGTAATCCGCGTCCCGAAACGACGACAACACCAAACAATCAACTTATTCCAACTTCTGTGAGGGGAAAAGGACGAAGCAGACACCGCCTCGATCACTTCAGCTCACAGCACTCGCATATGCCCGCTGTCCGAATTAAATGCCTCTTCAGTGCCAGAAGCCTTGGTGCAGCAAAAAGCATGCAGTTCGAATGCGAGCACAGTGGGAACTCTGTGCGACGGGAAACTTGGTTAGCTTGGTTTGGCTGTTGTCTGATCATGGATCGCGGCAAGTTCAAACGATGACAGATTAGCTTACCTGAGTGAGGGTTTGTTTCAGAACCTGCGGCAGATCCACGAACGCAACACACACACACGCACCACCCACGCCGCTCACTCAAACCATCGTTCACAACACACTTACCTTACTTCACACCCACCCCATTCTCTGTCTTTCACAATCTTGCCTCTGTCTCTGCCCCGCTTCCCTGCAGGAAGGCAACTTCACGTGATTATTGTGACTGCGAGCTGTCAGACACTATCTAGAGCTCGTGTCGACGCCAGCGGCCCGTCCTGGCCTTCCCTTAATTCTGCCGAGGTATTTGACCACGACAGGAAAGAGACTTCCATTCGCTTATTAACTTGAGATGATCACGCCATGACCAAGCCTCTTCCCGGGCCAACCTGGGAGCCCGCGCACCACCCACTGCTACCTCGCAGCACTTGGGATGGTTGATCTAGCCCTGGTAATTTAGGGAAAATCTCTGCCAGAGGGAGGATGAAGCTTTGGTGGAACTTGAGGTGAAAAAGAGGCACCGACGTCTAAGCTTCGAGATTCTGCGAGACTTTGAGAGTTGGTGATACGCTGGAACCGGCATGTTGGGCCATCAGTTCACGCTAGACAAGGGCCATCGAGCCTTCCCGCACAAGTCGTCGACTCAGCTGCTAAGGCAGGAAGACATGACAAAGTTCATGAGGTCAGATAAGCGACTCAGAAATGCCTCTTATCGCTGTATTCCTCAACGGTATTGCGTGATACTCTGTATCATGAATGAGTCGACAACTCATGCTACCTCACACATTGATATCACTGCTAGTGATGTAGACGACTTGAGTCGGGTATCCAAGCTCGTTCAAATTTACCAGATATGTAACTCTGCTGAGTCGATTCCTTGCATGAGTGGCCCCAGCATGTGAAAAAGAGCCTTGCGCTGGGTCAGTCCATCATCTCATCTCTTCCCCCGTTGCAGATATTGGGTCCCGCTACCACCCACGTGGCAAGGTAGACTCTACGACACATGGCGTTTTCGCCCAGCCGGCGGGCTATCTGTCATGTTGGCCGCAGCTTGCTTGACGTTGGGCGTCGCAGGGGTCTCCACTGTGTTTCGTTCCGTCGTGATCTAAGAATACCACCATATGATACACTACTTGAGTGGAAGAATAGGGTCGGGATATCATTGTCAACGGAGATGCTTCATTCACTAGAAGCGCCATATTTCATCATCCAAATATCCCATGGCCTTCACAATCGCCTTTGCGTAGCAGGCCGCTGTCCAAACGCAGGCCCATCCGCCTCCCGTTTCACACCGGCAACATTCCCCGAGTCCGTCTGGCTGAGCAATGGCTCAAGGAGAATCAGCTCCCGATACCTACTTTCACCCAGCATGTTCTTCAAGAAGTCGCTCCTCAAGGGAGAGAGAAGCGAAGCCATTGCTTGAACGTGGCGACGCCACTTTTCGACCTCGTCCTTGTACTCTCCGCCAGTCTTTTCAAGTACCAGAGTGTGCGGAGATCTGGTACGTTCCGTGGTCATTCGAAAGTACTTCTCTGTGCCGTAGAGAAGGCTATTTATGTGTTTGCGGCGCGCTTCTGCGGCGGCGAACCGCCATACCTTCTGGTCTGGCGCTGTCAGGAAGACCTCCAGCTCGTCGCAGTCGCGACAGACTGTCCGCTGGCCCCGATAGGGCGCGCACCTACGCGGCTTGTATGTCCAGCCGACGGGCCTTGGTGGGAAGGGGCCAAGCTGCTGAAGGAGTCCTTCTTCGATGATAACCTCCAGGAGGTTCCTGACTGCTTCGTGGTTCTCGACAGGTATATTGTGTCTCTGCATTGTGGTCATCAAAGGAACCAAGAATTTCTCAACGACGTTGGCTGGAACAGCGCTAGGTTGCCACTCTGACTTCGTCCACACTAAATTGTTGCAGCCTGCCTCGAGAAGCTGAAGAGCTTGCTCTGCGGCGCCGAGTGTGAGGCCCTCGTTGACTCGGTATGCGAACTCAGTCAAGGGTCCGACGACGGTTGCTGAAAGTGCGGCGTAGGGTGTTGAGGTAGGTGTGATGTCCTCGCCAGAGAGTAAGAGCTTCGGAAGTGCGTTTTTTACCATGTACACATAGATGTCTTTGGCGTTTCTGAACTCTCTCTGCTCTCGTTTCACAAAGACCGTGTTCAAGACCTTGTAGATGAGGTCGCGGTTGCCGCGACCGGCCAAGCAAGGGATCAGGCTGGATGAGGAGGTTTAGCGAAACCTGCCACAGACGAAAGATGGAATACCTGAGCATACCTTGACATTATCCATTCCTGGTCCTCATGCCGAGATTCCAACGTCTTTGCGAAGAAACTGAGATCGTTGATGCCAAGCTGGGGTTCGGTCTCGAGCTTCAGCGTCAATTTCGAGTTCCCCCATTTGTTGAAGGAATCCCTGACTGCATCCGATTTGAAGCGGGGCGTGAAGTGTTGGATGCTATTCATCACACTCGACAAAGAAGCATTGCTCGTAGTCTCGCCCAACCTAGCGCAAGTACGTCAGCAGGTGAGAGCTTGAAACCAAGACAGATTAGAGTCGCTCGTCTGAGAATCACCTACCACTTATCCCAGTCAATTGCCTCCGCCTTCTCGCCGTAATTCTCTTCAATATATCGACACGTCACGTTGAGTGCCTCGTTGTAGGTGTCTTGGCCAGCTTTGGCTGCGGCCACCATGGCGAGCTGAAATAATTTGCTATCATCTAGCTGAAGAGCCCAGTAGACAGCAACGGGAGGCGTCGTCTTTTGAGATTGTCCTTGTATTCCGATCGCATGGGTAAGGAACTCCAACGCTGTGGTCCTGGTGGCTGGGTGTTCGCGATGCTCCTCCAGATCTTTGGTTACAAGAGCGACCATGTTTTCGGTATGAGCATCAGGGCCGTAGGAGCTCCATACGTGGCTATAGCCCCTTAGGTGCTTATGCAGGGTCGACTTCTTCACGAGCACAGCGACCTAATAGATGATTGAGCCCTCGACGTTCTAGAAAACAAGTGAGAGTGAGTGAGTGAGTGGCTGGGAGCTTACCGTGTCATGGTACCGATAGGTGCTAGGAGCGCCTTCATTGCCAGTGAACTCTCCTTCCTCCTCGCTATCCGGGCTGCGGTCCTCAAACAGCTTCGGAACCATGACCTCGTCATCATCGAGTGTATAGTCCGTCGCGATCTCCTTGCCTTCACCGGTGAAGATGGCATCTAGGCAGGTGCCATTTTCGGCGTCGTTATTATAGTAGTCATCTTCATCCTCCGTAGTGGTATGGGTTTGGTGTGCAAGTAGTAAGAAAACCCCGCTTTGAGCACCAATGTCTTGTATCGCCTGACACACTGCCTTGTCCCGGCCCTTCATATTTCGCAGGGAGAGGCTCGACTTCGAGTATTTATGATCCAGGGGATAGACAAGCAGATCATTGTTGGGGTGGTGGACTTGCCATTGCAGCAGTACTTGCTTCACCTCCTGCGCCTGCTGCCCGAAGAAACCCGCCGACTGCTTGGCAGAACCGTTCTGGACGATGTTGTAGGTGAGGGCCAGACGATATCCAGACGTCAGCTCCTTCACCTCGTGCGTCACGTCGGAGAACCAAGCGAGTGTGGTAATGTCAAAGGTGGACGTGGGCGCAGTGGAGAAAACGCGTTGATCGGAGCCGAAGGCGAGGTGAACGTCTCCTCCCTGATGCTCCGAGGGAAGGCATATGACGAGCGTTCCCACCATGCCTGGTTCTTTCTCGGAGTCCTTGTGGCGCTTGAAGAATGACCCCTTCTCATACAACAGCAGTTTGTGCGGCTTCACCGAGACGTCCGTTAACCCAAGTCCACCAGCGGCCGTCAGGTAGACCTTCTGCAAAAAGCCGGCCCATTCTGGGTTGATGAGTTGGAACTGGGTGTGGTTCAGCTCCCACGTCTTCCGCACTGAGGTGTCGACGATAGTGTCTTCGCCTTTGCCAAAGGGTGCTTCCCTGCATGCTGCCTTGATCACCTCAGCGTCGCTGGGTGTTAGCGGAAGAGGGAACGCCGGGTGGCCTTCAATCTTGAGACCCGGATTGGCGAAGGTGGGGTACCGGGTGAAGTTGGCAATGTCCCCGACGGATTTGATGCCGTTCAAGCGCTTACGCAGGGTCCGCTTCCACGTGTCGAAGTCGACTTTGGTGTTGTTTATCTGTTTTGCGGGCGCTTGGTCGTTGGATTCGTAGTCTTCAGAATCCGAGCTGATTGACACAGCTGAAGAGTAGCCCATTTCTACACGAGAGTAAAAAAGGCCTTTCCACGATGTCGACTGATGCGAAAAGGGAACGAGTTCAACGTTCCTTGGAAAGGTATCCCTGAGACGTCGTTGAACCTTGCTGGGCGCGTCGCCGCCACGCGTGTAAACGCGTCCAGGATCTCCACTGCCGATCACAGGTTGTCAGTACCCCGCGATCCTCCCTGTTCCCCCTTTAACAACCTCGACAAAAACGCGAATGGTTTCAAGTTGGGAATGCATGTTGTTGAAACAGAGAGGAAGACAGTTGAATTAGAAGCGATAAGTTGCAGTCAATTTGTTTGGCCCCAACCACCTGGTGATACTTGTGACACGGAGAGCAACGTGAAGATGGACTGATAGTGGAGCAAAAGCCCAAATTAGACGTTGAAAGTATGAAATGCTTAAACGAACAGCAAAGTCATTTCCTTCTGGAGGCCTTTAAAATTTCAACCTCATTAGTACCATTGCTTCTTCCACTGCCATGTTACAGGCGCATTTGGCCAAGCCAGAACACTGTTCGTGTAAGTCCGATTGCGGCCCAGAAGCAACCATGCGTCGTCGGGGGACCCAAGTTCCTCATCAACCTGCAGGACATCCGAGTTCGCCAGCGCCGTGTCCTGGTAGATGATTGCAGAGTCATATTTCCCATCCAGAAGGTCCTGCGCGATCTGAACCAGCCCACCGGAGGTCACTTGAACAACATCTGACCACTTGCTGGTGTCGGTGTAGTTGGCGACGGAGGGATACAAGATGCCGATTGATTGCGGGTCCGCAACATCCTTCCTCGTAGCCACCACAAGCGGCTTGCTTGGGGAGATGAATGTGTCGATGATGAAGACGTTGCGGAAGTCGCTGCCCACGATTGATGAAGCTTGAGGATGCACGGCATTCATCATGACATAGTCGAGGGTGTCGTTCTTCAGTGCGGCGATGGCGTCGTAGAAAGAGTCGTAGTACGAGATGTTCGATGTCTCTGAGATCCCGTGGAAGTCAAGGTAGCGTCTCATGACGAGGTCATGGTTGGTTCCCTTGGTTAAGGTACCGAAAGCCAGGTTCTTGAAGCTAGACGTTGAACAACTTGCAGCACTAGTCATTGTGAAATGTCAGAAATTAAATTCGTAGGGCTATTCAGCGGTCACTTACGTTGAACCGACAAGCAAGAGGCTGGATAGCATTGGGATGATTCCGATACCCAGCAACATTTTGGTAGTATGAAGTCAAATAATATGTGATTGAAATCCTATGAATATCTGCGTTCATCCCAAGTTCAAAAGGTGGCTCGGGATCAACGCTGGCGCTGCCTTTTGACTATTGATCAAGGTTGGATACGATCGATGCAATTGGATTTTGTGGGTATCGTCGGTAGGAAAGATAAGCAACCTGTGGGGAAGAGTTCGCGATCACGTTCCGCTGCGCTGGTTTGCGTTTTCATTGCAAGGAGTCCCTGCCTACCTATGAATCATTTTCCAGTTCTTCCACCCTGTCGATGGAGCCCGAACATCGCTTTATTGTGTTAGTGCAACGGTGCGGTGAGAGCGAATGCGAGACCGCTGCGGCTGTCATTGCAGAGATAACTTAAGGCGATGAAATATTGCATCCTACTACGGGATTGTGGGGGTAACCCGAGATTCACAGCTATCTGGATGATGCTATGACTTGTTACAATTTATAAAGCTCCGATCCATACGCTAGTCACACGGGAGAAAAAGAGGCATGCCGCGGAAACCAACACACGGAGAGATAAATGACAGCCGACACTCCGCGGTTACGTGCCGGCCAGCAGCCAAGTGCTGTTAGTGGAATAATTTGGGAAGTGGAGTGAAGCAGTTGATGCGGGGTCGTTTCTTACTTTGCACCGAATAGATGGAGATCCGGAAAAGCGGTACATAAAAATGTTATTCCAAAAAGGTCTTCATCTGCGTTGAGAAAGGCAGCAAAGGAAGTTCCTTGGGAACTACCATGTGAGCTACCTAAGCATGACAACTTTGGACTCTTTATAAAAGTGCAAGGACATGAAGGCTCTTGGCCGAGATTTGGAATAGTCGGAGCAAAATACGATGACTTCGGTCGTCAGTTACCGACGATCGGCTTGGACTTATGAAAAGCCGACCAGACTTCTACAACCCCGAACTGAAGGTCTGGTCCGGCATACAAGCTGGATTTGCCGAAAGCTCCCGGACTAATGCGGGGCCCGCACGGGATGTGCCTCCGGACGAAACCGTGCCATGGGCACATCGACGCGTGACATTGGGGCTCTATGACTGCTGGCCTCAACTTTGTGATCGCGTATGTACATCAAGGGATATGGGGGACATACACGGACCTTGCGTAATACTGGACATTGCTATCGCCGTCACGCCATGGTTCGTTTCCGGGCATCGCACCTAGACGTTGTCACCTGCGCAAGCGGCACAAAATGCCTAGCTTTACCGGCTATATTTGACGCAGAGAGAAAGGAGTACAGCTGAGCATACGGTCGTGACATCCATCCAAACCACCGCTCCCTTGCAAGCCGCTGGCTGCCAGGCTGCCGTAAGGCGTCCCAGACTAGGCGTTCCAGACAGCAACCCAGCGGACCAGACCAGATAAAGCCTTGGAGCCTCAACCAATGGTCCATTTGTATGTGCGGGGTCGCACACCACGCAACCAGCTTGTGTTACCCACCGCGTAATTTACATTCCGTGTCTTGGCCCTCTCGTAGCCTATCACGTGGGTGCTGCATGGTCTTACATGCAGCATGCAGAGTCGATACATGGCCGGTGTGAGATCAGGCGACCAGTGGAAATGTTGACATCGCTTGAGAAAAGAGCAGGTCGGCTGGACGCGCCTCAGCGCACTTGGAGGGGTCTGTGGCAATCGGCATTCTGGAGCTGAACTATGGAAACCAACGTAACCTTTTTACATTTTGGTTCGTCGCGACATACCTGTGAGCCTAAACAACGAAACTTTGCGTCTTGTATCTCCTCGCTGTCCAGCCATTCAATTTTCAATATCACTATCCCTAAATCGTCGTTTGATACGATGGATGTAGTGTCAGACATCAAGTCATATCGCATAAAGCAGGGAGTGCTCGAGGCTTGGCTAAAGGCCACATTCCCTGGAGTATCAGTCGAAGTAATCGTATGGCTATCCTTTGGTCTACTTATCCTAAGCTCGAGACTAACAGTGTGTCTGCTTAGCCCAGAGATGGAGAATATTCCATCGTTGCACCACGGGCGGTAACTCAGGTACCCACTTTCGTAGAATGCTCCATATGATACTCCCGCATACTGATTTCTTCGTTGTAGAAAGAGGTCAAGCCATTGAAAAATCTCAATGTTTGGCCGCCACCTGCCAGGAGATAGTAGTGGAAGGGTAATTCAACCCCGGGGTATGGTGCTGGTGGGCATAGCATAGAGCAGACGGCTCAGACTGTGAACTAGGGCTGTGTGCCTTGTGGTTGATAGGCGATAGGCGTGGAATTCAGGATCAGTTGCCAGCTTATGGGCTTAGATGCGGCCATGCACCCAAGCGAACAAGAGCCCCTGTCTAGGCGCCTGGGCAGATATGCAGGCGGACTCGCCAGGCGGTGCCACACAAGTGCAATCTGCCGTGCCTCTCACAGGTGGAGGTCCCAAGAAGTACCGACAAGCTGATTTAATGCGGCGATATTTGTCCACATCATTGACCTCACGGCAAACCCATCTCCTCGCTCATCATTCAATGCTATCACTAAGTATTTCATGGTCTTTTATATCGCGGTAGAAAATGTCTTTTGAGGCCACGCAACGCCACGACGCCTACGACAGGTTTACAGAATTATGTCGCGAATTTCGCGAATACCCAAAATTACAGCTTCAGCTCCAGAAGCCTCAAGAAGCCTTGTATGCAGCACAGCAGTGGAAAAAGCTTCACGAAAGGCAAGAGGTTCTCTTCGATGATGAAGAAGCTGAGCTCTCATTCTGGGAGACCGGGAGATTGAACAGTGGGTAATCATTGGATATTTTGTACTCTCTCGCTAAATTTTAGCAGAGTTCCCACGTCAAGATATCCGACCAATATCGGATCTGGACGCTCTCCATGGGCATCTGAATCGTGGAGAAAAGGATCCTCATGTCCGCCATCTGTAAGTGCATGTAATCCCCGTTCTGCACCGGCACCATTTAATCGAGAAATGCAGTTTCATTGCTTCCGAGGACTCTAGATCCCCGCTGAACTGCTCAATGGACATGCTTAAGCTGGTCGGGTCTTACCATCAAATCGATCCCTCTTTTCTTGAATCGGTGCACACATTTGGAGCACAAGATGACCCAATTGACTGTGGTCTGGCTCACTTCAGAGCGAATGACAGTCTCCAATGCGCGAAGCAAGATCAAATAGAACTGAGAAGACTTGGCCGATCCGGACGAACCATACAGCTCTCCTATTTACTCCGATCTGTTGAATATTCCGACAGTGGCAGCACCGGAGTCTGGGGATGGCAGATCAGGCAAGCCGCGAATTACCACTCATTCGATGTGGGTACCGGAAGGTCATTTTGGCTTACCGTTAAAGGCAACGACCTGTTCAAAAAGCGGATCAGGGACACATGCCATCTCCTGAACATCCCATCAAAGACAGAGGTAGATGAGGGTGACGTGTTCCCCTACATGAAGGCGTCGCTTGCAACCCACATTGTTTACCTGTCATGGTGCGACGAGAACTGGCGCAGCTTCATCAACGATGTCGAAGCGGCCGTGCGAAAGATCGTGGACCCAGTGAACGGTGCCCTGGTCGATGACCATATTGACCGCAACAGCGGCAGAGCCAACTCGTGGCCCAGGTCTTTGCAAGGTCATCCACAATTTGCAACAATTTCGAAGAACCAAACTTGGTCAAATACGTCAGACGCTTCCGAGGACACGCCCCCCATGCTCTCCCGAATGCTGGATTCTACAAGCTCTACCCTGAGCACCTGGCTAAAGAGAGAGAAAAATCCCGATTCTGATCCCGAGAAAGGCAATCACGTCTCAGAGCCGCCACAGAATCTCAGTTCCATAACATCGACTTTGGACCCCCATGGAACTTTGGACAGGTTCCGATTCAGAGACTTGCAGTCTCTTCACAAGCATGCCGATGTCGTTCAGAAGACGATCTTGGTACTGGAACTCAACATTGGTGTTTTGAGGGACATCAGTGACTATTACAAACATCTGGCAGCTACTGAGTTTCAAGCCACGCCAAGGATCAAGGACAGTATTGAGGAGTTTTTGAGAGAGGTTTCCGCGATTTCCAGAAGGCTCGAGACACGCATGAAACAACTGCAAAGCTTGGAAGCTTACTTGAATCAAAGCATGGCTCTGGTAAGCAGTCGAAGAACTTCCATAATCATAAGTACCAATTCTGACACATTTCAGTACGACAAGGTCTTGCAACAACGATCGAATCAAATAAGCACCATGTTTGCTGAGATTGCGATGGCTAATAATAATCAAATGCAAAAGATATCGGACAAGACAGCCAAGCAAACAACCTCGATGCATGTCATCACAGTCGCAACACTTTTCTTCCTTCCAGCTACCTTCGTTGCAGTAAGAGCGACTTGCCCAAGTATCGGCAATCTAATCTGAACCTCTGACGCACTTTCAGACATTCTTCCAGAGCGGCATTATTCTTTGGAATGAAGAATCACCGGAGCAAATGGACGATCCATTTGTATTACAAGCCGCAAGCTTTCGACTTTTCATCGAAATATGTATTCCTTTAACTGTGGTTACAGTCGGAACATGGCTTTTCTTATGTATTAGAAGTAGAAAGAAGATCTCTGGAGGTCTGCAAGTATCTCTATTTCATGTAACCTAAGCCTACAAGTGTCATTAGCATAGCGCATCCTCCAGGGCTAGTTCTATCTTGGTAATCTTAGTGATGAAAACTCTGATTTGGATACAATTTGGATCATTTTGGTTCATTTTGCATGGTGGATAAAAGCCAGCTTTCTGCATGTTGATGTAGAAGCTCCGCCATATGGAAAGCTTCCAAAAAAGGGCCTCGAGAAAAGTGACTTAGCCGTAAACAGCGCTCGTTATTGGTCCAAAGGTGTGATCTCTCATCTGGCGAGCTCAGCAGCTTCGATCTCTCCGAAGCAGCCGGCCTGAGGAAGGCAGACGAATCAAGTTTGGCGCCAAGTCATGGACATGCGCGATGATCCCATTCCTGCAGGCTGATGTGCTTACATGCCATTGACCATTTGGAAAAGGGCAGTGGCTGGGGTGCGACCACTCAAATACAAGGTGCGACCACTCAAATACAAGCTGCCGTCACATTCTCCCTTCCAATCCATTCGTATTAAATTGTCTCTCTACCCTGGCCACCTGCGAGGCAGCCAGAATCAGTCGATAGACAGCCACAATTGGATCCAAGCCACTGGTTGCCTTCATGGTCCGCCAGAGGCAGGCGGATAATAAATGCCAGACGCACCGCACGCGCGGAATCGGAAGCCAGAACACAAGCCGACCACCTTGCGTCACCGAGTCTCTGACCAGTCTCGAACGAAATTTACGTCGCATACTGAGTCCGACAGGCCGTGTCAAGACAGCATCGCGATCAATTTGTCGCGAACGGCTTTTCTTTGCTGCAAAGACCACTTCCCACCAGACTGCGACATCGGCTTTTGATCCCCCAACATGCAATGCTACCCAGGCATAGCCGAATTTCAACGATACGTAGCTGACTACATCGAAAGCAACGGCTGCCATGGACGCAATGGCTACAATGACCGCGTATCGTTCATGCCACGAATCGCGCTCGATCAATTCTGGAGTACGGAGAGAATAGAAAATATCCTCCGCAGCCCACCCGAGCGAATACAAGCAATGAGCCATACGATAAGATCACGCTACGTCGTCGTATTCTCCATACTTGTGTTCATGTCCCAGCCCGAGCACATACCCATTTTTATACAGGAAGCTATTGAGGACTCCCAGCTGCCGCTGGCGGGAACACCGTATGTCTTTTCTGAGACCCCTGAAAGCGGGATTTTCGATGAATTCCATAAGCACCAATGGAAGTTCTGTCCTCTCGAGTTCGACAATGGATATAAGCTTAGCAAGCGACGCATCTCGCCATACCACGTCGTGCCTGTATTAGATCAGGCGCCAATCAACCCGCGTGCAGCACCGGATGAGGACGATGTGACTATCTACAAGGTGACACTCCACCCCAGCTGTTTCCACCAAACGGTACGTTCGTCAAACATGTTTGTCAACACCCCATCATCAATGCTAATGGATCAAGGTCGTTGTATTCAAAGTCTTTAGTGGCAACGATCACGATACGGAGAAAATGTACGATAACGAGGTGGACATGTACTCACAGCTTGTCCGAGAAAGTGCCTTCAACCATATCATACGATATTATGGATCATTTGAGACTGCAGGTCTACGCACCATCGTTCTTGAATATGCCAATGGAGGATCTTTGAAGTCCTTCTTCTTGAACAGTCCACCACCTCATAGCCGTGCTAATTGCGAGCAGTTTTGGAACAGCTTGATGGGCCTTTTGAGGGGGTTGGAAAATATTCATAATCTCAACGAGACCAAGAGATATTCGAAAGGAGCGTGGGTTCTCAGGGGGTATGTCATATCATTCAAATAGTTTTCGAAGCTAACCAAACCTTTGAAGAACCCACCAAGATATCAAGCCTCAGAATATACTTCTATGCAACACTTCGTTCGAGAACATGTACAATATTACGTTCAAATTTGTCGATATGGGAACCGGCAACATCAGGAAAATGAAGAATCAGGGACTGGATCGTGATGCTTTAGATCAAGCAGGAAATGGAATGTATAGTAAGTCAAAACCAGACTTTTTGGTTTACTGTGCCTCGGACTCATACATTTAAGGTGCCCCCGAAGCATGTCAGGACGATGGTGAAGCCAAGGGCATCCGTGGCAACAGTGATGTTTGGTCATTCGGCGGCATTGCAAGCGAAGCACTCGTCTGGTGTATGTGGGGAGAATACGGACGTTCGCAATACCAGACGGAAAGGTTTCGAGCAACTCAGAAAACCATCCTGAAAGGAGGATATCACGAAGGGGCATTCCACGATGGAGACTGCGTTTTGGATGTTGTGGCGGACCGTCACCGGAGGGCGATTGCCGCAACCGGAGAGTCTACGGATTGGTGGTCAAAACTGAGCGACCTCATTCTGGAGAGGATGCTTGTTCCTGAACCCAGAGAAAGAGCCACTGCTACGGATCTTCTTCGCGAGTGGTTCGGACCACCGAGGCTGACCTCACATAACACCGAACCTATTCAGCCCTCAACAAGACCAAGACCAGTATCGTTGGAACAGGTCGACGACCCAAAGTCATCATTGAGGGCCCCAGCAACTGTTCCGAACATTCATAAGGATTTGAAGCGTCTTGAAATACGAACAGAAGAGGCCAAGACATCGAAAGAATACCTCCATCAGCCACCTTCCTCATCTGATACTATGCCAGAGATCGTACTGCCTCGAGACGAGGATCCGGGACATCAACGACGCACCTCGGTATTCGCAACACATGGTGCTCAACGGCGGTGTAAATCGCAACCACGTAATCCAAATTACGGTCCCATGGGACATTCTGAACTGGGAGACGATTTCTACTCACCTGATCCCAGTTTCGCCAATATGCCAGGAAGAAAGCGGGCTGTATCCCAAGGCTCTGCGGAAAGGCTTGCCCCTCCCGTAGACAGGTTCAGAGAAGACAATCACAGTATCACTTCAGCGACTACTGTCGTGGGAGAGCCAGAGATTTATCAATCGACGGCTGAACGCCTTGCGCATCAACCACGAGGATTTCAGCATTCATCAGAAAACATGCCATCAGATGCGTTCAGACAACATTGGACTCAGAACGCTTGGGAAGTAGAAGCTGTAACTCACCGTCCCGAAAGGACGATTGTGCCAAAATACGGAACAGAGAATCACCCTGCGGCAGGACTTAGAGAGCCGGGGTTCATCCAGTCGCGCGAGCTCCTCGAGGAAACGCCTACAATTGATCGAGTGTGGAATGAATGCTTCACCAACGAAAGATTCACCTCGAAGCTGATGCGAACACCGTCAGCATGGCGCCTTTTCAGAGCTTTTCCAGGTCTGCGACGCGCTACTAATCTACTGAAAGGAACGTTTGGAAGAGATCAGGTATGTTACCCGCCCTCTATTCTTACCCACAGATGCCCGGGCAATGATAGATGGAGTTGTTGACCACGGTCTTTGCAGATTTTCCTCGTTGACGATTCGATTTCAATGCTTAGCCACCGGGAAGCTTTGGCGAAAACCTGTCGAGTTCTTTGTTATATCCTCAAGACAGGCAACGTCGATCCAGACTCGTATGAACTTCATTTCACGTCCGGGAGAAAAATGGTAAAATCGAAAACGAGCACCAATCTTCAGGAAGCGATCAAAGAGATGCCATTTACAAAAGGGCCGTGCGACATGGCTACACGACTAGACGATGTCGTTTCCAGCGTCATTGGAAAGTCGAAAGCCGCAAGCGTGTACGTCCTTACCAACGGCCACTGGAACATCCAAGACGATGAAAAGTTTTGCCTCCTGGACTATCCTATCGGCCGCTTAGTAGGACATATTAGGGAGAATAGGAAACAACGCAACTGGGTTGGAGTGCAGTTCATCCGCTTCTTCGAAACCCCCGAAACCCAAAGTGACCAACTGGGCAGACAGCGTCTCGAAGCATTGGACGACGATTTGACATCTAAGATTAATGAGTGAGTATTACCCCAGGTTCTCCTGCGAATGTGAATAGATTATAGGCAGAGGCTGAGAATCACACAGTGACATTGTAGATACCACAGACTTCAATGGCGACATCAACAAGATGCTTCTTGGCGCCATCTCCCCAGTTGCAGACCGAGAAGGGAGAAGGAGGCTTAAAAAACATTAGTAATGATACCATAGTGTTCCAGATGCAGACTCTGTTTTGATTGGATAACAATTCCTGTCATGGAAAGTCTGTGGAAGAAGTGCAAGGCATGATGTTCCAATCGGTTACCTTCATAAAAAGGAGTAAATAGCGATAAGAACGCAATGTAAATGACGTTGACGACTCCGATTAAAGATCTTTCAATTGAGAAGGACTAAGGTTTCATGGTATCGTGTGTTGTCTCAATTTGCACGCAAAGTCAGACTGCAGATGCGAATACGCCTTCTCTCCATACAGCCTCAATCGGTAAACATCGCCCTGTCTTGTCTGCCAACACTTTCAAGACGTCCCCCTTAATCAAGACCAGGTCGGCCTTCTTTCCGGGCTCAATCTTTCCACGATCACGAAACTTGAGTCGATCAGCGGTGATAGAAGTCGCTGACTTTAGGACATCGATAGGAGACATGCCGACCTCTTCCACCAACACGCGCATTTCCAGGTGCATTCCCAATCCATAAGGCAAGCCAAGACCCTTCCCAGCAGCATCGGTCCCGACGATAAGAGGCACACCTGCTTTGTACAAAGCCTTCGTTGATGCATACGCGTTCGCGATGCTCGCCTTGGGCTTCTGTCCCGCAGCTAACCCGAGAGGTTTCGTTGGTTCCTTTTGGATGAGAAATCGTTTTGCGTATGGATCCTTCATGTAAGACATCAGCATGTCCTGTCCCTCGCCCGTCTGTGAGGCACATAGGCCAAGTGTTGGATTGCAATGCGCCTTGTTCTCCAGCATGATTTGGATGTAATCATCCGTCGGCGGCTCGTCGAGAAACATGTGGCTCAGGCCGTCCGCTCCGGCACGGAGCAGATCCATCGCGCCGGCATAGCTAAAGGCATGCCCAGTGGTGGTAACACCATGTTTATGGGCAGCGGCTACGACAGCTTCTTGAATATCCATAGGAGGCCGGGGGAGATCCATGCCCAAAGTGTCGCCGAGCTCGTGGAACATTTTTATGTACGCTGCGCCGTTCTCTTCAATTTGCTGCTTGACGAACGGCTCCGCATCTTCTGGCTTGCGGAGCATGGGCCAGGTTGAAATGATCTTGTCAACGATGTGGTCACCGCATGGCGTGTTGGAGAATTCTTTCCTCATCACGGGGATCGGCCAGCCACCTTCAACGACTGCACCAAGTCCAGCACACTTGAAGTCTGCATATTTCCCCTTGTTTGACGGTTCACTCGCGAGCTGGATTTCAACATGTCAGTCTATACTAGCCGGAGAATCGCATCGGCTAGAGGTGTTGACGGACCTTCTTCAACTCGGCATTGTCTTTTGGATCATTGTGCATGTCGCAGACGGTGGTGACTCCGAAGCGGAGTGATTGCTCGATGCTGTTGACATTTCCAGACAGGGCATGTATGTGCGCATCGATTAGTCCGGGTATGATGGTGTGTCCCGGTTTTGATATGACTGTGAACCCCGTGGTAAGCTCACCATTAAAATTGCCCTCGCCAACGGCTGCGATCTTTCCATCCAGGACGTAAACGTAGCCATGCTCAATTATTTTAGTACCGTCGAATATTTTGACATCTTTGACAAGCATGGAGTTGACGACCCCCATGGCTGATTTGAGAATTGGGAAGAAGAGGGATGATGGTCGTGCATGTATGGTTGAAAGAGGCAATCCTGGCGGAGCCGACACGCCTCGAGATCTCACGAAATTTGGGAACAGCCAAACTCCTCCTTTTTCTCTTACCATTTGCGCGTACGTCACGGCCTTATTTCACCCTCGCACGCCACATCGGACAGAGCCACCGCCTAGTCGCACGGAAGCTAACCTCAATTGATCGACTCACAGGCAGTCCGGCAGATGAGCAACAACAGACAAGTCGTCGGTTCCGCGTGCTAGTGCCGCCCTTTGTCAGCTCCGGCCTCCGCCTGAAACTTAAGCTTTCAATCGTTTTTGGCCACTGCTCTGCGTTGATGACGTCTTAGCCACAGCAAACGGGGACAAGATAGAAGCCGGCGCGTGGTGTCGGCCCAAGCGAGCACGCGGATAACGCAGGCGTGCAAGCCGATCTTGTCTGGGAGATGATAGCGCCGACGTCAGTTGAAGGCGAAGTGAAGGCGAAGTGGGTGGGTGGGTTTTACAGGCTCGGAGGTGGTCTGGACCGCCAAAGGCCATGTGGTGTGGAATGACCGGCGATTCAAGACCGACTTTTGCGCTGGGATTTTCGGGTTTTGCGATCGGCCTTCTGGTTTAGCGCTGTTCTGCGGCAGAATTCGATGTGACACTGGGACAAGGGTTGCTCCGTGGTCTCTTGGGTGATGTTCATAGGTCTGTCGGCAGGCATCGTACCGGCGAACACTAGCACTGCGTGGAAGGCTGGAATTGGGATGGCGGCCGCCTGGCTTCTTGCCGCAAAGAGTCGCTCGCATTCATTAAGACAAGGTAATTGATAGCTGTCTGTCTCGTTCTGGTATTATCCTCGTGAGGGCGGTGTGAGTGGTTGGGACTTGTCATAATAACTACATTCGGGAGAAAGCAATCTTGTGATCCCAAGATTGCAATTTTGATCACTGTGTGAGCCGAAATTCTTCTTTCTTTCCGGCTTCATGTCAAAGGAAACGAGACCGAGGTGCTTACATACCTACAGACAAGTTGGGGTTATGCTTCGCTTACCCGCCGAAACCCCTCACTGAGGTGGTGGGGGTCATTGCAATCGCTCGTTACCTGCTGTGGGGTCGTTTCTCAACATGAGATTCGCAGGAAATGGTATCATCGGCCAGTCTTCCGATCTGGATCTGCCAAGAAAGGGCGCATTTCGATGGAAATCTTCACCAGCCATCATTCTAGCTCATTTTGATTAAGCTTCACAGCCGCTAATCATGTCACCTCAACCGTCTCGCCCGACCAACTACATCGCCTTCTCTAGGCAAGATGGCTCAACCCCGCAGATTGGCCATCTTGACCATGCTCAGCAAACTATCCAGCCCCTGGCCTTTCTCTCGGGCACTCCCGTGGAAAATCTGTACCAAGTCATCGAAGTTGGCTTCCAAAACATCACGGCATCAATCGACCCTGCTATTCCATTGAAGGATGTGAAGGTTCTCCCTCCGATTTCAGGCCGCGACGTCCTGGCAGTAGGCAAGAATTACATGGAGCACGCCAAAGAGTTCAACAGCTCAGGATACGATAGCTCTGATAAGGTCGATAAGCCCAGCCACCCTGTCATCTTCACCAAGCGCGCGACGTCCATCATTGCAGATGGCGAAGAGATCCTGCTGCACAAGGGTTTCACTGAGAGCGCTGACTATGAGGGTGAGATTGGTGTCATTGTCGGAAAGGCTGGGTTTCGCGTTAGTGAGGCGGATGCGTGGGACTATGTTTGGGGCTACACCATCATCAACGACTTGACGGCGAGAGAAAGACAGAGAGACCACAAGCAGTTCTACATCGGCAAGTCTCCCGACACGTTTTGTCCTATGGTAAGCAAACCCTGATTGGAGTACGTCTTGAGGTATACAATTGACAGCTGTGCAGGGCCCTGTAGCAGTGCCCAAGGAAGACTTACTGAAGACTCTTCGCATCCAGACCCATGTCAATGGAGAGCTGCGCCAGGATGCCACTACAGAGGACCTCATTTTTTCAATCCCCCATCTGATTAGCACATTGTCTGCCGGGACGACCCTACAGCCTGGTGATGTCCTCGCCACGGGAACGGTGCGTGTACGTCTCTGCGTGTTGTCATACCTGTACTAACACCGAAGCCAGCCTGCAGGAGTTGGCATTGGACGCAACCCTCCAGTCTTTCTGTCGCCTGGAGATGAAATCGCAATCTCCATTGATGGCATTGGGACTTTGAAGAACAGAGTGGCAGACCATTCCGCGGCCAACACAACCATCGAGCGAGTTTCTGCACAGTCAGCCCTCAGGCTCAACAACGCCACGAGATCGATTCAAGGCGGGCCGGGGCTGACAACGATCAACTCGAAGCCTCTCAACTATCAGCGAACGGGAACCGGAAAACAAAACATCATCTTTGTCCACGGTCTTGGCTCCTCGAAAGAGTATTGGACACCCTTGACCATGACACTTGACCTGAAGGATGCATTCACGGCGCACATCTTCGACTTCGAAGGCCACGGCCTCAGCCCGACCCATCCGCTCAGCACCATCACCTTTGAGTCGTTGGTTGCTGATTTGCTTGGCATCTTCGAAGTTGCGGGGGTCTCTGCTCAATCTCCTGCCATTTTGGTCGGCCACTCGATGGGATCCATCATTTCCGCCAAATTTGCCATCGACCATCAGTCTCTTGTTAAGAAGCTTGTGCTCATGGGGCCGCCGCCATTCCCTCTTCCGGGGATGATAGTCAAAACTCTTTCCACGACGATCTCCAAGGTCAGGAGCGAGGGGATGGACATCATCCTTAAATCTCCGTCGGGGCTTTCAGATCACACGATCAAAACCAATCCTCTCGCTGCTGCGGCGGTACGATTGGGGTTCCTTGGTCAAGATCCCGAAGGGTATGCGAAGGCAACATCCGCTCTGGCCAATGCCACGGAGGGTTTGACCCTTGAGAAACTGGCAGTCGAGACGCTGGTTATTTCTGGACAATATGAAGCAGTCTCGCCCGAGATCCGAGAGAAGGCGTACGTTGAGAAGATCAGCAACGCCAAGCAAATTGTGCTGCCTGATATGGGCCACTGGCATGTATATGAGGATGTGCAAGGTGTTGCGCGGAGCCTCCAAGACTTCCTGCAGTGAGAAATGCAAGGGACGATGATGACGTCGTCAAATTTCTGAAGATTGGCTGACAGCCCACCCCTATGCAGCCTTTTACCGAAGGATGAAACCTTCTGGGATTAACGCGCCCGTCAATGAGACCTCAGGCGGCAGAGTTAGACCGGTCATAACTTTCAGGACATGTCATGCTACACCGGGCGAATAGTGGGTTGCATGATGTGGCATCACGAATCTTATCGCCTGCCATATTTAGTGGGCGGTGCGGGGTTGCCAACACTGTAAGATGCATATATATCTAGGTAGCACAACACAAATGGCATCCTCACCTTGCTTCGCCGTCTCAAGTCTTAGGTCCGAATGCATCTTGGTGGTGGTAAAATGACAGTGAAGGTGTCACTACTTCTGGTCGCCAGTGCGGCTCTGGCTTCTTGCGCCAGTGAGGCCAAGACCGACCTGAACGCTGTCGCAGAGGAGTACGACTACATCGTAATTGGTGGAGGAACAAGTGGGCTCGTCGTGGCTAACAGGCTGAGCGAGAACCCAAGCAGTCAGTACAATTTCTTCGAACCTCTTGTACTGTTTTGTTGGTTGCTTCGCTAGGGCGAACCTTCTGGCCTATTCAACGATCTAAGTTTCGGATGTCACTAACACCAGCAAAGAAACTGTCTTGGTTGTCGAGTACGGTGACTTCCCAAACACCATCAACGTTACCGTACCATACTTCACCACTTATGACCAGTCAGCGCGCCTCTATAATGTGACTTCGATTCCACAAGTTCACCTCGGTAACCGGACCTCGCGACTCCGGATTGGCGCCACTGTTGGCGGAGGATCAAGTGTCAATGGCATGGCCTGGGATCGAGGCTCAGTTGCCGACTATGATGCGTGGGAAGCACTGGGAAATCCTGGATGGGGCTGGAACAACATGCTGAAGTATTTTCGGAAGTCATCAACATTTGCTCCTCCCTCCCAGGAGTATGTTGACAAGTATGGTTACGACTGGAACCGAGATGCGTATGGAAATGGCCCCATCCAAGTTGGATTCCCTTCATGGCAGTGGCCTGCGGCTGGTACGTTTCTGACCCAATTGAATGTCAAAGCATGGGACTATGCAAATAGAAACTGACCGACCTGAAAGACCTGCAAGCTCGAGCCTGGGCCGAAGACATCAAAGTCCCAAGATTAAAGGATGGATCCGATGGCGACAACGTCGGGATTGCTTGGTTACCTCAAAACTCCGGCGGGAAGAACGCCACGCGCTCGACTTCTGAAACTGCATATTTTAACCCGGTCAGTGACCGCAGCAATCTTCATCTCCTTGTACGACACTACGGCGGTGCGATCAAGTTCGAAGGCAATGCGACGGCCGGAGTTGATGTTGCGAGCCGCGATGGAACAAGAACGCGATTTGTGAGATCACGAAACGTCATTCTAGCGGCTGGGGCCGTCAACACACCGCGGATCCTTCAACTTTCCGGAATCGGCCCCTCGAAGCTTTTGAAAGGCCTCGGCATCAATGTTATTGTTGATTCTCCTGGCGTTGGCGCTAACTTTCAGGACCACCCATCCGTCTACATGGTCTATGACTGTAAGCCATTTGCCCCCTTCTGACCAGCTTTGCATCCTGCCCGATTACTGACGATCTGGGTAAAGTTGCCAATGACACGTCTGTAAACCCAACATTGATGAACAACGCAACATTCTACAATCAGTCATGGGCTGAATATCTAGCCAACAAGACGGGACCTCACTCGCATGCTTGGGGGAACAAGGTGGTCTTCACGTCGTTGCGAGATCTTGACTCGAGCAACTATCAGAATATTGCCGACGCTCTCAGCCAGCAAGAATCCTTACAACACTTGCCACAAGTATACGCCGAGAACCCGGCATTAGTGAAAGGATTCGAACAACAAAGAGATGCTCTGAGAAAGCAGTTCTTGAATCCCAAAGCGGGGGTGGTAGAGATCACGTTTGGCGGCGCCGAGTCCGTCCCGGTGGCTCTTCAAAAGCCGTTGTCAAGAGGCACAATCGCTATCAATAGCACGAATCCAGATCCGTCAATCGCCCCTCTAGTCGACTTCAACACTATCTCCAATCCGATCGACAGCCTCATTCTCATCCGAGCCGTAGCGAAGGCACGCGCGTTCATGTCCAGTCCCAGTGTAAAGTCCCTTGCTGCGGCTGAGATGATGCCTGGTCCAGGCGCCGCCAGCGATGCTGAGATCGAGGCAATTATGCGCCAGTCCTGGGTGTCCTCGAGTTTCGATCATCCTGCTGGGACAGCGGCCATGATGCCAAAGGAGTGGGGTGGCGTTGTTGATAGCAAGCTGCGGGTGTATGGCGTGAAAGGGCTTTGGGTTGTAGACACGAGTGTAATGCCTATATTGCCCGCAGCCCACACGCAGGCTACCGTGTACGCAGTAGCCGAGTATGCTGCCGACATTATCAAAGCCAACGGCAATATGACGGCGGTTTGAAGACTAGCAAATTCGGGATTGATGCACCAATGACTGAAGCTCCACTTGGCGGAAATGGAGCATGATTGGAAATCATATCGATTGAAAGTACAGCGGCAATGCATTGTAACAAAAGCAGTCCGTGAAGATATAGCGACATCGGAGTTGCTCCGACGGCATTCGTGCGACCGCTTGCAGTTTGTGTGCTCGAGTAACGATGGCGTATTAGGTGCCTTGTGATTGCGTGCGGCATGCCTTATCAACACCAACAACGATGCTGTGTCAGCATCAACGGTTGAAAATATGTCCGATTCTACAGCAGCGCATCTGTCAAAAACGACTTAGATGATTACGAGTATCCTCATTGTCGATAGAAGCAAACCTCCTCGTCATCAACCGAGTTCTTCACTCAACTACACTTAGTTAAACGACGCACCATTGCTACAGGTGTCTACAATGACTTCCGCTTTATCACAAGATCCTATCTCTTCTGTTGACCCTCAGAGGCTCGAAGACGTTCGCAAAAAGTACGCTGCGGAGGCCAAGAAACGTTTGAGGGCTGAAGGCGCTGCTCAGTTTCTTCCCCTCAATGAAGCTCCGGAGGACCGACTTCATTCACTCCTCGACGATCCTTGGGCAGACCACGCAGCTTTAAACGCAAAGCCATCGCCTATTTCCAAGGAGAAAGTCATTCGGTTCTTCGTCCTTGGTGCAGGCTTTGGAGGATTGGTCTATGCTGTGCGCCTTATCGAATCCGGTGTTGCAACTGCCGACGAGATCCGACTGGTCGATGCCGCTGGTGGCTTCGGTGGTACTTGGTATTGGCATCGTTATCCTGGACTTCACTGCGATCTCGAGAGCTACTGCTATCTACCTTTGCTGGAGGAGACCGGCTACATCCCATCGAAGAAATATACGCCAGCTGCCGAAATTCGTCAACATGCTGAGCGCATTGCTTCTCGATGGAAGCTGGATGACAAGACTCTTTTCCGATCAGACGTAAAGAGCCTAGATTGGGATGACGACAAGGAGCTTTGGAATATCAATCTTTCCGAGAGAAGAGGCCCAGGCTCAGACAACATTCAGCACAAGGTTCAAGCGCAATATGTCTACCTGGCTGCCGGCGTTCTCACCAAACCACAAGTACCCAAAATTCCTGGCCTTTTGTCATTCAAGGGCGACATATTCCACACGTCCAGATGGAATTACGATGTCACGGGTGGATCTCAGGAAGACCAGTCGCTCATCAACCTGCAAGACAAGAAAGTCGCAATTGTCGGTACCGCGGCAACGGCCATAGGAGCAGTTCCCGCGCTGGCGAAGTACGCCAAGGAGCTTTATGTCATTCAACGAACGCCGGCCTATGTCAAGCAACGAGGCCAGCAAACGACGGACCCCGACACTTTCAAAACTACCATCGCAAACAAGAAGGGTTGGCAGTTCGAGCGACAAATCAACTTGAACCGGCACATGACCAATGCTGTGCTGCCCGGTCAGCCGAACCTCGTCAACGATGGCTGGACTGATATGCCTGCTTATTCTGCGGTGATGGGGTCCCCGGCCCATGGTATTGTCAACCCAACACCGGAAGACGTAGAGCGGCGAGCCACTTGGTTTCATGCCTTAGATCTGCCGCACATGGAGGCAGTGCGCGCTCGCGTTAGCAGCATTGTAAAGGACGCGGCAACTGCTGAAAGTTTGAAGCCCTGGTACCCCTCATGGTGCAAGCGTCCAACATTCAGCGACGAATATTTGCAATCCTTCAACAAGCCGAATGTCCATCTCGTCGACACGGATGGGAAAGGGCCTTCTCGCGCCACGGAAACGAGCATCGTAGTTGGGGACAAGGATTATCCAGTTGACATTATTATTTTCAGCACCGGATACTCCGTCGCTGGTGGTCGCACGGGAGGCAGTCCGGCTGGAAGGGTTGGTGTGCAAGTCCTGGGACGCAACGGGATCTCTATGGATGATAAATGGCGACGCAACGGACCTGCCACCCTCCACGGATACGCTACCAACGAATTTCCCAATCTCTTCTTCTCTGGCACAGCACAAGGCACTATTACAGGAAACAATGTGTTCATGCTGGGACTCATTGCTCGGCATGTCACATATATGATATCCGAAGCCGAGCGTCGTGTGGGTTCCGGCAAGAGGGCTATCGTGGAAGTGACTAAAGAGGCAGAGGAGCAGCACAGTCAAGAGATTGCCAAGCGAGCACCATTCTTCTCCTCCCTTTCTGGATGCACGCCAGGATACTTTAACGGACACGGACAGGCAGCTTCAGAGGATCCTGAGGAGAAGAAGAAGCAAGCACGAGGTGTTGTGTGGGCTGAAGGCACTGTCTCTTTCTTGGACTATATTGGAAAGTGGAGGGATGAGGGCAAGCTGAGAGGTCTCTCCGTGACAGCAAGACCTAGCATCACTTCGAACGAAGGTGGCAGGTTATCCAAGCTCTAATGGAGATGTTAGATGCGAAATGTGATGATCAGAAATATGATTCAAGATTGTACGTGAATGAGATGCCTTCGATAAACATGCATGTATCCAACTTGATGACATAATTCATCCTCACTTGAACTGAGATTCTCGTCGATGAGTTGTGCAACCCAGGTGTGCACTTAACTTGAGGTGACCAAAACAGTGGTTAACGCTTATTCAACTGATCTCCAGTATCGAATTCGACTCGAAACATCAATTACTTATTCTCAATATGTCTGTTCACCGGTCGCGGTGCACCCAAGTTCTCTCGCAATGTTCTACCCTCATATTCTCCCCTGAAAAGACCGCGCTTCACCAATTCAGGGATGATATGTTCGGAAAACTCCCTCAACCCGTCAATCAGACGTGGCTGGATGACTGCAAAACCATCAGTCGCATCTTGCTCTAGCCATGCCTGAAGGTCATCAGCGATAGACTGCGTCGTTCCAACCAACGGCCGATGTCCTAGTCCAATGGAACATCGCTCCGCCGTCTGTCGTATCGTGAGATTGTTGGCCTTGGCGAATGATGCGATCGCCGCCGAACGACCCTGTGAAAATGTCGCCGACCACGACTCTGGGAAAGGCGAGTCAATATCGATGTCTCCAAAGTCGATTCCGAGATTTTTGACGGCGACTTCGATAGGCCATAGCGAAGTCACTTCTTGCAACTTCTTCTCCGCCTCTTCTTGTGTTGCTCCCCAAATGACGGCCACGCCAGTGAGAATGACTAGGTGATCTGGGTTTCTTCCAGCGGCTTTGGCTGCATCCTTGAGAGCGCGATATGTCTTCTGCCCATCAGAGATGGAATAGTTGGCGCAGTAAATCAAGTCGGCTGTGGAGCCACCGAAAGCTATTCCTTCAGCAGATGTTCCAGCTTGCGCGATAACCGGGTGACCCTGAATCGGACGCTCAACCTTCAAGGGCTGGTTGATTCTATACAATCCATCGTCAATATTAGGCCAATGAACCTTGTTCAGATCGACGTAGATGCCCGTCTCTTTATCTCTCAGGAGTGCGTCATCTTCGAAGCTGTCCCAGAGCGTTTGGACGGCAGTCAAGAATGATCTTGCGCGGTTGTACTTCGCAGCACTGTCTTTCGTTTCTTCGGCAGGAACGCCTAGATTCGCAGAACCCGGTCCTGGAGTAGTGACGACGTTCCATCCTGCTCTTCCATGACTTATATGGTCAAGGCTAGCGAGCTGCCTTGCGACATGAGTCGGCTCATTGTCGCTGACGCTCGCTGTATAGACAAGACCAATGTGCTTCGTTCTTGCTGCAATTGCGGAGAACAAAGTGGCAGGCTCAAAGCCGCTTACACTCCATAGATGCTTCGCGAGATCTCCAGTCGGGAAAGATGCACCATCGGCAAGGAACAAAGTGTCAAACTTGGCGCTTTCTGCAAGCTGTGCGTAAGAGATGTAATATTCGACATCGAGGCTCTCATGCGCGTGTATGTCCGGGTGCCGCCATATTTGTGTTTGAGCTCCGGAGTAGATGAAGGCGGCTAGCCGAAGTCTCTTCTTTTCAGCAGTGGACATGGCCGTTTACTATTGGGCTTGAAGAGTCGATAGAAATCTGTAGAAAACGGTCAAGTAATGGATGAGTTGATGCTTCTTTTTGGCAATGCTTCTTGTGAATTAGGTTAGTGGAGCTTGTACATCTTGTTTGAAGTCCAAGGTATGGTCTCAGACAAGCCAGATGCAACTGTCGGCCCTGGCGTCGTTCGTCCATGAGTAGAAGCACGTCTTGAGAAGCATCGCTGACGTTACTGGCACGCCATCGAATCCCATATGGCACGGCACTGATAAGCATGGGTTCCCATCACCAGGACACGCATGAATGCCGTTCTCATTGGCTACGGGGACTGTCCGACAATTCTGATATGATCAAAGTTAAAGAGTACGCCGAACTGGCGCAAAACCCCGTGCTTTTCGCGCATATCGGCCTGCGACCGATCTCGGACTATGTTTTCCTCGAAAAGTTCTGTTATTCCCGCGGGATCTCCCCGACGTATGCGATGGTGTTGATATCCTTCATGCATGTCTCCTCATCACGTCATTGTTACTGCGAATTCGCAAGCTTTCTGGGTGCGCGTCTCATGTTGTCGCGGAGATAGCACTCGGACAATAGCTCTTGAGACCGCAGCTAGGTATTCAGGCTTTTAGCGTACGAATTTTGATGTGTGCTTCATGAGAGCCCAAAAAGCATTGTTGGTAGTAGGAAGATAAGCCAAACGTGCTCGCTTCAAGCTTGGCGCAGAAAGGATATCCCGAAAGCGCGATCATAGGCCTGCAGCACGAAATTAGCTCCCAGTCAAATTGTGTGCTACCAAGATGGCCCTTAAATCAGCGTATAACCTGCAATAAGACTGATGTAGAGCCGAGACGGTCTCTCCTTTGGCCAGATTCTGGTGACTACGACGTTCAAAATGGCCAACACGGCAGTCTCCAAAGACAACACCAGTGCAGAGAATGATCGCTCCAGTTCCAACCTCGACATGGACCCTTACGCTGATGAATCAATTTTGGGAATTGGAAAGACGGTGCCCATAACACTTGCAGATCTTGCCAGTCTCGAAGATGTCTCTCGGGATCTCCGAAAAGACCCGGAAGCTCGAGCAGCGTTTCTTGCGACATTCACCGCCGACGAAGAAAAGGCTATTATGAACAAAGTTGACAGAAGATTCTTGTAAGCCTTTGGTCTTGGGTGGCGTGTAACTGCCAGGATGGGTAGGTAGCTCACTGTCAATAGCGTCCTCATAGGCATCATGTTCATGGTCAAGAATATCGACTTCGGAAACATCAGCATCATCAAGACCATGCAGGCTGGTTCGGATTCCAACATAATAACTGAGCTGAACATGACACCTGATGACTACAATTGGGTTGCTACCATTCAAGGAGTCAGTTCCCAAACCTCGGTCATCAATGCTCGGCTAATATGGATCTAACAGATTCCCTACATCATCTTCGAATTGCCCAGCAACCTCCTCCTCAAGTACATGACGCCTCATGCCTGGGAATCCCGCATATTTCTCACGTGGGGCATAGTCACGGCGTGTTGCGGCGCAGTGAACACCAAGTCACAGATACTAGCTCTGCGGTTTCTCGTAGGCATGTTCGAAGCTGGCATGTTCCCGGGAGTTATCACGACTCTCAGCTATTGGTACCGTACGGATGAAGTTGGTCGACCCCTGCTGTGGTACTTCGCCATCTCCAACCTCTCAAACATTGTGGGAAGTCTTGTTTGCTATGGGGCAAGCTTCATGAATGGGATGCAAAACCTGAGTGGCTGGAGATGGGCCTTCATTCTGGAGGGCGTCGCCACCGTCTTGTTTGCAGGCGTCATTTTCTGGGTGCTTCCAGATTTCCCGAAAAGCCCGAGAAGCAATTCCTGGCTCACTCCACGCGAACAGCAGTTTCTTGAGGCTAGACTCCCTTCTAGTGCCCCTGCAACAGCAGACAAGAGCTGGGATACGAGGGAGGCATGGATAGCCTTCAAAGCACCGACAACTTGGGCGTTCCTACTGGACCAGACGCTCATGAACCTCGCTACATATGCATTGAGCTGGTATCTACCAACGATCATAGCCAGCCTGGGGTTCGCCAAGTTGCCAAACAGTTTGCTTCTCAATATTCCACCCGCGGCTGCTGGTATTTTAGCCATGTTGATCTGCGTCCTGATCACATCTCGTGCGTGGGCACCACGGCCGCTAATGTGTATTTGCACCGTGCTCGGAACAATTGTCTGCTTCATTTTGTTCTTTTCTGTCTCTGGTAAAGCAGGGCTCTACGCCGCGTGCATCCTCTCCCAATTCTTCTCAAGCTCTTATTATGTGCCATACTGGTCATGGCGAACGTCAATTATGGCCGGCTCGACAGGTGCAAGCTTTGCCATCGGCTTGCAGAGTAGTGTTGCGCAGCTTGGCGCCGCGATCGGGCCGCAGTTCTTCCAGTCAAAGTGGGCACACAATCGGTACAGGAACAGCTTCTTCATAGGGTTTGGAATTACTTTGACTGCGTTATCAACTAATACTTGGACTTGGTGGTTGACAAAGAGAATCGAAAGAAGGGTGGTGGAGATCCGGAGGGATACGTTGAGAGCAAGGCGCGAAGGCAGAGCTTATGAGGGGCGAATTGACATTGACGTAGAAGAAGACAAGAAGATAAAGAGTCAGTCATGGTTTTAGAGGTAGTCTCATCCCTCACTTGGAATGTAACATCTCCATACTCCCAACTCGCCAATTTCGAATCTTAGTCGTTTGATTCACTTTCGATTATTCTCACGAGATAGTCCAAGGTATATTTGCTTCCTCGCTGGGTTGGTGTGCCCAAACGCAACCACCGTCTTCATAGCGAGTTGACTGTTGAAATATATCCCTACCGTAGCACAAAGGCACAGCAACCAGAAAAACATCTGAAAAGGCAGGTAGTGAGTGCTTCGGACACCACTACAACATACATGAGGGGGGCGCGAGTCGCCCTCTTCATTAGCCCCATAGGCTCTCCTTAGAGGTTTATCTGTAATCTATCCTCGACCTCGCAAATGTCTCCGTCGGAGGCATACGGCACATAACAAAGTGTGCCGGCAGGCGGTAGCCTGCTATACGAAAGTATGAAGACAGGTAGAAGTAGTAAATGGCATTTATAGCAGGTAAGGTGCGGTCAATGTCTTCTAGCCGTGCTTGTGCACTCCACTGTTCGCTCACCCTGTGCTTACACTGTAATACTTCTGTACCAATGGAAGTAGACTGATGCCTGTCCACCGCCCATCAAAAGATGGTTGAGCCCAGTCAAATAGGTCCATGACGCTGGCATTCTTGAGATATTCAGGAGTGTCTCCGTGCTTGCTGTACATTTCGTCCAAAGCGCTTTGCGCTTCAAGGCGCAGTGTCTGAGCATACTCCGCTTCTTTCTTCTGTACGTCCAATACCTCCGCCAGATGCCATTTGGCTCGGCTGACTGCGCCGGCGTGCCACCGCACCTTCTTAGATCTTGTGATGCAGTCTCGAAAGTATTTTCTGTCCTTGAGTATCAGTATATGAAGCAAGGCTGGCCAGAACTGTTGCTTACTCGGCTTCTGTAGCGTCATTGAGATGGTGAAATATAGCTCCCACCGTGTACAGACTCAGTAAGGTAACCTCTTGAAAAGCTCCGCAGACTCTTTTACGATTATCCAGTACCTTGAGATGCCGGTTGAGGGCCAGTTCGAGTTGACCCGCTTGTAACATGATGCATGCGACATCATATTGATACCACCAATATCTCGGGCTATCTTGACCATCGATCTTTTCCTTGATTGAAACACCTTGCTCCAATAACTCAATTGCCTCGTTGTAACGTCCCTGATACATGCGTACCAATGCCATATTGTGGTAGTATTTCCCATATTCAAAGGGAATGGCGTCGATTGTACCCCACTCCTGATACTTCCCTAAGCATTGATCAAAGATCTTTTCGGCCATGCTGAATCGGTCGCTCTGCAGGTAGCTAAGCGCGAGGTCGTTAAGAGAGTTGAAAAAAAGATGTTCGTTCTCCGAAAGTCCACTCGAATCGGCGGCGACCAGTTGCTGGCGAAGGATGATCTCTCGTATCTGACAAACTTCTTGTCTCCCTTTTAAGGTGTCTACCCTCCCGCTTAAGCCAACGAGCTCGAGAAGTCCATACTTCATGCAAAGTATATCTGCTCGAAGACGATCATCGTAATTTACCCCTAAAAGATCCAACACATTCTCCGCTGTCTCCAGAAGAAGGATACCGTCTTGAGTGATGGGATTCTGAGTTGCCCAAACATGAAATCCGGCGTTATACAAAACTCGAGCCAGTTCCAAAGACGATTCCATTGGCGTACCTGTCTTGAGAGATTCCCTAAACGCTTTACATAATACCAGAGCGTGAGGATTGGATAGTTGGAAAGCCGGGACCTGCGCCGTATTCGGAGTTTGTAGTGGTGAGGCCTTTGGCGAAGCTCTAGACACTATGGATAAGGTATGACTGAAAGCAATCGAGCGATTACCCAAGTCTTGATCCAATTTGAGCCTGAGTGCCATTTGAAGGCTGCGATGAATTGAGAAAACGGTATGTTCTGGGCCATTCTCATGCACCACATCAACCAGGCACCGTTTGCTGAGAGATCGGGGCATGTCCCATATTATCCTATTCAAAATGTCAACAGCCAGAATTTTGAACGATGCAAGCAAAAAAACGTCATTACCTATGCTTTTCTTCATCATCCAACAGGCAGTTCGCGGCGAGGTCAGTTTCCAGCCATGTTTGGGGGATGAAGTCCGGATTGAGATATGCCATGACATGTATCAACCTGCGCGCGTCTGCAGGCAGCTCATCCAAGGCAAGGTCCCATATGATACCAAGCCTTTTGTCATGTTTAGCAACCACACTATGTTCTTTCCAAATCTTATCCTGCCATCTGGTCTTGAAGAAGTCACGGAAAGAGCGCAGGCTATGTTTTGATTCGCTGATGTATCCACCCACGTGGGCAACAGCCAAAGGAAGCCCGCCTAACAGCTCGGAGACATCCTCCAGAACTAACTGATCATCATCCGACATATCCTTTGGATCATAATGAAGGCACTGGAGAAGAAGTTGCACGCTCTCTTCGATACTGAGAGATTTCAAAGCGATGGAGTGTCTTACGATGTGCTTGTGCTGTTCAAACTGAGAAGTCAGAACAATAGCTGACGGACGTGTCGAGGAGACGTGAACGGGTAGTAATCCTTCCACCGCATTGATAGTGTCCTTCTCAACGTTATCGAATATAATGAGCCAGGATTTGTCTTGTCCAATAATAGTTAGTGCCCAGAGACATAGAGGTTGGCAGAGATAAAAGAGGGAAGAAAAGTTGCAATGGGGTTGTGAAATCTATGCCAATTAGACAATACACACCGGTATTTTCCAGCCAGTCCTTAACGGAACTGGAAGGATTAGGGGCGCTGCTGGTCACGCCGATGAGTTTTGCGACTGAAGCGAATGATTCCGCTAGCCTCTCTGCCGTCTCGGCCCTAATCCACAGCCGATAGTCGTAGAATTTCTTGTATTGCGAGCTGTAGGCAAGGGCCGCCTGCGTCTTTCCCATTCCGCCCATTGCGTGAATGAGACATGAGCCAGGTTCTGAAAGTATTCCGTGAGAAGGGCGATAGAGACTTTCATGGAGTTCAGCTAGAAAGTCGGTGCGCCCCGTAAAATATGTTTGCATACGCGGCACGTTTGTTATGCAACTGCCTGAGATGTTGGCAGAATGAATGATTTGCTGGGGTTTTTCCTTGATTAACATCTCCCAGACCGCTAAATTCGCATGGTTCTTGAAGAGCTTGGTTCCCCTATCCCACCTTTTCAACATGAGTTTCAGCTTGCGGCGGGAACTTGAAGTGAAAAGATTCAAAAACACATGCGCTATGATTGGATCTAGAGTCAATGATATGCAAAGTGCTAGATGCATGGATGTTGCTCGGACTCACCGATTGCCCCTTTGCTCATGTACTTTATCGTGAGCAGGCAGAAATCCGTATACGTAGCATAGAGGTCTTGCAAATCAAACTTTAGCTGGTAATCGCTTGGGAAGAGATCGATGTAACGTGTGAAGACCGAGAAGCTCTCGTAGAACGTGTCTAAGTTCTCCAGGGTCTCTTCCATGTAATTAACATGGCGACAAATGCACTATTTGACATGGAATCATCGATTAACCTCTGATCATATCTTGAAAACTTGATCCAACATAAGCAGAGAAATGTACTCAAAGGATGTTTTCTCTCGATAGTCTAGATGCACGGGAGATCGTTTTGCATACCTCAATCACAGCCAGGAAGGCTGACCATATCGAGCTCGCGACAGCACTCTGCTGACTGGCAGCGCTTACAGCTATGTGGAATGATTTGATATGATCGAAATGAGGTTCCAATTTCCCGACCAGCCTTTGGAGAGAGGATCTCGAATATGTGTCGAATAGGCTCTGCAATGCTTTATGAAAGGATTTGAAGTCGCCTACGTTCAGCGTTTCTTCGAATTTCGATGCAGCCAGCTCCTGTCGGAGCCTGTTTAGATTGACTTTCCAGGGAGTCTCACTGGTCTCAATGACGGCGGTGCGTCCCATGGCACGTAGCATGAAGGAAGCGGTACAACTGTACACTAAATGGCACCAATAGTTGTTACTAATGATGATGCAGATAGTATGTGTGGTGGAGATGCAGTTTGGACGTCAGTCAGAATTCCATTTGAAAATCGCGGGTAGGTGGAAGCATTCGACGAGTCGAGGAGAGAGTGTGTGCCCAGATCCTCTCTGTTATTCAGAAACGTTAACGCCAGCAGCTGCATCATACTGTCACATTTTATCTTCTCCCGCAGGACGCATACGCATGGCAACGTAACAACGTACATTTCACTGTTGGCTGAGGCTTGGCAAGTTGTGTACATGGTGCTAAACCACATTGATTGAGCGTGTGAGCAACTCGGAAGACGGTGGTCAGAATCAGGCTGCACCTTTCCAGGATCACCGAAGAAAGGGCACCTACTTTCGGGCATTGTGCATTCATGGATGACGACGCTAACCTTGGTCGGCTAACCTGTCTGTAGCCTGGCGATATTCCTGCACCTCCAGGAATCAGCGTCCCAGTATATTCGTACACCGACGTGCTTGTTCTCTGGTGGTGCTGATCAGCTCTGGGTTAGGTCGATCATATGACAATAGCTGAGCCAATGACAGCAAAGTAACTTATCGAATAGTTCGAGAATCCCTGACATTGTCGTGCCGCTGGCCCTCACGGACGCGCCAATATGCCAAAGTGAGGCGCAAGACTGGGATCTTGGAACCAATCACAGACGCAGGGCGATTTGTTGAAAACTAGAACGTCAAGCCTGCAGCTCCCTTGCACATACGAAGCTGCATCCCCCTCGGCTGAATTCCTGTCGCCAGGTAAGCCGAAATCTCCTTTGAAGCCGAGAGTTTGTAATTTAGCGCGGGGTTTCAACGATTTCGTCGCATAATGTTATCGTCTGAAAATCGGGATTTCGATCAATTGAATCTCGCGAATTTTAGGTCGATTACCTTCTTAAGTAAGCCAGACAAAGACAGCGCTAACTTACACTCTCGGCTTCAAACGGATGGGCCTGCTTAGTATTTCTCCTTTCATCTTATCACCTTAGCCGTGCGATTCGGTGTCCCGGAGCTCCCCCAAGATTCGGGAGCCTGAGGCAAATCATCACCTCCGTTACACTCTGTTTCTCCAAAACGTTGGCATTTTGGAAGCAAAGATTTTCAACTTATCGAGTACCTTTCCGATCACCATTATCCTTGGCTTATACAAAGGCTAGCTCATGAAGGCCCAGTGTCCACGTGGCTAACCATTGAACACCATAATGTAATCAAATTTTCGTATCATGGGCTCTGCGCAAATCTCTTCTGTGGGCTCAAGGCCTCTTACTTTTTGAGGATAACTAAATGTGACTTTGTGACTAACTCAAGCCCCAGGAAGCACGGTCAATCTGACGTGGCGCTTCTCAAACGCCTCGAAGCCACTGGCCCTGTCATCGAAAAGATTCGTCAGATCTCTGGCAATGCTGGAATATCTCTCGGTATCCTTCATAGAGGGAGGGTTCTTTACCGCGCGAATTACGGGTATCGCGACGTGGAGGCTAGGCTGAAACCCACCTCAGATACCGTTTTCCCCATTGCCTCCATGTCCAAGGCGCTGATTGCGTCAGCATTTGCAAGACTTGTTGACGAAGGCGACTTCGAATGGGACACGAAGCTTTCTAGCTTAGTACCAGAGTACAGTGCCCCAAGCGATGCGATCAAGTGCCCAGAGTTGGTCACGGAGGCCAATGTTGTAGACCTGCTGGCGCACCGCCTTGGTCTCGCACGAGGAGACAGCTACTGGCTACAAAAAAACCAGCAGGTGTTAGTCGATAGATCTGAGACCGCCAATATGCTCGGCTCTTTGCAACCCTTGTCGTCATTTAGGAAAAAGTTCATGTATTCGAACTGGGGATACGGGCTGGCGGGTGAGATTCTGGAGAACATCACCGGTATGAACATGGAAGAATACTTTCAGAAGAACGTGTTCAAGCCTCTCGGTATGCTTCACAGCACAATGGCGGTTCCTGACGAAGACAAATATGCAAAGGCTTACATGGCATTGAGCAACGCTACACCTTGGGAAATACCCCCAACAGGCTATGAAGCAGGGAAGTCTCGAGCGGGTGCGGGTGCGTGTAAAAGCTCAATCAACGACCTGCTCGTCCTCTACGAAGCTTGGATGGACTCAGCTGCAGACCAAGAACATCGCAAGAGCACAAGCACGGTTCGGTCACCTTTCTACAGAATCGCCGACACCTGGACGTCAAAAATAAAAATAAATGATGGAACAGGGTATGGGCTTGGGTGGTGTCTTACTGAACTTCCGAAAGTAGTTGGGTTGCTCGGCGTCAATGAATACGAGTGCCCTAACCTTCCCGTTCTCGCAAGAGGCACTCAGCCGCAGCGCTTGATTTACCATCAAGGTTCAGTGTGCGGCGCGCTCAGCGCTGTTTACTTACTCCCAGAGACACGCTCAGCTGTTGTGGTTCTTGGTAACTCATTCGACCTGTGCGATACCCCAGATTGGATCAGCCAGCTTCTAATTGAGACTCTTCTCGACGTTTCGGATCCAAACGACTTTGTTGCACTCGCTCAACAAACATCCGCCAACGCCGTGTCTCATCACCGCCTGACAAATCAAAATCTGGATAGAGAGAGAATACCAGGAACTAAGCCAAGACCACTTGAAGAATATTGCGGAAGGTTTTACAACTCACTCGGCAATTTCTTTCTCGAAATCACCGTTCATGGAGCCGGCTTACGCATGTCATCGCAAGGGTTTGAGAATACGTCATATCTACTTGAGCACTACCATCACGACGTCTTTGCATGGCCATGTGATAGGGATGCGGAATGCAAGGAGGCTGTTTTCCCACGATGGACTATTGGCTTCCATAAAGTTGCCTTCCAATCGGGAATTGATGGAAAGATTACTATGTGTAACTGGCAGCTTGACAAAGACGTAACTGAAGGGGACACATTCGTGAGACGGTGACGCAAGGTCAACAACACCATCTTGGGACGCGAGGTAGATCAGTCGTGGAAGAAGGCTCATGAGACCATTTCTTCATCGCCAGTCACAGTGTTAAATTAGTACCTATTCTGGGTGATTCAGCTCAACTTATCTGTCAATGTTTCATAGGAAAATAAACTTAAAGGTAGCTTCACAAATCATAGTTGAATCTCATCTCCTACTTTAAGGAATTAAGGTAGCTTGTTGTTGATACGCGGGTTGCAATGCCGACGTCATTGATGCCGCCCAGTGTCAATCACCGTCTGAGCATGACTTGCGAAGTTGGGTAACAAAGATAAGGCAATGATGTGTGATGTGAACTAGCCGAGTCTTACCTTCAACCACTTGCGTACAGTCTACTCCCACTAACATTTAGCAGCATTGAGTACTTTACGATACATCGGTCCCGGTGCAGGTAATGTTATGGTGTGGAAAGCACAAAGCCTCGCCTGAAAGAGCGAATCAAGGAGGGTGAAGCACAGTTGTGCTCTACTGGGCGACACCACCAGAGGGTGGGAAGAGCACATTAGTGCTTATTGTGAAAAGGCGCGCGGCGTACGTGTCACAAATTGTCGGAGGGCACATGAGTGAAAAGAGCACAGGTGTGCTTGTTCTGTTAGGCATACTGACTGGGATTAGGCGAGACTCCGCCACCTCCCCCGGTCTAGAAAGCCTTGCGTGCCGCGTGACAACACATTCGTGTCGTTACCTTGAGCACAATTGTGCCCCTCCACTCGACCGTCACGCGGGCTGATCAGTAACAGCACAAATGTGCTCATCCTGCCACGCACCATCGACTAGTTCCAAGATCGTCCGTAGAAGTAGTACGATACGCGTGCTGATTGGAAACAGCACATTTGTGCGTTTTCCTCAGCCATGGTAGTGCTCCTTCCAGTAGGGAAGCAAAACGTGCCAGCCAGGGTCTGATTTGGTCGGCTGTCACCATGAGGAGTACAGCGTGTTTCTTAATCTTAGATTCGTAAGCCTTGGTTTCTGAGTTTAACCGGTTTACTCTGCTTCATGCTGCACATGACTGTTTTCTGTCTCAAAAAAGAGGTAAAGGTAGGGAGTGGGGATTGAGAACTCCTATGGATTGTGCTGTAGATCAATGTCACTGTAGACAGTAGGGGACCATGTGCGAGCGAAATCTGGTTGAACGAGAATGGTTCTGTCAGGGCACTCGAACGCATTGGAAGGGAGCATGATTGAACGAAAAATAAAAATTTCGGATTTGATTCAATACAAGCAGCGAAAAAGATGTCTAGCGGTGATTTCAGCTTGATCGGTAGAGCTTTTCGCACACCGGCATCTCAATTAAAGACTCGGCCGACGTGCCCAGTTACATCGCCAGATATCCGTTATCCACTTCCGATGGCTCAATGCTATCAACGACTCCCCACCCTACCTCGATGGACCTACAATGACAGAAGGACAGTAAAACGACCAGGAAGCTGTTCGCCCACATTTTGACGTCAGCGCGAGCTGAGAATGGTAGATCGTTTAGATCTACTACCCTCAACCTCGCATTTCAGCTCCTGCTAACTAGTTTGTCTCAGGTGCATGGCTAAATATCAGAGCGCGGACCTCGATGCTCTTGCGAGGCTTTGCATCTAACGGTGCGAAAGGATGACGGAACGAGACATGAGGGCATCCTGGAACTCATGTTAGCTTATCAGTTGAGAATTTGGGATCTGAAAAGTCTCACGGCGTGCTTTGATGTCAGAGTCAGAGTCGAAATTTTTGATTAGCAACACTTCTTCTGGACGTTGCTCGCTGAGGTAGAACCACTTATGCCCTTCGCGGTGATGAGCATACAGATTGGAACCCTTGAACTTTCTTCGCACATGGTCGCATTCTACAAGATCCTCGTCGAGAATTGAGCTGGAATCACAACAAGCCAGGTGATAATCTTGGACAGGACTTTCGATTGGTCGCCAGACACTAGATCGATCTTATCAGTTTGGTTCGAAAGGAAGGTGGCTGTTTGAACTTACTTGATGAGTCTTACCCTCCCTTGTAACAAGAGTGGTGCATCTTCTGGTAGGTGTAGCAGCACTCGGTGAAGGACACCTTCTGCGCTTTGATCTGAAAGAAGGTCGTCAGTTTCCGACTTCGGACTAGCTTAGGTATACAATGATCGATTGATCATTATATTGCCTTCTTAGGGTTATTTGGCTTGTGTATTGCGACTCACCGATGTGAACTGCTGGCGAAGGTCGGAGCCATGTGGCCAAGTCGTTCATGTCAAGTTCGTAATTCTGTCTCTCCCGAGGTACGCCAGCATCGCGCAACTGAAATACAAAATCAGCTCAAACGTGAGGACGGAAAGGCTGCTGGTGCTTAGGTACCCTCCAATCAAAAATGAAGACCCTATCAATATTGCTCCCCAAACCATTCAGGAGCTTCTCAATCTCAGGTAAGTAATTGTCCTCGATCAAACGCCTGTCTCCGAAAGACTGTGGATCCAATTTGCTGGGCGACGTCTGTACTTGGAACCCATTTGAGTCCAATGAGAATTCGTCGACCCGCTCTCGGATGTCGACGAACGTTTGCGTTTTCTTCTCAAACGCAAGATTAGTGGAACGAGCATCTGGGTCGGTTTCACAGATCGGGACGAAGAGCTGGAACGGCTTTTCTCTTTGGTACAGCGGAAGTCTCTGGAGATAGTCAACCTCGGCTTCAACAGTTCCGCAGGCCATTTTCGCTAGCGTAATCTGAACAAGAAAAGAAAAGTGAAGCTGCTGCGGGGAAAGATTGGGGTAATTGTGTTGCCAAATGTTTGTAAGACGAGAATGGGAACATAGGTGGCTACTTATACTTATCATGCACATCGACCTGGTACCTGACGGTACTTCGCATGCACTCCATCCTAGGGCAGTCGGGTACCTCTGCCTTTCATTTTGTCTTCCAAACACCACACCGAGTCATCTTGCGCTGGTTTGGCCCGGCTGTGCCATGATGTTTCGAATGGGCATTGCATAAATATCTGTCCTGCGTGCTGCATTTGAGGAGAAAGATCGGCCATGATGAGCAGCGGCTTTCTGATCTTGCCATATGTTTGGTACTGTTTCCGGTCTCACTATTTATTATCAAACCATGACCCAATTTGCCAAGTATGGCAAAGAGGCAAGGCCTAAAACTGAAGCGAGGTTGACACTTCGAACGACCATGACATCCATACCTACCCCAAACCCAAAGCAGCTTTCTCAGGTCCGCGATACCTGTCATGAAATGAAACTCGAAAAACCTGGGCTTATTGACAAGAAAGATGCTCCTCGCCATCCAGATTCAGAAAGTCCGTTTTGCCATAACGAAAGCGCCAAGAATAGCACAACTGCTTTGCCGCCATGGGCGCTCGCTGCCGCGACGACTATCAAACACCTCTCCCAGCCGTGGAAGCTTCGCTATGGAAATGATCCTGATGACCCCAACTTCGCCGCCGAGAGAGACACGATACGATTTTATGACCCAGGCATGAAGGTCTGTTATAGCGAGGGCTCAATGGCTGCATAGCACGAACCAATAAGGTATGCTTAGGGTCGCCGCCGTATCCCAAGCATTGTCAAACCTCGCGGGAAGCTTACATTTCAATCGTATCATAGAGACATCCCTTTTTCCCCTTGTCTTTTTTTGTCGCAGGAACAACCACGACCTACGGCTGAAGAATTACAACAACATCTGGCGGGGCCCCGGCTAGTCATGTGCCTAGGTAGTTTATCACATCATACATTAATCTTCGGTAAAGAAGAAAAACGTTCTTGATATTGCATTATGGGCGAGTATTTCATGCTCTATCATACCTTACGGATCCGACATGCTTACTGAAGAAATCTACAAATGGATGAGCATTTGGGTCCAACTTCGATGTAGCTGTGTAGATAGATTGATCGCAAGACATCAAATTGCCATAGAAGGCCCTTCTCATGTACCTCTTGTCTAAGTACTCACGATCTCTAGTTCTCATTGAAAGAGTCAAGAAGTCCATACCAACTTAACCCATCACCAGACACTGTTGGCCTCTGGGATCTCCAAAATGACTACACTGGGAATCCCTGTCTCTGGTCTTGTGCACCTGACCCATCGCCTACAAGATGAGCGTAAGGATCGTTGTGTGGAAAACTCCACAAGGCAGCAATTCGGATCCGGGGCTTTTGTGGGCCGCATGTCCACCAAGTACAGTGTACACCAGGCACGGCGATGCGGAAGTACAAATACCTAGGCAGCCCCCTCACCCTGCTGCAATAAGACGTTAGCCTAGCACCGCTTAGGTGTACACCTTGCAGGGGGGTCTAAAAAGCAGGCAGGGGGCTGTGGCAGTGCCAGAAGAATATATCTTCCAGGCTATACAAGCATAACTTTCCCCTCATAGTCCACTCTACTATATCTAAACTAGCCTAAACTATACCTATATCTAAATAAAATAAAAGCTATATTATAGTAAAATATAATTATAATAGATATTAATAATAGAGTTATATTATCTTAGGTATATACTATATATATACTATAACTAATAGCTTATAAGAAAATACTTATTACCTCTTCTTTTCTATATAATAGAGATATATTATATATATATAGAACTTATTCTTAATATATATTATTCTTAAGCTAAATATCTCTAATATCTTAACTTTATTCTTTTTAAGAATCTATATATAATAGACTCTCTATTAACCCTAATTAATCTTATTAGCCTTTTAGCTATATTTATAAATAATAATCTATTTTTTAACCTTAATATTTTTTCTACTTTAGATAATACTAAGTAATAGGAAGAAAAATAGAGATAACTTAAGTAGAATAATCTTATTATAAGCTTAACTTATTATATTACTTACTAGCTTAATACTTAAACTTATTAATATAATAATTTATCTAAAGATAATATATAGGATAAAAGGGGTATATTTTATAAAATAGGCTTAACTAAGGTAAGTTTCTTCTTAATTTATGCTACCTATATACTTTATATATACTAAGTATATATATAGGATATAGTTAGGACTTAGGGTATTTTTATAACTTAAGGTAGAAGCTATTAAGTTCCTATATATACTATATATAACTATCTTATTACTTTAGTATATCTTAAGACTTATCCTAATAGAGTCCTTTACTATATTTCTTATAATATCTAGGATAGAAACCTTTTATATTCTTATATATAGAAGCTTATTCTAGATATTACTTAAACTATTTAGTATTTAAACTATAAGAACTCTAAGATTATAAAGAGTTTATACTTAATTTTAGGGTAAGTTTAGTCTCTATATATACTAAATATATATTTATACTATTTTAAACTTAAGAAAGATATAAATTAGGTTTAGTATTAGTCTTATTAGTATAGTAGTATTAAGTATTATAAGTTTATATACCTTCTAGTTATAACTCTAAGTATAATATAAAATAAGGGGGACTTTATTAAAGCGTTATAGGAACTATATATTATAAAGGGTACTTATAAAGCTTCTAAATTAATTATAGATAAGTTAATTAAATATATATAAGAGTTAGTATTTACCTTCTATATATGCTACATATATGCTAATAATATAGCTAGCTTTTATATAGCTTTTTAGTATAAATAGTAGAGGTATCCTAATAGCTTCTATATTTAGAAGCTATAGTTTTTATTTTAGAAACCTAAAAGGACTTACTAATACTAGATATTTTAGATATTTAAATAGTATAGTATAAGTATTATCTCTATACTTTTTTAGTATAAGCTAAGTATATATACGTTATAGGTTTTTTATATTAGTTACTTAAAGCTAAGTTTTTTAGAGCTATAGCATTTTACTTATAGTATACCTATTAGGTAAAGTAAAGTTAATATTAAGTATCTTTACAGTATAATTAAGATAGGTAGCTAGTATAAAGTTAGGATAGATTATATATATATTAGAAATATAGAGGTAAGCTATTAAAGTTATAATAAGTAATAAATATAAGGTATTATCTATATATACTTATTATATACTAAGTTTCTCTTACTCTTAAAGTAATAATAAGATAAACATATTACTATATAGAGTTAAGCTTAACTTCTATATACCTCTTAACCTTACTAAATTTCTATTTATCTTTCTCCTTACATACAGCTTACATATATATATTCTACTTCCTCTTTTATAGCTACTTTTATACCTTATAAATAAAGTAGTTCTTAACTTCTTAAATAAGCTTAATATTACTACTCTTTCTATATATATATCTCTTATATCTCTAGTATATACTTAATATAAGCTAACTTTATTTATAAGTAGGCTCTTTCTCTATTTAGGTATATACTAGATTTATAACTAATTTAAAGTTAACTTACTTTAAGTAATAAGTATAATATTTAATAATAAGGATAAAGTAGCTATCCTCTTATAGAGGGCTTATCTTCTATAGTTTCTAGCTAGAAACTTATATATAAGTTAGTTTATCCCTTATATATATTATATATAGGCTAACTATATATAAAGGTTTTATATAAGTTTGCTTTTAATAAAGTAAAGCTTACGTAAGAGTAATAGATTTATGAGGTTTAATAGCTTCTAAGTAGGGATTTCTATATTATCTATATAGTATAAGTATATATATATATATTTCAGAAAGTATAATATCTTAAGGTTAATATATTATTTAAGATAGTATAAAGAGATATAAACCTGTTTAAGGTTTATAGGTAGTAAGAAAGGTTATAGCATATATACTATATATATACTATATATATAATATACTTACTAACTTTATACTCTATAGATCTTAAGTTATATGCTTACGTCTAGATGAATATAGACTTATAAGAGGGCTATGCTATTCTCTTTAAGCGTATTTTTGCTTAAATTAAGGTAATTTTTAGCCTTTTAGTTTAATAGGTATATATATACCTTATAACTTATAATATAGTATATACTATTATAATTAATATAGATATAAAGTAGGCTTATAGTAAGTATATACTTTATAGATATATTATATATACTAACGTTATACTAGTATTAAGCTTTAGTAATTACTTATATAAGTAAGACTTATTATAGACTGCTAAAGAGTATTTATAGTATTTACTTATATTCTATAAAGTATATATTCTCTGAAACTAGCGAAAGAGGTATTTAGACTATCTTGCTACTTTAGAGCTATTTAGGCTTTAGGAAGTAAAGGATAAATAAGAATATCTTTAGTATATATAGAGTATATGTGAGACTTAGCCTAATGTTAGGTCTTAGTTTACTAGGAAGAAGAAGGGATAGATTATAGTTGCTCTTATTTAATCCTTTAGTAAAATACTAGCTTAGTAGTAGACCTTTATATAGAAGTATACTAACCTTATAGAGTTAAGCTATACTTAAGATAACTTTACTACTAGTTAAAGTTAGCTTTTACTTTAAGTTATGTTAAGGTAAGTATATCTTTTATTAATATACTATATATGCTAAGGTAGGCTTAGGATTAAGCGTGTTATGTTTTAGGCTATCTCTTAGTAGTAGCTATATTTAGGTTAAAGCTTATATATATAGAGGGATAACTTAAGGTTAGCATGTATTATAAAAAGCTTTTAGTAAATATGTTAATATTAATAATAGTATGTATAGCGCTATGAAAAATACCTATATATCCCTTATAACTTATTTAACCTTTTAGACTTATTAACGCTAAGTTTAGCACTTAGGTTAAATATATAGAATATAATCTTAGTTTAGGAATTATCTAAGTAGAGTATATAGTTAGTATATACTCTACTTAAGTATAATATACCCTTTTTATTATTACTATTTGCTCTCTATTTATATTAATATTAGGTTAGAGATATATAAGATTTAAATATAGAATAAGTAGACTAAGAGCTTCTTTAACTTAAGTAAAAGGTTTATGAACTTTAAGCCTAGAAGTATAAATATGAACTTTAAGAAGAGATTATTTAACTTAAGTAGGAACTAAGTGATAGAAAGGATTTATAGGATAGTTTATATATATATAGAGTTATAAAGAAATAGTAAGAAAAACCTTATATTAATTAAGTATTATAATAAATTATATATATATAGAGTATATACTAATTATAGTATCTTAGCTAGAAAGAGAAGTATTCTGCTACTTTATATATATATATATTATATATATATATAGTATATTAAAAGCTAAAGCTAATAAAAGATCTATAGTTTTTAGAACTATTATACGTATTATTTATATATATCTTCTATATATACTTAAGCTTAATCTTCTTTATTATTATTATTTTTTTTAATAAGTTATACTTATTATTCTCCCTACTCTTTAGTAAGCTAGTCTAAGGATATAGTTAGTATATATAGCATATATATTAAGATTAAGCAAAATATATATTATAATAAGAGTATGAGGAAGTAGTAGTAGTAGCTAAGTTATTGCTCTTACTTAGCATATAGTTAGTATATATATAGGATAAGTAGAGTATAAAATATACCTTTAGTAGCCTTCTTACTAGTAATATAAGCTTTTAGATTAAAGTTAGCTTTTATTATAGATAAGTATAGTATATATAGAGCATACTCTTATTAGGGGTCTACTAGAGAGGGGAGGGGGGTATAAGCTTATATATATAAGTAGTACTAGCTTATATATAGTGTTAGTATATATAGAAGTGAAGTATAGTATAAGATAAGGTTATATCTTATGCTTACTACTAAAAGGAGTTCTAGTTATAATACTAAGGTAAGTAGTATGCTATAAGATTATTAGTATGTTCTCTATATATATAAAGCTTATTCTTAATTCCTCTATTATTATTTTATAATTATAGTTTAAGTTATATATTATATTAGGTAAGGGTAAGTATAATTTATACTTAGTATATACCCCCTCTATAACTTAAACTACTTTTAAACTTAAGTTAGTATAAAAGTTTAAAGATAATTTTGAGGAATAAGTAAAGAGCTTACTAAAATAAAACTTACTCCCTCTTTACCTATAGTATAGAATAGTTACTATAAGCTAAGAGAGTATAGTTAGTATATATAAAGTATATAGTAAATATATAATAAGTATATAGTATCCTTTAGTTATATATATATATAACTTATATAGTAGAAGTATAATCTATAAGTCTTATAGAAAGCTAGATTAATATAGCTATATTAGATATTAGTAATATATATATATAGGTAATATAAAGGATAAACTTATATAAAGGCTTCTATCTAGTTAGTAAGGTAGCTAATAGAGCTATCCTTAAGGCTATAGCTAGATAATATATTAGTATAGTATATATAGAGAAACTAAGGAGTATATACTTAAGCTTTTATATAAAGATAGTATTACGCTAGGTATTAAAGTATATAAAGAGGCGTAAAGTATTATATAAAGTTAGTATATACTAGGTATATACTAAGAAGTAATATACTTTATACTTATAATAACTTCTAAGCTACTTAAGTTAATATAAGTTAGGTTAGTAACTATATAGAGTTAGTATATATATAGTATAAGCTAGAAAAAGAAGGATATATTTATATTAAAGTACTACTAGTAATTATAGTAGCGTTACTATAAGAGTTAAGTTAGAAAGTACTTAATATATATATAGAATATCTTAAATATATAGCTAGCTAAGAGCAAAAAACTATACTATATATATAGCTACTATTAATATTAACTATATAGCTAGGATATTATTAGTATATATAGGGAGGTAGTATAGTAGATATTAAACTTATATATAGCTATTTATGCTAGAGAGGTGCTTAGTAGGGTTAGAGGTAGCTATTAGATATATTTAGTATATGCTAAACTTATAGAGGATAATTTAAAATATATTAGTATTTATAGCTAAGGTGATATTAATAAGGTTAGCTTAGGATATATTAACTTAAATCTAGGTATATATATAAAGTATACTAAAACCTACTATTAGGCTAGAAGTTAGAGTTATTATTAATAATTAGACCTAAAATATATTAGTTTTATAATAGTTTTAATATAAGCCCTATATATACTAAGTATATTATAGAAATAGCTAAACTAGGGGTATAGATTAACTATATTATTAATATTAGTGTTAATAAATTCCTAGATAAATATCTAGGATATTATTAGTATATGCTGAATTGATGCTAAAAAGGGTGCTTTTTATACTTTTATATTAGTTGTAATTATTATAATATACTTAGGGGAGGAAAAGAAAAAAGCAAGCTTAAGTAGAAGAGATATAAGGTATATACTAAGTATAAGCTATACGCAGCTAAGGTAGGAACTAAGGCTATACTTATTTCTAAGGTAATATATGGCTTACTTATATAGAGGCTCTACTTATATAGCTATATACCTATAGGAAAAAAAAATTACTATGTAGGTAAGTATAAAGTGTGTATAACGTGGAGGATCTATTTTTCTGGTATGGCTATACCTTTGTGGGTCCTTTTTAGACCCCCCTGCGAGCAGCACTCTGGCACCGCTTCGGCAGGCAATTGGCGGCGTGCCTAGTACATTGCTTCAACGAACCCTGATGTCGTTAAGTTTTTACGATGCACGCAAGGTAGACCACCATCGCACTGGATTCCAAGGCTTAAAATATCTTGCAACCTATGCATATCAGCAGTCTGAAAGTTTCGAAGGTTCGTGTTTGTTGTCATATTCCATTTACCGAACCATAACGCTGTACACTGGGAAGCTCTTGCAATAAATTGTGCTGAGCTTGCCAGGTGGCTGACGCCTGCTTCGGCTGGCTGCCGGCTGGCAGGACGCCGGGCGCCCTTGTCAGCCTCTCCCGCCTTGTGGCCTGTGCAGCTGTGCAGGGTATTCCTAGCTCCTACACATACACATTCGTCACGTTACGGCGCGCTCGTCGGACATTTCCGAGCAAGGCATCGCTCGCTCGCTCGAGCTGAAGACACTCGACGGCTGCTAGCACTTCTATCAAAGCGAGTACAATGCTTTTCACGCCCCGCGAAACCGAGATGGCTTTCGCGATACCACGGGAGGTTGGCCGACCACGAGGCAGAAATCCACCTCGTGGTAGTTCACCAGGGGACGTCGACCAAGTGGACGCCGATTCGCTAGACCTGATCACAGCTAAGAGGCTGTTCGTGTCCCCGAAAACTCGGTATGAGTTTGGGAAACCATTCGGACATGCTGTTAGAGCTTGTGTCAATCAACACTTCGCAAGTGAAATGAGTGGCGACGTTGTCGACGTTGACCGAGGACACTCTTGCTTTCTGCAAAACGCGGTGGCTTCAGTTATCTCACCCCTTCAATTACAGATGAAGAAATATCTCTGGTGGGTGACTCATGGCCCAAAGGAAATGGGCATGTTCTTATTTTGCTGACTTCTTGAAAGGCCCGGCCAATGCGACGGTGTCTGGAACGAAGCACCCAAAAACGACCACACGCATGAATCAGTAGATGATCTCAAGCAGAGCACGGGTGTCAATACTTTGGCTGTCGCTGAGCCACTAACGCCTCACATCGCACCACAACACAAAAACCAGCCCATTAATAACCAGCTTCCATCCAGACGTACGATTGTGTGTTTATCAAGAGCTGGGAACAGCAACCAAGGTGACTCTAAGATACGTTTTGGGGTTCAAGACACAAATCAGAGAATCAAAACCTTGAAGATACGTGTAAACTTGCCTTGTCGAACTTCTGCACATATGTCTTCAGGGACGCGAAGTGCAGGGCCATTGCCGCAAGGTCCCGCAATGTGGCCGAATGACGCAGAGGTGACTCGAGGCCGAGGGCGGCACACTCCATTGGAACCGGTTGAAAAGCGAGGTGGATTGTACGTAACCTCGCCGAGTGACCAATCTCGAGAAGATTTGGGGCGGGCATACCATTCGGCAACTGAGACGACAGAATCCGAGCATGCCTCGGTGGCCAATCCTCTTGAACAACCGCCTGTGATCACGGACCATCCAGTTCTGTCCCGCATCACGCAAACCATGCTGCGTGTCTTCCTTCGGAACTTCGATGCTTGGAGGGGTCGTCCAGTCGGCTCAACCAGTGGAACTACAAGCTCCTCTGCTACGACGGGACTGAGTAGTGTTTCATCACGGAAACGAGCCAGAGGCCAACCCCACCGACGCAATTTAGCGAACGACGACGGAGAGGACAACCTGGAGGACGACGGAGATGTTGAAGATGTCGGTAGCCGCAAACGGTCACAACCCGACCCTCCTAATTTGACCCTGGCCTGCCCGTTTTTCAAGAAGGATAGACGGGCCCACGGAAGCTGTTGCGGCAAGAAACTTACTCGTATCCGTGACGTCAAGCAGCATTTGAAGAGGAGGCATTACATGCCTATTTATTGCCCTATTTGCAACTTGACTTTCACCGATGAGATGGCGAGAGACAGCCATACAATCGAGAGAAGTTGCGAGATGGGGCAATTCCCACGGCCGGAAGGGATTAACTTGCGACAGCAAAGCGAGCTTGGAAGAAGAGCTTCTAGGCAGCTTTCCGAAGAGGCGCAGTGGTATGCCATCTTTCAGATACTCTTTCCTGACGTCCCATTGCCGGCCTCGGCATACATTGATACCAGTCTTTTGGACAGCGCCAGCGACTATCAAGAGTTTGTGGAGGCCAAAGGGCCTGAAATTATATACCAATTCCTGGAGTCCAGAGGCGCTTTGAAATGGAGCGTCCCTCAAGGCATCGATGTCGAGGCGTTCCAACGACAGATGTTGGCGGAAGGCTTGGAGGCCATCTCAGAAGCGTGGTCTCGGGGAGGAGTGCCGGCCACCGCGGGCAGGTCTGGCGCAAGGTCTGCGATACTTGGTGACAGCGAACCGGTGGATATGTTGGATTCGGGAGGGGTGTCGCTGGGTGCGGACACAGAAACCTTGAGATCTTCTGAGCGCTTCTGGGCCCAACTTCCGACCATCAGTGTATCAGATGAACATGCCGATCAAGAATTTCATGCAGATGAGCCACTGTATGAGTCTGGGCCATTCCCAAGTATTTAGATTGATGTTTCCCTTATGGGGTTCAGTTGTTATTCAGCAATATACCCAATAGCCTACAGAACCAGTGACAACATAACATGAGAGGAGCCCAATTTTAGACAGAAAGAAGGCATGGACTGAAGATGGTTGGTTCCGCATGTAGGAGTATATGTGGATGTGGGTGGTTCCAAACTTCCAAAGACTATGTACTGACTCAACGACAAGCACTCAGCGAGGGTCCAGCAGTCGCGCGGGGAATAAAAAGTATCTCCGTCAACCGAAAGGCACTTCCACCTAAGAAAAGAGCTATCGTTTATTGTCCACCAGCAAACGAAGTTCCAGCCTGGATGTTAGCGCCACTTATAATGCCCAGGCCGTATGTATTCCTCCTTTGCCAGCGTGGATGTTTGCTGCAGTGGCGAGCTATCAACACCCCTCCCAGCGCGGGAAGGCTCGTTACGAATCAGAATCTGACGATCTCAACTTTGCAGCTGAAAAAGACACCGCCGTTCCTTTTGACTCGCGTTTTAAGGTCCGCTATAGTGGGATGTCAATGGCTGTGTAGCCATTTACATATACTGAGGCTTTACGCATTTTTTTGTCGCTGGAATTGTGTGAATTACGTGTCATGGCTTGAAAATAGCATGGACAGAGTGCCGTTCAACTGCGCTCTAGCGTGCGAAGTTATTTAATGCACGGGTGGCACAACCGTTCTCCAGGCTAAGATAACTCTCAACGACCTACAAACAGGTGCGCATAGGCTGTAATTCGTTTGCAATTCTCTACATCTCCTTTAGTTAGAAAACATACAGATTACATTTACCAGCATGGCTAATCCCCTTCACTACCCCAGTAGCCACAACATTTAATCTTCTCAATATAACCGTCAGTCATGTTTATTATACGCAATGTCAAAAGACTCAAATGCACGAGAAGGAGAATTCACTACTCAGTTGAACCTTTAATAAAGCTCTCGTCAATAAGTAATTCCATATCGCGTTCATCAATACTGAGAACGTCCAGCCCGAAGAGATCCTCCTCCTAATTAATACATTATCGTAGGTAACTGCTGATTGGATATTCGTCATTGGCTTTGATGGATGCGAGGAGAGACGTGAGAATCAACCGTGGCACCAACCCACAAATCAAATCGCCGGTGAGGCCGACTCGAGCATCTATGTCGATTTCGACTACAAGTTCAGTAATTTCAGCAACAGAGTCTATTATTGCTGTAATAGAAGATGCGGCTTCTCTCACTCAGAGATTTAAGAACTGTGAGTAGCCTCCTATAGAGACATGTTATGCTAATACTACAACCAATCCATAGATGCCTCATCCGCAAATGGGCCTAAGATAGTGATGACCAGAAGGGATCATGCAGCAAATACTTCACTTTGAAGCTCCAAGTGCATAGACCGAGGTAGCGTTTTAGAACACTGTGCGATACAACCACGATCATGCATATGTAAGGTCCTTTTGATGGACCATGTGATGACCATGCATATGACAACTATGACGCCTAGATCCGATTAGGAAGTTCATATGCAAGCGCTAGTCTCCGCAACGTTTTCTATTTGCTCACTGTGCGTCTGCCCCCAATCAAGAATCAGTAGGTCAGAGGTGGCGGCTGTGATAATCTGTGATCCGTTTGGTGGCGGATATCACACGTCAGCACAGGTGGCTGAGTCTCGGACGAAAATGGACTGCAGTGAGCCCACCTCATGAATCTTTGCCAATCGTTGGTTGGTAAGTAGTAACCGATCTTGATAAACCGGCATTGAACATTGCGTCTGCCAGCCTGCTTGGCGTTGTTGCCCTGTCTGTTAGCAGGCGCGGGCCGCGCGTACACATTTCACTACGCGTTTTGCCCATCCTCTGGAACATGTTACGGTAATTTGGAACGGATGAAATTACGTTTCATTCCAACACCCAAAGGGAACTTCAAGCCACAGGCGGCCTCTGTCAGATGTACACGCACAGAACGTCCACGGATAAGTAAAGTTTAAGGGCCACGGCCTGAAAGGGCCACACAATCGGAATTCTGAGCATCGTCTGAGATCCAACGGTTACTTATCTTTGTATTTGACTCTCTAAGGTAGAGAACTACCGACCATGGGCCCACCGTCGCCCAAGAAGACCTTTTTCGTTCTGAGTTCCTTAATTTACCGCCCAGATGACCTCATAGAGCTAGGTCAAGTCATCACTGACCCGCACACACCTTACATACGGCTTGCGAAACCATTGCCACTTACGGATCGCCTGAAGCCACGATTCTCAAAATCCACCGACTGGGCTCTCGACCTGAAAAGGGTGGACGACAAAGCGATTGGTGTATTCGCACGAATTATCAGCTGTCTGAAAGCTGAAGGGAATGCGTTTGAGTCCCACATCGAAATACTGAAACGTCGTGGTGCAATCCTGGAAACTCAATACTTCGAAGTATCTGAAGACCCTACGTATGTGAAAAGGACTGCAGACTTGGATGCTGTCAAAGATGAGCTGAGAAAGATAAGATCATCAGGGAGTACGCTCTATATGGTGACGGGTATCAAGATTGTGAGGTGGCCGAAAGTGTCTTCGAGTGAACATACCGATTCGACTGGATTGAGTTGCGATGCAGGAGTCGTTCTCGAGCCAGAAGTACCGATGGAAGCCGGAGTCAATGCAAACACCCTGTCGTCTAATTCAGTCAGTATCACTGAAAGCCCAGACGATGCCTTCGTCGTTGCATATCGCCTTCGCAGACTCAGAGTGAGCTGGATAGGTCGTCATCTTCAGCTACAGAAAGAGCAAGGCGGGGCAGAAATGAGCAGTGCAAGCCGAATTTGCTCGGATAGTGACGAACTTTCCATCGATAGTGATGAGGAAGATTGGGATATTGAGCGTGTGACTGCGGACGCTCTGGATTTCGGGCCATCTCTTCCGAAGAAACACAAAAGGCTGGAGGCTTTCGACGAGGAGGATGGCAGTGAATGTTTTGTCATTGAAGCAGCATGAGCCGCTTGGCTATGTGCCCTTGCCAGGTATTTATCACAAATTTTGACCGTCGCTGAAGAGCCCTCAATACACCGATGGAGTGGCTTTGAAAGGCACTGAGCATACATTGAATCCATGTCATTATGTATTACGTGGAGACCTTCATTGACACAATTTTGCGCTCGTTTTAAACCCTCGCATCATACAAGACTTTGGTCAACTGAGCCGCGAAAAACTCCGGTGGTGTCTTTCCACTACACTCCGGTCTTTCCTTGTCAAAGTTCATAGAACCGTTCCTGCCCCAATCTGGCGCCATCAAATTGCATACACCGTTATTTGATGTACTTGCCTCCCGACTCAGTGCCGTCAACATGACACGAACGGCGTTCGGTGTCTTGAATTTCTGCTCGCGTCCGCTGACCATCTTTACCGGACAACCACGTGAAGGAGCTTGATTATAGAATTGAAACAGGAGGGCCACATGGGCAGCTATAATCGGGGTCGCGAATGAGGTCCCAGATAAGCAGATCCTTACATCGCAGTCGTCTTCTTCATGGTTGCATGAGGATTTCGGCCTCGACTTCTTCGAGTTCCAGCAGAGTACTGAGAATCCCCTTTGCTCAGCTTGTTGCCGTAACCGCGAGGGCCAAATGGATACGACCTGTTGACCAATTGTTGCAAAAGAGTATGGAGCAGAATCTGATTCAGGAACAGCGCTGAATCCCTTGATCCTGCCGTCTCTTTCGGTGGCAAGAATTTTGAAAACGTTATCGTGCATTGCTGGGTAGTTCATTGGTCTATTGTTACCATGATTGCCTGCAGCAGCTAGGATGATGACGCCTTTCTCGATAGCATCTTCGATGGCCGCTTGAAGCTTTGTGCATCTTCGCGTAAGCCCAAGAGATATGGAAATGATCTCCGTTTCCCATGTCGCTACTGAATGTTGAATAGCCTGCGCTTTCCCGTTGAGAAGATCCCAAGATATAATCTAAAATGTTGGGCGCATACCTTTATGAGCTTTTCCGTCACGCTGGAGTCGTTCTTGATCGTTGTTGTCGTAATTCCGATTCTTGCCACACAGAGCTGGACATCTGGCACCAGGTCGAGCAACAGACCAGCAATGAAGGTCCCGTGACCATCATCGTCCACAGGGATATCGTTCTCTGGAATCGCAAAATCACAGAAAAGATTCGAGTCTTCTTCTTCGTCGTGAGGTGACCACCTTGTGGATTTGACAAAAGGATGAGAGGCATCGATGCCCGTATCTATGACAGTAACTCTCGGTCGGTGCGAGTTACCATCTGCCCGTGGTATTCTTTCGGAGAAGCGGTCCCGAAAAGCATTGAACTCCCGCAGCCAGTCTTTCCATTCGTCTAGAGACCTGTATTTCCACGTTAAAACTAGTCACAAGCAAATTTTCACACCCGTCGCGAAACTGGAGCGGCAACTCTACCTAGAGCTTTGTTCGGCAGGCCTCATATCAGACAACATTCCAGCTCCGTTACCGTGTGATTGAGTCGTGAGAGAAACCCCTTCCATTGAACGTTCGGGTTGCATGTAGTTACGTAGAGAAGAAGAGCCTTTGACGCCTCTGTATTGCAAGATCTGTTTCGTGTTGCCGAGGTAGACCTTTTCGATAGGAGCACGTGGTGGTCTTGGCTCGTAAGATGAAGAATGCAGCAATGCGTTGTTGATACCGCGGGCGAGATTGAAAGCCGCTGCTGCCGCTTCGTCTGGGTCTCGAGGGTCTAACATCTCAAAGTGTTCCCATGCAGCATCCTCCAAGGGGTGGACGATCAGCTGAAAGATCTTCTCTCGCATAGCCTTTCTATCATTCCGCACTTCCTCAAAGGTTGATGGCTTGAGACAAAGACCTATAGTGTTTCGGAACGCCGGCGGAAGACAGAGCAGCTCCCGATGATTGAAAACCTTCAGTGCTCTGTACCATAGCCCCGTCTCAGGAAGGATCCCTCTGGTTGCCAGAAATGACTCCAAAGTCTCCCCAAGAAATACTTCCAGAAGCATGACCCCCAACATAAGAACTGCAGGATCCCCGTGAAGCCTATTAGAATCTTCAACCGTGGATGCGTAGACATTGCCGAGAAATGGTCGAAGAGGGACGCCCGAATCGTCGTGAAAAAACCAAATATTTTCTCTGTGCCACAAGTTCTCAATATCGACCCCGCCATGCAGGTAAAGAAGGGAATAAGCAAGGAGAATACAAAGGACCCATTTGATGTCAAAGTCCCAACTATTCTTTCGAATCATAAGCAATGACTTGAGGTCAATTTGGTCTTTCAAGTTGTTTGGGTTGAACCTAACCTCACTGGGGCGGTATTGAGGTTTAGTCAATGCATTCTGTACCCATGAAAGATTAAGTTGAAAGTGATGAGTGCTATGCTCCTCCAAGTATTCGCATATGCATGTCGACTGGTTTGGGAACGCTGAATTTGGTGAACTTCAGATGAAAACGTCAACACTAACATCGCACCTTCAAATATCCTTCGGTCGATACTCACCTGGTAGAAAGGTCGGCGCTTATATCTATCTCATGCCAATAAGACTCCTGCTGCAACTGGCGGCTCGCAAGAAGACACAAAGACTTGGGTCGTGGTTTCTTGCCATCCCGCCTGTGAGTTCCGAGACGAAGTCTGATATCTCTTTGGGAATGATTATTGTCAATGCATCTTGCTGCATCGAACGTGCTGCACACGAACTGGCACGTCTCTCCATCCGGGGGCTCCAAGTCCTGGGTAAGTCTAGACGTCGCGATTTCATCCACCAGTATGACACACTCGCGCTCGTACTTATCCACCAGATCCTCCATGCAAATCAGAAGTGCATGCCAACTACTCTGCGACTGCAAACCACAACTAAGCTTGTCAAGGAAGCCATGCTCCCGACAATTCTCAAGTTGTCTCGAACTTTGATATATCCTCTCTTGTTGCTCGCGGAGGTTCACCTGGTGAATGTTTAGCATTCCGTCTGCTTGCCACGACCAACGCTGTATATTGACAGAAACAGACATTTTCAAGCTTGAATATTTTGTTCAAGTGGTCGGCAATTTCTTCAATCCTCGTTAAGTTATCCGTCTCTTTGATGCGGCCTAGGTGCTGCTGTAACAGTCGGGCTGTAGCCTTAATATTGCGGAGACAGTCGGACCTTTTGTCTTCCGGACCCAGCTTTCGCTTGCGCTTAAGATCCTCAAAGTCATCGCTAGCCACTTGACTCGCTTTTTGAAGGCAAATGAGCGCAGAAATGGTCCATCTCAATTCCCAAGGGTTGTCCTCATCTCTCGCTTGCGTGCTCCAGGTGTTACCCATTAAAGTGAGGTAATAAGAACGGCACAGGCAGACGGCGGGTATAGTACAAGAACATGAAGTAGAAAGGCTATGGACAGACGCCGATGCGGCAGTGGGGATTATCAATCAACGCTGGAGCCCAGTACCGTTATCTGCTCGGCTCACCAAGTGTCAGGTCATGATCTTAGGCACTGTGTACCTTACACAGGACACATGCTGCGCGAATGCGCTGACAAGCTAACCGTACTGGGCGGCTGGGTCCATTGGTCTCAGCTTCTTGCTGGGACGGACTGACCTGCCAGCATCAGTTTCGCATTTCGGTGCCCTTAATGTTTTCCGAACTGTTTTCCTTAAGGTTTGTGGCAGTAAGACGCCCTCTGCATCGGCACAAAATCGCTTTCAGACACTAGGTTGGTGGCTTCTTGCGGATCGAAAATGAACACCCAGCCAGCACATGCCGAAATAAGGGAGAGGGCCGAGAAATGTTTCACGACTTTCACACAAATTTGCCACTTGTTAGCCAAGGGTACGAGGAGACCGCCTCACGATGATGTTACCTCCGGAGTGAGCGACAGATTTTCGCGGTTCCGGCTCTGGACCCGCAACATCGGTGTTTTTGCCGTGGACCAATTTTCTCTGGATTATCGGGTGCGAGAAATCGATGAACTTAAGGAGCTGTTCCTCGACCAGTTGGAAAACATTGAATGTAGACTTCTCCAACGTACGTGTTATCTTTGGTATCTACCTTACCCGACCACTTTTGTGCTAAATACCATCACGTCCAGTCAGCCGCCTAGTCTTCAACGCAAACGAGGATTCGGGGCTTCAGGAACAAACTGATAATCACACGGAAACCCAGGGCGAGATGGACACCTTCCAAACATGGACTTTTGAAGAGTTGCTGGATTCCATTAACCGAAGCATTGACTGGCTACAGCGGCTTTCAAACTCAGTCCTCCGGGCCAGCTCAGTCAGCCAAAATATGAGAGCGAGAACTTTTAAGATCGAGGAGTTTGAGAGAGACAAGCAGGTTTCGGAGAAAAGTGTGCGAACTTGCTACAAAGCTAAGATTCGGGAAATCGCCCCAGGCCTGCAAGAGGAGTGGATGATTGACCGATTAGCCGAAACAATGATATTGCGTCTGAAGAGGGTGCTATATCGACGGTCACGACAGACGAAATGGTCCTTTCCAGACGTCAAGCAGCCATCACTGGAACCAGAAATACCATTAGAGGTACCATCGGCACCAGAAACACTTATTTCACACATTTTCGACCGAAATTCCAACATGCGAGAAGAAACGGTAACCTCCTCAAGCTCTATTGAGTCAAATCGTGCGTCGACGATCAATGGATCGTTGTGGAGGAGCAGACCCTTCGCCAAGTCCGATATCTCCAAAGCAACATCGGCATCAAAAGCCCTTTGTGATGATTTGATCATACCTCCTCCGCCTGTGGACTCTATTGGCCATGAGGATTTCACCTGCCCGTACTGTCGTCTCGTCTTGAAGAGTAAGACTGCTAGATCACGAACCGCCTGGAGGTCAGTACATATGCCTAACCCCGAGTCATATGCCCAGGACTCAGGCATACACAATGTCTGTCAAACATGCTGAATATCCTTAGAAAACATGTAACACTCGACCTAGAGCCCTACGTTTGCATCTACTCAGATTGTAGCGATGAACTGGAAATTTATTGCACAGAGGCTCAATGGATCTCGCATATGAAAACTGCTCATCGTATGAGATGGCGCTGCATTTCCTCTCAGGCACATGACACCGAATTTTTATGCGACACGGCCGAGGAATACGAGCGACATATGATGACGGTGCATTCCGGAGAGCTATCGCGGGACCAATTTGCCCTTGTTTCAGATATCAGTCAACAAGCTGTTGAGCCTACCATTGAATACTGTCCCTTCTGCTCAGACTTTCCCATATTGACAAAGCATTTGGAGAGGCATGTTATCAGGCATTTACAGCATTTCGCCTTGATATCATTAGAGATTCCTCAAGAAGCCATTTCCCAAGACCCAAGCGTTCAAAATGATGATTCAGGGGGCGACGTTGAATCTATTAACACTTTTTCGGAGGGAAATAAAGACTCATCTTCAGCTAGTACGCGAGAAACTATCAGGGAGGCTCTTAACACCTGGGCCACTGAGCTCCGGGATGATGATTCATCTATGCACGACAACGCTTTAGGAGAGGCGGGGACATCACAGCCCGAAGAGAGTTTAAGTCTTAATGATCAGGATACCACAAGAAGTCGCCCACTGAGCATGGACCTCATGTCGAATGTTGCCGCCGATGAGGCCCGCATAGACACTGAGGAAATCATGGATAGGTGGCTTTCAACTCAACACTCACCTCATACGATGTCCAATTTACCTGCGCAGTATGAGGTCTTCGCAGGCAGAGACGAGGATGTCATGCATATCCGAGAACTTCTTCTCTCACAAAGCCGAGTGTGTGTTCTGACCGGTGTATCAGGCATTGGAAAGACTGCTACGGCAGTAGAGTATGCTTATCGCCTCGGTTCGGCGTACTCTCATATCTTCTGGGTGGAGGTCGAAACCCCCAGATTGCTTGCGGATGGGTTTGATTCCATCGCTGATCATCTCAACCCTGACAGAAATCAAGACGATAGTAACCCAATTTTCCAGGTGATGGAGAGCCTATCAACTGTGGAAACAGAGTGGTTGTTTATCTTTGACAACGTCGTCACTTGGGCAGACATCAGCCCTTACGCTGCGAAGGCCTTGACCTCTTCTCAAAGCTCTGTGCTTATCACTACTCGGGAGACTACCCTTCGATCCGCTCCATCATGGCTTTCTGAATGTTATTGTCAGTTGGGACCCTTGTCAACAGAGCATGGACGGGAGTTCCTTCTCACGTCAATCCATCCACGCACTTGCAGAGAGGATCTCGAAAGCGACGGAAATTATGCGCTGGCAGCGAAAACTGTCAACATACTGGGAGGTCTCCCTTTAGCCATCAGCATGGTAGTAGGACATGTCAAAGAGTCCCGTTCCACTCTGAGCGAGTTCCTTGAGATTTGGGAAGAGAACCAGTTGAGACGGAGGAGATCAAATGCCACGAGCACGGCCAGCGTGTACATCGATACAGTCGACTCACTGTGGGATATCGGGATTCGCGAGGTTCCAAATAACAGCCGAAAATTGCTCAACATTCTCGCGTTTTTGAACCCTGACCGGGTACCAAAAGGCCTGCTGGTTGGCGATCACGAGGAAGACTATCTCGATATGCTGCGTGCCTCGGAATCACTGAGGTTAGTTTGTCCACGAGAAAGTTCCACAAGATCAATGCTAACTTTTATCTCTCCAGCTATAATCGACTGATCACCAAGCTGCAGAGCCGAAGGCTCATCGCCATCAAGGAGGTGCCCGATGGGGAGACTGAATACAAAATTCACAGGCTACTGAAGCAGAAGATTGTTGGAGAAATGGATGACTATAGCATCGCTGACGCATTCCGTGCGAGTTTCCGTCTTATACGAAAACGGTTTCCCCGGGCAAGCCCCCAACAGGTTCCAAATTCGATGACTTGGGCAACTTGCCAGAGGTACATGCCCCACATCGATAGCTGCCATCAAGTCTTTGTGATGGAGCGCAAGCGAATACAACTCCTGTCGGCCGTACAGCCCCTTGAGGTAGCTGAGCTCTTTTACGACGCTGGATTCTACATCTCGTCAAGATGCGGTCCGCCCTATGACGGACTGGGTCTTCTAGAGACAGCCACTAGTTTGCTCGACGAGATCAACTATGATCGCGACTCTAAACTCCGCGCAGACATCAATTGTATTCTTGGCCTTTTGCTACTCGAAATGAGTTGTCAAGATCGCCTCAAAGGCACCGATCGTCTATTGGAAGCACGCCGCATCCGCGAGGTCATCTATGAGCAGAACACCGAGGATCACGACAGCGATATTCTGCGCATGAACGCTAAATCAGATTATGCTCTCTGCCTCTTGAACCATCACAGGTTTGACGATGCTGGCAATGAAATGGTCGAATGCTTCCAGCGGTATCAAATCTGGGGGCCGGTGTTTGAGAACCCATTTGAGTACTCGAAGTATTATGGTAACTACAGCGTTGTACTTATGTTTCAGGGAAAAACGGAAGAGGCCATTTCATCAGCGCGCATGTGTCTCGAGCTTACCGAGAGATTCTTCGGAAAAGAAGCTCAATGGTATCGAAGGTTGTTCTTGTTGGCGAACATTTATCTACAAGCAGGCGAGCTTGAGACGGCCCTTGAACATCACCTTGAGATCCTTAAGGCCAGGTTGGATATCGATGGTAAACACGACGCCAACTTCATCCTCAGTCTCTACGCGGTTGGTGCAACATATCATCATATGGACAGAGTGGATGATGCCATGTAAGTGCCATCGTTCAAATCTAATTTGTTTGATAGAAGCTTCCAAACGACTGACTATATTAACAGTTTGTACTTGAAACAATGTGTCGAATGTGCGAGGGATTCGAAATGGACGATCGTCGGTCTCGCCAGAGCAGAGTATCACCTCTCAACGCTTTACGAGACACGGGGAGTCCAGGATGAAGAGGCGGAGGCTTTGAAAGCTACATCAAGACAGGTGCTGGAACAAAACAAACCTTTTGCGGCACAGTGTGTACAGGAATCGGGGGACGAGCTCATGATATTTGATGACCTTCAACCCACGCTCCTTGGGCGCTACACAGGCACGGCACTTCTGAAGCACCTACAGAAAAACTTTTAGCGCCACTACAGGTCATCTACTCAGACATTCCCAAGGAATCAATATTGTAATATACATTTGTCTAGTACAAAGAAGAAGCTGTTCTGGGTGCTGAAACAAGTCAAGTTTATGATCCCTTAAATTTCGACCATAGCTCAGGAAGTTAGTGACGGTAGGGAGCTCATGAGGTTTCGTCTCCGTTCACGGTGATGAACGGCGCCGCGCCACCCCATCTGGGGCCGGACGCAATTCAGCTTTTCAACTGATCAAATGATAAAATAAGAATGATGCAATCGCTACCTGATCCATGAATACCAGAGTCTGCTTGCCCCGTGTGGGTATTGAGCGTACAGGGCACTGAACGAAAAGCTTAGGGTTTGATGTAAGACATTCAATTCTAGCCTACACGCGAAAGTAGGGTTTCCATCCCTCACGATCTCGACGTCTACGGGCTCGCTAACCCCCGCCAGTGGGACCATGATATTGGTGACCATCTGAGATACTATGCAGATATACAGAGACTAATAGTTCGCTAAGTTGCCGAGATCTTCAATTGATGTACAGAAACGCACGGTAAGTGCCCAGCACCTATTTTGTAGTTAGAAACCAGTGAGCATTATTCTCCTGGGGGAAGTAGCTTGGTAATTTTGAACCCAAAGAGCCGCCAATGTCAAAGACTCGCTCCACCCCAAAGATTCCAAACTTCCAAACGACTTAATGCTTAGAAATGACTAGAAATTAACCAATGGATCATGGAGGTTCGTAAAGAATACCTGTAGTCGCTGACACGAGGCAAAGCCCTTAATGTTCAAGGCGGCGCTACGACGGACGCAAGTCCCAGTTTTGCGGCAATATTTCAGCGCAGAACGGCCTCAATACCTTCGAGTGAATCATCGATCTCGCGGCGACTAATTACATTGAAGTTGAGAGCTTCAGGTGCAATAATCTGCGTTTTAAGCAGCCTAAGTCTTTTTTCTTCGAGGATACGATTAGCACAACTCACACCAACGTTACGCAACCCCTTCAGCTTGGTACACATCCTTACCCTGAACCCCTCAGTATCTAGTTTTCCCGTGCCGTTGGAGGAATATATACATCAGGCAGTGACGAAGATAGTATTTCTTTGAGAGGTTGTGTGGAGTAAAGATAATGGTTGAAGTATGATGAACCAAGAGCTTCAAGTGAACTGAATCCGTATTAGCCGTTGGACATTCTTGCAGAGTGATTTTCACATTCGAAGCGATTTTTGAGACGCATTTGCTTTGGTTGCTAATCTACTTTCTCCATCTCTCTCCAAAACATCAAAGCGGGAAGCCTCCAGTGCTGAGGCTGCTTGGCTCTTGACCATCGCATCCATCCTTCTTCGCATCTACCATTACAAACTCAACCTCTTTGGCAGCGAAAAACTGCTTGAAGTCGATACGACATCTACCTTTGGCAACACCATCAAGCTTGACAGTATCGACATAGGCTCGGGCGCCTGAAGGTATGTCGCGTGCCAGACTCGCCGGATCAAATCCTGTGACCTTCACATTGACAGTTCCCATCAATTCGTTCTGCACTTTATACTCTGGCATAAAGGGCGAAAGGACCAGCATCTCCCCGGACGCAGGCACTGGATAGAAGCCCAATAGGTACCATGTCAGAAGGCTGGCCATGGCTGCATTGTCATCATTTCCAGGCAAGCCCCCACGGGTCAGGTTGAAGTTGTCATAAACGATGCGTCGGACTTGCTGGACTGACTCTGCAGGTTTCCCGATGTGGTGGAAGAGCGAAGGCGTCTGGAAGCTTGGTTCGTTGCCGGGAAGGTAATAACCCGCATCGAAGAAGTGATGCAAGCGGTCTTCGAAAGTTTTGTTGCCCCCCAAGAGTTCGACAAGCCCCTTCACGTCGTGAGGTGCGTAAAGACTGTATTCCCAACTGGAACTCTCGTAGATGCCGAACGTATTGGTAGCCTGCGTGCTGCAGGGACGCGTTGAGTTGCTATCGCGCGGGGAACAGTCGGTCGGATTCGACGGAGCAAAGGTGCCGTTCTCAAACCTTCGGGCCACGAAGTTGGAAAAGCCGTCCGACTGGAGGCTGGGGTTGAAGTTGTTGCGATATGACAGACTACGCTTGAAATACGGATCTGAAACTGAGGCAGGCTGCTTGAGCGCGCGTGCTGCCATACCAACGGCAAAGTCTCCAAACGCATACTCGAGCCCACGACTTGCTTCTCGTGATCTTTGACCCACGGAGGTGGTGTCTAAGTAGTCGTAGGCAATGTAGCCAATTTTGTTGTAGGTCTCTATGCGGCGGCCCTCATAGTCCCAGTTTGGTGCCGGTTCATCGACATCATGCTTCAGGGCCGTCCATAAGTCGTCCATCTTGAGTCCCAATTTGTCGGCTTGGTCCGCGTATTTGACGACAAAGTCCGCCACAATGGGAACGCCGTTGTTGCCTCCCTGAACATAACCCTTTACGTTGTTGGCTCTGCATTCGGGCAACCATCCTTCTCTGCGATATCCGTCGATGTAAGTATCGACGATCTGGGCCATCTCTCTTGGAGATGTCAGTGCCATTAAGGGAAACAAAGTTCTGTACGTGTCCCAAGAGCAGTACAACCCATCGAAATAGGGATGTGAAGAGTCAGTATATGGTGGAGGTGCGTTGCCGGTGGCATTATTAGGCGAGAGGAATGTCCGGTAAAAGGAGGTGTAGAACAACTTTCTGATGGGATCGGTCGTGTCGTCGGACAAGACGATGCGGCCCAGCTTGTCTTCCCACATTGCGTTACTCGCTGCTACAACCTTGTTGAAGTCGGTATCTGGTAGCTCCCGCTTCATATTCTTGCATGCAACGTCTGTTGAAGTGTACGAAACACCGCGACGGACAATGATCGAATTCTTCTGGTCCGACGAAGGCTTGAAGCGGACGATAGCTCCAGCCTGTGTTGGCTGTTCGAAGTCCGGTCTGCCGAGACGTTGGGCTATAGGAGGTAGAATCCACCGGTCCAAGTCGGCACGTACGGCATCCATTCCATTCGCATTGCCGCCGAAGAATGCATGATCTGTAATAGAACCAGCTACGGACAGGTCAACACATTGGAAGGCGGTATATGTGAACTGGCTGGGCCCGAAGCTGCTTCGATACGTCCCGTTCATCGTCAAACGCTGTGATTTCCAATCGGCATGCATCTCTCCATACAAGAAAGAATGTTGCGAGTCGTCGGTCCAATCCAGAATCAAAGTTGGTGTTGACCCCTCTGGAAAGGTGTACCGCTCCAGAGATGCCGCCTGGGTTGATGCGAGCTCGATCCGCACCCCATTGGCAAGCGGGGTGCTGAAATATCCAGGAAATCCCGTGTCATTGTTACCGTCGCCCACTCTCCTCTGTGACCGTGGCTGCTCGAGTCTCGGGCAATCCAGAAATTCCTTGCAAACGACAGGCATGATGCAAAAGTTGCCATAGCTGCCCGCAGAGCTACCAGTGCCAGAATCGTGCAACGGCGATACGCCTCGGGTTAGTTCAGTCGAGACAGAGACATATCCTGCTGGAGCATAGCCCGCTACTTGGACAGTCACCTTTGCCATTCCGAAAGGCGTGGCTGCGCCGGCAAACACGTTACCAGGGTCGTCATTCTGTGCCGTTCCCGTGAAAATATTGACATGTTGCGTTAAGGGACCTGGGGCGAGGTCTGCGGCAAAGAGCCCAGAGAGTGCCATTGCTGCGATGACTTGAGAGGACCAGAACATGGTTATGTGTTAGTTGAGGACAAAACAATGTGGGCTGCCGAGTGTTCGGATGGGTCACGACTGCTCACCTCCTTCCATCTAAAGGTGGGATGGAAAGAACTATAGATTGTCAACTACTCAGTAGACAGGTGACACGGACATTTCGGGCGATTACGAAGACGCGCAATTGCCGACATGATCAACGTGGAAAGGATGGCTTGAATTCCAACCTTGATTTTAGCTTAGCGAAACCGCGCTCTAGTTTGAACTTTGATTCACGACCCCTCTTCCCCTCTTCGATCACGTAATTCATCGAGATTGAGATGAACCATTGTTTTCTTTGCCGAGCTGGGATAGTAACAGTAACTAGAGGGCCCTTTTCGCGGGATAAGGTCCCTAGATGTCGCAATATCTATGTTGTCTTCACTGCCATCCACTTAACGTCTCAACGATCCCGATCCTTGTGGCCCTTACTGAGTCTGTCCAACCATGCAAGGTTTTTCTTTTCCCAGCAACCTCGGCCTCTCTAGAAAACCTCAGAATACGCGCACAACAACACCATCGATACATGTAGAGTCCTTCAGGTTGGTCTCCCGTCAATGAGCCGATCACAGGGACAATGACTCAATGACAGCTATGGCGTAAAGTATCTAGAGATGGGTTGTCAGAAATCACTGACAGATGGCCTGATTTGTTATTCGATACTTACTGCCGCGACGAAGTAGGGTAATCCAACTCCTCTGGGAAACCTGGACTGAAGACCCAGGTCAAATAGGCCAGCGAATGCAAAAGTACCCGATAGCCCGGCGAGTAGCTCGATCAGTGCAGCCCCAGCGAAGAGCTCGCCCGTTGATGAAGGATTTGCGAAGGAAGCCAATGTGCCTTGGAGAGCCTGGCCGATTCCATAACCTGTAGATTCGAATACCGAACCTGATCGAAGAGAAATTTCAGATATCCGTACCGCAGTACAACGATGGGAGGAATTAGGACTAACCCACAACTAGAGTCGCCGCATCTCTGCTGAGACCGACTAGTAACGCTCCCAACGCTAGCATCGCCAGGCTCAAGATGACCACTCTCCTGTTCAGAAGCAACGTTGCGGCTTCGCCCCGGCGGCTGGCAGCTGTCGACATGCCGGCGAGTAAAATCAGTAGCACGAGAGAGATGAAGCTCTTGACTGATATGACGTATCCCGCGTTGGCGATGGGCCAGTGTAATACCTTGGATGCGTATTGAACGAACAGGCCCGAGCATTCTCTCGCAAACTTGGATAAAAAGATGATCGACAGTGTCACCTTGGCTCCCTTGGGCAGGCCCCTGAGACCTCGCCCAGCTTTCTTGACATTATTGGCCCCTCTTCTCAGAAGCATGTGTAGGAATGGTTTGTTCTGTCATCAAGTCAGCATTGAGTAAACCGGGAGTCGTTGGGCAAACATCAGTCATGTACCGTATCCGAGCTGTCCACAGACACATCATCGGTTCCATCACCAGAATTATGTTTAGGATTATGAGTCTCAGGCAGAACGCCAACTAGCACCAACGACGCGAGAAGTATAGGCATAGCGACTTTAAAGGCTAACCACAAGTCTTTCAGCAGTAACTGAGAACCAATGGGAATCATTACAGTTTCGGTAATGAGCAAACCCGCTCCAGTAACATAGAAAACCGTTGGACGCATATTAGGCGGGACGGTATCCACGACGATCGAGTTTAGACTAGCGACCAAGACGCGATTGCCGCCACCGATGATGCGGAAGATTGGTGTCAGAAGGACCATGTTTGTCGAGAATACACGGTGGAAGTACACTATTGCTATTTAGTTGTCTGATCTTGGTATCAGTGAGGATGCAATCATGCTCACAAATCCCGATAGTTGCGAACATCTCCAGGATCTGACCGAATAATGAAAGAAACACCACAAGCTTGCGGCCAACTCTGTCCGAGAGATATCCGTACGGAAAGGTTAGAAGAATGCCTGAAATCACCCTCGATTATTAAGGTCTGTTCGGAAAGTCAAGGGGCTCATGCACATCAGGCAGTTGGCTTCACCTGGGATGGTCATGATGAGTCCTTTCGTGGCCCGAAGATACGCCATTCTCGTCTGGATCTCCCTCAACTTGCAAAGGCTCTCATCCACGTAAGACAAGGGAGGCTCTCCGATGACCGTTGGGTCGTGCTCCATATAGTAGTCTCTACAGACTGCCATTTCGAAAGCCCGTACTTCGGGAACGCCCAGCAGCGCCGAGCCAGCATCCGCAAGAAAGCATACGGCGAAAACGGTGAGTATTGCACTCGGGTATCGTGGATATTTCGCTGCACCCTCCCCACTTGCCGATATCAGAGGTGTCTCCGGCGTAGTCTCCGCTTCAATCGGGTCCGCATTTTCGAGCAGAGGGGATGTCTCCCGCGCCATCTCGCAATCTTGTCGAGAGCAGGAAAGGGCTGAATGTTCAACTGTGGAAGGAAAGAAAGCTTAAAGCGACTCAGAAATGCTTCACAAAATCATTTGAAATTCGCATGCAGTTCACAAGACTTTGAGATTGAGGTCGTTTTACGTTTGCGATTTCGAGTCGTCGGAGTCGCGAAAGTGTTTTTGGTGGGCAGCAAAGCAATGACGGCATACGTTGCCTGCCCACGTCACTTCAGCCAAGAAGGAAGGTGATTTTCGCTGTGCCGCAGCCGCAGCGTTGGAATGGAACTGATCGACATACGTACATGTACGGGATGAAGTTCCGTAAACAATGGGCCAGTCGCTATCCCTTTGGCGCACAGCCCCTGTCGTGGATGATAACGAAATATTTTCCGATGTCACGACTGCGAAGCCTGTGGTGGAGTTGCTGTGTTTTTCAATGCTCGTGGCTGGTTAAAAGGTGATGGAACGATGACTCGTCGCTGTGATAAGGGAAACCGAAAGGGTGTGTGTGTGCTGGCAGGAAAAAGAAACGCCTGTAATCCAGGGATGATTATCTGTGTTGGTGGCGCAAAAGCCACTTTCACTGGCCTTGCTAAGCGAAATGATCTCTCTTCGCCAGCGTTGAAAGAGACAACCCGTGGACGAGTCTAGACGAAGTGAAGCCTGAACATGGCTATGCAACTAAATTCCAGCGCGGTCTTGAGTGCCGTTGAAGGAGATGACACCTTGATAAGCCACACATCAAGCGCTTTCCTAAAACGGATCGCCGCTGACAGCAAGCCCACGAACTCAAATCACCAACCCCTCCTTCGCTGGTACTTTGGTAAGACATGCCACTTTCGCGTCTTCACCAACCAATCAGAGCCTTTTCAATCGATGTCAGCCGCCTGGTGCGTCTAACTTTCAGTAGACATCAACCCGCTCGGCCCGCCGCGTCTTCCCCGTACTTCCCGATCGTGGGGGAGACGACGTTCATGATAAGCACCCGCGTCCGCATCCACCGTCCGTCCACAGCATAGAGGTCCAGGATTGTTGTTTGTGCTCATTCGTTTTTGCATTTTCACGATGCCGCGCATCATTGCGGATGGCAGCCATGTTTGGGCAGCGGTCTTTGCGGTCGTCATCACGGGATTCCTCTACTTCCTCACAAAGCTGTATGCAGCACGGGAGAAGATATGGAAGATGCAGAGAGCGGACCTGGTACGATATCGTCAAATTCCAACTTTCCGAACAATGTCTAAATTACGATACAGCCAATGCCTAAATTTTCGTTCCTCGCGGGCCACTTTCTAGTGCTCGGCAAAGTCATGCGACTGCTGCCGTCTGACTCCATCATCCACAACATCATGTGGTATACATCAAAAGACTATCCGAAGGGCATTTTTTACATCAGTCTCTGGCCATTCAGCGGAACTGTCATGGTCATATCCGATGCAGATGCCGCGGCTCAGCTCGAAAGCCTGCCCCTCGCCAAGGGCGCTGACATCATCAATCCCCTCGAGCAAATCACCGGCGGCCGAAGTCTGTTGACGATGGATGGGGATGAGTGGAAGCGATGGCGGCGGTTATTTAACCCAGGCTTCAGCCCAGGGTACATGATAGGCTTGGCTCCCGCCATCGCAGACGAGGTTGCCGTGTTTCGGCAGAAATTGTTTGATCGGTGCTCCGAGGGCTTGAGCGAGGTTTTCCAGCTAGAGGACTTGACTCTGAGGATGACATTTGATGTCATTGGCTCTGTAGTATTGTGAGTATACTCATCATGATTGAGACTCACCTCGCTCACCTATCGGTCCAGGGACTCCCGCCTACGCCATCAACTGATAGACCACCCACTAGCCACATCTCTGCGCAAGCAAATTATGTGGACTTCCTTCACAGAACCTTTGCATCCGTTGACAAAGCTGTTCACGATACGACCGTTTGTTTTGTGGTACAACGGCAAGCAGGTTGATCGATATATCCATGCCGAGTTGAATGACCATCTTTCGAAGCGCTCGGCCCAGTCTCAGACTGGTTCTACGAGGTCAAAGTCTATAGCGTCGCTGTTCATAGATGAGTATCTCAAGGATGTCGGCGAGAAGAATACCAACAGCACAAAGGAGACTCTCAAAAAGATCATCACTCCGCAAGTCCGTCTTTTCCTTCTCGCTGGTCACGACACCACAAGCAGCACCCTTTTGTACTCCTACTACCTCCTCGCCAAGAATCCAGAAGTCCTGTCACGAGTAATAGCCGAGCACAATGAGATTTTGGGTTTCAGGCCATCACAGTCCAAGGACAAGATCCAGACAGATCCTCAACTCCTTAACAGACTTCCATACACCATGGCCTTCATCAAAGAGGTACTGCGAATACTACCGCCAGCAGGTGCCCTGCGACAGGGACGCCCCGAACTAAACATCGTTGACGAAGACGGTAAACTACATCCGACCGAAGGCTGCAACGTCTGGACTCTTCCGCTCGCCATCCATCACAACCCAAAGTACTGGAAAGACCCCGAATTATGTATCCCCGAACGTTGGCTCGTTGGGCCTGAGGATCCTTTGCATCCCCCCAAAGCAGCCTGGCGGCCGTTTGAGTGGGGGCCGCGAAACTGCATCGGGCAGACATTGGCGTTACTCGAGTTGCGGGTTGCGTTGGTAATGACTGTGCGGGAGTTCAGCATCACGCCTGCGTATGGTGAGTGGGATCAGACGTATCCTAAGCGTGGAGTGAGGACTATCAATGGCGATAGGATGTATCAGGCCGTCAAGGGTGGAGGCGGTGGGCATCCCGCTGATGAGTTTCCTGTAAGAGTAGAGCTGCGAAAGCGATAGACACATACAGCGATTTAGAAATCGAATTGAAGCCTTTATAAAATCTAAGGATTGGAGGTTTGGGCCGAAGACTCTGTCTTATGAAGGCGTTTGAGTCGCTGGCGCGAGATAACCTGGATCCATGTTGAGATGAAGGCAAGGTATACAGTTCTCTCTGATCTAGAGATCTTGTAGTTGACGTGGGAATGTGCCAGTACTCGGACAAATTTAGAATGATTGACGGACTTTTGGGTTTATCTGTGCGTCCGAGTCGTAAAACCGAGATTCAAACTCAATGGAAGAAACCCACGAGCATCAGGAGAACTCGACGTATGGTGCGGGAGAAACCCACCTTTCGGATATAAGCCATCTCCAGCCTAGACACAAACACGTACGTCCTCAATCAACGGCACTTTCAATCTCACCATGCGGGAGCCGTACCGGCTTGATCTGACAACATCAAATCGGACTTATGTTCGGGATCGGCCGTAAGCTGACAGGGCAAATTATGCCACTGGCAGCAGTTGACTGCGAACACACGAATGGCGCGTGCCGTTTGTGTTGATAGCGAGTTTGCATGAGACAGGGGTCGCACCGCGACGTTCTTACCCACCAGCCAAGCGGTCAAGCTCCATCAGTCGCAACATCTGGGGTCTTTCAGTGGCCACAACGGGGCCGACCCGAGCACGATGGAACAGGCGTTGCACAGCCTGATTAAATGCGCAGTGGAGAAGCCTCTGTGTCTTGCGTGTTCAGGGCTGCAGTTGCATTCGGGGCCCTTCAATTTTCCGCAGAAGACGATCTTGTTTCCTAATTCTTGCGATCTTCGCAATGCGGACGGCATCGTGTCCGCTCATTTACCACCTTGATTGAGTGAACATCCCTGTTGACGGTTAGAAGGCAGGCGTATCGACTTCATATAAGAGCTTTGATCTTTTCAGTCGTTCTTGCCCTTTTTGAGTTGCTCCTTCTCACCATCATCGTCACTAGCGTCTTTCCTTGACATAGCGGCCAACATCAGAATCCTTCTTCAACATCACCCCGTTACAACTAGCGATCACAAGATCACAACATCAGAATGGCGACCCAAGACAAGAAGCGCCAAGTCATCATTGTCGGCGGTGGCATCACCGGCCTCGCACTTTCCTTGATGCTCCAACATAGCGGAGTTGACTACATCTTGCTTGAGGCATACGACTCCGTCACCCCCAACGTTGGCGCTAGTATCGGCCTGTTTGCCAATGGTCTGCGTATTCTCGACCAGCTCGGTCTCTTTGAGGACATCCTCGCCAAGGCACAACCGGTGAACTCCATGATCGTCAGAGACATGACCACAGGCAAGCGTATCATGACGAGGAAGCCGCGACAGCTCCTCACCGAGCGTCACGGCTACCCGAGCATGTTCATGGAGCGGTACGAGCTGCTGTGCGTCATGTACGAGCACATTAAGGAGAAGAACAGGTTTTTTGTCAACAAAAAGGTCAAGCGTGTTGAGACACGGGAGAACGGGGCCACGGTGTACACGGAAGACGGCTCCGTGTTCCAGGGCCAGATCGTTGTCGGCGCAGACGGCGTGCGCAGCACCATCCGCCGGGAGATGTGGAGAAACGCCGATGCCGCGAAAGATTCCGCCGCAATCCCCGCGCGCGACAGGCAGGACATCCCTTGCGAGCACGCCTGCATCTTTGGCACCGCCAAGCCTACTGACGGTATCGCGGCCGGAGAGGTCACCGGTGCGAGCGGCCACGACACAGTTGCCGGCTGTATGGGAGGCCCTGGCGCCGAGGTCTTCGTCTTTTGGTTCTGGAAGCTGCCTGATGGGCAACGTACGTGTCCCATCAATGACATCCCTCGGTTCGACGACGCGGACAAGGTCCGCGAGTTTGCGCGAGGCGCGGACAAAACGGTTGCCGACAACGGCCTGAAGTTTGGCCAGGTTGAGAAGAACTTGCTGTACAGCGGTGTCACGGCTCTGCCGCACTTCGTGATGCGAAGATGGCACTACGGCCGCATCGTCATCCTCGGCGACGCCGCGCACAAGTTCAACCCCTTGGTCGGCCAAGGTGGCAACAGCTGCATCGAGTCCTGCGCCGCACTCGTCAACCAGCTACAGGCACAGAACCTGCTGGGGCCCCAGAGCAGCAACCGTGCCTCCTGGCCTCTGGCAAGCCTGAGCAAGGCCTTTGTCGCCCTCGAGAAGCAGCGCGTCGACCGCCTTGTCGATATGGTTGAGAGCTGCCAAGACGCTATGCGCAGCTCCGCTTGGGAGTCGTGGAAGCTGAGAATGCTGCACAAGTACATGCTGCCTCTGATGCCGCTGGATAAGTACGTCGACTACTACAGCCAGCAGATTTCCGGCGGACTCCGTCTACTGAGCATCGATCCGCCCAAGGCCGCTCACAACTGGCCGTATTCTGACGAGAAGACACCCGAAGAGAAGTCGCTCACTATCAGCAAGGCCGGTGTTGTGGCTACGATTCCTGTCGCGGCTCTCACAGCGTTCTTCTTGGCTAAGGTGCTGCGTAGCGAGAATGGGCTCGGTGGATCTATGTTGATGTCTCGGGTTTTCGAGAAGGTGGCCAGCTTCAGACAGTAAGCTTTCGACAGCGCACGTTGAGCGTTTTACAGACGGCTAGAATGGCCAAGCAAGTTTTCATATCCTGGTTAGATCGTGGGGTTCCCGGTTCAGGCTTTCCTTCAGAACATAGAGAAGCAATTTCAACTTCATTCCTAGAAACAATACCTATTAGAGACTTAACATAGACATCTCTCAAGTACGCAAACCTGAACTAGGTTAAGGCTAAGCCCTCGTCGTATTGATCATGTGTTAGCACAGAAGGGGCCATCGGCGCATCTGCCTACAAACATCGACCCATGTCGGTGATCCTCTCACGCCTCCAGCCACATCTCGCTGCCTCCAGACCTCTTTCAATACATCCTTAGAAACACCGTAGCCTTTCCATCCAGACTTCGCATTCGCTCTACTCAGCCAAGCCTCGAAATTCTGGCGTTGCTCCGCCCCTGTCGCCTCCGCCCCGGCGATGAAAGCCGGCCAAGCAGTTCCGGGTCCGACCAATCCATGCTTTTGCAAAGCATCATCAAACATGCGCAGAGAGTCCATCACCTGATTCACGCTGTCTTGGAGCATCATCGGATGAATGTTTCGGATTCGTCGATAGAAGAAAATCACCAGAGCCGCGCTAAGAGCGCGTGCCATGTGGATATGAGGACGGCTTTGATTGGATCCTGTCTGGGCTGCGGACTGATATCGCGCCTTGAAGGAGCACACGGCCTCTTCAAGATACGCCGCCTTCGGCTGGAGCGATGCCAAGGTCTCCGCATCTGATTTTCCCTGTGACGGTGACAGCCTATCCATGACATTGGCGAGCCGGGTGACCTGCGACACGAGCCGCAGCCAGGTTTCTGGGACGCCATATATCCGCATGTGCATATCCTCACGGCAGTTGAGTGAGCTGACGAGGTGGATATCTCGGGTATCATCATGTCGACGACCGCGGCTGTCGGAGTCGGATTGTAGTTGGAACTGCTCCAAGTGCAGGAAGCTATCCAGAGTGCTATCGGGATTGATATTGTGCAAAGAGCCAGCTTGTCGAGACCGCGATGTTCCCGAATCATTGTCGTCTGGTGTGTTCAGCCCCGTGCTGGCCAGCTTCAATGGCTTGAGTGAGATTTGGCTTTCGTCATGGAGTACCTTCGTACTCTCAGATACAATCCTCATCCACGCATAGATGTTATGAAATAGGCGGGCCCGACGCGAGAGCTTTGGCTTGGTCAAACCTCGAACTCGGATGAGTCTTTCCATCTCCACGAGATATTTGTGCGACTCGGCCTCATTACCGGATAATAACTGGAGAAATACTCAATGGTCAACCAAGAAGCCATCAATAAGTGTTCTGGTTGATGAATGCTTACGGCGCTTGCTAGCACTGCTCCGACAGCCATGAGCTGCTCCTTGTACTTCGCCTTGCTGGTAGAATTCCGACTGGTTTCGCTCTCAAGGCTTATTTTCAAATGTATCTTAGCGGCTTCATATGTCCGATCCGAAAGGAAGTGCCAGTAGTCACCAGGTCTGCTCAACGCCGGGAAGGCACCGGGATTGAGAGACAGATGGAACGCTGACACGGCGAGTAGGCCATAAAGATTTGCAAGACTCGCGTGTCTAATATCTTTCTTATCCACGCCAAACATGGTAATGTGGCTCAGAGTGAGAATGGCGGAGGGTACGTTGAGAATTCTCCAACCGGACTTTTCGTTGATCGGTAGGGAACCCATCTGGTTGATGACCTCTTCATTGAAGTGTTTGAGCAGCGCTGGAGCGTCGACGACCCAGTCTACCTCAGGCCAAGCCATGCCTTCCAGATCCGCGTCAGTTCCATCAGGAACGGCATCCCCGCCGTGACCATGAATGTCTCCGGTGTTTCCAGTACTCCACACTCCCGATGGGTGATTAGCCAATTCATGGCCCTCAATACTGCTCATGGGCAAAGGGCCTGACTCAAGCCCTGGCACTTCGGTGTCCCACGTAAACAGGTCTCCCCATTGCAGGAAGTCCAGTGATGTCGAGAAGAGATCGTCCAACGCATTAGACATGCCAGCGCTATCGTCCACCGAGTCTGCATTGTTGATCGAAGCGACGTCACCTGTATCCATTTGGGGTTCCGTCTCATCACAGTAAGTGGGCATAGAGGAAGACATTGTAGTAATGGGGGACACAAATGAAGCCTCTGCGATTGATGCCGATCTGCATGTGGTTGCCGTAGGGGATGTCATTGCTGTATTTTCGACACTGGGAGCGCCCTCTTGAAATGATGGGAATCCTGAGAACACCCCAAAAGGTCCCACAGCAACTTCCTCGGCGTGTGATTCAGCATTCCTTGCCTTCTCATCGATTTTGTTGAGTGCCGACGTTATCGTCGACGGCATATCGGCCACCATGGCAGAGCTCATTGATTTCCTCGATGATTCTAAGAACTTGTCATTCTAAAGTCCCCTCAATCCATCAAGGTGAGTCATGACTCACCACTGAACAGGTGTCGTCTTGAGAATTGTCCAGTGTTCTCATCTGCGTTCTGAGCAGATGCACTGCCTGCGTCTGGTCCCGTACTGACAAACCACCGCAGGGCTGGCCTAAAGTCACAGGAAAGTCCGGCTAGCTTGCATCTTTTACATCTCGGCAATGTCTGATCGCACTTCAAGTGACGCCTCCTGCACGTCTTGCAACCCTCGAAAGTGTGCGAGTTTTTGGTTTTGGGACTTTTCATGTTTGCGTCGGGTGGGATATCGTGGAATATGGAGAATCAGCAAAACAGGAAGGGTTCGGGATCTCTATCCTAAGCGGGCAGAGGTGCGGGCAGAGGTCCGTTTTAGACAAGTTGCGTATCTTCGGCCACGACGGCTTGGTTCCTGACAAGCTTGAAGCTGATAAGGCAAGCCAATCCAGAGCCCGATTATTTACCCCGCATCGCATGGGGAAATGCATGATATGGTTATCTGAAAGTTATCGCCCCGTTGTGAGTCAAGCTGGGAAGGCCTCCGCGACGAGCATGACGATGGATCCACTTTCTTTGTGAGACGTCGAATTAGATGTTGCTCATGTGTCACTCGATCTGGGACTCAAAGCCGGGCACACTCACACACTCATGGTCATGTGAATGATGCGTAAGATAATACGTGAACATGATCAATTCAACTGCAGATGCAATGGTCCAGCCACCAGGCGAAGAGGGAACCAATCCTACTTGCAACTTGCATGCCACATTGAAATCTCATCCAATCACGTTCACCAACCAAAGCCAGGGATATTTCTAGAACCTGCAAAAAACAAAACTCAAACGCTCATACTTTATTTGAAGGGCCAAGACTGCCCTTGAGACTAAGCCTGTCCCACCAGTCGAGTTCTCTCGCTATTTCATCGCCAATACTTGTATCGACTGGCGACAGTGAAAGCTCGGTTCCGGTTGATCGAGTAGTTCCAGTGATCTCTTCGAAGTGTTGTTTCCTGTAGTAAATCGATCGTCTCAGCGGAGCCGCCTCACTAGTTCCCTTCCTGGAGATCTTCGTACTTATGGTTTTCAGCAGTGGTCGCAGAGCAGGGAGGCTCGCGCACAGGATAGCACAAAACACCTCAATCAGAGACCAGATGACCACGTCAACATTATCCCAAGTGACGTCGTAGGTTGCCGAAAATTTGATGAGAAACTTGAGTCTCACCATGCTTGTGATGCAAGCGCTGAAGACCGTGTTAGTAAATGAAACTAGCCAGGTTGAGGGGATGACAAAATGGAGACTCACAAAGACCCTAAGCTGAAGATGAGACCGAGCCCAACCTTCTTCTTCGTACTGAGCTGCAGCTTGAGCAATTCAGGCACCGGGAGCAAGAGGATCCCAAAGTCTTCAATGATGCTAAAGGCCGCCCCGCTATACACAATCGCCGTGATATCCTTGCAGGTGCGGTCGGGGTTGCTGAGGTCCCAGATCGACGAGATCGGCGTGCACTCGAAGATGATGAGAAACATATAGATGACTCCATGTAGAACCAAAAACAGAATGAACCATCGAATCGTGTTGTGGAACCAGCGTGAGGATGAGAAGAGTCGATCGAATAGAAGCAGGATGGATATCTTGGCGAAAAGCTGGACGAGAATGTAAAGTTGCTGCCCGGCGTAAAAGAGCTGAATGAGCGTGACGCTGTTTGAAGGCTGAACGTTCCAGTAGTGTAGTCCGAAACCCAGCTCAGTGCCCGCGATCTGTACACCAGCCATCACGGCCAGCAGGAGCGTGGCAATAATGACCATGTAGTCATCCCACCACATCTTTCGTGTGACAAGCCATCTGGCGAAGCATCGCAACGCGACGATCGGAAAGGTGATGACCGAAAGGGCAATGGCGACGTCCTTCGCTTCTTTGCTTCTCGACGGTTTCGGATACGCGACGCATAGGTCGGTCTGCAGCTGGGCGGCACCTGCTCATGGTCAATCTTCATGACATCCCTCGGGTGCTCATTGAATACCCACGAGTCTGGTCGGTGAAAAAGCAGCTCTGTTGCACACAGGTAGAAAGAGACGCCTGGAGATCGATGTTCGGGCAAAGACAATCGGTGAGAACGGGGACTGAAGTCAATTTGCAGCCCCCCTTGATAAGTCCATCCGTAACACAACTCAGCTATTTCGACGAACCGCTGTCAGCAAGCTTATATTGTCAGTAACAGAAACGGTTCGGACTTACCGCGCAGTTTGGTACTTGGGAAATCAAACTGGTGATGCTTGTCGTCTCAGACGAAGAGGTCAAATGTACCAAAGACAAAAGCAGAAGCACCAAGAGGTCATACTGACGGTTTCTGGCGTTGGTGAACATTTCTTGAAACGCACAAGAAAAGCCGCTGACCACCAGACGGCGGGGGCATTGGGAGAAGCAGAAGGAAGAGAACAAATGAGCAGCAGCAAGCTTCCACAGCAGAACGAAGGATCATCTCTTTGGTGGCACTGCCATCCCATTTAAGAAAACAACATTACGAAAGCGAGATGGGAACGGACGTCCACATGGTTGCTGGCGTATGTCCAAAACGCGCGGCGCGTTTACATGGAGATCTGCGCGGTGCCACCGGCCCAGTTCGACACTGGGGGCGGTTGAACACCCGAGCTGTGTCCAGAAGAGGCGGTTGAATGCGAAAGGAGATTGTGTCACGGACTGGGAGCCAGTAAAGCGGAAAGGAGTCCACCTGTCACAGTCCTCTTGCTGGCGCGTTCAGCGGTGGGCAGGTTGTCTCGGAGAGATAGGGGCGATCCTGCCTTCGAACTGCCGCGGGGTACTGAACATCATAGACGTTCTGGATATGGGGGCCAGTTTCGTAGTCAAAGTGGCCTCCATTTAGACATGAGGTATCCGTCAATCGGGCCGTTGAACTCTATCCCACCGGGTTTTTTTTTTCCCTATCGTGACATCGTCCATATTTCGAGGTGCTGATTGTAGCCATGTTTGGTTTCATGATCACAAATGCCGACTCAATTGGGGCGATACAATCACACGTGGTCAACGATTCCTGAGAGCCTGTTTCTGCATAGACTCTGCGACGAGGCTGACAATAGTCTTGCTTAGCATCAACGCCGGTGATTTTAGCGCGTCACTGCTGACGGATGGCGACATGCTAAGATGTCTAGCATGCCAAGCGAGGGGATCCCGGATGTCCTCATTGGTCATAGCTCTACATATCGACTCATGAACGTATTTCGCCAAAAAACGCGAACTCGCTGAGGTTGTCTGGAAAGGGAAAAGGGTTGAATTTGGGCTATCAGTGCGCACGACATCGTCGAAGCTCAGGGGCTCAGGGCGCCGAGGCGGGACAATCAACTCCCGCCTCTGTGACGACTTCGACGCGTTGTTCCCAACAGTCCGGAATGAAATGCGAGCGGCTCGGAATTCTACACGGCAAGACAGATGGACAGAGGTGCAATTTCGAGGTATATATGGATGTGCGTCTTGTCACATCGGCCTTCTTAATAGTAGACGGAGTAGTCCGGCTGCTCGGCGACCCTTTGAGATCCCGCGGAGCCCGAGATACCCAGGACGGCCTTCAACGATTTCTGAAGACTCCAAATTACCGATAACTTTCAGTGGTCGCTCCGAAATTCTGCCCGCGACCCCGCGATATCATCTCGAACTTGTCGAGACCTCGGTCCTCTATCAGAACCGTGCTTGACCCCCTTGCAGTAATTCAGGGGAGGCAGGCGATCCCGAGGAGCACAGGACAAGCCCCACAACCCAAAGACCGGTGCATGCGTGTCATCCCATGTTTTGGTCGATTCTCCGTGCTGATAATGTAAACGATCTTTGATTGGCTTGCTACAATCTGAATCTGGATTTCAAATGCATTCAAACTCCCCAGGCGGAAAATGGAAAAGAGAAAAGGAAATCACAACGCCCAAAGTAAGCTAGCAACATTCCGGCTTAACCGAACAGCTTAGTGATTCTGCGATTGTTCCACTCCCAAGCAGTGACATCTTCGTATCGACAAGGCGTTGCATCAGTGATGAATTCCTTCAACGGTAGAAGCGAAGCGTGGCGGTTAGGCTTGACAAAGTAGGCGATTGAGTATCGCTCCGGAATCTGGACGTTGTCTCCGGCCTTGATGGCAGGCGGGTAGGTGACTCTGTGGCAAGCTGCGCGGAAGGTATCGTTGGTAAGACGCTGAAGAGAGTCGCCAATGTTGAGGATGATGTCGGTAGGCTTCTCGGACTCGACACTGCGGAAGACGCCGGGCTGGGTCTGGTCCTCGACCTGAAGACCGCCCACAGAGTCTTGGAAGAGCATGGTGATGGTGCCGAAGTCGGTGTGCTCGGCGATGCGGGTGGCGGTGCCGTCCGCAAGTTCTGTGGCCGGGATGGCTGGGTAGTGGAGAAGACGGAACTCGTTCTCGGCGCGGTTGTGGAGCGTCTTCATGTGGTCCTCGGAAACGCCGAGAGCGATGGCGAGGGCGGAGAGGAGCTGCATTTCCGTCTTGAAGGCCTTCTCGTAGAAAGACTCCATGAAGCTGCGGAAACCCGGGAGGCTCTCTTCCGGGATCCACAGGTTGTCGACGAGGTCATCTTGGGCGCTGCCCATGTCGAGGGTTTCCTGGAGCGTGTCAGTCATCGTTGGCGTGGAAAGAGAGATACTCGTAGACCGACCTTGATATCGCGTGTCTTTCCAGGTCCGAGACCTTTCTCATAGCCGCTAATGTTGGCGACATTCTCTTGGCCGATAAAGCTGTAGCCACGGTTGGGGTTGGCTTGAGGAGGGTGTTTGGCCTCCATCTTGGTCTCGAGAGGCAGAGCAAAGAATTTGCGGCTCTAGAAATATTCCCAAGTCAGTCCAATACAGTTCCACTAAAACAGAATAAGCTTACCATGTCGAAGAGCTTGTGAATATCTTCATCCGGAATGCTATGGTTCTGGATCTTGACGCCTCCTCTCAACTTCAGTAGGCGGAGGAGCTCGGTGCAAAAGTATTTCTTCTCTTCGGGAGTTCCGAAGAACAAGGACATATCGAGAGTGGCACCCTTGTCTGACATATTTGCTGCTGATAGAAGAGTAGATATGTGTTGTAGATAGGGTGGTTTGAGCTGTAAGAGAGGTAAACTGATAGAGAAGGATGATGATGAATGAGGATGGCTTATGGTTTGTCTGATTGATCTGAGGTTTGACAGTCTTCATGAACGGAATTCAGTCATCTTAAATATCACATTCATTCAGCTTACTGCCAACCGGCCCTTCCGCCCAGGATCCTCTTCGTCTGGTCCTATCTTGACGTTTCAGACAAGTCATGGTGTCTGATGGAAGCAGTTCAAAAAAGGCAAGCATACAATAGGTACATTACGGAATTGGAAGCTGGTCACTGCGACCATACCGTAGAGTTCCACTTCGTCGTCTGAATGAGCATCGCACTGCCTAGATGGGCCCCAGACTAGAAAGAGAAGCCGATCCGGCGATGTAAGTATGCGCTACCCAAATAGGTAGGCAGGTGTGTGGGGTAGGCAGCTGTCGCCGAAGCAGGCATGAGAACCCGACCCCGCGTTTCCATGGGTCCCGGCTACGAAATTCTGAGTGATAACAGTGATTATTAATAAACAATCTGCTTTCTTCTAGTTACCTCTTTATACAATCGTAGACTGCTCTAGATTTGATAACATCCTTACAGTTCAGATGCGTTGGAGATAAAAATTGTTTATGTTTAACGCACACTGTGAAATCGTAATGAAAGCACCATCTGATCATAGGTTGTCACAATAAGGTATTCAAAATCATATTTCTGGGCATTTTACAGAGATATGTGGCGACGTTTTATGTTCACACCAAATGTCGACTGCCTTGACTTGGCCGTAAATGCAGGCATCTTGATAGCGGGAGCGGCTCATCACGACCGTGATCAACTCTGATTAAAGGTAACCGCACGTTAGAAGCAACATTCTGCGCGGGAAATCTTACTGGTTCTTGACATGAACAAGGTGATCGGAAACATCAGGCTCCGTTCGCTTGATATCAAAAGAATTTCCCCGGCACGCGAGATGGAAAAGTGGTCATCGATGGTCCTACCGTCATGATGACATTGGATGAGGAGAATGGCGTTGTTTGTTATCACGGGGTGCTGTTAGTAGGTCTGTCATTCGCCCGGCGTAAATCAACACGCTAGCAGTTCCAGCAATAGGGGGACAGTTGACCCCTGGGTCTTCTAAGACATAGACGTCAACTTGACTATTATCCTTCATTATCACTGGCCTGCGCCGCATGACAGCGTCAAATCCTACATCTAGGCAACCACATCTAGCACACAAGCTTTAAAGTGGATATGCGTCCCCAAAAAGCTATGTTATGAAGATAATCCCAATTTACCCACAATTTTCACGCCATCATGCCAACGTCAACGATCTCACAAGTTGCTTTCGTAAACGTTGGGCCCTTAACAACGACATGGACCGCGCCCTCAGCATGCGCGACGATAACGCATCCTCCATATTTGGCTGAACGTAACGCAGCCGCGGCTGGCATACCCTTTTGGGCAGAGGATTGTGCCAGCCTGACGGATGACCCTTTCAACGAATGCGTACCATCGGCTACGGAGATGAACGAGGATTGGGCTTCACGAAAGGATAACCCCATGATAGAAAACGTGGTCTACTACCACTCCCCCGGGGCCATTTGTCCTTCAAACTGGACGACTGTCGGCGTTGCCGCCAGAGGCGATGGGACATCTTACAGCCTGAGCGGCATATATGCCGATCCGACATTCACTCTCATCCAGTCTGATAGCACGACAACACACATCGTAACTCAGTCAGGAGCGAGGCCTCGTATACAGCCAGCAGCCAACATGTTCATGTCCGCGATCGAGCCTCACGAGACCGCGGTAGCCTGCTGCCCGAGGTAAGTTGCACCCCTCGCCGATAGCTAGGATGGCACTCATGCACAGGCATTGTGGACTTACACAAGATCCTCAGCGGATTCACGGCAAAAGCTCTCGGGTTGGGGTGCTTCTCTTACGTTCCGCGAGAATTATACACTGCAACCACTGGCTGTGTGCCGATTCTTGACGACAATGTATACACCCTCATCGACGTCACGTACACGTATCACGGCCGCACGATCAGTGGCCAATTTCCGTCTGTGACTGCGTCCACCATGACCCGGAGCATTGAAACTGGAACTATCGAGCCCGATGAAAGCTCGAGTTTCATTGGGATCGTTGTGACAGCAGGAGTGACGTTGGTGAACAGGGCACAAAATACGGGATCCGGAACCCAGGGGGATACAGGCACAGCCACAGGCCAAGCTGGTTCTACAGCAACACCGAATGCCGCAGCTCCGACTAAAGCGAAAGGCTCAGGATTTTCGGGCGTGTTTGTTATGATGTTAGGCCTCTCCACACTGGCTGGTGCCGCTTTGATGCTCCCTTTGTGATCATGATTTTCACCATCTATTACGTTTCCAATGCTGTCTCGATGTAACATGGTACGGAGACCTGGACTTGAGCACCTTCGCAAAAAGAAACAGAAGAAGGGATACGGATGATGGCTACGATAAATACAAGGACCCTTAAGTCAGCAGAAAGGAAGAAACACATAGTAAATTGAAGAAGTCTTGCGCCCTTAAACACAGCATTCTTCTGCAGATGATTAGTCATAAATGTTCGCAACTAATGTTAGCCCAAGCCATATAGTCACTCCGACTCCTATACTTTTAGACTATTTAACATGCGCTGAGAGACGTCTGTCCTTTGCAATTAGCCGTAGTAGTCACCTTCGAACTCTCCTGTCCCTTCTGGACACCCTTGTACTCCTGGCAAACCTTGGTAACCGCTGCGCCACATGAGTTGGACACGGTGGACACGTCGCCGAAGTTGGAGTTGATGCCGGTGAGAAGCTTGACGTTGTTCGCTTTCACGTTCTCAATAACAACATTGCGAGGCCCTCCATTATTTGCACAATTACCGCAAGCACGGTAAAGCCTATTCGATCCTACTACGGTGAAGTCCTTGATCGTGACGGTCCCCTTGCCTTGATGCAGAATGACATTTTCGACTGCAGACTGTGCACCTCCTCCCTGGATGAGGATGTCGCCGTTTCCAACGAGCGTGATAGCATCTGTGTTATTTAAGTCAACCGTCTGATAAATGATATGGTTCCTGAGTGTTGTTAAAAAGGAGCTTACCATCGCAGACTTTGCGAAACCAGACGTTCTTCAGTGTACAAGCACCTCTGCAGTGGATACCCTCAACTTGACCGATGCCAATGATGGCATTGCTGAGTGTCGCGCCGTCGTCCAGGATGAAGACGGGATGGCCACCCGGTGTCTCGACGTCTGTCTCGCATGCGCGTCCTCGGTCGTATTCTTTGTTTCCCATGTCCTTCGAACCGGAAATCACGCTCGGCGCAGGGAGAGAGATGATGGAACCGCTCCTTGCTGGAATATTGAGAGTCTGCCCAGTGACGAGACTGGCAAGAATTGCAACGGGGAGGAACTTGGCGATGGCCATGGTCACCATGTCGAGGGAGCAGATCAACTCTAGAGAGTAGTTCCGCATATGCTCAATGATGTTGAGGTAGAGCCATTTTCGAGTTGCTGGACTTTAGCAGCCACCTGCTTAAATATTTAATATCACAAGGTGCCAAGTTGCCATCAGACGAGGTGAAAATAAGGAGGGCGCCACGCATTCCCATTGAATTTCACCTCGTAGCTCGCATACGCTTATTAGATAGAAAGCTTGGCAATATGTGTAAGACGGTGTGAAGAGACGAAACAATTTTCCGTGTGGGCTACTGCGTCCCTTTGTTTCCTCGCGTCCCGTGGATTCCATACAAGTAGGGCGAGAGGCGAGGAGGATGGAATGCTCCATTTTATGACACACCACTTGATTCGTGGTTAAATACAAAAATACATGCAGGTTGAGCCTTCGGACTAGAAGTCCGCTCTGGGGGAACTGTCCGACCATAATTATTCCACTCATCACCTTTGAAAAAACAGGCTCCCCCGTCGGTTCAGAGTGAACACAAGCGACGCGATGGTTTGAAAATTCTTGGCAACGACCATTTGGAGCTGCTGTCCCACTAGCGACCGTACCCCTTAATCCTAAAGACCCCTTGTTCTGTCATCCCACCAGTAGGACCTCGCGATCCACCGAATCGAATTTGGTATTAGACCCAGACCCTTATCAATTATCACCAAGACTCTCCAATAATTTGGCCGATGGCACAAAGAAGGTAGAACCCGTGACTGCTTTCGAAAAGTCCAAGATCCTGTCATGCAGCCCGGGCGGATTGCCAATGAACATCCGCTCAAGCATCTTCTCCGTCACCCAGAGCTTTTTGGAATATCCGATGAAGTAAGTACCAAACTCTCCAGAAGCTGGAGATCCAAAAGGCATATTGTCCCTCAGGATGTCATGCTCATTTCCCTCTTCGTCTTCGATGGTTGCTAGGCTCTTGTGAGACTGCTGGTGTCCATCCTCAGCGTCGTCTAGCTCAATATTGTCCAATTTTGTTCGCCCGATGATGGCTTCCTGTTTCTCCGTAGATAGGCTGCGCCATGCCTTGAGATCGTGGAGATACTTCTGCACTAACACATAACTTCCTCCGGGTGCGGCCTCGGTCTTGTCATCTTCTTGAGTAATGACAACAGCTTCAGAGACGTCTGGTCCGACGGGATTAGCAGTGCCGTCGACGAATCCGAGCACGTCGCGTGCATCAAAGTACCGAAACCCAACCGTCTCGTCTTCCATCTTGACTGCATCGCCTAGCAGATCCATGAGCTGTCTCTCAAACTCGAAGGACATGTCTCTCCTTTCTGATCGAATGTGAAATAACAAGTCACCTGGTGTCGAAACTGCAGTGTGTTTGGCACCCCGAATCTCCTTGAATGGTCGCAACTCCGTCGGCCGGGGCAGTTCCGTGAGCTTATCCCAGATTTTGCTGCCGATGCCGACGGTGCAAGAGAGATTGGCGCTCGGATGGCGGGTCGAAATGTTCTTGGTGATGTCTGAGATGCTTGAGACGGCAGATCGGATGTTCTTGATGGCATTTGGTACATCTGTGGCCGATAAGACGAGAAAGGTGGCCGATTGTGTCAGAGGAGCTTCGACAGCTTGTGAACTCATTGTGGCCGATGGAATGACGCTGTGATATAAAGAGAATTGACGTTTACAGTCACTCAGTGTGAAAGCCGTGCTGGCTGGCCGCGAATGCCTGAATTTAGCAAATAATGGGGTTGCGGGTGGTTTGTGAGCAGCAAAACGCCTGGCGACGCGAATCACTAACATGTTGATGGCCTTCAAAACGGATTTACTGCAGTTAAACACGATGTATCTAAGGCACATGGAGGTTGTCGGCAAGATGGACAACAGGCGTGCAGGTAGGGAGCGTTCCCGGCATTGGAGACGTCGGGACGCTGAGTACCTCTGGCAAGGGTGAAAGTTCATGGGCAGCAAAAGCATCGTTAGCGGAGACATTCGTCAGTGGTCTTTCAGAAGCAACTTCAGTAGTATCACCAATTTGAATACTGCCTGCGCACTGCAGTGACAGGTCGGTGTTTGCAGTGCAGGGATGCACATAGATAATTGCAAGGGACAGCCAAACCAATGACAAGGCCTGTATTGCAGATGCGAGCTGTGCGATTTGCGATGCCGAAGCTTCTGCGCGGGATGAGGCGCGGAGTTTCGGGATCGATCCGGCGACCCACAACGGCAGACACCGAAGGCGCGTTTTCGGGAAGCCCTTTCACTGGCGGGATCCCGATGTTGCCCCGGCCAAGGGGATGGAAGCTTGTTCTCGGCTTTACTCTAGGTGGCCTTGCTGGAGCTTCGACCAAGCCATATGCAGCTAGATGAGCACGGAGATCGGCTGTTAGGGCAGGATGTCCGTCATTAGGGGGGGCTTCAGTGCGTTGCAGCGTAGTTTTGACCCAATCGCCTGCGGGAATGAGGGCGATCGTTGTCAGCGCGACCAGTGTTTGGCAGTTATCAGTATGTCGATGATGTGTTCTACTCTTCATACATCGTCTTTGAGCTTGATCAAAATCTCAATTTCATCATTCGATGCGAGGGGATTCCAGATTTCGCCACAATTTTTGGGTTATTGTTTTATTGGTTTGTGTTCATGTTATAGCGCCCATACCTATGACATGGAAGCAACTCCTCACAAAGGCCACCGCGAAGAAAAACTAGCATCATAGATCGGAGCCGGTTTACTCATCCTCAGCGTCTCTCGGATCGTGACTCCTCCAATACTTTTCATAATCATCCCAACTCTGAGATGGAAAAGCGAGTGGAACAGTGATTGGGGCAAACGGAATACCCTTGTCTGCGAACTCCTGAAGGCGGGCCTTGGTCTTCGGTCGGGTGTTGTTCACACTGTAAACCGAGATTCTGTGGCAAGAGCTGGTGACATGCAGGCCCCAGTTCCATGCAGTGCGGACATCGGGCGGCTGGGTGTTGAGAGAATTGTCCCAGCAGCGACAGACGATCTCAATCCAGCCCTCAACATCGCAAGGTAGATCCATCTCCCAAGTCCGCCAGGTCCACTTGCGCTTCTTTGAGAGATTCTCGACTGGGACTGTGTACCAGTTGAAGCCTCCGTCGGACGAGAGCTCAACACGCTCCGGCCAGCGACCGCCACCAGAGTAGGCCCATCCCTTGCAACGGATCTTGCCGTTGTGAATGACGACCTGCTTGGTCCAGGGCGACATGATGGCCGAGCTGACTGGCATTTCTTGAATCTGGATGCCGTCGGTGAGCTTGAAGTTGTGCTTGCCGACCTGCTGGGGGAAGTAGAGGTACTCCTGGCTCTGGACCGGCGCGCGGGTGGGGTTCTTGATGGCTTTGATACGGTAGAGCCACTTTACGCTTCGAGCGCCGATGTAACCGAAGACAACGATGCGAAGGGGGTATCCATGAATGCGCGGGAGGACTTCGCCGTTCATCTCCCAGGCTAGCATGACCTCATTGGCCTTGACCTTGGACCAAGGAACACTGACGAGGTAGTTCATAGTCTTGTCGTCCTTGAAATAGGTGTCCGCGCCGTAGAATTCGAGGTGCTTAGCTCCCTCGATGAGCCCACCACATGCCTTGATCACCTTCTTGAGACTGATTCCGACATATTTGGCGGTCCCGATCGCGCCTTCTGCCCATGGAGCTTGGGGTACCTCGTCACCCTGGCCGGGATACTTGAGGATCTGCTCAATACGTCGGGTTCCAGAACACTGCATCGTAATAGTCTTCTCCATGCGAGGGAACTTGGTCTCGTCCATAAGGTCATCCAAGGTGAACGACTTCGGGTTCGCGACCAGACCGTCCAGGAGGAAGCTGTAGTGTTCCTTATCGATGATCGGGATACCGCCGTGGTTTCGAACGAAGTGGAGGGGGTTCGGCGTGATCTCCTTGTCGGTCACGAGGCGCTTTGGAGGCTCGCCATTGTAGGGAAACTGGAGAAGATGGAGCATGTCCGCGTGCTTCTCCTTGAGGACGATGTCCCAAGAGTCGTCGGGGATGCGAGAGAGAGCGCCACCGACCGCCTTGTGCCACATCTTCCAGTGGGTGCCAGGAAGCACTGGATTTGTCGCTGGGATCGGACCAAGCTGGAACTCCGGATTGGGAGGGAACGTCTGGGAGGTCAGGATTTTGTGGGCGGCAGCCTTTTTCTCGGGATAGTTCTCCCACTCGACGAAGCTATACGGTTGAGCTTCGTCAGTAATTGCAAAAAGAATATTTCACGGAAGAACACCATCATGACCAATTGCGACTCACCCAGTCCATCCCTCACGCTCTTCAGTAAAGAGCTTGTTCGGGTCACCGACACTCTTGATGGCGGCCTCATCTTTCGTCAGGTCACCAAAGATCTGAGGAGGAAGGGCCTTGGTCTGGGGTCCCGTCATGTCAAGGACGGGGAGCTCAGCCCCAGCCAGGCCCTGCTCAATCTTCCATTCATCGGGTCTGTTAGTGGTCTTCATGATGCTTGAATGATCCTGCGCGTATCAGCGTGAGAATAGCACAAGGTGATGGCGAGTAGTGAAAAATTTCCGCTTTATTATTATTCTACCTATGAGAGGGGTAGAGGAATGCTATGGGCCTGGTCTAAAACACTTTCCTGCGTGCCCTCCATGACGTCTACCAGGCCGAGCTCACCGATGGGACCCTCTCGATGTTCTGAGACCGAGGCGCTCGCTTCGCATACCAACTGGTTACCGCAGCTCCCAGCGAATCAACGGTTGTAGCTGCACTAACCCAATGGTAGCTGTCGGAGCTTAGACAGAGTTCGGCTTGGCCGACTTGAGATGAATAAGCGTGAACCCAACCAGATGACAAGGTTTGTTTGATACGCAGCTACGGCACGGAAGCTCTTATCGCTGGTGGCCTTTGGTGTTGCTAAACCCGCTGTGTGCTTGACTGCCGCTGGCTTCTGAATGCTGTTGCAGTAGAAGCCTAACATGTGCTAACGCCAAAGATTGTGACATGTCTTGAACCTTACTGGGAGCCAGACGCTAAGCAAGGGGCTGCCGGGTTAGTACCGGTGATCCGAGCGGGGGTTCGGCAAGACGGCGAGACGGGGAAAACGGGTGGCACGGGCTGTGCGCACGGGTGACGCGATGATTACCGCAGGTGAGAAACTGTCTGATGTTCAGCTTTTGGCTTTCAGTTGAGGTTGTGTTGGCTGGTGAGGTTTTTGTCAAGTTCCCCAAAACCGCGAGTTCGCAATCCCTGCCTGTTGGAAATGTGCATTGAAGATTAAGCAAGTAAGAAGATCGGGGTGACTAGTACGTACGTGCGCAGAGCTTTGAAGGGTGCCTGAAATTGCCTTCGCTGGGTACGACGACAGTGATGAGGCATGAGCTTCCTTGACTGGTTTGCTACCCTTGAGCATGAGACAGTGCGAACCAAAATCAAGCTGCGTTCACAGCGTGGTGTCTGAGTTTGCTGCAATTCACTGATAATTTCTGATAGAAGGTAATGCAGTGATTTAAAACCTGCTCCGCAGGCCAGTTGAGCAACGCTTCCGATACCCTCGGCGACGGACACTGGCTCAACGCGGCGAGTGCGGGATATCGGAGGGTAATTAGAACTGTGGCCAGATATTCTAGTGGTGACCGAGAGGCGTGATTGACCTGCCGACGGGACCTACGGGACAGGCATCTGGATTTGGGCTCAGTATGCCGGTGCCATTGGACCTCTACTCGGCCGAGCCGCCCCACTTATGCCGGTGGCATCGCTTGAGGTGACCCACACCCGGCCCGACGTGGAGTCTTCGGCACCTAAATAGGATGCTCAGCAAGTCTCTTGTGCATCGACTTCGACTCCATATGCGAGGCTCGTGCGAAGCGGAATACAGAGCCGTGGAGAACGAACACGGAATGAGACGAGACCATCGAAGCATGCCTGGACCGCCTCGAGCAAGAGGAGCAGGAGCAGGGGCAACATAAACAGGAATCAGACGCAATAAGAGAACTCGAAAAGAAGACGCATGCTGCTGAGACTGAAATAGCTGTCGCTGATGCGCTGGACGAAGTTCGCTTCCGAAATACACGACGAGAGGGGCTTGGTCGAGCGGGAATTGAGCCCAGTGCGATAATTGCTGAGAATGTGGAAGAGAAGAAAGACACGGAGGCGGCAAAGCGAGCCTTCTCTTTCCACGCAATGAGAAACGTTGCAGAGATGTTGGATCATTCGGAGTCAACAGAAATGTCGGGAACGCAGTCTGCCACAGCCGCTTTCCCCTCAAGAAAACTGCAAAGCGGTCCAAACCTTTGGCCCCGCTGCAGAAAGCAGGAGTTTCCGAACCTCAGCTAGTGGACCATGACTCTGATTCGGATTGAAAGTTTCAAATTTCTGTGTCATGATAAGTATCATGGCCAACTAAGGGCATTTCACTGTGCCAACACCGCTGAACACTAGGTAATGAACTAAGATCGGCAATGCGTTCCTGGAAACAATCAAGGAAACAATCAAGGAAACAACGAACAACCAATCGAGGATCAAATCATTCGGTCGATTCACACGAACAGTCAAGCTCCTCATTACATAGGTAGAATTAGACTCATGCTTTTAAGTATCTTCTCGCGATCAATAAGATAATATCTGTTGATGAATGCGGGCGCAGCAAATACACAGCAAAACCAGCTGTATGAGTGAGAGGCCTCTGTAGCTATAAGCAGCCCCGGTTCTCCAGGCAAAGATGCCTGAATTGTCCTCCCAACTTCTCATTGAGGAGCTCAACTTATGTCAGGTCAGACGCGTAGAGCTTGAAAGTCGTCCCCTCAGTGTCCTCCTTATCTTCCTTGTAACCTATATCAAAATCCTCCTAAACTTAATGGAAGAGAGCTCATCGAGCTATGGGTTGCCTGTCACTAGCACCGCCCAGACCCCTCAAAGGGCGCAATCTCAGCCTCCACCAACCAACGACAGGGTGATTCTCGACTCGCTGAGGGCCCAGCACGAGGTCGAGGCTGGGTTCTTGGAGTCGCTCCCATCCACTCCTGGAAGCCAGCCTCCTTCTGGGCTTTCTTAAGTAAGATTGTCCGGCATGTCTGGATCCTTTTACTTCGAAGAAGCCGTGTGTACAAATTCTTCTCCAAGAACAGACGGCAAAGATTGCTTGCTTCTCTTCATCTCGGAGAGCTGAAAGCTACTCATCTTTGCGGATCTTCAGAAAGGATTTTGTGATCCTAGGCCGGTTGGCATCAAACAATTCAAGCTCAGTGAAGTGGTTCGACATGTCGGCCTTGCCCTTTTCCTTCTTCGGGGTGACCACCTCCTCAATACCCATCACCCTGAAAAGCTCCTCTCTCTCGTCGGGGTCCGAGAGGCGCGGGTCCACGGCTGTAAAGTAGTCGAACGGGGTGCTCTCCTCGGCCGGGAGGGGAGCCCGTGATTATGTCCCGAGTCATGGGCATAGTAGCGTTCCAACGAATGGCGATACTGCTCATAGTGTCCACCTCCTCCGCGTCTTCGGGGTGCCCCATGAGCCATTGCGCCACGGCTGAGAATAGTTATCCCTCCTTCCGCACCTCCTCCCTGGTAAGATGGGCTAGTTACAATATGTAATGAGCAACTATAGATTGAATGATGTATCTGTACTTTTTCCCTCAGGAGCTGCCCGGATAATTCAAGCTAGGCACATCACCTGCTCATGTGAACACCGCTGATTAAAGACACAGCGATGCTTGCAGTGCATCAAATTCCTGCTTGTATTGGATATCTCAAGTGTCCACTCAAGTGGGAGAGAAGAACTCCAATTTTGGCAGGCCTTGTTTTCCGTAGTTTCTGTCTAGTACTCGGAAGAATGCGTTCTTCGAGGCGAAGTGATTTCCGGGAAGAATTTTGAGTATGCCAAACGCATCTGTGACCTTGTTCTTCATGGGAGGAGATAGAACTGCACTTCGGTTTCACGCCCATGCAACATGTTGGGCCCGGGGTTCTCAAGGCATATGGAGAACGCCTGATGCGGAGAGCTGACATAGGGTAGGCCCAACAAATCATTGATAGAGCAGGAAGCAAGCAATGTACCCCGCGGGTTCTGATGATTTGATATGATGACGTTGCCTTCGACGGGAGGTCCCTTGTGATGTCAGGAACAGCAGAGACGAGGATTTTGAACTTGTTTTCAATGCTGTCAACATCAGTCACATGGTGCCTGAGGGTATTTCCAGTGATTGTAATGTAATTTGTCCTTTTTGGAAGGAAGACTTATACCATTTTTCAACCATCAAATATGTAGTCGTGACACCAGTTGGCGTCAATTGGTAAATCTGTCGATGACGCCAAAGTTGATGAAGATATACTGAAGATGAGAGCAACAGAACATACATTGTCCTCTAAGGTGGCTCAAAAAGGTGGTCTCCTCATTTTTGGAGCATACGTCTGAGAGTGATTATCTGTGTGTGTTGAGATTGTATTTGGTACTAAAGATACCCCGGGTCTATTAGTCGGCCTCAGGTTGAGCCGGTGATGGTTCTGTGCTTGCGTTTGATTTTGAGGTTGAGACCCGACATCGAATAAAAACGAACAAGCTTCTGCCATTTTTTTTTTCTTTCAGAAAAAAAATGACAATAGGCCCTTTAGTTCTGAGATCGTGATGAACTCGTAATTGGCGCATGTCGCGGCCAGGGTGGAGGGTAAGGAGAGTAAGCGAAACCACTCTCGCATGAGGGGGGAAAATAGTCCTCCATTAAGCTGAACTTCGTCATGTCAGCGAGCCTCAGGTAGTGAATCTCATGAGTGTTTGGAGGTCATTTGCGCCAGTTCGATCAGGGAGGTCAAGTCGCGCGGGTTGATGGTTCCAATTGACCTTCACCCATTACCCAAGATCCCCCGTGATATACGAGATAGCCAGCTCTCAGAAATATGACATGGTGATTTAGATGAGGTAGATGTTACTAAAAGAACATCAAAATGGTCTTTCTTCTTCTTCCTTTACTGCGACTCTCAACGTTTCTCGGTTGTTTAACCACCAGAGACGCAACGTCCTCTCAAGTCCAATCGGCAAGAACAAATTTGACTACTCGCGCGAGACAAGCCGCAAATTCATACCCATACAAAGTTCGGCGGGCGCGCGAATGCTGTCGCCGGTTCAGTGGCTCTCGAAGCCAAGATGACTGCCCACATCCTTCCGGAGTGTGCATGGAATCTCCACGAGACGTCCTTGTGTTATGTTCTTAGTGTAGACACCGCCGCCGCTCTCCATGGGAGGTATCCCGAACTGGGCGTTATGTGGTTCCTTGTCCCAAGCCCTCACCCCATCTTCTGATTTGATGGGCATGCCCCTCTTCGGAGGTTCGCTGGGTATTCCCAGCTTTGGCATGGAAAATGCGATGTCGTGCTGTTCCTCTGACTTTCTCTTTTGGCCTACGCTGTCAGAAGGATTGCCAAGCTTGACATCGTTGGAGAGAATGGCTCTGGTCGATCCGCTGGCCATTGGTGAGACTGAATAGCCCTTCATAGGGGCATCGCTGTCCTGAGAGAGGCCCGGGAATGGTGAACGAACATATATGCCCTACTCTGGCCTCAGATTTCGGGGAGGTAGAATCTTGGATAATTAAGGTGACAGAGATGGCAAAAGGCTGCCAGCATTATCTGCTCAGCATGACAACACAATCTCCTCGTCTTACAGTCTGTGAAGAGATCAAAACGATTTTAGTAGGAGAAAGAGATGCCCGCTCAATATAGCATCACCAGTTCCTTCCTGTTCTGATGCCTTCGCCTCTGAGATCGAGGTGGTTGACATGCTCCTGGTCTAGACTCAAGATCGAGTTCGCTGCCGGGATAGCGTTCTCTTGTGGTGACCCAGTACTCTCTTAGGTGGATCGGTGGACTCCCTGCCGGAGCCACTCTCGGTTGCCTTCGTCGGGGTCTTAGGTGCATAGGGCTCCTGGCATCTTGTGGACCCAAATACTGTCCGTCCCCTTGTGCTAAGACTTTGCAAATTGGATTGTCCATTGAAGCAGCTTGTTAATGAAGAGACCAAGCCATTTGTCTTTGATGGCTACGATCAGGCCAGGCCAGGCCTTCCGGCTGAACGTTGTCAACGAAATACTACCCGGACCTAGTAGTACTGGAGACATCTGACCTCCATGGCCAACGCACGTCCATTTGTTAGCCAAGGCCAACGTCAAGGGCTTCGAATAGTGCGCGAGTCGCTCTATTCGGCACGAAGTTGACAAACAGAAGGGGATTAGAAGGCCACTGGAATTAGCGACCCAGCCTTGGTGAAGCAATGGTGACGTACTGTCATCGTCACCGTCATCGCGTACGTGAGGTACCAAGTAGCCAACGCAGAAACCTCTGCTGATGCAGCATGGTCGTGAAGATAGAAAATAGGAAAGAAAATTCAATGGTTATTTTCTCCAAATACCTATACTCCCTGCCCGTCAGTATTCTGTGTGGGGCGTTCATCATGATGTGAGAGCGGGTGTCGAATAGTTCGCGGTAGAGGCTTCGGAACAGGATCGAGTACCGCGCCCGGTACCCAAGGGAACCGAGAGTTCCTGTATTCATAGCAAATTTCCCTCGGCATTTTATTTAGTCACAAGTGTTGTATCGTGCTCATGACGCAACACGCGGTGAGGGGCATCGTTTCTCGTGGCATACCACAGCGCTACCCCAACCACCGGAAGCTGAGAGATCTGCATCTACAGACATGTTCATGGGCCCCTGACAAAAGCCCTCAATTTTTCAAGGAGTAGGCAGGGCACCCAAACATGCTGCGAATGAAATGAGTGCTGCAGAATTATCGGTATCCCAGCCTGACTACGCCCGATCCTTAGAGGGGAGATGACGGTTTGCATGAAGCTGGATAAAAGGAGACGACACAGTCCATTGAGCCACAATTCGGTGGCTTCCCATTCTCTCGGTAAATATAATATCGGGCGGTCGCGCTTTAAAGTAGTTCAGCAGCAGGATTGTACCGGCCGGCAGGTGCTGCATGAGAATGTTGGGGTTTTTGAGGGGTCTGCACTAGCCATGCTCGACATCCGCACCTTCCCTGATTGATGCTATTTGGGAAGACGTATCTCTCTAGGCCCGGGAATCATAGAGGGTCATTGAGACATATGGCACAGTTTTTGACAAATAGAAGGGAAATCGCTCCTACGCTGGTAGGTCCACGATGAAGGCTTCATAGCGCTTCTGCGGTACACTCTCTCGAGCTTGTTCCCAGCTTCACGCAGTCAAATATAGGTTCGCTTGCGAGGGATAAAACTGTTTTGTTCGTCGTTCAGCGACTCTGGGATATAACAATTGGTGTTATGGCGGATGCGCAAAAGAGGCGGCCAGACTTTGGGTGGCTTAGCCTACAAGCTTTCATACATAGCAATTCGCCATGACCCCACGAACCTAGATCATCCTCGCAGACAAAGGTCCTGGATGGGGTAATTCATCTCGGTGTGTACTATGTTGAGATGGTGAAGTATCGGGCTGTGGCATCGTCGGAGGCGCCAGCCGGAAGACTTCGTATCGAAGCGTGAACTCCAATCTCGTTCCGACGCACGATCTGGTTCCGTCGCTCGATATGGTCACTACTGCGGTCCGTTTCGGATGGCAGATGGTGATCGATGTTCTGCGATATACCCAGACCACAAGGTACTCCATTTTGGTGCGAAGTCCTTCTGGCCGGACCTTATAGTAGGTGACCAGGCTGTATCCGCCAGGGAGGCTAGGTTTGGAAGAGTGGCGGAAATAGATTCATGACCTATGAGAAGCAGTCGAGGGCTGGGGGCTTGCTTCATGAACTCCTTGAACTGCCCCTAAATATCCCCTACATTTCGTATGGGGTCGACCCTTACAACAGAGACAACAGACGCGGGTACCAGCGCTGACATTGAAACGGGCCCGACTTGCTGTTGGAAGGAAACCTTCTCTCTCACATCACCCTGGTGTCATTATTCCTCAGCGCCTAACGTGAATAGAAAATCGACCGGAACCATTGGCTGAGGCTCTTTCAACTGCGCCTCTATAGATGAGCTTCGTCACAGGCTCCAGAAGCAATGGAGTAGAGGCGTGGCGGAACAAGAACTCTCCCGCTCTTCCTGAACGACAGCCACCTAGTTCTTGTATTCCAAGCATTGCAAATGTGATCTCGGGAGCATGTCCCGTCATCGAGATTATAGGCTAGTGAGATGGTCACTAAGGCTGCCGGTGTCGCCTAAGCCTTGATTGTTTCTTTCGGATCCACGGCGGCCAGGATGTTCCAACGGGCTCGGGTCGAGGAACACTTTATTCACATGAATGCTGTCACGCGCAGTACAGTTCTTCTACGAAGAAGTAGATGTTATGTGGATCGTTGATGCGATAGAAATAGTGTTGTTGTAGACGAATCGCCTTGTAAGGTGGTGACATATGCGGAGATTCTTGGAACTGTAGCTTCTCAGAATATATGGCTTGTTTGGTTTTCAAACAGCTTTACTGAACGCCTAATGGCTTCCGCAGCTTCCCCGAGGGGCGGCGGGCCGAAGGTGCAATTTCTTGCGTAAGATCCACAGGTTTCTAACGACCTCATGTGAACTCCGTGAAGGCGACTGGTCAGCGTCATCGCTGATCAACTTGTTTGCCTACGCGATTGCCACCAGGGGGCGGCAAAGTTCCCACTGTCATAATACTCCCCCGGTGGAGAAAGACCAGTCAAAGTCTCCGTTATCGCCAATCCCAAGACCACCTGCGTGCCAACTGACAAGCATCTAAGAAGAGCTTCATATGTGGTAAGGCGCATACGCCCGGCCATGAACGAGCTTCGCCCCCTCTTTTCAACTGCTGCTGGGTGTTGTCACTGCATGCAGGCTAGGCATAGGTACACCGCAAGTAGCGGTTGTGGTGACGAGAAAGCTATAGCAGATGAGTGCGCAATAGACCTCGTTGCCTGCTATTGACGCATCCTTGCGTGCTTCTTTTCGCGGCGTGACTATTGTGTCGAACACATGGGAGGTCTTCAGAGCGCCGGCCTACACCGAAGCAAATGCTATGGAGACCTAAGACCGAGACGCCTAGGACCCCCCCGACAGAAGCTTTCCGCGGCGCGAGACACCAGGCGTGTCATTGAGGTCGAGTATCTCACAGTCTATGGAAGATGTAAGCCATCGCATCCTTGAGCAAGGGAGCTTAAGGGGCGTCACGCTCCGCGGCGGCTTGTTGGAACCAGAGAGGGCCCGAGTCTACATAGAGCTTCCTGGCCACCAGCGACACGAGTTCGTTGTTCGAGCCCAGTGTATCTTCTCGTAAGGGCATGTTGGTAGAGTCCAGACGATTGCAAAGAAGCGCAAATAAACATGTGACAAAGCCTGACGAAAGTGAGGAGATAAGAGGACGACGAGAGGCATGGCGACAATGCGACCCGGTGACAATGAGACAGGTACAACCCCGAAGATCCCACATGCGAAGTCAGTTGATTCCGAGCGAGCACATACAGTATGCTGAGCGCAGCCAAGGATCCAATCCGGTCTGCTGCATTGGCCTCGTCTCATTAACGGTGCCCATGAAGAAGAGATGCAGTATTGACACGTTTACCCAAGGAGGCAATTGGGGTGTCGAGAGTTGCTTCGGGGGCCGGGGTTAATTGACGCAGATGATGAGTTGTCGTTATGCTCATGGATGTGGTAGAGAAACAAGGAAGCACAAAAACCGTTGGACGGAGATGGCGAGTCCCAATGCCCTTGCTGAGCCAGATTGGGAGGTAGCAAAATGTGCCCCATCTCTGGATCTCATTCAAGATCCACGAACCATTGCATCTCTATTGTCCCATAGTCGGCAGGCCTATCCCCTTCTTTGGCCCCTAATTGGTCTATATTGAAATAGGACTTCTTCAGCGTCCGCTAGGGCCCGAATGATGGGGTCATGTTGTTTCGTCTGAATGCAAGACATGCTGCACTTTCACAACACGGAAGTTCGTCAGCAACTTCAGCGAGGCTGATGTTGCTATTAGGGCAGACAGAATTGAATAGTGCTGCTGTTGCGGTGGAGGCGTCGAGCAACAGGCGTCATCGTAGTATATCTGAAGGAAAGGTTGCCGCGCAGCGTGCTCATGAGCAGCTTGTATAAATCCCGCTCATGCGGCGGTAGTTAAGGTTGCCATGTGTAAATAGTGTACCCTGGAGGCCTCTGTTTGAATGTGCGGGATATGGTTTATTTGGGATCAAGAATAGGTTGGCCAAAATGAGCAGCGCCAGCAGAAACATGCCTCGGAGGAGGCAGCGGATAAACCGGAGAGAGCTACAGGGTCCGCTTTGTGACAGACTCCGTATGTGACTCCCTGATGAAAGCATTCAGCAAGGCCCTTAGAAAAGCCCACAGGAGAGTCCAGCCCTAGAGTCGAGGAGCGCTCCTCGGATGGACAGCGTGAATCCTGACGGAAGGCCACACTGCGAGCGACCCAGCCCACGCGCGAGGACTGGCAGCAAGGCTGGTTATAGGAAAGCTAAGTTTCGCGCTGAACGAGATGATGTGCCCCGGTTGCTTGATATTGCCTACCCGAGATCGATTCGGAAGTGCAGTTATTACCGAAAGCAACGCCGGCGATAACGCATTCGGGAGACGCTCGAGGGCCCGGCCTAGTCGCAGGCGTATATCCACGCTCGGTCATCGTCGCCGTTGATCCCACCTGCGTTGCCGAGGTCACGGCTTTTGTACTATTGTTGAAACGCCAAGAGGCGGAGGAAAAAAGGGTGGTTTTCTGGTGATGTCCTTTTTAACTGGACACTCAAGTAAAGAGCTGATGAAGTCGTCGAGTCCTTCATCACTAAACGGCGGTAGAGATTAGGTAGATGAGAAAGGCACTCAAGTGACTATATTAGACCCTTGGGGTCTCTGGCATTCTCTGTCTTTGACCATGCCGCATGATGCTGCACATATGATACTGGGCACTGAGGTGGTGGAAGGAGAGGGTTTTGCGGACTTGAGCTTGTCGAGTTACTAAAATAGCTGACGATCAAAGCTTCCGCAACGATCTCCCAACATGCATCAAGGTAGTTACCAGGCTGACTGTCTCTGTTGGTAAACCTGATAAATTCCCTTTGACGGTTTATGTGCCATTCCGGGCACATGGATAATATGTTGAAGTTGTGGTAGGAGAGGAGGCATTCAGAGAGAAACTGAGAGCCCTCGATATGATGAGTGGTATAGATTCGTCCTTCGAGAAGACATTTCGTTTACGCTGACGATACTCGAAGACTTAGAGAGGATAGTCGATGACGTCCACATCCTGAGTCGCAGAAGTTGCTAGTCGGCGCTATGCTGCTGTACTAGGAAGACCGACTAGTTGTCACAATCAGTTGCTGCGTGGAGTCTTCAAGGATACGATGAGCCATAGAGCGAGGTATGTTGCACCTCTGGCAGATGAAGTACAGTCGGGGTGGTACCGGCGGACTCGAGGGCATACCTCCAGCTGCCGCAGCGCTAGCTTGGGTACCGGGGGCTCGCATGAGAGTGGACCGGGGGGGGGGGGGGGGGGGGGGGGCGCGTGGGAGATGGCTCAATGTTCGATCTGCGAGCAATGCGATGGTCTCTCTAGATGTTGATCTTTATACACGAAGGTCGCCACATCCATACCCCGAGGGACGTCAAGGAGTTTACCGTGAGCTTCCATGGCCTTCCTGACAGACAGGTTGTTGTAGAACCGGTCTTGCTCCAGGTTGGGCGGTTCACCCTGGCGCTGGCTGCTGATAACAGCTGCCTGGTCGAACAAGCACAGCCCGTCCTCTCACAATATGCTGGCCAGTTGGCCATGGACCGGGCAGTAGTTACCAGCCAGGTGGCCCAGCAAGGGCGCCTCTACAGCGCCCCGAAGAAGACTGAGCCAATACTGTCTGTCAGCTCAACACATCGGATACGATGTTGGAGGATGTAGCTGAACCCCTGGTTTAGCAGGTGCAAGTTGCCAGCGTTGAGGGGGTTGCCTGACGGGCGTTCTTGCGAACGCCCATGCAGTTGGAGTTGTGCTATATCTATAGAGTATTAGCAGTGTGCTTGCTTCAAGGGAAGAAGTTAGGGTACCGCTGCAGCACTTACCGTTGCCAAATTTCGTCGCTCTCCGCCCTTCCGGGGTCAAGCTCAGCGTTTCCGGCGCCTTGCTCGGCGTCTTCAGCGCCTCCCTCCTCCGCCGACTCCCCAGCATCGCTGAGATCGAGGGAAGGCGGGGTTGGCGGGACCAAGCCTCCTCTTCTAGGCCTATTATACAGGAATCTGATTAGTTTTAATTGAAGTAACTCTGCCGGTTTAGAAAGTGCAGGTCCCTACCGTCTTTTGATCCCCTACTCTCTCACTGCCCCGTGGGGCTCAAAATCGCTCCCATACTCATCGTCAACCTGGCTTTAAGGCGCCATTGCGATCTCTATGGGGCTTATACTTGTTGTGGTTTCCCACAACCTCTTGGGGGCTCTCAGGGCGAATGCAGCATCAACTCCAGCCGCCATTCCGCAAGCTCAGCAAGAAAACAAACGCGCACGATTCCCTTTCAAATGACAGGAAAGATTGTTTGTCGATGCACTCCGGTAAGCCTGTCATCCCCAGGAGTCCTTATTGAACCAAGTCGGCAACGAAGATGCAAGCCCGCGTCGAATTGCTGGACCAATGGCATCCCACCCACACTCTCAGTCACCGCCATGATTCTTCCCACACAGCGTGGTCTCCCGCAGGTCCCCTGGACTCCAGAGTTCCAAATCACAGCGGCTAGAGCACGGGATTGGGCGCCGATGGGTTCTACCGATGGTTTCATCTCGACCATGGCGAGGGGTGACGAGAGAGAAGCTGCGAGATGGCTTGCGGTAGCTCCGCGACGTGAAATCGAGATTCCGGGCTTAGCAGTTGAGCTCGCGCGCTTCGGAACAGCTTCTCGCTCTCGATTACGTGTATCACGAGATCGGCCTTCGAATACTTGTGATGAAAAAAGAGTCATCGGTTCGATGATCGACTAGTGGTCGAGATTCGGGTTGTGTCCGGAGTGTAAAAAACCACCGACAGCAGGATTACATGCCAGGTGTGCCTCCCGGACTGATACGCCACTCACAACACCCTTTCCCGTTGCGAAGAGCATCATTGACACAGCAAGAGCCCTAATCCCTCTTGCATGCCATGTTTCGAGTTTTCAAAGGGTGGCATATCAAGCTGAACACACGACGAGGGGCAACAGAGTCTACTCTGTAGCTAACGGCGGGCCGGGTCCGGCGAAATAGTGAACTCTTCTACGTTGAAACCCATGGCCTCAAGAAAGACTGAACCGATATTGTCGGTTGATTCCATGATTCTTGGCCAAATCCCTGCTTGAACAGCTGCCCATTTCAGTCCAGAACTTGAGACGGCGGATTGCCTCTAGACGTTGTTCAAATACCGCCGGCTTAGATTACCGCTATTTCCGTGCGGCAACCAACCAAGAAGGCGACCAGCACTCCTTCGTGAGGTTTTTGATGGGCTGCCGAGCATAGTCACGTTCATTGTAGAGCCATGATTTCCGAGCCAGTGAAGGCTCGCCGCACGCCAGGCCTTGCGGATTTGATCCGAAGTGAAATCGATACCCTTCGACGTGGCGGCGGGTGGCGTCAAGCCAAGTGCGTGCCAGATGTTAAAGTCAGGGTAGCTGTCGTCAAGCTCAGTCATCTTGAGATATTGTTCTTCAAGTAGGTATTTGTTAGCAAAAGCCGACTGCCTAATGAATACAACTCCTTCATACCTTAGATTACGCTCTGAAATTGCAAACAAGCTTCGTGATATTGTTTACATGGTTGTTGCAATTAAGCTTTTATTATATAACGGAGTCGTAAAAGGTTGTCCACGAGAGGTTTGCAGCGATCTCAAAGTCGACAAATTTGCGACGGATGCGAGTTGTATTCACCTCGCAACCAGCCGCCAGCACATTAGACTGCGTGGCTTTTGCCCACTAGGTCATGTCCTAGGAAGAGCAAAGGAAACAAGCACGGCCTCTAGTGCGAGCGGAAACAGCTTGGGCCCGGGGTAGCTTCGTATCCCGCAGATTCTTTCGATACTGGGGGATGAGGGGATTGCAATTGTCTCGAGAGCATAGCCAATGGCGTACTGGTCGAGATAATCGATTCTTGACAGACTGTCTTCGGTGGGTTTTTGGTCGGCAATACGTTCATTCGTATTCACAGTCGTTGGAACCGCCCTCGCACTTCCATCTCCCAAAGCCTTGCATATAGGCGCCCACGGCGCTAATTGACCGAATCTCCAATACCTCGTCGAAATGGTCAGGAGGCTACTTGCAATACTGAAAGTGACAAACAGCTAACCGACAGATGCCAGATGGTAAGAAAGGCCAAGCAGCTCTGTACTTCATGTTCTAGAGAAGGTACAGCTGTCGGGTCGCTTCAGGAGGGTATGGTTGGAATGAAATGAGGCTGTTCGGGAAGACAGTGAGGCCAACAGCTATCTCGGGGCCCGGGGGGGCAACTATGTAGACGCCGTATTCGAGACAGGCGATCAACAAGACTCTTTCTTCTGATTTGTGCCGGTGTCCCCGCCGGGCCAGTGAGCTAAGCAATGATGTAGCCTTCAGTACATGTGGTTTTGGATGCTTTGACGTAACGATTGAGTTTTCTTCTGGTATCCGGAAGGGACCCGGCAAAGACCGGTATGGCCGACAACAGCGGACCAAGGAAACCTAGGAAATTTGGGGAACTTTTCCCAGAGATATAGTCGTGTGATGAATTTGACACGCCCCAGCGCGCATGGAAAGGTAAATGCAGTATTCTACCCTAAAGTCCCCCGGGATGATACAGAGAAGGTATGTCTTGAGAGTTAGAGGCCACCGCCATAGTGCAGTCGCAGAAGGTGGGACTCGGGGAATTGGGGTCGGGATGGCGTAGAAAGAGCCGCATATTTGCTTCTTCTATCCTACGGTTTTTGGACATCATTTCCATGTCACCGCAGGCAGACACCCCAGAAATAGCAAACTGGGCAGCATCGCAGCCAATGCAGAGCCAGCGAGATAAATGCCATCGACGCCGAGCCAGCGGCAGACCTTATGGTACTGGAACATGTCCAGGCCTCAAGTGTCTCGTGCTCCGACAAGGCTCGAGAAGTCTTTGATATACGCCGAAGATTGCGTTTCAAATTACGCATTTTCTGCTTCCTACTTACTAGCCGCTAACTTCCATTTTGCAAACGAGGCCTTCTGCGGCATGACACTGGAAGGGTCCACTGAGGGCTCCAATGGGAAAGTACCGTCGTCCGTCTAGCTGAGACACTTCTATACGGTGTCCCTTGGACGCGGCTCTGGAGGCCTTTGCGTGTTTATGTCGACCATGTTGACAGGGGCGTTCGCGGACCACACAGGAACATGATCTCAGGGAATGCAACGAACAACATTGGAGTCCCGAGATGGTAGTCATTGTGGCCCGGGGACTAAAGGTACGTCGCCCAAGACAGAGCCAGGTGAGGTATTAGCTTCTCTTCTCGTGAAGAGGGCATTGGCCGATTCCCATTGGTTTGCTTGTCTTCCATTCTCTTCGCAGTGGCGCCTCAACGCCAGGCCGTTAGCCACATTATGAGCCATTTGCAGTCCTTAATTCTGGTCCTCGATCAGAATCAATCTGCGCTGCACCTCTCTTGGCTTCTGTGCAGGTTCTCTCTTCGCCTTTCTTTCCTATTGTGAAGATGAGAACCGTGGATCGGAGAAGGCACCAGGGTTGGCTTGGTTGTTTGCTGGAGGTTATTTGGAATACCCACACATGTCCGGCGGGTACACCAGTCTCCCTGCGAGATGTCTTCATCTCGTAGCCAGCCGCCAAACCAATGACGAAGCGATGCCATGGGGAGCGATGCCGTGGATAGCAGCAAAATAGCCTTCACAGAGGCTAGAAGATATTCCCAGGCTCTCACCTTGTGAGCCATGGGCTAGAAAGCCCCCACATCAGCAGCTGTGAAGCTCTTGAGGAATACGCTTGAGTTCCCAGGGATGGCCAAATATAACTGTGTGGACGTATGGCTGCCTTCGAATTGGACATAATGGAATGTTATAAAGCCTCGACCTTGTTGCCGGATTTTACTATCGTAATTTTCTCGATGTCGGTGACTCGGTGTACAGGCGGTGTAAATCCATAGAACAGCAGACCTTCGGCGTGAATCCGAGCAGCGCTTCTGCGAATCACATCCGAACTTCACATCACAATGACGGAAGTGCACGCATGATGTCTTCACCTGTGTGAAAGCCCTGAGCCGGAAACAACGACGTCCCAGCCGGGCTAGGTAATCACGTTGTGCGTAGCCCATAGGGTTGCTGTGGGTGTCTTCAAGACAGCCAGGCATCAAAGATGCATGACGTGAACCTGGGGTGTACCTGACTGGCCAATGCTTTTGTAAGAATTGAGAGCAGCTCTGTTGAGACTTAAAGACATGCGAGGTCTGGCGCTAAGAAGGCACAATCGGCCGTCTAAAGTTGATGCAGAGCTCTCCTAGGAATGATGGCTATCAAGCTCTCAGCTGCATCATCGTCTCGGTGAAACAATGTCATCATCCAACTTTAGACAAGAAAAACAAGAGCGAGGTCATTGTATATGACTGTGCTGCCGACTTGTCTGAGACGCTGGCGAGTCGGAGCCGCAAGGCTGTCGCCAGTCGAGCTGATGGTAAATCAATCCTCGCGAGTACCATCCTCTTTCTTCTTTTTGGACCTAAGCCATACGCCGTACGTCAGGTCCTCAAGTTGTGGAATTTCCTTATGCGGAATATCACGATTACATCTCGTCGTAATCCGCAGAGGGGAGCTGGAATCTGTCGGGGACATTGAATTTAATCCGGATGATTCCAGCCGAGACACCTAGATCCTGGACTTTCGCCTACGCCTCGTCATAGATTTGTAAATACATTGCAGAGAATCCAGAGTCGTATTGCGGCTGTTAGTGGCGGCCCAGAGCTAGCATCTCTCTTCTTCCATTGACGGTTGCAACTCTCCAGGGCCCGGGGGCGGAAATAAAGTTCGTTGCTTGGTGTTAGCCAAGGCATAGTCTCAGGAGTTCCAGGCGTGGAAGCAGATTGGTGTCTTTTGATCTGATTTTGAAACGGTGGCCGTAGTAGATGCGGTGTTGAGTATTCGCTGAGAGGAAGAGGACTTCAACATGTCTCGATGCTCCTTTCGTGGCCATTTTGCTTGTCGGGTTCATAGATTTTACCCCTAAGCACAACCTAGTAAGGGCGCTTGCATTCGGCCGAGACTGAATTGACGCCCCAACCACGGCCCAACTGATTCAACTCCCACTTTTCACTTGTCAATGCAGCGAGGGAGATGCGAATAAACCAGATAGTGCACATGATTGTTTGTGTACGGTCTGGTTGCCGAGAAGATCAACTGGCTTCATCGAGACACATGGGCCCGGGGGAAGCCTACGGGGTAGTGGTTATGGTGCCCACGGGAGGCAAACAACCAGCGACGCGGCGAGGAGCTGTAGCGCGCAAGAGAATCGGTAAAGACAACCTGAAGCTCACTGCAGAGCAAACCTCGTCAGGTTGGTTGACTCTGTGTACGCGACGCACTGAAGCAGGGCCCACCGCCGGACCAGAGCATGGCATAGTTAATTGAAAAGCACTGCATCCTGATTTCGGGATACATTTCATGGACAATCTTCTCAATTTCGCCACGAGTTCGGCGGACTTTGGGAGCCGGCGGACTGGTGCTCGTGTTTAATAATGCCTGGCAGAGCCTTTTCGTAAACTACCAGAAGACTTTGTTCAGAGGCGGCAAATCAAACCCGAACGCCTGAAAAAACTTGATCCTCGGCCGCCATTGTATCTGGCCGCCATCGTTTACGGTCGCTGTTATCTTCATTGTCGTCTCTACTGTTGTTGTAGGCTTTCTTTGAGGCGACCCTGAACATACGACTGACCGGGATACCTACTTCACGAAATGCATCATCGTATTGGTAGTGAAATCGTTTGCACACGGGCCCCGAGAGACCATGAATAAAGCCGTCCAGTTCTCGCAATACTGCGTCATGATGACCTCCGCGCAGCTTGTCTTGTTTGGGCGAGGCTCGTATCGGTCTTGTCGGTGGTATCGCACGGAGTGAAGAAGGTATCCCCGCCATAGCCAGACATGGCTTGGTTTCTCTGGACAAGTAATTCCATCATGTCGTCGTTGGTACTGCTACCGAGACTGAGGTACGCAGATGAAGTCACCAACTGGAGGAACAGGCGCGATGGGGCGTGTCCAGTTCGGCTCCTAACAATAATGATATTATCGAGGCAGGTAGGGGTTGGCTTTGAAGCGTTGTGGACGACTTAGACTGGGCGACTGGAGTGTTACCGCAAGGCCCCAGGTCTAGGAAGGCTGCATTTGGTCTCGGGGCGTGATCGACCGGTGACGGGTATCTGTTGCCTCGAGGGTATCCAGGGCAGCTTCGGAGGAGGCAGCTCCTCTGGTCTTATTGATGGGGATAGGCTTGGCAAGAGCTATATAAAACGCCTATCAAGTGCCTGCCGATGCGAGTGCAACGGCTGCGGCCGCGCCCACGGCCGACCTGCTGTGGTCCGTCTTGTTGGAGCAGCGGGCCCGCGCATCATCCTCGGCACGTATGCTCTTTCAAGTATTCTAAGGCCCGGGGTATTTTCTGTTTGCTGCATCGGAAGGTTTTACTGCATTATAGCAGCCGGACACTAAAGTTGTGGTGCCTTTTTAGTGTAAATATGGCCGGCCACTGAGGGAGTCGAGTAGGTGGCTGAGCCTTTGAATAAATTGTTGTGCCTGCCCGGTATGAGGTGATGTCCTCCAGAAAGCTACTTTAGAGCACCATCTAGCTGAGAGCTCGGAGGACAACCTAACGGGCTTTGTAGAAGGTTCGGCAAATGCATCTGTCGTGCTTCGTCGGAGATGGGACACAACTCCAATGGCGGGCCTGACGACCTGGGGCTAGGAGAGGTAAAACCGGTTGCCCTTCCTCGAGACGAGAATTTGGAGGATTGTCGTGACCAGCGAAACCATCACCATGAGGGAAAGGCCCAGGTACCCATTTGAAGTAGGTGACAGACTCGTCGAGTTCCTCCGCTGTCGAGAAGCCGAATATGGGGAGCTTCCGACGCACCCCAGCCTCAGCGACTGGGCTCTACCTCACCTAGAGGCAATGGCAGATCGCGTAGGCCGCCATCGGGTACCTTGTGATGATTCAGTATCCCGTCATCACGAAATCCGTCCCCAAACGATACAAGCGGCTAGTTTCCATGGAGTGACGAGCTTCAACCAGACATGGAAGCGTTTGAAAAAGACGAAGGACATTTCTACATCTTTCCCACCCTGGTAGACGCGGCCTTCTGCATATTTGCGGTGAGGCTCAGCCCAACGTTGGGGGGCAGATTGGGAGTCCCAGCCTGCATTTGCTCTCCTGGCGAGGTTGAGCGAAGTGAAGCACCCGCCGTTTCGTTTGAACAGGCACGAGCGACAGTGTGTCATGAGAACTTCTGCGCAAACGCTTGTTCAACCGAGATATTGCAATAAATGTCCCAAGTCCGAACGAGTGGTGTAGCTAGCTGTGGATATTCCGTCCCAAGCCGCCGAGATAGATGATCGCCGAGGTAGCGTTGCCTATCCTGCTTAGAAGCGTGCACCACATGAATGTCTGGGGGTGCCAGCTGCCTACAATCTTGTAGTCTCTGTCGTTGCCACGTGCGTACGCCAGGTCGAGCCAAACTAGACTGTTCATCCCATGAGAGGGCCGCAGGAAACGTCAAGAAGCTTGGGGGCCAATTGAAGTAAAGCGGGCAGCTCTACTGAGCCACCAAAAAATGCGGCAACGGCTGTCGTGGCCGAGGAGTATGTTGTGGCCATGTCCAAGCGTATCTCAAAGAAAGGGAACAGGTCATCCTCATGCTGCGGTTGTCAACTTTGTGAGCGGAGGCGTGGACGATAAAGCCCACGCAAACGTCTATTCCTCCTTCACTCACAAAAGCCCACCAACGGACGCGCCGATGATAGACTCAGAGGAGGTTGACGGCGTCAACGAGCGTGCAATCCGCCCTCGTCATCTGGAAGAGCGAGCTTACACATTGGGCGGCTAATACAATGGGCAGCTTCCGAAATGGAAGTGGATGAACATCCCGTAGAGTTGTAGGCTTGTGGTGTTGATCAGCTAGGGGGCCGATGCTTCTACTAGTTGGCAAGGCCAGCAGAAGCAGCTTCTGGAGCAGGTCGTAGTCGACGCACTTGAAGTTCCAGCCTACGCAGAGCCTGCGTGTTTTGGTCGCCCGCTGCTACTCGCCCATACTGAGTGATCCAGCCCACTACATGAGGCATCGCAAGGTCTCCTGACCAAAGACGCCAGCGAAGACAATCATCCTACAGGTCGTTCTGGGCCCAGGGTATTCGATTCCATCACGCACAGCGCCTTGTGACATCACTGCTTCGTAGGTCAATAAATCGACTACAGAGGGAGAAGGATCCAGAGTGGTCCCACATAACGCCATCTGCGACCGAGCTGGTACTCAAACCCGGCTTCCTCCTCACACGGAGACAGTTGTGGTCTGCTCCAAATGCCACTTCCAGGCCATCTGCTAGATCACACACTTTCCTCCTCGTCTAGTACTTATGCCTCCAGCAACAGTACGAATGTTGCTGCCTCGGCGGAGCTAATCTTTGCATCATCCCGAGTAGCGATTTCGCACAAGACTTCATGAGCACGAGGGTCCAGACAATGGTATCAGAGCCAGATACGCACATCTACGCGAAGGTAGATATTTCAACAAAGATCTCAGTCGCACCCAGCGCCCACCCCAAGGCAATCAATCAAGTTTGAGGCCCATAATTGACTTGATTGCCACATCGCGATGCCATACTTGATTGATTGCCAATTAATTGCAATTAATTGGTAAATATCCCCACATATAGGTGAGGGCTCTAGAGGGGGGCCCTAGAGGGAGCTAGAGGGGGGCCCTCTAGAGGGGAGGGCTCTAGAGGGGAGGGCTCTAGAGGGGAGGGCTCTAGAGGTGAGGGCTCTGGAGGTGAGGGCTCTAGAGGGGAGGGCTCTAGAGGGAAGGGTCCGGAAGGTTAGGGCCCGGGAGGGTGGCCCCCGGAGGGGAGGCCCCCGGAAGGGGGGCCGGAAGGGGGGCTAAAAGGGGGGGCCCGGAGCCGGGGTTTCGGGGCTAAGAGTCGGGCTGGATTAACGATTTTCCGGGCTTTTCCGGGTCCCTCAGCCCTCTTAAGCCCCCGCTTTAAGCCCCCTCTAAAGCCCCCCTATAAGGCCCCCTAGGCCCTAGTAGCCCCCTCCCCCCCTGTCAAAAGAGTCAAGGCAATCAATCAAGTTTGAGCCTCAAACTTGACTTGATTGACTAGCGATGGCTTCATAATTGATTGATTGATTGATTGAACTTGACAAGTTTACTTGCCTTGCGGGGAGCGCTGGTCGCACCAGTATGCGGTGTCGCGGGGCTGATCGAAGACGGTGCCTGTGAGGTGCCGGTAACGGTGCTGTCCGCCGCGGTGGGCTGGGAATGATACGTAGCGGGTGACCTGAATGGCCTCCAGATCGATCTCCGCCGTGAAGAGCTCGAGTCGTTTCTGGCCGTCTGCTCCACGTGCCCTCTTCCGCTTGTTGCCCTAGGGGTAATGCCCGCAATGCCGCATGATGTAGACCTCGGCGCCGAACGAGTAGCATATCTCTCGATCTGAAGGTCGACGTGCTTTGCTACTGCCACTAGCCAGTTACATATGGCGGATAGTGATACCCAGCTCTCAAGCGCGAAGTAGTCCGTCCTGGCCTCAGCCTCGTTCTGCGTTCTCGAAGCCTTCGGGTTAGGGATCCCTCCCTCCCTGATTCGTTGGGTTTGACGGACTGTGCGGCGAGTGGCACAGTCCTCTACCCAGGCGCTTGAAAATTCGAGGTCCAGGCAGATGTCCATACCAGGATATAACACTGGTGATTGACTTAGTCTAGATATCAATACGTTGGGCGAGCAGAGAAGGACGCCGACGTAGCCTTGCATCTTGGTCCCGGGGTGTAAGTCGTTGATGAAAGCGTTTGCTAGGCCGGTTATGTCTCGACTATAATCTCCATAGGTTTCTGAAAAAGGAAGCAGTAAACTAGCGAATAATAGAAGGATAGAGCCCCTGGGAGTAAAGATTGTGTATGATTGGGTCATGAAAAGACAGTATTATAGTATTAGGTAGGTATATCCTCATAACGGGAGACAATTTTGAGTTTCGTGCCTCGACGGCGTTAGGGCCAGTAACTTTCAGAATAAGCCATGATGTTGGGCTAAATGCGTCGTGCCACCGTCAATGCCCCGCTGTGCTTGCCGTATTGTCAGTGTCTTGGACTTCCTTCCAGCTGAAGTGCTCAACGGCAACTGGACGGTGTAGGTAGGGTCGAGCTGTACGACTGAGCTCATTTCAGCGACGCGCTTAGTCTGGCTAGCGGTTTGGTCCTCGGCAGTAATGTTGTTCTCGCCCGTGATGCTGTTTTCAGTCGTATCTTCGCTGATGTTCTTCACGGCCGCCTCATTGCTCCCGCAGCATCCATCAGGGACTAAAGCTCATCTTTGAGGCTGTTAGGTACCTGATATTTGGCTTGTTGTGGCGAGCTTGTCGCCGCGGGGGAGTCGGGACGGAGATTCGACAAGGGTGATGGCATATCAAGAAAACCTCCCAGAGTAAGCCATGGCCTGTTCATCTCATAGAGGGGTCGGGTGGGGTTGTGTGAGGGTTTGCTGGCTGGACCACCTGGGCTAGTGGCCAGGCCAAACGTTGAAGTTCAATCTCTGCCTCCTCTTGTAGCTGTCGGTGTGCCACGTTGGCCGTTGAGGCGTCGGAAGTTGTCGCATTGCCAGGGGCCGTGGCTCGTCAGAGACATCAGGTGCCGCAAAAGTAAACCTTCGAAGCTGGTAGAGCTTTCAGTGGTTCAGAGTGATTTCCAAGTCCGCTTTCTTCGTGAACGGCTGAACCTATTATACAGAGAATGCCGGTCCCTAGCCTACATGAGGGCTGGACGAAAGCAGAGACAGATGCTCTGGTACTCATCAACGACATCCTGAGCTTCGACGTGTTCGTCTCGGCAATCGAGGGAGTGTTCGAAACCGACGGACGCCATGAGCCAGGTAACGGCGTTCGCACCCCCGGAATCGTTCGCATCCAGTACAAAAGCGTATAGCGTGGAGGGGGTAATTTGGTTCATATCGAGGCAAACAGACGCGTCCTAAGCGTCGTTCTTATCACCAGCCATATTACCATACTCTCTCAGCATCGCAACTAGGGCACAGAGTTAGTACGAGAGGGTTATCAAGTTAGATGGGACTCGGGTTACCTCGAGCTGCACATTTCGGCGGTTGAATGTTTTTTTGCTCTTTTCTTTCTGAGGGATCGCCGGCGGGTCGGTTGGGAATGTGGAAGGAAGCGGCGGTTTTCCGAGACTGTGCGGTGTGTGGCTTAGTTGGCCCACCTCAGCGCATGAGTACTACTCATGGAGCTTCCCCCAAAGGCTGCCATTGGGACGTGATTCCTCGCATTCGTACATCCTGGGTAGTAGATGGATAATCGGCGCGGCGAAGTCATTGCGGATAAGCGCGAGTCCTCAAGTCGAGAGACGCGTTGCCCCATTTCTAGTCGGCGAATTGATGTGACTGAAGTAAGAAGTAAGAAGCGACAGTCGACTGCATCTCCTGAGGCCACCTCCTCCTCAACCGATAGTCTTCGTCCTAGGCTAGACCCAAGAGCACATGCAGAAGTGAAGTAGCTCCGCCCGCAGGGTTGTCTTCCATTGAAGATTGCCTGAGGTACGAACCGGCGAAGTGGCAGGAAGCCAGTGGAAACGGATTTCGATTCCGTTTTCTATTTCCAGAGGCTCCTCATCGTCCCCAACATCTTCATCTCTCCAGCCTTGCACTTCGGCGAAGCAGAGACCTTCCTGACGGGTGTCGTATATTTCGACAGATTTAATTCGGAAGATGATAGCCTTCGCATTGTGTGAATAGGCCGAGGGCCCCAGGTGCGAGATCAATGGGGTGCTTGGGGTTCTGATCACTGCCTGTGAGGTTGTAATCATGGTTGTGGCTGAACCAATTGGACCTGCGAGGGGATAGTTGGATGCCAAGGTTGGTTGGTGGAATCTTTCTGAATCGTTCTGTCAACAGTCATTTGAAGACGAGAGAGGACAGGAAACCGTATGGGCCGGGTCTGACGAGCCGCTGTTCGAGTGGCCCCAGTACCCGTCATGAACAGTCAACATTGTACACTCCGTCAACGTGGTCTTTGCCAATGATAAGAGTGTGATAGAGAGTTCTTCTAAGGTCTGTCTTGCTTGCCAAGAACTTGAGAAGCGGGCGTGCCTTGTGGCTCGTAGCCGTGGTGTCAGAGGGTTGACTTGACCAAGAACCTTTGGTTCCGTGGGATCATCTCCTTCGTATGGTTCGAGACAGGTGGCTTCCCGGCGTGTCTCTACTCGGCGAAACGCACGGAAAATGGGCGACGACTGATCTTCCGAGGGCTGAATGAACCTCACTTTGGTGCGCGCCGGGCGAAGGCCGGAGGACGAGGGCCCGGGAAGAACAGCGCCGCGACTTATAGTGCCTGGGATCAGGCCAGCCAATGAATAATGTGGAAGTGGGCATGCCACTCGAAGTGGCAGTAGGCATCCTGAAGGGCATGCTGCTGACTGACACGGATGTCTGCCTTCTCCAGAGGTCTACCTCTGAGGTGACAGTGCTATAGCCCGCCCCTTCGAGAACACCAAGGAGCCAAAACGACTCGGTGGCCTTTTCAAGTCCCCCGCTGTTCACGAATCCTCGCGACAGAGCTATGCGATCTCTTGATTGAGTCGAGGACGATGACCGCCATGTGCTCTAGATATAAGATAGAGCCCGGGGCCGTCTGCCAGGGCAACAAATACGCGGGCTCCCATAGCGGCACCGGAAAGACTTGAAAGCAATATAGAACGACGACAACGACCGGGCGGCATTATAAGACACGACCGGGCGTATTGTCGCATCGTCCGCAGCCAGTGCTATCAGATCATTCTCGGCAGCGTTTGCATCGTCAGCTTCAGGCGTTTTGAGGACCTTGAGGGATTACTCCTAAGTCGACCAACTCAAAAGTCGAGCTAGTGCACGAAGTATGCCAAAACTCGTTCGGGGAAAGGCTTGGCACTCCCAGGGATTGTCACCTTCTCCATGGTGAAAGGAGAGACCGATGGGAGAGTTGCGTTAGTGATCTTGACTTTGGTAGGAAGATGCGGAAAGTAATCGCAACAGTCCACGAGTGCTGTCCGGAGCGGTCGACGTTTTCGCACCCAGGGATCATGCATCAACCGTTCTTATTGCCCAGCGGACAAGTCGTCAGTAAAGGCGCACTCCTTCCGGTTGGTCTCCTACCGCCGTCGTGGCTCGCGCGTCCTCGGCCTTTAGGCGTGCCTGGCGGCAATCTTGACGATCACCCCACTGCCCCGCGTTCCCTTCTCCCGTTCATGCAACGAAATCCCAAAGAGTTCGCTCCCTGGCGAGGTGGCGCAATCCTACCCGCACGAGGGGCAGTTTATCGAAGTCTTTTTCCTCGAAAATGGCGACTTTGATGTGGCCTGAGCCCTCCAGGGTTTGTTTCCACAGCGCAGGGATCGTCGTGACACACCTGGACCGCGAAACGCACCCTGAGAGTCCAGATGGCAAGCAACTGACGGCTCTGCCGTTTGCTCTTCGATGGTTGGCATTTGGTGAATCCAGCTTTGGTGGTGTCATGAGGAAGAACAATTCGTCTTGTTTCGCAGTGGACAGTTCAATATGAAAGCCGTGCCTGCTTCGATCCATGGATAGCCTCACGTACTGCTGTAGGCGAAGTTACAGAACCACGATGATACTCTGGTAAGTTGCCAGCCGTCGAGGCTACAGGCTCCTTGGCATCGTCTTCCGACTCTTCGGAGCCGACACGCAAGAAGAGCAGTGAGATTAGGCAATTTGCGCAGATTGACTCTCTCACTACTCCTTTCTCTCCCGCCCGGATGCGCGGTCCGTACGCCCGCCCGAACCACCTCTTTAAAGTATGGGGTCGGCAATGATTGGGCCCAGCGCTGGTGGCTAGGCCCATACTACGGTGGAAGCCGAGGGGAGCGCTCATAGCCAATGTGTGATGCTGTGTGATGTTTGGATACTGTCAACCAGTTCGTCTGGGAATTGATGACGGCCAATTGGGCGTCCGTCTTTGCGTGTGGCCTGCCAAGAGCTTCTGGGCATTTCGAAGATATAGTGCGGTGATTCAGCTACGTCACGCGCCTAAAGAAGACGATGATAACAATCTCCTCGAACGCTGGCTTCCAACATGCCACATGGGAAGGCTCCTCGTAGGTAATAAAGGCATACAAGAGGACATCCGAGGAACAGAGCTTCCGTGTTGACAGTGTCGCCCTCACTGATTTCCGGCTTCTTGATTGCCGGCAGTTCAGTCCTCTGAGCAGTACCGGCGACACTCTGTCCAGAGGTACCTCTGCATTACCCATGTCTTCCATGGCCCCTGCAATGACGAAGTAATCAAGCCAGAGAGACGCCTACATCAGTGGCGCCCCCATTCCGACGCGTGACGAAGATCTCAGGGAGCAAGAGCGATGTCGTCTCTAGCTGCTGCCACGACTGCCAGAAGTGAGACCTGTGAAAGGGGTATGCTTGGGTCCATGGTCGTAGTACTTAGGCGGGAATTATGTAGGCATTGATGAAGATGCTGGCCAACCTTAAGTACAGAAGCAAACATATGGTGCTACGAAAGTAGCTAAAGCCAACAACATGCAGGGCGATTCTCGAGAGGGCGGCTGGGCAAGGAACCACATCAGGCTGCTCTGCCAATCTCGGGAACATGAACCTCGCTGAGCATATTGGCCGAATCAACCCCTAGGTAAGGCGTTTACCCCACCAGGCGATACAACGAAGATTGGACCACCATCATTTGGTACTCCAGGAATGACACCAGAGTCAAGGATGCATTCAAAGCTAACAAGGATGGGAGACGGGGCCGCACACCGTCGCTCTTCAGCTCCCACCAGTTGTCGCGACAGGCACGGGCCCGGGGCGCAAAATTGCGAATGATGACGAGTCTGACTCATGAAGGTCCCAGCCAACCTGAGGGGTTTTAGGCAAATGTCTGTTTCCAGGAAGATAATGGGCAAAGAGAAAAGTCGTAGTTTGGCTGTACATCTCTTCGAGCGGTGGACTGTTGATGCGGATGCCCGCGTCGTCTTTAAACTCCAACTGTTTTTGAGAACGCAAAGTGGAAAGCCGTTAGCTATCCCCATGCGATAGTTGCGTGCTTGAAAAACTCGCCAATCAGGGAGACTTAAACGCCTCCGGGCATACAGGCCAAGTGATCTGACAGTGGCGCGGTCATACTCCCAGGTCTCCCTGCAAAGCCACAGCAGTAATGCCCTTGATCTCCCATGCGACATAACACAGATTCCAGCGACCAGCCATCTGTCGAACTGTCGCCGTTAGTTGTGAGAGACGCGGGCCCGGCATGGGAAATCGCGATCGGTGAGAAGACCATGCTTCAATCAAGTCAAGTTTGAGGCTCAAACTTGACTTGATTGACTGGCGATGGCTTCATACTTGATTGATTGATTGATTGAACTTGACAAGTTTACTTGCCTTGCGGGGAGCGCTGTTCAGAAGTCTACCCCTGAAGGGTCTCGGGTATCATCCCCATCCCAGAGCGCGAAGGAGCCAAAGGAAATTCCATATTCTCTCGCTTCGCCTTCGCCTGCAGTCACGACATCCTTCGAGCATCCGCGGTTGGGTGGGTTGTCTTGGTTGATCTTGTAAGAACATACGAAGGTCTTCGGCTCCTCGTCGAAGTGAATGCTGCTGAGTGCGTCGTCACTAGCACTGGCTGCCACAATATGGGGCATCTCGGTACCATCGACGTCTGTAATGCTTTAAGATTGCGGCATACCTAGTTGCCATTCAAGGTCAGCGTACCGGAGGTCTTCCCAGCGTGGAGTTTTTGACGTGCTTAAACTCTAGGGTGTAAGCCGCTCGAAGTCGACGCAGAGACTTGAGCAACGGGTATGTAGTTACTACCGACCGTACTGAAACCATCAAATGGTAATGATCTCGCAGCTCTATGGAGCCTGATACAGCGGCAACACGTAAGAGAAACGAGTGAGAGATGTACGTTTTAAAGAGGTCTACCTCGAGGAAATGGGTCGGTCGAGCGTCAGACGCCGTTGTGATCGGCCTTGGTAGACTTAGGCCGATACGCAAGCCTTGCAACATTCTTCCACGGTATGCTTCGTGGAAGTTGACCCTTGCTCGACGTAGATGTAGCATTTATGGAGGGAGTGTTGGTTCAAAAAGCCGTTCAACTTGGAAGTGCGTAGACGTCGGCTGTTTCTCGGGCGGGTCATGGGCTGTTGTCAAGTCGGTCGGTCTATTTCTGCTTATCTTGGGATATTTGACCGGGAGCTGCTGCGTATTGTCTTCTGTAGGGATAACGATTGCTGCGCCAATTTGGCTGAAAGTGTCTCGCACTTTCGTAGGTTGGCGTCGGAACGCACCAGCCCATTAGCTGAAGTCTGTCAACATGCGGTCACATATGTCCGCCCAACGTGTCGGTGCATCCCTTGGGAGCCTGCCCGTGTAAACAGTCAACCTGAGCGAGCATATACGGCATGACGAGGAGATCCACCTTGGTCTCGCAGCGTCTTCTCATCTCATTCACGATGCCCACCGGCTTCACATGCGCCACTAGTCGTCCGGCCGGGATCCGGTCAGAGGAATCACTCGTGACTGAGCTCTGCTCTGCCAAGTTTGCGTCGGGGTAAAATGCGTAGTGTTACGCCCCAGACTCTTCCGGGCGAGTGCCTGGAGTTTGTCGTCGGTACAGAGCTCGCAGGTCCATCGGTCGGGCGGTTTGAGAGAGTGAGGCTAGTAGGTGAGTTGGCGTGCGAGGAAGCCCGGGGGTCTAACACTATCTCGTCGTCCGTCTTTCAAGTGATCCGCACCCGCGGCGGCGCCCTCATTTCTGTGCGCTGCTGAATGGTCGCGTACACGGCGATCACGATGAAGCCATGAAAGATTCGGAAAAACAGGACCTCGTCGCTGGTGATGCAACTTGCGCACACGGCGCCTACTCGTCATGAGCTTCTGTTTCAGGCCCTTCAATGAGCTATTCTTCCGAGAGCGTTAAGATCCTCGCGCAAAGCGGCAAGCGTTTGCTTGAGTCTTGCGGAGGACAGCAGCATCCATGGACTCACTAAAACAACTACAACTCTTCCGGCAGGGTAAGATGTGTCACGCCCCAATGAAAAGTTCGTGTTCGCTGCGACTGTGTTGGATGCTTCAAGAAGCCCGTTGCAGGACCAGGAAGCAACCACGCGTGCCATGATGCTGCTGTTGCCCTCGGAGCAGTCGATATAGCTGGCGACGTTCGGGATCCTAGCTATGCTAGCTTTAGACGCTGTCGAAAGCCCCGCTTGGTGTCGCCGGGCATGTGATTCAGCACAGCCCTATCCCTGCCTGAGATACCATTGCTTGTGATCTCGATTCCACTTGATTGCGGCAGGACGAGGCGGAGGGTGCCCCGGATGCGACAAGATGGCTGTGACTTGTCTGAGTCGGTTCGACAGGCTGTTGTAGATTCCGGTCATGGATCGCGACTGGCGACCGCAAAGAGTTGCCGAAGTTCCGATTGTCGAAGCCAACAGCAGCTTGCAATGCCAGTTTCGAGATAGCCGACTGACCGCATATCAACGCTGCCCATGAGAGACGGATAGAATTCCTCGACCTCATAGATCATAGACTCGGAACTTTATGTTGAACACTAGACCGGCCCGGGGTCTATCCTCGGCAGCTGGTTCACTCAACATGAGGTTGAGTGCTCAGTCGGCATGAGGCCGACTGCAGCATTGGCGATGGATTGAAGACGTATCGCATTAGTCGAGAGATTGTATAGGTTGATCAGGTGAGATGACAAGTTTTCGAGTCGGACTGATCGCGGAGTCGACCGCAACAACAGAAGTGAACGACGGTGACGATGGGATGAGGAGACGGGCCTTGCTGTGGGTGGATATAGACTCAGCATCATAGCGTATCCGCCTGTGTTGAATACGCCGTGGAAGTTGTCGAACTCTTCGCTGATCTGTAGGTACCTCCAGACTCGGCGTGCCTCCTCTCAAGAGTCCCGGAACTGCATGGTGGGCTCGAGCTGTCAAATCTATCTCTTGCTGCAAAGCGCCAACGCCACAGTTTTTAAGACAGTCCTTTTTGAATACTACGCAGAGACAATCGTAGTGTGTTCGTCGACGTAAGAGAGCCTATGGACAAGGTCGATTCCCTGGAGATACGGGCGTGCGGAGGACGCCTGGCTCTACCGAGCCTAGTGGTAAGGCGCCGAATAATGAAACGGGGATGCAGAGGTCTACCTCTTAACGGATCTCTGATATCGGCATACGTGCACTCGGATATCCGCGCGTGGGCCCGATTCCGATTCTAAGTGCGTGGTTGAGGAGGGGAATCGCTGTTTGTGGCGGTTCGAGGATTGCCTACACAACTATCCGCATAAGCGAAAGCCGAAGAGCCGTGATCTTGCTCGACAGCTGCACAGCCCGGGACATATTCATGTCCTTCAACTTGTCCTCGAGGGATTTCACCACCCGGTGATGCACTTCTCTCTCGGTGGCAGGCTGCGTCCTTGGTAGCCTCCCTTTGCAGAAACGTAAAGTATGCAGGGATAGCAAGGACGCAATCAAATAGCTGGACGTTGGAAACTTGCTTTCGGATACGGCAAGTATGAAGATAGAACTCTCTTCGGGCAGGACTGTCTCGCCTGAAATATTGTAGAAGCCCCCTGTGGTTGACTGCGGGAATATTCGACGAGACTTGCGTCCTCTACAAACTTCCCATCGCCACGCGTTCGCCTAGCTATGCGAGTTGCCCGCATTGTCGACGAGGTATGTAGCAGGCTGGCTAGCTTAGCTTGTCTTCGGATGTCCTGATCTAAGAGCTGGAGACCTGGACATGACTCAGAGCGGGAGCATAGCTGCGAAGACCACGCTCAACGCAAGACCATGCTAGCCCACCACAAGCGAGACGCTGAGTGTGATGCCTGTGGTTATCCCGACCCCCGCGCAAGGGCAAAGCAATCCGCATTGTCGTCCATCATTTGCTGACTCAAGGTTCGCCACGACATCTGTATCGAATGGCTCCGTTCAAGCCGACAAGCCGCCCCAATAGACTCTTCGTTTCGGCGAGCCTGTCGCGTAGATCACGCCTCGCAGAGCCACGTGCGTTGGCCAGGAGAAAGTGGTTGGCACCGAGGACTCGCAAAAATGCCTTGTCCGTCATGAAAATGCATCCGGGCAGAATCCTGAGAATCCCAAAGAGGTCTAATACTCTATTTTTCATTGGGGTCCCGCTGACCAGAATCTTCGCCCTGGCGTCGAGTGCCGCAGATGCCTTGTTGAGGATCGCTTCGGGATTCTTTGCTCCGTGTACCTCGTTCGACTCTACTGAGCTTTATGATAAGACGCCAGTCAAAGGAGTTGGCCACAAGATCCAGAGGTCCACCTCTTGGAGTCTTGCAGGTAGGTGACCTGGAATGGATGTGATATTCCATTTGCTTGCGCTCTTACTGGATGTCGCTTTTGAGAGTCGTTGCCGCGAGGGCCCGGGTTGGAGATTGATTGCAAGACCGCCGGTTGGTCAGTTTGGCTTTAATTAATAATAGGATAGTTCGTGTTGATTTGATTCGAGATTCAAAGGCTTGTACGTGGGCAGTCGCAACGACCTGGAGGATCATATACGGGGCCCTGTACACCTGTCGAAGATGTGGAACGATGCAAATCCAGCTCATGCGGAACGATAACCACCAGAGCAAATTCGAGTGCGGCGGCGCTTATGGCCGTCTTACACCGCGCAAGAGTACCACAATAGGTCAGGTACGACAGAGGAGGCGGCAGTCATGCTCTGAACATCTGACCCGAGACGCGAGTTCGCCCCATCATTCAAGGAGGGATGTAGGTCATTCTTTGGTGGGAGCTAGGCTGCTCTGTGCATGAGGGTGCTCCAACTTCATCCACGAGAGCTCGTCCTCGCCATCCTTCGAAGTCTCCATATATTCTGCTATCGCTTGCAGGTATCAGGGCATTGACCGACGTAATGACAAGGGTTAACCGCGTCTTTGGGTCACGTTCCTCGGACTTCTACTTCCGCTGTAGCTCAGCGCAACTCATGCGACCCTTGATGGTGCCTCCTTTGCGGTTCGTGGGCGTATTGCTTTCGTCCTGATAAAGTATATGAATGGTGATCTTGTCGCCAAAGAATTCATTGATAGGGTTGAAATTCTGATCAAGAGTGGCTGCGGGACATATCCAATACGACGGTCCAAATTTGTAGCCCAAAAGCTTTTCAGGATTCGCCAGTGCCTCGGCTATCATGTTGAGCATTGCTTTGTACCATGCGCAGAGACTAGTAAAGGTCTCCCGGTACCGCATTCGTTTGGTTTGACCCCACCATGGATAGACGAGCACGTGCTCGAGAGGCGGGACTGCGATGCCTCTTCCAGAGGAGTAATTTGACGCGCCAGCCATCGACCAAGTATGAAGGTAGTTGTTGGTAGATGTTGATGGATGATGGTAGCTGTTGCCACGAAGGCACCAAGACGCAACCACAAGCATTCGTTCTGGGATCTGTTGCCAAGCGACGTTGCCGAGCGTCTGTGGCGGGCTCATTCTTCGCGGCAATTCTGGCCTTATGACTGCTGTCCGTAATGTCACCCATGGTTGCATCTAGGAGAGATGTGCCGTCTGCCATGGTGACATCTTTGTGGTGGATCAAGTTACCTGAGGGCCGGGCGGTGCTTGTTTGGCGACACTTGGATGTAAAGCAGCGTAGCAGAATGCGAGATCTTGACGGGTGGGTGACCGAAGAGAAGATCGCGGCGGTTCAAGGAGAATTGTGTGCCAACGCCTCGCATCCCGAACGCATATCGTAGCATCGTTGCTGTCGGTGTAGATGAAATCTGAATACTGGGATGCTCCTCTTCCCCGTCATATAAAATCAGGTACCCATCACCGCGATGGGATCCCCGCGCTGCAGTGACAGGGGCGGCAAGGCAGACAGTACTATCTCGATACAGAAGGTGTTCTCGGGAAGTGCTAAGATTGGAAGTTCTCTAGCTCTGCTGAGGATGTATAAGCGCCGACGTGTTTGGGCATCGGCGGTAATGGTCCCCCTCCCTGCTGCCGGATACTAGGTAGTCATTGGCGCAAGAAATCGAGGCGTCGGTAACCCGAATCGTATCGAAACAACTATTGATGACTTAGCTTCATCGTGAGAGGCCAGTTTCATCACAGTCAGGGGCAGTTTGGCAGTGGCTTCCTTCCTGGCCGGACAACGTTAGAGGCTCCCTTGTCAGCAATCATTTGCTTGCGGGATGTCTCTCTCGCTGAACTGGACTGAGACAATTTCTTGGTCTTCGCAGTTGAAGAACCCACGTAATTCAAGTCGTGGGTGCCGACTGTCTGCATCTTCACGCAGGCGAAGCCAGGTTTGCCATTTGGGATACCCAGAGTTCAGGCATTGAACGCTGACAAAACCATGGTCATCTTCGAGCGCTGCACATCGCCGCCCAACTGTGTATTCTGTTGAAAGGGTCGCTGGTAGTCGCAACAGCGGTGATGTCAGGTGTGTCCTTCTTATAATGCGCATTGATAAAGTGAAGCCTGACCGTATCATTCCTGGAGAATGTTTCGTCGCAATGAACACACCGGAGGATTTGAGCTCTTCCGGACGGTCTGCGCGAGGCACTACGCCCGAGGTGTGTTCGAGATGTACTACGTTACACCTAGCTGCCATTACTGGCGGTGGCAGCCATATACTTTGGACGTCAAGCCCAGGGCCCGAGTCTGCATGACCATCCTGATCCCAGAACCGATGCTTGCCTTGGCCTGGGATGGCTGATGCTGAGTTGGTCACGTTCCAGGGACATTGTTGGCTGTCATGATCGCCGGCAGGACTTGGAATAGATGCGGCTCATTTTCGGATGGCTGCGGCTGGGTTTGCGAAAATTCATACATAGTGCTGGTTGTCATGGCCGCCCGGGGGAAAGGGTGTAAGTGACCACCATGGCCTGCTTCCACGGATTGTATCTCACAAAGCCCCTGAGCAATCGGCGGTTTGTTGCCCACTGCTCAGGGTGGGCCATTCTTCCTCTCCCGAACCCCCTTAGGAGATGCTAGCTGCAGGCTAGTGGACTTGACCGTGATAGCGAGAGGATCCTATGGCGTGAAGAATGACCATGTAATGCACAAAGTCCAAAGGGGCTCCCTGCCCGTAAGCGACGGTAGCGCCAGCGGACTCTGAAGTCTCTTATCGTTCCGTTCTTCCCTCCTATCTGGAGCATCATCACGGTCTTGAACTACCTGTCGATGTTTCGAACGTGCAGAATGATCTTGTTTTTGTCCCTAATCTTGATAAGAGAGTTGAAACAAAGAGTTAGGAACAGGTTCAAGCTGTGATCATGGTCGTGAGCCACTTGATAAAGGACCCTCGACATAGCCCTGCTAGCGTGCCTAGACGATCGTGGACGAGGCAAGTCGCTGGCTTCAACGATAGCTACCGCGTAGGCCATGATGTCCGAAGGGAGTTCTGTGAGCTCCAGCGCGACTCGAACCTCGCCTCGAGGACGTGACGGAGGATGGAGCCTCCGATTTCGCGGGATGCGCACTCGGCGAAGGGGATTCGCCGTCGGAGACTCGCGACACTCAACAACGCGAAGGTTCCTTGGGTTGCCATTGTGTTGCCAAGTCCGCAGATCCAGGAACCTCATGTGGCGCATACAGTGTTGTTCTTCCTCGTTCTACGAAACACGGTATACATGCATTTAGCATGCGCTCTACGCTTGTCATCTCACAGAGCTGACAGAGGGCCCGGCGTCGGACTTGGCATATGCTTCTTCCTCTTGCCGGTCCCGCAGCGCCGACTAGACGTCCGCAACACCTAGATTCCGAGGTACAATGCCGTTCAAGGGTTCTCATAGTGTTGGAACCTGCGTCGCTGACCTGTAGGACTGGTAGTCCCGGTATACATCACAGGTATGGTGATGATGTTTGTGAGACACACTAACCACATATTCGCAACCGTGTCGAAATCACAGAAGCGAAAGTCCAGATGTGTGACCGAGCGAGAAGGGCATGACGCCTCAGACCGAACCATTCATCTGTGCCACACCAAGCAGACATCATGATGGTCCTTCGCTTCTGCCGTACACAGGCCGAGATGTCGGTAAAGAGATGAGGGCCCGCGGCTCTAATGAGCCTGGCAAAGCAGCGATATTGATGCTTGAACAATCTCCGTCATATATCTCCTTCCCAGAGGTCTGCCTCAGGAGATTCAGCGGTCAACGGAGCAAGACAATGAGATGGCTGCAATCAGAAATGCGTCTAAAATGAAGGTTGGTGGACTGATGGTTTCCGGCGCGAAAGAACCAGTTTAATGCTTGTCTGTCTCATGAGAATAATGTGGTCTAATTACCGATGTTCAGCTGCTACGTCCTCTGCGGTCGCCCTGAGCTCACGAGTTCTCCGGTGATACTCGTTCATGAACTGCCCGAAGCAGAGTACGCAGGGCTGTCTTCGATTTTGGCGAGGACCCAGCCAAGCCAGTGCTTGCACAGCCATGAACTTGGTGTCTCGATATGGAGAGGGCCACACCGATGAGCGCTTCGGTCTCATGAGTCCATCCCCCGACAGTGGCAATGCGGGACCAGTGGGTGGACAGACCATCGGACAGGAATACTTCTCCCACGCAACAGCGTAGAGTTGGATGACGGTAGCAGCAACGACCATAGACAGGTGCGCAAGATGAGATACGTCACACTTAGCTACCGTCTCTGTGGGCGTGGTAAATAGTAGATATCAGAGATACGGGAAGCAAACACACGCCGACATGTGCCGGGGTAGGATGCTGGTGACCAGCCAGTCTTGGCGATGGGTTCGGCGATCACCAGTCAGGACAGCATCCTGTTCTTCCGGGGCCCTATCGGCGCCTCCTGTTGTGGCATACTTGGCGAACTGGCATCTCAAGATAAGCACTGTTGCGCAAGTGACGTTACGTCTACCGCCGCATCGATTGCCGTGTCTCTTCCGAGGGGGTCCCTTCCAGAAGTGCATTTGAACCTGTACGCCAACACCCAGCAAGCCATTGGGTTATCGCCGATCGTTGATGTACTCCAACCCTCTGAACTCTTGCCAACTGCCACCAATCATCCTTGGTGTTGCGCAGCGGGCAGCCCAAAGTGTAGCGGAAAACCCAAACCGCCTGGGAAAAGACGTATGCTCCCAGCGCGTTGCGTCTGTCGCCACATTCGTTGCAGCAGATGGCCTCTTTACCGGACGTGCGTCTGGCAAAGCACTCCGTTCCCGAATTACCATAGGGAAACGGACGTCAACAACCAGCGAGCCTTCCGGATGTCTTCGACGGCCGGTACTCCAACCCTCTGAATTCTTATCAGCTGCCACCGATGAGCGCTCACGTTCAACAGAAGGCAACCCGAACAGGCCGATGGGACGGCGCAAGCTCTGCAGGTTGTTAACTCTCCTGCTGCCCGCAGACGCGAATGACAACCAGGTCTGCGTAGTGATCCTCCTGAGCTTCTTCCGGGAAGCGCAGACTCTCCACAGTCGAGCAAGTGACACTCACGGCAGGATAGCAGATGAGTCCTGGGTGCAATCTGCAAAGCTTTACAAGCTGCAGAACATGTTCTCGCCGACAAAGACAAAGTATTGCGGCGCAGGATGCGGCGCAGGAGTGTCTACCTCCAACCGCAATATTGCCGAATCGCAAACCGGCGCAGGATGAGCATAACATCGAAGAGTAGAAGGGGTCCGGCAATCGGATGCGAATTACCAGCTGATATACCAGCTGTGCGGGCACTTCTAAGTGACTTCAGCCCCAGCAGCCAATACCCCGACGCCGAATGTTTGACAGGCAGAACACTGATGTCGCAGAACATCCTCGTCACATACTTGGGATGAGGATGTCCCGATCACCATCTGCTTCGTAGCAGCGGCAGCGAATGTCCGCAGACTTGTGAGCACGGCGACCGCCATAACAAAGCCTGAATCGTCGGGTACGGACCCCACCCAGGACGGAATGCCAGGAGTCGGTGTATGATCGGCATTGATGTCGTCTCTGGTTAGATCAGCCCAGAACAGCACCAAGGCGTGTCGCTGGTTGGTTGGGCCGCAGCAGTCTGTATCTCCGAGAACCCTCATCCGCGGTATTGTGCTACCACTCCGGCAGACGAGAGAGCCATAGTAAGCTAATTCGGTGTGAAATTGGGCCCGGGGCATACGAAGGAGTCCAGTAGCATATTCCGCCTCTGGACCGATATAACGAACATCGTCCGCAATACTATCACTGTACCAGCGAGTTACCTAGATGGGGTACCTGGTATCGCGACGCGCCTCCCGAGGAGAGACGCTTTCAAGCTGCCCTTCATTGGCTGTCTCGGTATGAGTGACTCAGGACATTGGCCGACGTGGACTTAGCTATCGAAGCCAATTTGTGGGCAACAGCCATAGTCGTATATCGACCATGACCAGGAAAGATAGTGTATGACTTGTCGCCAAATACTGACATCAACGCGTGGTGGATTTTCGAGGCGTAAAGACACACAGAAGGCCGTAGCAATGAGCATGACGCTGGATTCCCGGCTTCCATCTTCACGATTGCTACAATTGCTGTCATCTGGTTTGGAGTTGGACCGCAAAACCACGAGACGTGCCATTTCCCGCGGAGCGAAAGCGATGAACTGTACCGAGTACCTTCACCCCAAGAGCCAGGCAATGCAATCGGACTCATTGCACAAGCAAAGAGACCACACTGTCCGTCGAACTTGCTGACATACTCGCTGTCGGGGTCATCGTCCCAGAGAGCACCGGTCATATTATCTTCATTGCCAGAGGCAGCGAATCCGGATGGTAGTCGCCACGCCTCCGCCAAGGCGAGATGCTCACGGCAAGAAAGACGAGGAGGGCCTGAGGAGAAGTGGACGATATGGGGACCCACAAGTTCTTCGCTCTCCAGCTTGTACTTGCCGTCGTCGGCTCCTTCTGACTTGTTGACTAGCTGTTCTTTGGTGTGTTGCCGAAGTTGCTGTCATCTTCACGATGACCCACACGCAACAGCAGCGGAACGCAATCACGCGCCACCAGATGCCAATCGTACTGATTGAGCCAAGCCTCGCCGGAGACAACAACGCCACAGAGGCCATGGTACTGGGTGGTAACGCAGCCAGGACCTAGAGGCCATCCTTCGGGACACTCTTCTGAGGGTCAACGTCATACTTGACGTGACCATGTACCCAGCCTAGATAGAGCCACAGCCGGCGCAGCACTCGTCTGTCCCGGGTGTAGCTTTCCTCGAATTGGCCTTCCACGCGAGGCACAGTCACCAGTCCGTGGAGTGGTGCAAAAGCTTCCAGGGCGCAGATTTATGGCTGAGCCGTGATCGACCTCTTGGTCACCGATGTCTTCGCCGGTGTGAGCTTGAACGATTTTGGAGTCTGCTCCCTTGTCGTAAATTTCGACGGATCCGACAGAGCAGAGGGCGGAAGCCAGCACGATATTGCTTTGACAGCTTTTCGCCGTCGGCTGCGACCAGCGTCACTGAGGTACGGGCCCGGGGCTGATCGACAGGAATACCACCGTAATGTGGTGATCGGACTGGTCACGCAGTTCCATCTCAGTTGCTCCGTTGAACAGGAAGTCGAGGGGCATGAGTGAGTGGAATGACCGATGACGAACGAGATACGCATAGGTTCGCACGACGAGCGCTTGAAGCAGCGAGTGAGTAGGACGATGGTGAGAGACGATGGTGGCAAGTTGCCGGGAGGCTCGCGGATGAGATATGCGAGCTTCTACATGGGAGCCGATGTCGTGTGGCATCAGTTGACTTCTCGCGCCAGGCTGCCACGCGTGAACAATAGGACGGCGATTTGGGAGCAGGGGCTTGCTGGCTGAGAGGGTCGTCTATAACAATAACCTCAGGCTCTACGATGTTCGGGATGGCGGCAGACGTAGGAGTCATGCGACTTGCATCTCTCATCCTTCGCGGCCTCTTCCTGGCGCTCCTGGCGTTCCATGCGACTCGCGAAGGAGCATTATTCCCTAGCCAGCTTCCCGCTGCCTACTACAGCTCAATATCACCGAGGCATGTGCCCGGGGCTGCAAGAAAGCAACGCGCGCCATCATCGCGCGTTGGGGCTGGTCGAGGAGTCAAAGCTGGTTGCGATGGCCAGGCCCTGGAAGTCCCACGACATGCACGACCAGGATACCGATGACATTGGATGTTGCGCACAGTCTTCCGCGCGTTGATAGTGAGTCATATGGGACGCAATAGTTCAATCTTTGTCTCGCAGCTGGGTGAGCGAGTCGAAAGGGCGAAATGGTGTTTCCGTAGTTGCTGCTTTCGACAGACTCAACGGGGTTGGGAGCAGAAGCTAGAACACCGCCGCGATATGACTCTGTAAATTCACATCACAGAGGCATGAGCTCAGGCTTATAAGAAAGAAAACATGCGCCCTAGTATTGTATTGGAACTTGTTGGCTTGAGCAAGTCGCAACTAAATTGCTTCGGCAAGCCCTAGAAGGTCCAAAGGGTGAGCAGGAAGAGCAGTAATGGCTCTATATGCCGCTTCTGCAGGATGACTGGGAATTGAAAGCCAGGCATGGCAGACGCGACCATGAGCGGATCCATCCATGCTCTCGTTTGAGATCGAGCCGCCGCGAGGTGACCACCAGGATCTCAACCTTATCGTAGACTTGGCTGAGCCGACGGCAGAAGCCAGCGCAATCAGATGGCGTATCAACTGTTGGCGCCAGCGCAAGATCTCAACAGGAAGGGCCCGGGACTGTAGGGGGGCAAACACGCGGCATGGCATTATTGTTGGCATCGTTGAGCGAGTCTCAACTCAATTGATCCCACATCGTCAATCGCGGGGCTGAGGTGACTCCTCGGATACCAGCCCCAAAGCAACCCGTCAATGCCCGCACATGTTTTCAGTGGCCCTTATTCTCGCCACCATCGCCTTCTGAGTTGAGCCCGGCGTGGGCCAGAAAGGCGTAGAAGACCTCCACACTCTGGCTGCGGCTCCCAGGGCTAGGATGGCACTTCCGAGAGAGTCAAAGGCAGAGCACTCTTTTCTCGCGATGTCCGGCGCAGTCTTCTGCGCGTCGACAAAGAGGCATATCTGTCACAATCATGTTTACGGCCTCATCCGGCCGCAGCTGGCTGAAAGAGCTGGAAACCGTCGCCCTGGCAAGGATGGCCAGTGGCCAACGAAGTCGACGAAGCCGGGAGAAGAAGCCAGAACACTACCACAACAGGTACGTGCTGCGGCTCGACATCACAGGGCCTTGGGCCCGGGGTTGGGAAGATACGTAAATAAGTAGACATCAACCGTCATGTGGTTGATACAGACACAAGGTGCACATCCGAACGGACGAAGTAATGTAAAGATGATATCAAGGCATGTTGGGTATAGGTATAGTGACAAGGACTGACTACTGCCACCAAAGTATGTATGTGGGTGTGTGTACTTTTGCGCAAATGGATTGCTAGGATCAAAAAAGGTTGGAATGGTGGAATTGGTAAAGAGGTCATAGCTTGGCATCATCCGGCGTCTTCTTCTCTTCCGCCTCTAAAGCCTTTGGCGGCGCCGCCTCCGCCGTCTTGTCTGTTGTTGTGGGGACGTCCTGCGTCTCCTTGGAAGATGTGGAAGGGGTGTCAGCGGGTGTGGACTCCGACGTGGTGACCGGCTCTGGAGATGTTGTAGGCTCATAGCGCGCCGGCCCTGAGACGAGTGCCTCATCCGCGGCAGTGTCCTTCTTGGCGGCAACGGGCGCATTGGGGTCAAAGACGACGGCGACCTCGTCGAGGGGTGTCGCGGCGCCCTGCGCGGCGAGCTGGATCTTCTTCTTGGCCTCGGCGCGGAAGTCGGTGGCTTCCTGCGGCGCGCCTTCGGAGCCGGAGACGGTGTGGCCCTCGCGGCCGCGGTCGTCCTTGATGTCGGTGTCGACCTCCGCCTCGAGCGCCTTGATGACACGCGACACGGTACCCTTAGGAATGCTCTGCTGCGCATCCTCCGTGTCGCTGCCACCGTCTTGCCGCAAGGAAGTGCCGACGACCTCAGGCTCCTCCTTGTCATCATCAAGCTTGAGGGCGGAGCCGACGTTCTCGGTGACCTTGCGGATCTCCTCCTCGAGGTCCTCGTCGCCATCGGCAGCAGCGGAGGCAAGCTGCCTCTCGGCCTCCTTCTCGCCGACGATGCCGCGCCATATGTCCTCGAGCTCATCGCGCCAGCCAAGGAGAGAAGCAAGCTTGCGCACGCCAGCGTCACACGTGCCCAGCTCAACGACATCATCCGCGCGGCGACCCATCTGGCCCACGCGCTCCCTGTTGAGCAACAGCCTCGGCACACCAGACCGCGACGCCTCAGCAAGTCCGGCGAAGGGGTAGACAGACAAGCTGGTGCCCATCACGACGATGAGGTCAGCCATGGCGGGGAGGTGTGTGTTGTTACGGAAGGCCTCGGGGAGGGCCTCGCCGAAGAAGACGATGTCGGGCTTGACGAGGCCGTCGCAGGTACCGCAGCGGGGCACGATCTCGGCCTGGACGTGCTGGAGCATCTTGTCGTCGGCGAAGGGGGTGCCGCACTCGATACAGCGCTGGGTGGCGAAGGAGCCGTGGGCCTCGATGATCTTGTCGTCCGGGACGCCCGCGCGGCGCTCGAGGCAGTCGATGTTCTGGGTGAAGTTCATCTGGAGGAGGCCCTTCTTGGCGAGCAGGGCGATGAAGACGTGCGAGACGGTCGGGAAGAACTTGCCCGGGTAGAGCTCCTTGGCGAGGTAGTAGAAGGGTTCGGGGTGCTTGCGGAAGTAGCTGATGTCGAAGACAGCTTCGGCGTAAGGGAGGTTGAGGCGGGCGAGGTTGGCGTAGAGGCCGGTGCCGGGGGATCTGAAGTCGGGGACTGGAGGGGGTGGCATGTTAGCTGTGGTCTGGAAAGCGAGTGTGTGTTGGCGCAAGGAAGGGGATTGGGAGAGACCTACTGCCTGCGGCGGTCGAGATGCCCGCGCCGGTCATGACGGCGATGCGCTTCACCTCGCCGGACTTGATGTAGTCGGCAATGGCGCCGAGGGACCTCGACTCGAGGGTCTTGGGGTGGACGCTGTCGTCCAGCATGGTGGATTCTTCATTGCCCATCTTATTGCGCGGCCGATGCGAGTTGGGCCGGCCCTTGGGGTGTTTGTCGCGGCGTCGGCGGCCTATGGTGGGCGATGATGGCGGGGTGGTAGTGGGGGAAAGAAAAGAAGACCAAAAAAGTCTGCAGGCGTGGGGGCTGGTCGCAGCGTGATGGGATGTTCGTATCGATGATCAGCGGTGATTGAGAAGCGTTGTCGCCGGCTTTTGGACTCGTGGGAGGTTGTTGGTGCCTGGGAGGATGAGAGGCGACAGTTGTATGTTGAAGTAGTTGATGTTAAGAAGCGGTTCGGGACGGTGGTGGCTGCCTCGCCGGCCGGATGGCTCATCGCTCAAAAAAGTCCGATGGCTCGTTTCGGTGTTACATCATGCGGCAACCCCACCCCCGCCATCCTGGAGCTCTTATCGCACCGTGATCCTTATCGCTAGCTGCGCGGACGGACCAACGGGCGTGAGCGGGAATAAGCAAGCGAGTTGGGGTCGATGTGAAGGATGACCTAAGGCAAAGGGTCAATGAGTGGTCATCATGGAGGGGGAGAGAGGGTCTGACCAACAACGTCTGTCTTCAGGGCAAGGACAGAAGGAAATGCCCAATAGCAAGGAATCGGGGATGAAAGATGAAGAGTGTGACGAGAGACGGGGAAATTGAGCCACACGTCTATGGACGATGCGGCCGATGAGCTGAGGAAAGGGGTCAACGAGGGCCCATCACAGAGTACGGACAAGAGAGTAACTGACCGGTGACTGCCATCAACAGCTTCGGAAGGGCGGAGAGGGTTTCGGATGATCATAATCCAGCGGTCACACATAGGAGACGAAGCGAGAGCGAGGGGCGGAGAGATGAGGAGAAACTTGGTCGATATGCTGAGGAAAGGAGTCAGCAATTGCTAACCACAGGGTACGAGCAAGAGATGAACTGACCGAATGCTGTCATCAGCAGCGCATTGCAAAGAGCGAAGAAGGGGAACAATTGGTCCCTCCCGAATCAAACTAGGGTGAGAGGGAAAACGAAAAGAGTATCTGTGTCCTAGCCGTGTTGCGATTTGGTTGATGGGCTGGGGAAAGAAGTCAGCAAGTGCTCATCACAGAGGACGAAGAGGGAATCTGACCATATACTGGCATCAGCAGCGTGTTTAACGGAGGGAGGAGAGGAGGAGAAGAGTAGGCAGATGATCAACAACTAAATGGCCGCACATGGCGCACGAAGAGAGAAAGATGAGAGAGGGAGAAAGTCAGGGACAACTGTCTGATGGGGGTTTTACACATGAGGCAGATGGCTCTCTCCTCCGGTCATCTTCTGGCTTGTCAGGGGCTGGTAACAACCGCCTCATCGCGGCCATTTGCATGCAAAATACGAAGGCAATCTGATTTCTCATGGTCCGTGTGTCCTGGACGCGATTGCACTTCAGCTTGCAGACATAGGATGACTCTGGCCTCCAATCAAGCATACCCAAATGAGGACATCATGGGCAATTGCCCTCAACGACGGGTAGCCGTCTGAGACCAAACAGCCAGCACCCGCAACATCTCCACATATCACAAAACAAAACATCTAGATTCTGCATCTGTAGTCTAATCACCGCGCCACGCCATGCATCAAACCAAACCAAACCCAATCCCAGCCTTTCAAAGCAGTTTATCACCCGGCAAATGGTACCCAAACACCAGCACCGTCCCGCACACAGCCATCACCGTCGCCGCCATGTACGGCAACCCGACCCACGCGCCGCCAATCCTTGTCCCCGCGCGCAGCAGCGCGGAAATCACCGGCGCCGACACCAGCGTGCTCAGCTGCTCGACCCAGCCGATGGCCGTGTTGAGCGTGCCGATGGTGTGCGGCTCGACGACGGCGTTGAGCACCGCGCGGCAGATGTTGGTGTACGTCGCGCCCATGCTGAAGATGACGAGCGCCGCGATGAGGAACCACGGCTTGTAGGCGACCGCGACCATGAAGCAGCCCAGGCTGAGGAAGATGCCCGTCATGCGCACGAGCCAGAGGTCGCGGATGAGCGGGTGCAGCGCCGTGCGCTTGGTGATGTACCAGCTGAGGAAGGGGAGCACGGCGAGGAGCATGGTCATGTTTGTGATTGTAGACACGGTGCCGAGCAGGGTTGCCTGTGTGTTGCCGTTAGCGGCCGGGATGCATTTCGGAGGGGGTGGGTGAGTTGCCTACCTTTGCCCAAGACCATCCAAACAGATTGTGCACGTACTGCGACGTGATTTCCACCTTGATGTACTTGATAATCACGGTGAGGTTGAAGCCCAGTACCAACGGGAGGATTCTCTTGGATTTGATGAGGAAGTTGTAGACGTGGTTCATGTCGTTCTTCATCGAGTAGACAATCTGCTCCCGCAGCGTGCGCTTGGCGCTGTCGGCGTCGTCCGCCTCCTCCGGCCGGTGGAGTGTTTGCTCGACCTCCACATCGGCAGCCCGCCGGAACTCGGACGTCTCCGGGATGAAAGGCGGCAGGCAGGCGCCAAACGTGAGCAGCGCCTGGCCGAGACACAGCGGGAGCCAGGGCGACTTGGTGAGCAGGGCAGCGCTGATTGGGGCGACGACAAGCTCGCCCGTCAGGGCTATTGTGCCGACCTTGTAGTACACGGATGTCCTGGCTGGATGTTAGGTGGCTGGAAATCAACATGCGTTTGTGATACTTACAAGTTGGAGATTGGGACAACGTCAGAAATCATGGTCCACACCATGGCCTGGACGATGGCGGCGCCGCCACCGATGAATTGGAAGACCGCGCCGAACCAGACCGTCCAGAGTGGCAGCACATTGGGCCACAGCACTGTCTCGCTTTAGCAAACGAAGCAAACGATACGTCTCGGGTAGTGCACTCACGCGGCTGCAGCATCCACATAAACTCCAGACACAGACCAAACATGGCCAACGTCAAGACGGGTCGACGGCCGTACTTATCCGCAATGATGCCGTACGGGATGGACGTAATGAGCGCTGGACCACGTCAGAAGCCGTCTTCTTCACACATGCAGCACGGCACAGGACAACTCACGCGGGATACAATCAAACGAATTCAACCAGCCCTTCACCATGGCCAGCTCGCCCGCCACCTCGGGCCCCTTGCACACATCGTCCGCCGCGTCCGTCGCGATGTGGCCGGGGAAGCGCTTCTCGCAGATGATCTGCTCCATAATCTGGTACGTCGGCGGGACCTGCAGCAGCGCGCCGACCTCGACAATCACGATGAAGATCATGGAAATCGCAATGACCTTGAACTGGTATGCGCGGCTGGGCGCGACCGTCGCGGGGAGGTCGTGCGCCAGCAGCGGCGTCTCCTCCTCTGGCCGGCGCTCCACATCGCGATCGAGGGTTTTGTTCGTCATGTTTGCGCCTGTTTCTGCAATTTTCTGCTCGCAAAGGCGAAGTGGGCCAAAAACAAGCAGCTCAAATGCTGAAAAGCCAGCCCAGCGGGGGGAAACCAACACCCAAAACTATTAAACCAAACGAGGTCGAAATAATTAGAGAAGCAGGATGGCGAGTCGAATATGGTGGTGAGACTCTTCCTAAAGCAGTAATGCAAACCGCTTGTCGCCAAAAGTTCCAACACAGGCTAGGACTGCACCACGTATGTGAGAGGGAGTAAGGGAAACGGCACAGCAGCAGGCGTGGCGATTCCTGCGTCCCAGAGAGGAAGCTCATTAAAATAAGGGAACCAACCAACAGCACCAGAGCCGTTTGCGATTGTCGCATGCGCTGCGGATGCAGCAGATACAGACCCCGGCCGTTAGGGGTCCAACAGGATGTCAAGACCATTTCGCGGCCGGCACACCCCTGCCGCGAGGGAAAGGCTCCTCCCCTGTGGCCGGGCAGCCAGCGGTTGCGAGTCAGCCCAGCCAGCATCTCCGATGTGCTGTTGCCGCTGCTCTTGCGAAATCTGTGAGGGCCGCGCGCAATCGCGAGTGCTGCTGATAGCGGATTCCGATGTCGTCGTTGGCCTGCTGGCGGGAGAAGTAGCGGTGCTCCTTGCATTTCTCAACCGCAGCGATGGGCCGTCGCGGTTTTGGGTCGGAGTTGTCAGCGAGAGCAAAAAAGTCCCGGGCAGCTGGGACGCGCCAATCGACCGCATCGCAGGTTGCTTCGCCCCAATCAACGGCCAACGCCGTGGCACAGGACCATTCCCGCCGCAACCAAGGCTTCTCGTCATCGCCAGTCCGCCAACCGACTCAGACGCATCACCAGCACCTCGCGAACCCGACGACAAAACATCCAAGATGACCAACTTTTTTCTCGTTTCTTCTGCTTCTCGTGACTCGGCGCGTCGCACCATCTCCTCTTCATTCTTGCACCTCGGAACTCTGTTCCTGCAGAAGCCTGGAAGGCTCATTCTGGAAGGCTCCGGCTGAGGGCTGTGGGTGTGCTGGCCGGCTGTCATGTCCATGCCGCCTGAAGGTCAAGTTCGTCCCATCGTCCCAACTATCAGACGTCCGGAGGGAGGCCAGCAGCGATCGGCAGCGTGGTGTGATCTGCCACTGACAGTGCTGTACGGCGCAGCCTGTGCCCTCCATCCCCTCTCAGCACGATTGTTGCCCGTCTCTTTTTGCCGGCGGGCAGCCGAGTCTGCCAGGGATCCCTTCCACCTCGTCAGCCTTGAGACGAAAAAGCCCCAAAGCTTAAACCCGACTGACGCGGCAGCGGTGCAATCTAATGCGATGTCGTAGATAACACAACCCACCCAGAATAATCTCGGACCGAGCTGCTTCGAGCTTTTGTATGCGCTGGTGGGGATTTCGAGTGGTTGCACATACAGGTCCTCGGAGAAATAGCGACGTCGTTGATAATGGTCACTGACTCGATTGCCGACCGATGTGTGTTGTCGTCGTGGGGTTCTGGCGTCGATCCCCTCTGATGAGGGCCGTACAGCCGGTGGAATTTCGAGATCCTTGGCAGGTGGGAGTTGGCGGTATCAGGTCGCCGGCGGGTCTGGCGGAGGTTGGTTGAGGAGGGGGTTCAGTGCCGTCGGCAACCTGCCTGCCACACATTGATAGTCCGCCGTCCATCCATCACCATCCAACTTGCATTATCGCATGCTCTGTGTCACCAGATGTCGTTGAACGGCACAGTTTCCTCGAAGTAGAAAATCTACCAAGAAAGGAAAGTCAACCCAAGATACATCAGACTGCAAGATGCCCCTAAGTCAAGAAAGGAGATAGTCTGCAGACGTTACTTTCTGCCAACGTCCGCGATAAGAAGCGTAAAGTGTAAAATCATATTCAGACCTTCCCTTCTGAAGGCATCCCCCAAAGTCTCCTTCCCTCCCAGAGTCCCAATGAGCTGGTGTCGGCACTAAGAATGGCTGACTCAGCCTGTTGACCGCGGGGTCGTCCCCGCCAATTCCAGCATCGGTGAAGCGAAGCCAAGCTACCCCGCCAAAGCTCCGTCTCCGACTCCGTACCTACTCACGTCACCCTCCAACACCGCGACACACGATACCGAACCCGATATCGCCCAGCATGTCCGGCAAAGCCAAGGTGACCGCCACGGGGCCTCTGGTACGTCATATATCCTTCGGGCAATTGTGCCCAAGCTCTCCCGCATCTGCACTTCCCCAGGTAGCTAACCAAACCCCCAAACCGACAGCCCGACGCAGAGGCCCGCTGGATCAAGCTCTCCAAGATCAACTACACCGACCAGAACGGCACCCCGCGCACCTGGGAGTCCGCCGAGCGCCGCACCCGCCCCAAGTCCGGCGACATCGACGGCGTCGGCATCGTCGCCATCCTCGAGAAGCCCTCCGGCCCCGAGATCATCCTTCAGAAGCAGTACCGCCCGCCCATCGACCAGATCTGCATCGAGGTCCCCGCGGGCTTGGTTGACGAGGGGGAGACCGCTGAGCAGGCTGCCGTGAGGGAGCTCAAGGAGGAGACAGGGTATGTTGGAGTCGCGTCGGAGACGACGCCCATCATGTTCAACGGTAAGCTACTTTTTATTGTCTATCGTTTGCTGGTTGATGCTGATTATGAGTGCTCCAGACCCTGGCTTCTGCAACACGAACCTCCGCATGATCCACGTCACGATCGACACCTCCCTCCCCGAGAACCAGAATCCTGTGCCGCAGCTCGAGGAGAGCGAGTTCATCGAGGTCTTCACCGTACCCTTGACCGACTTCTGGTCCGAATGCGTCCGCTTGGAGAAGGAAGGCTATGCCATCGACGCCCGCGTGGGCACCATCGCAGAGGGCATCGAGCTAGCTAAGAAATTCAAGCTATAAATGCCCTCTCCTTCTTTCGCTGTCTCTGATGCTTCTTGTGATGTCGTGACCTTGGACCCATGAAGAGAACGTCCTCACACCTTGCCTTCCCTCCTCAGTCCCTCCCACAGCGCCACCGCAGCAAGACACTTCGCATCCCTCGCCCCCTCCCGCCAAAGCTCCCCCATCGGCACAATCTTCAACGTGATCTTCTCCCCCTCCTCCCTCAATCCCGTCAACTTCCCGCTCCACTCCTTCAGCTGCCCCCTCGGCACCCGCCTCTCGTGACTATAAATCGTAATAAACTCATCACACCCGCCCGCCGACGGAAACATCGCCTCCGCCAGCCCCTCCTCCTCCCCCTCCGTCGCCCTCCCCGCGCCCGCCAGCTCGCTCAAACACGTCAACTCGCCCTCGTGGATCTCAATCCCGCACTCCTCCTTCAGCTCCTTCGCCGCCGCGCCCGCGAAGCTGCCGCTGTCGTCGACCATGCCCGCCGGCAGCTCCACGAACGACAGACTCCCTGCCGGCACGCGCGGCTGCACGGTCAGCACGGCGTAGCGCTCGTCCGGGGCGTCCTCGGGGACGAGCATGAGCAGCATCGCGACGCTGGGCCCGCGCAGGAAGACGCTTGCGGGGAGGGTCTCGCCTGCGGCGTTGGAGACGTCGGCAGTGAGTTTGAGGAAGCCGATGCGCGAGGAGCCGAAGATGTCGTACGTTTGGACGGTGATGCTGCGCAGGGCGTAGGGGTCGGTGTGGAAGGGGTGGGAGGCGGTTTTGGATGGGAGGGTGAGGGATGTTGTGAGGCGGGAGAGCCAGTTCTGTGGTGTTTGTTAGAATGTGCTGTTGATAGACGAATTGAGAAGTGAAGATGAACTCACATTGAAGGGTCGGAAGGAGAGAAGCTGGGACTCGGAGAGGCCTTCCGGCAGCTTGACCTGGATGCCGTGATCTTTGAGCGTGATTGTCGACATTGTTCTTATGAGTCGGGTGTTGATTTGGGTGACGCGTTGAGAAAGTGTGGCTGGTCGCAGAATATGTCTGGATGAGGATGTGAAATTATATGGGAGGCGTCTCAAAGCAGGCGCGATTGTGCTCATTCTGGCTCGCAATTGACCTTATTGAGTTGCACAGGTGTTGTCTAATGTAAGTGTAAGTGAATAAAAGGTTGACGTCAGAGCAGAGGTGTTGTTTTAGTGGGGTCTTTTTTGCCGAAGGCGTTGCGCTTGGGATAGGTACAATGGAAAAAGTACGAGAAAACAGCTCACTACTGCAGGTAATGGTAATATGTTTGGTAGGTATTGCGATTCGTAGACTTGTCATTCATCAAAGGTGCTTTTCCTGCCTGCCTTATGCTGTTTATGCTATGCAAATGCGAACCGCCCCTCCCTCCCTCAACTCCCGTCCCACACTCGCGATGGTGATGTGACAAAAGTAGAAGAATCCTCTCCCACACACCGTAACCACCCGTAATCAGCTTTTAAACTGTTCCCAGAGGCAATCTGAACCTCGTAGACCACTTAGGTAAAAAGCAAAATTGCAAAAAAGACAAAAAAGTTCGGAATTGAACTGGGCGTCCCCAGTTCATTCCTATGAAAAACAGCCGAACTGTTTTTGCGCCGAGGGTACGTGTTCGGCCACCCACGCCCGTCGTGGACTGCGTGCTAGTCTCTGGGGTTGCGGATGAGAGTGATTCGCTGCTAGATAAAGGGTACTGCAGCTCGGATGGGATGAAAGGGTCGACGGGTGGCCGGAGAGGTGCGGACGACTTCAAGGTGCGCGCGAAGCTGGTTCCATTGTCGCCAGACGGGAGGACCCACCCACTCACACTCAGCCCAGGAAGTTCTTCAGGTTCCCGCCAATGTTCTTGAGGTCCAGGAGGAATGTGTCGTGGCCGAAGAAGCTCATCTCCTCGCTCAGCTCGATGTGTGCCACGTTTCGGTTACCCGCCAGCTTGAGGGCCTGCGCAACTTCCCTCTGCTGCCACGCTGGGAAGAGGATATCACTTGCGACGCCGATGACGAGGGCTGGGGTGTCCCGAAGAGGGGAGAGACCAGCGATCAGGTCCTCGGGAGGCCTCGACGACACCTCGGCGGGCTGATCTGATGCGCCAGCGTTCGACTCCGGTTGCTCCTCATAAGGCTTCTCGGGGAGGGTCAGACTGCAAGCAGCATCGTTCCTCGTGGGCTCGACACCAGACTGCAGCAGCTTCTCACGCTCCGCTCTCCTCGCGCTGGCAGCTACCTGGTTCTCACGTCCGAGGTCGAAGAGGTCCATGGCCTTGCTGACGTAGAGAAGACTGTTGGGGTCGTAGGTGAGACAGAACTTCTCTCCAGCATGATCCAGATACGTCTCGATCAAGAAGTCCGGGCACAGTGCCGGTGGCTTGCTGGGATCCGCCCTCCTCCTTCCAAAGCGCTGCTCCCACTCAGGTCCGGAGCGATATGTAACCGTCGCGATCTCTCGCGCCAGCTTCATACCAGCGTGAGGTGGCACCCTGCCGTAGTAGAAGCCTCTGTTCCAGTTCGGGTCCATCATCAACACCTGTCGCTGCGTGTGGCGCATCGCAATACTGTACGGGTGACTCCTCGCGCAACCGCTAATGGAAACGATCCTGCCTACGCGGTTGGGGAAGAGCGTGCCAGCAGCAAGTGACTGCATTCCACCCATACTAGAACCAACGCTGGCATACAGCTTGTCCACGCCGAGGCCATCCAGCAACCTGAACTGCGCGCGCACCATGTCCTCCATTGTCAAGATCGGGAACCGTGTCGCATATCGCTGGCCATCCGCGGGATCGATACTACTGGGCCCTGTCGAGCCATAACATCCTCCGATTACGTTTGTGCAGATTACGTGGTATTTATCCGTGTCGAGCGCAAGCCCTGGGCCGATGAACTTCTCCCACCATCCAGGCTTCGGGTTGCTCTCCGTGGAATGCGCATGCGACGACGCAGACAGGCCGGTGTGGAGGAGGATTACGTTCGACTTGTCCGCGTTCATTTTACCCCAGGACTCGTACGCGATATCGAACTCGGGCAGGACGCCGCCCCAGTCGAGGAGGAGGGGCTCTTCGCAGTGGTACGTCTCCGTTGCGCCGGCCGTGTACGAAGGCTCGTTGCTCGACTCGAACTTGGCTTCTAGTGTCGCGGACCGATTCTCGAGGGCGTCGAGGCACGGGAACGCCATTGCCGGGTTCGAGGCATCGCCGGGGCTGTTGGACGCTTTGCGCGCCGGCTTGGAGTGGAATGCGCGAGTGGGTTGTTGGTTGCTGAGAGCTGCGGCAGAGCTCCGAATCGCGGCGGGGGTGCTGGTGCGGGGAATTGGGGCGCGAGCCTGGCGCAGGGCCGCTGAGGCGAGTCTTTGGCACTTCATGGCGACAATTGTGACGGGATTGAAGCTATGGAAGGCTCGAGAGAGGGTCATGGGCCCTTGGCAAAGATATAGCAGCCGTCCTTGGTGTTTCCCGCGGCCGGGTTTGTAAGCTGGAGTTGCTTAGAGCTCCATTGTCGGCGGCGGCGATGGTGCAATCTCACGTGACGATAAGCGATAAGCGTCGCGACAGACGGCCATTTCGCGTTGAAAGCAGATGATCGGATGTTCACGCCGAATAAACAGCAGCATCATTGTTATTGGATCTTATTTAAACACTTGCTACCTTCATATGCTTAGAAAGCCCTTTACAAGACTTGTGACCCGAAAATAAGAATATGAAGTATTTTCCCTGGATCTTGATCCGACAATGTTTTGCATATTAATACCTTCCTGGTCGCGATACTCACCTGCCTTATCACTTACCTAAGAAGAGACGCGAAATGTTCAGTGACCGCCAAGCACACCCGTCTGTTAAGGCAGACCAACAACCCCGGGCGGTATTCTATCAAATCAGGAGGCACCATGGACAGGAAGTCTTATTGGACGAGCGTGTGGCTAGGCAGAAACGTCACAATTTCTTTTCTTGCCAAAGCCCATCTGTCTGTCGTCTCTACATCACTTCGAGAGTTTTCGGAATACGTGAACATCGGCGCCCTTGAAACACCAGGTTCATGTCCGAATAGCTGTCTAACAGCATTCACCCACAATCGACCGTATCAATGTCGTTTCGAACCAACAACTCAGGGGTTCTTCGACAGCATCACCAGATACCGCTACCGACTTATCGTGTCGACCGCTCATCGTCATATAGTGGCATCTCAAATGTTCCACCAACGCAATCTCTGCTACCGAGCCGTCAAAAGAACCACGAGGATTCGGCCGCAGGTCTGAAGACGAACCGCGTCGCCCCACCGAATCCAACACCGGAGTTCAAGAACAAAATGCCGAATCGCGCGTACGTACGTAGGTTTGACGGAAGGCATATAGAGGGAAGACTATCAGGAGCTTTCGAAAACCCTCTTTCGGAGCATGCTCGACAGAGAATCACCCAAACGTGGCAGCCAGTCGGTCTGTCGACCACTCGGCCCACTCCGGTGTCAGCACCGCATCAACGAAGGAGGCCACGTCACGATCACTCCCCCTTCGACATGTCTCTGTACGAGGCAGTGGCCGCAGCGAATGGAGAGAAGGCCGCGGAAAGAATCTTCAAGAATGCCACATCATCAGACGACCGAGTTAGCCCGGCTCCCAAAGCTTCCAGCCATTCCAAAGCATCTTTCCCTCCACCTCGTCGCACGAGTGCCCGGCAGACTCCTTTACCATCCCCGAAACCTGGGGCTTTTCTCAAAGTCGACGCTACCATCTCAAAAGACAATACAGGCAGCGAATCTGTGAGATCAGCCTGTTTGCTCGCTGCTTTCGGTCAAAGACAGAGGTCCATCGAACAGTCCCAGCTGAGCAATGTGACGGTTTCAGCTCCCCAACCTTCAGTATCCATATCCTCAGAAAACATACCGTTAGGCATGGCAAGAAAAAGCATGGTTGATTTTGGTTCAATGACGTTTGCAGATCCCTTGGTCTCGGACAACAACATCACTGACTTTGACTTTGATTCATTTCTTCATGAAGATGGTGACAACCAGTCTTTCGACTTCAACACCGGCACGATTAGCTGAAAGGGCTTAGGTGGAGAGTTTCTGAGGCGTGTGAACCAGGCACTCGATACTAAAATCGACGTAAAGGGCAGTCCACCGCTTTCAGAGCTGAACGCAGTGGCTGGTTTCATCAAGGACGTTAGACTATAATATCGGGAAGATTCCAAGCATGAATTCGTTTTTTTTCTCTGAACCTTACCAACTATGAAGAAGGCAAACGGCGGCGACCGTTCTGGAAAGCTGAATGGTTGTGACGGCCGATGACGTCGTCTGGTAAGTTCCCTCCCCAGGCAGGTCTGGGGATGTTGCCGATGTACGCGCTGCAATGGTTTCAGCCCATCGTTAGAGGTGCGCATTTCAATGTAAGACCAACAGCTACTCAGAAGAAGCGCATCGTCTTCAATTCAGCGAACGGCCAAGTCCCAAGGACATTCACCATATGGAGTTGTACCATGTGCTTGTCACAGGTTCGGGACCGCGGGTTCCCCGCTGTGAATCCCCACGCCGCACTGACGTCAATTTAACCTTCCCGTTTAGCTAGTGGCACCAGTGCTCTAGCGGCCTCCCATCGACCCTGAATGTGGCCAGCACAGTGATGAACTGACGTCGCCTCCGTCACACGTCGACCGACGCGTACGCTACTCTGGACCGTTACCTACATTCACTACCCCTCCATCCGCTCCTCAAAAGAACCCCTAGTGACATACATACCCATGTCGAACTTCTTCTCGACTTTACAACAATACGCCAGACCTCTCGCGACAGTTGCAGCAGGTGCGTTTCTCGCTAGAGCCATGGCGTTCCCCGACAACAACGGCCCAGAGGGCCAATCATCAACCCAACAAGTTCCCGGCGAATACAAACCCACCTTGGCCGATGTCCTCGTCGTCAGAGTCATGCTGGAGAAGGCCGCCAAGTTCCCGCCCGAGCTGCTCGATCTCATCTTCGACCAAGCCGAGTACTGGCCGCACTCCGAGGCCTCCATGGCCTGGCAAGTCAACGTGCCCCGCGGCGGCGCCGGCATCGTCGGCGGAGACCCCAATGGCGAGAACAAGCTCCTTCTTAGATGTCCCCCAATTGGATTCACCGACTACCGCAAGGTCGGGGAGGCATTCAAGACGGCCCCGCTCCCGCCCAAAGATGTTGACGGCTCGGCCGTGGAAGGGCCTTTGCAGAACTTGACTCTCATGGAGCCGAAGTCGAGTCCGACACTGCCTACGCGCGAAGCCCCGAGGGAATACTTTGAGGGGTCCATGACGCAGCCGCCCGCGCTGACCAACCCGGTTCGAAAGATTGTGTTCAAGTTGCGGAGCAAGGACCAAGGTTGGGGTGGCAGCCACGAGGATAAGGGCACGTACAGGGGATCGTGGACTTGGTTTGAGGCGGGATTGGAGAAGTTTGACGAGGAGCGCAAGTGTAGGTTGTGCCTGTTGGCCAAAAGAATGATATCACACTGACGTTTTGGATACAGGCGACGGTTCTTGCAAACGATCATCACCGAGCCCACCCCCCGAACCCGAGGCGTCGGAGAGCAGCAATACACCTGGTGGTGGAACTTCGAACTTCTGCACCTGCGGTCTCCAGTCCGTGTATCCCCCGGTTGTTTCCACTTCTGCAATGACGGCCTACCACCACCACATGCACGCCCTGGAGAACCTCAAGATCCAGGCCAACAGGACAGCGCATAGGGAGTTTGTGGACCACGAGGTGATCTGGTCATGGACGGACGATATCCACCCAGATTCGCCCGAGGGCGACCGTCTGGCGGAAATCGGTCGCGGAAAGGGTACAGGCACAGGCAACTTCGTCCGCAGCTTGAAGCTGGGCGATGTTGTTACCGTCTGGGGCAAGGCTCGGTTTGGTGGCTGGCGCAATAATGTCGAGAGCGTTAAGGTTGAAATTTACTGGGCGATTTGAGCTTCTTCGCTTCGGTTGGACGGTGTCTTCCCCTGAAAACAATTCGTTAGTATCTGTTAGTTCGGATGGCGTTCTGGTAACGAGAAGAATGAGATATGATGGTTATGCTGGTCTTTACTTATTGCGACCTCCGAGTCGCGTTTTCAAATCTGCTGATTTTTCCGTTCAGTGATGATTGTAATGCTCCTCTTGTTGGTACGACGCGGCTGGCGCGTGGCCCCATTGGGTCGGCCGTCATGACCCCTCATTGGCCTGCAGCGAAGCGACGTGATGATGAGGCTGAGCGCATACCTCCTTCCTGTCTGCGGCATTTTCCCTTTGCCAGAAGCGTGTGCATCAGTTGGTCGCCTTCGAGGCCACTTCACGATGAACGCTTCCCGGATGCCTGACCAGCTACGGGGACTTGTATCGGAATTGGACCGGCAGGCTCAAGAATGCACGAGACACGATACTGGCGCATCGGGAGGAGCCATTGAGGGGCTCTTTACCCTCCAAAGTCAAGGCGCTGACTATGCGCGCGCTCTAGGAGAGCTTCAGAGCTCAATCTCGGGTATCTAATTGCCGACCAAGTTCTAGTTACATGACGAGGAACTGATCACGAAGGTCAGTTTGTCTGGCACAAGGTGGGGATTGGCGAACCATCCCGGTACTGGACAATTCACTTTTATGGAAAGTGTGCGCCTTCTCCCGACCTCCTGCAAGCTTCGCAGATCCGCATTGTTTGCGACAGAAGACCGGGACGTTTTTGAAGCGATTGGAAAGACGAATGAACAACGACGACACCCACGGTTATTGGAAAAGCAAAGCCATAGAGCAATGGATCACCTCAGATAAGCCCTCTTCTATATCACTGGAAGTTTCTCTCCGGGGGTCTGGACGAGCACAGCGGTTTGCTTTGGACTTGGCCGATCACCTTGAAAAACACCAACCTGTGATTTGCATGATTGGTGGCTTGTCCAAGTCTGATAGTGATCGAATGTTTCCTATCTTGACACCTGAGACAGTACTTGAACAGCTGATCATCCAGGCCCTCCGTCAAGATACTCTGCAGAATCCGATGTTGTACCTTGCAGATACGTTACATTCGCTCAAGACTGCCATAACCTGTCTCGACTTTCTCAGTCTTTTCCGCAACATATTCGCTCATATACCGAAGACATCAATTATACTTGATGTTTCAGTACTCTGTCCACGTTTTGAGACGGAGATAACAACCTGGCTGACCGAATTCTCGAGTCTCAGCACAAACCTTTGGGACTCAGAATGCCCGCGATTCTGTCAGATTATGCTACTGGGGTCTCGTAGCTTGCTTAGAAAACAGCCCGGGCCCATCGTCTTGATCGATACTGTGCTAGAAGGTACACGTAAGTTCCCGCTTCAGCGGATAACGAAGCCCGAACCCACTCCGTTTATTATTCCCATGGTACCGAGCAAGGTCATGCCCAGGGATTTATTAGAAGAAAGGTAATCGAACGTGCATATGCTTGAGAAGACAGGAGGCTTATCTTTATCAGTCAACCCGAGATTTCAGAGACAGCATCATCTAGGCACAGTCATCCGGTGACTTTGGATAACTCTCGCTCAGATCAGCACCTTAGTCAACCCCCTGCTGATACTCGAGTTGGGCAAGAGAGACAACGAAAAGAAGAACGTTGTCGAGAAAACATCAAGCTCGCCATAGTCTGCGCCCTGCCTCTGGAGGCCGACGCTGTGCAAGCCCTCTTTGAAGAACATTGGGAGGACCTCGACCCTCGCGATATGAGATCGCCCGGAGACACCAACGCTTACTCATTCGGCATGATTCTGAGGTTCCCTACAGTCTTGGTTCACATGCCAGGAATGGGAAGGACAAGCGCGTCCATTGTAGCGACGAACTGCCGCAACAGCTTCCCGAACCTGAAGCTGGCTCTTGTGGTTGGGGTCTGCGGCGGCGTCCCTTTCTACAACTCAGGGAAAACAGAGATTGTCCTCGGCGATGTGATCATCAGCGAAGGATTGATTGCATACGATTATGGCCGCCAATACCCGGATCGGTTCATAAGGAAGGATTCTGCATCAGATGTGTTTGGGAGACCACCTCCGGAACTCAGGAGCTTACTGGGCAAACTCAAGGGGCGATTTGGGCAGAAGATACTGCGAGAAAGAACAGTCGCTCATCTCCAAACCTTGAAGAGGGAGTTTGGAACTGGAGTAGAGTATCTTGGGATAGAAGAGGATCGCCTCTTTGAGGGAACATACATGCACCGACACAGCGACTCTCACGCTTGCAATGTTTGTTCAGACCATGCGATCTGCGACGAAGCACGGGGTCTCACATGTGAAGAACTCTCCTGCGACAAGAGCAAGTTGATCATCCGTCAACGATTGAATGTCATCCCAAAAGACGAATCGCCATTCAAGCCCGCCATTCATTTCGGGTGCATTGCTTGTGGAGAGCAGGTGATGAAGTCAGGGAAGCATCGAGACGACATTGCAAATGAAGAGGGGATCATTGCTTTTGAGATGGAAGGGGCAGGTGTTTGGGATAGTTTTCCTTGTCTTGTTATCAAGGCTGTTTGTGACTATGCTGATAGCCATAAGCATAAGAAGTGGCAGAGCTACGCTGCTGCGACAGCAGCAGCCTGTGCAAAAGCTTTTCTGCAGGAATGGTATGTATAACATCTGGAAATATGGCGAACCTATCAAACATCCTTGGATACGTTGGCCTCACACAACCAGTGGAACACCGAGCGATTTGTCTCTTGCCACAGTATTCAAGGTTGCAAATTATCGTTTGATAGCTACATTCTGTATTGAGTGGGTTGTTTCAAAAAGATACACCCTGCAAGTGCTGCTTCACAGAACACCTTCGCTCTTTGTTCTTGCTCCGCTGCCACGTTAGACCAGCTGTGTGGCACTGATACATTGTCCGGGTAGGGAAAAGCCATTTTCTAATGTCTGCTACCATCTCCAGCCAAAGGATGTTGAAGACTGTTGTTTTCTGCTTGGCCAACTAGACAGTGCACCGTTATATTTCATATGACTGGACGTTCAAGGATGAAAGAAACTGCGGAATTTGCGTGAGATAAGGTAAGAGTGCCACGTTTAGTTGCTATTATAGTTTAGAAACGGATTTCTGATGCATTATGCGTCATGAAGAGCGTGAATTATTGCAGGTGTCCCTTTTGGACAGGTTTTCCCGTCTTGGAGAGGCCGAAGCCGAGTCTTTAGAGTCCATCTGAGTACTCTTCATCCTCGGAGTAACTTTCTGACGCATACATTGTCGAATGCGATGACTCAAACCTAGCCCGAAGGCCGTTAGTCCCATATCTAGAAACACTCTGGCCCCCACTGTCTCGACGCTCTCTACTATCCTGAGTCGTAGATATTGACCGAGTTTGCGGTGAGAAGCGAGACAGTCTTTGGCCGAAGTTGGCTAATTGTGCTGCGTGACGAGAATCACCGCCAGTGGTGTGATCCTTTGAGATTGTGGAATGAATACCTCCCCTTTCCCTTACTGCCTTTTCAATGGCCTTGCCTTCCCTCCTTTGCGCCATTTCTGCGTCTGCCTCTAGAATGTGTTTGCCTCCTTTCCCTTTATCTTTTCTCTCTTCTCTCTCTTGTTGTGCCTTTTCTTCAGCTTTACGCTGCCTCCTTAGTGCTTCTCTCTCCTCTGCCGCTCTTTCGGCCGCTCTTTCAGCCTGTCTCCTTGAAACCATCGCTTCAGCTCTCTTTCTCTTTCCTTCCTCTTGCCATACTCTTGCTTTTTCTCTTTTTGCTGATCTTCTATTCTCTTCCTCTGTTTTTCTCTCCCTTGCTGCTACATGTTCATCATACTCAGTGACTGCTTCCTTGACCTCCTTCTCTGTAAGCCGCTTATCAATCACTACGCCTGATGCTCTCCGGTGAAAACCCTGTAAGGGCTCTTTACGCCCTTGTAATGGTGGGATGCCAAATGGTCTTGTTAAGCCTTCATTCCCTCGCATTTCTAGCATTTGAAAATTCCCCAGACGTTGTGCATTTGTCTGTCTCAGGCCTGCATGTATTGCCATCTCTTGAGAAGTTGACTGGGAAGCTCTCATTTCAAGCCCTGTCCTTGTTCCAGGCTGTGTCACATGCTTAAGCCCTAGATCTCCTCCAGATCTTCCCATCTGAGATGCGGAAGGTGGCATGATGCTGTTGTGTGCTTCCGCCGCCCCAGTAACCCTGGGTTCAAAACCTTTGACTTGGTTAGAAAATGACGACAAGTCACATAAATTGCTGGAAAGCATACTCTGGGCGGCTCGATAGCTCATTGCCAACTCCCATTACTCTGATAGGGTTGGACCTGGTAACCTCCCTGTCTTGATTGGGATAGGAATGTTGAGCGATAGATGTCTGGTGGTACCTGTCAGGTTGGTAATGGCGAGCAGTTCTTGGTCCACGTACGGTAGATTCAACCCATGGGTTGTGTCAGGAGGTGAGCAAAAGAGTTTCTTGGAAAGCAACGTATGTACTAGGGCGGTGAACACTTGTCTTCCTCGTGACTCGTGAGGGGTCGGCGCATCGGGTAAAGCTCGGAGAAGGAGACAAATCACATAGAGGGAATCCAGTCGGAGGTGGTTCAGCTGGGCTGTGTGGCAGGGGACCCTTGTGAAAATCGCAAAGCACTGTGAAGGATTACAGCTGTTGCGATCTCCCACAATCCGTATTATCTTGTTACCTAGGCATTGCGATTTGTGCTGCCTGAGCTGCAGATCTAGAGGGAGATATTCAGCTCCACAGAATAGCTCCAAGCAAATACCAGATTGACATGCAGAGTACACAAGAGTGAAATGATCCTCGAATGTAAGCCAAAGAGCATTAAAACACCCAAGCGGAAATGAAATTCTGCTAGATTGCTTCGTGGAAGGCCAATAACTTATCGCTCCCCCTTTCCCCTTCGAATATCATCCGCGGTGTACCCTTGGCTCACTTCCTTCAAATAGTCGTCAAACTTGCGGGCTTCCCCGATCACACGAGCAATATGTTCATACCCAAGCGCTTCACCCCGAAAAACGGCTAATTGCCGAGCTGTGGATATTGCGTTTCGAATCTCTCGGCCGTTGAGGTTAGCCTTTGCAAGGTCCCGAAGATGCGTTCGGATCTCGTCTGCGTTTATCCCAATATCCACCTGGGAACGTTGTCTCACAGCGATGACCTTCTCAGTGTCGGCCACCCTTCTTTGACCGAGTCCCTCAATTCGATTGATGAAATTGGTCCATATCTGCAGGCGCTGATTCTCACTCAGATTGCTATATCTGAGATTGAGCTGAATTCGGGATTTGAATGCTTCATCGAACGTCCCCACCCGGTTACTAGTAAGAATAAGGATACCTGTATCATTGAATAAGTCATCATCGCCCAGACTATCTTTCTGAACGCTACTTACCGTCGTAATATTCTAGTACTCGGAGGAAAACTATTGAATGGTTAGCAAAACTCTATCACTATCTGATAGAGATGGGCCCCGTCAGTGTAGATGACACCGGCAGAGTGTGGACCAGTGTTGAATGGTGTACCAACCTGATACGAGAGCATTCCTCTCAAGATTCTGCAAGCTTCGTTCCTCTAGGAAGACATCCGCCTCGTCCAGAAGGACAACTGTGGACAATTAGCCTATGTAACCGTCAGAAACTCCAAGGTTGGTCAGCCTTACCACACCCCCAGGTTTTCCCGAGGAGCAAAACAGTTTCCAAGTACTGAGCTTGATTAGTGATGGGGATATTCTGTCTTGTTTGTCTGGAGCTCACCCCTTCCACGTCTTCTGCCTTGGTCCCAATGTCTCCGCAGGTGACTCTATAGAGCGGTTTCTTGGCAATTTCGGCAACACTATTGATGTTAGTGAATTGAGAGATCTCTTAAAGGCTGATATCTCCTGAATACCTTTCTGCTGTGAGGGTTTTACCCGTGCCCGGGCCGCTTTCAACTGTTAGCCAATTGGAGGCGCCATTGGAGGAAAATCGAAGAAAGACACGCACCCGTGTAGTAGAATGAAAAGACCATTGCCTTTTCCGCGAATGAGGTCAGTATTCTCCTCGGCTCTGAGCTGTGTCATGACTACTGCCTTCACCAGCTCTTTGGTGTTGTCGTCAATCACCAAATACTCGAACGCCTCCTCGTTCCACTGGACGTCTTCAATGAATTCAACGTCCAATCTCACTGAGCAAAGGTCTTAGCAAATTCGAAAATCATCCATAGCTAGATTAGACGTACCCCATTCCTTCTTTTGCATGTTGAATCCAGGGATGCTTGTGGGTAGACACATATAGAACTCATCATCAAGTTCAGCATCATCATCGTGCATGAATCCTGGCCCGGCATGCTTGTCTTTGATGGCGTCTGAGTCAGGATGCATTTGACTGTATGTCCGATAATCCACCATAAACCTTGCGTCGGCCTACGAATGTATGGTCAGCCAGATTACCGATGGGTGATCATTATTATACTGTACCGAAGCCTTCAGGCCGTCATCCGAGAACCAAGAAGAGGAGACATAGTTTTGATGTCGACATTTCCAAAACATCTGCCCACGTTTTCTCAATGCCTGTAAAGTCTCCTGGCTAGCGTACTCTGATGGATAGACCGGGGCAAGGGTTTCAATGGAGAACGACCCATCCTTGTTAGCTTTGGGAAGTTTGTCGATGATGACATCTTGGTGGACTTTGTAGAACTCGCCTCGATATTCCCATGCACTGACACTGATGGTTGCTTGAAAGTCGTCATTGGAAAGCTTGGAAACTTTGAGCCAGCTTGTGGTGAGAAGTCCCTTCAACTGATGCTGCTTTGATCCTTCAGTCTTCGAAATTAGGACTCTGTTTGGGACCTACGTATATTAGCATGGTAGTTACAAATGGGGTTGCGACCACTAACAAAGAGATACTCGACGTAATGAGGAGTTATCCTGCCGTCGGCCAGCAGTGTATCCACAGCCTGCCAGTCTGCCGCCAGACGGTACTTTATATACTGTTCAAACACTGCCAGCTGCTTCTGATGTGTCTGACGAAGATCTTCCATGTAAACCGCAATTTGATCCCGTCGATGGAACCACCATAGATATGGGTACGTGATGCTGCCATCAGATTCTGTGTCGAAATCGGGATGAGGCATTCCAAAGAGGGCACCCTTTGCCAGTTTTTCTAGGGCTTTGGATACCTCCTCTGAGATCAAAGTGATAGTCTCGGCCTTCAAAAGGCTTGATGCGTCAGATTTGAGGGCATCATCAGGATCTTCTAGCGGGGCATGTTTGCAGCATTCGAAGTGACGGTAAACGATGAAAGTAATTTCCTTGTTCCGCTCCAAGTGAAGCTCGAGGTTATTGATCGGGTGGCTCCCTTGGAGGTGGGCATCGTAGGGTCCGCTCTCTACGATCCGGGGGGCATCCAGATACAACCTAGGCCCATGTGATCTGGTACCGAAACAGGTGATTTTGTTGAGTATTTCGTATCTTGGAGGACCTTGTTCTTGGGTCGTGTTCTCGAGCTCCTCGGCCTTCCTCAATGTCTCTGTGGCGGAACCAATCTTATCCAGTAATTCGCCGTCATCAATGCTAGACGTGACGTGCAGAAGGCGGCACAGTTCGCGACGCCAATCGATTATAGTATGCGGGCGGTATTTGGGCTTTTTCTCGTAAACATCCGAGTCTGGCTCGTTCGATTTGTCAATTGAGCCCGTTCTATCAGATGCGTCACTTACCTAAGCCCACACTGTCCGAATATGCCTCGGAACTGGATGATGAGGGGGAACGTGATTGGGCAAAACGCCTCGTGTGATGATTTCTCCTTTCATTGCGTGAGGCGTCGCGAGGTCTCGTTGCGTCCGGCGGAGTGCGCGGGCGCGAGCGCCTAACCCAATGAATGTCAGATTGTTCCTTGCCCATCATTCCAAACGGGTACTGTAGATGATGTGGGAAAGATCCAGAGGATGTGCATATCACTGCAGCCCGCTCGCCAAACCAGAGCCTTGCATGTTGGCAGTGCAATGATGACTGCAGGAAGCTGCAGACTGGGCCCATTGAACATGTTGGTGTCCTATTGGTCGGCATTTGATCCATGTCTTGCTGTTCAAAATGCCGCATAGCTACAGGGGCCTTCCGCCACAGCGAATGCAACAATGCTGCAGCCAGATCCAACATGGAACCTGACAATCCACCATCTCATTGCGTTTTGAACACGCCAGTCACACAATAACACAGGTGAAATCGAGTTAATCTCGGAAACTTATGTGCATAGCTCCTGGGCCATTCATATTGGTAGTACGGACGTCCGTGTTATTTGAAAATTGAATGTTATCTCCAATCATAGCCACGAGGATCTACATAAATCAAAGCCCGAGTCCACTGCTGCGGGATGTAGATCAAACATGGAACACCCACTGACATCTCCATGAAAACATCCAAAATTTTCCTTCGTTGCCGCTTAAAATGGTTCGCAATCTTTGCAGGGTCCCTGGAAGTTGGCAACAGCCCCAAGGCAGGCGAGATCAGCCACCGGGTCTAAACATGTCAGCTTACAGTTCCATGGTACATAGAGTTTGACTTACTGAGAAAAAGCTCGTCAACAGCAGCTGCGCAAGTCGGAATGACCGCGGCAAAAGCTCCAATGCAGGCTATGGCAAGATTAAGTAAGCATCATGTTCACACACCGCAGGAGCCAGAACTTACACCAGACATCACAGCCTCTGGCCTCGTGGCCTCGAAGTTTGGTGATGGCGTTGTTGCAGGCACCAAGATCGTTGGAAGTCTCGCACTGGTACTGCCTCTGTCTCTTGGCAAGACTGGCGTCAACATTTCCCTCAGAAGGTGCGGCGGCCACTAAAGGCACGGCGAAGGCCAGGAGAGCCACGGCGTTCAAGTTGATCTGCATCTTGATGGCGAAAGAATATGGTTTCGAGATGAGGCTTTCAATTCAATGAGACTACAATGTTTTGATGCAATAAACTGGGTGAATTATCATGGAAACATCCAGAGTATTAATAGTTGTCCATGTCAGAGCAACGACTTGATCTCGGGAAGCGGGCTCTTCGGACGAGAACGCACAATCTGATTCAGATCACAAAATTCGGCATCTTGGCATAATTCCAAGATGAGGCTGGTGTGCTCGTGTTCAGCCGACTGATCGCCAATCACAGCCTGGCATTTGTGCCTGAGAAGGAAGAATGGATTGAAACGAAGTCTAATCAGGCTGAGATGGTCTCTAAACTAGACGGATTTGGACGCCATGGTTGATAAAACAAAAACTCTCTTAAATTCCCAGCGCTCTAAGCTTGCTTTGCAAACTTTCCGTGGTATCCGTCTCGGGTTCACTTGATGGGTATTACACCGCTTCTTAACCGACTCTCGGTTTGTCGTTCGATCTGATGGTTGATCGGCGCTCTTGGCGACGTCTCCGTATTCCATTATTGTCTTTCCAAGGGACGTGTTGAACGTGGTGGGATACCGTGAATGGAAACTAGCACAACTATAATTAATTAAGACTGCACGGACCTTACCCGACATACTCCAACCAATCAGGCTTTCTGTCTCTCTTCTGAGAAACCTAGAAACTTTCGAAAGTCTTCAAGTTGCCTTCTGTTAGATTCAATGCCGCCAATGCACGATTGGGTCCGTCGTTGAGACTTGATTGCTGCCGTCGATAACTTGGCGCCAAGGGGCGTCTCGGCCTTTCTCTCCAAATACTATTATCACTCGGAATTCTCGGAGGCGAGATGTGAGTTTTCCGAGTCATGATTTCCCGGCCAAAGCTTCGAGTAACGCATGTCGAGGTGATTGAACAGCCCAAGGATGGCGTGAAGTAGAAATATCTGCGGAGTCATCCATGTTTGAGGTGCATATAAAAGGATTACCTCTCACCAACTTCTTAACCAAGTCTTGTCAACCAGCCCAGGCCGCCAACTCATTCTCTATTCCTTATTATTTCTCTCCATCCCATCTTCAGCTCTAAAATGAAGTTCAACATTGTCGGTCTCGTTGCCGCGGCATGGTGAGAATGCACCCCGCAATAGAGAATAAAAATATGCTGACCGATTCCAAGGATGCCGCTCGCCGCATGCCAGTTTTCTTGCCACTGCCAGATCGCCAACAACGGAAATGCCGTCATTGCTGCTATTCGACTTTGCGATGAGGTCGGCGGAACAATCTGCTACAACTCTGCCGGAAATTACAATGTTGTAGGTTTCATCCTGGCAATACGCCAACTTTGTCACCTCGACTTTACATGAAAAAAGGCGTCAGTGCTAAGAAATCTCTTTGAACAGTGCAAGACTAGTGCCGCGTGGACCGATGAGCAGTGCAAGAACACGTTCCAGGGTATTGACCAGCCGAATGAGAGATTCAGGGCTGTTTGCACCGCGTACAACGGCGGAGGATGCCCTGCGTAGTTTGTTGTGCCGCGTAATAGTTGGTCTACGGACTTGGAAAAACCACGCCTTGCCACTAGGTCGTTGCGTGAAAGCAATAAATCTTGAATTAGCAATACATTTCTATGCTTAGAAGGCTCATTAACATGCCGGGTCCGTTGCTGTCATTTTGGAATGTGTACATATGGCGCTCGCAGATTGGATTGATGCCACAAAACAATGTTGAATCCTCCGATAGATAACCACATAGAACCTAGACGCTGTTTGTGATATGTGGCAAAGATCTGTAGCTATTCCAATAATACCCATCCTTTATCTTCCAAAACTTCCTAGTAATCTCCCCAAACCTTGTCCCATGTTCTCAGGATTACATTCTTCTTCCCAAGCTCTTCGTTTCGATGCTCCTCCTGCAGATCTTCTTCCCAGAGGCGGCACTCATGATCAACCGCTTGCTTTCGTCCGTCGGCGTAAATATCTACAGATCCGGGATCAACAAAGCTTGTGCGCTTGTACATCTTCCAAAACACGAACATGCCAACAAACCAACCAAGACCAAAATAGCTTGTAATGAACCCTTTTGTAGACCACGGGGAGAATATGTCGAACCCAATGAACAAAGAGATAATCGAACCCAAGATCATGCACAAATAGGGAGTCCAGGAAGCACCGGGTGCAATGTAGGGGAAGATGACTGTCTCCGTCTGCGTGACCGATTCCGCGCTGTTGTCTCTGTCAAGTAATGAGGCCAGCCAATTCTTCTTGCTCGTGCTTATTTGGCGAATTCCTTGGGCTTTCAAAGCTCGGCGCCAACCAAGAAAGACCCAGGACATGCAGGTGAAATTGACGACCAGTGAGACGGTTGTCAACTCCAAGAACCAAGAGAATACCTCACTTGCTTCGTTCGACGCAACCAAAAATGACAGAAGAGAGATGAGAGTGACGTTTGTCACACAGACCCATGGCACCCCGCTCTTGGTGCATCTCAGAAAGATCCGGGGTGCTTGTCCATCCTGAGCAAGAGAATAGAGGGTGCGGCTGGATGAGTAGAGAAAGGCGTTTCCGCAGGACCAACCCGAAAGTAAGATGAGAAAGTTGATGAGTCCTGGCAGAAACCCCGAGATGCCATGGCTGAGGAGTCCCAAAACCCATGGCGACGCAGCGGCTCCAGCATCGCCGGAATCGATCGCGCCCAGGAGGCGTTCATCGCGCGAATTGCATATTATGCCGACCGCAAGGATACCAAAAATGTAGAAAAACAGGATGCGATTGATGATCATCTTGGAGACTCGTGGGATGGTCTTTCGCGGGTTCTGGATTTCTCCAGCTGCGAGAGATATGGTATCTGGTCCACCGATTGTGAAAGCGGCGTAGCGTACTGATATGCAGACGCTGAGGAAAACGCCAGTGGCTCCATCTGCATAGTAAGCGTGCACGAAGTTTCCATTAGACCAGTTTCGAAAGCCATAGGCATCGTGCTTCGGATTTCCGCCCACCATAGTAATGAAGGTCGCCATCATAAGGCCGAGAAGCAGGAGGACCTTAGTCGAGCCCATGACAAACTCACTTTCGCCGAACCATCTGTCAGGCTAATTAGCAAATAGAGTTTCTCGTGTCAGAATTTCACCAGCCTTCACTTACTTGACAGCTGCCATGTTCAGGAAGTAGCATACTGCCAGAACCATGGCAATCCACACCGCTGGGTTGACGTCGACGTTCCAATAACCCATGACGGTGGCGACCGCTGAATATTCCGTGCAAACAAGCATAGCGCCGGCGAAGAAATAGGTCCATCCCATGGCGAAGCCTAGTGCGGGATCCACGAAACGAGCGGCAAGCTCGTAGATTGAGCCTCTGATCGGCAGCCAAGCCACCATCTCAGCAACGTTCAGGGTGGTGGGCCATATGAACCCCACGCCGTAGATGATGTACCCGATAATGAGAGGCAGGGGTCCCGCCTTGGACAGGACGCCGCCCACGCCCACGAAGAGGCCGACGCCAATGCCTCCGGCAATTGTCATGAGCTGAACATGGCGTGGAGACAGACCCCGTTGTGTTTGGGGAATCGTGGCCTCGGATATTTGGCCCAAGCGGGTGGATGAGCTGTCATCTGCGATGGCGTCTTTCACTATCGGTCCTGCCATTCTCGCAGATGGATTTGGCGAGGAGGCCCGCTTAGATATGGCAATCAAAGAGACAAATTGAGAAAGGCGGCATGAATTTTCCAGCGTTTGAGAGGGGATCTACAAGCGATGCGACTCTGAAGTTTTGGCTAACACCTGCTGCGATGGTGGCAGTGGCCGACTTATGAGAGAATCCAGGCCCTTGAAGAAGTACCGTTCATTGCCGCAGTAAGAATCTGTGATACCGTATATCGGATGAGCCTTCCTATCTCAAGTCGTGACCCATGACAGCACCAACCGAGCTATGCATAACAACTAAGATAACATATCACCCGATATCATCACAGCACTTTTATCTGGTGTGACCTTTGCTAGAATGCGATAACACAGTAGCAAGACGGAGGGGTTCATTAGCATCTGGAGTGGGGACGCAAATTGGCCAGTTGGAAGTGGGAGCTGACGACCCCTGAAGATGAGATCGTATTCGATTTCCTAGTTGGGATAGCCGATAAACCACGGCTCAGATCGTATTCATCCGCCTCTTATGGAAAGCAACTAGACTTGGCACAAGCTCGGAGTTTGACTGCCGTTGATTTTGAGAATTCTCAGTACGCAATGGTTGCAAGAGCGAGTGACAGCTTGGACAAGTTGCCGAGGAGGGGAAATGACACACGCGCGTCGTAAGACAGACAAGTCAGCGTGTAAGCGAACGCCGATAAAATTAATAAAAACATGTGTCGGCAATGCGTCCTGCAGAAAATTCATATTCCTTCCTGTTTGATTCCGAATACAATTTGTTTTTATTCTTTGCTGTATCGAGAGTCGCCGCAGGAGCAGGCAAAAATGGCTGACGCGAGAACTCAGAAGGCGAAGGATCGGCTCTTGGCTGTCGCCAAAGTCCTCCAACCACCAGGCTCGATGCCGAAAGCCTTCATTGAGAGACTGAGCGCGTGCCTTGTGGCTGACCCTCTACTTCCGAGGCCTAATCCATCGATCTCACTCTGGCAAGAACCCCCCCATCCCACCCTGGCAACTGTTCAGTCCCCCAACCTCCCCAGCTACGCCGACTTTGTTGTCATAGGCTCAGGGATCACTGGATGCAGCGTCACAAAGAGCCTATTGGAGAACGAGATTCTAGGCTCCGGTAATAATCCCAGCCATGTTGTTGTCCTAGAAGCCCGTAATCTTTGCAGCGGTGCCACGGGCCGTAATGGTGGCCAGCTCGTCAGTCCCGTCGGACATACGTTCGCGGGTCTAGTCGAACGCTTTGGCAAAGCGACTGCGATAGAGATGGCTCGATTTAGTCTCATGAATATTGACCGTGTGATGGAAATGGTAAGAGATATGGGACCGGAGATCCAGACAGAGAGCGAAATTCGGGATCTGGTCAAAGTTATGGTACCTGAAACCGAGTCCGCGTGGCTTGAATCACTGAGCTCGTTGGAGGACTTCCGCGAAGCGTTTCCAGAGCACAAACATCTTCACAAGGTTTTCGAGCAGAAGGAGTTGGTCAAGGTTCGTCTTCTACACATCAGTCGATATTGACGATCACGCACACTGATGAATGTTCTCTCAGAAATGGAATGTCAAGGCTGGATTTGGCACAATCGTTCACAAAGCAGGTGCCATATGGCCATATCGATTGATCACTGGAATATTTGAAAGTCTTCTGGGCCAGTATCCCAATCGCCTGTCTATCGAAACGAACACTCCGGTTACCGCCATTTCCCAGTCTTCCTCTCCTCAAGAAGAGACAGCCAACACGACATATCAGTACAAGATTACAACTCCTCGAGGAACTGTGCATGCAAAGCAAGTCATTCACTGCACCAACGCCAACGCTTCGCATCTTCTGAAGCCTCTAAGAGGTAAGATGTACCCGTACAGAGGCACGATGTCAGTCCAGAAAGCCGGCAAATATCTGAAGAATGTCGGGAACAGCGCCTCCTGGAGCTTGCTGAATAAGCCTACATTGGATCACAACACAGGATTGTATGATGGCGGCCTGTACTACTTGCAACAGAACGGGTTGACGGGAGACATTTGGGTTGGAGGGGGAAGCTCGAGCATTTTCGGCACACTCTCGTCTGATGACACGTCGGTGCCCGGTCAGGCTATGAAGGATCTAGCGAGGTTCCTTCCTATTACTTTTTCAAGGGATGGCCCCAGGGAGAGGAACCCGAGATTCGGGGGATGTGGACCGGACTCCAATGTCATACATCGGATGGGTTACCCTTGATCGGAAAGATTCCAGGGTCCGCTTCAGGTCGTGAGAGTAGCGACGCCGAGTGGATTTGCGGAGGATACAATGGATACGGTATGGACAAGGCCTGGCTATCAGGCGAGGCACTTGTGAAGATGATTGCTGGCGAAGGTGTGCCTGAGTGGCTTCCGAAGGTATTTTTGCTCACAGAGACCAGGTTTGAGCAAGCCTTGACCCTCGAGAAAGCACTTGATAGATGGATTTCGTTAGCAAGAGAGTCGAACTAGTAGGAAGTGTCAATTTTGTATATTTTAAACCAGACAGCGTGTTGGTTGTATATCGGGCGTCTATCCAAAGAGGGTACTCAGCCTTTTCTCCACGCAAACGTCCAACCAATACACATTCTTCTTCCCCGAATCTAGCGCTGCCCAAGTCTGATGCACCAATTCCGAGATGTTCATCACCTTTCGCAAAGGCAGGACATCACGGTACGCTGAAAGCCTTGCTGAAATGAAGTTTCGCGCGGTTGCTATTCTTATTGCGTCATTGCCATGAAATCGAGCTTCCTCGTTATCAGCGTCCATAGATAGGACTGCTTGAGTGCCAACGCGAAGTTCGCCGGCAACAGCTACGAAGATGAAAGGCTGAACGCATCGAGTTCGAGACTCGAACGGAATGTCTCGGAGCAGATCAAGTGTATATATTGCCAAGCTCGTCATCCACGCGTTCCTCTCTGTTTCTGTTGGTCTTTTGCAGGGTGGTGGAGCGTCGTAGAGGTCAACAGCATCCCATGGGTTGTATCTGTCGGACAATAAGTCTGGAAAGACGCGATATAATTGCAGCAATCCTGAACATATATAGGCCTCGTCTAACTTAGACAGATGAGCCAGAGTAGTTCGCGGATCTTCAGGGTCGACCATTTCGGAGATGTTGGGTCCTCTGTAAGCTAGCAGTCTCCGTTCGATTTGCCGAGCCTGTCGGATATCCTTTCCGAAAGAATCGAGAAGTTCTTCTGAGATGAATGCGGTTAAAGCTCGTTTCCTCCGGTGGCCACGAATTAATCTTCCCACGCGGGCTAACAAGCTCATCGTAACGTCGGATATGCCTGTGAAAGGATGGGGAAGATTCCCACACGGTTGTGGAGGGCCTATGAAGCCAGATGTATCATCTGTAGTCGAGCAGGTTTCAATGAAAAATGATAGAAGCAACTCCCAGTACTCGACTGCAGATTTGAAGAAACGGAACGTAATAGCCGTCTTGGAATCTGGCACCCAGTTTCGGAGTGTGTCTTGCGCGGTTGTGAACTTCTCCAACTCCAGGTCTGAAGGGTCGTGCCAGCTTGCAGTGTGCCCCAACAATAATCCAGCCATGAGAGTGATGTCTTTCTGGTGCCAAACAGAAGATGCGTACCCCTTATCGAAGCCTTGGAGAGCAAGATTCCTCTCCCTTATAGCGACGCAACCGAGTTCAGGGAAGCTTTTCATCAAGCAAGCGGCGGCCATACTCTGCATTGTATGAAATAGCACTTCCGACGATTGCCAAGAGCTCTCCATCAGGATCCGCATATAGTTATGCTTGCTATCCCAAGTACAATAAAGTGGTATTACTTCTTGCATGAAATAGTCTGACAGAGCCGTGGGAAGGTAAGTCAGTCTGCGTGGCCAGCCTAGCGGGTTCTGAGAAACGCTGTCTGCGCTTTGGAGAAGATCGTCAGGTTCTAAACGCCGATGGCCGCTTAATGGGTCTTCATCCGGGGCCTCCACTGACATGTGATCTAGACTGCCTGTGTAGTTGAAGTCCGGAAACTCGAATGGAGAGAACGACGTCGAAAGCTGATGGTCTAAGCTACCCAAATGATTTACTGTCCCTTCAAAAGATAGCCATGATGGGTTCTGAGACTCAAGCAAACCATCAGCAGGCAGTAAACCTGATTCCGACTCTTTCTGGAGTGAAAGACTCAGATCAGCATGGCTATCACCACTCATCTCGGTATCATTGGCTCCTTCGGGAGGCAAAACGACTGGTGACTCGGTAGGCGGGTAGCTCGAAGTGGTTTTGGGTCTTTTATTTCTGCTGTTAATTCTTTCCAGGCTTCTTGGCGGAGCTGATCCTTTCGCATGAAGTTGGTTGGCTGGAGCCCATCGCACGTTCAACGGGTATCCAGGACAATTCGAGCCATATTCCTCGCAGCGGACGCAACCAGGTTTTCGTTGGTCACATTTGATCTTCCCAAACAATAAGCTGCATGAAACCTTGAGCTGTAGTTATACGCTTACCCGTCTAGTTTTGCAAAGTGTGCATCCAAATCTGCTCTTCTTGTGGGATATTCTGGTTGACATTTTTAACTCGACATGTATGATGCTGATTGCAAGGCGGGGGGATGAGATACCGAAGTGAGATAACAGACGGCAGATTCACCCGGGGCGGCTTATCATATCCGTGTTGGAGTCGTTGATGCTACATCCCTACCCTTATTTGGCCAACCACCGTTAGTCAGCCGGGAACCCTAGAAGAGCTACGTTGGTTGACAGCCGTGAATCTATGACCAAGTGACAGGCTTCCTCGGAATTTTCATGCTTTGAGCAATATGAGTTATGACCTCTTGTTCTGTTGAAATCTGAATCGGGTGATAGTGGACGTGTCAACCCGCTCAAATATTTTGTCTCAGGGCAGTTTCCAAGTTATGGTATTAATCTGAAGAATGGGTCAATGACCTCAACCCGATTCGCATTTGATGCTCGAAAGAAGTTCCTAATTTCGCCTGAGCATCAGTGCTCTTCACGGCGGCGAATGTTACTTAAATCATGCACTTTAGTCCATAAGGTGACAGATGCATGCTGACATCTCGGTGGCTTGATGCAATGATGCCCGATGCGGTGGGGCATGTGGCCGCATGTTGTTGGCCGGCAACCCCTCGTAGGATTCCGCGCTCCCGAAAAGAATTCTCTCACCTATGTCTACGCTAGTCATTTTGTACAAGACAATGATCTGAAAACACTTCTGTCATCTGCATTTGAAAACAACTTGCGACTCAATCATGCCAGAGGCGGCCTCGGATGGCGGCCACAAGCGGGCGCTACTCATCGGCTGTCCCGTCGCGGGACTCAAGGCCCCCGCTCGGGACTTGGAAACTATGAAAACAATACTCGACGCTTACGAATTTTCCTGCGAGACGGTGCAAAATGCGACTAGAGCTGACATTCTCAACCACTTGGAGGATATCATCGAGGCCACGAACGCAAGCGATGCTGTCGTGATCTACTTCTCAGGCCATGGAGGCCTTGTAGAGCAGACGGGCGAAATCAACGCGAAGCGACCAGTTCAGTTTCTCATTCCGTATGACTTTTCAGACACCACCGAAGGTGACTTCAGGGGAATTACGGACGTGGAATTGTCGCAATATTTACGCCGAATCACCGACAAGACCGAAAATGTCACCCTGATACTGGACTGTTGTCATGCAGCCCGCATGGCCAGACTCAAGGCCACCGTCAAAAAGATTGACCCGCAAGTTTATGCTGTGGTTTTCTCACACATTCACAAGATGCTGCGAGATGGCACGCTCAATGGAGGCGGTCATCATGAAAGAAATCCCCGACTTCTCACTATTGCAGCGTCAGCGCAGACTGAGAGCGCTTACGAACAGGCCTTCGGCGAGGAGCAGCGAAGTGTGCTCACCGAAGCTCTTGAGCGCGTGATGCTCCGACGAGATGCGTCTGGCAATCCGTCAATAAGTTGCTGGCGCAGTGTTATGCGCAGCGTTCGAGACCGCATTAAAGCCACCTGTCCTCAGCAATTTCCGCAAATTGAAGGAGACGACACTCGGTTCACCTTCAGCCTTGACAAAGCGAGTCTTAATGCCGCACTTCCGTTCTCATACACTCCGAAGGATGGTCCTGTCTTGGAGGGTGGGAGGCTTCACGGTGTTGTGGCGGGAGATACTTATGCCGTCTTGCCGGGGCTTGATGAGCGATTTGACTTGCGTCGCCAGATTACTGAGATCACCGTTGATGCTGTTGGGCCTGTGAAGTCGCGGGTCATCAAAGACAGCGACCTCATCAGTCGCGTTGAGAAACATGCTGGATCAGACATGAGAGCTTTCCCAAGAAAGAAGATTGGTAGATTGCCCGTCGCAGTTCAGCTTGGGGAGGCCTCAGAGCAGTTAAATGGCCGCATCGATGGATCGCCTTTTCTTTGCAAAGCTGAAGACAACGACACGTCCCCATTCGCCAAAGTCGTGCGCGGCGATTCCGAAGTCGAGCTATGGAGTCAGGAGACTGGCGAATCCTCTCTCCTGGGTCGCTGGCAGGTGACAGGGGAACGTGTTGATGCCCGATGTGTCTCGGAGATCATTGACAGACTGGAGTCCATGGCGCGTTCGAGGCACCTTCTCTCGCTTGCTCGGCAAGTCGAGCCGATTGCACTGTCACAACAAGTCGGTGTGCAGGTTGGCCGAGTCAGATGTGGCCAACCGGACACCAGCGGCCAAGAAGGAGGCCTCGTGGTCACCGAAGGGGACAGGATATTCATCAAACTTTGCAACAATGGCCGATCACCAGTTCTTGTAACGATTTTCGAAATCTGCGCTGGATCTGTTATGATGCTTACTTCCGCAACACCAAGCGGCCGAGAACTTCGTCCCAATGAGGAGTACATCTTTGGCGAGTTGGACATGATATTCGGAACCCTTGAAGGGTCTGAGGTTGATTGGCCCGAGAGGGTGCCAAAGAAATGCCCCAGGCTTTTCGAGAACATTGTTGTTGTGGTAACACCTAATCGACTCGACATGGATCTTCGGTGCCTTGAGACGGGCCCTGGAGCGGCCAAGGGTGCAGACAGGGGGGCTCAAGAACTCGATGCGCCAAGTCTCAGTGATTTCATCGATACTGTCGGCTCGAACTCGACCAGAGATTTCAAAACTCGGCAGACTTATGTCGAATTTGGCATGCGTGTAGTCTCGTTCGAGCTGAACCACAACTGAAGCAGCTATTTCTCAATAATCATACATAGGCACAGACAGCTTGCACAAGTTATCTTATCAAGCAGAAGTACTCATCGTGCACCTGAAGTTATAAGCACTTTCTTGTTGGTTTGATGGTTGATGTCGTGGTTTTGTGTAGTAATACTGCGTCAGCGATGGTGATCGGTCTCCTCCAAGGTTTTGATCCTTCGATCAGCTAACGTCGACCCGCACTTCAGTTTCACACCAATAAAGACCTACTATTACTCGGGATTCTATCATATGAGCCCACTTAGCCATTGCGGTTGCAACAACGGCGACCTGCAGATGCAGCTTTACGTGGCAAAAGTGCTCCGCCCGCTTCTCGGTTCCATCCCCCAGCTGTTGCCATTTGCCTCTTGCCACAGTACCATGCTAGTAAAATGAGACATTATGAGGCGATTGAAAATCTTGCTCTCGTACAAGATATTTCCGTGGCTCTCAAAAGTCACCCAAATTTGCACTTCGTACTTCATTCATTCTGGTGTTCGGTCGTCTTAGGGTCTTCAACATGGAAATACTGAAAGCTTTACCCGTACCACAGGAGAACATCTTTCTCCACACCACGGATCTACCCGTCGACGGCTGCGATCTTCCCGGCCCCGAGAACCAAGTTTCACAAGAAGACGCTTGGTGGGGGGGTGACATCCCGGCTTCCGTCCCAGGGGGCCCGGTTCCCAAGGTGAGAGAACACACCATCTTCTTCCGGGTTATGCGTCATGCGAACTGGCGAACCGCTGACAAGGCATCCAGGGGTCCTTCGGAGCCTTGTTAAGGAAACTGAAAGGAGTGCCGGCTTGCGTGTGGGTTGTGAACCAACATGATGAGGAGATTACTGTCGTCGTGTCCAAGCATCGTCCTTGCCGGATGCTCACGGGTTTTGAGGTCAATCTGTCAACAACAGGGGGAGGAATTGGTTTGAGCCAAACAGTACGTTGCCCAACTTCTGTCTCACCTTCTCTTCAGTATTGATATTGATAACTGGGCCAATAGACATACGTCGGCCCCGCTACGAAGAAGACTCTCCAACCCGAATCGAAAACCAAGTCGGAATCTAAAGCTACGTTTCCTCTGTGGACGAGCAAAGACGGCTTCGCTGTGATCACCGTATTCATAGGCGAGGAAAAAAGGTTGCATATTGAGAACGATCGAATACTGGCTGGCGCTACGGCATATGTTGGACATGGGCCGGATTTAAGGATTGAACCGTATGGGCAGGCGTCAAATTAGAAAAAGGGCTTTTGTATTTATATTTTGGACACATGATAGCCACTTCGCTTTTTTTCAAGGACCAAAGTGAACGTAAGGAACCCACCATGACCTCATGACTTCAGGCCTCCTTCTTCTTATATCCCTTGTGAGACCATTTCCGTCTAATTTGAAAGGTGCTTCCATTCCCACTTCCTCCTCGAGTTGAGTTACCGTCTCTTGCTCCACATTTGACCGGCTTATTTTTGACCTATTGCGCATTTGATGGCTATGAACCCAGTCGTCGCGAAGATGCCGGATCGTGTGATGGAGACTTTGGCAAACGGAATCATCAGTCATGCCCTTTTCCCACAATCCCTCGTAAGTCATCTTCGCCGTATTCACACATAAGCTATCTTCAACTTCCCACAGTGTCCCAATTACATGTCGAAAGCCAGCAAGCTGAAAGGCGCCGGCCAAGTGAATGCTTTCGTCAACTGACTTATAACTAAGGATCTGGCTCGTTCCACATGCCGATAAGTATGCCAGAAATGGAGAGGTTTCCCTCAGATTTATCTCCAAAAGATTGCCAGCTGTCAGAGATTGATCCTCCCAGTCTTCCAGTAGTAAGCGGCTCTGCAGAGGGTCCAAGGAGTGCGTGTGGCCGTGTCCAGCAAAGTGGAACACCTTGCAACCACTATTTAACGCGGCAAGTACATCTTTGTATCTTCCAGCCGCATGAGTGCAGCCGATTCCCCTGGACTTGCAGCCCAACTTGACAGCATCAATTTCGCTCGCAGCATACTGCAGCGTCTTCATGCCCGGAGTCTTCGTCATGGAAACGAGAAGGAATTCTGAGGTAGAGGTGCCGTCGCCTTCCTCGCGTATTGTGCCCCCTATGTCGTTCTGGATCACAGAGCTGTAGGTCATTGGCTTTCTAGCATGGAGAATGGCATGAACGGATGTACTGTAAGACGATATCACCCTGTCAAGGGCTGTCCGTTCTTGACCACCAAAGTGGTCACCAGCAGCATGCAGAGGAAAGCCAACCAGCGGGCCGGTCGGAATCCACCAAACATGCGGCCAAGCTTTTGCCGTGTTCGGTGTGTCCGTAAAACTCAGATACTCGAGAACAGGTCCAACAATGACATTCCATAGCCAGATCAGGATGTAAGGATCCCTGACTTCAAGAGCCTTTGACTCGATGATTTTGTAGGTCACGTCGCTCAATGGTAAAGTTCGTACGTGATCTTCTTCGACAATGATAGCATCGCACCTGAACCGACTAACATTGACAACAATAACAGGGCCTCTCGAACCTGCTCGGAGCATCTGGTCCTCAGACATGGTGCCGAGAAACCCTTCAAAACCGGGCTGTTGCTGTATTTTTGACAGCAGATTTTCCATTCGAGCAGTGGCAAGGTGGCGGGTGTCGGCCTCGATGGACGACTTGTCGGAATTACCATGGCTCGCATTGGATGAATCCATGAGATTACGGAGTTGGTCGAAAGCCTGGGCCAACTTTGGATGCGAGCGGTGTAGCCCCGATATGTCTGCGCGGATCTTCTGCAGGGAATCGGCGATGATGCCTCGGCCAGTCTCAAGCAGTTTGAGGGCCTCGGTCGGGCCTTCGCCAGTCTCTATGGCAATTGCAGCAGCATCTGAAGCTAGTCCGACAGCCTGAGTAAGCAGATACTGTTTATCTGCTGGACGCAACGAGAGCGGTGCTGACATCGGGACCAGTGAAATGGTTTGCTTCGCTATGTTGAAGGCTAGCTGTGTATCGTTCAAGACATCTGGAGTTAACAGGAACTGTCGGCCAGCATCGATACGCAAGCTGATCGGGGCTTGCTTATGGCCCAGAGTCGACACAAAGTTTGCCCTTGCCCCTCGCAAGTCATCTGGTTCTCCGACTTTGGAGTATCTGTCCCAAAGCAAGCGCCCAAGATTGAATGTTGCTGCAGCTCGGTCAGGATGATCATAGGGGCAGGTATTCACCGCTTTGTTGGCAGCGCTGATACCCAACTCAAGGTCATCCAAATGTTGCATTTCAAAATGTCGATATTTGAGACCGTAGAATTTTCCCTGGTTGTTCAAATACTTGACTCGATCGGGGCGGCCTTCAGGCGTGACTTGCACAGCTTTGTTGATGTGACTGATTGCCATGTTGAGATCTTCGACCTGTCCGCGCTTCGGATGGGTCTCTCCGGAGTATCGATCGATCAGTCTGTTTCCAATGGTACTCAAGATTGGTCCTTGGTTGGGGCTATTTTGTGGAACAAGTGCTGCCAAAGCTTCTTGGGATACAGTGATAGCTCTGTCAAGATCGGCTACTTCTCTTTTGCGCTCATATCTATCACTCAGAGCATTTCCCAAGTTGTTCAAATAGTCTGCTCTGTCGGGATGAGTAGGAGGCACCATTTTGACCGCCTCATCATGGAACTTGATAGCCTCTTCGAGATCATCTAGCGCCCCGGCATGAGAGTATCTGTCAGAAAGCCGGTTGCCAAGGTTGTTCAAATACTCCGCATGTCTAACAAAGTGGTCTTGCGTGCCCACTAGCGTGGCCTTCCTCGCGAATGCGATGGAATCGTCCAAATGTGAGAGTACATGAGAACGGGAATATTTGTCGCCCAGTAGGCTTGCTAGCGCATTGAAACGAGTACCCTGAGCTGGGTGGCCTTCAAGCGTAGATTGAACGGCTTCTTTAGCAAGTTCAATAGCTTCTCTCAAGTCCTTTTCTTCTCCTGTTCGCTGATATCTATCGCCAAGACGGATTGCTAGATTAAACAGCTGGTCGGTACGTTCCGGGGTCTTCGTATCCGTAGAAGTGGCCTCTGTTGCTTTCATTGCTAGATCAATAGACTTATCGAGATCTTTCGTCTCGCCAGTCCTTAAGTATCTGTCTCTCAGACGGAGTCCCAAGTTGTTCATCCTGATTGATAGCCGAGGACCGTGTTGTGTAGTAGCCTCCAAGGCCTCCTGGGCAAGTTGGGTAGACTCCGTCAAATCATCTCCGTCGCCAGTGTGAGTGAATCTGTCACCGATGCGGTTGCTTAGATTGATGAGGAAGTAACCGCGGTCTGGATGATCCAATGGTGCAATCTTCATAGTTTCTCTCGCAGACCTAATGGCTTCGTCGAGATCTTGCCTTTGGCCGTTTTCGTAGTATCGTCGTCCGAGGTTCATGCTAAGACCATTCAGGTAGTCTGGGCGCATTGGGTGTTTCTCGTGAGTTGCCTTGACAGCGTTTTGGCTCATCAGAATTGCTTCACTCAGGTCCGATGCTGCACGCATCCCGATGGCAGAGTAGTGCTCGCCTAGTCGGAGGCCCAGGTTATGGCAGCGTGCTGCCCAATGTGGGCTAGATTCCGAAGTTTCAGCAAGAGCTTCTCGCGTGAATTGAATACATCCGCGTAGATCATCGGTAGTCCTGGTGTAGAAATACTTGTGGTCGAGATGGTGACTGAGGGTATCCAGGAGTTCTGGACGCTGTTCGTGGCCTTTCGGTGTAATGTTGACAGCCTTCTTTGCCGCAAGGATGACAGTTCCCAGGTCAGACATCGCTCCGGTACGCGAGTACATCTTATCAAGAAGGTCGTGAAGGACGATGATGCGGGAAATCCTGTCGTTGATGCGGATGTGTGGCCCCGCGAATGCATCGTGAGCTTCTCTAGCAAATCCAATGGCTTCGTCTAATTCACCGGCGTCCAGAGTCTGAGAGTACCGCTTTCCGAGTAAAGCTCCGAGATTGCTCAATACACTTAGTCGCTCTGGTACGTCTCGGGGAATGATCTCAAGGGCCTTCCTCGCCGCATCTATGGCCAAATTCAGGTCATTCAGGGAATTTGAGAAGAGAAACTTCTCGCCAAAACGAAAGGTAAGATTCCTCAGAAACGTAGCCTGGTCGAGACTGCCGTTTGAGGTTATATCGAGACCTTTCTTGGCGATCTCAATTGCCTCATTCAGGTACTCCCTTTTGAGAGTGCTTTTGTACCGGTCTTCTAGCAGGCTCCCAAGGAGGCTAAGACGGACGGGTAACTCCAGGCTTCCGTGCGGAGTCAAAGATAATACCTCTTGGCTTATTCGCGTTGCCTCATGTATATCGTCATCGGAAGCTGTCAGCGAGTATCTAGCTCCGAGACGTACAGCAAGATTAAACCGCCGATCAAGTCCGCTAGGATGGTCCTGAGGCAAAGTTGCGCTAAATGCATCAATGGCATCTCTCGCCAACCCAATAGCCTCTTCCAAGTCTTTGCACATGCCTGTGTACATGTATTTGGAGTATAGAACGTGCCCAAGGTTGTTCAGCCTGTTCGATCTCTCGCGGTGGTCGGCGGGTGTGACGTCAACCGCCTCTCTAGCGTAGCATATCCCATCTTCCAAGTCTTTGGGCTCGCCAGTATGCCGAAATCTTGCTGTCACGAGAAAAGCCAGGTCACTCCGCCATCCGGCGCGTGTAGCCTCACTGTGTATGTCCGGTGAAGCCTCTATAGCCTGTTCCGCGGCTTGGATCGCTTCCTGTAAGTCCGATAACCGGCCCAAGCGCTTGTATTTGGTATGAATCCGATGCGAGAGCTCACTCAGCCGGCTGGCCTTGTATATGTCTTGTTCTGGCGTTAACTCCGCAGCTTGCTGGGCAGCCTCGATGCTTTTGTCCAGATCCATGATTTCATGTGTTTCGTGATACCTTTCCAGCCAGAGGGAGTGTAAAGTGGCGAGGAAGTCTGCCTGGTTCGTGATCAGGCCCGTCTCCGCCGTGACCTTTACCACAGTTTCAGAGACCTCAATAGCTTCTTCAAGATACTGCATGGACTTGGTTTGGCTCCATGCCCAGTCGAGCAGACCTCCGAACTCTGCCAGATTCCTCCATCGATCCTCGTCGTCTTCAGACACTCCCTCCAGCGCCTGCCTTGCGCGATCTACAACGTCGTCGATACTCTCCATCGGAAAGAAACTTTCGATTCTCAGAATACTGAGTTATGGGATTCCAGGTGAATCGTTGACGATTTAGCTTCAATAATGCCGACAGAATTCAAACGTGAAATATCGTGTGATGTGACACGGGAGCCTTGCGGCTCACTTGCTTATCCACCCCAAATTTCCCTCAATCGCCCGCAGAGCCACTCGTTACCTTCTTTCCAACGGAAGCGCCAGCCAATCTCCATACAATTCGCGGGAATGCTTCGGAATAAGTGAGATAGCTACGTACCCAATCACAATGCCTGAAATATCCCTGCATGTGCATCCCCAAAACCAGGCCTGATTTGTTTGATGGGCAAGCCTATCCTATCTTGTGCGTAGGCCCTATAGATGTGGAAGACTGTAAGAGAGGGCTCCAAAGCTATCAGAGACAGTAGAGTGGACGATGAAGACGCGCATTAGGACGAAGATGGAGACGGCTGCCACAACGTGCACATGCGATGTCTTATGCCTGCACTAGCGGATCGACACGCATGTCTAAGCAAGCAATCTCCTAGGACTAATTAAAAATCAAATGTCAAGACATTTTTTTGACGAAACAAAGATGAATTTTGTTGGATTACCAAAGTCCGCGTCTTACATCTCCAACTCCGCCTTCACGGTGGAATAAATCTAGCGGAGCGCCGCTTGCATTTGTAATCGTCATTCAGACTAATTGAAAAGTCATTTTCCGCATAACGTTATGCGACTAGTTTTCAGAGCTGAGGCCACCATAAACTTCATGATTTAGGTCGGTATCGACAGGAACTTTTCAGGTCCTGGTGAGAATAAAACCAGGCACGCTGCACGACTTGCTTGACACAATCAACCCGCCCAATCGAACTTACACAAGTCGCTTCCTTCTTCTGAATTATTCCAAACCATGGAACCGACAATTCTTATTGTTGGTGCCACCGGCAATACCGGCCGCGGTGTTGTCGAGACCCTGTCAGAAATTCTGAAGACCAGCACCACCTTCTCCGGTCACAGAGTTCTTGCTCTCACTCGATCGCTCAGCGGAGCTGTCGCGCAGAAGTTCGCTCACCTGCCGAATGTCGAAGTACTTGAAAAGAACTGGGTAGACATCACCGCGGATTGGCTGCGCCAACACAACGTTGTGAGGGCCTTCATTGCCGCCCACAACGAACCCACCCAATTTTCCGAAGAGTCAATCTTCCACGTCGCTGCTCTCAACGCTGGTGTCGAATACGTGGTGCGAATCTCGACAACTGCGGCAAACGTACGGCCGGACTGCCCTGCCTACTACCCGAGAACTCATTGGGCGATCGAGTCCATGCTGAGCTCGCCAGAGTTTCAACGTCTTCGATGGACCTCACTGCAGCCCAACATTTTCTCGCCACTTTACCTCTATTCTGCGGCGGAGCTGGTCAAGTCATTCCGCAACACTGGAAAGCAGCATACGCTGAAGTTGATTGCTTCCGAGGACGCTGCAGTCGGGATCATTGACCCCTTCGAAGTTGGGTGTCTGGCAGCTCACCTTTTGACTGCCGAAGATGTGAAGCCGCACGACAGGGCCAAATACGTTCTGAACGGGCCTGAAGACGTCACTGGCCGTCAGATTCTCAAGATGGTTGAGCAGTCACTTGGCACGTCGGTTGAGGATGTCCAATTCAAGGACGTGTCCTTTGTCGAAGACATGGCGGCTCAAGCTCAGGGGTCAAAGAGCGTCATTCGGTCGATCAAGTACGCTTTAGAGACGGCTTGGGAAGGAAAATGCAGCACCTCCACAACAAGCCGAGAGATATTCGACATCTTTACTCCCAAGGTTACGCCGGCCGAGTCTTTCAAGAGACTGCTGGAGTAAGAGGATCGATTGCCGCCATAGCAACTTTGTTGTCTTTTCAGTCTTCAAAAGAATTGCAGTTTTACTCCTCTCTTTCTTGCAGACTGTAACATAATTATTTTACTTAAAGCCAAACGGAGGTTGTGCTGGAGAGTAGAGGAGGAGCTGGAGAAAGATTGACCAGGAAGCAACGTAGAACCAACTTCCGATAGATAGTCGGGCTTGCGAAGTTGTGCAGGTAGAATGTAGGACTCGCTTGTAACAGAAAATCAAAAGATGATTACTTGCATTGGCATTTACCCTTCTTGACTAGCCAAGTTCCCAACTAACATTTCACCGCCTCCAGGCTCTTGCGCAGTTGGGTGAGCGATTGAAAGCAATAGCTGCGATAAAACGGTTGAATTTAAGATTCAGCCCCTGCATGCTCAACTTTCTTTTTCTTCTTGATTAAGGGGTGTGACTTCTATCCACGCACTCAAGAACCAACGACTACTTGTTTTGCTGAGCTAGTCGTCTTGGCGGCCCCCAAAGCTGAAATCCAAAAGCCGTCATCTTCTCGGTTGATTTGGTCCGAGGCAGTGCAGGTCACGACCAAGGTCCCTTTGGCCGGCAACAACCATTTTACGGAATATCCGGGATATGACCGACCCGAGGGAGCGTCTGCCTTGAGGAATTTACGAAAGTCCAAATTCATGAATTACCCCTGAATCGATCGTTCGCTTAAATTCTGGAGATCGATATCACCACCTCTTTGTTCTCATTGTTTGCTGCGGAACACCCCTGCACATGCATCCTGCGGTGGATTCGCTTACCAGGACTTTATCAACTTGGTTCTTGCTTCTTCCTTCTAGGCAGAGAAAGCTAGCAAAGATGCGTGTGGAGCCCTCAGCCGACACCTTCAATCTGACCGAAGTTCGCACTTTCTGCCTCCCAACCAACTTTTCAAGCGTTCTCGTGGCGATGACGAGACTGCTCGTGATTGGGCAGCATACGGTGATTTGCGAGAATCGATGACTGTGGAGGTGCCGCACCAGTCCCGAGTGGCGGCCAGCGGGCGTTCAATATCGGGATGGGAATATGCTATATAAGTCGAAACCTCATCCTCATGCCAGTCGTTCGATCTCACAGGACCAGTTCATCAGCGTCTTCTCATCTTTTCAACTTGAAAATTTGTCAAAAATGCGGTCTCTTTTCATTGCTACTTTCGCCACTTTGGCCGCTGCGCAGAGCACTCCATGGCCCTCCTTCGGCAACTGGACTGAAACGGCCGGTGGCTACGACTTCACCTTATCTGGTCCCGCAAAGCTCGGCACCAAGGCCATGTTCGAGCTGGACAGATGCCATTACGTCTGGAACTTGCTCAACGAACGCACAAACTGCGACGAAAGGGCTCCAAGTGATGCCACCGAGTGCATGGATCAGCTCTTCCAACGCAAGACCGAAATCGGCGACCAAGGATTCCTCGACATGTTTGAGAGGGAGATTATCGAAGCCAGGCAGTTCTGGTACGAAGTGAACGACAAGTCCGAGCTAGATAAGCCAGAGACCTGGAAGGTCGTCGAAGCGCGCGCGGTCGTGTCCTTACCCAACGTCACTGCCTGGGCCTTCTCCGCGTGGTCGTCGTCGCCCAGAGCCGACGCGGCGAACAACAGGGAGAACGCGGAGCACTACTTTAAGCACTCGGACTTCACCACCGGCAGCGGCGTCTCGCGAATTCTTGAGGGATGGGGCGGCACGATCACCAACTTCACGATTCCCAACTACAGCGCTGCGTTGTGTGCGGAGAGAGCCATGGTCCGGCCGCTGCCGGAGTTTTTGATCAAGGCCTGTGGCGACAAGAATCTGGTGGACGGCAAGGACACCAACTTTGGCGTGCTTAACATCGCGGCGCGTGATGTTGACGGTGCGTCGTTTGGACGGCCTGGGAAGAGGGGCATCGACATTTACGCGTCCATTTGGTATGGCGGCGCTATTTCCGAGGAGCACCTTGAGGCGGAGCGGCAGCATGTGATCATTGAGATTGTCAACATGAGCTTGAAGGCGCAGCAGGATATTGAGACTGGCACGTTCACAATTCCCGCACCTCCGACATCGTACGACGTTGGACTGCACGATTCGAGGTCCGTTGGCTACGTTTGCCAGACGGACTATCCCGCCCGAGATCTCGAGGATGCATGTATATGGGACTAGACGGCCTCTCTGTGTAGATAGGTCTTTTACGAGCGTACATAATAGGACTTACTGCTTGACAAACACAAAGCCATGGTATGGTCGGAACTTAGCCGCGGCACTTGGCCTCGGGGATGAGATCCTGCGGGAACGTCATTTGCTCTTTTACGTTCTTGGAGTTGAGAATTCGGCTTGAATGTTCGAGTATTAGTTCTCATTCGTCAAGATGCGATGGCGAGATGTCCAAATAAGGAAAGTTGCCGGGGCGGCCGAGATGTCTGCCCTGGGGCCATTTTTCTTGGCAGTTAGACCAGGGTGGAGCACATTAAATCTCCTGGGGTGCTGACGGTGATCAGTCATGTCATCATCCAGGCATCAGTATACTTCTCGAAAGGCAGTTGTGGTTGGCTTCGATCACAGTCGAGTTGAGGCTCTCGTCCAGTCAGCACTAGCTTGAAAAGCCTCATTTAGCGACTTTTCAACAATAAATATCAACATGCGAGTTTCACGACGCTTCGACCTAGCCTAGCATGAGAACCGACAAACGTGGTTTCTTTTTCATGGATTCTCGTTTGACAGAACTAAGATTCTCAAAACCCTCGCGTTTTGTTGGGCCTTTAACTCCACGCAGCTTTTTCCTTGGACAGGCCAGGATTAAACTCCGCACTAGCCTTTACTCCGTGCAAGTGATGGCGTGGGACGGAACTGTGTCCGCACGGAGGCTCTCGGCTGTTGCGCGGAATTACAACCTGCCAAAACAGGACGGCATTAAAGTCAATTATCTCATTGATTTGATGATCCAAGTCAAATGGTCAATCGAGTGAAGCCTAGATCATCATCAAAACATCGCCGCTGATTGAATGTGCCTAATTTCATTGTCAAAATCATCTCGTCTCGTTTGATAATCCAGATACGACGACGCTCAATAAGGACATAATTCAAAGACATCCTCAGCTTTCCAGGAAATGTCTACCAAATACAACAAGCTCGCTGGGAAGCATGTCCTGGTTATCGGAGGCTCGACCGGCATCGGCTTCGGCGTCGCAGAGGCCGTTCTCGCAGCCGGCGCCAGCGTGACCATTTCCTCCTCTTCGAGCAGAAAGCTCTCCAAAGCCGTTGCAAGTCTCCAAGCCACGATGCCATCTTCCTCATCGAGCCCGAAGATCCAGAGTTTCACAGCAGATCTCTCGGGACCTGACGCCGAAGAAAGGCTGGAAGCCGTGTTCAAACAAGCAGGGCCTATAAACCATGTCGTCTTCACAGCCGCCGACTCGCTCTCTCTGATGATGCTACAAGATCTCACTCCCGACAAGATCCTGGCCGCATGCCAGATGCGTCTCGTCGCTCCCCTGATGGTTATCAAAGTCGCGGCGCGGTACCTTCCGAAGAGCAACGAGTCGTCATTCATCATCACCAGCGGTAGTGCGGCACAGAAGTCTACACCAGGGTGGTCTGTAGTGTCGTATTTTACAGCGGGCTTACAGGGGATGGTGAAGCAGCTGGCAGTGGAGCTGAAGCCTTTGAGGGTCAATGCTGTTGCTCCGGGCCATGTTGATACTGAGCTATGGGATCACATGAGTGCGAAGGAGAAGCAGGCAATGGTCAAAGGCGTTGAAGAAACGGTGCCGACGGGTCAGTTTGGGAGGGTTGAGGATGTTGTCGAGGCGTATCTCTGGTTGCTGAAGGATCGAAATGCGACTGGTACCGTTGCTGCTACTGATGGTGGCTCAATGGTTGTCTAGGAGACCAATCTTTCGACACTATGACGCCATAGGGGAGATGCAACGTCTTCCGAACGTTCATTCTGGTAACTGGCATGCTAGTTGTCGTACAAGCAATGTTTCCTTCAGATTGACAAATTGACATAGACAAGACTGAGTAATTGAAGTGTTGAATTCGCAACGCTCTGACTGGTGGCTTCGAATGCCAAAATGGATCGCCGGGACAGCTGTCAGCGCACGGCCCCTAAGCCACTGGGTAGGGTCGGACACCGGAGCAGAGATATCCCGCGGTTGCTGGGTCACCCCCCGGTCAGCTACTTTTCGCATGGGAAAATCATCGCCAGCTGCAGCACGCATCGCATGTGAAGTCGACACCTCTCCCAAAGAGCTCAATCTCTTTGTGTATAACCCCCTCAGCGCCGAAGGCAACACAGCACCTCGACGAATGCCCCCGACGCTCCTTTCAGGGCTTTCCTTCCTTTCGTGCGCGTTCTAGTGTCGATTCCTTCTGCAACGAAACACACCGAATCCATCCCGACACCGACTTCGAAGCTTGCAAGCTCGCCGCGTCCGACCCCTTCGAGGCAGCGACGCCTTTAATACCTCCGCCCACAATGGCGCCTCTCATCCTTCACAATGTTCCCGACGAGGAACTCTACATCGGCGACGACGGCATAAAGCGCCCTTACGCCATGGTCTTCCCTCAGTACGTTCCGACGCGACTTCAACCCTCGAAGGGTCCTACCGCGCAGTGACATCCAGCTAACAACTCCCTCCCGCGCAGACAAGATGGTCTTCCCGGTGCTAGAAACCGCCGCGGCGCCCCAGAGACGGGCTCCTTCGGCAAGTCCACACGCCGCTCCCGCTCCCGCACAGGGACACCCGCCCGCCGCGAGAACCCAACCGTCGCAGCCGCCGACAAGATCTTTGGCGACTGGATCTCCTCCCAAGCGAACGTCACCGCCCTCAACACAGCCGCCAACGCCGGCACCTCATCACAACAACCAGGTACAACCACCAGCTCCTCCGCCGCCGTCGGCACCCAACGCAAAACCTCAGGCCTCTCACAAGCGCCCCTCCTAGCCTCCGAAGAAGCTCCCACCGCCGCCGCGACCGGCCCCCGCCTCGCCCGCCGCGAGCCCACCGAAGTCATCCTCCGCGGCTACCGCTCCCCCTCCCAGCAGTACGCCGCCCTCGCCCACTACGAGCAGCTCGCCGGCCTCATCTGCGAAGACTACCCCCGCGAGCCCCCCCTCGAGCAGCGCCGCTATAAGTCCGAGCTCCGCGACCCGGCCTTCACCCGCCGCCGCGTCCTCACCCCCGAGGAGCGCGCAAAGGTCAACCGCGCCGACGGCGGCGAGCACTGGGTCAAGGTCACCTTCGAGTCCGCCGACGCCGCGGACGCCGCGTGCTACGCCAGCCCCCAGCGCGTCAACGGCTACCTCGTCTACGCCGAGCCCTACAGCGGCTTCCCCCCGGTCCGCGACGAGCCCATCCCCGACGTTGACTCCCTCGTGCCCGCCCACGACGACCTGCACCGCTCCCAGTCTGTACCCGCGGGCGCGTTCGCCAGCCACGCCACACCTCGCAAGCGTCTCCAAAAGCCGAGCAACCCCTTCGCCGCCAACTCCCGCACCATGTCCGACCTCTCCCCGCCGACGTCCCTCACGTCCTCCAATACGATGGACACCGCGACGATGTCAAACATGTCCTCCGCCACGGTGACCATGACCGACGCCCCGCCCCTCGAGCCCTCCTCGTCCACGTCCCAGTCCACCGCCGTCCTGCAGATGACGACCGAAGACAGCCTCTACTGCCGCCGCATCCCCACCGCCCGGCGCGCCCGGCTCCTGCCCGCCGAGCAGGCCCTGCTCCCGCAGCAGAGCTACGCCCAGCGCCTCGTCAACGCCGTGCCCTTCCTCAAGTGGTTCAGCGGCTCCATGATCGGCAACGAGGTCCCGCGCACCGACACGGGCGAGTTCGACTGGAACCGCGCCAGCCTGTACTGGAAGGTCATCTGCTGGCTCGACGCGACGTTTGGGCTGTTTGGCGGCGAGATCCTGACCGCCGACAAGGACGACTAGATGTTTTCCGTTTCTTGAGATCAGGAGCCTTTGGGAGGTTTTACGTCACGGGCAGGGGATGGAGGGGAGGCGTTTGGAGGAAAAGTTTCATTTAGCATCATGAATACCACGCACTACTGGTTCTCCTTTTTTACTACTACAACACTAGACAGTCGGATGATAAGATTGGAGAAGCTCCATGCAGTCTTTTGGAGCAGGAAGAACAAACAATACCGAACTCGCGCAGAGAGAGGAATAAAAGGGATCAAGGTTCTGTATGACCAGTTGTAAGACTATGCCGCGCCGAGGAGGGGCGTCCCTCGATTTTTCTTCTTTCCATAGACGCCTCTAAATGGGTATAACAAGAAATAATTCATGACTTTGGGCCGCCATCGAACACAAACAAACGCACAAAGACTCCTTCAAATCGAAACATCAGTCTGCTAGGCGTCTTCCTCATTCACGCTCCATCGCCTCTCCCGCCGCCCCCTCTCCTCCGACCCCCCGTTGACCGACGACTCCACCACCGAGCTCCCGTCGTTGCTCTGCCCCCACGGCGTCTGCCCGTGCTGCTGCTCCTCGTCCTCCTCCTTCAGGATGCTGTACCGCCGCTGCTCCGCAACCCGCTCGTCGACCTGCGACGACTCCTCGCTCAGCCCGACGCCCAGGCTGTCGAACGTCACGTCCGTCGCGTGCCGCCGGATCGGCTGCGGCGAGAAGGGCCGCACGCCCCGCGACCGGTTGAACGTCGTGTCCGAGAAGATGCTGTCCGCGTCGTTGTCGTCGCCAAGCCCGGGGGATGCCACCGCCGCGCCGAGGCTCTGGTACCGGTCCGAATCGCTCAGCAGGCTGTCGCCCCGCGCGTGGCCGCCGCCCTGCCGCGTGACGTCCGAGGCGGCGTCCGCGAGGATGCTCTTGGGCGGGAGGATGCTGAACAGCTTCGCCGTCTCCGCGGACCCGCCGCCGCTGATGCTCGCGTGGTGCAGGTCTGCTACCTCGTCGCTCGCGAACAGATCGGCGCCCTTCTCGAGCAGCTCGTCCAGCCCGCCGCCGCTCCACCCCTTCCGGGCCAGGCTCTCGAAGATGTCGACTTCCGCCCGGACGAGGCTGCACGAGGCCTCGAGGATGCGGCCGCTGGTGTCCTGGCTCTCGCGGAGGAGGGTGCGCGCGTGGTCGCCGTGCAGCGCGGTCAGGCCGTCGAGCTTGGTGGTCAGCTCGACGAGGTGGGCGCGGAACTTGCCGACGTCGCGGCGACGCTGCTTGTGCAGCTTCAGGCCGTCCTTCTCGAGCTTCTGGATCTCGCGCGAGCGCGCCTGGACCTCGCGCACGTAGACCTCCTCCTCGTCGTCGACGCGCTGGCGCCACTTGTCGAGCTCGTGGAGGAGGGGCACCTCGAAGTCGCGGTAGACGGTCTCGGAGAGGATCTGCTGGTGGTTCGCGACGAGGTGGTGGACGCCCGAGGCGGAGAGGAGGAGGTCGGCGGTGCAGGCGGTGCTGGGGCCGGCGCCGGGGAAGCTGGAGGAGAGGAGGGCGGCGCCGCCGTTGGGGTGGGTGCTCGCGGAGAGGGACTCGGCGCGGGCCTCCTTGAGGCGGGCGCAGGACTCGAGGGCGGAGCCGAAGGCGGAGGCGGCGGTGGAGAGGGTGGCGAGGGCCTGGCGGTAGGCCTTTGCGGTCTGGAGGAGGTCGGTGTAGGCGGTCTGGGACTGCTCGAGGTCGGCCTTTGTGAGGATGGCGTGGACGGGGCGCGGAGGCGGCGGGAGGGGGAGGTTGAAGGAGGAGAGGGGGTTCGCGGTGGAGGCGAGGGAGTAGACGGGGGAGCCCGGGATCGGGGGCAGCTGGGAGGGCGTCGGGGTCGCGGGGCGGGTGTCGGAGGAGCCGTTGGCGGCGGCGGGTGTAGGTGGTGAGGTTGCCATTTGTGTGAGGTTTCGGTTTTCGTTTGGAGGGGTTTCTTGCTGATCCCTCCGGAAGGGCGGAGGGGGAGGATGTGGAATGGAGCTGCGTTGAGGCTATTTCGGGATGCTGTTTATTGTGGCAACCAACGCTGCGGGGGTTTGCGTTGCTGTGGCGGTAGCTCGGGTTTTCGTTGGGTTGTTTGGCTAGCTTATCGCGCTGAGCCGGGCAGTCTCATCGTCAGGTCGTGATGTAGGACAGGGAGGACGAAGGAACGGGAACCTGTCAAAGGCTGAGGTCTCTAGGAGGAGGAGGGGGGAGGGAAGGGGAAAGAAAAATAAGGAATATTTGAGGTGCTCTAAAAAAAAAGATGAAATCGCTGAAGATGGTTCTGCAAGATGCTGCAAAGCTTCCTTGGAAAGGCGATTGCGGTTGGCGCATGTGGGCCGCGCCATAGGTGGTCCATGGTGCAGGTAACAGCACACACGCACAGCAGCCCAAAGGTACTTCACAAGTGTTGGAGGCCCTTGTGATTCGAGGGGGCAACTGCTGACCGCCGCACCCTGCCCACTGGGCCGCAAGGTGGTGTCCGGCCGTTACCCGGATAGGCCCTGTGCTTGCGTGCTGCGGCCCTACCTCGCGGACGCTGCAGCCGCGATAAGACCCCTGGCTGGAACCACTTTGGGCTTTCGTTAGCGTCATGGACCGTTTGAACGGTGTGTCTTGCAGGACGTGGACTTAGGTAAGCTGGTGGTTGTTGGGGAGTTGTTGGAGAAGGCAGTGATTCCCATCTGTGAGATGAAATGAGGACGTGTGATTTCGAGAGACAAACGGCGGTTGTCAGCTTGGCTCCGGAGTGAAGTGGCCGATTATTAGTATTGCCGGGTGTATGGGGCCGTAAGGGAGTCTCAACCACGGAGGTCAACCCGAGCCCGCGTCGACGAACAACACATGCAGCCGCCAAGATGAGTGTGGTGGGTCTGGAAGGAAGTACGGAACCCGCAGAATACGCCTCACTTTATTTTGCAACCCAACTTTCCCATGTTGACTCGACGACGTTATTGCGCCAAGTTGGTGTAGCAAGCCGGGCCCGATATCACTCTTCGCATGCCAGAAGACGCGATAATTCAGAATCAAGTGCAAGCACGATCCGCCGGAGAGAGTAGGTCGCGCCTAGGACTCAGGTGAACACTTTCAGTTCAACGTTGGAACGCCGGCTTTTCATGAATTAGTGACTTTGAAGTTCTTGATTTGGAAGTTTCAAAAATACACATTTGGGGGGCGTTAGGGAGTAGATACATATGGGACCGGGGAATTCGCAGTCTCGTTGTTGTTCGCAAAAAGAATTCACTATTTCGTGATTTCAACTGGTAACTTGGGCAGCCTGCATGGTTTCTGGTGATTATCTGGGTAAATCGTAATTGCTAGATGTTGCCTGAGCTCTACTAATTATTCAAGGTGTGTGATCATTGCCTTTCGTCACCTTCGATAAGCAATGGAATGTTAGAACTGATATTCCTTAGGCGTTCAAAGAGACAACAATCTAGAACGATATATCCAGGAAGGCTCCCGAAGTGCATTTCACACGACGAGGACACAACTGGCTTGTATTGGCGCAGATCGATGCAGCATAACAAAAACATGCTCCCAGGCACCCAGGTACATTGGTACAACGCCATTTAGCTTTTGCTACCTTCTTACAACAGAACACCGGGATGCTCCCGTATTGGCTGCATAATGAACACATCAACATGGCTTACATGTCTCATATCCTAAGCTGGTTCTTGCCCAATCGCCTCACAGGGAGCGCGCGACAACGCGTCAAAGGCGACGCGGTGATACGATCTTCCGGTCTTGTCTTACACACGAGAGAATATAAATAATCGATGTTGGCCCACGAAATCTTGAAGAGTACCTCATAGACTATCGTTTGCTGGTTGAACGGCCTTTCTGTTCCCGATATGGAGCCTGATTCGGAACATACTTACGAACTCATCCCCTGCCCCGAGCCGCCCAGCAGCATACATCTTCTAGACAGGATTCAAGACATTCACACAAACTCTCGCACAAGTCTAGACACTTTGCAACAAATAGATACAGATCATGCCAGCTCAGAGTATATTGTTCCTCCGCCGGACTTGAATGAAGACCCAAACACACATCTGACGGCAATCGACTGCCACGAAGGGAGCGAAAGAGGTAAACATTCATCACTAAAGTCTGAACCTGACCAGACCCGATCACCCGTGCATTGGAATGGCTTGCCATGGTCCAGGTTTCTTGGCGATATTATGGCCATTGCACTTTCAATATGCTTTTTTGGTTCGTTTACTACCACTCGTGACCCCCAGTCCGCGGCGAACCTTTCACTGAGACTTGGAACAGCTCTGGGCGTGTGCATTTGTTTTCTCCGAGGAAAAGAGGAATCTGAGTGGTCAAGAATGGTGATTGTGGTCACGGAATTGGCGCCCTCATTCTGGCCTGTCATCTTTTCGGGCGTTATAGGCAACGTTCTGAAAGCATATGCAAACTGGCACCTCGAGCGTGGTGTCCAATTGAGAGTAAGTTTTCCCTCTCGTTCAATCATCTTCCAGTGCTAACAGAACTATAGGCTTTGGAACAAGTCCTAGGGTCCTTGACGATGGCCAATACGGTTCTCTCCGCTTATGCCCTGTCCATGGTCAATATTTGGACCGTCTGTCTGCTTTTCGTGTGGGCATTTAATCCTCTAGGCTCGCAGTCTTCATTTAGAAGTTTATACCTCCAGAATCGGGTGGCGAACCTCGATGGACGTGTTAGCTACAGAAACTACACACTCAAGACTATTGAGAACGGCGTACTCGATGATGTATCATCCAGGCCCGCAATCGATGCTGTCTACCGCAGCGTCCTCACCGCTGCAACTTCCGGCACACAGTACTGTGATAGTACTTGCGACGATTATGACGACCTTGTAAAAAGATTGGGTGGAAACCAAGCAGCGGCTGCACAGACGGCGATCGATCCGTGGGGCAGTCCTCGAATTCCCAGTCTCAAGCATGTAGCGGGCTACAACGCGTCAAATCCAGAGACATGGCTTGCTGTACCCTGGAATCAAAGTGTGCAGAATTACAGCAGCTTAATTGGAAGGCGTGTTCATGGGATAAAAGGGGAACTAGTTGGAAACCTTTCGTTCCCTATTAATGCTAGCTATATCGAATTGCATGATGTAAGTTCTGAGTTCAGCGTTAGTCACAAACTGCTAAGAGATCAACCTCAGTGTTCCGATTGGATATGCAAAAAGAGTTCCTCTGATGGGGAAAAAAACCAGGTTAGTCGAAGTTCGTGAAGAATGTTCTTTAACTCTGCTTCTCTTGGCGTTGATGTTCACATACTTGAAGTCTGTCGTCGACTGGTTCGCTGCAAACTACAAATCGTTTACAACAAAATATAATGCAACACTCGATCATCCACCTTACTATAGGGCTTTGGAGGACTTCTTCTGGAGAGACTCGTCTCAACCAAAGCGCCCAAATACCTTTGTTTTGGACTACAACACCACTTATGGACCCGGGGGTCAAGACAAATCGAATACTACTATATTTATAGGGTCTCGAGACGGCTGCGGTTCTTGTATCACATCATGCGCAGTGAGGACTGTCTATGTAAACGCTGACGTCTTTTGCGAATATCATGGCATCGTCGCACAGTCTCAATGCAGGGTTAACCGTATAAGACAATTACCAGAGCCGCCGCTGCCGCCTTCCGAAACAATTTTCAGTCGAAAGCATGTCGCCCAAGTTATACCTGACAGGCTGGTGAGTCAGTTCCCTGCCGCGGATGGTAAGAATTTTAGCAGCGACATCGCGAGCTTTTCCGAAATTTTTATCGAGAATCCTGCCAGGACTGTCATCATGTCTCCGATCACGGAAGCCTTAACGTGGTGCGGAGTCCCCTCGGATAACTTCGCAGATCGATTAGGATTACTCCTTAACACCTTTTTGGATTCTGCCTTCGACCCCGAGACCATAATGGGGGCTGTGCTGAAGGACACATCATGGCTGCAAAACACGACTTCCGCGGTAACAGTCCCACTCGCCGCTACTTACGCCCTTGACACTATGTGGATTGTCATTTACTTTATCTCTACTACTGTCATGCTCACAGCTGCAGTCGCCGGGCTGGTTTTCCATTACCACAGCAACGCGCCACAGATACTAGGTTTTGCGGGAAGTTTAGCGAAAACCTCACCACACTTTGCTGTCGGAGAAGCGGGAGGCAATAGCACTGAGAGTGGTGAAGCGGTGTCAAGGCGTCTCCGGGATACGAAGGTGATGGTGCTTGATGAAAAGCCTGACGAAGTAGTTGGAAGAATTGCGTTCGGTCCGATGGGTATGGGAGGTAGAGTGCAACGAGGCAGGTGGTATGATTGAGAGGGCGGAGTGATCGAAGTGCTGGATGAACAGGTAGTGTGTGGGAAGATCTTATTACGGCCAGTACGAGCGGCCCCTGTGAGGAGACATTGTGACGCAGAACAGCCGAGGAATCTGAAGGTTTCTTTAGAGTATCTCATGGGCGATAAACGTAGCTCTACTGCGTCTTTCTAGTCATTCAGCCACGTCTCCCTTCTTGGGATGTAGTAATGTATTTCATCAGACCTCTTTCCATCTACTTCTTCTCAGTAGGCGGCAACTGCTTCAACAGAAACGCCTCGACATCGTCCAGCTCCTCCAGGCAAGCAGAGTGACCCATACCCCTAGACCCCAAAGTCAGCATACACAAAATCCCAAGGCAATAACCCATCAACCAAACCAGAACAGAACAACTGTAGCACTCACGGGTAAAGCGTCCTCGACACATCATACCCCAACTTCTTCAACGCCTCCATGCTCAACGCGCCCAGCTCCGGCCTGACCAGCGGGTCCGCGTCTCCATGACCCATGAAGATCGGCGTCGCCTGGTTCGGCTTGTCGGCCGGCACCAGCGACGCGAAGCGCTCGCTCAGCAGCAGCCAGCACGACAGCCCCACGATGCCGGCGACCTTGTGCGTGCCCGTGAGGCCCGAGAAGATGGCCATGGCGCCGCCCTGGCTGAAGCCGCCGAGGACGATGCGGTCCGCCGGGATGCCGGCGTCGACCTCGGCCTGGACGAGGCTGTGGAAGTACTCGTTGGACGCGAGGATGCCCGGCGCGTCCTCGTTCTCGCGCAGCGACTCGACGGTGCCGTCGAGCTTTTTCTGCAGGATGGCCGCGGTGGTTAGGGGGGACGGACCGGGGGGGATGCGGTGGCGGTCTAGGATGGAGGCGCGACTTACAATGTCGAACCAGCCGGGCATGCGCATGCCGAAGTTCTGAGGCGAGGGTTCTTGTCAGCGGGTTTTGGTCATCTTTCATTTCCCCGCGCAGACATCTCTCATCAATTTCATCCAGTACGTCCCATTGCTCATGCCGTATGGTGAATGTGATGAGACGAGATGAGATGCGATGAAATGGAAATGAGACGGACAACGGGGATGGAGAGGGGCGCAACTCACACAGGTGATGGGGATCTGCGGCGCGTGAGGCAACACGAACTTGACCTCGTCCAGCCTCTGCCTCCGCCTCCAGTTCTCGACGGCGCTCGCCCAGCCGTTGCCCGTGTCGCCGAGGCCGTGGGCGAAGATGACGGTCGCCGTGTGCTTCCCGGCGGCCGGGAACACGAGCGGGGCCGCGCGGCTGATGGACGACGACATGTCGGCTGCTACTGGTGGGGATCCGCCAAAGAGGGAGTCTTGCGGGACGGCGGCGAGCGGAGGGTGAGTGTCGCGGTCGTGGTGTTGTTGAGGTTCGGAGACGGTGAGGTGTGCGAGGTTGGCGATGACGACGAGCGTTGTTGCTATGAGCCCGCGGAATGAGAGCATTGAGAGCAAAGGGCAAACTGGAGGTCCAAGCTGGTGGGCCGGATGGGAGAGCTTGAGGTGTCCACTTTTGGGTTTTTTTCCCCTGGTGGCTCCGTTCCGATGGGTGGGGTCGCTGATTGGGAAGATCTGTGGTGTGCCGGCGCGGCGTGTAGATCCGTCTGGAACGCACTGTGGGGCTGGGGTCAGAGGCGCGGAACAAGATACAGTATCACAGAAACTCACCCATGAGGATTGTCAAATGCTTGTCTAAATAATAGCTACGTAGATATCATGCCAAGGAATCACGAACTATACAATCCGGGGAAGACGGGGGCCTTCCTCGGAATACCACTGGCACAGCGGATTTAAACTCACCGTCAGCCCACGAGCGGATCCCTTCAGCGCATTCCCGCCACTAAATCACCCCGAAACACACTGTGGACCCGGCCGCGCGCGACGAAAACCACCCCGCCCATCACCACGCCGGCCCCTCCGCCTGGCCCTCCGTCCCTCACCCGGTTCGGGTAAGGGGTCCTCACCGACGTCCGATGTGCAGCGTGTCACTCATATAACTCCCAGCCACGAACACAACAACGAGATGTAATCATTCTCCCCCTCCTCTGAATTCAGCACACAAGCCACCGAGTCTGGATTGAAACTACTCACCATGGCCCGTCTAAACCCAATATTCCTCCTCTCCCTCCTCGTCGCCCTGCTCGCATACATGTTCTCCCCAACCCTGCGATCTTTCCTCACAGCCGTGACATCAACCCTCTCAAACTCATCCCAAATGGACTCAACCACACCATCACCGCCGCCAAAAAGGCCCCGTATGCCAGTCTACTTCTTCTCCCACGGCGGCGTAAGCTCCCCCTTCCCCCCTCCCCTCCCCCCATCGCACTAACACCCTCCAGCCCGACGTAATGTACAACAAAGCCCACCCAGTCTACCCAACCCTCCAACACATCGGCCACGAAATAACCTCCCTCGCGCCCTCCGCAATCCTCGTCTTCTCCGCCCACTGGCAATCCCGCTCCCGCACCTCCGTCAACATCAACGCCGCGCCCGGTCCCGCCCCGCTAATCTACGACTTCTCCGGCTTCCCCCTGCACTACTACTCCGCCTCCTACCCCAACACCGGCTCACCCCAGCTCGCGTCCCGGACTTGCGCCCTCCTCGCCGCCCACAACATCTCCTGCGTCCCCACCACCGACCGCGGCCTCGACCACGGCGTCTGGGCCGGCTTCCACGTCGCCTTCCACCCGGACTCGAACCCCCTCGGCTGTCCCTTGGTGCAAGTCTCTCTCTTCGGCTCGGAGGACCCGGACGCGCACTACCGCCTCGGCAGGGCCGTCGCCGAGCTGCGCGACGAGGGCGTCGTCATCATCGGCGCGGGCATGTCTGTACACAACCTGTATGACATGGGCGGCGGACCGGAGCCCATGCCGTATTCTGTCAGCTTTGACGACGCCCTGAAGGAGGCAGTCGAGAGCAAGGCGGAGCACAGGCAGGAGAAGATGGCGCAGGTGTGTAAGAGACCGGATGCTAAGCAGGCGCATCCTTGGATGGACCATCTTATGCCTGTTCACGTTGCAGCCGGCGCCGCGGGAGACGACCTCGGGAAGCAGCTATGGACCATGCAGGAGGGCAGCTTTGCATGGGCCCAATATCGGTTTGGTTCAGTACCCAAGACGTGATGGAAGCTTGCCACATAAGCGTAGCACATCTGTATTATTGTCATTGACTCGAAATAACTTCCACCACAACATAGAGCATAACACCCTTCCCAGGCACTCAGACCATTTGCTCATGTCTCAAGTAATAAGCATGCATACTCATGTATTAGGACGTTGCCTTCCTGGTATCGTAAACCCCTGTTGTCGGTACTCCTTCTTCATTATCATAACGCTGTTGTAAACCTTCGCACCGCCGCTTGCTTGCCTCCACATTGACGCTACTAATCACAAGAATGCTCTCGAATGCTCGCTTCTAACCATGGCTCGATGTCTGTCGCTGAGAAAGTTCTCAACCATCTGCTGACTACCAAGCTTCTGAGCCCTCCAGTCATCAGAACTAGTCGTGTCTGAGGTGTCTGTGCTGTTGAAGTCGCTCGAGTCCAAAAGGCGACGACCACTGCCACTTTGCCGTCTCTCTCTGGGAGAACCCCGATTGACCTGGTCACTGCCCAGCATTGGGCCGAATTGTTTCTCCACCGTCATACCCAGCCCTGGGCTGGAGACTGACGGCTTGAGGCTCTTCCGTAGCCCAACACGCCGGACCAGCTTCATAGGCGATCGAGTCTTCGGCTTCGTCTCGGCCGACGTGAAACCAGGCATTGTATCAGAGCTGCGCACCTTCGAAGTTGCTCTGTTGGGTGACTTGACGGGAATGTTGCTCTGAGATGAACGCGACTGAAGAAGTGGCATTGAGGGAATTTCTCGGAGAGAGCTTCGGGGTGGAATCGGTGGTGGTCCGTACACACGAATATGACCGTTTACACGGCCCTCTGAGTAAGGAATCGCATTCTCATTGCTGTAGAGTGCGGAAACCTTCGGTGGAACTGCACCCTCAGCACGGCTAGCTGATGATGCCTGGCGATTGTGACTCATTGTACGCAGTGGTGTATGAAACTTGATAGGGCCTGCCGGTTTGTACAACTTGGGCTCATCTTCAGCGTACATCTGAGCTCCCTCGCGTACATGCCCTTTCGGCATACTGGGCTTGGCGTATCTCACCTCCATCATCTGTCTAACAGGCGCGTGAAGATCACTATTGGATGCGTTTGCCGAGAGATAGGTCTTCCATTCAACAGAGCTGGCATATGACGCGGTTCTGGCCTCAGTGTCGGTAGGCATTGTCGGTACGTATGTCAAAAGCTCACATGGCGTATGAGACCGCGACCTTCCGTGGGAGCCAGACCTAGTGGATGCGTTTACTGCACGCTCAGTAATGTCCGAGTAGCAACTCTTAGAATGCGTGAGCCCGTTAGTCCTGGAAGAAGACCCGACACTCGGACGACGAGGACGAATAGCGCCGGGAGCAACCAACGCCGACGTTAGAAGTTCCGACGAGAGAAGCTGGGGCGACATCAGCCTCGGTGACATGGGTTGGTCAGAATAGATGCTGTCCGAATAGGCCAGACGGGGGTCATCGCCAGAGAGACTTGGATGGCGTCTCGTGGATACCAGATCCAGATTCAGCTCGGGAGGCGGAGATGACTCAGAGCTGCTCTCCTTCATTGACTTCTGCAACGCTCGACGGTAAGGACTTGTAGTCCGGAACAAGTGGCATGTCGGGCTGCCAAAGAAGGCCGAGCTTCGAGTAGATAGCGTCTTCGGAGCAGCCGAGACCTCTCTAACGGTGACAGGCAGAACCTTTTTCTCGTCACCTACTGCAGGTCCAGGATACGGGCTGTAATGTGCGACCATGGGAGCGGTCCTTGTGGGATAGTGTATGACGCTCCCGGATTCCGAGAATGAGCCATCTTCCGTCGTCTCCGCAATGCCGACAGGAGGAATCTGAGTCGGCGGACCATCCCGGAAAACGTCGTCTTCTGGCCGTACACATCTGATTGTTGGCGGGCTGTCATCCAGAGACCTTCGTAGTTTCTTTGCCTCCTGCTTCTGGAAGTCCTCGCCGCTGGCCTCTCGCATGTTCTCTTTTTGGTTGACCTCATACAGCCGATTCATTAGCGCAGAATACACCCTCTGGCTGTCGACTGCTGGAGGAGCAGGCAGACCACTCGGCTTCTCAGGAGACACGGCCTCGAACTCGTAAGGACTGCGTTCGTCTATGGTTGGTCGACGAAACGATGACGATGAATAATGTGGCCCATTTTCCTTGATGACGGACAGCCTCTGTCGATCTCTTTCCCCGCCCCAAGTGCTTTGGCTGTTAAGAGTGTGCGTTCCTGAGCTGGTCCAACTCGTGACTCGAGACTTTTCATCGGACTGATCATCCGAGACTTTCCTGAGGCTTTCGATACTCTCTATGCTGCCTTGACGAGATCGAAGCTGTTGAGCGGACGATGAGGCATGGAGAGAGGGTACCCGTGATGGAACCTGGGAGATCGAACACCCGTCCAGCACTGGGTCGTCAATATCCATATAGGCGTCCTCGTCTATGTCTCTGTCGCCTTCGTCGTGGCTTCCGACCCCTGCTTGTGAATTTATTTTTTCCTCTGGCCCTTGCCCGTCATTCTTGGTGAGTCCGAAGAAAGACTTTAGCCTAGTCTTGAACCCACTGGAGACTTTTCGTGCTTTCTTGCGAAGGGAGCCGTTGCGCTTCGGAACCGCAAGGTTGCCTGCTGAGGGATCTCTCATGGATTGACGAATGCCCTCCTTGTTTGAAGTGAACAACCTCGAGGTGCGGCTTTGAAGGGATGCTTGTCCGTCTCCACCAAAGTTGTTTCCGCTGCTTTCGCCTTCACTGGCATTCGTCCGAAGATTGGACCTTGTTCCCGTGGATTTCAGGAAGCTCATGGACTTTGGCGCTCTGAGACTGCGGTTTCTTTTTGGAGACTTGCTCTCCTTGATGTTCTGCATCGACTTCCGCCTGAGTGTAGATGTGGGATTTCCTTGCTCCGGAGAATTGCTGAAGTAGTACTTAGGCGTGGGAGTCTGACCTGTTGGGGAGAACATGGACCTAGACTTGCGGAGCTTCCTGTACGAACCTGGGACCGACGCACACTCGTCTACCGGTCTGTAGGACTCGGCAGGAGGCAGAGACTCGACAAATTTGGCTGTGAATGGGTTGAAGCACGGCGATTCATTGGTCTTCTGGGCCGCTGAGCAATTCTGCTGGTTTTCGATACGACCCAGAACACTTCGGCGTCGGGAGATGCCGGTGCCATTGGCGGCATCGTTCTTGCTTGACTTGGCAAACCGGACGCTCTTCTGTCGCCGGAGTCCGTTCTCATCGCAGGTTCCGTCCAGCGTCCCCTGCTGGCTACCAGAGTCTCCAGAGTACTCTGTGAATACCGATCGCAGTGGAGGATGGTGTGCCGTTGGGACCATGGTAGGAGCGGCCTGACACCAAGAGAGAGTAGCAGCAAGATGGGCGTCTCTATCAGCAATGGCGGGGTCAATATGTTCCAACCTCTCCAGGGCTGAGCGGAAAGAAGTTGTCGATCTGGCCGACTTGGACCTGCTCACCCCCGAGGTCGACTTGTTGCTGTTGCTCCGACGCATCTGGGCCGGCTTCTGTAGGAGAAATCAGAGGCAGGGTAAGAGAAGAGTACAGTAGGTATGGAGGTGGTGAGCAGTGTAGAGAATTCAGATGAGGCTGCTGATGGTTAAGTGCGATGGTAGCTAACCAAAAGCGAACCGCGAGAGCGTCGGAAGATCGAGGATGTTGTATATCGGTTCATGGAGGTTGAATGCGGGAGAAGAAGAGGCGAAGTGGCGGAGTGGTTGTAAGCCAGGCAATGCAATGCCTTGGGGGTGACGCCGTGTAGGACTGGGAAGGAACTCCATGATTGCTCTTTCCACGGGGCTGAGTGAACTCTGAGAGAAGAGACGAGAATGGAAGGACCGTTCAACCAGCGCCAGAGGCAGGAGAATGGCAGAAGGGGGCCTGATCCCTGGTTTGAGCAGGCATGAGGTGGCGCTGGCAAGCGCCAGCTGTTGTGTCATTCCTTCCCGAGATGGAAGACACAGCATTCCAGTCCCAGCACGCTGTTCAACGGGCAAAACGGCAAAGTGTAAACCGACTTATCGATATGGAGGATCGATCATGTAGAAACCATGTGCTGCCATATGTCTTAGGTAGAGTATTCCAGCCCTCTCGAAGGGGGTTGGCGGCGATCTGAGAGAGGCAAGCATGACCCGTAAGGCTGTCCAAGCTGACCATCACCAAGCCGAATGGGGACAACCGCCTGGCGGCTTACTCACATAGTTGAACAAAGTTTGCCAACATCATGCTCAGTTGGTTGGCTTGGCTGGGGTTACTAAGAGAGTTGAGACGAAGGGACTACAAGCCTGCCACATGTCATCACAGGTTCGTAACTCAATCACTAGTTCAAAGCGCGTCAAGGTTCTGATAGGTAAGGAGACTTAATTCGTGCTGTGAGATCTGTATGTAGCCATGAAGCAATGCATTCCCATCCTAACCCATCCTGCAATGTAACCCTATGCGTACACTGTCATTGACCCAGAAAAACGTAAGGAAATAAATTAGACCAGTCTAGCGTTCTATTACGACGCTTACAAGGAGGTCTCCTTGAGGAACTCCTTCAGCTCCTCATCCACGAGCTCGTGGATCTTCTTAGCGAACTTCTCGGCCTTAGTGCCGACAGTCTTGGCGCCCTTGACAACCTTGCCGGAGAGAACCTCGAAGTCCTCCTCGATGGCCTTCTCGAGGTCGTCAATGGTAACCTCCTTGGCCTGCTGCTTGACAGTGTAGCCGCCAGCCTCAACGATGGCAGAGTAGTTGTTGCAGCCACCGCCGTTCCAGGCGAGGACGTTGGGGGTGTCGCGGGGAATGTCAGCGAGAGCGCCGACGGTACCGACGGAGATCAGAGCCTTCTTGAGCTTCTCGGGGGTGATGGCAGCAACAGCGTACTCAGAGTCAGAAGCAGGCTGGAGAGAGAGGTAGTAGGCAAGGAGACCGCAGATGTGGGGGGAGGCCATGGAAGTGCCGGAGATGGTGTTGACGGCGTACTTGGAGCCAATCCAGGTGGACTTGATGTTGGTGCCGGGGGCGAAGATGTCAGTGCACTTGCCGTAGTTGGAGAAGTAAGAGCGGCGGTCGCCGAGCTCAGTAGCACCGACGGTGACGGCCTTCTCAGCAGCAGCGGGGGAGTAGTTGCAGGCATCAGCGTTGTCGTTGCCAGCGGCGACGGCGAAGTGGATACCAGCATCGACAGCAGCGTTCACAACAGCGTCCAGAGCCTGCGTCTTGCCACCACCAAGAGACATGTTGGCGACAGAGCCCTTGAAGCCCTTGCGCTTACCGTCCTTGGCAGACTGGACCTGCTCAGTGTGGGAAGTGGCAGCCCACTCAACACCCTTGACGACGTCGGACATGGTACCAGAGCCGTTAGAGCGGAGGACCTTGACAGCGTAGACGTTGGCCTTCTTGGCGACACCGTACTTCTTACCGGCGATGGTACCGGAGCAGTGAGTGCCGTGGCCGTTGCCATCGACGTCCTGGTCACCAGAGGGAATGGTCTTGCCCCACTTGGCACGGCCCTCGAAGTCGACGTGGTCGACGTTGGTTCCGGTGTCGATAACGTAGGCATCAACACCCTCACCGGCATCACCGGCGTACAGGTACTTGTCGTAGGTACCGAAGCCCAGAGACTTGCGGTGGGAGATACGGGCAAGACCCCAAGGAGCAAGCTTCTCAAGCTCGCCGTCGCACTTGTCCTCAACCTGGGACTTGACAGGGACCTGGGTGTGGACCACGGAGTCGACCTCGATGAACTCGACCTGTAGATGGAATTGTCAGCGATGGCTCGATAGCAAGGCGATAAGACAACAGCCGAAGCTATCCGACCGGAGCTCGGTGATGCGCCGCCAAGCGCGGGTGGGTCTCGCGGTGTTTGGGCAGTGTCAGGATGGTCGGACTTACGTCAGGGTGTCTGCGGATCTTCTCGATGGTGTCCTCGTCGAAGTGACCGGCGTAGCCCAAGAAGTCCTTGCCGATCTTGTAGGTGTGCTTCAAGCCGTGGAAGACGTCAGAAACCAGAGGCTCCTGACTGCGCTTGCGAAGCTCGAGGCGCTCGTCCTGAGCGGAGGAGTGAATCTGCTGGACCCAGGTGTGGTGGTCTGAGGCACCGGACTCTGAGACGTGCTTCTTGAACTTGATGATGTACGAGTTCGGGACGGCCTCGGCGTTGGTGGCAGAGAGGACGGGAGCCATGCCGTCGTGGACGGTCTGGATGGAGAGGGAGGGGGTGGCGCTGGCAACAGCAGCCAGGCCGGCAACGGCACCGACGAAGCCTCTCATGATGGCGGTTGCGATACGGTAACGAGTCTAGAGTCTACCGGAGACGTTTGCAAACAAGACGAAGGAAATGAAGTTACTGAAAAGCCGCCCTGGAACGACGAGTACGCGATGGGTTTAGAGAGGATGGAGTCAATGGAAGAGAGAGGGAGGGGATGAGAGAGAGATGGAGTAAGCGAAATGGGGGAAGCTTCGGAGAGCGGGTGCGGGTAGATATAAAGGGAAGGCAGCGACGGCGGTTGCGTGCGCACAGCTGTTGGTGAGGTAAGGAACCTGTTGCGATGGATGGGGACCTGGCAGGTACACTACCTCCACTCCCACACAGCGAGGTACCTCCCTGGTGCAGGTCGCGCAGTGTTCGTGGAGTCCGGCGCAAGCAAGTACCTTACCAGGCTGCTATCGGCCGGTCTTAGGACGGCTGCGCGCCCCCCCAGTGTGACGCAGCCGACTAAGATAAGAGCTGGGGAGTGGCTGAAGGGGCCGAAACCGGCTTAGCGTTGGGGCGAGGGAGCCAATGGAATGACTCGATAGGGTTTCCTCGGCAATGCGATAAGGGAGGGTCGCGTTTGGGGTTTCCCTGGGACGCTCAGCAAGGCACCTGGTTCGATACGGAAGACTGTTTGGGATGGGAAAGTGCGTATGGACGATAGCGAGGTACTTTCTCTGCGACTCACGCGAGTGCCCTTTCCGTCAGGTACTCCTACCTGCCTACCTTCCATACCTGTTGGGGCAGGAAGCACCTACTGGTGGACGTCCAGTTGCCTCCTTCCACGGCACCGAACGGCCATGGAAGCTTCATCTCAAGCTCCCGTCCATCAGTCTGATCAGCCAACGGTTTCTTTCTTTGGTCTATCCATCTGAATCAGCCTCGTGATTCTCTGTTGGGGTTGCGATAAGCCAACAATTCTCTTGCGCTCACGCTCTCTGAGCTCGCACAAGCAGCAAGGTCCGGACAAGACTGCAGCTGGAGAGTCAGAGTCACAGCCAAAACCCCCGACGTCATCATACGCTGTACCCCAACAGCCAAGGCGGTCGCGAAGTTACTGCGGCAATCAACCACCGCGTCGAAACATGGGCAGGCAAACAGGGTGGTCGAACAGCCCTGGAATCCTCCTCGACCCATGCTTCTGACAGCGTATCCTAGCATCGTCAAGGAGCTATTGAATGCGGTGTCGTCCATCCAGACGGTGTCACCCTGGAAAGAAGAAACAAGCAGACGAAGACAGCTTGATGCCAACGCAAGGTACCTGCTCTGCCAGCCAGCCAGCCAGCTCACCACAACACGGCCTTCGCCGCCGCCCAGCCTCGGACACTTTGCTGCTGCTGCTGCCAAGTCATGTACCGCACTATCAGGTCTCCTCATGCATTCTTCACCCAGCTTGGAGAGCTCTCCCCTCCCAACCCACCAGGGGCATCCACACAGTCCGCATATCCCGCATAGCGCTGCATGCGATAACGCACAATGGGCGATTCGCATTCACGTAGCGGAGAGCGAGGCAGATCTATCCGGAGGACCCTGAAGCTTAACAAGCGCTGCCATCCCGTCTTATCTCGACACTCGAAGCTTTCGTCGTTTCGTTGAACTGTGCTACCGACCACTCACAGGGATGGAGAGCCGCATCGCCGTCGTGTTCAGAAAACCAGACAATCCGTATTACCCTGTCACCGTCTTTTTCACCTTCAATCTACCTTCCTGGGCCTGTTGATCTGACCTCGGAAGGGCGGAGGGACAGGGCATGTCGGGCATGTCACTGGGAGTGCGACTGCGGCTTCGGTCAGCGAGCTACCCTTAGCTTGTTGTGCAGCACCGCTATGCGGCTAGGACCGTACCAGCCAGGGCGGCGAGCAGCAAGTCAGGCTGCGTATCGCACCGCCCGCCCCATTGAGCATGTAACTTGCTCAATGATGATGTGATTAACTGTAATAAGGTATCCGGCGCAAATGGGTCTCACGGGGTCTCACGGGAACACTGCCAGGCCGGGGATTGAAGGCGAGGCGGGAGAAGTCAAGGCCTGCGTAGCCACTGGAGCTCTCGCTGTTCGTCTCACCCGCTGCTGTCCGGCGGCTGTTGCTCAGTGCTGATGCTGAGAGCTATGCTCAATCCTCAAGGTACCTTTGCCTCGGCCGCCTGCTAGACGAGCTGGTCAAAGGGCAAGCTCCGGCCCAAGAGGTACCTTGAAGGGGCGGCGAGCTGTCTGACTGGAACATGGAGGCGGGGAGGCGAGGCCCAGCACCAACGCTACGCTGATCCGAGCTAGCCCACACGCCTGACCCACTGGTCAGATGGTACGCCCCCGTGTGTGCCTGGCACGTGCCTCACATTTCCCCTGCCTTCCCGTCATCGGGGGGCATTTGGCGTGAGAGCTGCCTGAGCTGCCTGAGTGAGAGGGACCTTGGTGCTTGGCTGGGGAGCTCCCTCCGAGCTGGATTGTCACTGTTTGCCCGCAGCAAGTGGAGGAGACGGAACGCGGAGCAAGTCTGGGGTCACTCGAGGAGTCATCCAGGTCCTCGAGGGATAAACGGCGAAAAGGACGCGATCAAGGCCGATTGCGTTGCTCCTCCGGTCCTGCAGGAACTGCCAGCAACGACTTCGACGCCATCAGCAACTTGACACTTTGGAGGCGAATAAACATTGTTTACCGCCCGCGGTCGTGCTCAGAAACGCCATGAGCTTGCGAGTCGTTGTCAATGCGAAAGCCGCATCTCACCACACCATCTCGTCTCACCCAAAGACATAATTGGGCCATTCGCGCCGACTAGATATGGATGCAGCCAGTACGCGTGTCGTTGTCCAAAGGCCAGAGACAAGGACAATGACCCGGATTGACACACCATCCAGCTGGCGACACTTGATGCGGACTAGATCCATGCCATCCATTCTGGCGAACAGCGAACAACGAAGGTGTTGCCGAATTCCAGCAACCATCTGCCGTTGAATCTGTGCCAACCATCGCTGAACACTCCATCCTGCGCTTGGTGAGTCTCGTGTCTTGGTGTCTGGGAGGAGGCGGACTGAAACCACCCATGTCGCCCAAGCTTCTTCCCAGATGCAGCAGGTGTGCAAGTGTTCAGCAATGGCAACTGCGCTTCAAATGCCAACGGCAAAATCCCCGATCCCCGGAACCGATGATCGCTCAAGCAACCCCCGGTCAAGGGAGTCATGACACATGGCCATTTGACCCGACTTTGTCTCTTGTTCGCGTCGTTGCATTATAATTGTAGCTAGCGCTGGATACGATGGTAGATGGCTACTGACTCAAAGGATACAAAGACTGATAGGCCGTCACGTACTGATTCGTGTTTCCAGCACTTCTAGCTTTTGGAGGGTTTCATGCATCAAAGAGGGTGTTCAGTCGAAATACCTTGATAAAGGTCACAGTACAGCCCAATGGCTCTTTCGCCTGCCAATCCAGGCAGTGAAGACACTGGCGTCAGCTATCAAACGGTCAAACCTCAGGCCGAGCTGATGGTCGAGCAGGACGTCGTTGCTCAACTTGGCACATGGAAGTAGCGCGCTCGAACGGGATTGAAGCAGTCATGTTTCATGGGTTCCACACTGCTGTCTACTGGAAGCTCTCACTGCGCAGAACCGCTCCGGAATGCGTCCGTCTATTCATGTGTCAGCAGCAAGGCGAACCTTGCTACGGGCCGAGCACGTCCAGCTCGGTTTCTAGAATATTTCGCTTCTTTGGTACCGATTTAATATGACAGCATCCGGCTGTTGGGTTCCTATGTGTCAAGTGCTGGCCAGCAGAGATGCAATGGTCTGGGGATGATGGCTTCTTGTAACATGCTCAACCCACAGTGACGTCCCGCCAAATGCTCTGGTTTGATTGTCAAAGCAGCAGCAGCAGCTGTGCCATTAATAGCACGGCGTATCGATTGGATGGTCTCTAAGCTGAGCTAGGTGCCTTTGCGACGGAGACGAACCGGGAACAGGGACCCGACGTCAACGCGGGCCTAGCAAATGGGCTCCAAGTGCTTCTTCAGTGGTTGACATGCCGAGTGATGGTGACCGCAGTGGCTCGTTCAGTGGAGCTGGCCTGCTCGGCAGGTCTCAGTAACCGGGACAGAACGCTGAACACTGTGAAATCCTTTAGCACTGCACCGCCACCATTCCTACCCCACTCCCGGCTCAGCATGCGGTCAGCACACTGCACCGACTGGCGACCTGCTCCTGCCCGCGGGCTGCCGTTGAGTGGTGCCTCCCACGTCTGCCGCTGCGTCCCGCTCTTGGACCCAACGAGGCGGCCACTGAGAACGGCCCAAGCCACACCGCGCGCCTCGAGGCTGACACTCGCAGCTCGCCCAAGCCAGCTCCGTCTCCGTCTTCGTGATAACGCGCAGCTATTGGACGTCATTGGAGCATTTTGAGCTCGCTCTATTTTATCGTCATATCCACCGACTGCACTCTTATCCTTGGGCGGGACCGGTTCGAAAGTCGATTAATCCCCTTTGCCCGCGTCTCCCTCCGAACCCGACACCCGCCCGTTTCTGAGCCTCGAGCTGCGACGCCTATCCAAAAGCCGTATCCTACTTCGATGCCGAACAGTTTTGACGACTGCCTGGACCCTCGATGGGTGCTGGGAGCGAAGAAATTGGAATGAAAGGATTGTCGACTTGAACACCGGTAGCCACAAGAAATATTTCAAATCATGGCGACGCTGCAAGTATCGAGGAGATATCGCTCCTCCACCTCTGCGTCCTCTCACGCAGTTACCTCCAAGGCTACCGAGATCCTGCGCGGCATGCTCGAAGATTTAGCGAACGGCCTGCGACAACGAAAATCGACCGACGGCTACCCCGAATTCCCCGTACTGCTCAAGAGCCTTCGCCAGATCCGCCAGCACATTGCCGCCACCGAACCGCCAAGCCCGCCCCAAGATGACTTTCGACACCTGCGCGGCTTCACGCAGCTGCTCGACGTGCTGCGATCCTTTTCGGGATTCTACAACCCCCAGCGACGAACAGATGAGGAGAAGAATGGGTTATTTGGACTACTCGAGGCCGTGCTGGACGTCTTCGCTGCGGCATTCCACGACCACCCTGGGAACAAACGCTATTTCCGTCATAGAGTCGAAGGAGGTGGGTGGGAGGCTATCGAGCAGACTATCGCCAGCGTGGGGCTTGGAGGCAGCGACTCGGACCTGTGGACAAATTGTCAAGTGTTTGGCAAGCTTCTAGCTTTCTCGCTGGGCGACAAGAAAGTGGACGCTTTATGCCAGTCGATTGCATCTACACCCACGACGGTCGAGGATGCCAAGCCGGAGCCAGAAAAAGGGGCCGAAGACGATGCGACAGAACAGACAACCTCAACACCCCCAAAGACGAGAGATTATGCCCATGAAGTACGCGAAATCGTCCAGAAGAAGGCCGTCTTCCGCAATCCCGAAATCCTGCGCGCCGTCGTCGGTTTCTGGGAGTCAATACCAAGAGCGGAGGACATGCCGGCCAACCCCTGTTCGATGAGCGTTCTCGAGATCATGTCAAGTGTGGTCTCAATTTCCCTCTTCAATCTGTCCGCGCTACATACCACCGGCGTCCTCTCTCGCTTCTTGAGGGTCGTCTTCGACCCCGAGCCAAGATTAAGCCAGCCTGAAAAAGACAAGCTTCTTATTCTGTGCAAAAAGCTCATGTACTTGGGCGTCAACCAACCGTCAGACACCCAGTTCTTACTAGCAAATCCTTCACCAGAGGCATCAGAGTTCTGTTTGGAAATGGCGTCAAGCTATACTGGGCCCCCTTTCTTTCAATTCGACCTCTCTCTACATGGCCACTCTTCCATCGAGCTACCTACGCTGGGCCGCTCGTTTCCGCCAAGCTCCTCCCCCGGCTATACCTTTACAGCATGGATACGTGTGGACAGATACGATCCCGCAGCTCACACTACCCTCTTTGGTGTCTTTGACGCCACCCAGACATGCTTTCTTCTGATGTACCTTGAGAGGGATACCCACAACTTCATCTTGCAGACCTCTGTTACGTCCAGTCGCCCAAGTGTTAGGTTCAAGGGTATGGCCTTCAGAGAAAAGCAGTGGTACCATCTTGCCCTTGTTCACAGACGGCCAAAGACAATGACTGCAAGTAAAGCTTCTCTGTACGTCAATGGCGAGTTTGTTGAGCAAATCAAGTGCTCCTACCCCTCCCCACCACCATTCACAAATGGCAGCACTGAAAGCTTTGCCTCTTTCGCATCTGCCAATGCCAAATCGCATCCTGTTCAAGCGTTTCTGGGTACTCCAAGAGATCTCTCCAGCCAGGTTGGCGCAGGATTGGTGTTTTCCAAATGGTCCCTTGCATCTGCGCATCTCTTCGAGGATGTCCTCAGTGACGACTTTCTTGCTGTTCACTATGGTCTATCGCCAAAATATCAAGGCAACTTCCAAGATAGCCTCGGCGGCTTTCAGACTTACGAAGCCTCCGCATCTCTCGGCTTGAGAAATGAAGTGTTCCATCCTGGCAGAGACGAAAGCTCCGATATTATTAGGGCGATTCGCGATAAGGCTGGAAGTCTACTGCCAGAGGTCAAGATTCTGCTCGGCATCGTTCCGGCAGGCGTATTCAGAGAGGATGGCGTGTATCAAGATACCCAGCTGTACCGCGCATTGCCTCGAAGCGCGGCAACCAACCTCATCCAAATGACTCATAGGACCGGCTCGACCATCGCGGTCAATACTGCTCTGCCCTGTCTTCTTGACGCCTTGGCACGATCCCACGGAATCGCTGTCATGACCGGAAGCCCCGTGGCCGCCACGCCCTCCTACTTCGATGATAACTTCTGGAGGTTGGCTGGTTTTACTCCGCTTGCTCTCAAGATCGTGGAGCGTGCGGCTACGGTAGAGGAGACTGTGCGAGCGGTTGAGATGACGTTCCTCTGCATCCGGAAAAGCTGGAGAAACAGTGAGGCCATGGAACGCGATAACGGATACGCAATCCTCGGCATGCTTCTCAGAGCCAAACTGGGCTACACCGTCAACCTCGGTGCCGATAATGCGAACTTGCGGCTGCCTATCTCGAGTGAGGAGCGAGACCGTTTGAGCTTCCAGCTCTTGAGCCTCGTCCTAGACTTTGTGGGATACAAGCACGCTGAGCCCCTGGAGTCATTCATTGTCAACCCTCTGGCATATCGCATCCTACTCATTGACTTCGACACTTGGCGGCGGTCGGCTCCAATCACCCAAGAGCTCTACTACAAGCAGTTCGTGACGTTCTCCGTCAAGAGCAAATACCATCAGTTCAACAGCCGGCGGCTGATGCGTATGAGTAAGTTCAAACAATTGCTGACATGTAGATCAACACTAATCCCTCTAGGAATCGTTAAACGACTGCTTGATGCTATGAAGGCAGAGTCAATTTCAGAAGAGGTGCTGCCTCATTTTATGAGCGCTCTGGAGCATCTTGTAAAATGCAACTACACGGCGGAAGTGCATCGCTCTCTCGCCCTTTTCATCACATACGCCTACCACTCGCCCATCGCATCTCTCGTCAGGACCCCCCGACCCGCCTCCGCCATCACTCGATCCCCCACTCCCGGATTTGCCAGAAGGGCCACATTTGATTCTAACAGTGCCTCGAGCAACACAACATCTAGATTCCTCACGAAGAAGCAGTTAGGTGCCAAGATTCTTGGGATGTACTCTCTTCTCCTTTGTGAGAAGGGTAATAAGGCCAACATCAGCAAGTTCGCCAGAACAGTGACCAATAAGGTGAGACCGCCGCCTGACGAAAACCAATTATATTTATTGAGCATGGACCAGTGGTTACTGTATCTCTTGGCGAGCGACGACCCCGAGACTGTAATGAATGGCACCAAGATCTTGGCCAGACTGCTCGTTACCCACGGCTCCACGTATACGTCGAAATTCTCGGGTAAGACGGGCGGCTTCACTATTATGGCGCATCGTTTGAAACGCTGGTGGTATATCCCTTCCTTGTGGCCGATTTGCTTCTGCATCTTCTTTGGCTTTGATGTGGCTGAGATCGACTTGGAGCGGAACTTTGAGTTCTCCAGCTTGCTTGAGACGTTTGGCAAGTCTAGAATCACCTACCCGGAGAGCCTACAAGTCATTACGTCGATGCTACAGCATGGTCTGAAGGATGTCATGAAGCACCAGGAGGACCCCAACTCCCCTCACTCTCCTCAGAAATTACAGAATCTTCAGGCAAGCGGCTTCGAGGGATTGGAGACCCGACCACGGGCAAAGTCGATGGAAACGAGAGGCCTCGACTCAAGAGGTATGCGCGTCCTCCAGCGACTCTCGGCGTAGCTAACAACCTGCAGAAAACGCCCAACGCGAAAGCGAAAGGATATCTAGCAACGCGCCCATGCTTCACACGGTCATCCGGTTTATGGCAGACCTGCACTCTCGCTCTCAGGAGTTTAGGGACTTTGCCCTCACGTCGGAGTATGTTAGATACCTCCTTTGGGCCGCGTATCCGATCATCGTCAGCACCGACGCCGTTACACCGGACACGGAACTCAACTCGCGGGACTCTGCCTTGACGTTTGAGGGCGGCGACGTCATGATCCGTCCTCTTGCTGGCTCCCAGCCTGGACCCATTGTCCGCACGACAAGTACAGATGCTGTTGCTACTCTTGCAGGCAACCCGCGCGGAACCCCTCTGCGGAAAGCATCGGGCTTCGTCCTTCTCACAAATCAACAATCTCCCAAGGCGCCCAGTTCTGCGAGATTCGCACCAGTCATGTCTCCAAAGAAGAAACTTGCCTCGCAGCAATCAAGCAGCGCAACTTTGGACGGCCTATTGGAGTTGGTCATTAGCGTCTTCATTGACCAGGTCTTCACTCGGAAAGAGTTTCCGGGCTTTGGTTTGTTCCTGAAGATTCCGCCAGGCTTCCAAGAGCACCAGGCGTATTTTGAGTCTTTCGTGCTTAGAAACACGCTCCAGCGCCTCGGAACTCACATTCAACCAAACCAAAAGGTATTGTGCGAGCCTAAGATCCTCACCAACATGGGTCGTCTCGCTGCTCATGTCACGGAGTCGATATTTGAGGGCTGGTTTATCAATGGCACAGAGCCAATGTTGGAATTTGCTGGCATGGTGCTGGAGTATCTTCAACGGCCAGAGGTCGCCAGCGTCAAGAGCGTGCGTCTTTGCAGCCAAGCAGTGTCTACAATACGCCAGTGCTTCCTCAAGCTTCTACTCCTTCGCTTCTCCGAACTGGATGACCCCGATACGCCGGACTCCAGCGCCAAGGACTTTATGAGCAAGATTCTTTACTGGCAGGCGCCTATTCTCGGCTGTCTTTCTAACGAGGAGGAGTTTATGAAGCTCTTCTGGTATCAGCTTTATACAAAGCTTGTCGACTCCCGCGCCTCCATTCGGTCTGCCGCGGCAACTATCATGCGCATCATGCTGGTTCAGAAACCAGATGAGGCCAAGGTTCTCTTCCGGCAATGCGTGCAACCGGACCAACAACACCTTACGAAGGACTTCGCTGTTAAGCTCACTGAAGTCGACGATGACACGTTCATCGAGTGGGTGGACAAGCACCGCGCTTCGTTGGATGCCTTCTTCTTTGGGGGTATATCGAAAGCGTGGGAGGAGTTTGTGGCTGTTGAGAACCAGCGAACTATAGATTCGGCTAAGTACCGTTTGGCAAAACGCAGGGATCGGCTCAAGGCATGGCAGACAGAGTCGCTGACTATGGATAACGTGCTTTTGCGACACGACATGGCAAACGGGGCCTGGATGAAGAGCATCTTCAACAGCGAGCATTTCAAGCATCAGCGTCTCACTCAGGACCAACAGGATGACATGGCTTATCTGGCTGCGGCATTCCTGAAGATGGACCTGGATCTCAAACGGCCCGGTGCGGTCTTTGCTGAGCAAACTCAGTTGAAGTGGAAGCTCGATCGAACCGAGGGTCGCAACCGAATGCGGTTGAGGCTTCTTCCGGATTATTCAAAGAAACACTCAGACTACCAGCCAAAGCGCAGGGCAGGTGAAGCTCCGTCAACGCCATCCTCCCTCAAAGTCAACACCAACATGGCTCCGGCCCAGATATCCCCATCCCCGGTCAAACCAGCCACGCCGGCATCGTCACAGCTACAGCTTGGCCTTGATGGCGCCAAAGATACTACCGATTCGCCCCCGGATACAGAACAGGAAGAGGAAGCCAACGAGTCCGCTGTAGCCACTGAAGAGGACTTTGAGTTGGTCGACGACCCCAATGATGCCAACGAGGGTGACGATGGCTTCGAAGACAAGAACCGCAAGGTTATGAGGCGACTGGAGCAAGGAGATCAGGTCCAGGCGGTGTACAACATTTCACGCATCGTAGGCCTGGAAGGGTGTGAGGGTATCCTCATCATCGGCAAAGATGCCCTTTACATCATGGATAACGTCTTCCAATGCGCCTCTGGAGAGATTGTCAACGCATGGCAAGCTCCCCCTGAGGAGCGAGACCCGTTCTCTGAAATCATCACGGATGCGAAGACGACAGAGCAGCGCCAGAGTTCCAGTAGAAGCGAACAAGAATCGCGGAGCTGGAGGTGGTATGACGTGATCAGTATTTCAAAGCGCAGATTCCTGTTCCGAGATGTCGCCATCGAGGTCTTCTTCACCGATGGTCGCAGTTACCTGCTGACCTCCATCAACCCCAACATCCGAGATGAAGTTTTTGGCAAGTTGATGAGCAAGGCGCCGCACACCAATGCTGCCAGCTCGCTGCCCAACCCCGAAGATGCTTGGCGATTGGAGGCGCTGAAGGTATCTGAGGAACAGCCCCAAGGCTTTGGTTCCAAGTTTGGAAGTATTTTCAACTCGACGCCATGGAACCCAGCAATGAGGAAATGGCAAAAGGGCGAGATGTCCAACTTCCACTACCTGATGCTCGTCAACACTATGGCCGGTCGCACGTTCAACGATCTCACTCAGTACCCCGTCTTCCCGTGGGTCTTGGCCGACTACACGAGTGAAGAGCTCAATCTCAATGATCCGGCAAGCTTCCGAGACCTCTCGAAGCCGATGGGCGCCCAGACATCTGGCCGCGTGTCGGGTTTTAGAGAATCTTATGATGCTTTGGCAGAAATTGGCGAGACTCCTTTCCACTATGGCACGCACTACTCCTCTGCTATGATCGTGTCATCGTATCTCATCCGTCTGCCGCCGTTTGTCCAGTCATACATCCTCCTTCAGGGCGGATCATTCGACCATGCGGATCGTCTTTTCCAATCGATTCCTCATGCCTGGCAGTCGGCCTCTTGCGACAACAAGGCGGATGTCAGGGAGCTGATCCCGGAGTTCTTCTGCTTGCCAGAGTTTTTGACCAACATCAACCAGTACAACTTCGGTAACCGTGAAAGCACCGGCACCAAGGTCAATAATGTTATCCTTCCCCCGTGGGCCAAGGGTGACCCGAAGATCTTCATTGCCAAGCATCGCGAGGCTCTTGAAAGCCCATACGTCAGCCAGCACTTGAACCAATGGATTGATTTGGTGTTTGGATACAAGCAAAGAGGCGACGCCGCCGTCGACAACCTGAACGTCTTTCACCACCTGTCGTACCGTGGAGCAACTGATCTTGACAACATCAGCGATCCCCAAGAGAGGAGAATCACAGCTGGTGTTATCCATAACTTTGGGCAGACGCCTCACCAAGTCTTTACTCGATCCCATCCCGCTCGTGAGCACGCATCGTGCCCGATCAGGCGTCTGGATACATCCGTCTACGCCCTGACCAGGCTGTCCCACCCACTCCTTGGTAAGTCATTCTCTTAAGGGGAGAAATTCAGCTAACACAAGGAACAGAATCGCACGAGAGGGTCGCATCACTCATATACTCCCCCAAGATCGACCGGCTCATCTGCGCCTCGCCTTTCCGCCTGAATGTTGCGCCATACGATAAGTTCCTCGAGTGGGGCTACGCCGATAACAGTGTCCGGTTCTTCTTCAGCGACAACAGGAGGGTAAGAAAGCCTGGTACTTTCTCTGGACGAGCCTCAACTAATGATCAGAAGCCGGCGGGACTATTCGAAAACCTTCACATCGGCCAGCTATCTTGCGCCACTTTTGCCGACTCCAAGACCCTCATTACCGCCGGAGAGGATTGTGTCATTTCTGTTTACGCGGTTCACACTGCTCCTGGAAAGGTCGTGGACCTACTCCCTCGGAAGTCGCTCTTTGGACACCGCTCTCCTGTGACCAACATGGCCGTTTCCAAGTCCTTCAGCACATTCGTCTCCGTGTCGACGGATGGCCAGGCCTTCCTTTGGGACCTCAACCGGCTGGAGTTCATTCGCAAGTTGCCTCTCTCAAGAGCTGTGGAATGCGCTCGCATCAATGACGTCTCTGGAGAGATCATGCTGGGGTCCGGACCTAATGTGGTACTTTACACAATCAACGGCACTGTCATCCTAGATCAGAACGTCTGCGCCGAGCCGGACGACTATGTCCATGCATGTGCCTTCTACGAGGGCGCAGGGAATGAGTGGCTGGAAAACTGCCTCATATTCACGGGCCATAAGAGAGGCCGCGTGAATGTCTGGAAGAAGACCGCGAAGAACGGCAGGTGGATTCTGGAGCTGCTTCGACGGTTGGACCATGTGGACCCACGATCGGAAGTGGGCGCCAATTACGATGCAGGCATTACATGCATCACTCCAATGCCGCAATGCGTCTACACCGGCGACGACGACGGGCGAGTGGTAAGATTCCTCCAATAAGTCGTGCTACAGAACGAATCACTGACAAAAATCGCAGTATGAGTGGAACTTGGTTCAGAGAGATAGATAGAGTCTACCCGATGAGCAATACCTCGACATGGTAAGCAGAGGTGACCACCGAAAAGCAAGCTGGTAAAGGGAAGCATAGCGGCGTCTACACGACCCAGCATAGAATTGGCGTTATCCTTGTCTTGTTTGGTAGCCCTTCACAATAGCGACTTGGAGAGAGATCTAAGCGTGCTCCGCGCGCGCAAGAGAATTGATAGAACTTTGCATATTGGGTAGTATACAGCTTGAGCACCGTGAAATGTCGGCGTTCCCCCAGTGGAAGCAGGCCTTGTCCTTTTAGCGACGTGATTCTGGCTCGGCATGCCTCCGGCCACTCGCTCTTTCCTCCCTGCTTTGCTGTCTAAAGCCCAGACGCCGCCTTATTTACATGTTGTGATTTTTTTTGTCTTTCGCTCGGATGAAGCCAGGTATCTTTTGGGGGTGCTCATTCGTCGTCGTAGCCGGTCAACTGCTTCCTAGGTCCCGAAGGAACTGCACCATTGTTGTTAGCGTTTGAGAACTATGCCCGGGACAGAGCCTTGCATCGAGGTTTGCATGGCGCACATGCGGTCGAACTCACCAGGGTATGAGACGGGGATGGGGGGCGCGTTGTAGTCGCCGACGAGGTTCCTCAAGGGAGGCACGACGGCCACGGAGATGGGGCCGAGGGCGCCGAGGACGACGGACCAGAAGTAGGCGGGCTTCTCGCGGGAGGACCAGCGGAGGTAGCGGATGGGCCCGGCCCAGAATCGGGGGGATGCGGCGGACATTTTCGGTGCTGGGAGATATCGATTAGCTTCTGCGAGGTGGGAAGTGGCGGGGGCCGGGCTTTGCGTACTCAATTGACCGTGGGGGTAATATCGTCGGGTGCTTGATGCGATAGCTGAGTGACGGTTTCGATGATGCCGAAGCTCAGAATGGAGCATGGCCGGCCGGAGGGTATCGGATTAACTGCGGCCGGATTAACCTCAGCCTCAAGGGTCGTCCCAACCGGAGCGGGCGCTGTCTCCACTGGCCGCGAGTGCTCTACCCCTGTTGGCGACCACACTGGTGCGCCAGCTGCCGACTCCCACCCACTCTGCCGTGGATTCTCCGACAGTCTTGGCAACGGCTACGTATCCCCAAGCTTCAAGACACATGCACCAAAAGTGCTGAAGCTCTTCCCGCCGCAGCGCTACGCAACGCAACCGCACCACAGCTGTGCGCCGACTTTCCCTTTTTTTTTCCTTCCCACCACCCACGAACAAATACCCCCAAGAGCCAGACCGCAGGCTTGTTCTTCGTTTGTTTTTGGCCAATTGCACAATGCGGTCTCTTCTCTCGCTTTGTCTGCTGTTCCTGGCCGCCGCCGTGCACGCTGTCAGCGTTGCCGGCGGCCGGCTGCTCGCCATCATGGACGACGTCGCTGAGAAGGAGACGTACTCCAAGTTCCTCGGAGATCTGGAAGGTGAGCTGCCTCTCCTGCTTATGGGAGCTTGTATAAGCTGTGGGGAGAAGATTGGCTAACCAATTGGTGTGAACAATGCAGGCCGCGGATTCAGCATCACATACGAGTCGCCCAAGAGCGAGTCTCTGCAACTCTTCAAGCTCGGCGAGCGAGTCTACGACCACGTCCTGCTCTTCCCCTCCAAGATCAAGGGCCTCGGCCCCAACCTGACCCCCAACATCCTCCTCCAGTTCATCAACGCCGACGGCAACATCCTCCTCACCCTCTCCTCCGAGGCCACCGTACCCAGCTCCCTCGTCAGCCTTCTGGCCGAGCTCGACATCGCCCTGCCCGCCGACCGCACCGGCCTCGTCGTCGACCACTTCAACTACGACGCCCTCAGCGCACCCGAGAAGCACGACGTCCTCGCCCTCCCCGCCCCCGCCCCGCTGCGCGCCGGCCTCAAGACCTACTTCTCTCAGGACGGTGAAATTGTGGCCTTCCCCCACGCCATCGGCCACGTCCTCGGCGCCGGCCAGCTGCTCACCCCGATCGTGCGCGCGCCCAAGACGGCTTACAGCTACAACCCCAAGGAGCAGGCCGAGGCCGTCGACGCGGCGGACCTGTTCGCCGCGGGCGAGCAGCTGTCGCTGGTTTCCGCGTTCCAGGCCCGCAACAGCGCGCGCTTCACTCTTCTGGGATCCGCGGAGCTGCTGAGCGATACGTGGTTCGATGCCAAGGTCAAGCCTGCTGGTGCCGCGAAGGAGGTCAAGACCTGGAACCGCGAGTTTGCTAAGAGGCTTGCCGGGTGGACGTTCAAGGAGATTGGCGTTGTTAGAGTGAATGAGATTGAGCACCACCTCAACGAGGCTGCCAACGATACCAACCCTGAGATTTACCGGGTCAAGAACGAGGTGGTAAGTTGACAGCCAGGGAATGAGAAGCATTGCAAGACAGAATGCTAACCAAAGGCAGACCTACACCATCTCCGTCTCCGAGTACTCCTGGGACAAGTGGACCCCCTTCACCGTCCCCGCCGACGACGAGCTCCAGCTCGAGTTCAGCATGCTGTCCCCCTTCCACCGCCTGCGCCTCGAGCCCAAGGCCACCACCGGCGACGCGTCCACCTTCGCCGTCTCCTTCGTGCTGCCCGACCAGCACGGCATCTTCAACTTCAAGATCAACTACAAGCGCCCCTTCCTCAACTACCTCGAGGAGAAGAACACCGTCTCGGTCCGCCACATGGCGCACGACGAGTGGCCGCGCTCGTACGTCATCTCGGGCGCCTGGCCCTGGCTCGGCGGCATCTTCGCGACCGTCTCCGGGTTCGTGCTGTTCTCTGCCGTGTGGATGTACAGCGCGCCCACGGCTGTTGCGGGACAGGCTAAGAAGACGCAGTAAGCGAGTGAAGAATAAGGTAGTGGATGGGTGTGTTTGAGGCCCCGGGAATGTTGTGCAGAGGGGCGCTCTGAGTTGAGAGTGGCAGTCATGATACGAGGATAGAAAAATGGACCCGATGACGAGCCTTATCTGGATTTGCGTCATGAAGTTTGATGTGGTCTAGTCTAGAGGCTTGTAACTGTAGTGTACACATCTCGGCATAGGATGCTCCCCCGGAAGATCTGGGGTGGCTTTGCGAAAATGACTTGTTTTTACGTTTAGAGTGAGGGCTTTGGCTTGGCTGGCGCTACGTGATGACATGACTGCATTGGAATTGTGTCGTGTAGAATTCTCGCCGGCCTGGTGACAACACAAGGCCCCAATCCAACGAAGAGTGTTGTATAAGACGGGGCTTGAAGTCAGACTTAGCTGGCTGGCGAGAACCTTAGTAGTTTGTTGACTAGGGAATGCATAACTCTCCTCAATCTATAAGGCTGGCTCACTGAGAAAAGAGCGGAAGACAAGGTTCGAGAGCGAGCCCGTCGTGGTGGGTGATATAAATTTAACCCTGCGCAGCTCTCTGGTGCCATGTGTTCCATTCTCGGGGTATACTTTGGAATAAGCCTGGGATGTCAACCACGTGGTAAGGATTGGATGTTTAGAGGGTGGATGGGTTAGGCTAATGCACTGCAGCTTACTTCCCAGATGTGGTGTTGTTCCCCAGATTTCCTCTCTAATCGGAACGTGCGAAGAAGCTCATTGTCTTGCCGAAGACCATGGGAGCGATGGAGCTGTCAAATAAATAGCTGGCCTGCAGTGTTCGGTCTAGAGGTTCTGCAGCAGCAGTGCGGGCTAGAGGGTATAAGTAGGCTGGGGTGGCTGCTTCAGACTTTGGGCGAGCCAGAGGCAGCAATTCATCAAGATGCCATTGCTGGATTATCTTTGGAGAAAGCCTAGCAAGTGACGTATCTCTACAGAAAGGGTATCTTGTTGTCGTCAATGCAGCGAGTATGGCACAGGCTTTGGAGAGCTGACGGTGTCGTCTTGCACGATGGTCTAAACGAATACTCTCAGAAGAAAGGAGGACAGGGCCGAGTAGAAATCGCGGCCTCAAAACAGAGCAGGGGTTCAAGTTAGAACGTGCTCTAAAGAGAGATTGACGAATCATGGTCTAGGAAGACATGGTAATTTCCGCTGTACTGAAACGGACGATAACATGCTCCAATTTGCCGTGGGCCTCCCCTCTTAGAGAAGTCATGTTCACCCTTAAATAGACCCAACGATGGGGTGGGTTCTGGCGTTGCGGGAAGTGGTTACATCACAGGCTCCGTAGTTATGTCGTTCGGGGGGAAGACGGTGAAGAGAATCTTCCAGGCCGGCTAGATGGCACAAGCTTGGCTCCGCAACGGCTAGATATAAAAGAGCCTAAAGGTGCATATCCATTATCTTTGAGCAAATTGAACCGGTAAAAACCTCGTCTGTTCATCACGAATTTAGCCTTACCATGGTGCATGGTCAGACTTTGGCTCCCAGTGCTACGCAGTAGAAGCCATTTAAATTCCAGTCACTGACTCATCTTTTGTATATACGTTGTGAATAAATTTTACAAGAGAACACTCGAGAACGGATGTGGCTATCGTCGGAAGAATCTTCTTATGAGCCTGAATTCATCTGGGACAATTTACTTACTTGCTGCTTGCAGAGGAATGGAATGAGGAGAAGAACCGGAACAAGACTCATTGTGTGGCTGGAGAATAGCAGCCCCGATCGGTCATTTGAAATTTATAACTTACTGCCATGTCTACGGCCACGGCAGGGCAGTTGCCTAGTTGTTTGGCTAGTTACTCTTACCAGTTCTCTGGATGTTTTTCAGCCGCAGTTCATGCTTGAACCCTCAAATACTTGAATCGGCCGGTGCCAGTATAGATATATTTACAACCATCGAACCAAGGACGGTTTCTGGGCCAAAATATTGTCTTTGCCCTCATCTGGTTCGTGAGTGTTTGGAAGGTGGACAACCCTGGCGGCTGAGGGCAATCAAATGCACGGTCTCAGGCTATGCATGACCTGTGAGAGGGATTGAGTGCCTTCCGTGGATCCGAAGTAGCATTTCAGATTTTGGTGTCGGTAGGCCTGCTTGCCTATTCCGATGGATAAACGGTGAGATGCCGATGGACATGGAGTTGGTGCAATGAATCAGCAGGCCGGCAAGAGTCAATCCAAACACCAAAACTTGTGTGCGTGAAAGTTTGCTCAAAATATCCCAAAGAGCGATGAAAGACATCGAGGAATGCATTTTCATTCCGACAGCTTAAGAGCTGGAATGATTGCCTTGTGCATGTCATGTACAGACAACCGGAATGCGTTTTATATTTTCGTTGACCAGCAGCACGGCTGGAAAGCTCAAAAGACGTGTTCTGATGAATAGCATGAGAACTTCAGACTTCAGCCGACTACAGCGTTGAACTTCTTGATTTCTTCAGGACATAACGTCCCACACCTACTTCCGGACCACCCCTATATCCAGACTACCCACTTTTAATACCCTTATATTTATATATATTAACTTTAACTAATATTTATATATATTATAATACTATAATAATATAACTTTTACTATTACTAGGGTTTTTAGACTTATTAGATTTATTTATACTACTTTTAAGTTTATTTACTTTAATTTAAGTTTTCTAAATAGCTTTAATATTAGTAAACTTTAAATTTAGGTTTATTTTAATTTTTTTTTATTTCTTAGTTTTACTAATATTAACCTCTACTTATAATATTTTAATTTTTTATTAAACTATTACTAATTAATATACTTTTTTATTAAAGCTTTTCTAAACTTTTTAAAAAAGTAAGTATTATATATATTTATTATTATTTAGTTTATTAAATAGGTTAAATTAATCCTAAAGTTTATCCCTTTTCTTAAAAGTTAACTAAAAAACTATTAATATATTTATTACTTATTTTTTACTTTTTCTATTATTAGAAAGTTTTTTATAAACTTAATTAGTTAGTTTAATAAAGGTTAAAATATTCTTAAGTAATAGAGAACTTATAAAAAGTTTAGTTATATTAATAAACTATAAACTAATTTATTTCTAGCTACTAATAATATTCTTATTTATTAAAGCTACTTTATATACTTTATTATAGTATATAATAAAATTTCTCTTATTTATAACTATATTAGTATTTTATTTAGCTAGTAATTTAAGCTTTTTTTTATATATTACTTTAAAAAGTTTAAAAACTAACTAATTAAATAGCTAAAAGATATATAATATATATACTAATAAAAATAGTAAGTATATTTTATTTTTAAAATATATATATATAAAAGTAGTAATTTTATAATTTCTATAACTATTTAAAATTAATAATCTAACTTCTAAGAAGTTCTTTAATTAAATTAAAGAAATAAAAACTTTTATTAATTACTTAATAATTATAAAGTTTAAAGTTTACTTATTTTCTATAACTATAAACTTCTAAGATTTATATAATATTAGATCTAAAAAAAACTATTATTACTAAATATTCTTATTTTTATATATAATAAATAGAAGTAATATTTTATTAGTTATAAAAATATATTTAATTAGAGATATCTAAATATATAATCTAAGCTATTTCTTATAAATAAAATAAATTTCTAATAATTTAAAAATAAGCTTATTTAATCTTCTATTTTCTAAAATATTAGTTTTATTTATATTATATTAATTAAAAGCTTTAATAACTATAATCTTAAGTATAATAAGATACTTAAACTATTACTTAATTATATTAATTAAAACTTTATTAATATATTAAGAATTAATTACTCTATTTCTTTAGATTTTTATAAATAAGTTTTTTTTAATAAAAGTTTATACTTAGTTCTTTCTAAGAAATTAGAAGTTTTTATAGATTTATAAAATATATTTAGTAAAGTCTTTAAGTTATTAATAAGTTAAAAATAAGTTTAAAGTAATCTAAATTTAAACCTATTTAGCTAGATAACTTTCTTAAGTTAGAGAAAGTTTTTATAAATTAGAAAAAATAATATCTTATAACTAAACCCCTTAAATTTAATATAATAAAGTAGTTTTTAGTATACTATACTATAATAAAGCTTTTTATAAGCTAGTATTAGTTATAATAGCTTTAAGTACTTAGGAAACTTTATTTTTAATATAATTAATTATTATATAGTTATTATACTTTATAGAAAGTTTAGTAATAATTAAGTTAAAAATAATAAAGTTATTTAAGTTTAGAAGTAGTAGTATATATTTTCGATAAGGTATTTTAGGGTAGTCTAGATATAGGGGTAGTCCGGAAGTAGGTGTGGGACGTTAGTAAGTCAGAGCTAATGACAATTGCTGGTCTAAGGGTGTAATCAGTGTCATGGCTGTACATAATTCTCAGATCCGGTACCATTACATCGTCCTTCGCTGGTTGTTGTTTGCTCATAGTTATTGAATAGTACCACGAGGACATTGGGCAAGGATTTCAATTGCTATCCACGGCTTGAAGTTTCTACAAGCGTCTCACGCGGTTTAGGTGCGGTGATTCTCGTGGCAGCATACCCAACATCTACCATGATTTATTGCCGTAGGACTCAAGCCATGACAGCGCTTCTATGTTGGTTGGTTCCGTTCAGCTTGTCAATGCGGTACGGGAGGGGCTTTAATATTTTCATAAAACGTCAATGGCTGAGGACAACCATCAGACCTAGTTGTACGTCTTTTGCAAATCGCCAGAGAGTGTCCAGTCAGTCATGTTGTGGGAATGCTTGTTAGAGTCGGAGGATATTTAGGAAGCGCCTTCTTTGAACCACGGAGTGTTGGGTAAATGAATTTGGAAGTTCCAAGATGTTCACTAAAGAACACGACAAGGGGCTCTTGACATTTCTCCCTGAAGTCATTTGGTCCACGTAGTGAATTCCATGTCATGGTATTGACCCGGACCGATTCCTGCACCTTATCTCAAATTGACACCCGTGGGTGCTTATGCATCATATGAGGAATAACAGTCCGGTGACGAACAACAAGAGCGCCGAATATCAAGACGGCTGGTGACTGAAATTACTCTGAACGCTGGTAGTCCCAAATTGAGGACAACAGCCGTTGCGCAACCCATCAACAAGAACGTACGACAGCCTTTGGTGTGGTCTTCCGCTTGACTGAGCAGTAGGATATATGCATGGATTGTGCAGACGGGTCAGCGAAATCAAATGCTTTCTTGAGGCTAACCTTAGGATTTGGCGGAGCTTCAACTGAGCATAGAGCAACGATGGAGATTAACGGAGCAAATTCTCAGCATGAAAATGATCATGAAATGACTACAGCATTTACAGCTTGCGTCGAGGGTGCGAGGAGGTGTCATTCCAGAAGTCACAGCTGCGGGAAACGGATTCAAGGAAGCATCGAATTAGCTGAAGTTTGCAACGAAGGCGCCAAAGATAAAGGCGGACGTTTCAAGTGACCGGTTTGGAAACGTTGGAGCGGAAGTAGTTACTTGGACCTAGATGCTCAGCTACATTCATTTAAAGCAAAATGCAATGAAGAGTCTCATGGAGGTTTCCGGGCGTAATGAAAACAAAAAAACCGTTGTGAGAACAAAAAGTGCCCATTCTGGCTTTGAAAGCTCTAGTGATGCAATCTCAGAATGACCAAACAAAAGATCCGATGATGTTCAACCCAGTTATTCACCAAAGCTTGGGAAGGTCAGTCTGGGAAACGTCCCCGAGTTCCTTCCTGCTCGTTTGAAAATCTCAGAAAATCTTGGAAGTCACAGAAGCCAAATGGGAAGGCACCTTCCATCCACAACTTCTGAGTCCAGATGAGGTAGACAACTCCTTCCTTTCCACCTCACCTCCCCACTTGTCCCTTCCTTCTGCTACCTCAACACCCACCACCACCGCTACTGCCGACATTTTCACCACCAAACCTCGTCCTGTCTGGTAGTGTCAAGACGAAAAGAAGTATCAAAGTCCGCCAAGCCGGCGTTGTTCTCGAGTGTAGATTTCATCATGTTCTACAGCCACGAGAGTCAGTCTCCTCGGTTGCTCCTTACAATATCTCCGATCTATCTAACAAGTCGTCAGTCCTGAACAACAAGCAGTATGGCGTCGCCACGATCTGGTAAGTTGACCTTGAACTGCTTATCCCCGGCACAGGCTGACATCCCAAAGGCACGTCGCGAACTTCGGCCAGAGCAACTCTTTGAAGAGAGTCACTCGAAAGGTCATCGACGACGTCAAGATCTCCAAGGCCTGTGCGAAGTTCATGGATCCTGGTCCGCCCATCGCCTTGCGAACTCAGAGCAAACTTCTCTTCGGCACAGTTCGCGTCTTCGAGCGCCAGTGCTACTACACCCTGCATGACGCCGAGAAGGTTCGCCAGCTGATGACAGACCTGTTTGCCTCCATTGACAACGCGATTGATATGAATGCTGGCAAGACCCGGTGAGAGATCTCGTCGTGCGCGGAAGACTCTGAACTTTGCTAACTTTCCACAGCCGCGAACAAATTACTCTGAGCGACGACCCTAGCTTCGTTCCCTCCGACAAGATCCCTCAGTTCTCGCTCGACAGCGGGGACTTGCTCTTTCCCAGTCAGCAAAAGCTTGCCTCTGGAAGCGGCAAGAAGTCCCAGTCTCAGCTTAGTCCTCTCAAAAGCCCCATCAGCATCGACTTCACAGGCGGCGGCGACCCGCTTCTTGACTTCGACCTTTCTCAATCCTCATCTAACGCCGGCTTCTTCCCAATGGCTTCCCCATTCGGTCGTGGAGCCGCGGCGGACACCTTCCTTCCCAATGCGCGCGAGAGTCTTGACATGGGCATGGACATGAATTTTGGAGCAGCCTTGGATGACGATGACTTTGGCGGTCTTCACATGCGGGTCGGCCCAGATGGAGCCTTGATTGACGACGACGAGATCGAGTTGCCCATCTTGCCAGGCATGGAAGGTCCGGACGACGTGCCAGTTCAGGATCAGCAAGCGGACGCAGAGCTTCCTCAGTACGACCAGGATCAGATCATGCTAGACTTTGAAGGCGAGGTGCCTGCCGATGTGCCTGTGTTGGGAAGCGACCCGCCGCTGTTTCCTCAAGATGAGCTCTCCCTTCAGCAAGACTCGCCCACGCCTGCCAAGGCAGCTGCACCTGCCAAGAAGAAGCGCCCTCGTGTGGCCCGCCCCCTCGAGAAAGACGACGAAAACGAGACCGCGTTCCCCCGCGCCGTTATCAAGGCGTGGCAGGTTGACTACGTTGCGAATACTGAGGCTGTCAAGAGAGACGCATCTGCCAAGAAGCGCAAGAGGGAGACAGCGGCTCATGCGCGCGAGTACGCCAAGCGACTGGTTCTCGGCAATGGAATTTGGGGTGTTGGCGACCAGAGAGGCATCGTTGGAATTTCATATCCGCTTGCCCAGATCTATGCCGGCGATGGTCTTCGCGATCGTATCTATGGACCGCCTCCTGCCGAGGCGAACCAGGCAGATCTAATCTCAACTCCCAGAGGACGTCGGAGACGCTCAGAAGAGGCCTTTGGCGAAGATGAATCACAGCGCAACGTGCGACCCCGACTTGACGAGACTCCTCACCAAGGTCGGTCCCAAGAAGACATTCCTCAGGACTTCGGCATGATATACAGCGACCAATCGATGCCCGAAATAGGTATGGATGCTCCGCAGCCTATGTCCGAGCACATGTCACCCGCAGTCTTGCCTTGGGTCGGAACTCCTTCAGTTGGCAGGGCCTCACTCCCCCCGGATTCACACTCGCAGCGAGCAGCCCGCCAGACGAGCTTGCGCGGCAGCAGCATCCCGCCCTTCACTCCTCACCAGAACGACCGCAGCAGTGATGCCGGCGGTGGTTTCAGCGGCATCCCCGGTTCTGACGCAGCACCGAGCGGCCTGCTCGACGGCATCGCCCAGCCCAATCAAGATGACTCGCTCTGGGCGCGGTCCGCAATGGACGTCGCGAGCCAGGAGTTCCTTCACTGGACCGAGGAGAAGGTCACAGAGACAGGTTACGCCAAGATGGGAGATACCAATGAGAACAGACTCTGGGTCACGTTCGACAACCTCTGCGAGCCCGGACAGCAGGATCACACGGTTGCGGCCCAGGCCTTTTACCACATTCTTTCACTCGCGACGAAGAACGTTGTCGCTGTTGAGCAGGACATTGAGAACCTTGAGCCTTTCGGAACGATTCGAGTTGGAGTCGACATGACGGGGCGCCTCGAAGACATGGATTGAATGAACGACATGGTGCATTTTTATCGACGAATTTTCTGCAGCATATGGGGGCTTTATGCGCTGCAATTTGCTCTGGAAAAGGACGAAATTTGGGGTCGTTTGCTTTGAAAACTCGGTTTCTTCGTTTTTGTTTTTGTTTCTGCGGTTGATTGTTTTCAAGAAGGGAGAAAAGGTGTTGCGGCGGTCAAAATGGGGTTCGTCTAAAAGGAAAGGGGTGGACGACGCAGGATTTGACAATATGGATTTGCTGCATTTCCCTAGGAGGGGATTTCATCATACATTTGCTAGGCGTCTTCTACATCAGCGCCATACACATTAGCTAGATTCACAGGAACGCAGATGATTTCAAAAGTTGTGTGGCATCAATAATCATGAGTTTCATTACTTCATACGCTAGGTAAGCCAAGACATCTACTCGTAGACATCATCCTCCTCGCCAACACCCTCTCGATCCTCGAACTTCATGTACTGCACGTTGGGGTCTTCGGCTGCGGAACCCATGACTTTCGTCCAGGTATCCTTGACCGGGTCCAGTGCTGGGTCGCTGAAGGCGAGATCCAGTGGCAGACTGGGAACGACGAGGGACGTATCGGATGAGACAGACGCAGCCGCGCGCGCTTGCTCATACGCGACCTTATAGATAGCTTGAGGGCGGTTCGCACCATCGCCGAGGGCTGAGAGCAGTGCGTCCAGAGCCTTTTGCAAGGCTTCTGTGGATGTTGCTGACTTTGGTGTGATGAAGTAGAGGACGCCTGCGATGGCTCGTTAGCCAGATGTTGACACATGGTTTTGCAGAGTCAAAGTATATAAAAAGGTGTACGATCAGGGTCACAGAAAGTTTTCGTCGAAGCATAAGCTCAGGCAATGTAGATAAGTTTTGACAAATCATCATGTACAACAGGATAGAATAAAGATGGGCTGAACTTACTCTGACCAGATGGACACTCTCCCGTCTCGCTTGAGTGAGCAAAGACGTAGATGGGATAAGGTGACGCGACGTCCTTTACGGACTCCGCAGACATCGCGATGACGGCTACAGCAGGCGTCGGCGCGCCTTCAACGGCGGCTTGGAACAGCGATGAAAGAGGCGAGTCGATGACGGCTGTCATTCTGCTCACACGCTCTGCGTCTGACGGCACATACTCGGCACCGCGGACCAGCGCACGGGTTTTCACCGTGACATCGCTGGTCAGATCAACCTCGAACGTCGCGCCATCTTCCTGGGCTTCCAGTGGGCGTGTGGCTTTCATACCAGTGCCCAACATGTACACCGCGCCGCCGACAGCGCACGCGCGGCAGCCGACCTGTGCAATCTCTGACAAGCCGCCCCATTTCGGGTACACTGCCGCGAAGCCCGGTCCAAATGCCCCCATAGATGAGAGATGGCGGTGGATGGCTGCCAAGCCGGCGCGCGTGGATATTGTGCCGTCGAGGGAGAGCGTGAGTGTGACGATGTACGTCTGCAACGCTGCGTCGAGCTTGAAATCCGTCGCAAGGAATTCCGCCAGAGGCTTGTCGGCGTGGGGAGTCCAGGTCGAGCGGTTATCCTCCGAGTCGTAGTCAAAGACGAACTTCAGGAACTTCATCAGCGACCGCTTCGCCCTGGCCGGAATCGCGGTCGTGGAGAAGACGGCTTCGCGGGTGGAGGGGATCGGCACGATAGCTGCCGCGCCGCCGTCGTCGACAGACGGGGTGTAGATGAAGAAGGATCCCACGGCGAGGAACTCAATCTGCCGGTACGCGCGGGAATCGACGAGCTGGGTGACGAGCGCCGAGCGCGTGTGTACGATTTGCGGCGCAAGAGCTAGAGAGTAGGCTCGCGGAGAGGAGACGCCTTGCTCTGCCTTCGTGATCGTCGCCGAGGAGAAGACGCCAGAGCTGGACGCGTTGGCCGCAGCCCAGTCTTCCATCTCCTGGAGGGAGAAGGCGGCTTCGGGGCCGCCATAATACTCGTTGGGATCGAGGTGCAGGATTTGTTTTCCTGAGCGAGAGAGGGCTCTTTACGGCCGGAGAGGGCTGCGTCAGTCAGATCGAGGCTTTTGGAAGCAGCAACGACGACATTTTCGCGGGCGTGGAAAAAGATATGCTGAGGAAGAAAGAGAAGCTTACAAGGCTAGCAGCGACTGCTGCAGGCCAGTACCGTGGATGATGACATCCCACGTGTTCTCGGCCAGTGATTCCATGTCGGACTGGAGGGTATCCGAGTCGAGGAGGGAAGAGAGAGAAAGCAGAAGAAAAGTTTGCGAGCAGAGGTGAGGTTGGAAAAAAGAGGAAGCTTTGACGATGGGGGGCCCTTAGTGGGGAAATGGAGGCTCTGGGTGCGCTGTTACGTAAGGCACTGTCTGCTCGCACGGTAGAGCCGCCCACTCTAAAAATTTCTAGCGCGTCGCTGGGCTTTGCGGATTTTCTTCTCTTCTTCAACCATCCGCCCGGTAAACCAGCTGCGAGTCACCAACAGTAGATTCGCAGCCTATGAGGGCCTTTCATTAGGCTTCCTCGGCGCCGGGCGGTAGAGAGATTTTTTCCCTAGTATCTACTGCCTTGGAATAACGTCTGAAAAGGTAGCTCGAATTGTGGAATACATACTTTCACCGTGGCCGTGAGCTGTGATTGACTGCCCAGTCTTGTGGACAAAATCTCGAGCGAATTTTGTTTGCCTAGCTGATGCGTCTGCCTAGTGCTAGTCGACTGCCGTTTGCTCTAATGGATGTTGCCCTGCCGGAATATCCTGCATCAAACGGCTATTCCTATTCCTTCCAGCCTGACTGTTCCTCCTCACGTCCTTAATTCGTCTGTACGATGCGAAAGACAAGTCCCCCCAAAGAACTCCTTCCCAAGGTATGCTCATATCTCATAAAGTCGTGTTGCGAAGTAGAAAAGAAAATCAGGCGGAGCTGGAGCCCGAGTCGTCACCGGCCTTCATGGCGATGTGGTTGACAACCGTGCAGCCATTGCTGAGCTTGCCCTTCTCCTCGCTACAGCAGGACATCACCCACATCAAGTTGACGTTGTCCTTGATGTCGTCGCTGGCCTTACTGGCATGGTGAAAGCCGATCTTATCCTCTGTCTCTACCTCTATAAGCCATTCGCCTGTTGCAGAATATTGTTAGCATGACTATAAGCTCAAGGTGATTAGTAGACGTACCAGGATGATGAGATCCGCATCTCTTGTCCTCATCGTTCTCGTCGTAGACCTTGCGGCACTGCTTGCAGACACGAAGGGCACGCTCAGGCTGCGAAAGGACGTCGCCGAGCATGTGGTGAACCGAAATGCCGGAGTCGTGCGAAGCCTCCGACGAGGCGCGGACGGTGTTACGCGTAGCGCGGCGCGAGCTGAAGACCTTGGGGATGTGAAGATGGTCCGCGAGCTTGGTGACCAGCTCACGGGTCTTTGCATCCGCATCGACGACCGTCTGGAGGATCTGAAGAAGATTATCCTTGTCGCCGGCAACGAGGCGCTTAGAGATATCGATGTCGGACATGATCGTCGAATCGCGGGGTGTTTGAGTGGTTTGGTTTCGTTGAAGAATGGCAGAACCCTTCGATTCTGCGAAAGATGTTTTAGTTTTGTTTCTTCCAGGAGCTAGGGGGAAATCTTTTGGAAAGAAGTAAACAAGACGTGTTAAGGCGGGTGCATGTAGCTATGCAGCTTCCTTCTCATGACAGCCGCATCGGGTGGGTGCGGCTGGTGATGTGGGATTGTCGACTCATCAAAGCTCATGACAGGAAACATGCGCGCGTTTGCCTGTGATGAAGCAAAAAAAAAAAACAAGAAAGAGGGGATACATAGTACAATGGAAGGGAGACAAACATTGCGTTCCCCAGAACTTTTGATTTTGTTTCCTTTACCGGGTATCATTATCTTCATGGCATGGCCTTCCTGACCTCCTCCCATCTCTGCTCCGCAACACCGACAAACTCCCGAATCAGCTGCGGCTGCAGCGCCGTGCCGCCGTGCTTTGATATCGCCAGAATCTTGGTCTCCTCCCCGCTGCGATCAACTACCGCCGTAACCTCCTCGTCACAGAGTCCCTCCTCCAATGTGTCCGGGTCCACCAGAGTCCAGAACTTGCCGTCTGCCGGCTTGTCAGTCGTCTCCTTGCCAGTGAAGACACCCGCCGTGCAAGCAACGGGGAAGCCATTGATGGCAAGGGGCTTGGGATTGTCGCGGGAGCAGATGACCAGCTCACGGTCTGGGTCCCAGCGAGCGATCGGGATGGTCGTGTCGCGCAGGGCAGCGAGGACGGAGGCCCAGGCAGCGTCGAACGGGTTGCCGTCGAGGGAGATGAAGAAGATGTCGATGTAGAGAACCCAATACGCAATAACCACCTTCTCGCCCTCCTCCTTGTCTCCGCCATCCTCCTCCATCTTGTCCTCGTCATCGTCTTCGGCAGCGTTCTCGGAGGGGCGGGTGTACCATATCCTCAGATCCTCGGCGTCGAGAAGCTTGGAGGAGTGCAGGAGAGAGTAGACTCGTGTGCTCAGGGTCTGGGCGAGGGTCGTCGGGGGAACACCGGGGAGGAACTGAGGCGCGCAGCCAGTGGCAAGCTCAATATTCGGGACGAGCAAGTCGTAGTCCTTCAGCTCTGCAGCGCCGTCTGTCTCGGTTGTGGTAAGGGCATTGTGGCGGCGGAAGTTGGGAATGTCGGAGGCGAGAATGGTTTCGGCGCGGACACCGCAGATGGCGGTTGTGTCGCCGGTACGAACGACTGCGCTGCCATTGGCGTGCGTGAGGGAGGACGTGTTGATGTTTGGGATTCGGGCCTCGTCGGGACGGCGGCCGTTGCTGCGGGCTGAGTTGGCAGGCGCGGGCGGTTGGAGGTTCGCGAGGAGGAACGGATGAGGCGAGAGCTTTGCGAAAGTATCGCGGGGAAGGCCCTTCGAAGTGGCCATTTTCACAGTGATCTGGCCGGGCCGAGAGATTGGCGAATTTTTGTTGAGATCAACAGGTGCTGCGTCGATGCAGTCTGAGGTGTAACGTATGCACTAAAGCTGGAAATTTTGTGTGGGTCTCCCGGAGGTCGGCGTCTATGGCTCCGGCGGGGATCCGATAGGTAGGTCCCGTCAAGGCCCGGGCCGCGAGTGGGCGCTTAGGTAGGGACGGGATGCAGCAAGCTTCCCCGTCGTTGGGCATCTTCAATACCACCACGTCAGTATCTGGCTCATTTGACTCCCGACTGGCTGCGCTCATTTGATCCGGCGCACTTGATGCTCAAGCTATTCCCTCCTCAAGATGGAAATCCTGATCTCTGCTTTCCGCCGGCCTGTTACGGGGCCAGCTGAACAACCTTGAGCTCGGTTGGGGCAATGATATGCACACTATTGGGTGCCCGCATACAACCGACTTCAGCTTGAGGTGTTGTTCTCTTGGCTGGACGACTCGATGGGGCATGACGTGATGTACCTCGCCCGCGCCCAAGTTCCGCAGCGGCAGACATATATTCAAGTGCTGCCTGATCAAACGCTCAACTTTCCAACTGATTCGTGACACATCAAAGCTTCGCTGAGTAAATCTGGCAAGATGGGGCTCAGGTCCAGCAGCAAGAAAGATGACATCCCGCAAACACCTGCCAAGGACCGATCGCATACAGAACAGCACCCAGGCATGTCCGCGGACAAGCCACCCGGTTCCAGTGGGATGAACAATTGCCCATCGCAACCAGACTCAGCTTTCATTGTTGATGAATTGACTCAACCCCAGCTACAAGAGAAGCCGACAGAGAGCCCCAGCGACAAGCCTATCCGGCAGCTATGGGATGTGGCATACGAAAATCTGCGGGCCGAGCATGCCCAGCTCGTTCAATCATTCGAGAATCAGATCAAAGGCAATTTGGGTGCTGGAATCATCATAGGCCCTACTACCAAGAAAGATTGGATGAACGCAATTCTGAAGCGCAAGATGGACCAGATCAAGCGCGACCATCCGACACTGAAGCTTGGCGGATCCGAGGTGGAAGTCCAGGATGTCGTGAAGCCTGTCCTTTCAGTTTTCAACTGGGTCAACGACTTTGTTTCCACAGCCGTGAGCGCGAATCCTTATGCAGCGATCGCGTGGAGCGGTGTCAGCTTATTGCTGCCGGTATGTCAAGATTATTTCAGTCCACGCACGCCATGCTTAGAAGACTGACACTTGTTTGATGATTCATAGCTTCTTTTGAACCCTTTGGAGCAGAGAACATCTTTGGCCCAAGGATTGGAGTACATTTCGTCTCTGATAGTCCGGAGTTACATGTGGGAAGATCTCCATATGCGTCGTTACGGGTCCGACACTAGCCAGGCTGCATCAAGCTCGCATGCTGCGTATCGACGAACGTTGGAGATGCTGTATCGAGAGGTCCTCAGGTTTCAAATTGTTGCCTATCGTTATTACAACCACAACCCCATCTCTCGTTTGGTCCGGTCCGCTGTCAAGTATGACGACTGGATCGAGCTTCTTGAAAGTATCAAGAATCTAGAAGTCGAGTTCCATGGAGTAAGCAATGATTTGCAGGACGACACGTTTACCAGCGAGTGGAAAATGGCCAAAGACCGGCATGAACAGATCATGAGCATCATGACCGACAATCATCTACAGATCATGAACAACATGACCGACAACCATCTACAGATCATGAGCAGCTTGGACAACAACCAGCGACAGACCATGGGCGGCTTCGACAACATCGCCAAAGATCTTTCCGAGATGAAAAAGAAAGACGAGAAAACCCTGGGAGCCAAGCAGCGCACCAAGCTGCTGGAATGGTTGTGTGAAGTTGACACCTCAACGCAGTATATCGCTGCTCGGGAAAAACATCAAAACGGCACCTGTCAGTGGCTCGTGAACGAAAGCTGGAAATTCGAGACGTGGAAAAGGGCTCCGAAATCCTTTTTGTGGCTCAATGGGAAAGGTATGACACGTCCCGATGGGTAATATGAGACCTCCACTGACAGTCTACAGCTGGCTCTGGAAAGTCGATTCTTAGCTCTTCCGTTATCAAACACTTGAAAGATCAGTACGAGAAGGATCCTCAGACCGCGCTTGCATACTTCTTCTTCAGCTTCGGGAATGCACAGCAGCAAAGTGCGTCCGTTATGATCTCCTCGCTTTTGCGACAGCTTTGGGCGAGTCGCCAAGACACATCAAAAGAGATGAGAAACTTTGCGAATCTGAAGGAAAGAGGGGAGCGTCCAGACATGGGAGCTCTTGAAGCCGCATTGTCAGCGACTATTCATGGATTTCGGGAGGTTTTTCTCGTTGTGGATGCTCTCGATGAATGCCCGACTATCCACAGTGAGCGGTCAAGGCTTTTGGAATGTCTCGATCACATTGTCACTGCAATGCCAGACAACCTCCATATCTTTTGCACAAGCAGAGCCGAGAAAGACATTGAAAGTAAGATGGGCAAGATATTGTCTACACCGTCGAAGGTCTCGATTGATCTCGCTGAACAGCAACTGGGGTTGAACGCGGATATGGAGTTGTACATTGACTCGGTACTAAGTACCGAAAAGTACCGATCGTGGCCCAAAGACGTGAAGGTCGACGCCAAAAACGCACTGGTCGAAAAAGCAGACGGAATGTAAGAAAAGAAGTCGATACAAAACACGACGAAAAACAGTGGCTGATCACGTTCTTAGGTTTCAGTACATCGTTTGCCAGTTCGAAGTCCTTCAAAAGCTTCGCTCAAAAAAGCCCATACTTGAAGCACTCAGAAATCTGCCCATGGGACTCGACAATACATACGACAGGCTCCTACAAGGGGTAGACATAGACTTTCAGTCACAAGTCCTGGGTTCACTGAAGTGGTTGGCACTATCGAATGGGGGGCGCCTTCGTCTCAGTGAACTCGCTGAAATATTCGCGTTGTGTTCCGAACCTGCCGCCACGTTCGACAAGGATCAGCGGCTTTTCGACCCGAAAGATGTTCTGGAATATTTCCCTAGCATCGTGGCCACCGAGACAGGTTCCGAGCAGAAGAATCCCCGTTCCTTCATGTCAGAGTACGAAACCGTAACCTTCGTCCGCCTGGCTCATTTCACAGTCAAAGAATATTTGATGTCCGACCGCATCCAGGACGGCCCTGCCAAGCACTTCTATTTTACCGAAACGAATGCGCACCTGAAAATCGCGCATGACTGCCTGTCGTACCATCTGTACCGAAGCGCCGAGGACAGGAAAGACGATAACGACCTTCCTTTGAAAAGGTACGCAGTCGAGAACTGGGAATGGCACTTGGAATTGGTCCCGCGCAACCTATGGACCCCTGAGATCGTTTGGCTCGCTTCGAGCGCGCTCTTCACACGCAGTGAGAGTCTCAGAATAAGCTTGCAGGAAGGGCGTATAAGAAACGGTCGGGAGAGCGTTATGTTTTCAGATGGGCGATTTCAGAACATGCATCAGCGTCCGTACTGCTACACCGCGAAACTCGGCTTCCTTGAGCTCACAAAATTGCTGCTTCATGGAGTGCCAGAAGGCAATGGGTTCCTGGTTCAGGAAGATCTGGACTTGGCCCTCCTAGACGCAGTAGACGGGGGGAATGCGGAGCTCGTCCAGTTTCTTCTCAAAGAGGGTGCTGACGTCAATGCGCGAAGCGAAGTATTCACCGGTGCGCTCGGCGAAAGGCTCGGCGGCGCCCTCCAAGTTGCGACGTACAACATTCATCTGGCGATTGTAGAGCTCCTGCTAGACCATGGCGCGGATATCAATGCGCGCTACGAACAACAATCACCTCTGGAGGTTGCGGCAGGTCGCGACAGCTTAGCAGCCTTGGAGTTGCTTGTGAGTCGCGGGGCTGATGTACGCAAGGCAGGGTGTCCGGTGTCTGCTTTTATATCAACTGGGTGCCGTTCGACTGGCCAGTATCAGAAGAATTTTGCGGAGCATTCGAAAGCCTTGAAGCTTCTCCTTGATAATGGCGCCGACATCAACAAGACATGCCGTTTCCGCGGGACCGCATTAAACGCGGCAATTGGGGTGTGGATATCTCATAAAACGCGGTGCTTTTTTGACTTCTTGATACAACATGGCGCTGACGTCAAGCTGAATGATCAGCAAATGGGGCAGCCGCTCCAAGCAGCCTGTTGGTATCCGAAGTATTCGTCCTCTTGGGAACGAGATCAAATTGCGAAAGATGCAGTAGTCAAGATCTTGCTGGACATGGGCGCCGAAGTGAACGCTCAAGGAGGGCTGTACGGCAATGCACTGCAGAAAGCATGTGCTGATGAGAACATTGCTGCGGCTCGTCTTCTTCTCGACAGAGGCGCGGAGATCAATAAGCAAGGAGGCCGTTACGGAACAGCATTGCAGGCAGCCTGTGTGCAAGGGCACCCGGAGCTGGTTGATTTCTTGCTCGGTAGAGGTGCCGACGTTGGTACTCAAGGTGGGAAGTATGGCAATGCGTTACAGGCGGCAACTCGGAATCACATTACAAAAGACCGTCTACATATTGTGCAGCACCTACTCGAACACGGCGCCGATGTCAACTCTGCTGGCGGAGCTTTTGGAACCGCGCTGCAAGCCGCAGCCTCGCTCGAACACAGTAATACCGACGACATAGTGAGCTTACTACTCAACGAGGGCGCCAAAGTAAACGAGCAGGGAGGCTTTTACGGGACAGCCCTACAGGGCGCCTGTGCTGCAGGCAACGTGGGAGCAGTGCGCTTGCTTCTTGACCATGGCGCGGATGTCAATATCGAGGGCGGCGAGTACAAAACCGCGCTTCAGGCGGCCTGCACTGTAAAAGACTGCAGCCTTGTGCGCCTGCTGATCGACCATGGCGCCGATGTCCATGTCGAAGGCGGGGTTTTTGGGGGTGCCTGGCACGCTGCGGCAGCACCGTCCGAGTGGGAAAAGCCGAGTAATGACACGTTGAAGCTTCTTCTTGACAACGGTGTCGACATCAACGACAGAAAGGGTCGAAGACATGGCACTGCTTTGCAGGCCGCACTCGAGCTCTCCCGAGGACACTCGAAGGTGGTATCAAGAGTCTGCTTCCTCCTAGAACATGGCGCCGATGTCAATGTGGGAGCAGGCCTATATGGATTCCCGCTGCAGTCGGCATGCATGGCACCTGAAGGTATAAAAGGTATTGGAGGTATCATGTGGGATGAAAACGTGGACGGTCTCGTCTACCTTCTCGAGAACTGTTCTGACATCGATGTCAACATGAAAGGGGGCATCTTTTGCACAGCTCTGCAGGCAGCGGTGTACAATGGCAAGACAAGTGCAGTAAGATTGCTGCTTGACCATGGGGCTGACACGAACATTCGTGGCGGGAAATACGGAAGCGCACTTAATGCAGCTGTGTGTCAAGGTCACTGGGATCTCGTTGAGATACTGCTGAATTCTGGGGCCAAGCCGGACTGCCAGCAGCCTCTCGAGCCTGATCAGAAGTGGCTCGAGCTTGTTGCAGAGGAAGATGGACGAGGTGCCGTAGAGCGTTATGAGACGTTCTGCAAGAAACTCAAGGTCAAATTGAATGATGAAGACGAGTTGAAGGATGGAAAGATTGGCTAGGATGAATTTTATTGTCCGAACCTCTACGTCTGGTGGGTACGGTATGATTAGTTTCCTAGTTAGTTAACGTTAGTCACTTGATATTGTACGAGCCCATTACCGAGCCGAAACAACGACTTGACACTCGAGATCTTAAACCACGATCACTTGAACATTCTTCTATCCTGGTGGCAGCAGTCAGCTTGCAGGGGCTAGCTTGACGGTCTTAAGCCCTGCGTTGGGGGTGGGGGGTTGACAGTAAGCCCCCCCCCCTCGCTAGATGCTAGAATTAGTGAATGTTAAAGCCCCTGGCAAACCAAAGAGCTACCTGCTGGGCTTAACCATAGGCCAGGTTTACTCTGGAAGAGCGCCTTTAGCAACAGACACAGCTCTATCTTCCTAATCAATCACATCACAAGATTCCAATTCGATTCTAAGGAATACGTGACCAGAAAGTTTCTCCTTCATCTTGCAAAAGATCTTTCTACGACAGCTTCACCTGGTGTTCAATACTAGAACCAGCAACTTCTTGTCTAAGCTTACGCATTGGATTCACTAGAACCCGTAAAGAGGTTGCATATTTGGATTTTCTTCTTTATCCAGATAGACAGCTAATACGCAACTAGAAACAGCCATCACGATGAGCATCACCGCGACCACCGACCAAATCTTCGGCCCAAAGATTGGAGCTGACAATCTCCTCAACACCGCTCATCTCGCAATCGCCACCCGCGGCTACCATATCTAGACAGAAACTCTTCACATCCCGGAGCGATGCGGCATTTTCTCATCCGGCCCTCCCCGCCTTCAAGCCCATCAAGGTTTCTTGTTCGTAATCCAAATGATACTTGTGGCTATTTGGGGCGTTCCTGCGGCGTTCGGTTTCCTATTGCTCAAGTACACGGACCGGGAGTTGCCAATGGCACCCTTTGCAAAGTATTTCGGTTTCATGTTTCTGAGTATGATGGGGATATTATGGGTTGGGGCATGCCTCAATAAGAAACGAGCACCGGATTATGACTGGGGGGAATGGAAGGTGCATCAGGAATAATGTTCAATTCTTTAGGCATTTGGGATGTTTACACGTACTGCGGCATCATGCTACCTTTGGCATCTGATTATTTTCTCAGTCATCCTCTCGGCCCCCCTCCTGTCTCCCCACATCATTTTAAGCGTCTTGTGCCAGTTCCTCATCATCATTCAGGATGCTCAGGTGTTCCGTAGTCCAACAGGAGACACTGCTAGCTTTCGACGAGGTCTCTTGCGACCCGACCCTGCTAAGCTGGACAAAGAGACGCCTTCTGAAGCAGCTGAAGCCTGGGCCTCTGTCATGCCCGGTAACCCTACGCCGTGCATTCATCATGAACGCTGTGAAATGCTTTCATGAGGGTCTCTCGCACTACACTGCTAATCGAGAATCTCGTGACCGTGCTGTTAGGAGTTGGCCTGAAGTCGACAGCAGATTGAAGTGACTAGTTTGACACGGCCTCGCAAATCGGCACTTCCGGCAAGCTTTTGTCTCAGCATGCTAGCAGTTCAATGAAATGAAGTAATCTGACATTTGTTACTTATGTTTTGTACATGTTCGAGAATTTCATAATTCATCCCATATTCAAGTGACGATGACTTAACGGGCGCAATGACGAAAACGGCGAGCATGAGGAGATAAACGACAAAGATGGCGAGGACGACCATTGTAGTAAGAGTGATACTTATCAAGAAGCAAAACTCCATCATGATTTAAACAGCTTGCACATAGAAGTTCTTCCGGTCAGCTAGGTGCATCCGCCCGGATAGTACAACTTTTATTCACCCAAGAATATGCGGGCCATAACGACAGAAACCAACCAGTTGAGTCAATGAGACCGCTCCAACAGACCTTGACGGCCTTAGACGCCATGGTCCAAGTCATCATACTAGCAATCTCCGCATTTCAAATAACGAGGAAAGATGTCTTCATTTGGTTGAATCAGGCAATCCCACTTTAGATACATTTATAAAACAAACCTCCTTTAGTTCCTTGCCTCACAGCATCGAAAACACTTGCCACATTGATCACAACACAGCTACACCCGCGACGATCTCAAACTCGCACGTTCAGTCTAAATCCCTTAGCTTTTCGATAAGTATTTAAGGTCGAGTCAAGCAGAGTTGAAGGCAGACAAATTCATCCGCCGACCACCTCGAGGAAATCATGATCTGACGGGCGATGTTGACTTTGAGAGATACAGCGGAGACATTCGCACCATCATTATGCCAGGATATACTCTGCTTAAACTTCAGTAGACGGTATTGTTTGCTGTGCCACAAAATATCTGAATAATAAAGCAACGATAGAGAAGACCAGAAGACTCAATTCAGGACATGGGGATCCGCCGGAGGTTGCTCTATCACGTGTCATGACATCTTTCACACCATAAGATTATCATAACAGGGGCGTTATGCTAGAACAAAACGCGACAAGAGGATCACATTTTGCGACTAGTAACAATAATTTCAAACCGCTCGAGATCTATTTATAAGACTCACGTCGCCACACGTTGCCTTCACGAGCATGGATGGGAATACACACTGACACCGTTACTTTAATTACCTCTGCCACTAATCGTGTTGGTTATAAATACCTGCCATACCTGACACTTGAAACTTCTTGCAGACAATGCAATTATAGGCTTGGAGCTGAAATGTTCTGGTAGCCTTGGATTGTGTCTGCAGCGGTTGAGATTGAAGAATTGCTGATGTCCCATCCCGTTTTTGGCAGACCGGCCGACCCTGTTGACATCGCAATCTCTGAAGCGACACACTCTTCTAGCCGTTTGTTGAGTATTCTTTGAATGGTACTCAATTAAGGGGGGCGCTGACGGACACCGTCAAACAACAAGCGATGCCCAAACGCTACCCGCGCTTACTTCTACGATATGCTTGGGGTCGCAGAAGAATTAGTGGACCAGAGAGCCGAGGAGCCCTTTCACCAGAATTCCATTTGCGTTGAAATGATATCGATGAGCTTCTAGGAACATCTTATATACGATGGCCATCTTTCACACGTAAATGGGGCCTATGACGAATAACAATCCAGTCGCTGTTGTGAATCTCTCAACACCAGTTTCGCCCCGAGCGCCATTGTTTCAATGGAGCCACGCAGTTGGGCTCGCAACAGAGCTACTTAAGTCCCAGAATAAGAGGTGAAGATCTGATAAGCAGCAGAAATCCTGCAGTTTGTACGCGAAGTGCCACACACCAATGAACCATAGCCCGCATGACGATAGACCTCCGTGATCACTTCCCTTCACCACTACTCGACACCAACACACATTAGTCTCCCGTTTCCCAAGTATTCAGATCCCACCAAACAGCCGCGAACAACGATGGATAATACTCAACACGTAATCGACGCCCCCTACAAGCCTCCAATCTAGCCAACCTCAGCGTCAGCGTGAACTCAGAACGTGCCAGTACGTCCCCAGGGCGAAGAAAACCACGAAGAATCTTGCTGGAGATAAAGAGAACAATGCCAAGACTGCCCTCTTTAGCCAGAAGCCTTCGCCGCACCTGTAGCTCTAGCTCAAATACCACAATTCATCACCAACTCCGGCCCAACAACCAGGCAAAGCCCTCGCAAATTGGCTATAAAAGATCACCGTTACCTGCAGCCTCTGACCCAAGAAACCAGCCAATGGACGGGGCATGCGCGATATTGTCTCAAATCAAAGCCCGTGGTCTCATATCCTTGTGCATAGGCATCGATATTTCCTGGGAACAGCCCGCTGAGCAAGCCACGCCGGCTTCTAATACCGAGTCGGCTCTATTGTATCGCCCCTACCCACCATTGGTCGCAGTGTATTATACGTTTCAAATACGAAAAACCGAGCATAGATCCAAACCGTGCCCAGGATTTGTGCCACACAAAGCATTGGTCAATTGAGCGATCTCTAAGTATCACCATTGGTTCTAGACATGTTGTTAAGGCCAACGATTGAGGAAACTATTTGAAATTTGAAGCCGTGACTGGTCTTTTATCATACACATGGTAGGTCGCGTTAAGTACACTTGTAGGATAGTCTGAGACTGAGTCTACTTCATCATCAAGACAGCTTCGACGTGTGCGAATATGTTTTGTTCATCTCATGTATTAAGTGTAAGTGTCATCAGCAGCGGACATACCGCGACTAGGTAGGTATACATCATCATCCCGTGGTATCGAACGCCGGGTATTTTCCATCCAAGATCGTCATCCATCAGTACAAATACAGAGCCATCATCAAGCCCGGCTCATAGGGCATAGTTCTCAGTATGTAAGTAAATCTCCTCAAGCATATCGTCACCCCAGATCGCCGCCTGTAACCTGGCGACAGTGTTTGCGACACCAACTCTCATGGCCGGTGGCCCGCAGACAAAGACTGCTGTCCTTCTGCCGAGGATGCCTCTGCCATCAGCGCCACCCGTCGCCCACTCCTTGAGCATGTAGCCGAGGTCGGGACGTCCGTACTCGACGCTCCAGCCGCCGTCGATCTGATGCGGAATTGGGAAAGCAAAGCGCATCAGATTCTTTTGGAACTCGGTTGGTGTCTCAGGGAAACCAAAGTCGAAGCCGGAAGGCGGGCCGAAGGTGCTAGTGGGCCGGGTTTGGTTTTGGTTGGGAAGGTTCATAGTTCGGAGGTGGGCCAGCTCCGGTGGCCGGATCGGGGCTTCGGTCTCTTCCGGGTTGGGGTCGGGCACCTTCCGCGGTGATGGTGGGGCGTAGTTGAAGTGCGGTTGGTCACCCTTCATGCTGACACGAGGGAAATGGAACTCGCCGTCTTCTCTCTTGGCATCTGGATCATGCTCTCCATCGTAATCGCGACCCTCAAGTCTGCGGAGCGACTCTTCTTGTGGAGAGAAGCGGTTTGATGGCGGAGGTCCAGGCGGTGGAGGGGGATATTGGTGAGGTTGAAGGTATTTCTGTTGAGGCAGGGCAGTAATCCTGTCCTCTTGCTCGTCGCGAAGCTCTTGCTCCCGTTGTGGGTCGCCTTGCGCGACGGACTGAATGAGCGCCGAGTTGCGCTTTGATGCGATGCCCGCGACAAACCCGTCAAGTTTGTCGTGGAACAGGTGGCTCAGAGCTCGAGGTGCCCCACGGTCACCTGCATCTATCATCATGCCTCGGTTGCGCACCGCCGACGTGACAAAGAACTTGCAGGTGACACTTTCAGGAGGTGCGGCTTCACGACAGATCCGCAACTCCTCGCGGAACCAGTCCATTGCCTCGAGTCTCTTCAGAGCCCATACCACCACTACCTTTTTCGTGATCGCCTTGCCGTCGCGCATTCGCTTGATGAGGTTCAGCAATTGAGACATCAATGCCGTGATGCCGCTGCCGCCCGCGATGAGAATGCAAGTGTCAAAGGCAGCGAGATCCCTTCGCATGCCTCCGTAAGGACCGTCCAGGAATGCTCGATATGTGTGGAAGGGGCCCTTTTCGATGGCTGTGTCGAGGACCTTTCGGGTAAAGCCACCATAAGGCTTGAAGACCAGCATGCAGTCGCGGTACTGCTCGCCGTATTCGGAGGGGAAGTCATCGCTGCATAGCGAAGCGATGGTGAAGGGGTGGTTATCGAAAAATGAGATGCCCGGCATGCGCAGGTAGACGTACTGGCCAGGCTTCCACCGCATCTGGGTGGGAATGGTGATCTTGATGGCGTTCTCGGCAAGGAGAGTGATGGCAGCTTCGTCGCCGACCATGAAACTCAGCCTCCATGGCTTGGTCCAGTTCAGGTTGAAGAGGCGCAGGAAGTAGCAGAACGCCCAAATGGCAATGGTTGCCCAGAGGTAGTCCCACGAGGCAAGGAAGTTCTTGGTGTGCCAGAACAAAAGCCCAACGTACACCATACCCACGGGTACGTGAAGCATGACGAAAACTTCGTAGGCCATGCGTCGAATGAAGGGAAGGGATGCAACGCATAGCCAAACCAGAGGAACCAGGCAGGCGATACCCGTGCCGTAGATGACACCGCTACCGCCGGCGAACAGCCGCGAGAAGACCTCCATACCGCCATCATCCCACACCGGTTGGATGTAGAATGGGACGGTGTGCACCAGCGAAAGAAACAGGCAGAGATATCCGGCCCAGCGGTGGAAGACATTGAGGCGCTCAGGTCCAATGCCAATGAGCATCGACATGATGTTGGCTTTCATGCTCGTCACGACGATCCAAGGAGTCAGGGCCACGGCAATCATGCCGGCACGAATGGCGACGGGAGGTGAGCCGAATTGGATACTTTGCCAGTAGAGTGGCTGTTGGAGGAAACAGTAGAGTGTCACAAAGGCCAGAGCAATGAAGCCGCAGGTCAAGACCGCGAGCGAGGAAAAGGTGAATCGGTGGCTGCCCCATACGAAGTCGGGAATGGGTCGGTAGAAGACCCAGCGGAACAGGGCCAAGGTATCGTTGACGAATCCGACGGAGGAGAAGTGAGCCTTTGGCTTGAACTGCTTCTCCCCAAGACCTTCTCCTTCGGGGAAGAAGTGCTGTGTCTGTCCGGTTCTTAATGCGTGGGCGTATTCGGGATCGGTGCTGTAAAGGTCGGCATAGTGCTGCTCCACCTCCTGTTTGTAGATGGCTTGGCGGATCTTGTCTTGCCAGAAGTGCCAGAACCGCATGAAAAGGACTGTGCCCATGAGGGCCAGCGCAAAGTAGGTCCATCCCAATCCATACTTTCCAGACTTGCTCCAAGGGTCTACTGTGAGAGCCTCAATGAGACCGGGTGGGCTGTCGGGTGTGAGTGTGATTGCGATGCGCTTGGCGAGTCGTGTCGCCTCATCCGTAGCGGCGTTAGCCACGCTGCGAAAATGTGAAGCCATTGCAGCGAAGCGGCGACGCTTGAACGAAGCAACGGGAGGGCGGCTAAGCGCAGAACACGTAGGTTCTTGTCGACATGCGGCGCGGGTGATTTGATGTTACTCTAGGGATTTCGGAGCGAGTTGGAGAGGTCGTCGAGTAGTGGCTTTCTTAGAGTTGTTCCAAGCCGCGATGGTTCCAATCCATGTGCCGCGTGTGTTCAGGTGACGTTGGGGCTGCTGCTGACCGAGGAATGCCAGATCCCTCCGAGTAGAAGCAAGGAACAGAGAGGCGACAGAAGCGACGAAACGAGGGACGGGGCAAAAACGCGGGAAAGAGGAACCGATCCGCAAGTTCGGGAGCCCACAGGGGATATATGGATGTGAGATCGGAGGCGCTCCGAGGTGGAGAGCTCCTAGTGGCTTGATACTGACGGAGGGCGGCGTGATGAGGGCAGTTGTCGACAGGACTGTCACGTTGGTGACTGGCAGGCCTCGAAGCGCAACTAATCAGAGTGTGGTGGCATCTGTGGTGTATACGATGGATGATAAGGCGGCGAAATTGCCATGTGGAGGGGTCGAGAGGGTGCGGCCTGGGTGTGGTCGTTCAATCAACGGCCAGAAGAGGGTTCGATGGCTTCGTTGGCTCCGGTGGTGAAATGTGAATGGTACCGGGCCCAGCGGCTGACCGTACTTTAATATTGGCTGGTCGCGATTGTGGTCGTTCCCCGCCGCTGGATGTCACACAATGCAGGCCGGACGTGGGCGCTAGAAGGGTGGATGCGATGCAGGTGAACAGACTGCAAGCTGCTGCAAGCTGCAAGCTCTTGGCCAGGTGTGCGTCGCGGTACGGTGGTACGGCCGTCTGCTCGGCAGAGGGAGACTATTGAAGATGTGGACCGGGGTACGACTGCGGGAGGGCGTTGGTTCTTGCGCCATAGGTGTGATCAGCCGAAGATAAGATTTCCGTGGTAGCAATCGCTGACGGCGGCTGGCTCTGGCCCTCGTCACTGGCAGTCGGTCTTCTGCGAGGACGTTGTATGCCGGTTGGTCTCCATTAGGCAGCCGAATAGCCAACTGGAAGCGGGGAAACCGCTGACGACTTTTGTGTATCCGGAGTTGGTGATCGGGGCAACGTCGAACAATGGCAGTGACTTGTACGTGGTCGTCCGTGGCTCAACGGTGCTGACGACAGCAGTGGTCCTCTCCTTTCCTCAGCGCTAGTTCGTCGCTTCAGTCACGCGAGGACATGACACGAACTGTCGGTTCCCTCTCCCATCCTTATGGGCCAGTGGCCAGTGGGAAAACGTGGGCGTCGTGGAGGACACCTCTCTCTTGCAGAGGAACCGGCCCATCAAGCAGACCGCCGATGGAGACGTCGGAACGGAATTGACCAACAACGGGCAGTGGACAGCAACGTACTGCGACCCGTGGCCCTGCAGAAGATGCGCGACCCAGCACACATGGTGGACGGCCGCATATTGCAAAAGGCCGAGTTTCTTGGATGGCGGTCGAATGACAGTGGACGACGGCTTTGTGACGGGCAATGTGGACAATGTGCAGTTGGCAGAAAAGGGTCGACAAAAGGCAGGAAAGTGCTGGCTGCCAGATGTGATTCGCAGGATCGAGGTGGAAAGAGCACCAGTGGGGTCCCTTCCCCCGTCCCCTGCTCCCTGACGGGCGGCAATGTCAAGCTGCTGATTGGCTGTGGTCCCTGCTCGTTCAGTGTCTGTGCACCATGGACGCTGCGCTAGAGCAGGGCCCGGCCGCCCGCACCTGGCTTCTATCCACTAAAGCTTGCCTTGCTTGCCCTTCCCGGCCCAAGCTCCCGCCACCAAAACGGCTTCGCAGCTTTCGCAGTGTTCCTCAGCTGTCACCTCCATCCATCTCGACCATCTTGGCCCTCCATCTCCTCATCTCGCCTCATCTCATTCGCTATCTCATGCAAAGTCCTCCGAGGGCTTTTGGGGGGCCGCCTGATCTGGCTTCACGCCTCCGGATCCAATTCTCCCACTGGCCGGTACCTGACTGCTGCACTGCACCTCATGCCTCCACCAGGCCGGACCTGCGACCCGCGAGCAGACCCCAATGTCGAGATGTGTATGCGGAACATTGAGGGGAATCATGTTCGCTTGCACACTCGGTTAGGTCTGTTCCACGTTCATCCGGTGAATCATTGCTGACACCAAACATGTGTCTTTCGCTGTTTCTAACGGGCTTCTAGAAGACGGCGTCCGAGGCGTCAACGCCACCACTGACGATGTGTCGACAGTATTCGACATTGATGGAACAAATACGCAAAGAAGGCCATCATAGCCGCCCACAAACCGTTCATCGACACGGAATCCCCTGCTTTCCGCGCCAACAACGACTTACAAGAGAAAAATCTTTCAAAATCGAAAGCCCCTCACCTCCGCGGCTGCGCGGCTACTCCTGGCGCCGCCGGTGCCCACCCCGAAGATCATGAGCGACATCCAGACATCGATAGCGTCGTTTGCCCATCGGAACATCCCAACACGCACCCAAGTAACCAGCGAGTGGGACATCTCCCTCCCATCCAGATCCGGAAGCCGAGCCATCAAGCCCTCCCAAAGAGGTGAACAGAGCCAGACATCGAACCCCGCCGCCCAGCGCTCCCCGGTTACCGCCGCCAATGGCATCTTCTCGAGATGTGATGAATCTCTTAGATCCCTGTCGTTTGCAAAGACTCGTCCACCAACATCTACCCAGGGCACGATTTCGCCCGCAAAGTCGCTCTCAAATCATACGGTCAAATCAACAATCCATGCACCCATCATCGCAAGTCAATGCAATGCAGTCCGCGATTTCTCGTCACCAACCGCCAAGACCATCTCTGCCTTGGAAATCAATCTGCAAAAGCGTAGCAAACAACTCGCCCAACACGGTAGGTGGCTTCAACAACCGCTGCCGCCGGCTAGTAAACATTCAGCAACCCCCCTGTCCCTTGCTTGAACCCGTCGTGTCCCGCCCGTCCCGGTCCTGGTCCGGTGTGATGCGCAGCCCCCAGGCCCCATCCCGGCCACCGCCCGCATGTCCATGTCCATCAATCCTTGCGGGGTTTTCCCTCTGCTTGCTCACCCGCGCATGTCTCGCGGCCCAGCCATCGCTCTTTTCCCAAGAGTCGGGCACTTGCATATCTGCCTTCTGCTCGATGGCATCGTACGAGCTGCGCGTGTACCTTACCTTACCTCACCTTGCCGTTGCGTAACTTGCCGTCTCCCAACGGTGCGCCACCTCAAGGTCGTGGCACTCCTCCCTTCGACTGCAAAAATGTGTCTCACTATTGATGCAACCCCGTACGACCCAGCGGTGTGGGATCTGGGTCGAATATGCGGAGGACTTGGAGGTAGCATCGCCGACCTGCAACCGTCAGCACTACGCCCAAGAATAGCCAAACGCGCCTTGGAATAAACAAAACACTGAACGTGCTCCATGAATGATGAAACAGCGAGTCTGACAGGCAGGCGCATGTCTAAATTTGACATGTTTAAGAAGCATAATGATCCTTTTAACTACGAAAAAGTGCAAATGGCAAAGGACCGCCAGCTTTCTCTGTGTCTGCACGGCTGCAAGGTACACTTGAATTAGACTTGGATGAAGGATGACGACGGTGGACTACGACGATGGTGAACGACGACAACGGCAGAGAAGACGACGGCAGGGAAAAGTAGTCGCTCGAGCACAGAACAAGTACAGGGTCCCAATGGCAAAGGGTGATGATCTCGCAAGCAGCCCCGTCCTCGTTTTGCTCTATATCATTCTATGGCATTATCTCCTGACCACGTCGGACGTGGAAACATCTCCTTGATTACTCTACAAATCCAAGCTCCACGGGCCTTGTGAAGAGGTCCTCCGAAACACCCAGGCGCCATCACAACAATCTCCTGTCAGGCTCCTTTCCCTTCGGGTGCATGCAATCATGGTAATAGTCACGAGCGGGCTTTCCTCGCGGGCAAAAGCGCTCATGATGCTGATCGCTCTTGCAAAAGCGGCAGCGACGGTCTCTGATAGCACAAACGTGCCCACTCTCGTGGCAAGGCCTGTTGCAGCGCCTGCAGATCTTCCCCCACGGTTTATTGGTCAGGACCGAGAGGTTTTGGTCCCGGTGAAAGTTCGCGTACAGATTGAACGTGCCATCGCCCTCGGTTCTGCTCTTCTCTCTGTCCAGAGCCTCCATATTAGCAAGCATTATGGCTCCGCCACGAGCGCGGGTCGATGCCACTGCCATGCGATTCCGATCGTTGAGAAAGCCCGAGATGTCTTTGGCGCGGACAGAGTCGAAGATGACGAGATCTGCCTCGGCACTCATCGAGTTGTCGATAGTTCGGACTGTGATCTTGCTCTTTATAATCCCCGAGGACGTCATTCTGGCTATCTCATCGCGATAGGCGTGGAGCTGAGCTGAGTAGGGCGTAAGGATCATAATCTCGGCGAGTCTTCCTGTGGTGCGGAGGTTCGGCAGGCCGTACTGAAATGCGTTGTAGGCAATCCAGAGGGCGCAATTGCGGTTGCCAATATTGATGTAGCCTGTGCCGTGCTTGATAGACAGGGTGCTGCGGATGTCATACACCAAAGTGTTCGAAAATCCCATGTTAGGGCTCGGGTCCATCATCCAGCGCATAAAACGCTGGTAGATCTGCGCCTTCGGGTCGATCGAGAGAGGGTAGACGATGTGCATCTTGCCGGGGTATATGTTGTTGTTCGCCCACACAGCAATGTCGCCGCGGTTCCTGCGATTGTTGGAAAGGTGAGCAAGAACCTGCCCGCACATCTCTGCCCGCTTCAAGATCGACAGGTTGCGCTGCTGTCCAAAGACGCACAGCCATTCCGTGCGACCTCTGGCATGCTCAAAAGCTGTGTTCGTACTGATAGACAAGGGCTTGAACTGAGCGGTGTCGCCCATACTCAGTACCAAGGCATCGGGGAATGAAACCAGAGGAATCCACCACTGGCTTTCCGGGATACGACCGGCTTCGTCAATGATGGCGAGTGCAGGTTTCCATTCGACAGCTTGGCGTTTGGGAAGCACTACCTTGGCGGTGTCCTTCAGCTGTCCCATGGCGAAGGGCGTTCCGACGAGGACATCGAAGCTATCGATGGCCGTGACAATAATCTGACGACAGGCCTTTTGCCAGTCAACATTGCCTGGCATCTCTCTCCAGAAATCGGGGAACTTGTCGGGGTGCTGCGTGGCTAGGTTGATAGCCTTGGATGCGACTGAGTCGGGGGAGCGGATCATGTCGAGGTCGCCTTTAGTGTCGCTTGCATGAGAAAGGAAAGAATTGATGTGTTTCGACACATCATCTCCCCAGCGAGTTGTGGATGTGACCGTGTTGCCATCTCTGGCAAGGCGATGGTCGCTGAGTGCATCTACCATACTGCGGTAGTAGGGTAGGCGACCAACGCGCACATCCTTTCCGCACTTTTCCTTCAAGAAACGAAGAGCATCGTCGCAAATCTCGTTGCTGTGTACCGTCCACACCACCCGTTCTCGTGAGGGACCTTTGGTAACTGCAGCTGCGATGAGGGCGGCGAAAGTAGTCTTGCCTGACCCGGGACCCCCAGTGTACATGGCGATGCCTCCAGGGACGTTCCGGAGACGACTCAAAAGCTCGTGTTGCGGCTTTTCGTCGTCTGGAAAGCGAAGATTCTTGAGTTCGGGGAAGCGTTCGTGGAAATTGACGCATTTCATGGGATGATATTGCGGCAAAACAGCTGGGTTGAACTGCAGAGCGTAGGACCACCGGACTTCAAGATTGCTGCCTTTGCTAGCTGTCGCCATTGCCGACACTGCCTTCATCTCCATGTGGGCTGTGGCATCGAACTCGTCGACGACGATACCAAGAACTCTGTGCTCCATCTTTGGGTCCTCGATGGATTGCTCCTCGACCTTGTCGTCCGTCGCCGTCTCCGTCGTCGTCGTCGCCGTCGTTGTCGTCGTCGTCGCCCATGGGAAGGTGACCTTAACCGGAATTGGGCGCCTTCCAGGCTCAACATCATTCTGCTGAGGGACCCAAACCACAAAGTAGGCGTTCTGGTATGAAGATCCCTCCGGCGGCGTGGTCCGCATGGCTTGCCAGGAAGACGAGCTGCTGCCACTGAGCTCGACTTCGCTCGGCAGGCGGAGACGCATGTATTTGAGCCTTGCCACCAAGTCCGTAACGAACGTCTGATTGTCGTGAGACGCACTGGCGGAGACAATGTCCTTGACGTACTGAGTTAACTGGGCGTCAGCATCTCCAGGCAGAACAGTCTCGAGAACGGCTTGGAAAATGTCGGAGTTGACCACATCTTGCTGGCCAACGTCGACGAGGCCCGTTCCAGATCCGGACTGAGCTCGACGGTAACCCCCAACGATATGTTTGCATATAGCAGCCGAGTCGTTGCTATCCACGGAGCCCATGGCGCGGACGCGTGTCTGTACGCTCTTCCCAAAGGTGATCCTGCACTCGTCTCCAATCTTCGGCAGGGCCGCAGCGGTCTCGGGCGACATCGGGACCACGGCCAAATACTTCTGAATAGTACCATCGGGCACAAAGCCACACTTCTCTTGCTCGTTCCTCTCCTAGGCGGACGAGTTGTCTGGAAGCAGGGCGCACGGGAGGTCGGTAGTGCGGAAAGGGTTGGCCTGCTCTTTCTGGCAAAGAGCCTCCTCCCTAGACGAGGCCTGAAGGCGCAGGACGTGGCTTCGATTGTCGGGGAAGACGAATGTAGCAGGGATGGGATGCTGCGGCCGGGGGAAGTCGTCATTGATCTTTCCACTTTCGTGAAGGTTCTCCAGCGATGACTTTGATGTCTTGAAGATACAGTCGAGGCCTGGGTCCACCACCTCACAACTTTGAGGAGTCGAGTAGTGCTGTGACATGATCTCAACGTACTCTCGAGCGGTGCAGTACATGGCCTCGGGCATGTAGATGTTGATTCTGTCTCTGCCGCCTTGTCGAAAGATACCGAGCTCGGAGATTCGAGTAGCTTCGCTGGCGGTAGTCTCCGATAGAATAACCTTGCCAAGGTCTACTGGGAGAGAGAGATGAAAAGCGGCGGTGCCAAACCAGTCCTCCTGGCCGCAGCGAGGGTTGCCTGCCATAGCTGTGACGGGTATGGTGATTCGGGCGACTTTCTGAGAGGGTGTGATCGCTTCGCGATTCTCCATAGCACTGATGGTGATTCGAAGCTCTGGTGTGATGTATGCGCCGTATACGAAGGTGAAGTCCGTTGTGAGGCCACTTGTCTGGTTCAAACCCACGCTGTCCCAGCATTCCTTGTTGTATGACAGGAGCAGAGAGCTTCCCACGCAGATGACGCAAGGTACTCCACGTCGTCGATACGCGTCGAAGAGAGGGTCGCGTCTCTTCTGTTGCTGGACGGGAAGGCCTGTCGGCTCCTCATCGTATTCGAAGAACCTAGACATGGTGTGCCTTGCCGAGAGGGACGACAGAAAATAAGACGGCGGGAGATAGCAGAGACGACGACAACGACAGAAGAGAAGAAGCCGAAGACGACGACAGCAGGGACGGCGACGGCGACAACGAAAGTATAGAAGACGCCGATGGTAGCGGAGTGACGAGGCCAGACTTGAGAGAAGAGAGAAGCCAAGCTGAGAGACAGAGTTGGGAGATTTCTCAGCCTAAGGGGTAGGCGAGCGGCGGTACAGAAGGGGCAGTCGCTACTGGTTTCAAAATGTCAGCAAACGTTCATGACGACAGTAGAGATGATAATGGAGAGAAGGAAGGATAGGGTACCCAGTGTCTCAGCCTTGCAGGCGAGGAAGGTGCTTGGAAAGGAAGTAGGTAAGTACCTCGAGGAGTGATGAAGTAGTCGCGAGATGACGCATCCTCCAACAGTAGGTAATAGGCAGAAAGAATCTTTCAGAAAGTGGCAGAAAAGAAAAAGTGCTTTTGCAGGAAATCCCATCGGGCTAGGTTTTAACCCTAAGGCATTCGTTTGCCAGAGAGAAAGTGTGATGGAAATCCCGAGTGTCAATCAAAAGTTGCCGATCAAGTTGCTTTCCTGTAGACGTTGTATTTGGTTTATCGTTTGCTCATGCAATCTTTACTGTCTGAAAGTAACTTAGCTAACATTTCCCTTGTCGTGTACTCCCAAACTTCAAGCAAGGTAATACATGCAGGATCTTTTCATGCAACCCCCTAAAGAACCTCATGGTAATAAAAGAGGTTTGCCGATGCCTTCAATGTTGGAGTACCTTCCATTCGGGACCTGCCCATTCATTACTGAAGAACGTAAGTCCAAAGTTCTTTCCGGCTATGCAAGTCACCTGCAGCGCGGAATACCCGTCGGATGCCCTTGCATGGTGCCATTGTAAGCTTACTTCACCACCCTCGTCAACGCTAGCCTTGCAAGGAGCGAACACCTCCCACGACTAGGTCGTCTGACCTCCCTCCGTGATTGGGTCCGGCTCTGTCTTCCATCATCCCGCCTCTAAGCCTGCATTGGAGGGCTGCTAAGCAGGGTCGCATTCCTTACTCGAGGCTGAATTACATTGCCTATTCCGTCCCAATCTGGGTAGAACATGGCAAAAGGGAAGTTCTTATGACTGTCAGGTGACGATTTCTGATGGATAAGCCACCATTCATGTCAGACGTGACCTCTTTCGGTGACTAGCCCCAGCTTTGGATGGATTCGTGTGAGAATCCTAGAGTTGCCTGAAGCTCTTGCAGCTCTGGGCACATCTATAAGAACGACGCTCAAGTTCATAATGAATGCTATTTTCTCTTGGACATACGATTGGAATGAAAATCTTCCATCTTTTCATCGAAGAATCTGCTCAAAATGACAGCATACAACTCTCCCCGCCCCAAGACGATGAAGGGCGTCATCTGGGAAGGCAAGCCTTACGAGATGGCCGTCAAGCACGACATAACCGTCCCGCGCATCACCGAGCCCGAGGACGCCATCATCCGCATCACCACCTCCGCCATCTGCGGCAGCGACCTGCATACCTACCACGGCTTCTTCGGCAGCCATGAAGTGCCTTTCGCCATGGGTCACGAGGCCATGGGAATCGTCGAGGAAGTCGGCGATGCCGTCGATAGCTTCAAAGTAGGTGACCGCGTCGTCGTCGGGTTTCCTCAGGACGGCTACGTCCAGACCCAGAACCACCTCCAGCTCGAGCTCGTAACCTACGGCTTTGGCCAAGACTTTGGCGGCATCGGAGGTCTGCAGAGTAAGTCCCATCCTCCACTTCGACCCCTTTTCTTCCAAGTGATACTGACACCCACCACAGCCGAGTACGTCCGCGTCCCCCATGCCGACTCCTCCCTCTTCAAAATCCCCAAACGCCTCCCAGACAAGGAATGGCTTTTCATCGGCGACATCTTCCCCACCGCCTGGGAAGGCCTCACCTGGTCCGGCTTTCAGCCCGGCGACACCGTCGCCGTCTTCGGCGCGGGCCCTGTCGGCCTCATGTGCGCCTACTCCGCCATCATCCGCGGCGCCGCCCTCGTCTACGTCGTCGACCACGTCCCGCAGCGCCTCGCCAAAGCCGCCGGCATCGGCGCCGTGCCCATCAACTTCGCCCGCGGCGGCGCCACCGCGTCTGAGCAGATCCTCGCGCTGCAGCCCGGCGGCGTCAACCGCGCTGTCGACTGCTGCGGGCAGATGGCCGCCGTCAACGCCGAGCTGAAGCCGCAGCAAGACTACGTGCTGCGCGAGGCCGTGAAGGTCACGAGCTTCGGCGGGGGTATCGGCGTGCCGGGGGTGTACGCGTCGCTGGAGAAGAGCGCGGGGGCGCCGAATGCGGATGAGATGCGCCCCGAGCTGAAGTTCCCGTTTGCGGATGCGTGGTTCAAGAGTATTACGATCAAGCTCGGTGTCGTGGAGTTGTTGGAGACGGTGCCGGCGCTGGTGAGACTGATTGAGAATGGCAGGGCGAGGCCGGGGTTTGTGGTTACGAGCGAAGTGGACATCGACGACGCGCCGAAGGCGTACGGCCGATTTGATAAGAAGCTCGAGACCAAGGTGCTTCTCCGAGGCCCTGGTAAGGAGGGTAGAGATGATTTTGTCTGGGAGGTTGGGCAGCAGAGCAACGGGGTCGTGGTCAATGGTGCTGACCATAGGTATGTGCTTGCCCCCTTTTCTGTGGTGTTTGGGGACGGATGCTGACTACCGAGCAGAATTTCTGGCAAGACCAAGAGAGTGAGACTCCATTGAGTTTCTGCATACTGGACGAACCCATGTCGGCGCATGTAGGCTTTTCCTTGTCATTCTGGCATTTCAACGAACTGGTTACTCTTTCTAGGTAGCTTTTGGCAGTGTGAACGGGTGGGGGAGTTCACCGGACTTTGATCAACATCACTCGAACGGACTAGAAACGACATGTGATCTCAACTTCTGTTTCTGTATTTTCATAGCCTTCATATGTCTCGTCAATAGATTCCCAACCCCTTAAGAAAATGCAGGCTTCTGGTCGGCGCCGTTGACGCCCGTCAAGTACGACACGCGATCCTTGCAGTAAAACTCGACAGCAGGCTTTCCCTCGAGACTCGCCTTTCCGTCGTCCAGTCCGCCAGCCTAATTTCTAAATTAGCACCGTACATTAATACGTTTTTAATTGAAGGATGTCCCTTACCTTGATGCAGGTGACGTCCGGCATGAGATCGAGCTCGGTGTACAGACTGGAGCCGCAGCCGGAGCAGAAGAAGTGTCTGTTCTTCTTGCCCGAGTCGCCGGTGATGTCGTAATACTTGGGCTCGCCTGTAGATGATGTCAGTATCTTCCGCAGCATCATGACGATGCGGGAGTTTGCGTACCCTGAATGACCTTGAACGCGGTGCGAGGGACAACGGCGTTGGAGGTGAAGGCGGAACCGCTCCACTGGACACAAATGAGCACTCTGAAAATCCCCGCGTCGTGGCGGTGATGAGGACGAAAAATTACCTTCTGGCAATCAACACAGTGGCACAGGGCTGTCACCTGTGGCTCTTCTGCAGACTGCATCAGTCGATCCGTTCGCCCGTAAGAAGCCTCGAGGTCCCGGACTCACCACTACTCTCGTACTTCACCGCCTTACACATGCAGCTTCCCTTAAGAACCATTTTCCTTTTCCTTTTCCTTCTCGCAGGTGTGTTCCGTCAGTTTACTGATCGTCGGTTTCCGATATCAAATGATTTGTCCAAAGAAAATGTGAGGAGAGGAGCAACGTTTGAGGAAGTCCGGTCGCCCATTTATATACACGTTTGAGAGTTTCGGCTAGCGCTGGAGCCGGCAACAAGGAAGCTGATCCCCGTCTTATCATGGGAATTGGCCACTACGCCGTGCCCATTTTCTGCTGCGGGGTTAGGTGATGTAAGTAGTTTGGTAAGTGAGCATGGGCCCTTTTTTGAGGGGTGCGTGTGGTGTGTTTACCCCGCGGTTGGCGAACGAGTGTGTGTTTGGTCTGTTTGATCTGCTTCTCTACGAATCATCATACGGGGCTTACTTGATAAACCGGTGGATGTCAATTGCAGGGCGCGATGGATGCTTCCGCCGCCGAGAAACATAAAATGTGACAATTCCCAGAATTTTATGGGGTTTGCATTTCTAAGCATGTGTCTGAAGGATTTGGATTGATTCCAGAAAACATGTTGTCTAAAAGGCGCGGGTGGCGCCGCTGCGGAAGGATTGATTCCAAAAAGGCTGGTTCTGCGCCCCCGCTATGCGGCGTGTTGACGTCCGCAGAGCGACGGGACTCCACACGCGCGAACCGGGTCGGGGAATAAAATGGGCGGCGCCGCGGTTGCTCGGTTATTCCACGGGAGCGGAGGCCTGAATGACAAGCTTTCTTCAGCTGGCATCGTGAAGGAGAAAATCGACGTGACGGACAGAGAAGGACGAACCGCATTCACGGCAGACTGGGGCAGAGGAGCCGACGGGTAAGGATTGGATTCAGTCTTGCGTCTGATGTCTCAGCGATGCAACTTGCTCGAATCTCCAGCCGCCAAGTCTCAGTGCGTGCACAGGGAAAAAATAGACCAAAAGGAAATCAGGAACGAACAATTGACCGGCAAGAGATTCAAGCCCGGAGGTTCCACAGCGTTGGATAGTATGATTAAAGTGTTGAGCTAGCATTTGGGCTATACTCGGCATATGCACGGCTACCGTTCCACCCGCTGGTTGTCTGGTCCAAATCCTAACCTCCTCATATACCTAGAGTATTCTAAGATGGCTTGCAGGTATGTGTTCCGTATTCACTTGCTGAGTCTGACAAGTCTCGAATCAGCTCTTTGTTCCCTAGGGCAACCGTATTCTTTTGCTGGTTTTCCGTCTAAAGTTATGATTGAAAAAGGTCTGCATGGATTCTTTCTATAATTATTGCAAGTAGTCATTCTGGAGAGCGCCTGGGGAGTGGCTCTCAGTCTCATGTTAACTAACGATAGCTTCGTTGACTTTCAGGTCGATGGCCTCGTCCGCGTGACTCACAAGTGGGAGACGTACTAGAGCTGGCTTCACAAGGTCTTCAGCCACGGGAAAGCTTATTTTGAGCATCTATTTAAGGCGCTGCGGCTGGCGCAAACCTGATGCTCTTGCTCACAAACAAGATCTCACCTAACTCCTGGTTTAGAAATAAGAGAACACGAAAAACCATGGCGGGTAACCAAAGCCACACAATGTTGAGACTCATTCTCAATTCCAGCCTCTCAGCTATAAAGCGCTCCGCAGTCGCCAGCCGCGCTTACCACCGCCCCTTAACCTCTCTGCCCCTTCGCAACCGCTTCTCAACGACCTCTCCCGCTTACTTCTATCCCTGGGTTCCCGGTTCTCATACATACCCCCAGACTGCAGAATGGCACGTTGAGCTATCCAACCAAGATGTCGAGAAGCTCCTCAAGGATTACGATCCTAAGAGGGTGGAAGAGGACTATATGTGCCGTGCTGAAGGACCCGATGAAAACGGGAATATCGTATTTCATGTGTATCGACGTTACACCCGCGGGGAACAGCTTCGTCTGCAGATTGCGACTCAGGACGGTCGGGCGAGAATTACAGAGATTACGTGGGAGACATTCGGACCGAGTGTCCAGGCTGAAGAATGGAGGGCGAAAAGGTTTGCTATAGAGATATGCAGAGAGATTCTGGGTTGCGACATGAAGGGAGCAAAGTAGAGTATCTCAGTTTCTTCGGACAGGATAACGAGAAAACGTGGGCTACCATGCCATCAATGGCAGAAATTAATCCAAACATTTCTAGGCAGGCAGCCGCCAAGAAAATGAAACTGCCTTTTGCCATCAAAAGTAACTGTCTTCCAGTGCTCTTATCATCTGGTTGTTCATGTACAGCCAGTTGCCAAGTTGCGTGCTCTGCTGATCAACCTCCATGCCAAAGTCGCCGGGCATCGCAAATGAGTTACCGGGAATCCACCCATTGCTAGCAGACGGATCACCGAATGCGCCGCCCATCACCGCTTCGGCGTCGCCAAGCTGTGAAAATGGCGTATGTGCCACCCCCTGCGAGCTCGAGTCCGGTGTCGGCATCAAATTCGCCTGGGACAAGGACGGCGGCATCATCAGAGACGCCGCCGTACTTCCCCAGCCACCGATGCTGCTGTCTTCAATCTGTTGTGAATCGTTCGTCTTCAACTTGATGTAACTGCAAGCGACATCATACAGGACCTTGAACAGCCGGACCTCCTTCTTCACGCCTGTCGAGAAGTCATCGGTCAGCAGCTGCTGTAGAGAGCCGATCAGACCACCAAGACGCTCGAGGTCTGCTTCATTGCATGTCTCGATGACATGGCAGAAGAGAACTGTGAATGGGACGAATGGGGATTGCAGGAGAGCCCTGGAGTACTTAGTTGGGGTTTGTTGGTTTGCGCAAAGAATGGGGGTTGATCATACCAGTTGACGTATGTTTCGAGGAAGTCTTCGTCAAGTTTGTGAATAATAGACATGCATTTTTCGTGTTCTTCGAGGGCTTGGCGGGCGCTGGCTATGCACTCCTTACCAAAGACGGTACCCTCGCCCGGCTCGGCAGGAATGGCTCGGTATATCAGGCAGAACAAAGACAGGTGCGTGACCCTTGTGGTGCAAATAAAGGCTTCGAAAAACAAGTCTCCGACCGCGTCCTTCATTGCTTGCATGTAGCGCAGCTAAGATTGTATTAGTTTTCAAGTTGTATACTTCAAAAAACCGATTGAAAAAGCGAAACTTAAATCCGGGGAGACTTCACTCACCTCATCTGGGGATGTTTTGCTCGTAAAGCCCTCGAGGACCGAGGCAAGCCTTCGTGCCCGTGCGGTTCTGACTGCTTGAGGTTGTATCAACGCGGCGGGACTGTAAATCTGATCGTAGACCATGCCTTGAAGCCTCGCCAGTTCTGTCCACTTTTGCAGCTGGCCAAAGATGGCTGTATCCGCCCTTGGATTTGGTGCAAGAGAAGGAACGGTCACATCAGAATCACGAATGGTCGATGATCGGCCCAGTCGGAGGGAGAGCCCCTTCTCATGCATGTAGATCATCCAGAAAAGCTTGAGCTTCTCTCGCTTCGTCTCCGAGTCGTCGTTAGCCATAGCAACTATGCTGTGCATACCTAGTGTCTGGCTCATGTGTGACGCAGTGGCAATGAAGTTCCATGCGGCGGACGGCTTGCAGGAGTCGAGGCAGTACATGGCCTGTTGTGGTCATCAGCATGATTCTCTCAATGAGCATGAGTATTGAGTACATACAGCCAACATCATAGCACACGTAGTGTCCATCGTTGACGGCAGATGGAACGGCAGACTCGAGAGTACGGTTTCGAGGTTTGCGCGGCAAGTAGTTGCTTGCTCTGCGTAGTCCGACTTCTTGTTCGGATCGGTAATCACGTTTTTGCATTCGAGAAATAGCCAGTACAAGCCTCCGTTGACGATGATAAGGTCTGCGTGGGTCACCTCCCCTGGGGAGTAAACCTTGAGGAAGTAGTCGGTGAAGGAAGAGACGGAGTTTGCTTCGTGATTCCAAAAGAACTTGACACGAGGGTGCTCTGTGCGATAATTAATACGCAACGCAAAGTCGAAATGCGATCGGTAGCTTCCATACCTTTGGCCATTCTGAGGCAGGTGAAAGCAGTTTCAACCGGAGGCATGGGCAGGTCTCGGAGTGTGGTGCCCGGCTCAAGCGTTCTGGCATGAGGATAGAGGTACTCGGGCTCTTGCTCCCGCTTTTGATTCCCAATTGTGCGACTGAGGGTATCCAAGACAGAGGCCATCTCTCCTGTCACGTCGGCAGAGGGCTTGCTGCTGACAGCATCGCGGAGGAACTTGTTAGCGAAAGCGGCTTGCGCCGAAAGAGATGATTCTCCCTCATATTCCAATTTTGGTGTCAGGATCTTGCTTGTGTTGCCGCTTGATGGTGATGGGGCGGCTAAGGTTTCTGCTGGAGTACCGCGAGATGCTGGTGTTGCTGGCGAAGAGCGATAGGGAAGGGCTGACGAGGTGGGGGGCCGGGAGCTGCTATCAATGTTGCCCAAAGCATGGCCAAACTCCTCAAGCTTTTTGGCGATATAGTCGATTTTTCGTTCACTTGGTAATTGATCAGATGCATAGCTGGTATACGAACATGCTGCACCACTTACTACACCTCTGAAATGAAGACGCGCTGTCGCCGTTCCTTGGGTTTCTGCCTCTCAGGATAGGTGCAGGGAACGTCAATGCGGATGCAGTACGAGCACGGTTGTCGGCGATTGCATTTCACCAGTTGAGCCGTCAGTTCAGCGAACGGCTTCTGAAGCGACGAGCAGAACACACCTTACGACGACGGCAGCGATCGCACTGGACAAAGCACGTCAGTATCATGTGCGCCAGCTACCAAACACCCAGTGCCAATTTACAGAGATTTTGGACAGCGGAAGCTCATCATCTTCGTCATGGTCCTCGAGAGAATCCATCGGATCATGGGCGCTGCTGCCGGTGCCCGGCTCGGTTTCCATCCTTTCAACAAGACCCAATGCCCTGGAACTGGGAGAATGATTGGACCAACAAGTCAGTGCGGAGGCGAGTGATGTGTCGTCGATTGAGATGAACGCTGGAAAAGGGATGGCGGCGGTGCGGCGGTTGTCATGCAGCGAAGCGAAGCGCAGTGGTGCGGAGCGGAGAGCAATGAAAGCGAGGCCCGCATTCGTAATTCGTAACTCGCGACGTGTTGCCTTTTTTTCTCACAGCTGGCGCGGAGGTGAAGTTGACTTATGCGCAGCGAGAGCGATACGCAACGCGAAACCGAGAAAAATTAAGGTACGGAAGCATGGACTTTCTGGGAATTGTGGACCTTTTTGGTGAACCTGTGGAAGGCATCGGGTTGGCCGCGGGGTCCGACTTTGGCAAACCCCGGGTCTCTTGACGCCGTCGTTATCTTGAGAACGGTTGTTTGGATGACGTTCAAGTCTCATAATCTCCTTGATGACAGTATGCCCATCATTTTCCATTGCGATAGTGGCTGAATACGCGTGTTTTGTGGAATTTGACATGGGGTGCGGAATCGAGGATTCTTGGCAGTCCGCGCTCCGTTGGTGGCAGCTGCTTCGGCCGCGCCTGCTTGGCATGCCGCACCACCGCCCGCCCCAGCTCCAGCGCGGGACGGAAGGAGATCCCGGGCAGCTGGGTCCCGCCTTCCATTCCCATGGATAGGAATTCACCCAGGGCAATTGCCTTACCAGACCAATGGATAGGAGCACAGCTGGAACCTAATCCGGGCCGCAGCGGGGTGTTTTCCCACGACTCCCTCTTTCGACAGGCACCTTCCATGATTAGGTTCGCTCTGAGACGCGAGATTCGTATTTGAGAGGCTGCCGACTACACTCCTTCTTTACGAGCCGTGCATACGGTTCGCACCTCGCCCATTCTTTCCCTTTTATTACGCGGCGACAATCAGCAACAACGTTATACTTTGTCTGCTCCGTCTGAACTTGCCCGCTTTCATCCCTTTTTGATCTGGTTCGCTTTTTCTTCACACTCTCATTAGATAAACCTTAGTGCTCCCCCCTCTCCCACCTGGGCCGAATTGCTTCTTTCTGTGTCGTTACTCGCCCTTCTCCGCGAGACGTACGCCAAGACAAGACATGGAGAAGCAAGACGTTTCCTCGAGTTCAGCGTCCACCGACTCATCGAAGCACCCCGACAACACCGACGAGAAGAAGACGAGTGGCTTTGGAGGGTTTCTGGTGAGCCGAGAAATTGTGATGGCTCACTGGTTATCACTGACATGAGTTGCAGAGAGTCTTCAGATATGGAGAACCAATTGACTATGTTCTCGAGACCATTGGCATTCTCGCCGCGGTTGGGTCTGGTGTGGCCCTAGCTATGATGAACCTGATCATCGGCGAGTTAATGGACATTATGAGTGACGTTTCAACGATCACCGCCAACCCTGACAAGTTTATGGCGGCTGTGAGCAAGAATGCGTAGGCAGACATAATCAACAAACCCGGGAATCAGCCATCTGACTTCCACAGGCTCTATTTCGTCTACATCGGCATCGCCCGCTTCGCCACAACGTACATCTACTCGGCTCTCTTCACCTACGTCGCCTTCAAGTTGACGCGCAACGTTCGACGGACCTACCTCCAAGCTGCCCTCAGCCAGGAAATCAGTTTCTTCGACCACGGCACTGCTGGTTCCATCGCCATGCAAGCAACGACGAACGGAAAACTCATCCAGTCTGGAATTGCTGAGAAACTTGGCCTCTTTTTCTCTTCCGTCTCCACTTTCCTCGCTGCCTTCATCATCGCTTTCGTAAGCCAATGGAAACTGACGCTCATTATTATCTGCATCGTTCCGGCCATTGTTCTTGTCAGCGGTGCTATGGCGGCTATCGACTCTGGCTTTGAAACCAAGATATTGCAGTCCAATGCACAAGCAGGAACCTACGCTGAGAGCGCCCTAGGAAGCATTCGTGCTATCAAAGCCTTCAGCTTGGAGTCTCGCATCATGCAGAAGTACACCTCGTATCTCGACCAATCGCGGGTCATCGGCAACAAGAAGAGTCCCATCTATGGTGTGATGTTCGGTTGGCAGTACTTCGTTGTTTACGCAGGCATGGCTTTGGCCTTTTGGCAGGGTATTGCTATGATTGCGCGCAAAGAGGTGGACGGCATCGGCACAGTTTTCACGTAGGCTCAACTGGAGTTCTTTCAAAGATCGATCTGCTAACCAAAAGCTCATAGGGTCTTGTTCTCCGTTATCATCGCCTCGACTTCCATCAACGGTGTGGCCCCTCACCTGATGGCATTCAGTCGTGCTGCTACCTCCGCTTCGGAACTCTTCACTTTGATTGATAGAAAGTCCAACATCAATCCGTTCGACGAATCCGGACAAGTCCCTAGCCAAGTTTCAGGGCACATTGACATCAAAGGACTCACATTTAGCTATCCCACGCGACCGGACACCCGGGTTCTCGAGGACTATTCTCTGAGCATCCCCGCTGGCAAGGTGACAGCTCTTGTGGTATGTTGACATCCCGAGATTTCAGCGAAACGTTGCTTACAACACCATAGGGATCCAGCGGCTCCGGGAAGAGTACCATCATCGGCCTCCTGGAGCGATGGTACGATCCTGCCTCCGGATCTATCAGCCTCGATGGTATCAACATCCGTGACTTAAGCCTTGGTTGGTTGCGCACGACGATGAGACTGGTTCAGCAGGTATGTGACATGCTCTCAAACCAAGTCCGAGGTATGATTGGCATACTGACCTCAAATAGGAGCCTGTTCTCTTCAACGGTACCGTCTTCGAGAACATTGTCAACGGCCTGGTCGGAACCCCTTTGGAGAATGCCTCACGAGAGGATCAGCTTCAGCGCGTCAAGGAAGCGGCCAAGGTCGCGTTTGCTGACGAATTCATCAGCAACCTCGCCGAAGGATACGATACCCGAATTGGCGAGAGGGGTGGGCTGCTATCTGGTGGCCAAAAGCAACGTATCGCCATCGCACGAAGTGTTATCTCCGAGCCCAAAATACTGCTACTTGACGAAGCAACAAGCGCACTGGACCCTCATGCTGAAGGCATTGTGCAACAAGCTCTGGACAGCGCTTCCAAGAACCGGACTACCGTTGTTATTGCCCACAAACTTGCAACCATCCGAAACGCAGACAACATTGTGGTGATGAACAAGGGCAAGATCGTGGAACAAGGAAAGCATGATGAGCTAGTTGCACTGGGCGGAAACTACGCCAAGCTGGTGAAAGCGCAAGATCTCTCTGTGAAGGAGAAGGGGAGCACCGACGAGAGTTCCGAGGACGACTCGACTGAGGCAGCTGAGCCCGTTCAATCTCTTGCCAAGTATGACACCGAGGCTGCGCAACGACTCGTCTCGTTCAAAGACAAGGAAGACTTCAAGCTTTACAAGCAGACCAATCTTGTGCACACTATCATCAAGCTCATCCGCTCTACATCTGAGATCAAGATGTGGTACTGCAGTGCCTTCGTCGTCTGTGTTCTCGGAGGTAAGTCTAGTGGCCAGCCCACGATAGACACTACGCGCTAACCCACTTCCAGCTGCTGTCTACCCCGGACAGACTCTTCTTCTGTCTCAGGTCATGGACGTGTTTACCTCCCCCGACATGGTCAAGCGCGGCAACTTTATCGCTCTGATGTACTTCGTCATGTCCATCGGTACTCTAACTGTCTACTACATCATGGGCTGGACAACGAACGTAATTGCTCAGGTACACTCCCTGACTTTATTGGCGTAAACTTTCACTAACCTCTTACAGACTCTCAGCCAAAAGGTTCGCAAGGGTCTTCTTAACGGAATGCTAAGACAAGACCTTCGTTTCTTCGATCGAGCTGAGAACACAGTTGGCGCCCTCAACAGCCGGATCGATTCCATGGCACAAGCGATTTTAGAACTGATGGGATTCAACGTCGCTCTCGCCTTCCTGTCTTTTGTCAATGTCGTCGCTAGCAGTATCCTTGCGATCGCCGTGTCTTGGAAGCTTGGTCTTGTCGGTGTTTTCGCAGGCATGCCACCTCTTCTTGGAGCAGGCTTCGCCCGTATCCGTATCGAAACGAAGCTCGACGCCGAAGTCGACGCGAAGTTCTCAACAAGTGCCTCTTTGGCATCCGAGACCGTCAACGCAATTCGCACTGTCTCCTCTCTTGCTATCGAGAAGAGCGTGATTCAACGATATACGAATGAGCTCGACAACGCCATCTCAAGCTCGACACTTCCGCTTTTCAACATGATGATCTGGTTCGCCCTTACTCAATCCATCGAGTTTTTTATTCTTGCCCTAGGATTCTGGTGGGGATCACGTCTTGTCTCAGACGGCGAGATCAATTTCTCCCAATTCATTATCTCCTTCATGGGTGTTTTCTTCTCCGGTCAGGCTGCGGGCATGATCTTCAGTTTCTCCAGCAGTAAGTAGATGTCACTGATGCTATGGGCCATCGACTCTAACCACAGTGTCTTCCCAGGTTTCACCAAGGCAAATTCCGCTGCCAACTATTACTTCTGGCTGATGGGTCTCGAGCCGACGATTCAAGACACCCCAGAAAACAGTGATAAGGGCCCTCCTGATGGTTGCAACTCCTATGGCTTCGACAATGTCCAGTTTTCGTACCCCTTGGCCCCAGACACCAGGGTACTCAAGGGTGTTACTTTGAAAGTGAGCTACTCTCATTCGGTATTGGTGAACAAGAGGACTGACATTTGGCTCCCAACAGATCGATCGCGGCCAGTTTGTCGCTTTTGTCGGCGCTTCAGGTTGCGGCAAGAGCACAATGATCTCCCTTCTCCAACGTTTTTACGATCCTACAAGCGGCACAATCACCATTGATGACTCTGCACCCCTCACAGCGATCAGTCCTCGCCTTTATCGTAACAAGCTAGCTCTTGTTCAACAAGAGCCCACCCTCTTCCCAGGCAGCATCCGCGAGAATATTGCGGCAGGAATCGACCTCCCAACAGAAGCTTCCGATGCCTACGACGAGAAGGCGGTTCTGGTGGATGATAGCGTGATTGAAGCAGCATGCCGCGCAGCCAACGCGTGGGACTTTGTCAGCTCTCTTCCCGAAGGCCTCAACACCCCCTGTGGACAGGGTGGAAACCAACTTTCCGGTGGTCAGAGACAACGCATCGCCATCGCTAGGGCTTTGGTTCGCGACCCTAGTGTCATCCTATTGGACGAGGCCACCAGTGCACTTGACACCGAATCGGAGAAGGTCGTCCAGAAAGCCCTGATGGAAGCCGCAGCCACGGGCGACCGCATCACCATCGCCGTGGCGCACCGCCTCTCCACGATCCGCGACGCAGACAGGATCTGCGTCTTCTACGGCGGCCGAATCGTCGAAACGGGAACGCACAATGAGCTTATCGAGCAAGGCGGGATGTACAAGAAGATGTGCGAGGCGCAGAGTCTGGATAGAGCTGCGTAGGGCTTAGACTTTTCTTGATGGACGCAGGTCCGAATTTGGATGTGTCTTTCGTCATTGTCAGCGTTGCATTTGCATGGCATGGCGGATACCTAATGTGTACTTTCAATTCTTTTAAGACATTTAGACTTTTAGAATGAGAAGAAACGGAATCTTCTTTGGGTTGCCCAATTGGGAAAGTAGATGTTGCAGTGTACTTTTCGCCGCGAAGGATGTGGTGTGGGGATGCCAAGCCTTGCCTTCGACGAACCCTGGTCTTTTGTCCTGGGGATCTCCGTCTGCCGATGTGACGGGCGCGACGTTAAAGTCCGGCGGCATGTTTTCTTCATCGGGAGGGAGTACACCGCTGAGGAAGTTTCGAGGTTTAGTATGACGGACTCTTGGCCGTTTTTCGCTCCATTTACGGGGGGCCCAACGGCGCAATCAGCAAGCCACTTACCTTGATCGGTGCTGATCAGGTCCTGACGTTCTGAGACCGGGATTTTGGATCTGCCGAGGGAACGAATTGACGTCAGCTGAGCCACAGTCATGATGCCGCCAGGGCAGACACACATTATGGAGTTCAGGCCTTCAATAGCTTCATGAGGTGATTTCAGGAAAAGCATATAAGGGAACGAGGAACGAAAGAGATATTCGCATTCGAACTCAAGCTATCACAAAGCATCTCTGAAGCACATCCCGTGGAAATCGCAGCAAAAGCGCCGAAGCGTATGTCACCAACTATTCAGACCTTTCTGTTCTGACTGACGCCTCATCACAGATATCTCCACGACCACAACTGGGCAACAACACATATCAAAGCTTTCCAACTGTCCCTTTCAAAAGGTCAAAACAATAAATACAAGACAAAATATGGGTTCCTGCTCCAGCAAGTCCGGCGATCCCTACCAGTGGGGCTACATCGACGACGGTAAGGGCTGGACGGCGCGGCCGCGGTCCGAGTACATGAAGACGCCGGCGTATAACAAACACCTGCGGAGGCAGATGCGGGAGGAGTCGTATGCCAGGGGAGGCAATGGGCATATTTCCATGGCGGAGCAGTCGAGGAAGCAGTGGTGACGAGGGAGAGCAGCCGTGAGGGGAGAGCAGCCGTGAGGGGAGATCAGCCGTGAGGGGAGATCAGCCGTGAGGGGAGATCAGCAAGTCGTCATTGGAGAAGAGGAGATTTTGAGGGCACATATCTGATGGGTGGGTCTATAATAGAATGCAATTTCTGGAGTTCATCTAAAGACCGATATTGGTTTTATCTGATAGAAACCTGAAGTCAAGGGTTTGAATTGGAATATGCCGTTCTGCTTTACCAAGAGTTCCTCGCCATCCTCAACCAGTACACGCCAGGCAGCCTTACTTTCTAGCCTCGTACTCCTTCAGCAAGGCCTCGAGAAGTTCAACCTGGCCCTTGCGAACAGCAAGCGACCCAATCGTCTCCCTAGCCACCGAGCGATCACACTCCGCCGGCTTCCTCGTCCCGTCCTCCGACCTGATGCCGAAAGACATACCGGGCGTCGGCACAAAGCAGTTATCCTGGCTTCTCGCCGCACGCAGCTGGCAAATCTCATTCTTGCGACACGATTCATCGCACGCTGGCACGTTCCACCCACGCGTCCTGCGCGCCCAGTACGCCTCAAACGCAGCCGGGTCGTTCTCCAACGCGACGGTGACGTTATGCCAGAACGCGGGCGTGAGCTCCGCGTCCGCGGCGACGGGGATGTCGAGGAGGGCGCCGAAGGTCTCCTTGGCGGCGTAGGAGAGTTTCCAGACGGGGCCGGATGTTTGGAAGGTCGGGTCGGTCATGTCGGCGACATAAGTCTCGATGTCGAGGATGCCGAAGGTGGTGGGGTCGATGGTGTAGAGGCGGAAGGCGGGCATGCCGGATAGGGGGGTCATGGAGGGGGCGATGTAGGATGTTGCGACGGCGTTGGAGGCGGTGCGGTGGGTGTAGTTGGAGTAGCTGATTTGGAAGTGGTCGAGGTGGGTGTGTCCTGGGTTATTGTCAGTTTCAGTATCGTTTGGGTGAGAAGGGGGATAATTACCGAAGAAGAGACCGGCGATGGTTGACTTGTACCGGTTGACAATCTGATCGAAGTAGTTCGATCCATCGTGGAGCGCATCAGAAGTGCCCATGGGCATATGCCCAACCAGAAACACGCGCTCGCTAGCCTTCTCCGCTGCATCGAGCTCCCCGACGAGCCATTTCAGGTGGTCACTCGGATCCCTCTGCACATCCTTATACAGCCAAAAGTTAAGCGTGTACCAAAAGTTCGTCGACACCGAAATCACCCTCAACCCGTCCCTGGGCGTCTTGACCGAGTACGCGCCAACCGACTTCGCCTCCGCAGGCGACCCAATCCACCTGCTCCACGCCTCGGAGACGACATCGTACAGCCACTGCGCGCCGGCGCCGAGGTGCGTCGGCGGGATGGCGTTGGCGGGGGACATCTCGTGGTTGCCGACGGTGCCGTAGATCTGCAGCCCCGCGTCGGCCATGTGCTGGTACGCCATGCTGATCTCGGCGGAGTTTTGGGCGACGGTGGTGTTCCAGATGGCGTGGTCGACGATGTCGCCGGTGAAGAGGGCGAAGTCGGGGGAGAGGGCGTTGATAGCGGCGTACATGCTCTGTTCGAGGCTGAGGGGGGCGCCGCAGTTGTGGTCGCCGAAAGGGCCGGCGGGGAAGTCGTTGTTGCCGGGCTCGTCGGCGGGGGTGTACGGTCTGGACGTATTCGATCAGAATTGTCTCCAAGGAAAATATGGGGAGAGTCGTAGGGGATTACCTGCAGCACATCGGCTTGGAGCAGTTGGCGTTGGAGCCGGTGACGTAGAGAGGGTCGATGTGGATGTCCGAGAAGTGAGCGATCTTGAAAGGGGCGGGCTTTGTTCCGTTTGAGGAGACGTTTGTCGGGGGAGGAGAGGTGATAGTCTTGGGGGGCACGGGGACGGTGTACGGCTCGACCTCAGGGTAGTCGCAGAGGCCGAGGAGGGTTGTGCAGAAGACCTGAGCTGTCTTGCTTCCCAGGGTGAGGTCGCGGAGACTAGCAGCAACCACGGGGCCTTCCAGAGCTAAAGTTCCATTACAGACGTCTTCATCTTCGGACTTATTACACACTTGTCAGTCTGAACAGGTGTGGATCTTGAGGGGCACTTACCGAAGCGGCATTGCAAAGCTTCTGCAGGGCGCCGACGAAAGCATCGTCACCGAAGTTTGCGAGCGTCTTCAAGATGAGAAGAATTCCCTAAAGAGACATGAGAACACCTTCGTGGTGGTTTGAAGAAGAAAGCTTTGTGCTTTGACTTACTTGGCATCCCAGGCAGTTGTTGTTTCCTGTGAGACTGTCCCAAATGCCTTCGACTGACTGCGGAATGTCCACATCAGGGATGGCTGCCTGCCGGGCGACTGCGATGCTGCTGGATGACTCTGTTCCGACGTAGCCAGCAAGGGCCCAGGTGCACAGTGCTTGTCCCGCGATCGAAAAGATTGCAGTGGCTTTTTTCATCTCGGCGGCTTATGGAGGTTTGAAAAAAGCGTGGAGTAGTTGCGCGTTACAGAGAACAGAAACGAGTGTGGTGAGCGAGTGTGGTGAGCGAGTGATGTAGAGCAGTGAGTGAAGACTTCTAACCCGAGGATCATGATGGAAATCGGCTCCATGTTATAGGACAGCGGAAACTGTCAATTAGTTCATCTATCGCGATCGCATGTCGGTTGGCCCGATTCACTGCCTCAGGCGGGCCGCAGTGGGTAGCAACAGTCTGCCCGACACCGTTCCTCCTGGCACCCGAATATGTGCAAGCTGGAGATCATATTAAGCGAGTGCGAGGCCAGAAGACACCATAGCCATCGGCGGGGCCGGAGGCAGCTTGATACTCCGACTGACGAGGTCCGTATGGCCTCTCACGTTGAAGTGCCGATGCTATCTTGGAGACTTGCGATGCATTGAGATTTGATGCATTGAGGCGATCAGCAAGGCTCATTGATTTCAATTTCGTGTCGTGAAATGAAGCTTCGGCGCTCGGAGTTGGCCTCGCAGTTCACCGTTGGTCACCACTTCGAGTCGCAGGAGGTATTCATTGCGCCACAGAACCCCTGAAATGCATACCTCTTTTCTCAATAATACGCAGTTGATGGAATCCTCCCTTAGGTATACCTCCTTGTGACCGTGATAATATTGTAGTGTGTCACTCGAGCCCCAGCTTCGAGGGACAAGCTGAACTCAATTGACAACAACCAAGGTTGAGCCAAAGAGGCTTTGGCACTTAGTATTCCTCTAAGAAATAAACCATACGTAATGTGAAGTGAGAGAATACTGCCGTTGAATGATTTCGGTCCTCGGAAAGGTAGGTTGCTTGATTCTGTCAATGCTGCTTCCGAATTACGGGACCCACCTCTCGGTCCTCGGGCCTTGGCGAGACGGATCATTGCGGTATGGCCGGGGTCCGCAGGCTCTCAGGTGCCATGTAGAACTTCATTCTGTGCCGAGGGCCGTTTATTCTACATCACAAAAGTTCGAGTGGGGACCTCCGTCCAATGTAGAAATCTTTCGCCGGGAGAGGTCATCCATTCAAAAGTTAAACCCCTAGCGCGCGGTACCTTATTTAATCAGTATTACTTGGGCCGATGACAAATCCATCCAAATGGCATGCACTTTCAGTTCTCAATAGCGGATTGACATCATCTGAGTAATACCTAGTTCAACGGTCTCCAGATCTAGCCAAATTAGGGAAACCTAATCTCCGTCGAGTTTGGTGCAAAGTGCAGCTTTCATTCAGGGTTCTATCCTGTGTCAGATTAGTCTACGCTAATGCCGTACGATACCGAGAATCATAGTCGTAAATGGTGGTGTTCAGAGTATGAGATGTAATCAAGCATTTGTTGTCTGTTGTTACAAATCACGCTAATGGCCAGGCTAGCTGTCAGTAACCTTAGTAGTGCCTTGGCAGAGTATTTAGACCTGAGGACTTACATCTTAGAACTGAATTGTTACTATGGCTTCTGGTCATTGCATCTCTTTGACATTACAGCGCAAAACAATTGCCCTACGAAACTGTACTGCTATACGCTATGAAGCTTTACAACACATTACAAGCATGGCTGAGCTGCCTTGCTGTGGCTCTAGCTGCTTGCAACGACACTGAAAACCCACGCGTTGACCTGGGCTACGCGACATACGAGGGCACCGCGCTGTCCAACGGCGTCAACCAATTTCTCGGAATGAGATTTGCCGCCCCTCCTGTGGGACAGAACCGATTCAAGCCTGCACAAGAGGTCATTCAGGAACATGGCATTGTATCAGCGAAATCGGTAAGAACTGCACAATACCCTGGCGAATGCTTGGACTGACACCAACCAGCATGGATCACTTTGCCTGCCAGTCGATGGCCTCGCGTTCACCCCGCCACCTGGACAGAATATATCGGAAGATTGTCTTTTCATCGATGTCTACCACCCGGCGCATGTCAATGGCACACCGGCACAAAGCCTTCCGGTCATGGTCTGGATTTCTGGCGGAGGATTCGTGCAGCTGCTGAATGAGAACTACAACGGCACAGGGCTGGTTGAAGCTAGTAACAATGGTGTTATCATTGTCAGCTTCAACTATCGCGTCGGCCCTTACGGATTCCTTGCAAGCGAAGAGCTTCAAAGGGAAGGAAGTCTCAACATTGGCCTCCACGACCAGCGCGCCGCTATGAAATGGGTCGAGCAGCACATCGGAAAGTTTGGCGGCGACCCTAACAACGTCACTCTCTTTGCAACATCTGCTGGATCAGGGAGCGTGCTTCTGCACACTCTCGCCTACGGTGGCCATCCTCCTGAAAACGACAACGTCAAATGGCGCGCTGGAATTGCACCAGCTGTATGGCTTCCCTCTGTCCACAAAGTCGAAGAAATCCAGTACCAGTACGGCCATCTCCTTAATGCCACCAACTGCAACGATCTTGCGTGCTTGAGGTCGCTCGACTCAGACGCGATTCAACGGGCGAACCGCGGCTTCCCGTTTCCCGGGCAGGCGAGCATTCCTCTGTTCCCTTACGGCCCAGTCATCGACGGGCACCTACTCACAGGCGCACCGTCTCAGATGCTTCGCAATGGCAGTTTCGCCAAACACAGGCCGCTGATCCTGGGCTCATCCAGCACCGAGGGAACTATCTTCGCAACCCAAGCCAATAACACGCAAGACGTCAATGACTTCCTCAAGACACAGTTTCCCGATCTAACAGAGGACGATCTGGCACAAGCCAATGCTCAGTATTCCTCAGTGCCAAGCACTTTCCCTGGTGTCAACGTGACCAAGTCGTCCAAATTCTACCAGTTGTCCCAGATGTTTGGCGACATGGCTTTCAGCTGCGTTGCATCAGGGTTTGCCGCTGGACTGAGCCGAGCAGGAGTAGATGTCTTCCTCCTACGCGATCACGTTCTAGACCCAGTCGAAGTTGCAGCGGGGTTCATTGTTCCGCATACCTGGGAGTTGCAAGCTGTTTGGGGACCAGAATACGCACCCCAGTCGGTTGCGGTGCCGGGCGCAAATAGCTACGATGTCGGTGGCGTCAATCACGGGATGGTCAGAGTTATCCAGGCTTACTGGCTTAGCTTCGCCAGGACTGGTGGCGATCCGAATGCCGCAAAAGCCGCAGGCGCACCTTTCTGGGAGCCATACAGGCATGGAGAAAGGCTCAAACTGCAGACGAGCTCGACGGCGATGGAATTGTTGCATGAAAAGGAGTTAGGTCGCTGCGCATTGTGGAGCAAGCTTAGTGCGAAGACACACATTTGAGGGCGTTTGGTGTGATTGAAGCTAGACCCTGACAGTGCGCATTTGTTTAAAGATTTTCACTAGACGATTCAAAGTTACCTGTGTATAATCTACTGCAATGCAGATCTCCTTCGAATTAGAGCACTCATGGACTTAATTCCCTACTGAAGGTATCTCTAACATTTCTCGATCCGAAGTCCTTCGGATCGGAGTTTCAAGAGCTTGGGTTTAATAATTGAGTTCGGGCGTTTTCTCCTACTCAATGATATACTTGGTGTTCGTTGCTCATCCTAATCAACCCTCGAAGAAATGCTACGTAGAGACATAGTCCCTAGTGATAGAGGCCGGAAGTCTCCCTCGGCAACCGCTCAAAATATGCATACGTTGAGGTGCATCAGAAACGAGAGGCAATGTCGTAAAAGCACATGACCAAAGATTTGTGTGGTTGTATTTGCTATGTCCATGACATGGGAATTATGCTGATGGAATGACAAGCGTGAGAAACCTTCGTGGTCTCTACTCGGTTTCAGAACAAGCTGGTGAGTGTTTCCCGATAGCTTTCCCCAGACCTCACAGCTTAGCAATAGCGTCCTCCATTATTTGCAAGCCGGATCGTCCTTGCAAGTGAGCTATCAACTAGTCAGACTTTTCTCTTCACCTTATCTAAGCCCAGAGGGTGAACTTACGTAGCAGCAAAGGGCATAATCCCGACCTTCCAAAGCTGGGGGAGGGGCCGCAGCGACTTGGGCAACGGCGACAAGGAGAAGGCTGACGGTGGCGAGGAATTGCATTTTGAAATAGAGGATAAGTGAATTGTCGTGACTAGAGTAATCGGGTCAAATTGTTACGAAGGATGAAAGGAGGATCGAGCATCGTGGGGTGAAGATGGCTTTTATGCTTCCTCCTAGATCAACCGTGTAGGGAACAGGGAATCGTAAGAGTCGGGTTGCAAGTCAAAAATTCCCCAAGGACTTGACACCACTTGATCTCAAGTCATGGCCAGGCAATCGTTGCCGAGGCTTGTTTCCATAATCTTATCAGATCTTTTCCCGTCGTGGCAACTGACGGCTAAAAAAGCGTTCCCGCCTTGGCTGTACCCATTCGGGACCCCGATTTAGAGAGAACTAGGGGCGTTCATTAGGCAGCCGATGGGATAAGTTGCCACCAAGCAGGGAGATCCTTCAAGCATAAACATGTCTGTGGCCAGAACATATTCTCGTAATCTTATCAGATCCGTTCCTATCCAGCCATTGGCTGCTGGAAGGGCGGTCGGCCCTGGCTGTACCCATCCTTCATACTACAATTTAGCGAAAATATGGTGATGTTGTGTGCTAGAGTTATTGAGCATCCGGTGGGATGAACTGGGACTAAGCTGGTGGCTGCGAAATGCTCACAGTGAGTGATTCGTCGTCTAATTGTGGGGCCTGGAGCAGGTATTTTTGTCTTCTCTGATGGTCTCCTCTGTTGATGAGGCCAAATGGCAGCAGGTTTGTTGATACCTTGAAGCTTGTTAGTAAGAATTTTCTCTTTCTAGAACACTAAACAACTGGGCAACAAAACCAAAGATGACTCCTGTACTTATCCGTTGATCAATACTTACAGCGTTTCGCCAGTAAGGGCACTCTGGTAACTTGTTATACTCGTAGAGTAGAAGGAAAATTAGACCACTCGCATGAGGAGCTGCATCGTCTATTTCAAAAGTTTGATGGCATTTCTTGAAGGAAATATCCTGCGGCATTGCTGATTCTTCACGAGTGAGGCGGTTGGAAGCTTGCGATGCGCCTCAAGCAGGCCCGGAAAAAGGTCCGGTGTAACACAGGAACAAGTGGCGTTCGGCTCCGATGCGATCGGCCCCGTTACGTGGAGCCGGCGCCGTTGCTGTTCCGCCGGTATGCGCGGCCAGCGATTAGACTTTGTGCGAGGGTGTTCATGCCGGCAGAAACGATATCCATCTCATAAAGTGCTGCATGACGCCAGTAGAGTATGCGGGGCACAGCGAATGAAATATTGTTTCTGTTGATCGACAATTTTTCGCAGCGAATTGCAAAATTCGGTGAGACCAGACTTGGAGTTCCGGGTACTCAATATGCTGGCGTCATGTGGCACCTGATTGGCTAATTACTGCTTTTGTTGACGAGTAGGGCGTGGGTTAAAGTGCCTATATAGTGTTTCCCAAAGTGTGCTCACGAATTGGAACTTGTCTTAGTCTTTTCACGGGCGGGCTGCGCCGTAACCACAAACTCAGAGAAACGCGAGGTACGGACATGCGGCATCTGGCGGTGTTAGGCCATGGTAGATTGGGGTTGAGATTTCCCCGGATTTTCTCGTAATTCGCCTGACTAAGTACAAGGATTATCCTGTCCGCGGAACTGGCCGAGGAATTCCGAACCCATGTCCCGTCGGAATGATACCAGACAATTAAGTTCCGAGCTTGCATCTCGTTCCGTCGAGGGTAATCCCTAGAAGAGGGGATTCTTTGCTTGCTAAAAGTGACATCTCACATTGGGCAAGGACAGCCCCTCATTCGCAACACTGACTGGCTTTCCCCTTCGCGGCCTAGCTTATTTATTTGGCTTAGTGCTCCTCCTACAGGAATCAGTACTGCCTCTCTTCGGGTAATAGAACTCCTCGATTCCAACGGCGCTGTTCATTTTCCACAACATGGTTGTCATAACGTTGAAGGCCGGAAATGGTCTGGCCACTTCAGGTACGTCATCACTTCAATCGTCACAGTATTGAAAAACTGGGTTTACATTAAGATTGTAATCAGTCGAGAGCGGACTGTTTATCAATAACCAGTTCGTCGAAGCCACGGCGGGCGAAACATTGGACATCGAGAACCCCTTCAACTTGGAGAAGCTAGCAACACTGTCCGCTGCTCAGGAGGCAGATGTAGACTTGGCTGTGAACGCTGCCCAAGCCGCCTTCTATGGAGGATGGAAAACGACCCTTCCACCAGTGCGCGCAAAGCTTCTACACCGGCTGGCAGACCTGATTGAGCAGCACGCGGACGAGCTGGCCCTTCTTGAAGCCCTGGATGCCGGAATCCTTTTCAACGACTCGAAAGTCTTGCACGTGCCCAATGCTGTGTCTACTCTTCGTTATTTTGCTGGTTGGACTGACAAGATCGATGGAAAGCTTTTGCAAATACCTGAGGGCACCGCTTACACTCTTCGAGAGCCCATTGGGGTGTGCGCAGCCATTGTGCCATGGAATTGTCCTCTGTAAGTCCTGGGTATTCAGTCTGATATTTTGAAGCAAGCTGAAGCGGATTCTCTGCCACCCAGCGCAGCACCCTATTCAATCCCATTCAATCAATTCAACTAATCAGCTAATCAAAAGAGGGTTTTTTTTGCAGTTAATTAGCTAAAACGACGATACCCTCGTTTTAGATGTTTTAATCAATCTGAAGTTAGCTAGAAAAAAGAAAATCTAGTTTCTAGACTAATTAAAATTTTTAAAAGATTTTTTTAAAAAAATAAAAATATATTACTAACTATACTTAAAGAAATTCACTATTAGTAATATAAAGACCTATAGTAGGATTTAAACTTATAACTTTATACTTTATTAAATAAAGTTAGGAATTATACTACTTAACTATATAAGTATTAATAGATATTAATAAAGTAATTTTTATCCTATAAGTACCTTATAATGCTTATTTTTTTTTTTGATATATACTACTATAGGGCTAAAATATGCTTTTAGCTATTAGGCCTAATTAATACGTTTTTAGCCCCCTTACTAAGGCTTGAAAAAAGCTTATTTTTAACCTCTTTACTAGCCTTTAAAAATAACCTTTTTTTAATATTACTAGTAATACTATTACTACTACTACTATTATACCTACCTCTACGCTTTAAAGCTTTACTTATATATACCTCTTAATATCTTTTTTAACTTCTTGCTTATTATTATAATACTTATACTAGCTTATAATTAACGCTTTAATTACTTTATTAGCTGCAACTTATTAATTTCTTATAGGATTACTACTTAGATCTACACCTTATTAACTACTAGTAATATATTAACTATTAACCTTGCTATTTATAGTAATCTTAAAGCTTTACTTTATGCTATATAGAAAGGTTACTACTTTATTAATATTAAGTATATCTTAAAGAAAGGTAGCTAAAGCTATACTTCTTAGATTAAGAATAAAGGCTTCTTTATTTATAAGATCTTTTAAAGTAGTACTTAAAGTATATTACTTTTTTGCTCTATTTTTAACTATATTAATAATATATTTAAGTGATATTTATTAAGTTTGCTAATACTATGATAAAACTAGGTATCTTAATATGCTTTAGAAGGCTTCTACTATATCTAGCGCTAAGGTATACCTTAAGATTATCTACTATATCTTCTAAGATTAATCTTATGCTAAGAGTATATCTAGTAATAATTTTAATATTAATAAGCCCCTCCTTAAGTATTAACGCTTTATTTTTATTACTATATCTTAGGGTAAAGTCTTATAGATTAAAAAGCTAACCTTTAGGTTTATTATTAATACTAATAACCCCTTCTTAATATTTAGTAATTAATATATATAGTATATACTTAGCTTCTTTAATTATAATGTTTTTAATTAAGTATATTAGTTAAAGTTAAATTAGAAGGATCTATTTAACTAACTTTACGTCTCTAAGAAGGTATAGATTTAAGAAGAGATATAGAAGGTACTTATTAGGATTTATATATTATTTAATTTATAGACTTTACCTAATTAATTTATAATTATTATTATTTTTAGCTACTTTATTAATAAGGCTAGTAAGTAGATATAATACTTCTTAGCTTTTTACTACTAGCTTAACGCCTACTTTAGTGAGAATATTGCTATTACTATTTATATTATTCTTAGTAACTAGGGCTTACTTAATAAAGTTAGTATAGCTATCTCTAATAACGCTATAAATAATAACTTTTACTTTAAAGCTCTCTTTCTTTCTCTTTTACTTATATATATAGAAATTAATGCTAAATAATACTAAATTTAATACTATAGCTATATCCTTAATTTTATTAGTTATACTATTATTTATAGTATTAATAATAAGGTATTTAAGGAGGAGTCTAACTTCTTATTTAGTCTTAATAGAACCTAAGAAGACTTAACCTACTAGAAGTAGAAAAGCCTTATTAGTAAGCTTTAGAATATTATTAAGTATATTAGATTATTACTATAATAATCTAAAAACTTCTTATTTATTAGTAATAAAGCTAATAATAATAATAAGACCTTTATCCTATAAGAGAAGTTATTATAAGAGCTAAACTTAATATTAAATAATACTATTTAATAGAACTTAATATATATAATAATTAAGTATATTTTACTTAAATATAATTAGATTAATAGTTATATATTTTATATTTAAGGCTTTAAGTATACTATAGATTATATCTCTAGTGAGGATACTTTTACTAATAAGGACTAATAGATCTTTATAGAGTTAAATAATATGCTTAAGCTGCTTTATAAATAGACTAAGAGATATAAAGGCTAGGGTAAAGGTAATAGGTATAGTTAACTCTAGGAGGTTCTAGTAGGTATAGAGTACCTCTTAGATTAACTTAAGGACTAGTATAAGCTTTATAATACCTCTACTAATAAAGAAATTAACTTTATAGCTACTTAACTTACCTAAAGTTAGTTATAATAACTATCTTAACTTATAAGGGCATTATAATACTCTTTAAGAGCCTTAATAGCAGCTTTATAAGCCTTATTAATTAATAGTATCCTAACTTATATTTAGTCTAATTATATACCCTCATAATACTCCTAGCATAGCATTTTTAACTTTTATAGCTACTTATGCTTATTAATTATTAATAGCTAGTAAGTACTTAATAAATACTATATTAAGCTTATAAAGTTTCCCTTCTATACTACTATAGTGATTTTATATCTTAGCTAAAGCTTATAATAGCTTAAAAAATACTAGAATATACTAGAGACTTATAGATAGCTTTATAATACCTAAGAAGGACTTTAAGAGTACTAGGAATAATAATATACTAAGGGATCTAACCTTATTGATTATTAACCTTATTTAAAGCCTTAGTAAGCTGCTTTTTTATTACTTACTATTACCTTAAGGGCTAAGGACTCTAAATATTATTAATAGTTAAATAGTAAGGTTTATAATACTATTATTAATAAAACTAATAAACTAGAGCAATACTTTAGCCTCTTAATTACTAAGCTTATTAATAACTTTATTTAGTAGTAGATTTTATATTAATAGACCTTTTTAATACTTAATAAACTTATCCTTAACGTCTTTGCTATCTTAGTAATAGTAATAGACTATAAGAAGGTATTTAGCTTTACTAAGTTAGTTCTAATATTATAGAAGCTATTAATAAAGCTTTTATAGCTTAAGAAGACCTAATACCTCTAGAACTAGATTTAAGGTAGTAGTATTACTATTAGTAGCTACTACTTTAAGCAGAGGGGTTAATAGAAGGCTATATAACCTTAGATTATTATATAATATAAGTTTAAACCTTCTAAGAATATCATAAGAGCTTTACTAACTTCCTATTTAGGTAATTCAAATTAAATTAAATTAAATTAGTTAAAACAATTAAAAGTATCGCGAAAAGTCATTCAATCAGCCAATCTTGAGCCTCAGTTTTGACTTGATTGATTGGTATGCTGCGCTGCTGCCACCTAGCATGATTACTTCATGGAAGCTGGGGCCCGCCATAGCCGCGGGTAATACTCTCATCATTAAGACCCCTGAGGCCGCGCCGCTATGGGGACAGAAGCTTGCTAGCCTGGTCAAGGAGGCAGGCTTCCCCGCTGGCGTCATCAACATTCTGTGCGGCGAGGGTGCCATTGCAGGAGCAGCGCTATCGGCACACCAAAAGGTGAAGAAAGTATCCTTCACTGGAAGTACAGCCGTCGGCCGACACGTCCTCCTATCCGCTGCCAAGTCCAACCTCAAGAAAGTCACACTCGAGCTTGGTGGCAAGGGCCCGTCCATTATTTTCTCCGACGCGGACTGGGACAATGCTCTCTTCTGGACATCATTAGGCAGCACAACCAACAATGGACAGATCTGCGCCTCTGGATCCCGAATCTATGTGCAAGATACCATTTACGACAAGTTTCTACAAGCATTCACTGAACGAATCAGCAAGGCCGTACACGGCGATCCTGTTCTGCAGGAGACAACCAAAGGTCCAGTCATCAACTCATCCCAGCAAAAGAAAATCTTTAGCTACATCGAAGGAGCCAAGAACGATGGAACGAGGCTACTTCATGGAGGGGAGAAGCTCGACCACAAAGGCTACTTTGTTCCCAACACCGCTTTTGCTGATGTACCTGAATCTGCGGCGATCATGAAGGAGGAGATTTTCGGACCAGTTCCGGTAAGTGCTTTATCCAAGCCCATAAGCTGGAGAAACGACACAAAAGCTGATTTGGGCTTCAGAGCATCGCCAAGTTCTCCACCGAACAGGAGGCAATACAAAAGGCCAATGATACCGATTATGGCTTGAGTGCTGCGGTGTTTACAAACAGTGTAAACATAGCTCAGCGGGTTTCAGCGGCCATTGAGTCCGGGCAGGTTACCATTAACTGCTGGGGAATGTTGCATGCCAACACTCCATTTGGAGGTGTTAAGCAGTCAGGGTTTGGGAGAGATTTGGGTGAGGAGAGCCTTGATGGCTGGCTGAACTCTAAGACCGTCAAATACTTCAACATTCCTGAGAGTTCCAAGTTGTAGGTCAGCTACATCAATCGCAGCTGCGTATGTAGCTTCACCTTAGGTAATCAAATTTAAGATAAACAAACAAACAGTATGTGGATGTTCACAGGCTATACAATTCCACACACAGGTTAGAAGCTTGCCATGTTTCCCCGGATGGAGAGTTGGCAAGTTCGAACCTAAGCATGCAGACCCACGCAAATGGGGAAACACCATACGGCTCTTGGCGCATCATTTGATAGCATAGTGGTACAAGATTGGACAGCATTGGACAGCTCAATTGTTTGGTTAACACGAAAGTTGGTGTTGAAAAAAGTCAGACCAAGATTTGATGTTCCCCCATGTCCTTCATAATATCTTGCCATCTAGCTGGTGTGGCAAGACCACTACGGACGAGATCTCGGTGATTCCATACCGCCTCGAGTATCTTTTCGCCAGACTTGGTGTTGTAAATTCCAAGTAGGTGCATGCTATACCATCTGGAACGAATATAGTCGCGCTGATCTAGGAGATCAAGCTCCGCCCCAAGCACCACCAAACACCAACCTAGGTTAGCTCCTGGGCCAAGGGCATCTGGAACCTGCGTCAGAAGTTGAAGTGCTGTCTGAAGAGACTCCTCCATATCCGACGTGAGTGGCTCTTCGACGCCATGAGTAATTCGATAAACATATAGGTGTGACGTGTGCCTGAATATTTCGGCGGTGGCGATCATCCGCCGGCGCAGCTCTTCTTGCTCCAATCCCACCATGGCCGAGTACTTTTCTCTGGCACCATCGCACAAGATTGAAATGACTGGATTCGAGTTATCCTCCATCTTCGTAGCTTCAATTGCCTTTTGGAGGTTCTCAGACCGCCTGTGTATCTCCTCGAGGGGGATTTCAGCATCATAAGAGGCCTTCTGTAGTTGCGAAGCGGCGCACTATCACCTCAATTAGCTGGGCCTGAGCTTTGATTTAGGAGTCTAAATGACTTACCATCAACTTGGGTAACCTGGAGGAGCATCCGAACAACGCGTCGATCGAGTCATTCTGCGCTACATCTGAGGAATTTGGGCATGAATCAATCCACGACTCAACCTCTTGCATAACCGGCAATCCCACATTCAAAGCACACTGGGTTTCTATGAGACAAACCCAGGTCTTTAGGAACGGGTCTAACTCAGAGTGATCTCCTCGAGAGCGAATCCACCCGCGGATAGCGTCGAAATGTCCTCTCCATCGCGGAGTCCCTGAGAACACCTGGCAGGTTTAGACAAGTCAGCGAATAATCGTAATTTATGTGACGGGGACAGTGATCAAATCTTTTTGATTACCTCAAACGACACTAAAAGCAGCATGATGGTGAGAGTGACGGGGCTATTCAGGTCACTCGAATTTCCGAAACGGCCCTTGAGGGCTGCGGCGGCGGCCCTCAGGTATCGGCGCGAATCTTTGTCGCTTATTTGCTGCCAACGGCTATGATGTGAGGATGCGACAGCGAGGGCAGCATTCATTAGGCCGGGATCATGAAGTGCAAGTGGTACCAAAGAGCGATAACCGTTCTCATTGTAATCGATAGCCAGCGCGACGCGAGCGAGGTTTTCTAAACGAATATATCAGCATATCAAGAACATGCGAGCGAGCATTGATGGTGATAGATAGGAACTCAGATATTCACACATACTCATAAAATGCTGCATGAAATAACTATCCTGTGACGGAAGTCCCAGCGATGACAAAGCTTGAGGCACGCAGAATTGATTTCGGGGTAATGTCTGACGAGTATCATAGTTCATGCTCGGAAGCCCTCGCGTATCCGAGGATCCATCAGATGTTCGTCGTGGTCTCTTCTTTCGGCGAATCAAATCTGCGGGCCATCGCGGCCTGATGCCGTAGCCTTGACATCTTATTCCCCTTTCGGCGCAATTCCTGCATCCTAGAACGGAGCACAACGGTGATGTTAGCACTCGATCGGCGTTCAATCCACTAGGTTCGTGAAGAGGGTGAGTTGATATGGTTGTGATGTGTCAACGGTGAGGAAACCACCTACGCGGCAAGCTGAGATCGCATATGCGTTTTTGCTTCAAACATGTCCAACAGGCACCACTATCGTTTTGGGGTGTGATCTTCTCCCCAGTACTAGCACCAGTACTAGAGATTTAACGGCAAAAGTAACCTCCAACGATACCCCACATCCCTTATACAATTTCAGATTTATAACTAAAGTACCTATTTTACTACTAAGTCAGCATTTTAACCAAATTCAGCGAGGGATATACTTACCACCTTCATAGCTAAGGTCCTTAGCTAGCTAACTAGCATACCTTACTAGTTTGCATAAACTTTGCCCACATTATAGCCTCCTATACACCACGATAAAAACGCTAAAGTTACACCCTCTCGCAATAACTTCAAGTACTTCTACGCGTAGCTAGCAAGCTAACAAAAGCTTAGATGTCTAGGAAAGTATCATTGTTGCTATGCCCATTATAGAAGAGAGTTCTAACTCTAATAACAATAAAGTTAAGTAGATCAAGCTACCACCTATCAAGCTAGCAAATCTAGGATCAAGGAAGCAAAAAAGAACATCTCTACTGAACGACAACACCCCTCTACCTATAATTAAAGCTAGAAGTACTAAAAGTAAGGGCTTATAGATATACTAGTCAGCTTATTGAACAGTAGTATTCATATAAGATCTTCTATATGCTTTTCAGGAGAAGAAGCTGAACGTCAATAAGCTATAAGCTCTAAAGCTAGTATAAGTAGAGATCGTAAAAAGCCTTAACAACATAAAGGTCTTTAACTATACTATAACGCTAGACTACATATATAATAAATTCTACACTAAGAAGAAGAAGTTCTCTCTATAGGCATAAATAGCGCTAAAATCTAATAATACCTTTAATAAGATTACTAGCGCAGCATATACTAATAAAGATAAAAAAACAGCTTTCTTAGCTAATAACCTAAAGGCGTTATAGATCTAGAATAGAGGGTTAGGTTAGCCTTAGCCCTACTTAGAGATATAGAATAGAGGCCTAGGTACTAGCGATAATATATATACTATAGAAGACCTTATATAAGCGAGGGACTTTAACATAGAAGCTAATATTAAGAGTAGTAAGAGTAGTTATAAAGAGGAAGTTAATAACTTCGCTAAGGAGGAGGATAATATTATTAATAGTACGCCTAGTCTGCCTACCTCATCAACCCTACAAAGTAACCGCTTCGCATTAAGTACGCCATCACACACACCCTCACTTCAACATTTAGTATTATAAACGCTACTCCTCTCTTTTAATATATTAAAACCACAAAAACATAGCAAGATAATCACAAATGCTAAGAGTTAGGTATATATAAGCTAAAATATTCAATTAGTATACTTAAGGAAGAAGCTAAAGTTAGAAGAGATAGTAGAAGGTAAGTTAGCAATTAATATAGCTCTTGCTAACCTTAAAGCTAATTTTCAAAGCAAGTTAATAGTAGCATAATACGTTATAGTTATAAGAGAGCTATCGTTAAAGCCCTAAAACTCTATAATATCACTAGCAGTTCTTTAGAACAAAATAGAAAGCAATAATAAGCTTAAGAGATTATATATTAACTAGATGCTAAAGAAGTAAAAAGAAAGCTTTTTTTTAGTATTTTTTTTGTATAGATACCTCATAATGTTAGTATTAAAAAAAAGAGTATTTTTGCTATATATAATTACGCCTACCTACCTCTATTAATATTAATATTAACTTACCTACTACCTTACCTACTACCTCTTTTTTAGAGCTACTTTAACTACATCTCTACTACTACAATATCATAAATTTTGCCTACTAACTTACCTATATAGCAATTATCTACCTATTACTATAGTATGTTAACATCAACATCATCTTAACCCTCTCCTTCTACTTATTTTATCTTTATTAGCAGGTAGATTATTAGAAAGTTATAGAGCGCTATTACTATATATATCATAGCAGTCTGTTACTTCAAGCTATACTCTAGCGCTAAACTTTAAATAATATAGAACTTCTTCTTAAGGCGACTAAAAGCTTACTCTATAATAACTTAAAGATAGCTATACCTCAGATTATATAGCTCTTAGGCAGTTATTAGCAGTAGGTCTACATCCCTCTAATCCTATAGATAGTAATAAGTTTTATAGTATAGAATACTAAGGCTACTCCTACCTCTAAACCTAGCATTAGCAAGGAAATATCTACCTTCTAGCATAGTAAATCCCTAGTTATATGCAAACGTTACTAGCCTCAAGTCGTAGATCAACCCCTCCACGCTAGTAAGTATATATAAGAAGCTACTATTAAACCTCACTACTGCGAAGACATTCTAGCTGATAAAGCCCTTATAGCACCACTATATCTTCTGCTTTTTTTCTAATATAAAAGCATAGATCAAAGTACTATTAATAGCACCTATACAACCTAAGAAGGCCTCTCTTTTAAGGTCCCCTTTAATCTCTAAGGAGATCTCTCCTTCTATTATAAATTAAACATATACCCTATGTAGTTTAATATAAGCAGCAAATAGAAAGTTAATATACTATGAAACTACACTTTAGCTAACTTTAAAAGTATAAGCAGTAGTACGCTAAGAGCAGCCCTAGCCTAAAATATATAGGAATATTATTAATTTCTACTTAGCGTTCATATATTAAGAGTCTATTAAGCTAGTATACTTACTAAGCTATCCAATAAGTATTTCAAACTACCTCTTAGTCATCTAGAACATCTTAAAGAAGCAGTAAGGTAACCCTACTAGCAGCCCTCTAGCATATGCGCATACTGCTATAAGGCTACCCTCATTAATAGCTGTATAGTAGTTGCCTAACAATTACTCTTATTAGGTTAAAGTAATGCAGGCACTCTATATTGCTAACTCTACAGCCTTACCTACAGCCTCATCATTAGAGGAGTCTATCATAGAGGGGTTAATTCTGCTATTTAAAAGGTCTAACCGCCCCTAGTACTAACTCTAGTACGCAGAGAGGGTTAGAAACCACCCTCTCCACATACTAAGCTTTTTATATAGCAAGAAGAGGTTAAACAGCAGAAAACTCTAGCACTAGTACTAGAGAGAAGGGATATATAGTTATTTTTTGCATAACTATGCCGCCAAGACTTCATAATAGGGTCCCCTTGCTAGCAGTAATTTATTAGTGCCTAAAAAGGTTAAGCGCATTAAAAAGAGGTTTTTCCAGGCTTCCATTACGTCAGAGAATATGCCAGTACTAGAAATCTCTAGTACTAGTGCTAGTACTAGGGAGAAGATCACACCCTTGTAATGTTGTTGGAGGAAGATTCCGCGCATCCGCCATTGGAAAGGAAGATTACAGAGCACTGCCTGAATTCCGCTGACGAAGGTTGGCTTGTGAAGCTTCCAGTGTCAGCATAGAATGGTTCACTTAGATGTGTGATTTGCGATGGGCGGGGATGCGGAGATGGCGTGGAATAGCTCAGAGCTAACATGTTGAGGTGGCAAGCATGAACCTGTAGACGGGAAACGGAATCAGAACGAGTCGCAGTTCCGAACAACCTTCACTTCCCCGCATTTATGTTATCTTCATAGCCCTCGTCTTGCGCATGGACTGTAGCCGGATTCCCCGCGTGTTATCACTTGTGCCAGCGGAATCCCTTGTCTGCTTGCCTGTGTCCAATCAGAGCCTTCGATAACCATCCCGGATATATTGCATAGCTGATAGAATGGAGCTGGACTAACTACACCTCTCGCATCTGACTTGGGCCATACCCGTTCATGGTCAATGCCCCCCGATTTCATCCGAGTCTCAAATCATCTCACCCTATGCGGCTTTTCATGAGAAAATTCTTTGCATGTCGACGATATCTCAAATTAGGATTGAGCCTAGCATGACTACCTAAAGGGATTTTTGCCACTGCTAAGGCCTATGTTCATCTCCGCCCATAGACTGTCGCTCCCTGTCATGAGCTGTCTTAGCAGTCGGGAGTCAAAATCTTCCTGGTATCCAGAGAGGTCGGCAAAAGCGAAAGGATCTGTAAGCGAATCGACAAGACCTATCGGATCAACGAGGGAGCCTTTTCCTGCATCCATATTTTGGCTCATCATACTCGTCTGAGACACAGACGGCAGAATTGCTTCAGATGACTCTAATGAGCCTCCCACCAACCCAAAGAGATCGCCGGTATTCTTTCCACCGCGAAATTCCAATGCATCACCATCTTCTGTGTCTGAGCGGGTGGACTCCTGCCTGTGGGGCTCTATATCCTCCGAAAGATGACGGGCATAACTGTGAAGCCAGTTTTCCTTACATTGAGAGCCGTGACCGGGTTCAATCTGAGCTTTATCAGAATGCGATTGATGATTTCCTTGGCCGCTTGAGACATCCTCACGAACTCTTCCTTGAGCGTTTGACACGCTACTGGGGATAAGCGGCACCCACTCCGGCTCCTTAATATCGACATATCTACTGAAATAGGTTGAGAAAACATCTTCGACAGGGAAGCCACTGACACTTTTCAGGGAAACATTGATATCGTGGACTCGGATCAAGACTTTAATCTAGATCAGATTAGGTTTTTTGGCTCCAGGGGGTTTGCGGGGTCATAGTGACAGGTAATTCGACATACCCAGTCATTCGCGGGAGTATAAAAGCTACTCGCAGCCCCTAAAGCAACGAAAATGAACTTCAGGGTGTCTGCTATCCAAAGACTATGGGGCCTTGAGGCACGGTGAAGATAATTGACCAGGACAATTGCACTCTGCATACATGCATACCCAACTACATGAATGTTCTGTTAAGGCATGTTAATAAGGAAGCAAAACGACAGCAAAGTTCAACTTGAAATGTAACTCACCCGAAAGAAGTCTCCTTGCCACACCAATTCTTTGCAGATGGTGCAGATGGCTACTGCGCTTGCCTGACAGCGATGCAGTCTCTCCTCAACGAAAAGCTGTGGTGCAGCTGGGAAGTTTAGTTGTCTGAAAGATACTTCCGAATTTTCGTGGTCAGGCCCGGTTCTCTTTGGAATTGGAAGGAAGTTTCGGTTCAAGCAGATAACACAGCAGTGCCAAATCAGGGAACACATGGCACTCTGGGTGCGCTGTTCCTGTGGCAGATGCTCGTCCTCGGATGACCCGGGATGGAGTCGTTCCAGCCGTTGTAATACCAATGATTCTAACTCCACCTGGTAAGTCCTGAATGTTGAATGCAGGCTCCAGGGCGGTGGGTTGTGCTTGGAGAACCCTGGGGAGCAATAGAGCTGGATGCGAGCATATAACTGGAGAAGTTCCAACAGCTGCGTGAAGAATTGATTGATGCTGATTTCACAATTGGGTTCTTGATCGCTCTGGTCATTCCATGTCGGACAGCGTGGCTGCAAGGAGGAATGACTGAAAGTTATCATCATTTCCGAAATTCCGAGGTATTTCTGGACTCGATGTAATAGTTCGAGCTTTCTCGGGTTGACCTCTTCGTTTAATAGAGCCAGTTGTACAATACTCTTAGCCAGTGCTGTGCTTTGGGTTAGTCGGATTACCGAGGAAGGCTCACAGTTCCAAGACACTTGCCCAAGTCCATCCACGCCTGTCGCCCATCACCGAGACCTATGCTATACTCAATGAGCACGCAATAGGTGGATGCGGTTGATGGTTCACTTCCAGGAGCACTGCTTAGATCAACCTGATATCTTGCGCTCCGTTCAAAGTCCTTTGCAAGCTTGGATGCTGAAGGTTCCTTGACAGCTTTATGGACAGAGAAGCGAACACTGTAAGCACAAATGGCTAGCAGTAAGCTGCGCGTGCAGGTGCCCGCGCAAATTGTCTCGATGAGTTCATCTGCGGGTACTATGAGTCCTAATAGCGAGCTTGATCGACAGTAGAACAACTCCACGAGATGCGCACAAACGTCCGGGTCTACCGTATTCCAACTAGATGCGTCTCGGCGCTTGGCCTTAGCCCTTGTTCTTGAAGAGTAGCTGAGGGCATGACTGATACATACAAGGAATCCGGAGTGCTGGGATCCATCAACACAGACACAAGTCCGCCTCGCCACTCATTCGCTGGCGGAAAGACATCTTCTTCGGAATCAGGGTCGCCGTCGTCTAGATCATTGGTAGCAACGTTTTTAATGGAGCTTGCTACATTAGGAGACGAGGGAAGGTAATCGCCACCAGAGAATGAGTTTATCTGGTCGACGTGCCGGTTAAAAGGTCTCGAGGGCGCGGGCGCAATCAGGCATATCCGGGAAGGCCGGCTGCTGTTGGCTCGTGGCCGCGGTCCGCGGCGATTGCGGTTCCTATCATCGAAGTGACACGGATGACGATTTTCGGCACAGAGCTTGCATGGAGCAGTACCAGTGCACTTGACCTATGTAATTGGAAAATCAGGAGTCACGTTGCACCCAGTCGAGGCGGGGACCATCAGTAAAACCAACTTACTCGTTTCTTGCGGCAATAGTCACACGCAAGTGTGACTTTTCTTCTCAGGCTGCCGCAGCCAGGATCCGCAGAGGCTTCGGGCATCGTGAACTGAGCTTATGTCTCCGTCGACGAATGGCTTACCCGGGGCGTCAGATGAGGCTGGGGAATCAAGAACGGCCACTTGGTGGATATCGGACGATGGAAGGAGTGACCAACGCGGCACAATTCAGAGTGTCCAGCTTTCAGATGCCTGGGTACAGGACACAAAACGATGTCGGGCGAGTCGGCAGACATGAACGGGTACAATGATGTACAAGTTGCAAGTAACGAGGCTCACTGTGGGACTCAAGCAGGGATACCCAGGCACAGATCCTGGCCGGACCCCTCTTACCCTGGTCACTCTCACTCTCTGCCCACCGGCCCTTGCTAGTGCGGGAGCCGGAAGCGGCCATACCGCAGACTCATATCCGACTAATCTTATTGGTCCTAATTTTCCGGAGCAGTTCTTCAGTAGGTCTGTAAGTTACCATGAGGCTTCGTCAGTGAACAGCTCGGTATGGGTGCTCATACGTTCCTGCTCCCGGCCAGTTCGTGTCCAGTCGTTGATGTGGCAGAGTATGACGTCTTCCGCTCCGTTTGAGAATCGTACATGTTTGCTGCTGGTACATCGTTCATTTGGCGGATAATAAATGGAAACACAGCAAGATAAATGTTAGTAGTCCCAAAATACTTGTCAAGAAGTAGAAGCGAAAACTCTTGATCTTTGACTAATCATTTTCGAAACTTAATTCGTATCTTTCCGTGTTGCTCAAAATGGTAGACTCTACAGATGGTTTTACCTGGACGCCCACCGGAGGCTTGCGCCGCGGCTTGCCCACCATTGGAGTTGTTGAGCCGCCTGTGTATACCTCGCCCCTGTCCGATGGGAATCTCGCGTACGACGTCATTGTAATTGGTGCTGGTTATGCAGGCTTGGTGGCAGCTCGAGACTTGGCTACGCAAGGTGCGCATTGTAGACCTCTTCCACTATGATATGCGCTTATAAACCGTCCAGGAAAGAAAACTCTTTTGATAGAAGCCCGCGATCGACTTGGCGGACGCACATGGCACGCAACCATTGATGGCTTCAATTACGAGATGGGTGGCACGTGGATACATTGGCACATGCCCCATATCTATCGCGAAGTCTCTTTATATGGGCTCCAGGACGATTGGCTTGTTACACAGCAGTCCGGCAGCAAAGAGGACTACTTCACCCTTACTACTCCCAATGCCCAACGCAACATGACCCATGACGAAGAGGCTAGTCTATTCCATCAGCAATGGATGACAAAGGCCCAGAGGCTGAATGCTAACCTTTCACCAGGCTGATATGTTCGGACGCGTGTGGCGGATGTTTTGTGATGTAGATGGCAACGACCTTCGACAACACTGGAAGTTCCCATTCGGAACAAAACAGTCGCCCGAGCTGTCGGAAGAATGGGACAAAATGTCCTGCCAGGACCGGCTCAATCAAATCCAAGATCGACTCAGCCTGGAAGAGAGATCGATGCTCGAGGCACTCCTGAAGCAGATGGGTGGGACCTCCCTCGACAAGATGGGTCTCCTCAACGCCCTTCGATGGTGGGTATTGGGCTCCCACAATCCGACTGGCCTGAACGACATTGCTCTGCACACTAGACTCCGCAGCGGTAATGGTACGTTGCACAGACGAATTTTTGAGCATGCGATCTCGTCTGGAAATCTATCCTACAGTTTCAAGTCAGCTGTCAGTAAGGTAGTGGACGCAGGAGAGTGTGTGACGGTGTTTTCCAAGAACGGCCAATCATGGAAAACCAAGTCGGTTATTGCAACTGTTCCGCTGAACGTGTTGGCCGATATCGAGTTCTCGCCGGTGCTTCCAACTGCGAAAGTTGAGGCCAGCCGTCAGGGTCAAGTCAACTTGTGCAACAAGCTGCACGTAGACCTTGATGGTCCCGACTACAAATCGTGGACATCCTTCGCTTCTCCTGGAAGAGGTTTTGTGTGCGCTCTTGGAGATCATCTAACACCAGCCAATAATTCTCACCTGGTTGCCTTTGGTCCCGATCCGTCCTCGCCCGGTGGCATACCCCTATCGGATATAGACCAGGTGAAAAAGGGGATTCTGCACCTGCTACCTGAAGGAAAGCGAGCCGAAGTCGGCATCCATCGTATAGTGTGTCTTCGCCCTATTTCTGTTGAAAGCATTGTCTAAAATGTACCTCCTTAGGTTGCCCATGACTGGGTCAATGACGAGTTTGCCAAGGGTACTTGGTGCTATATGGCACCAGAGCTTACGCAGAAATATGTTGCTGCTCTGCAGAAGCCGCATGGAAATGTCCTATTCGCGAGCGGGGATTATTCTGAGGGCTGGCGGGGTTGGATTGATGGTGCTGTGCAAGCAGGTATGGAAGCGGCTCACACGGTCATTCAGCTTCAGCGCAAGAATCTGAAGGGAAACGGCGAGGAAAACGTCAACGGCATCAATTTTACGAAGCTTTGAAGACTTTAAGACATTGTTTGCTTCGTTATTTGGCAAAAGATCGGATCAATCTTGCAGTGCAATTCAAAAAAGTATTAGAACCGTAGCCATCAAAATCCAATCCATATAACGACTTTGAATCAGAATCAAGCATCAAGTAGTCGTAAATACTTTTTGCTAGCTATCAAACACATATCATGGGAACTTTTGTTTTATTAATATGCATTTCCCAGCAGTCGTCGAGAACATAAAGGTGCGCCTCCAGGCAGCAAACTGCGAATAATAAAAGTTAGAAGGGAAGACAGATTGTTCCCGTTATTGAGCCTTTCCGCTCTGTAATGATGCGAGGATCGAACGCCTGCGAAAGCTTAGTTATGCAACCGAAAGGAGGCCGAAGTCAGTATTGGACAATCAACGATAGATAGCTGTATACTTGAATGAAATCAAGACCTTGGATACATTGCAAAATTCAAATGCATTGTCCTATCTTTCCGCTCGACCTTCTATTGTTTGCATCAGGCCATGGTACCTGTACCTGCCGTATGAAGTCCAGGAGATAGTCGCCGCTGCAAGACCACCGCATACCACCACTGAAGCGTAATTCATGTTCGTTGTGGTGACAGGCTTATACGTGGGGAAGCACATCATGATGATGAGGCAGAGGGACCAAGCTAGGGCCACTGTGGCGACGAGCCGATGGTATTTTCCCAACGAGAAGGGCCCCTTTGGTAAGCTACAATGCTTGAATCCGAACAACACGGCCATGCATATGGGCATAGCGTACGAGATAATGAGCGTAACGGTGCACGCGCTGGAAAGTCCGTAGTATGCCGTTGCGTTGCCGACGTAGATGAGACTCAGAAGGCATACAATAGCCCAAGTAATCAAAAGCGAAAGGACCGGGGTCTTTGTGCGGCTGTTGACCTTGGAAACGGACTGAGGGAGGCCTCCATCGCGAGCGAAGGACCAGATCACACGAGATGTGGCCGTCATGATGCTGGGCCCCACGCCAAGAAAACCCATCAGAGGTAGGTAAAGGGTCATACCAACTGTTACCGCTTTGTTGCCACCAGACACGTTGTAATAAAGTTGTGCCATGAAGCTGATCGTGCCTGTAGGTCCGCTTAGAACCCCGGAGATATCGGTGATGCAAAACACAACTCCAATGATCCATGGAAACGTCAGAACGGCACTGCACGCTATGTTGATGATCACTGGATGATTATGAGCATGTTAGCAAGGCCGATCACCGTGCTTTTGCTGCGCTGTTAAGTGGGACTCACAGCTTCGTGGCAGGTCACGCGACGCATGCTTCATTTCCTCGGACATGTGCAACGGACTATCCCAGCTTACAAACCCAATTGCAGAAGTGAGAAGTCCGATAAGCCAGCTAATCTTCAAAGATGTGTCAGTAAATTTGCAAACACTCTGGAGCAAGAAGATCCGAGGAACTTTACTTACTCCGGGACTTTCCCAACCGCTCAAGCTCGTGGAATCCGTAAACACATAACTGGCAGTGTTCTTTGGATTAACCCGAACCAAGAGGTAGATAACTGTGGCGAAATAGCCGACAATGTGCACGAACATTGCGACAAACAGCAGGCGATGCAGCATCTTGACCTCGAAAACTGCAAATAATGTGTAGAATGTCGCGAGGCCGATGACGATCTGCCAAAAAGCGCTTGGAATTAGCGAACTGAGGTTTCTCGTATAGACGAACTGGAGACCTATGATAGGATCAAACTCACAAGTGCAGTGTGCCATCGCTCGTATGTGTAATCGGGACTGAAGAGAATTGCCCACGCTTGGATCTGCATTGCGGTAGCAAAGATGCCAGCAAGTGCGCATAGAATCCAGCCAAGCATTGTCATCCAGCCTGCATACCACGAAAGAATTCTTTGGAACGTTGGTGGCGAGAGCTCGGCCACGTAATGGTACTGGCCGCCTGCCGTCGGAATCATACTGGAGTACTCTGCGATGCAGAGGACAGTCAGGAGAGCACCGAGGCTGCTTGCCACGAAGCCCCATACCAAACTTGAACTGCCTCCTGACATCAGACCCTGGGCCATTGTAGATGAAATTGCCTCCCAGGTGATACTGGAGCAGAACGACATGAATGCGAGCGACCAGATATTGAAATTTCGGCGAAGCTCTGACGGCTCTAAGCCAAGTTGCTGAAGTTGGATATCATCGTCGTTGATTTGGGATTTCTTCTCGCTGAGAGCGGCATCCGTTTCGTCTGAGTGGCTGATTTTCGACATCATTGTCCCAGTCTCGTAGTCAAGACTGGTGTCTGAGCTACTATGGTTGTTTAGAATATTTTCGGTTTAACGATACAAACTGCAACCTGTACGCCTTGCTGCTTTGTTGCGCAAGGTGTTACAATGAAGATCGTGCGTCTACTCCTGTTTTGTAACAAATGCTTGCATCAGGGCTGCCAATTCCGACCCCAAGCTCGGAAAGACAATGTTGTGCTGTACAGCGGTTTGATAAGCTCAACTGCTATCTCCAAGCTGTATTCTGTTGTTGATGGTTGCATGCTTTTCCCCACTGGATCGGGTATCGCGCCGGAAAATCACAGCCTATGAAAAACGTTCTGATAACACCAGATGACCGATGACCAGGGTTAATGCAACCCCAGGAACCGGAGCTTAATCAGGGCGATTGTATCCGGATCCGCAGAGACCCATTGATTCGACAGGGAAAACATGTCTAGTGTGTAAGTGCATAGCAAGGTCCTCGCGATAACGCGGGCATAGCGATGGAAGAATCGGCTCCGAAGCAGCGAGATGCGAAACATCGCCTCAGGACTGAGATAAAAAACGTTCCGATTGAGTACTTCCAACATCACAGCGCAACAATACGCATTGATTTCTCCACAAGCTTCAGTCTCATCATCTCATCTTACACAGCGCACCTCGCAAACTTGACATACAGGCGTTCCAACGATGGCATCTACAGACGAATTACGAGTAGTCATTGTCGGCGCGGGCTTTTGCGGTCTGACGGCAGCAATCGAGTGTAAGCTTCGAGGCATGCACCCAATTCTTATCGAGGCATACTCCGGCGCCAGCTCCCACGGTGACTTGCTGGACTTTGTGCGAAATGCCGGTCGGGTCTTCGAGTCGTGGGGAGGAGGAAAAGTAGGCCGCGCGCTCACCGCGGTGGGCGTGAACGCTGCCAAGTATCTTGAGTTCTTCAACGCCGACAACGAGCTCCTGCACAAGGACCCGTGGCCGCAGGGCACCGAGTTTCAATACGTCTACGCTGGGCACCGCGGCGAAATGCATGAGATTGTGTACAGTTACGCTCTGGAGATTGGTGTCGACATGCGCTTCAACACACGCGTCGCCAAATATCTCGACACCGACGAGGAAAGGGGCGTAGTCACCGATACTGGCGAGAAAATCCTTGGTGACGTGGTCTTGGCTTGTGACGGGCCGAAGTCAATTGCGCGCGACCAGTTGCTGAACCTGACGGAGAACAAGGTCAACAGCGGATATGCAATATTTCGAGCATACTTCAACATCACTGATGAGCTGCGCCAGGCTTCTGGAATTGCCGACTTGCTTCCGGAGGGCGAAGACTGCGTTCGATGCTGGGTTGGACGCGACATGCACGGCTTCATTTACACGTGGAAGAATGGAAGGTGAGTTCGTTTTGATTCTAATGTTCCCCCAACCTTGAGCTCCCTTCATTGTGCTTTCACTGTGGGCATATCACAGAGATCATGAATCTATAATCTAACTGGGCTGTAATTCTTTTAGGGATTGTGCTTGGGTCTTAACTCACAAGGACGAGACAGATATTGCAGAGTCGTGGTCCCAGAAGACCACCAGGGCGGACGTTCGATACTTCCTGGACAAAGCCAAGTTCCCTGAATTATGGTACACTATTCTCGAGGCCACTCCAGAGGACCGATTAATTGACTACAAACTTGTGTGGCGAGACCCTCTTACCACTTGGCTCTCCCCTACCAAACGAGCCGCGGTTATGGGTGATGCAGCACATTGCCACCTTCCTACATCAGCTCAAGGAGCTTGTCAAGCGGTCGAAGACGCAGCCGTAGTTGCCATGTGTCTGGAAAGGTCCAAGGGGGGTGTTGAGCTGGCGTTGCAGGTCTTTGAACGTATCCGATTCAACCGGTCTCATGTTATTCACCAGGCATCCATATCAACCCGAAATATCTACCACCAACACGACTGGACGCCCGAGTATGTTGCAAAGCACCCTAGCTCCCTGGTCATCCCACTTTTTGACTGGATCACCGAATACGATGTCTACAAAGAGGTTGATGCGCATTTTGACCACTTGGCTGAGGATGTAAGGAGCGGAAAACAAGGCACTATTGAACAGCTGGCGCTGCCAGCCGGTGGAAATTACGATGAGATGGAGATCACTGCCAACAAAGAGGTTTTTTCGGACCTGGGAAGCAAGCCTTCGATTGTTACCTTGGAGGCAAGTTCTGTGCAGGCGTAAGCATCTCAGCCATGTTATGTCGAATAATTAGTCATGTTATATTTGGCAGCCAGTCTTGGCTGTTGAAGCAACATGCATGGCGTTTATCAATCGCATCACATTTGTATCGTAATATCATGACCGAAATATTTTCTGGGACGCTTTGAACATATTTAAGCACCGCGTTTTCTTCTTCAAGGGCTTGATAATAGTAGACGCAGTCAAATCAAACAAAGAGGCGCACTCAACCAAGATCTTCATTCTAGTGATAAGTTCCTCACGTTTCATCGATTCGCGCTCCCGCTTTCCGTATCGCCACTCGTTAGGAGCACGAACTTCCCGAAGTATGGTTAGCAAATTGTTTATTAACGCACAAAATGCTGCGCAAGGTCTTCTCTTGGATTTTTTCTCATTGAAAACTACAGCAGTATATCTCTCCTACTTGGGCAAATAGGCCTCGACCGTGATTTCAATATGTAGCAAAGGGAAGACCAAAGATTTAACCTCCACACCCGTCCACACAGGTCGGGTATTCTTCAGATAAGACTTTGCAATTGGGATCACCACACCAGAAATGCCTTTGCCATTTTGCGCAACTTCAAAGGTTCTCACCTGTTCCTGAGTTCAGCACATATGCAAACTACATCACCGGGGTTGGGTACAAAAGTCATACAGAATAGACGTGCTCCCACGCGTCGTCGCCAAGACCAGCCGCCTTGAGGCTGCGAGAGACATGTTCGAAGGCTTCTTTTACTTCATCCTCGATGTTTTCAGGGATTGAACCGTCGTCTTTGATTCCAAGCTGGCCGCCAACTATGATTCGACTGGCATTCGGTGGCACAACAACGGCATGCGAGATGCCAAAGTCCTGGGCTGAGGCTTCACCTCCGGCCCAGTCAGCAAAGCGGAAACCGTACTGTGTAAGCGTTGACTCTGCCATGTTCGGAATGCACGGAAACTATTTGCGGAAGTTTTGCCATTTTGACATTGCCACTGTCTCACGTTCTTGGGTTCATATACCAAGAAGGAATCTGTGCGTTATTATGTTCTGCCAGTAACAAAATCTTCCCTTCACAAGTTGCCATCGGAACCAACAACAGGACCTCGGAATGACTCTTCAGGTGGCCGGGTGGGATACTCGGAGGCCGCGGGCTGATGTGAAACGACGACGTCAAACAATCAGACCGGGAAAATTAGCTTATTGGTTAGTTCTTATCTGGTCCTCGCAACTTCAGGTATCCGGATATTTTCTGGACAGCTGATTATTTCCTATCGGTCAGCTTCTTGGTTGGTAATTGCGGCCACCTCCTAGGCCACAAGTAGCTAAGCTACGCGATATGGTGGAGCAAAATTACTAGGATGAATGCGGGGTAATTACCTTGCAGAGCAGGGGTTACCACTGTTATCTAATCTACACATGCACTCTCAGTACTGGGTAGGCTAAGACTGGCTAAATGAGTATGCAATAAAGCCGTAATAGCCATGCCGTGTCAATTTCTCGACAGGTTATGTTAAACATTGATCATCTGTACATGCACATTGACGGCGTTGTGCTTTTCAAACTCCAGCGCGCTGATCTTTGAGCCATGGCCCTCTCTTCAAAAATCGTTGTGTTGGTACAACAGAAATGGCATTTGGTCCTGCCGTGTTTGGTGGTAGTCTATTTTCTTTGGAACCGTTACCAAAGAAGGCTATCCAAAGTTCCTGGTCCTTTGATAAACTCATTAACTACGCTGCCACGAATGTGGTCGGTCTACCGAGGGCACCACCACCTGGACGAGCTGAAATGGCATGCCGAGTATGGCAAAATCGTGCGTGTAGCGCCGAACCTCGTAGCGATATCGGACGTGGATGAAATCAACCAGATATACGGCATTGGCACCAAGTTCATCAAATCTCCATTCTATGATCTTTCAGCGGTCTATGACGAGGAAGGCCTGGTCCCGGATCCGTTCGTAATTCGACATGACAAAGGACTCCACTCGCGTATGAAGCGCAACGCTGCCAATGCATACAGTATGAATGGGTTGGTACAGTTCGAACCATGGATCAACACCGTCATGGACCGATTGGTCGCCATTTTGGACAAGAATGCGTCATCTGGAAAAGTCTGTGACTTGGGAAACCTGCTGAAGATGTTCGCCATGGACGCTGTGTGCACTTTGACCATGGGGCGAGACCTCTCTTACATGGAAAAAGGTGACCATCTTGGCTTCTTTCCAACTCTCGATCTCTTCACCAGTTACATGTCTATTGTAAGTCATAAGTCATGTGTAGTACGAGATTGAAGTAACAAACGTACAAGGGTCAACTGACAAAAACTGCTAAACTAGATGGGGCATGTGCCTTGGCTGCATCCAGTCTTATTGGGCAACCCAACAATCGCAAAGTACATGACAGGTAGTGATAAATCTGGCACGGCCTTATTTGATCTGGCGACCAAGGAGCTTGAGAGAACGCGGCGTGAGCCTCCCGCAGAGGATGCGCCCATGACGTTTTTGGCTCGATTAGGCCTCAATCAGGACGCCAATCCCAAGTCGATTACAGATCGTGAAATCATCACTCACGCCTTTGGGAATCTCTCAGCCGGTTCCGACACCACGGCCGCTGCTATGAGGTCCGTCTTCTACAACATTCTCCGCAGCCCCAGTGCTTACGCGCGGTTGGCGAAAGATGTCCGGGAGAACCTACAGCTGCCAGTCACTTTTACTAAGGCATACGCAATCTCTTACCTACGAGCAGTCATTCAAGAAGCTATGCGCTTACATCCTTCTGTTGGTCAACTGCTTGGTCGAGTAGTTCCTCCAACAGGAGCCACAATAGGCAAGTACTACCTGGCACCGGGGACAGAGGTCGGTATGTCTCCGTGGGTGGTTCATCGAGACCCGGATATTTTCCCAAATCCTGATGCATTCATCCCGGAGAGATGGCTCGTCGGTGAAAACGGCACAACCGAGGCTCAGCTTCGCCGGATGGAACGATCATTCCATGCATTTGGTCATGGATCGCACACATGCAGTGGCAAGCACATCAGCATCATGGAGGTCACCAAACTAGTTGGAACACTGCTTTTAAAATATGACATGGCGTATGTTAAGATTGGGGGAGGCTACACGTTTGTGAATCATTGGTTTACATCTCAGACTGGTTTGAATGTGGTGTTCCGCCACGTTAAAGGAAGCAACGCATAGATGCAGCAGGAGAGATAAGAGTTTCACATACTTTTTCCCTTCTATTCTAGCCAGTCATAAACAGTCTGTTTTCACATACGCCTATGAAGGGTAGTTATAATGAGTTGATTTGGCTTGCATTCAGCTGAACGTAATTCTGTCAAAAGCAACGATGAGTTTACCCTGACAATCACACAGGCTTGAGATGGCATACCGATATGCTTCAAACTGCAGCTACCTATTCTTACGACCTTGTTCATCTCGTAAGGTCGGCAAGAAGGTCTCCAGGAAACGAGGGTAAGTAGGGACTTCGAGTCAAAGTATTTCACGACATCAGTTTAAGACAGGAAACTTCATGCTAGAGTGAACCGGATGAATGAGCGAGGGCACATTTAAGAGCCTTTGGTCATCTCTGGTCGTCTGGTCATTAACGTTCTTATTCTGAACGTGCAAAAAATCTGGGCAATTGGCTACATCACGATTATTATCAGTTCCATTCCGACCTAGAGTTCCGACCTCGCTGCCATCTTGATATTACAACTTGTAGGTTGCCTCCGTAGATGTTGAATGGCAATCCTCTAGCTTCAATCTTGCGGGAACATGTGACATGAAGGTGAGATGAAATTCTGTTGCCATGTGAATACACGTCCGTCGGAGAGTATTCCGCATCAATCGCATCTTCCGTCTGACTTGACCTTCCTTCCCGTCTGGTACAGGTCCCACTCTCATTCACCTCCATCTCATCCCACGTTGAATTTTATCCCACGAAAGGATTTTCACCCCTTCCTCCTATCTCATCCCAATCTTACCACGCCTCTAGGTTGGCTCTTTTCGTCGTCGTCGTCGTCGTCGTCGCTCACAGGAAATCGCTTTTCATACGCAGACGAAATCAAGAAGCTCCTTAGAAGCCCCTCTAGGTAATGACCTCCATATCCTCAGGTTTTGGCATCTTTTGACTTCCTTCCAGACCATTGAATCGGCTTCGCACTCGAGATCTCACGAAATTGGTTCACTCTCGCTCCCGACTACCATCCACGCCGAATCCCCGAACCGAGACTTGTATGCAGAGCTCAGCCCTCCAGCTGCAAGGTAGGATAATCACTGATTTCTTTGGCGGTCATGTATGCTAATACACACATTCCCGGGGGGGAAGGACGTCGATCCATACACGATGGTGAACAACGCATTCCAGGGCCCCAACCCAGGCCTGGCTCAGAACCCGAGTCAAGGTCTTCCCGCGAACCAGAACCAAGGCCTTGCCGCAAACCCAAACCCGGGCCCTGCCCACAACGCGCCTCCAGCCTTTGTGATGCGACCCAAAGGCCCCCAGCTGCAGGACATGGCTGACCCAGCGTTCCTGCAAAACCCGCCCGCCCAGCGCCCGCCTCTCGGCCCACTCGATTGGGCATTCCACTCGGTCAACAACCCGCAGCTGAGAGTTCTGCTTGCCTATGAGAACCCGCAGAACCTGAACATGCAGGTTTGGATCGATCCGATCAACATTGGAAGCACCATTGAGCACTGCGACCCCTGCTTCCAGGGCCCTCAAGGCCAAATTCATAAGTGGAAGGGACCACACACCGTTGCATACCTCACACATGGTGCTAAGCTTGTTCGAGGCTTTGGCTGGACTCTGACTCCTCAAGGAGAGCTCATCAATCTGAGCGTTCTTTACCTGCCGATCAATATCACCTTTGGCAAGACTGTCGTCACGGTCGGAGAAGTCCTACAGCACCTGATGAACAAGGTCAAGGACAGCTTCCACCACGAACCGGCTCTGATTGCTGGTGGCAATCTAACCCCAGTTCAGCTGAGCAAGACCATGTTCGCAGCCACCAGTCAGTACCATGGCACCGTCAAGCACTTAATTCACTTGTGCGACTGGATTGGCGGCGTCCCTCTTCAAGAGACCTACTACTGAGGGAGTTTTTATTTGACAACATGAGGTGCTTTGGGATTTGTCTTGCCGGAAAGGAAACATTGTTGGCTTTGTCGCGGGAGGTGGTTTGTTCTAGGTCGAGTTGCCTTCGAAGTATTCTACGGAGCACAGTAAGGATTGGAGATTTTGCTGCCCCGACTCCAACGTCAATTCATTGCATTGGGGTTGACAGATAACACAGGAAAACCGAAGCAAATGTTCCGTGAACTTCTGTGCCGTCTCCAATTGAACCCCAATCATCTTGAAATATCCCACAGAATAAGGTTAGACTTAGCTCCCTGCCCATGACGCAAGAAGCTCAACCAAAACTCCATGTCCGGCTGCTGGAATGTGGGTCCCGGCTGCAACTTTGCTTTTCCCCAATCCATCTTTTGGCCGGAGCTTTGTAGGAGGCGGGGAAACTGAAGCCGAGGTCAAACCAATGACGCCAATTGTAGCACAGATATCGTCGATTTCAAATCTTCCCCTCTCTCAACAAACACCATCCGTCACATTGATATCTTGCCATCGATCAGCCGTCCGCGTCCCCAGAAGCATCAATTCCTCCCCAAATCCCTTGATATTACCCAGATACAGTTTCTGATTCTCTCTAATCCGTCACCATGGTCAAAGTCGGCGACTCCCTGCCCTCCGGCACCAAATTCACGTAAGCCCCTCACTTCGACCCATCGACAACAGAGGACTAACCAAGCTCCAAGCTACGTCCCTTACGACCCCCAGACCGAATCCCTCACAGCCTGCGGCCTCCCTATATCCTACGACGCCTCCGCCGAATGGGCGAACAAGAAGGTCGTCCTCTTCGCCGTCCCTGGTGCCTTTACCCCGGGCTGCTCCGCCCGCCACCTCCCCGGCTACATTGAGAAGCGCAAGGACCTCGTCGCCAAGGGTGTCGACATCGTCGCCTGCATCGCATACAACGATGCCTTCGTGATGAGCGCCTGGAGCAAGGCCAACAACGTCAAGAACAGCCCCGAGGAGATCCTCTTTCTTAGCGACGGCGAGCTGGCGTTCAGCAAGCAGATCGGATGGACGATGGGTGAGCGGTGTGCGCGGTACGCGCTCGTGATTGACAATGGAAAGATTGTGTACGCGGAGAAGGAGGAGGTCCCGAAGGAAGTCAGTGTTAGCGGTGTCGATGCAGTGCTCGCGAAGTTGTAGATGAGCTCGGCACAGGTCTGAACTCGCATTCTCCATGGTCGAAACTCAAATCCTATGTTAACCACGCTAAAGTGACTCATTTTCTGCATGGGCTCGCTATCGTTGTCGACGTGGCCTCCCATTCTCTTTATTTTAGCGATTTCTGGTACGGGTGATAATTGAGTAACTCGTGCTACAATGCAAGAATGATGTGAAAGCCAAAACACGAATCTAACCCCTTGCCCTCGCCATCCTAAGCTCTCTTCACCTTAGGTTCCTTGCCTTTCGGTACTCGGAAAGCCCAATAAAGCCCCAATGCGGCGCCGATGTTGAACAGTATGAACACCCATACAAATCCAAAGTCTCTCCAGCGGGTGTTGAAGCTCAAATCAAACTGGGCCAGAAAGTCGTTCGTCGTACCAAGTGGACAATACCCGCACTCATCTACAGCGGAGGGATCCAGTACACGGCCACCGGCAGCTTCAGCGAACGGACCAAGAAAATCGCCACAGCTCATGTTACCATCAGTTGGCGGTTTCATATAGAGAACCTCATAGTCCGCGCATGTAACATCCGTGTTCGCAACTGCGGTGGACATGATCCCGCCCACAAGATACGTAGCAGGAGAGGCGCGGTACATAAAGGTCCAGAAACCGGGAAGATCAGCACGGGGGACACCGATGCCGCAGAACAGAATGCAGAGCATCCATAGCAAACTCGTCAAAACGCCAGCCGTCTCCGGGAGATCGATCCAAACAATGGCGAAGTGTGCAAATGTGCTGGTGAAGAGTAGGTAGACCCAAAGGAAGAGGAAAACGAGAAACCCGCGGATAGCTTGGTCATCCGGAGTGGTGTTGCGGACGAAGCCAACGGGGTAGTACCAACAGAAATACATAACCACGGCCATTATTGAGTTCCAAAACAGCTCAATAAGGATGTTGGCTATGATGTATGTTGTCCAACGGTAAATCTTGGAAGGGCGCTCGCGTGATTCGTACAGATTCCGCTGGGGCACAAACATCGGCATGATCTGCTCGTTGATATTGATGAAGAGAACGAGAAACATGAAGATGGCCCACAACTGATTCTGCAACCCTTGAATGGAGTTGTTGGCACTGTAGCTGAAGCCAAGGTAGAGCGACTGTTGCGTTGGGTCAGCAAATGTTCTCGTCGGTCCAAAGTGCATTCGAGTGTTCACTTTACGTACCGACAAGGCAATCAAGGCAGTCTTTGACCATATATAGACTGGTGATCTCCAAAAATGCTTTGCGGTGCGCACTAATACCTCCCAAAACTGCGTGGAAAAAGAGGACACAAATTCTTGGTGCTGGGATTTGTCCTTCGTGCTTCCCATGTCCTTCGTTGATGCGAGACCCCGAAGACGCGACAGCTCCTTCTTGACTTCTTGATATTCCGGAGAGTCACGCCAAGTTCGATGCCAGTCAATGCCGTCGGAACCATCATTGGGTGGCTTGATGACTTCAAGCATCCACTCAGCGGGATTAGCATCAGTTGGGATGGCCGGTGCGCCGTTTCTTTCGAAGTAATCAATGAGCCTAGAAGAGTTATCTCCCAAGTCTAGGGATGATGGTTAGGTCTCTTCCTGAACAACAAACTCAATCATTCACTTACCACCGAAGAAGACAGTTTTCCCTCCCGGGGCAATCAGGAGGAGACGATCAAACTGGTCAAAGAGTATGGCCGATGGCTGATGAATGGTACACAGCACAGCCTGACCGCTATTGGCGAGCTTCCTAATCAGCACAGAGATTGCCCATGAGGTCTGGGAGTCCAGCCCCGAGGTTGGCTCATCGAAGAACACCAGAAGCTGTGGTCGCGCAGCTAATTCTACGCCGATCGTCAGGCGCTTTCGTTGCTCCACATTAAGGCCCTCTCCAGGTACCCCGATTACAGCCCCAGAAAAGTCTTGCATCTCTAACATCTCAATGACATGGTTAACGTACTGAAGTCTCTCTTTGCGGGGCACTTCAGATGATTGTCGAAGAACAGCACTGAACTCTAAGGCCTCGCGAACCGTCATGGTACTAAGATGGATGTCCTGCTGTTGCACATAACCGACTTGGTGTTGGAAGGTGGCATCTGTCGGAACACCATTGATAAGAGTGTCACCACTGACGACACCGATGGAAACGCGAGTTGCAAGAACATCCAACAGCGTAGTCTTTCCGGCGCCCGACACTCCCTATAGCAGCATATCAGTTAGGCCCCGACCCAAGACTGGGGAAATTGCCGCTTACCATGAGCGCTGTCGTCTTGCCCGGAGACACCCATCCGTCAATGTGATCAAGAAGTCGACGCTCAGCCCCACCCTTGACTTTGATATCGTAGCACAGATCTTCCCAGTGAAAGACGGATGTACCGGCCACAAGGCCTTTGCCATTCAATGATTCTCCGGTTAGACCCTTTTCCGTTGCGGCAGTTTGACTTCCATGTGTTTGGGCCTCGGGATCTAAGGCACTGCCTGACTTCTCAATCTTCATGGCGGAGGGCATTTGTCCTCTTCTGAAGACAAGGACCTCGCCACGGGTCTTTGGTGGCTTCGAAAATTCCGCCATGACCAGATAAGTGAAGAAGAAAAAGATAGTAAAGACGCAGAGAATGCCGACATTCCTCCACTTGTGAGAATTGTAGTACTCGAAGGAGAGGTTGATGTATCTGTCACCATTGACAACCGAGGAACCCGGCTCGGAGCCTACCACGGAGCAGATCTGCGACTCTGGGGAGAGATTGTCGTATCCAGGACCCTGGGGAACCATCCCTGCACAGCCAAACTCCCGTCCGTGAAACTCGTTCGCCATCAGTGCCTCGAAGGAGTAGGCCAGAGGGTTGATGTAGCCCATCCAGCGAGACCAGCCGGGCATGTAAGCCGTTGGCATTGTGAACCCGGTGTAAATCATCAACCCCATTCCAAGCAGAGCGCTAGGAATCATGGCCTGCTCTGGGGTTCTGGTGATGCTTGCTAGTGTGCGGAACATGGCCGATTGAGACAGCGTTGCGAACAGGGTAACAAGGCAAAAGAAGAAGAAAGGGCCAGGCTCCCGCCGCAGATTGGCCATGAAGTAAACGAGAATATTGAACACGAACATGTTGGCAATTTTGTATGGAAGGTCGCAGAGGTAGCTAGCGATCGCTTGAGCCGACTGATGGTAGAAGGCGTACCGGTTCTGTTTCTCCACAACAGGCCGCTCCGCATAGATGGTGAGGACCTCAAGCTGACTACTGAAGGCGTTGAACATCAAGGAAAAGAAGATGATACCACCACGGTAGTAGAAGCTTGAGGAATCCGGCTTCAGGTTGTAAAACATGCTGCCCAGGATGAGGGCCATGATGAGGTTAAAGAGCAGGGATGCGATGGTAAAATCCGGGTCTGCAAGGAGTCGTCGCCAGGCTCGCCAGAATGTGAGTGAGACCTGTTGAACATACGATATCGTATATGGAGACTTGGTGCGCTGTGACTTTGCCTGTTCCGCGTGCCGAGATTGATTGTACTCCTCCAGCCTTTCTCGAGACGGATGTTTCTGGTCGTAGGCTGCAAGTTCTTGGACCAGGTGCTGTCGTTGTTCGCTTTTACGCCACCTCTCCACGAACTCATCCGGGGTACGGGGAACAGTATCGTCGAAGCCAGGCTTGACGCGGCGTTCGTGCGGGCTGGTCATTGACGTTAGGAAGTCAGGTACGGTCTGCCTTCTTGGGCAATGGAATCCCAAATCCTGGAAGTATTGCTTGGCTTCTGTGCGTCTCCCAAAGAAAATTTGCCTTCCTTCGTAGATGACGGTCACCCTGTCGAACAGGTCGTATGCGGACTGCGGGGCCTGGTATAAGGTAACAGCAGAAGCGACTCCCAGAAGATCTGCTTGCAGACGAAGGTTTCTGCAAAAGTTGATCGCGTTGGCGCTGTCAAGGCCTCTCGTCGAGTTGTCCCAACACTGGAACTTGGCACCAGTGAGCGCAGCTTCAGCAATGCTGACGCGCTTTCGCTCACCACCGCTGACACCACGAACCACGTCGTCTCCTACTCGGGTATCAACGGTGTGCATCAAGCCAAAGATTGCCATCATAACGTCGCGGTTGACGAGGTCAAATTGTTGGCGGGAGAATCCAGCAGGGATATGTCGAACAGTGCGGGCTCGGCTTGCGAAGGCCAAAGTTTCTCCCACAGTCAGGTGAGCGAGGTGGTTATCCAGCTCGGCGTTGTAGAGAACATCTCCTCGCAGGGAGGAACGGATATGGTTCGGATCGATTCCTATCATACAATTAAGATCAGCAAGCTGTCCATGGAGACAATTGGGACATAAACGGCCAGTATCTTACCGCGATAGCTGATGTAGGCGCGTTCATCTACCTCAAGGTCCGCCGTCTGAGATGACAGAGTTTTTAAGAATGTTGAGCAACCGGAGCCTGGAGGACCTAGAACCAGTAGCATCTCTCCCTTCTCAACGACGCCCTCGAAGCCGCTCAGAATGCTGAGACGTCGTTCATGCTGCTTGCTATTGCTGGCAAGTCTGACCAGATCCTTGGCAATGCTAACTGCAGCATTTCCGACCGACTGTTGGAACCGAGCACCTGTGCTGGAGCCAAAAACGCTGAGATCCTTGAATGCGACGCCGAGGGCACGTTGCGGGGCAGAGGCCGGATCTGATTCGGCGAGCTTGATGAACTCCTTGATCCAAGTGCGAGCATCGAAGTTGGCAGCCGTCGGGTCCAGACTGCTTCCTGGGTGCGGGCTGAGGGGGCTGTTGTTCTCGTAGTCGAGTTGCGAGAACGATGTTGATGTCGAACTCGCTGAAGAAGTCGATTTGACGTGTGTGTTGCTGATCCTGCGGACGAGCTCCTCGATATTCTCGTCCGCCGCGGCTGGCTTATGTGAATGCTCCATCGTAGCCCTGCGGATATCTCTCTGTATCTTCGTGTTCGTCGGGTGCAAAGATAGCCCGTCTGCCGCATCCCCCATTTCCGACAGAAGACAGGCCGTGGGTATTATCTCCAGAGAGGACGATCAGATACTCGCTCTTTGCTGGAGAAGCTTTGAGATAGTGACCAACTGGCGAAACATTAATAGACAATACTGCCAAAGCCATATGAAGAATGGAAATACCGAGAAGCGGAGACGGAACGAGAAAGACGGGCCGTCTCCAAAAACCTTGTGGTTCTCTCACTGGTGGTTCTGATGTTGGATTCTGCGAGGACTGCACTGGGCTGCTGCAATTAGCCCGCTTCGGCGCCGAAGAAAACTGCAGTTCAAAGTTATTTCCCACGGGACATGGCAGAGTCTTGGGGCTCGGCTCCAGTCTCGGGAACATCATTGTCGAGGCATCTTTCAGGTGCCTAGCTAGTGATACCAAGAAACCGACGGAGAAAGTAGACACGGTGGAAATACATTGCGGCACAACTCCCGCTAGGCATCGCCAGGGTGTTCCCTCGAGTTGGCGAGCATACGCCGCACTGCAGCAAAGGATCTTTGCATCGTGGCAAGGCACGACACGGGCGGTAGCTCGGTAAGTTGGCGGGCTTGGTACGGGTCAGAAACTGTCCGGTATGGCGTTGAATGAGACCACAGTTCGGTGTTCGGTTCTTGGCTCGGGGACGCGGATGAATTAAATACGTGAACTGTGGATCTTCCTATGGCCCCCACTCCGCGCTTTCAAGACACATACATAAGCAGCGCTTACCGGATGAGTGACCCTTGTCTAAGACCCTAGGATTGTCGGAAGGATTCAGTGGCTTTCTTAAGGGCGCAATGCACACTGCAAGGCTCAGCTTCTCTCCCTCCCGTCCTCCCGTCGGCTCCATCCATGAACCTGAGGGCGTCCAGCTCCGGAAGACCGGAATTGTTACCGGAACCCACTTACAACTATCCGACACCAAAGGTCTTCCGTCGTGGGGCTCAACTTTCCCCGTACTTCACGATGTTACGTAATGGGAATCTTTCTTTAGAAGAAGTAGATGAGCAACTCGAGCTTTTTGCCTTGGATATGACACGGAATGTATTGTAGCGTATTGAGCCAGGAGACGAACCCTACAAAATTCCACGAATAGTTGTCTATCTGAGACGCCGCCTGAAGTTCCCATTTCTTCCTCGCTGTTTTTTATGTACTGGTGTTATCTCAAATTGTGCTTCGATGGCGGACGACAGTGGTAAAGACGACGATGAGTATGACGATGCCAAGGTAATACATTTTGCTTCAGCGCACGGGAAGCCCGGTTGTGTTAGCGGTGGGGGCATCTTGTCAATTTCGTGTGGCATCTTTTTACAATTGACACTTGAGTTTGGGGTGTGTATTGCTAGAATTTTCAATTCCAAAAAGAAACATCAATGGTAAATATGACACCTAGATCTAATTATGTCTAACTAGAACCATTCATTCCCTCCTTAGAAGCCAAAGTCTGGGCGTGGCGGGCTGCAGAGCATAGCTTAATATGACCGTTGGGCCCTTGACGACGGTTATAGGCCTCGCATTCCATAGTCTCTTTGGCCCAGTCACAAATGGACGCGGCGAGTCTTTTGACATCGTGGTCCGTGTTGTGCGCGTGAAAGACTAGTCTGATTCGGTCTGTTCCCTTGGGCACAATGGGAAAGCTGATTGGGTATACCTGGAACCCGGCCAGTTGAAGATGGATGGCGAGGTAAAGGTTGTGCTTGGGCTTCGTCCAAACTGGGCAGATCTGGCTCATGAAAGGCAGAGACTCCCAGTCTTCCTGCTCATAAAGAGGAATACGAAGGAATCCAGCGTCGTTGGCTTTGTCCCAGAGTTGGTTTTCCATGATTTCTGCCAAGAACAACTTCACCAAGTCCGGAACTCTGTTTTGGGCCTGAAAGGTACTGGTTAGCTCCCATGCAATGTGAATATTTAGGAGCAAAACCAGAAGAGAGAAAGGAGTACCTCTTGTGTCTTACCAGCCTTCATCAACCGGTATGCAGCACGGGTGGAAGCTACGATCAGATTCGGAGGCGATGTTGAATACAATACCGGTTTTGCGTTGTTGATCAACATTCTTCTCACGGTGGCATTGGAGAGAATGGTAGCTGAAACGATTAGTATCAGGCCCTGATGCCGGTGACATACGCAGATGAACTCACCGCCAGAGCCGCAGAATGCCTTCCCGTAGTTCTGATTCTGCACGGCAATCTCCTTCTCCAGACCGAGCATGCTCACGTAGCCTTTGCCTTGTGGGCCGAAGCAACCAGAACTATGGGCTTCGTCTACGACGAATTGCGCATTGCCATTCGGGAAGATCTCTTTGGCAGCCTGGACCAGCTCACGAAGTGGAGAGCCATCGCCATCCATGCTGTAAAAGGACTCCACAGCAACGACGATGGATCTTTGACCGTTGCGGATCTGGGGCTGCGATTCTTTGACTGCCATGAGAGTTTCCACGAAGTCATTGACATCGTTGTGTCGGAATGGCTTTTGACAGAGAGCGAGACTGTTCTTCATCCCATTGTGGATGCTGGCATGAACCAGCTCGTCATAGACGATGGCATCGCCGGGGCGGGCGAGGGCAGTAAAAATTGCTTCATTGGCCAAAGCACCTGATCCTAAAAAGAGTGCCGACTCGACTCCATGCAACTCGGCAATTTCTCTCTCAACGGTTTCGAGATACGTCGAATTTCCATTGAGGGGTCGTGTGCCGGAGGCACCCAGCTGAAAGTCGGGGTTTGCTTCCAGTTCCTCGAAGAAAGCCTGCTTCACAGCACCAGAGTTACCAAGAGAGACGACGTCACAGGAGGAGAAGTCCACCATAGCATTGTTCGTGTGGAACATTGCACAGGCTTGCTGAGCTCTGTTGGCGTCCAATTCCTCTTCCAGATTCTTGTAGAAGATGGCACCATTCTTCAAATCAGGACCCCGGACCTTCTGAGCCTTAGCCCATTCTTCGACAAAGGAAGAGGTTCCAAGATCGGTGGTCATGGTAATAAAAGAGGGCTACTGTTCTAACAATATCTTGAGAAGGTATCTGAAGCGTAGGGGAGTAGTAGGGTAGCAATTGCAGAATAGATGAACACAAGGTAGAAGGGAATTGATCATAGATGTCGGTATGAGAAGTCCAGCCACCATGAGGTGCTTATGAGGGATGCCAATGAATTTGAAATGGGTCGTGGCGAGGCTTTGAGCAAAAACAAGTAGGATTAAACAAAAGACGTCTTTGGAAACTCTGTCATGTACTGAATCGATACGTACACATGCATTTCATCTCGATGGCGAACATGGATACAAGTTGATTACTCGAAGTACATTGGTAAGCAGTAGACATTCTTGGCGACCACCACGGAACAAAGCCTTGAACCTGTGGCTGCACTGATGGGTGTTGAAGTCCCAAATCAGCCCTATGAATCACCTCAGCTTCAATACATCTGCTGCCAAGCTAAAATTGACTAGAGCTCACCACCCTGTCTGCCTGAAGTAAAATGTAGTATCTACTAAGTTGCGAGTCAAATTGACTTCCCCTTCGAAGCCATAACTTCACAATTACGCCCATATGTCGCTCCCCAAGTATGTATTAGGCACTTCTTCAGGAGATTCAAGCACTGAACTCCGACGCCATGCAACGTTCTCCTGAAGGATTCAGCCAAAACCCATAAGCTTTGGATGAATTAAACTGATCTTAATACTGGGCCCGAGATATCTCCCTGGACGATGCCTTTCGTACTCACCGAGATTCTTGGCACATCGTAAGATGGAGCCGAGATCCCATCTTGAGATGCATGAAGGAAGTAGGGCCCTGGCCAACCAAACAAGCTAGTACCTTAGTGTAAGCTCACAACTGTTCCAATGCCAAGAACCCCGTAAGACCCCCACTCTCGGGCAAATTGTCTGGCTTGCATGGCAATAAGGAATTTAGAAGCGGTCGTCTTGTGGTCCGGGCTTGCCGCCGCTAGTGCCAATCTTCAGGCGCGAAGACCCGCAATGACTTGCGCGATGAGACATTTGAATCCTTCAAAGGATTGCGGCGGGTTAGTCGACGGAAGTCCTGACATTGAGTATACGGTTAGAGAATCGGACAGGGATAGGAAGGTAGGTGGGCGGTAGTGGTCTTGGCGTACACCTCTGAGCAAAACGGGGGGAACGGATGAACCCGGATCGTCGTGTTACCCACACTCACTACGCCTTAGATGTCCATGTTGGAAAACTGCCAAGTTTATCGGCCTAGTGAACCAGGATTGCATGCGCAGGTATTTCAGGACATGAGTCTAGAGGTGTGCTGATTATAGCACATGCAGCAGGAGTGGGGCGATGTACCAACGAGTGCGAATACACCACCAGCGCCCACCCCAAGGCAATCAATTAAGTTTAAGGCTCAAACTTAACTTAATTACTACATCGCGATACTATACTTAATTAATTACTAATTAATTATAAGTAATTACTAAGTAAAGCTATTTAGACCTACTTAATAGTAAAATTATACTCCTCTTATACTATTACTTTATATATTATAGTATTTCTAGCTTTTCTACTTTTATTACTAGCTTTTATAAAGTTTAAGTAAGAGATATAATACTAAATACCTTCTTATAATTAGATAACTATAAAGATATTACTAATATACTTAATATTAATTTATTTAAATAAAGATATTCTTCTTTATAAGTAAACTACTAATTAATAAGATTATAATTAACTTACTTCTATAAACTTAAGTATTTTTCTAACTTATTTAGCTCCTTATTATTTTCTTTTTTTTTAAGTATAATAGCTTCTACTTAAACTTATTACTTAAAGTTATTTAAATTATAAAGTTCTAAGTATTAGCTTATATTTCTTATACTTTTTTCTTTTTTAAAAAAATATTATTAATTAAAATATTTCTTTAGAGCTAATTTAATATTAAATACTTATTCTTATTAGTAAGAGGATTACTAGTTCTTTTCTATATATTTTATATTAAAACTAAAATAGAAGAGTAATATAGTAATATATAGAAATAACTCTTCTATTAAAGTATAATATTTATCTAGCTTCTTCTATCTATTATTAATAAAAATCCTTAAATATTACTAACTACTACTACTTATCTCTTCTAAGTTAGAGATATTATTAATATATTCTTAGTAAGTATAAATAAGTAAAAAGCTCTTATTAAGCTATCTCTAAAATATTTATAATACTTAAATATATAATAAGACTTATTAATATATTAATTAAATAAATCTTTAAGATATTTCTTATAAAAAAGCTTATAACTTTTTTAATTTAAGATCTTAAAAATTCTTATTATTAATATTATTATAAAAAGTTTTTTAACTTTTAAAGTAACTTAAAAAATACTTTATAATAGTAATTACTTTTTAAAATCTATTATATAAACTATCTTATCTAAAACTTTATATTTAAAGTATAATCTTCTAAATAAGTTTTAAGATTATTATAATCTCTATTAACTATAGCTAGTTATTAGAAGTTAAGATATCTTAAGTTAATATAAAATCTTTAATATTCTAAGAAAAATAAAAGCTATCTATTTTATTTTTAAAATAAATTATATACTTAATTATAAAGTATATAGAGTTCTATTTTATAGTATTATCTTAGATTAATTTAACTTCTCTAAATATTTACTAAGAGAGAAAAATATTATTAAATTATTTAAATCTTTTTAATATTTTATAAGATAGATTCTTAAACCTCTATATATATTATAATAAAGTTTTTATAAACTTTATAATATTATAAAACTTATTAATAAAGCTAATCTTTTATTAATACTTAAAGTTAGCTTTATCTTATTATAGAAGAATATATATATCTAACTATTTCTTAAAGCTTTTAAAGTTCTTACTAAATAAAAAAGCTTTTAATATAAAGTTAAAAATATATTTAAAATAATAAATCCTTCTAGTTTAAATATTTTACTTTTTCTTTATAGAGAAGTTAAGTTAAAAAATTAAACTTACTATATAAATATTATTTAAGCTTATATTATTAGAAATTAAAGTTCTTACTTAATTTATAATATTTTAGTCTTAAATAACTTCTTTAAGAGTATTTATAAAGTTAATATTATTATAAACTTTAAGTTACTTCTTTATAGTAATTAAATATACTTAAGGACTTTTCTCTTTAATAATAAAATATATAATAATACTTATAATAGCTTATTAACTTAAAGAAGTTTATAAATTAAAAACTAAATAGATTTTAAAATTAATATATAAAAGTTCTTACTATATAACCTCTTTTTAATACTTCTAAATATTATTAAGTTTAAAAACTATTAATATAATAAACTATAATAATATTTCTAGCTTTATATTAATACTAAAAATTATACTCTAAAAAGTAAGGTTTTTATAAATAATAAAGAGAAAGTTAGTATTTATAATAAAGTAAATAGTAGCTTTTTAGATACTTTTTATATAATCTTTTATTAAACTAATAAAATCTAAATACTATCTCTTATATAGAATATTATTAAGTTTTTTAAAGCTTTTTAAGCTAATAAGTAATACTTTAATCTCTCTAATATAGTTCTTTTTAAAATATTTTAAAATAAATAAAGTTATTTTAATATTAAAAATAATTTACTTATTCTTAAAATTATAGTAATAATAAGTTTAGTAACTAGTTCTTAATTAACTATCTAGCTAATCGAGAATAAAATACTAATTATAGCTTTCTATTTAGCTTATTCTCTCTTTTATACTTTTTCTCTAAAGTTCTAATTTTTATATATATATTTTATTATTTATTATAACTTTAAAGAGGTTTTTAAATAAAAAATAGTTAAATAAAGAGTAATTTTTATTTTATTTAAGCTATAATATAATAAATCTAAACTTTAAAAGTTAATTAAAGATATTTAGAAAAAGAATAAGAGTTAAATAGAGAACTATTAGTATAATAAATATCTAATATAAAATAAGTAAAGTAAAAGAGAAAGTAATATTAATAATACTTTTACTTTTATAGTATATTTAAAGGATATTAATAGATAATAAGGATAGAAAATAATAATAGTAAAATAATAGATTTAATATAGATCTTTAGAAGATCTTAAAAAGTAGATTTTAAGCTCTTTAAGAAAATTACTTAGTACTTAAACTAAAATAAGAAATTAGAGAATATTATATTAAGTTTATTATAATATTAATTTAAAGGAAAAAAAAAAAAAACTAAATAAGTAAAAAGAAGTAATTTATACTTTACTAAGGGGGGTCCTATTAAAAGTAGAGAGTAAATAAGAAAAAATAGGGAAAAATAAGGATATTTAGTAGTAAAATATTTATTTAATCTATATTATAATCCCTATTAAAAGAGTTAAGGTAATTAATTAAGTTTAAAGCTTAAACTTAATTTAATTAACTAGTAATAGCTTTATACTTAATTAATTAATTAATTAAACTTAATAAGTTTACTTGCCTTACGGGGAGCGCTATACACCACACAAAAGGAAATATCTTTCTTCTATATTGAAACAGGTACTTACGAATACGCGAGCAACTTTGCCCTGACACTCGTGACACTGATCTTAGGAGGTGCACCCGTTGCAAGTCCAGGTCCGGATCATGCAGTACCCCTGCGGGGCGTGATCAAGCGTGGCGGGGCATCTTGGCGAGATGACTGCATGTATGACGATGTGTCATTACAGCGTAGTCGGGGATGGATTTGAATCGAAACCCGAGGCAGAGCCAGTTGGATTTAGTGGATGAGGGAAAGGGCTAGGCAGAAGTGAGTCGGCCGCTGCCGTTGAGGAGGCGGCGGCAAATGCAAGTTTAACTTACATGCAAAGTTGACAACTTCCGTTTACAAAAGTGACAAAACCACATTCAACCCCTGAAAAAGAGGCGCCTAGTCTGGAGATGTATTACGACAACAACCCACTCAGCGATCCTAAATGTCATCGTTTCTTGAGTAAATCGATGGGACAATCTGATATGAAATCGCGGACTAGGCGTGAGACTAGGGACGTATATACGAACACCTGCTTGTATCTAGTACATATCGACTTCCTTGAACCCGACTCTTGCCAGTCGGAATAATCATCTTCGAGGCTTGATTTGGCCTTACGACGCATATGGGTCACAGGAAGAGAAAAAGCCACCAATCCTTTAGGATGGGCAGGAATGTTGCATTGCCGACTGGTCTTGTACTCAATGCCAGGTACGATTTAATGCTTGCCCGTTAGACGAAGGCCAGGAGCATCATCTGAGTGTCTTAACTTTAGCGAAAGGATACATTTACTAAAGCTTGACATAACTCTGCAGAAAATTGATTGAATACGCGACTAGATGCGCCAGACTGATTGTCTGCTGCTGAGAATCTTGAGAGACTTTGATAGGTAAAGTTTGATCGATATCTGTCTCGGAACTGTGAAGGATCCGGTTCACCTGGATCGTGAGGCTTTCGTAAGACTCCTCTTTAGGCCCAAGGAAGGGAGAAAGATGATCGTCAATGGTCGAGAAAATGATAAATCTTTGGACATGCCAATAAAGGCTAGATCGTATGCACAAGGCAGGCGAGGCGGAAAACTTGGGTTACGAGTCGCTTACAGATGTTGACGAGCAGGGTCGCAAAAGCCTCACACCCATCTAGGAGTGGATTCACAGAAAACGGACCATACGAATCCTTTCGATCCTCTTGCACGTCTGCCTAGAAGAACTGAACGGAAGTTCTCGAACGACATAGGTCGCAGCCTCGTGGGCTGTTTGGCCGAGACTAGGATCATTCACCCAGATACCTTGTGCGGCTCAGTCGTCTCTCTAAGAAGGTTAGCACGAGCAGCAGTGGAGTCGTCGGTCTGCAGATGTATTCGGATGGTTGAAGTGAACATGACAGGTAGTTGTCAAGCATTTCGACCTTGCAAAGAATAACAACACACTGAGTTTTAGATATAACTCTCAATTGACCCAAGGGTATTGCAACACATGTAGGGCCAAACTGTCTGTTCATCTTCATCTTATCACCTTCAACCCTTTCTTTATCTATTTCAACATCATACACTCACGATGCCGTCGCTGGAAACTTCAGATACCTCGGCGCCTGTAGCAGAGCAGTTTACCACCGAAACTTTCTTACCAGAAGGCCTCGATGCTGTCAATACCAACGCTACATCTCGCGAGAGGATTTCAATCGTTTCCAACGGTCGCACCAACGGCACTACCAACAACAGTGCTAATGGCCATGCCAACGGCACTACCAACAATAGTGCAAATGACCATTCCAACGGAGGAATGAATGACCGCTCACCCATAAACGGGAACGGTGTCGATAGTGACGCCCCGTCTCCTTTCATCTCCTCTTCTACAGCTAAGCCGCCTGTCCCCATTGCCATCTGCGGTATGGCACTTCGCCTTCCAGGTGGACTGGAAAGCCCCCAAGATCTCTGGGAATTCCTGATGGCCAAAGGTGATGCGAGGAGCCGTGTACCTGATTCCCGCTACAATATCTCTGCCTATCACTCCGATTCGGGGCGGCCCGGTACTATTGCAACCCAATATGGGTACTTTCTTGACGACAACGTCAAACTCGGGAGTTTAGACGCAGCTCGCTTCTCACTCAGTCGTGCAGAGCTTGAGTTTGCCGACCCGCAGCAAAGACGCATGCTTGAAGTTGTGCGCGAGGCTTTTGATGATGCCGGGGTGATAGACTTCAAGGTAAGTCCAATTCTAAAACAAAAGGGTTCATGACTGACTTGAAGCTAAGGGTCGAACTATCGGCTGTTACATGGGCAGCTATGGAGAAGACTGGCTGGAGATGCAAAACCGGGATCACCAGCAGTCTGGTGTCAATCGGGTCGACGGTTATAGCGACTTCATGCTTTCAAGTCGCATCTCCTATGAGATGGATCTGAAAGGACCATGGTACGTTAATCAGCCTTCCTCTTATGAAGTAACTCAATGTATGCTGACTAACATTCGATCAGCATGACTGTGCGTACTGCTTGTTCTGCAGCGTTGATATGTCTCAACGAGGCTTGTCAGGCCATTCAGAACGGTATTTGTGACGCAGCAGTCGTTGGAGGCGCCAACCTAATCATGGCACCGGGCATGACAGCCTTTATGACTGAGAAAGGCGTGCTTTCGCCTGAGGGTCACTGTCGAACCTTCTCCGCCGATGCTAATGGCTATGCCAGAGGAGAGGCTGTAACGGCAGTCTTTGTGAAGCCTCTTGATGCCGCCATCCGTGACGGAAATCCCATCCGAGCTGTCCTTCGCTCAGTCGTATCCAACAGTGACGGCAAGACCCAAGGCATTGCTCAGCCCAGCACCGAAAGTCAGGAGGCCTTGATGCGAAAGGCCTACCGGGATGCAGGGATCTCTGACCTCTCCCAAACTGCTTTCGTCGAATGCCACGGAACCGGTACACCAGTTGGTGACCCTATCGAAACCAACGCTGTCGCGAGGGTCTTTGGAGATGCTGGCGTTTTTATCGGCTCCGTCAAGCCCAACCTGGGTCATTCCGAGGGAGCATCTGGCCTCACATCTCTCATCAAAGCAGTTCTATCACTAGAAAACCGTACGATCCCGCCCAACATCAAGTTCACCAGCGGCAATCCCAAGATTCCTTTCAAGGAGAGAAAGCTTACGGTTCCTTTGGAGGCGACACCGTGGCCGGAAGAGCGCCTCGAAAGAATCAGCGTTAACTCTTTCGGAATCGGAGGCTCAAATGCTCATGCAATCTTGGACTCGGCCCGTAGCTTTGGCATAGAGCATAAGCCTGTGGATTCAGCCGAGGGGCTTATCGAAAACAAGACCCATCTCCTTCCATTCTCTGCTACGTCCTCATCGTCATTGCAGAAGATGACGAACAAGTTCCAGGAGTGGATACGAAACAACCCCGACAAGTTGGAGGAACTGGCATATACCCTCAGTGTCCGAAGAGAGCATTTACCCCACCGATCATTCATGGTAGCCAGCGTGGAGAAGCTCCCAGAGATGGCATCCCAGGGCCTACGAGCGGGCAATGCTTCACCCAACCTTGTCATGGTCTTCACCGGACAGGGTGCTCAATGGCCACGCATGGGCCGCGAACTTCTCCTTCGTGAAGATCTTACTTTCCAAAGCAGCATTCGTTCTCTGGACCAGTGCTTGCACGAGGTCCATGATGCGCCTGAGTGGACAATTGAAGAAGAGCTTCTTAAGCCGGCCAGGAAGTCTGGGGTGCAGCGTGCGGAACTTTCTCAGCCACTGTGTACCGCCGTCCAAATCGCTTTGGTGGACTTGTTTGCCTCTCTTGGCGTTGAGCCACACGCAGTGGTTGGCCACAGCAGCGGTGAAATCGCGGCGGCCTATGCAGCAAAGGCCCTGACTGCCAAAGAAGCCATCATCATAGCCTGGCAGAGAGGTCTAGCCGCGAAGGAGCAGACGCGGATGGGCGCTATGGCTGCGGTAGGCCTTGGCGTAGAGGAAGTCATCAAGTTTCTGCCTGCGCCCAAGGTTGTCGTTGCTTGCGAAAACTCCCCACGCAGCGTCACAATTTCTGGCGACGCAGACGCAGTTCAATCTGCTCTCGATCGCATCCAACAAGCACGTCCTGGTATCACAGCTAGGTTGCTCAAGGTCGAAAAAGCATATCACTCTTATCACATGGCCGAGGTCGGCGACTTCTACACATCGGCTCTCCGCAAATATTTGCCTGGCCTGGCTGACCAAAAGAGCAAATGCAACGGTTCAGCCCAAACAACCTCTCAAAAGAGTCCCTTGTTCTTTTCGAGCGTCAGCGGGTCTGGAGAGCCCATCCAGGCTTGCGATCTTGATGGCAGTTATTGGCAAAAGAACCTTGAGTCTCCAGTCCTATTTAATGGCGCTGTTTCTGGAATCATCAAGCATGTTGAGAATGCCGTGTTCCTCGAGATCGGGCCTCATGCCGCTTTAGCCGGTCCTGTGAGACAGATCATGGCAGCTGCTGATAACGGATCAACCTCAGCGTCTCCGTACTTCGGTGCCATGACCCGTGGCGAGAACTGTGCTGAATCTTTCCTGACTTCTGTCGGGCGCTTGTTTGAGCTCAATATCCCCATTGACTTCTCCAGGATCACGACCAAGACTACCTCACTCCCTGGACTCCCACATTACCCATGGGACCACGACGCTAGTTACTGGCGTGAGTCAAGAATTTCGCACGAGTGGCGCTACCGCGAGTTCCCTGCCCATCCTCTTCTCGGAATTCGTCAGCTGGAGAGCACTACGCTGGAGCCCAGCTTCCGCAACATGCTCTTGCTGGACGACGCTCCATGGCTTCGGGATCACTGTATCGAGGATAACGTCATCTTCCCCTGCGCTGGGTACGTATCCATGATTGGCGAGGGCATCAGGCAGATTAGCCCGCGTCAACAGGATCAATCCCTTGGAGAAAATGGATTCACCATCCGCAACATGGTCCTCAACTCAGCACTGGTTCTGAACGAAAACACTCCGGCAGAGCTTGTGACCACATTCCGCCCAGTCCGTCTCACCGATTCTCTGAATAGTCAATGGTGGACATGGACCATTGCCTCGCACAATGGTCATGTTTGGACCAAGCACTGCAGTGGCGAGGCTACTTTGGAAGACCTCGAGCCTGAGAAGGCTCTTGACACTGCGCAATTGCCGCGGAAGGTAGATCGGCGCAAGTACTATGACGTTCTTAGTCGTGCTGGCATCGGGTATGGTCCCAAGTTTCAGCGTCTGGACGACATCAGGACAGGTTCCCTGGAAAGCCTGTCAGCCGCAAGACTGCCAAAGAACCCCTGTGGCGACGAGAAGTTCTACCACCTGCACCCCGCAGTGATTGATGCTTGTATTCAATCGGGGCCTGTAGCCGCAACTCGAGGACACATTGAGGCCAAGCATTACCGAAGGGTCCCGACGAAGATTGAACGGGTAACTGTTCATCGTATTGACCCTGAAGTCGAAATGCGGGCTTCTGCATCTGCGGTCTTCGTCAAGGGCAATGGCGAGGTAATTAGCCATATTCAATGCATCGCCGGCGGCAAGGTTGTCCTCGACATGCAGGGGGCTAAGCTATCTCCTCTTGAGGAGGCTGCAGCTGCTGAGACTGTGGTTGATACAGCTTCTGCTGAACATAGCGCAGGTGACAATGTAGCTGCAGCACCGAAAGCTCTTGCGGAAGAGCTGACCACCAGCCGACTCACCTGGTCACCCCACATCGACTTCCTCGACGCGAACAAACTCATAAACCCTGAAATACCTCGCCATCTCTATACACCTCTGCTGGACAAGATGGTCCGTATGTGCTTTGTTTTTTCCCAACGTCGCATCAAGTCAATCAGAGATGGCAACTTGATTCAAGATGCTTTGCCAGAGCACATGCACAAGTACATGTCATGGATCGACTCTCAGGTCGCTAGGGAAGCAGATGATACTTTGACATCCCTTGACGACACCATCCTTCTCGAGAGAATCGATGCTCTCATCAAAGAGATGGAAGGGACTCCGGTCGAAGATTGTGCCTCATCCATTGAGAAGGTGCTCAGAAACATTGACAGGCTCTGCACTGGTACTACCGACGCTCTGGAGATGCTCCTGGCCGATGGAACTCTGACCAAGATCTACATCGCTACAGACGCCTGCGACAGGTCAGACTTCATCCGCCATCTTGCCCATAGCAAACCCAATCTGCGCATCTTGGAAATTGGCGCTGGCACGGGGGCTTCAACCGCCAGCATGTTGAAACATTTGATCCTCCCAGTTGGCCAGCCTCTTTACTCCAAGTATACCTTCACCGATATCTCCGCAGGATTCTTCGTCGCAGCCAAAGAACGTTTTACTGGGTACCGTAACATTGAGTACCGTGTTCTGGATATCAGCAAGAGCCCTTCCGAGCAGGGTTTCGCCGACGATGAGAAGTACGACCTCGTCATTGCCACAAACGTCCTCCACGCGACGAAGAGCCTTCAAGAGACTTTGAGGCATGTCCATAAGCTACTTGATCCTCGAGATGGAAGACTTCTTTTGCACGAACTTGACAGTCCTTCCAAGTGGCCGAATTACATCTTCGGCACACTTCCCGGCTGGTGGTACGGTGCACCGGATGGCAGGCCAGAGCAGCCGTACGTATCACCCGCACGCTGGGAGAAGGAGCTTGAGGAGGCTGGTTTTGATGGTCTGGACGCCGTCATCCGTGACGCCGAGGAGCCACACCAGCTAAACGCTATCATGGTCGCTCGAGTCAGACCCCGTTCCACAAAGGCTGAGAAGCCGATCGTCCTGCTTTGTGACGATGAGGAGCATCTTGCGGAAGCCATGTCATTGCAACTCACACAGACAGGATATACTGTAAACCGCCGCCGTCTCGGTGACAAACTGCCGGACGAGCCTCAGGACATTGTATCCCTGCTGGATGCGACCCATCCCTTTTTTGAGGGCATCTCAGAGGACCGTTTCAAAGCATTCCAAGGCGTGCTGGAAGAACTCAGTTCTTCCGGAGCAGGAATGCTCTGGATAACGCACCTGTCCCAGATCGGTTGCAGAGACCCCAGGTTTGCTCAGATCATTGGCACCGCTCGTACTATCCGCACGGAATCTCTTTTGGATTTGGCAACCTGTGAGGTTGATGATCTCCAAGCATCGTTGGCCACTATTCTAGCAGTCCTCGACAGGTTCCAGGCTCGACCTCGGGTTGCGGATGAGTCAGAGGAAGGCGACGCACTGGATCTCAAGCCTGACTACGAGTACGCCATTGTCGACGGCGTGGTCAATGTGGGACGCATCTACCCATTCTCGTTGAAGAGTGAACTTATTGAGCCCGTATCGGAGAGTCAGGTCGGCTTTTCAGATGAGTCCAGAGTGGCACTGAACATGACAAAGCCCGGTCGCTTGACCACGCTTCACTGGGCCAACAACTCTGGAGACGATGGAAAAGCCTTGAAAGGAGATGATGTTGAAGTCCAGATCTTCGCAGCTGGCCTCAACTTTAAGGATGTTCTTGGTGCCTTGGGCGTCGTTCCTTATCCGGAGGCGGGTCTTGGTCTCGAAGGTGGAGGTGTTGTTCGTCGTGTCGGCCCGCAAGTCAAGGATCTCCAGCCGGGAGACCGCATAATGTTCCTGGCTGACGGGGCTTTTGCGAGTCACGTTGTGACACCAGAAAGACTTTGCGAGAAGATTCCTGCAGATCTGTCTTTCGAGGATGCAGCCACTATGCCTGCCGTGTTCTCCACGGCGGTTTGCTCGTTGTTTAATATTGGCGGACTGCGCAAGGGTCAGTCCGTTCTTATTCATAGTGCGGCAGGAGGTGTTGGTCTTGCTGCTATGCAACTTGCCATCATGGCCGGGGCAGAGATCTATGCGACTGTCGGAAATGAGGATAAGGCCAGGTATCTTGTCGACACCTTCGGGCTGCCAAGAAACCGGATCTTTAGCTCGCGTGATGCTAGCTTCGTGGACGGTTTGATGAAGGAGACCAACAGGCGGGGAGTGGACTTGGCCTTGAACTCTTTGTCCGGGGAGTTGCTTCATGCCACCTGGCGCTGCGTCGCTGAGTTCGGGAAACTGGTTGAGATCGGCAAGCGAGACTTCTTGGGTGGAGGCAAACTCGACATGGACGTTTTCCTGGGTAGTCGAAGCTACTGCTGTTTCTACCTGGATGCCGAGATGGCCAGACGACAGTCATTGGTAAAGGAGTAAGTTACACTCCAATCTCCCCATTGGTCTCCCAATAGTGACTCCCAGACTAACATCTTTTCAGAATCCTCCAAACTATTTTGCTGCACCTGAGGATGGGCCATATCAAGCCGCTCACACCCAAAAAGGTCTTTGACGCTTCCTCGGTCCAAGATGGGTTCCGGCATCTCCAGCAAGGTACTCACATTGGCAAAATCGTCTTTTCCGTCCGCAGTCCTGATGGAAATCTCAATGTCGACGTGGGAAAGCTTGCAAAGCCACTTCAAAAGCTGAGGCTGAGCGAATCTGCAAGTTATCTCCTCGTTGGCGGTCTCGGTGGTTTGGGCCGGGCAGTGGCCAGACACCTCGTCGAGCAAGGTGCACGCCGGTTGGTGTTCATGTCTCGGAGTGCAGGGTCAGGTCCAGAGGACGGCGACACGGTTCGCGAGCTTGAGAGCATGGGCTGTCGGGTTGAACTCGTTAGAGGCAGCGTCATCAACAAGGACGATGTGTCTCGTGCCATTACCCACGCGCCGAACCTGAAGGGAATTATCCAAGCCTCCATGGTCCTTCGCGATGAAAACCTGGTACGCATGAGCCTGGACCACTGGAACCAGGCCGTGGCCCCCAAGGTGACGGGAACATGGAACCTCCACCACGCCGCTATTGAGGCTGGCGTCAATCTCGATTTCTTTGTGCTCTTCTCATCAATGTCAGGAGTCACGGGCCAGGCTGGCCAAGCCAACTACGCTGGGGCGAACACATTCTTGGACACGTTTGTGCAGTTCAGGACTGGACTAGGTCTCGCGTGCTCGGCTCTTGATATTGGTGCGGTGCAGGACGTTGGCTACGTATCCCAGGATGAGGCTTTGCTTAAGAGGATGAAGGCCGTCAGTGCCCATGGCATTACTGAAACGGAACTCATGGAGGCTCTGACGGCTGCCATTCTCATTCCGCAATCAAGCGCAGGGGCCGAACCAGACAGCGAAAGGTACATCGACAAGCACACAATTGGCCTCGGTCTCTCTACGAACGTCCCTCTCAACAGTAAAGAGAGCCGAGCTTTCTGGAGAAAGGACCGCAGGATGGCAGTGTACCACAATAACGCCAGCAAATCCGCCGCCGAGACCGCAGGAACCAGCGGCAGCGATGGCTTGAAGTCTTTCTTGGCCCGCGCAAAGTCGAACACATCGGTTCTGAAGACCGAAGAGTCGGCCAATCTTCTTGCGATGGAGATTGGTAAAAAGCTGTTTGGCTTCCTCTTGAGGTCAGATGAGGACCTGAACACGACAGTTCCCCTGTCGCAACTTGGTATGGACTCTCTTGTTGGCGTGGAGATGCGTAGCTGGTGGAGACAGGCGTTTGGTTTTGATATTAGTGTCCTCGAGCTCTTGGGGATGGGAAATCTTGATGGGCTCGGAAGGCATGCGGCAGACGGCCTGTTGAAGGTTTTTGGAGATGCCCCCGCATAACACCGCTGCTTAATGTCTTTTTCGTTTGAATCTGTGGAATGCATATTCCTTTTAGGGTCTATGTACATGATGAGTTAATTCATATTGGACGTTTTCATGGACAGTCTCTCGTCTTGGCACTTCAACAGCGCTTTGCATTCCGTCTCTGCAGTGCCTACCCGTTGGTCCATGTGGTGGTTGAGAAGCGCTTATGAATCTGACCTCTCAACCATTAAGTCGCACAAAGCTCAGAAATTCTTTCATTTCCCTACATTGCAGATCAGAGCTTCAGCGTTGTATGCACCAAATGTTTCAGCGCAGCTGCCCTCGTCAGATCAGATCAATGATTATTACCTTCATTCCCAACGCCAAGAAGATTTCTATGCCGTGAGGTACTTTCGCTCTGAGACAACTCTTGGCAAGACCACCGCTTACATCAGCGGCATGTAATCGTATTTAGCCGCTGGCTCCCCCTCTGCTGTACTAAATAGGTGGCACGACTTTTCAGCTGACCACGTCTGCCTAAAACGAAAGCCTCCGTCTCGAGACTGGCAATATTCCCTTGCATCCTTCCCAGCCACTGCATTGAAATGAAGCTGAACAAATCCTGCGATCAGTGCAGGCTTCGGAAAGTTCGATGTGTGGGTATGTGACATTCAATGCGCTCCTTATCAACAGATGCAGCGCAAGGGCTGCCTGATACCGAACCTCAGGATGACACTCTACACCGTTAGTGCCGGCTCTCAGATCACATGCGACTCTTGAAACTCCGACTGCTTGCGTTCATTGTGCTGTGAGTTTCTCATCACGTGTCCATTTCTCGAGGCGCAATTTCTTTTCAATGTTTTAATAATTGGCTAGAATCGCAATGAGTCTTGTAATTTCAGCACTTTCAGACGCAGGGCAAGGGTGAAAGGTGAAGTGTTGGTCTCACAGGACCAGCTAGCTGGTAGGGCACTGTGGGCAGCAAATATCGTATTATATTAACTGCGTTGGTGGTGTTCTAGATGAGGTTAACTGCGTTAGAGGCAGCGGCCGCGATCGCGGCGTTGATCGCAGAGGCCGGCGCCTTACGTAATCATTGATTACGTAAGGCGCGCCCAGCTCGATTAACGCTACGATAGGCTAGCGTTACCGACACTAGCAACTTTCTCTTTTTGCCAGCGTTAACGCAGTTAACAGTAACTATAGTACAATTCGAAAAGAAGTCGTTAAACGACGTATAACGCAAAAAGCAGCAATTACCAGCAATTGCAGCAATTACCCAATAATTGCCCATATCCCCTACTGCAGCAGTTGCTCCACAACTATCGCTCAATCCTGCCCCAGGCCGGCGCCGGCGATCGGCGCCGCTCAGGCCCATGTAACCCATCCCTCCATCCGTATCGTTGCCAAGCTCATATCGAGGAAGCGCGTAAGGCACTAGTTAGGCTTCGCTTTGGTGAAGGCGTCAGCGAGGTTATCGTCGCCGTTGATCCATCGTATTTCGCATAGCTCGCAACGTTCGTACGACTACCGTAGAGCCATAATATCGATCATCAAACGCTTCTCCTTCGTAGTACCCAACTTAACGAGGCACTCATACAGCAAGTACAAGTCAGTACAGACGATAGTAAGTATCAGAGGTAGGCCGAGCCGATCGGCGATCATTCGGAGGGTCGTAGAGATAGCGTAGGCCATATCGACGCCAGCGACCATACCATAGACTTCGGAGGCTAGTACGCTTCAAGTAACTCGCTTGCTCTTCGTCGAACTGAAGTGGACGACGTTGCCGTTGATCGTGAACTTGTTCTCGTCGGAAGGGGTCTCGTTGGCGAGAATAATGGCGAAGCCGAGCTGCGACGTTAGGTCGGCGTTGTTAGCGAACAAGCCGTCGACGAAGACGAAGAGCTTAGCAGTTAACAAGTTAACAGGTACAAACGTCAACCCTCACGCCAGCGAGGCCATCTACCATTATAGTCATGCGTTGAGGGCCTTGACGTTATCAGGCGAGGGGTCTTGGTGCTGGGCGGCGGTCGATAGATCGTAGCATGCCTCAGGCTAGCAGATCGACGCGATATACGCCCCACGCGCGCGTTGCTCGACATATTGCTTCTTGATAGCATCGGGGGCAGCGTTGGCGTCAACGAGGGCAAGCTTCTTGCCTTAGCCCTTCTAGCGGAGAACGATAGTTCCTAACTTATCGATGCTAACGACGCCACCATTAAACGTCAGTAGTTAGTCAATAGCAAGTTGTTGCTTAGCTTTTGCTATAAACGAGGCCTTGGTCAGAGCCTCATCCTCACGAGCCGAGAAACTAGCATCAGTAAGGCCCAAAGTGTCGTCAGTTTGCATACCAATAACTGCGAAGTCAGGGTTAACAGCAGAAGGGACCAGAAGGCAGGGATCGTAGCTTGAAGTAACCATCTAGAGAACTTCTCTATGGTGACAGCTATACGTAGCCCACCAGTAGGTGCCAGCCTCAGCGATGCCATAGAGCGGCTTAATAACTCTCATAATGGTGCCTTCTAGGTACTAGTCGCGAATCTGGATGGGCAAGTGCGCGAGGATTATTCTATTGAGCTTCGTTGCTGACTAGACGTACGCCTACGTTATATCGCGAAGCCAGAAGATCTTACCAGAAAGTAGTAACCATAGTGCGATAGCGAGGATGAGGCGTTAGCTCGCACGCTATATCATTAGAGATTGCGTCAAAATCACTTCCTTGCCATCATCAGCGTATCCCTAGACGACGAGGCGGGACTTCTCATAGGGCTCGTCAGTATTCTTGCCTTTGATCTCATTAACCATTCGCGATCGGAAGATGCGGACGTTTGCGTGCTCGACAGGGTTGTACATAACCATCTCAAAGACGCCTCGATCGATAAGTCCCTTGACTTCAGCCTTATCAGATTACTCGAAGGGGCGGCCAAGCATATTGATCTTACCTACCTTGCAGAGCTATATAGCTAGGTCGAGGTCGGCGCGTTCCTTATTAGTCATAAAGACTTCATTAGCAGCAAAGAACACAATAGCGGCGTTAACGTCGTCAACTTCCAGGGTGAAGTTAACGCCAGGGGTGGGGCTGACGTCAACCGTCTTCGCCGTGGGCATCCGTCTTCGAGAGCTTCAGCGCAGCTCGCCTGGGGGTGGTCTTGGGCGTTCTTCTCCCTTGCGAGGCCAGCCACGTCAACGTGGCGGCGGCGGCAGCAGCAGCGCCAGCAATCCTTCTTGGTCTTCTTTCGCCAGCGTTGCCAGTGCCTCGGAGGCGTTCGGTGGAGAGTCGGCGTCAACAACGTCTTCGTCCAAGTCATCGTAAAAGGGCTTAACGTGGGTCGATCGAAACGTTCTTGGCCCGCGAGGTAGGTCAAGTATACAATCCTCCCCATCGATGGAGAGAAGCTTGTACGGGCCAGCCCAGCCCTTATTCTCACACCATACGAGAACATCTGACTGCAGTAGGAAGGCCAGCGTTAACGACGTACTTAGGCCGTTACAGAGGGCGAGGGCATCCGAGACTTAGCGCTTAGCGTACATACGGCAGAGTTCATCAGTTGCCTTTTGCACAGCTTCTTAACGCTTAGCGATGCCTAGAGACAGCGCCGAATCCTTGGTTACTCGAGGGTAGGCGCCAAAAACGAGCAGGGTCGGGATCAGACCGTTAGGCCCAGCAGTATCGTTGATAGTCTTGACGGTCATCTGCAGGGCTTGCTCGCGAGGGATAGAAGGGTCTTCAGCACAGATGATATCATAAGCACAGCGTAGAGTAGCATAGTAACATTCAACTTTGCCGATGCCATAGTGAGCCTCAATAGGGACTTCTTTAACAGTAATCACCAGGGTGCAGGCAGCACGCTTGAATTCACGGCTGCGGAAGTTGGTGCCGGCGTCCGTAGTAATAAAGTCTGGAGGGCCTTAGTATACGTCGATCCAGCACATGCGTAGAGCCTCCCAAGTGTGCTGGGCTGACAGATCTTTGAGGAAACAGGCCGCGTTAAAGCCGGTAGCACTATCGACGACGTAGAGCACTAGCCTATTGCCATCGAGGTACATAATATCCACGAAGATCTCGTAGTTAAACTCATAGTCGTCGCGAAAGGTAAATCTGAACCTTTTAGGTTAGCCAGCGTAGAGTTAACAGTGCCAGCAGACCTTGGTCAGATGGGCAAGAAGGCCTTTGTCGACCTCATGCCCAGCCCTAGTAAGGACGCGTTGAAGTCTAGCAACTAACGGGTAGCCGAAGCGGCGATAGAGTCGTCAAAGTTCAACCTCACTAAGGTAGCAGTAGGCAACCAACTATTCCTGTTGGAGAAGCATCCAGGGATACCCCCATTTGCAGATAACCGGAACTCTAAGGTCTTTCTGTTTCATGACGTTATCGAGGTTGTCAAACGTAACTCCCATCTCATCCATATCGCGAAGGCAGTATAAGAAGGGTGTATTTGTTAGCATAACGTAGAAGGTAATAGGACCAAGCAGCGTAAGGACTTTGACAGATCCCAACAAGTAGATGGGGTCGCCGGGGCCAAATCTGATGGTGGCTACCCTCGTGGCGTTAACTTCGAGGTTTAGCATTAATCGTTGAAGTGCGAGGACCTAGGGCTAGCCTGCCGTTAAATATTCGGAGGCACCAGTGTCGGGCAGGATACCCTGGAAGATCGTTGATCCATACCTTCCCTCAAGAGAGAACTATGAGGCACGTTCTCTAGGCTTAACCGTGGCGTATGGATCCTGCTTGGTGACAGCATGGAAGGTAGCGTTGTTGCCCAACGCGCCAGTAACTTTGAAGCCGTCAAAAGTGATACCGGCGAAGCGAGGAGTGAGAAATTATCAATTTTCATCATCCAAGCCATCTGATCCATACTGGCCATCCTCGGCGTCGGAGTCGTCAACGTTGAGAGTGCTGAAGTAGTTCAACGTATCCTCATCGTGGCCATCAACAGGAAGGTCGTCAATACCCTCAACGCCCTCATGCCATGCCAGAAAGTGATTAAAGGCAGGGGCGGAGGTATCCTCATTAACATACGTTCGTTTGAAGCAGTCGAAAGCCTTACAGCGATCTTCAGCAGGGTGCTTTATTAACCAGCAGCCCGTTTCGCCACAAACGTAACACTTCTTTTTGGATTCAGGAAGTGCAGGTCGAGGGCGACGTTGACCACGAGGTGCGTACAGGCGACAGCCAAATCGAGAGCTGCAGCCGCAGCCGTTATATCAGCGATCAGTCCAATATTAATCGTTGACAGAAGCCGGATTTATCATGAAGTGCTCGCGAGCCTGGCTTTGCATCGCGATGCTGACGGACGATCGAAGCTAGTTGGCAACGCTCTCATAGTCCTTAGCAGGGCTCATAAGAGCGTAGTTACACTCAGGCACACCTCAGCAAGCACTAAGCACTTAGTCACGGAGGGCATCATCAGAGCGGTGGACAGTCAAGAGGGCGCGTTAGATAGTGATAAGCTTATCAAATACCATCTCAAGGCACTCCATCTTAGTCTTACCAAGGTTCTCCAGGATCATACGGTCGAAGGTAGTACTACGCCACTCAGAGAGATACGCTTAACGGGACTCTTCAGTCTCAAAGTAGGCTTTAACTTTAGCAACTAATCCGGCGAGGTCAACAGGCGCATCGTTGCCACAGAGCTTGTCGTAGTAGTAGTTAAATGCCTTACCCTTAAGCATGATGGAGAAAGCACCCAGGGTCTGAAACTGGTTGATGCCGGCCTTAACGCAAGAGTCCTTGAAGATGAGAAGCTTAGAGTCAAGGATATCGTACATATCACCCCCAAATCGCATACTATCGTTATACAACTTCGTAAGATCCATGAGTTAACGAGGGGACAGCTGATTGAGCGCAGCGAGGTTAAATGCGTTGCCTTCGCCGAAGTTGACGTTAGGGCCTCCCGGGGGAACGAAAGTAGTTAATCGGCGGGCTCCGGAAGTGCCCAATCCATACCAGATCAGCCCAAAGGACGGAGCTGTGCGCGAAGGGGTGTGGCTGGAAGATGCCGGCGGCTCTGGCTCGATACCCTTAATATCGTTGAAGAAGTCGATATCCTTAATAGCTTTCTTGAGAGAGGGAAACTTGGCCATCTTATCGTTAATATCCTCGTCGGACCAGTAGTAGAAGTCTTAACGAAGGGCAGCATAGACGTTAGAAGCAATAGATTTGCCATCTTACATGACGTAAACCCCGTTAGCGACAAGGAAGTCCCTAAATTCCTTCATAGCAGCCCCATTGCAGTAGTTAAAGGCGGATTCTAGCACATCTTCGAAATCAGTGAAGGCTCGACCCCAGAGGGCAGAACCAGTAAGGCCGTCAAGTCGGTAGCACTCCATGTTAAATAAGAAGTATGAGGCCACCTAACCCCAGGTAGTAGTGTCCAATTTCATATCAATATCGCCAAGCTTACCCCAAACGCTATAGTCAATCATGCCGTAAACTCTGACAGGGACAGGGATAGGGTGGTCGTTAGCTAGAGGTACCAGAGGGGCCGGGGGAGCCAGAGGGTTACCTGGAGGGTTTCCCAGAGGGGCTATGGTAGATAATTCAGACATAGTTAAAGAGGCTCTTAGCAACTATAAATATATTCAAGAGCAACATTGGCAGGGCTGCGAACAAACCAACGATAGTTATTCGAGAAGTTACATAGGTTGTCAAAGGTGTGGAGGGCAGGTGTCAACATTCCTAATAGAGCGAGGCACCAAGTCAAATCCGCAGGCGAGGATTACCACGCCACAGTCACAAAAAGCTTACCAAGCACCACAGCAGCTGGGGCTTATTCGTCTAGTAGACGATTTACTACTCTATTGCTTTTGTTTGACTTAACGCAGCTCGACAACAGACGAAGACGGAGGCGTAGGATTAGGAAGGATCTAAGAGGGCAGGTAGGCTCAGTAGGTGACGTTATCCACGGAGCAATAGAATCTTAAGAACGAGAGGACAGCGCAATAGCGTTATAAAAGGAGCGAGGGTTGTCAAGAGTAAAAGACAGTAAAAAATTCTCTTATAGCCAGTAGTCAGCAGTCAGCGTTCAGTGGTCGAATAACAGAAAAATCTTATGGCAAGGCACGCCGCGCGCCGCGCGCGCGGGTAGTTATCGTCAAACAGGCTCGAAGCGGCCGTTTGCCGTTGACGTTAACTTAGCGAAGAAAAAGGTGGTCGAAAGCCATCGAAAGCGGGGTAATCTCTTGTTTACTCGTTCGGCGTGAAAACTCTGCTCGCGTAGGGTAAGAGGTCGAGCGAGGTGGTCGAGAGTAAGGTAGGTAGTCAACTTTGCCGTCAATCGTGAGTTAACAGGTCGAGATTAACGTTGAGGGTTAGGCGCGTAATAGACGCTCTTCAAGTAGGAAGTAGGAGCGATTGCCGAGAGCGTTCTGAGCGAAACAGACCATCTCTTAGGTCGCGTCGCAACTACTTCTGTTGAGTATAGGATCGGAGGCCGTAGGAGGCCGTCGTCGCGATCCTACCGTTGTCGATGCCGTGGGGAGATATCACTCGATCCCGTTAGCGCTGGCGACGTCGGCGTCGACGCACTCTTCCCAGAGACTAGAGGAGGGCAAGTTCGAAGCAGCTTAGGCGATACAAGCCATCTTTTCGAAGTCGCAACTGCCTCAGTAGCGCAGGTCGATCGATCGAGCGTTTCTAGGCAGAACAGATCCAAACGAATATCGACAAGACCGCCTCTTCTAGAGCCTTGCTGATCTGCGGTTAATTAACATATCACATAGTAGTAACTGTGAAGTTAACCACTAATCAGTGTTGGTCTCACAGGACCAGCTAGCTAGTAGGGCACTATGGGCAGCAAATATCGTATTATATTAACTGCGTTGGTGGTGTTCTAGATGAGGTTAACTGCGTTAGAGGCAGCGGCCGCGATCGCGGCGTTGATCGCGGAGGCCGGCGCCTTACGTAATCGTTAATTACGTAAGGCGCGCCCAGCTCGATTAACGCTGCGATGGGCTGGCGTTGCCGACATGAAGCATTCGTCCGGGCCAGTAAAATCTCCTTGAGGCCAGAGTCTGACATATCTTACAGTGCCTGCAGCTCTACTTTTTGCCGATTCTTCTAGCCATCATGAAGGCTGTGATGACGACACTGCCGGCGACGGACTCTATATCGACCGCATACTCGGGTGTGGCCCTCAGAGTACTGTTCTTTGTGATGAGTTCACAGTTATAAAGGTTTGTTGAATTAAGACTTACCACAACCATTTTCATTGCGAGGTTTTGCAATCAGAGACTGACAAGTCGGCTTTCGCAGGCACCTGATGACAGAGGTTTGCGTTGCCAAAACACTCCAAGCGCTGGTTTCAGGTTTTCCTAACCATTTTCCAGTTCAAAGTTCAACGGTGTCATTCTTTTCCAATGATAGATTGATGTCTCTAGCTGGAAGGCTTGGGACGAATGCTCTACAGGAACTGGTGGAGAATCTCGAGGACCTCATCAAGAAGCGGGTTTGTCAAAAGCAGACGTCTAGATGGGACGGAATCGACTTTGTAAAGCCCGACCCAGTCTTGCTTCAACCACAGATGGCAACTAGTTTTCTCTTAGGTACGTCGACCTTTTACACGCCAACTCATCTCCCAGTCGCTTTAGGTCTGACGTCACAAAGCCTTTTTTGAGCACCTGCACCCCGTGTACCCCTTCCTTGACCGAGATGACTTTATGCTTCAAGCTTCAGACATATATGTGGAAGATATACTGCAGCTAAACCCATCATTTTCCGCGCTGTACCATACAATAATGGCTCTTGGAAGTCAATTCTTTCAGCATGGAAGCTTCGTTCCACACGTCGGACTGGCATGGGACCTCTTCCAAGTATCACTGGGGAAGTTGCCCGACGTACTGGCGCCGCCGGTGACGCTAGTAAATCTTCAGGTAGGTAGCCAGCCAGTTTGTCCTGTCTCTCCCATTCATACTCTTGACTCCTTGACCTAACCAGAAATATTGAATTCTAGGCTTTGACAGCAATGGTAAGTAGATGATACCATTCCTAAGCTTGCGGTCTCACATTGCATTTGGATGCTGATAACTACATTGCGCAGTCTATATTCGCAATGAATGCTTGCTGTCTCCAACTCGATCAAACACTCATCTCCGAGGCAGCGCGGATGGCACAAACGCTCAAATATCATAAGTCGTCGAATTGCGATGCCGGCCACCTCAAAACATTCTGGACGGTGTACTACTTGGAAAAGATATCGAGTTTCTCAGAACGCCAAAGCTCGGTATGACTGCCAAATTCCTTCGGGTGATAGAAATCGGCGGGCTAATCACTTCCATTCAAGCTCCTGGCAGACGATGACATTGGATGCGTGATGCCTTTGGCTCCGGAATCCATTTTTGGGAACTACGACTGGTTTACATCTACTATTCGCCTCGCCAGAATCTCATCAATTGCATACTCATCGCTTTTCTCGGTCAGTGCATCTTTGAAATCGAAAGCCGCCGTAGCAACCGCCATCGCCCGCGTTTGGCGTCTCCTTGAAGGTTGGCGGGTGTCCATCCCTTCGGCGTTCAGACCAGGAGAGGCGGTCGAGCAGCATGATATCGACCTCATACCCAGCTTGAAGACGGTGCTACTGCATACCAACTATGCGTACTACAGTGTTGTAATTCCCTTGGAAAGACTGTCCATCCACATCAGCCGAGAAGAGGAGGAAGATCGTGAAAAGAGCAAGGTGAATCTCATGAATACTGCTCGCAGCATCGTGGAATTGATGGTATTCATTGACTTTGAGCCTCATGTTCCCATCTTGTAAGTTGATCACAGAACCCCATCTTAGTGCTGTGTTAATGTGTTGGCCACGCTGTACCAGTATATCTGGGACCATGCCATTGTCGGCGCTCTTCATTCTATTCGACTTCGTCATTCATAACCCACACCACGCGAAAGCCGAAGAGAATCTTGTGCTTTTGGACGTGGCTTCTCGATACTTTCGCGTGATTGACTCCGCATCGCAAGGAGCATTGCCAGGCGGTATCATATCCGAGTTCGCTGGAATCGCACGACGATATGTCTCTGGTTTTCAACAAGACGCTATCGAGTTGGGGACAGACTCATTCGAGAGCACTCCAAGTAGTGCGACCGCGGTGGCCTCGAGCGACTATACAACGAAGGCGTCTGATAGTGTTGGCACCGCATCACTCAAGTATCCGAATTCTACCAACCAAAATTCCGGTGTGCAGATGGGTGAGCTGAAGACCTTGTTCGGATGGGTCTTCCCTGACTGGGGTGATGATGTGTAGCTTCACTGCCTTAGGATGAGAGACCATAGGATAAATAGTGACAAAGCGCGACAGAGGGTGACGCCAAATAATACTGGCCATCAAACAAGACAAGAGGTTATTGGCACAATAGTGGGACTTTGATTGGGGAGCAGAGAATTTTATTGCAGCGCGCGTGGTGACATAACGTGATGTGATACAAGTAGAAGTACATGTTGAGAGCAACGGAGACAACCCTCGCATCGCAACGTTTTGCATTTAAAAGCGGACACGTCCCTTGGTAAAAGCGAGAGCCAGCCAGCCAGCAATCAAAGCGAGACCACCAATTGGAGTGACAGGGCCGAGGAACTTGAGGTCGGGGTTGAGGATGAGGGCGTAGATGCTGCCGCTGAACATGGTCATGCCAGCGGTGAAGAAACCGGCAGCCACGGGGTTTTGGCGGGCGATGAGCAGAGCGATCGAGTGTGCGAGCTAATTCCCGTCAGTATTCATCGGACGAATTCATCAGACGGAGACAACAGCCCCGGGGGAGGCCATTTACCTGGTAGTGGGCTGCGGTCGTCCAGCTGGCGATCTTTGCGGGATCAGAAATGCGGTTCTTGAGGCCGTGGGCCCCGAAGGCTCCGAAGCCGACGGCGGTGGCGCCGAAGACGGCTCCGACTTTCCAGTACAGCTGGCTGCTCATGGTTTCTTCTTCGTCCTCGACGGTATCGGGCTTGGGTGATTGAGTCGGAAGAAGCGAGGTGGTCTCGTCGGCTTCAGTATTGGACATGAGGGATTGATGGGATGGTCTGATGGTTCGTGAGGGTGAAAGACTCGTAGTGGTTCGCTCGCTGAACGCGACGCTCCGAATGCCGACAAAGCACGCGAGGAGCCGACTGGACAGGTCCGGCTGAGTAATCGTGATCTTGGCGGGAAAGCCAGCTGTCGACGGCCGCAGCCGCAAAGTCACAGTGGAGTTGGCCTCGAAGAAGCATTCAGACGAACGAGAGTCTTGACTTCAGCGGACAGGCTGGACAGTCTCTGGTCTGAGGCGCGGTGAATAGGATGAATTTGAACATCAAAACTTGAATTTCTCCCAGAATTGGGTTAGACACGAGTGCCCCCGTCGATTTGCAACGACAAGACGCCCACGAGGTTATTCTGGAATCCAGGACCGTGTGGGCATCTCAACGTCCAATTCCGGTTGATCCTTCAACAACAAACATGGTTTCGTGGTGTAGTTGGTTATCACGTCAGTCTAACACACTGAAGGTCTCCGGTTCAAGTCCGGGCGAAATCAATTTCTTTTGCATCTTTGGCGATCATGTCCGCGGTTCCCCTTTCTTTTTTCTTCCAAGTTTGTCCTTCAAACAGTTGAGATGCACATTCAGTATCTTCAAATTCGACTTGAATTTTGCCGCCTGACCTACCTAGGTAAGAACATAGCCAAGACCACAAACAAGTTATTGCCATTGACAATTAACCCTGAGTGGGATCATCGCCTAAAAGGAGACTAGCGCTTAAGGCCCCACCCGTATTCAAGCAATTCCGACTGGTTAGCAATACGGCTGGGATGCTCTGCGAATCGCTCAATTTTGAATACGCGGGATCTTGGAATACGACGTCTTCGACCCACCAGGCACCGCCTTGCGATGGACCTGGCGTTATCTTACCCAGTAAAACTTCATGAATTACGAACTGTGCTTCAACAGAAGAAGTTCAGTATTCTTCCTAGTTCCCCTTAGTGATCTGGTTATAAAATGACGATATTTGCCTATTGCCAGTCCAAGGTTGTTGTTCCATTGGCCATGATTAGAGTCATCAACGTTTTAGCCTGACGTGTTGATCCAATGTGTAGTTGCGTCCAAGCGGAAGACGCGCTGCCTATCGCACTAAGAATAACCTATACGAAAAACATCCCTTTCTAGCGAATCTTCCGATAAGAATTTCATATGCGCTTCTAGTGAAAGCTTTATTCGATGTAGACACAATCTCTTACTTAAAATTAGTCTCATAGGTGATCGAGAAATCTTTACGTGAGGAATCGTCAAGTTGCTCGCATAGGGCGAGCACAGTGCATGGATCTGGGGAATGCAGGCTAGTACCGGCGGCACCGGGGTGGCTTGGCTCCCAACGACGTGGATCATCTGGAGACTTTAAAGGAGTGCCTGGGCTTGTCCTGCCGGGGATAACATTCTGGACCCTTCATTCAATCTGCACTTTGATTCAACGTCGTCAAACCTCCAAGTCTGAGCGACCACCACTGCTCCCGTCGCCTGAAAGTCTGCCACAACTCGGTCCTGCGGTCTTTGTATCGGATTCTGTTTTTTCATCGTACTCCTCATCGGCTCAGTTCTGTCCAGGAAGATGCGTCAGAGAACGCCGCATCGGAAATCGCGATTTGGCTGCAAGGAGTGCAAACAGCGCCACGTGAAATGCGACGAGAGCCGCCCGTCATGCGTCAACTGTTCTACCGCCCTCCGACGGTGTTCGTATCTCGACACCGAAACGACTCTACCTTCGCCGTCGGCATTTATGTACCAATGCCCGAGCCCAGCTGCATCAACAGAGTCATCGGCTGCGGCGGCTGGCTCTATCCCAATCGAGCAACCCATGTACCGGCCACAGTATCCACCAACAGAGCCATATGACCTTCTCCATATGGAGCTGCTCTTCCATTTTGAGCATGAGCTAGGGGCCGAGATGGAATTTGGAGACTCGACGCGGGAAAGATTTCAACGAATGTCCATCAAGCAAGCACTCGGCACGCCATATCTCATGGACGAACTGTTGGCATTATCAGCCGCTCATATGAGCACCCTTCCTGGAAAGGACCAAGCGTTTTACCGGGCCGAAGCAACGCGACTTCAAACAAGAGCCTTGTCGCAGTTCAATCTTGCCAAAGCTGAGGTTTCAAACGACAACTTCCTGGCAATATTCCTCTACTCGACTTGGCTGGGCCAACATGTCTTGTTCGACACCTTTATTCACCAGGGCAATTTCGCAACAGTGTTGGACAAGCTGGTACACTGCATGAACCTCCACCGTGGCATTCGCACCATCGTCGCTGGGTCGTGGAGTATCTTGCGAGGTCACCTTGTGGCGCATCTAGGCGTAGATTCGCCGCTCGTGGATAGCATCATCATCGAGCCAGACACGATGGGAGGGGGCACCGAATGCGCGGGTTTGGTGGAGCTTTTCGACAAAAGTGATCTCGGCGAGTCAACGCGCTCGGCATGTCGTGAAGCAATTGATGCACTGCAGCTCATGTTTGACGTGCAAAATAAGCCTGGAATGTCCCCAGGAAGACGGCGAGCGACCGTACAGGAGTGGTCAATCAGAGTTCCAACGGAGTATGTCAATTTGTTAGACCAGCGGCGACCGGAAGCCCTTGTGGTACTAGCGTACTGGGCAGTCCTTCTGCATTTGTCAAGGGAGTACTGGGCATATGCAAATGCTGGCAAGGCTCTTGTCCAATCTATCTCTGCTCATCTTGGCACGTACTGGAGTGAGTGGTTGGCTTGGCCACAGAAGATGGTAGAGGAGCCTAGTACATGCACTCCGGTCGATCCGTCGTTGCAATAATACCTGAACTATTGCGATCAATTACACTCACGCCTTGTACAGAGTGGTAATGATGATTCTTTTTTATTCAAAGTCATATGCCGCACAAACTCATACACATATACATCTCACGTACTGGAAGACTCCTCCACTCTGGTTATTTAGAGACGGTAGCAATCTTCCGATGAAGGATTTCATCTCGCACGAGCAGAGAGATAAACCTTCATCTCAGTCTTGTGCCACGTGGTAAACATCTTCTGCCTTCCAAGCCACCCAGCACTGTCAGGGTGCAATTTCATGTCAAAGTTCCACACGACGCGTGCGAGAATGACGCGGATCTCGGCGTATGCCAAGCTGCGTATATATGTCAGATCTCATATCAAGAGAGACATCAGGGGCCTGGGTCATGACTTACTTCTTGCCAATGCAGTTTCGCGGACCGAAGGAAAACGGCTGGGCGGCACTCTTCTTGTCTGACTCGAAACGCTCATCGCCTAGCCAGCGCTCAGGATGGAACGCATCATGCTCGCGGAAGTTGACCGGGGAGCGGTTGACGGATAAGTGGTGTACACCGACGGAGTAGCCGCCAGTAACGAACTCGCCGCAAACTGTTCTTCCACCATCTGGAACGACTCGAGGGAAGGTGCCGGGCCCCGGGGGCCCAAGGCGAAGAGCCTCCTCGATGACGGCGTTGAGATAGCTGAGCTTGGCTGTGCTTTGGATAGTGATGTCCTCCTCCTTTTCGAAGGTGTCCCGAATCTCAGCAGTCAGCTTTGCCAAGGTGTCGGGATTTTCGCAGAGGTAGTAGGTCGCGGTCGTGAGTGCTGTTGCCGTGGTCTCACTTCCCGCAACGATAAGGACCTGGGCAGCGGCGTAGATCTCTTCCATGGTCATGCCCTTCTCATCAGTCCCTTGGAGAACATAGTACACTACACCGTTGATCAGCAGCTTCTTCACGATGTCCGACGGCGAGATACTTACTGAAGTCAGGGCGTTCAGTCTTCTTCTCCAACCGCTTGTTGACGCGCTCAACACCAAAGTTGAACTGGGCAACTCTCGTCTTGATGAGGCGGCGGGGAATGAGAAGCAACAGCATCTCAGACAACGGGGAGGGGAAACGACGAGCGGCGCGGAGGTAGGTACCGGCCTGGAAGATGTCGAAGACGGCATGGAGCCACCAATGCCATTGCGCATCCCGAAGACAGTAGAAAGGTTCACCGAAAGCCAGATCACCAATGATGTCGAAGGTGGTGAAGTTGTACCATGAGTTCATATCCACCAGTGACGTGTCGGGGCTGGAGACTTGGCCATGAAGCTGATGAACCAGAAGGTTCACATAGCCGGTGATGACAGACTCTTGGGCCTTCAGCGCCTTGTCGGAGAAGGCTGGGTTCTGAAGGCGACGCATACGCTTGTGACCGGCATCGTCGGCAGTGAGAATGTTCTCAACACCGTTGACATTCTTGTTCCACCATTGGGCATCCTTCTCGTAGTTGCCATTACCTTCCCGATTGGGAAAGCCTGATTCATGTTAGTCAATGTAAAGACCAAGCTAATGGGTGTAAAAACGCACCATAGATAGCCTGCCAGGCTTGACTAGAAGTGTACGAGAGCTCGCCCGGCGCAATTCGGACGACTTCGCCGTACTTCTCGTGCCATTCCTTGACCTTCCAGTGACTTACCCCACGGACATCGTACCAGAGATAGTAAGCGCGGGTAACTCCAGCCAGTTTCGGACCAGGATAGTGGCGAAGTGGGTGTAGGAATGCGTTGTAAACGCACTTGGCGACAACTCCCAAGATCGCCTGGGATCGAGCCAGATTAGTATCAATCTGTTAGTCAAGTTTTCGTCCCTCAGACCTACCAGAAGCACAACAATTCCAAGCACCGCCATTGCAGCTAGTCAGTGAGGTTGCAAGACCCCGCCTGTGTACGATACCGCGCGGAGGGCCTTGGGCATATGAAACGAACGGAGCAAGGCGTAGTCGACGGATCACCTGACAAGGGCAAGAATACTCTCATGCGCAGCTGTCCACGAGTACTCGGGATGTGGAAACGGCATCACGTTCCCAAAGGGGGAGGGAATCACGCCCGTAATATGACGCATCGCCGCTGTCGGGTGTGCGAGCCGCTTGGCGAGTCATACAGACAGCTCCCTATCAAGAAATCAATTCGCGGCGTCAGCAATTTTGTTATCTGTCAAACAAGCAGGTGCTTAAACTTTCGGTCAAAGGATCCGCTGCCATTGTCACCCCGCACCGTGGGCTTGGGAGCGGATGGCCCCGAACTTCACGAACCTACGCCGTTACGCTTGGACGGACTGGGCAGCGATGGGACGTTCGTCGATGCTCATCTTGGCTTCTGGGGTAATCGTGGAGGACGGCTGACTCGCCGCCGGCCAAGCAATTTAATATACTTTAGCGATTACTGCCGGGACCCGTTTCTTCCACTGATATGAATAGATATCAAAGCTTCGATCTGTGGGGGCAGCCTGTGGCTGCGGTGCTGCGCTGTCGCACGAATGTGACAATACGGAATTACTCGTCACCGTCGTCGGAGTCGTTGTCGGAGCTGTCCCGGCCGGCAGATGAAGCCTTATCCAGGCAATGCCTGCTCACTGGTCGTATGCCCTGGACGATCAACTCGTTCTCGGACGAACACTCCTAGGGTGCCCTGGTCGGGCGTAGATATCGCGAAACGTGACAGGCCTGCGCGAAACATCTACCCTGTTGTGTGCCGATTCCCTGGCGGTGTACCCTGGCTGTTCAACCTCCACATGGGATGAACCAATGAGCTGTAGGCCATCGAAGATGCAGCTCCGAGTGTAATGGAAGAGATATGCAAAGACGAGGAGGTAATGGAGGCAATGCGGTCGCATGTGATAAATTGAGGAGCTTGATTCTCCAGAACCAAGGCTCAGCTCTCAACAATACTCTACTTTCGTGTTCAGCAGCTTCAGCGCCCTTCGAATTATACCACAGTCTTTTTGTTCAACAGCCGCCAAAATGGGTGAAATGATCATGTCAAATGAGCCCTGGGACTTCCTGAACTCAGTTCTCCGGTTCAGGGACGACGACTCCCAGTTCTGGTGGGACAGGACAGGGCGCATGTTCTCCAAGCTCCTCAAGTACGCCGGCTACAGCGCAGCCGAACAGTACCGCGAGCTCAACTTCTATTCCCTCTTTGTGGCCCCTGAACTTGGCCCTTCTCCAGATTGCCACGGCAATGTCAGGAGATGGAGGAGTCCTGGGACGCCAGACTCTACGCCGATCGACTTCAGCTGGGAATGGGGAAGAGATAACCATGCTGTGGTGAGGTATAGCTTCGAGCCCATCGGCGCACATGCCGGTACCGAGCTAGATCCTCTCAACAGGTATGCGACAAACGACTGGATCTTCAAGCTCCAACAGCAGAAGATGGTGCCGGGTCTGGATCTAGAGTGGTACAAGCACTTCACGGGCCAGATCCTGCAGCATGACAATCGCACATCCAAGACAGTTGACTGCTTCGTCGAGGAGACAACGCCCAAAGCCGGCACTGTGGTCGCACTCGACATTGAGAAGACGGGCCCCGTCATGAAGATTTACATCTACCCCGGACTCAAGGCAGAGGAGCTCGGAATCAGCAACCTTGAACTTGTCGAGCACTCCATCCGCAGCCTGCCGCCAGACCAGTTCAACTCCCTCAATGCTGAGCCCCTCTTCGACTTCCTCCGGGAAGGCACAGAGAAGTACAACTTCGAGACGGGCATCCTCGCCATTGACTGCCTGGCGCCCAAGGATGCTCGCATCAAGGTGTACATGAGAGCCCGCCACACGACCTTTGAGTACATGATGGACTGCATCACCCTCGGCGGCCGCCTCGACATGTCAGGGGAGGCCATCGAGGATCTCAAGGACTTCTGGAAGACGTTCCTCGGAGACGCCTCGGATATGCTTCCCGACGACGCGCCCGGCAGAGCTAGCCCCGGCTTCTACTACACCCTCGGCTGCGGCAAGGCCATCTCGCCCAAGGTGTACATCTCTCCGCAGTATTTCTGCAAGAGCGACGTGGATGTATTGTCCCGCCTCCGCAAGTTCTTCTCCACACGCCGATCGGATCAGATGATGGACAACTACGAAGCAGCCATGGTCGATATCTTGTAAGTTATCATCACGCCATCGATCTAGATCTTTAATCCCCGTGCTGACGTCTCCACAGCGGTACCAAGACGCTGGATTCCCGGTGCGGCAGCCACTACTATGTTGGTTGCGCGTTGGCCAAGGGTCAGCTGAGAGTGGTCACTTATCTCAGCCCCCAGTCTTTCGATTGTGAGAAGGATAAGATCTGCTCACGTAAGCCGTAGACGAAGGATTCAGATGCTTGTTCGGAGTCTTGTTTTCTCTTTCTTAGTTGATATCCAAATTAGTTCATTGGTGCTGTGTATTGCGGGGTCAAATTGTCGGATACGTGAGATCCCAAACTGTACATAACATCCATTCAAATCAAATATTGCATACCACTTTACAATGCTAAATTAGCAAACGTGATGTTTCTTTGGTGTTCAGTTGAATCTTCGTCGACGTTGAACTTGGCTTTCGGTTATGAAGCTATGTCATCATGCCCAAGAAGCTTGGCATGCACTGACCAGTGGTTGCGACAGGGCCTTGGTTGCATCTTTTGTGAGAAGCGAGCAGCATACTTTCGGCTCCTTATTGACGTTGAACTCTATTAAAGCTAATGACGCAGCCATGCATTTATCTCCCCAAATACGCGGTTAAAATGTTTCATCAAAGCTACTCTATCTTTTAGGCTGTTTTGCTGATGTCTAGCTCTAGTGCAGCCTTTTCTAACAAATCGCAAGCCCTCTTCGCACCACCCTGTGCATTTAGCTCCTCCCCAATTCTAATCGCATTGGCCTTGTAACTCGAGTCGTTGAGAATCTTGTAGACCGCCTCCTTGAGCTGGCTCACAGACGGATTGTCTGTCTTTAAGTCGATACCTGCGCCAACCCACGAAACCCGTGCAGATGTGTCCTTCTTGTCCTCGGATGTTCCAGCGCAAATGAGAGGAACGCCGTGAGACAGTGCTTGTGTGACGCTGCCGTAACCACCATTGGTGATGAGCAGTCTCGTGCGTGGGAGGAGCTGGTCATAGGGAACCCAATCTGCAATGCGGACGTTGTCTTCAATCTGAACCTTCGCCCGGATCTCATCCCCAAGCTTTGACGGCACGACTATCAGGAAGCGCTTGTCTTCTTGCAGCGCCTGAAGTCCGGGAATGATGAGCGACGTTGGGTCCATGGCAAAGGTTCCTTGCGTAAGGAAAAGAACGTCCTGTCCCTTTGAAGGCGCGCTGAGCACGTCGTCCCACCACTTAGGCAAGTTGGCGTTTGAGCTGCCCATTTTTGCGACCAAGGGCCCGACATAGTGTGCTTGAGGGATGATAGGCTCGGGCCCTTCTTGAAATTCAAGCGATGGGCACGAAGCCTGGATATGCAGGAATGGGCTGTACGAGAATGCATCTGTGGGCTTCAGCGGCGGCAGGCCTAATTTCTCTCTCTCCGGGTTGATGACCGGCAGAACCAGCCGCGGTTGACTCAGGAGCATACCGAGGGCAGACTGCGCCGGATGCGCGGTGGGCTCGGGCCCGACCTCCGGGAGGTACAGAGGAACAACTCCGAGCGTCGCGTAGGATGGGATCTCTCCAAGTTCGTACACAGCTGCCATGCCCTGCGGGAGTGCATCATTCAAGACATAGTCAGGCTTGAATGTCTTCAGCACTCTGCGGATATCAGCCACTTGGGCCGTGAGCCGCCCGCCGAACATGACCTCCGCTGTTTCTGCCATGTCCTTCGGGTCTGCACCGTCAAGATTGGCATCGACCTTGATCACATTCTCCGCTGGAACGAACTTCGCTCCCGAAGCAACAACTCGGGCTTCTTGGGGAGCGATTGTTGTCCAAACGACTTCGTGCCCTCGCTCAACAAGCTCCCTCGCAACGGCCTGCATAGGCAAGACATGACCGGTAGCTGAGAAGCAGTGAAGCAAGAATTTCAGCGGTCGGCGATCCTTCGGTGCGACCGTGCCCGCGCCATCTGGTGTTGATAGATGCATTTTCGTGATCGGATTGTCGGTGAGACTTGAGGATGGCTGTCTTAAGACAACGTGGCTGAACTCAGCGATTGGATGAACAGCCTGGCGTATTCACAAGCCAACGGACACTTTCGCGCTGCAGCTGAGACACTCTCTCTTGCATTTAGGAGGGATAAACGGCTTATCGATGCATTGGCATTTCCGAGCTTCTGATTCGTCGATGCATGTTGATGTGTCAAAGCCCGCGCAACAGGGAAGATTGAGGGGGAATTATCAAGCTATCTACCGAGATCGGGCGCGTAACCAGGATGATTCATGATAGGGTATCAAGTGATTGATTTCCAGAAGCACGAGAGAAGAAACAAGTCCGCTGCGGATCTCTGATAGCGACGTAAACTCAAAATATTACCCCGGACATTTGGAACCCACTTGCATGAGTCGCAGTCGACCGGCGGCGGCAGGCGAGTCATGCGTCGTGATGGAGTCGTAGATAACACGACGTGGCAAGGGGCTGGGGCATCCATCCCCTCCCTCCACCAGGGTTGAGCCGGCAGTTGAGAAGACTGGAGATGGATCACCGCACGTGGACGGGAGGGAGGTAGGGTCACGAGTAAAAGGTCCGCAACACCGCCCTTGAACCAAGCTGCTGCAGCGGAGCGAACCCGACAAACCTTCCTGTGGTAACATACCGATCTGTTGCATACGAAAAATGTCCCGTGCTGTCGATAAACTTCCCGCGCCCGCAGAAGAGCGGCCTATGAAGGTTATTGGACTTGGTCCAAGCAGGTAAGTTTAGACGAAAGCTGCATCAAATGTGTTGGTGTTGGGCGCTAAGGTCTGCGAAGAACAGGCACTCTTGGGCTATGGCAGGCTCTGAAGACATTGGGCTACAAGCCTTTTCACATCTCAGAATTGCTGCCTTATGGCTTTCAGCAAATGAGGGCGCTTCAAGAGGCTATTATCGCCAATGATACGGACAAGCCATTTGGTCGCGCTGAGTTCGATAAGCTGTTTGCTGGTTACGACGTAAGTGAGAGTATTCATGACTTAAGTTCAGTGACGAGAAGAATCCGGATTGACTAATTCAAACCCAGTGTATTGTTGAGAGCCCCTGCTATCTGTGCCCCAACATTGTCACGGAGTATTTGGAAGATCCCAACGTCAAGTTCATCTTGACCGAGCGGACACCAGAGTCTTGGGCCAAATCCATTGCTGGATCTCTAGGTGCATACCATGCGAAGCTCGCACAGCCGCCCCTGTCTGTTGTCAGGTACTTTGACAGCTTCGTCTGGGAGTTGAGGGCGCTTTTCAAGGCCATGACACATAGATGGTCTGGTGGCCTCGAGCCCAGCGATCCTGGTTTCAAGGACGCCATGGCCAAGAGCTACACTGAATAGTAAGTCACATCCTCACCCCGATTCTCCCAAACCTAGTCCCTGACTGACATTTTCATAGCCTTACAAGCGTCAAGGCTCTCGTGCCGCCCGAGAGATTGCTTGTATTGAATCTCGAGAAGGGATTCGGTTGGGAGGAAATCTGCACCTTCCTGGGCCATGAAGTCCCAGAGGAGCCGTATCCTCGCATCAACGCGATGGCTGACTTCCACGTCGCTGCGGAGATGGTCCTTGCCCCCGCCGTCAAGAAGACCATGCGCATCTTTTCATCCGCTGGAATCGCTCTGGCTGGTGTCGCCATATGGTACTGGCAGCGCAGGAGATAGGCCACTCTCCGTTTGTGTACGAGTCTCAAGCTCCAGGAGGACATTGATGTTTCCTGGCAACGGCTCAAAGGATGTATCTGAGGTTAATGATACCCACGGAAAGGACAAACAACTGGGTCGAGGTGTAGAGTCTTAGCATAGATAATAGCGATCGCATAATTCATTCTACTCGTTAAATTGCTAGCCAGCTTCAAGCTTTGGATTTCTGTAGCTGCACGGATGCAACTATTGAGTCCCTTGCGGGTCATAAGCAGATACCTCTACCTCGATGCGCATCCCTGGTTGCCCAAGTTTCGAAACTCCAACTCCTGTCAGAATAGGCGCGTGTTCAGGTGCCCACTTCTTCATGTTCTCTACCATCCGGCCCATGCCTTCTGGGGTCCACGCTTCGTCGAGAGCGTACAGACGAATCCGGAAAACCTGTGACCAACCCTTCCCCCAAGCATCCTTCAAGGTCAAGTCTACGTTGGAGAATGCTTGGTCGATTTCATCCAAAAGATCAGAGTGAACCTTCCCTGTTGTTGGGTCCCAGCCGCCTAGATGGGGTAACGTCAGCATGGGCACAGAGGAAGCCTTCACACTCTCGAAGAAAATTGGACGAACTGCGCACCTTGGCCTGATATCTCGATGTTGTCTCCGACTCGGACAGCTTGACTGTAGTGCATCTCCTCGAGAAGGGTCTTGCCATAGTCGCTGTAAGAAAAGTACTTGAGTCCAGACATTGTGTTTCGAGTGCGGTATGGTTGAGATGAAGAGCTCGGAAATGAAGATTCCGCGTGTTAGAGACTTGTTTGCCTTATATCATGCATTTGAGTTGACATGGACTATTGGAAAATACAATGGGTAGTATTTATGTTCAATGAAATGTGACTATCATCAACACACTGTATTCACTGCGGCAACTTGGCGTCCTTGGCCAACATCTTCGTGCGGTGGAACTCATCGCCGGCTGAGTAACTCTTAACTGACCAGTTCTGGACGAGAGTACGATGGTTTTAGAGTAGCCCCTGCAACCCTCGAAGGATTCAACCATGCGATGGCTGAGCGAGCCACGAAAAGCATTGCCAAGGCGGCTCAGCACTCCCACTTACTAATACGGTCGGGACAATGTTCGCCGGTCTCACTTGCAGCCAGCAATTGAGTCGAAGGACCGGCGCAGCGGCGCTAATACTATCCCGAAGATTATGTCAGAAGGCACCTACGATCAGACCATTTGATCGGCGCCAAGGGGCGAAGGATGCGGCTGCCAAGTCAAGCAAGCTAGATTTCCCCAGGCATGCCAGGCTGAGCTTCCGCGCCTTGGGCGGGAGCGCGACGGTGGAATTCCGTGCGCGGTGCGCGGTTGGATTCGACTTTAGCGCAATCTCAATGTGGCTGGTGAGGCTCGCCGCATTCCTCACTCCCGCCGCCGGCCTCTGATCGATCGGCCCAGAGCTTTGTCTCAGTCACAAGAGTCTATGATTTCATCACCTCGGGCCGAGCACCCCCCGCCAAAGTCTCACAATTCTGGAATGCTATTATATCACTGCTCTGTCACCATATACAACTTGGCGCCCTCTTCTTCACGTTCCCGGAAGAGTCCCGGAGCACGCCCGAGGGTGCCCCACCTACCAGCCCCGAGGTTTGCAGGTACCGGCGGCCTCAGGCGCGGACCCGCCTCAGGAAGATCGTCGCTGCGGCGGCTATGACCGGCACGGCGCCGTACTTCAAGAACGCCACCAAACCCTGCTTGAGCTGTTGATCCTTGAACTCCCTCGTCCACTTTTCAAACTCAACCGAGTCGTTGAGATGAGGAAACGGCTTGTCGGGCACATCCTTGCCCAAGAACGTGCACAAAGGTTCCCAGCCAGACCCCAACTTGTATTCTAGCAGCCGCTCTTTAGGAACAACTCTCCGAATCTTCTCGGCGTGTTCCAAGTTCGTCTTCTTGAGATTCTCGCGCCAACTGCTAATGTCGTGAGCGTCGAAGATCTTGTACAACACCTTCTGTGTCATGATTGTTGGTTGTCGATTCTTAAAGCGCTCGAAAATGTTGATGACCATCCAGGCCTGCCAGTCAGAGAATGGAGCCACGACACATTCGTTGAAGGACTTGTACCAGCTGTCGATGTCCCGATCAACGAGGACCACTTTCGCCTAGATGCAGTAATTAGTATCAAGGTTGACCAGGGGAGATTTGTAACAGTTCGCTCACTTCTGGGTAGGCCTCAAGCAAGTCATCCGTGAACCCAAGAACAGGGCAGTCCGACAGAACGGCCCATCCCTTGAGGATCTCGTCGAATTCCTTTCGTCCAAAAGGTGTCCCCTTCCCTTCATACTTGGCAAGATATGCCTCCGTCCAGGCCTTCTGGTCGTCAGGTCGCAACATGTATTCGAAGCCATGGTACGTCGGCAGTCCAAGCTCTTCGTAGGCAGCCTTCATAGATGTGCTGCCAGTTCTTGGCATGCTCAGGTGGAGAACTTGCACTCCAGATTCATAACCCATCGCGGCGGTTGAATGTGAATTGGCATGAAAATAGCCGGAAGTGGCTGACGTGACAGGCAGATGAGCCAGCTTAAGTAAAAGCAGCATCGTTCCACAGAAATGGTGCTAATGCGCAGGAGGCTCATCGCAGTTGTGTGGCTCCTTCCCCGCCCGTAATGGCTCTTCAGACCTCTAAGGGGTCTTTCGTGTTACAGATACGCGCCCGGCATGCAGCACTGTGTTGGCACATCGTGTTGGGATTATGCGCTCCGCTGACCGGTCTGGCAGCGGTTCATTCTGTTGGCTGATGACCGTGTTGCCACTTCAGGATACAACCTCCCGCATTAAAGGGACATTAGAAAGGCTACTAATCCACCAATGACAAAGTCTCTCTAATGAATTGCAACATGCACCTGAAGAGTGACAACATCCGATGCAGCCAAGGCCGTCGGCATCACCCATCCATCGATCGCGCAACAGCGTGGTGCGCAGAACATAAAAGATTATGGCTATCATATGAGTCATCTAATGGGCGTCAAACAAACACCCATACGGGAACCATCAAATTTGATAATTTTCATGAATGGCCCGACCTTCCTGTATGGTGCACATTGGCTGCTCTCTCTAGAAAAATGAACAGCATGAAATCCCATCTTGCGATACATATCTGAGATGTATGTAGTTTCACGAGACAAAATATGTTGCACCGAGAGCCCGCTCAATTGAAAGCCGAACGGCCAGAGCTCCAAAGTCTTTTCAACTTCAATTTTCTACCAATTGAAGGAAATGTTCCAAAGTGATGAAAACTCCTGACGGGCATCCCACAGAGTATAAGCCCAGGGTATTCTTTTTTTGTCTATGTTCCTTGTCTGTTGTCTGTACTAGTGTGTGATCTCTCGTCACATTTTTAAAACCCACACGCGATCATTTTGAGTAGGCACCTGGCTGCATATCATGTCTAAGCTGTGTATGGTTCACTATGTTTTCTATCTTAGGGGTGATTTTCTGGCGCCCAAGGTTGCCTATTTTGCCTGCATATGCCCCTGTTGCGCCGAACCTTAGTGCGGTGCCTAAGTACCGCTATGGACATCTGGCTTTCTCCGTTTACCAACAGAAGAGCATCAAAAGACCGTCCTCGCCCACCAACGATACACACGAAGTCACAACTTCAAACAAATCGTAAGAATTCAATATGGGTAATTATCTTTCAGTTTTCACATCCCAGAGTCCGCCGCTAAGGGTCGTGACGCCACCCGCAGATCAGCCCGACCTCACGCCCGTTCCCCAGTCATGGCACGAGTTCGACAAAGACACCTCAGAATGGATACCAGTGGAAAATGCCACCAGCGATAGCATCTTAGCCGAGCCGATCCAGAACTTTGACCCGTATTTGAAGTTGACGATAGCGACATGGAACGTCGACGCATTTGCCGAGCGTTCCGCCAAACGGCTGTCTTACCTCTTGTCCAGGATCCTTGACCACGCGCCGGTTCCGGACGTCATCTTCCTCCAAGAGGTGAATAAGGACATGGTGCCTCGAATTCTGATGAATCAGCAGATTTGCGATGGGTGGTATTCCAGCGAGAAAGACACGGTCAACTGGGGCGGCCACCTATTCGCGATCATGACGCTCGTGTCGAAGGCGCGCTTCGGACACCTAGGTAGAGCTCAGTACGGGGCTCTGGGACAAGTCTCGCGCATCAAGTATCGGTCGTATTACGGCAGAGACGCACTTTGCAGTGAGGTATTCCTGCCGTCCAATCCCTCATCGATCCTCAGGCGTCCTACATTCAAGCGCATCGAGGTCATCAACGTACATCTGGACTCCCTTGCGAGAATCCCGTCTCTTCGGCCCCATCAACTTTGGCTTGCGTCAAAGATACTACGTGAGGCGGGCCACGGCCTGGTCGCGGGAGACTTCAACCCGGTTCTTCCAGAGGATGAAACGCTCATCGAAGGGAACCATCTTGTCGACGCTTGGAAGGCTGTCCATGGTGAAGAGCCTGGGTACACTTGGGGAGTTGACGGGACCGCGCCGTTTCCGCCTAATCGAATGGACAGGGTTGCGATGGTGGGACTGACGCCTGTGCACATGGAGGTGATGCATCCAGATACCATCGTCGTTCAAAGTCCTGAGGTCACGGAGAAAAGCGTCCCTTGGAGTGACCACTCAGGCCTGAAATGTACTTTCACAATCAATCCATGATGGAGACTTGACGAACCTCTGGGTATTGGGAATTCGCACTTTTATTTCATCAGCTTACATCTTTTATTTGGCTTTCATCAATCAGTTTGGATTATTCTCATCACACCAGCACGGTGTTGCGAAGGGAAAACCACTTGAGGAGAGTATCGGCCTAAGAATTCAATATCAAACCTACATGAAAAAACATGATGAAATTCTTCTTCCCTGTACGACCAAATATATTACGTGCATGTTCGCGGTCTTCAATGAAGGCAAAATAGGGCCCGATCAGATTGATGGCTGCCTGCACTAGGCAGTGAAGTGCCGAAAGCCCGTGTCTGTGATTGGCCTGGTCGGACTTCATCAGCCTCTGTCTAATCTCATGTCATCTTCTTTCTTTCAGAAAATTGGCCATCTTTGATGTTTTCTCTCTTCATTCCAACGACCTGCTTAAACAAACCTAGTCCACCGGGCTCGTAGCCTTTGAGGATGGAACATCTTCCTTTACCACGCGACCCTATCAATGAGCACCCGGTCATTAAGCTCGCGACGGCTCAATTCCACAACCCCGGGCCATTCCTCGACTACCCAGACCGGCATGGCGCCCTTCTCAGCGGTCAATATCCACACGTACCCACCCAAGCCGATGCGCTCCAGGGCCGTTTCTCAGCCGGGGTCTCAAGCTATAACGTCCTCGATTACTACCAAGGATGGCTGTTCTTTGCTCTCATCAAAGAATTCCTCGGGGATGACGACGACTATGATGCACGGAAGAAAATCATGTCTTTCACCTTCGACGACGACGGACAGCTGAGCAGTGCTGCGCTTTCGACCAAGTCGTTGCACAAGGACTTGACGGCATGGAGGGAAACCGGACGTCTATCGAGCATTCGGCGTGGCGACGAATATCACAAACATCTTGGCGAATGCCTCGAGACCGCGTTCCAGGCTCTTGACAGCATCGATTCCAGATTCCCCGGCTTTCTTCGGGTCTTCAGAGATGAAATGATCTGTCTGGCCAGTGTGGCTGAGACACTGGACGTGGCGGTCCAGACGGCTCTAGAGCATGGGCCAGTGGCGGGTAAGACTCTGGTGACAATCTGCCCTGCTCTGACAGGATCACTGGGCTCCGTCTCGTTCCAGATGGACAATAAGCTAATGAGACTGCCGCTTAGGGATGAATCATGACGAACAGTACTTCCCAGCCCGACCCAAGTATGGGTGGTTCTCAACCATTGCACCCCTCCTGGATCCGTTGAGCCCCGAGACTAAGAGGACTATGGTCAACGCGGGCTGGTGTCCCGGCGACATTGGCAAGATTCGGGACACCTTCACGAGCATTGAGGCGTTCTACTACTTGCAAAACTTCAAGGCCGACTCCACGGTGGCTGATCTACACAAGGACTGCCGAGAGTATGGGTGTAATGTTAGAATCCCCGCAGTGCCCGAACACGATAGTCCTGGGTGCGAATGCCCAGGCATGATGACATTTGACGAGGAGCACCTCATCGAGATCTATCAAAAAGGGGACATTCCCTGCTTCGCCATCGGCAGGCTCGAGGACGGCGGTCTCGGGGTAGCATTAAACTCAATCAGCATCGACGAGGAGTCTCAAAAAGACCCTGAAAACCACTATGTTGCACTCTCCCACGTGTGGTCTGAGGGTATGGGGAATGTGCAATCGAATGCACTGCCGTTCTGTCAACTCGCATATGTGATGCACTGGTCGATGATGGCCTATCAGGTGGTTGAAGATAAGCTACGGGAGGAGGAGACGACGGGAACGGGGATCAACGTGCAGACGAAAGCAAAAGTCCGGCAGATAAACCTGTGGATCGACACAATGTGCTGCCCCGCGACTCCGGGGTACGGTAAGAATTTGTGCCTGTCAAGGATGCGAGAGATTTATGCAAACGCCTATGCCGTGCTCGTCAAGAGCGCGGTCCTTCAGGCAACGAGCGTCAGGGACATTTTCGAAGACACCTCCAGGGGTCTTATCGATGTTGCCACGCACATTTATACATCGCCATGGATGCGTCGCATGTGGACGCTTCAGGAAGGCGTCCTCGCCGGCGCGTCACGAGCCCGAGGCTCTGGCGACCGTCTCTGCTTCGCGTTCCGCGACAGCCTCCTCTCCCTTGAATCGGTCATCAACCTGCTGAAGCAGGCCCCAAAGCACGAAGCCTCGCTGGCCTTCCGCTTCATCGCAGAGTTCCGCGACCTCAGCGTCAGCATGTGGCAACTCCCCGACGAGACGAACACCCCCGGGCGCAAGGTGCACCCGTTGAACTTCTTCCTGCAAATGCTGGTCAACGCGCCCAAGCACCGCAGCTTGACGGTTGCGTCCGATGAGGTGATATGCCTGGCTACGCTGCTGGATCTGCGCATCAAGACGGCGCGCGGGGAGGTTGAGCCTCTTATCGGCGACGGGGAGACGCCCGAGGACGGGATGTGTCAATTGTGGCGCAGGGTTGAGACGCTGCAGGGCGCCGCTGGGCTGCCGGGTGACATCATCTTCTCGTGCGTCCCGCGTGTTCAGGTGCCCGGTTTCCGCTGGGCGCCCCGGACGTTGGTGCAGTATGCCAAATACGGGAACATGTTTGTCTTGCCTTCGAGCTCCTACCCGGCCAGGATCGAAGATGAGGGCCTGAGAGTGAGGTTTCCCGGCGCGAAGCTCAACTGCTTTGGTGGCCTGGATATGGTGAGAAGGCTGCTCCCCACGGAACCGGGATGGACTGATGAGAACGGTGATGGGCACGGTAGAGATGCAGAAGCAGGAGGCGAAACGGTCGTCCCACGCGTCCTGATGATCAAGGTCCCGCCGGACGGTGATCAGTGGTATGCAGTTCACGTCTACGAGGAGCCAAAGGACGGAAAAGAGGATGGGAGTTATCCACGATCATCGGAGGAAGATGAGGAATCAAGGCCAAAGGCAATCGCAGATCGGCACGAAGATCTGGTGCAGTTGATCAGGAACGGCTCCGTCGCCCTGGTTTTCCGGCCCGGTAAGGTGATCACTGGGCCCGGCCTACTGGTGTCCATGCCGACTTCGCCGTCTTCGGCAGAGCTAGGGGCCGGGTTAGCGATGCTAAGTCTGAACCCAGAGCCGCTTCGGGTGCACAGCGAGTTTCCCGTGCAGATCAGACCCCTTGCCGGACCGTCCTGCGTCATTGCCGACGCGACGGTACGGTGTGTCGAGGGGCTGCAGGAAGCAGTTGTGGCTGAGGCGAGACAGCGCGGGGAGGATGTTGCCGTTAGCGATGTTTGGGATGATCAGGAGATTGTAATCCGACTGCTTCGCGAAACGGCCGAAGGCTTGATGAGATCGTCAGAGGATTTAAAGAAGGCGCTCTATTTTGAGGTGCTGACTAGGAGAGCTTCTTCGACAGACCAGACTGCGCTTAACATCTTCTTGAAATATGTCCGTCATATGGCATACTTTGGTGGAGGCATGAAGGGAGAGGCATATTTCGAGGATCAAGAATGGTGGGTGGACTGAGCTTAGAGGTGACACAAGTAGCTTGAATACAAAAGCGCCCGCTCACACGTTTAAGACTAGCTCAGTGCTCAAATCGAAAGAGGGTAAATTACCAGTGAAACATTGTAAGACTATGTCATGCTGCATTTGGAAGGTGCAAAGAGCAGGTTTGCTGGTAGCAAAACTGCGCAAAGAACACGGTTGAGAGGGTGACTGGAAATGGCAGTCTCATACCTAGTCTGCAGCAGACAATATCTACGAGCTTTCGAAGAGGGTGATGCTACAGTAACGGGCCGAGCTGACGTCGATGACGATAGTTGGGGTGCGAGGTTAACCTGAGAAAACAGAGATGAAGAAGCGTGGAAGGCGCCATTCGAAAAACAGGCGTCGATAATTCTACCTAACGCACGCCATATCAAACGTCTTTTGGGTTGTTATTTGTGGCGTTGGGAAGGCTGAAGCTATCGTGAATTTGGCTGTAGGGACCGCGTTTGAGGGGCGACGATGTTCAAGATGTGGCGATCAAGCAGACGCGGTCACTCAAAATCGATGACTGGAAAGGCTTGAAGTGGCTGTGAGACATTCGATAGCCGAGAACAGGGGCGTCAAAACCCCACCAAACAAGTGACGTTTATTTCATGAAAGCAGATCCAACCATGTAAGACATCAGACTAGGCCAGATGGCTTGGCGGCCCGGTGAGATTGGATCGCATACCACTTACTGAATGCGTGACACACCCAAGCTTAAGAGTGCTGCCATCAACATGAGTTTCTATCGCCGAGCCTTACGAATCCGGCCTTGAGGGTGAATTCTGGGCGGTGTTGTTCGGCCCGAGGCCACTTGTGAGCCGAGTTCGTGAATTCAAGCGTCAAATGCATCATTGAACTCGGGAGCCAACCTAATCTCACAGGCCCACAACCACCCGACGGGTTCATCCGAGAGAGCCCGATCCATCGATGCTCCTGCCGGCGGGATGTGACGTTGGACATCGGGTATCTTGGCATCCCAGACTGGCCACATGCGAGTCGACGGGAGGGCTTGCGACCCCAGAGATTGAGTCGGATTCTTGCCCCATTGTCGCATCCGGTACATTGCTTACTGACCTAATCCGACCAATTCATAGTCTATTCTGCGCGCCGGTCCCATTACTGACAACGTTGGAATCTGATCTGCAGTCTTTATGTCTATTCCGAGCAGCCCTATCACTGTGAGAAAACTACTGGATGTATTCATTGCTAGCAGTCGTACATAACGGGTACATCCCCCACGAATCTAGTCATCAAGTGGATAGCAAACGGTAAAAAGGTGCTCTCCATCCCATCCTCTTTCGGCCACCTTCTACGCGCTAATTGAAGCACACACCACCAACATCTCATAACACCCTCTGTAGAGAGCGGACAAACGACTCCAACGAGGATGTCTGCAATCGGAAGTATTCGATAATAGAAACACTTGGCAACAATGTGACAAATGGATGTCGATGCTGTCACAGAGAGGTCATGGACCATAGATTGGTCTAGACTGCCTCAAGTGCCGCTGGTTCCTCAACCTCGAATCATACGAAAAGAGCGAATGTCACCTCCAAATTTCTCTTGTTCTACCAAAACACCGTGAACTTTCTTTCACTCTTCAACAAGGTCTTACCGAAGACTCTTTCAAGTAAAAGAATTCAGAAATCTTTGGATGTTTCTTCCGTGATCTTTGTTTTCCATGGTACGAATCTAGCGAATTCGGCTCTCACTTTTACGAGCAACGATGGCGAGACTCACGGGGTCGTGGAAGACCCTATTGCCCCTTGCGCTTCTGGGAGGACAGGGTTTTGCGCAATCATGTCTTGATGCCATCAACGACGGCCAGGTCGACGCCTGTGTCTGTAACGAGCTTGAATACGTCGTCAGCTACGTCGCCTACGTCGCGCTCTCGACATCGCTTACATCCAACTGCGAAGCGCTACCGACTTCGACATTGAAGATTTCGTCATCTTCATCTACCTCACTATCGGATCCTTCAGGGAACTCATCGTCGGACGCGTACGGGAATGGAGGGACTTACACGGACAGGGGCAGCTTCGCTCAGGCGACTGCTGGGGGCAACTTCCTGCCCAGGAGACAGCTGCCGTCTGGCGCGTCGTCTTTCGATTTCCGACTACCGTATTACACGATCACGAGGTCTGGAACAGCTTCGGCAACCCCGATCGCGGTGTCGAGCTTCAACAACTACACGAGCCTTTTCACATCGAACCCCATTTCGACGGCCCAGACTCTGGTAGTATCGACGCCAACCGCAGCCGCCTCCGATGACCGATCACTTGCTCGTGGCACGATCTGGGTTGCGATCCCGGATGGCAGGATTGACTATCCACCTCCCGTGACATCGACGGTTTACTGGAGTGGGAATGGTTCGCTGTCTGCTCCGTCTACGATCTCGACGATTCCGCCAAAGGCCGAGACTTACATCGTCGCCATCAACAGACCGGCCGACGCCTCTGCACAGAGCGATTTACCTGCACAGAGCAACTCTCCATCGCAGAGCGATCCTCTTCCGCAGAGCGATGTTCCTCAGAGCGACGTCCCGCAGACCAACGTACCGCAGAGCAACGCGCCCGTGCAGAGTAATGCTGCCACGCCTAGCGATATCAACTTCCCTCAGAGCTACGATCCTGCGCAAAGCGATAGCCCCTTGCCACAGAGCAATGCGCCCGCGCCAAACGATCCCCGACCTTTCGTCACATCGGTTGTTCAATATTCCGGCTCTGCTTCAGTTAATGGTCCGACGACGGTCAGCATCATTTCTCCGGACGGTGATCAGGCTGGAACAGTTGTGGTGGCAGTGCCCCCGATTGCTTCTGCCGGAGGAGGCTCACCTCCTTCATTCATCACGTCGGTGGTGCCGAACCAGTCGCCGTCTGAACCTGGCCCGGGAGGCAACGGCCTCAGTCAGCCCCTTTTCAACATTGGAACCGAGGGTTTGGTGGCTTCTCAGGTCACAACTGAGATTGAGTACACAAACTCCTTGGCTGCGACCGTGACTGTGACTAGGACTCTTGACGCGTTTGTTGCGACTCCCAGCGGAACCCAGCCTGGTACAGTGTTCGTCATTCAAGCGCCCTCAAACGCTGCCAACCCAGGTGCGGGAAGCACAGCGGGCACTGGTCCTAATGGTCAGCCCCTTGAAGCCTCTTTTGCACCTGGCTCAGGAGCAACGGCGAACCCGAACCCAGGAAGCCCTGCTGCTAGCAACGATCCTGTACGCGGGCCTGCTGGAAATGATGCGCCGGGTCCGAACGCGACCGGAGGCAGCGGACCGGCTCAGAACCCCGGCCAATCTGGATTACCGCCATCCGGCCCTCAAGTGTCCCCCGTGGCTACGCCGGGCGGATCATCTCCGGGAGGCCCTGGTGATGTAGTTCAGCCCGGTCTCTATGTGACCTCTGAGATCCAGTACACGGGAACTCTTCAGCTTCCAGGACGTGTGACAATCTCTTCGATTGCCCCGCAAGGTACCGCGCCGGGTACGATTATCGTTGCTGTTCCTCCCGGGCAGGCTTCGGGCGGCGGTTCTGCTGGTCCTTCAAATGGTGCTCAACCGAACAACCAGTCGCCGGCCGGTCAGCCCAACAACGCAGACCCAACGGCTTTCTTCAACACTCAGGCGCCACCGGGTGCGACAGCCGCCACCGGCGGAGGCAATGCTGGCCCAGGAGCATCAGCTCCTGTCAACGGTGGAACTCCCGGTGCCCCAGCAGCAACCGACCCTGCAACTGGCCAACCGGTGACAAACCCCGACGTCTTGTCTGCGGCTGCATACATCACGTCGACTGTCACTTCCGCTGGTCTTAGTGTTCCGAGAACCACCATCGCGACTATCGCACCTCAGGATTCTCGACCAGGAGTGTTTGTTGTTGCAGTCCCGAATAACCCAGTTAATTCTGGAGGTTCAGCTGCACCCCAGTCCAACGCTCCGGGTGCGCAAGCCCCAGGGCAGACTGTCTTGCCTCAGACTCTTCAGCCTCAAGGTGCTGCGTCGTCAGCTGGAGCGCAGTCCAACGTCCCTGGAGCGCAGTCCAATGTTCCTGGAGCCCAGTCCAATATCCCCGGTGCTCAATCTAATGCTCCCGGTACACAAGCTCCTGGAGTAAGCGTTCAGCCTCAAAGCATTCAGCCTCAAGGAGCTGCTTCTTCAGCTGCCCCTGGTAGTGTACCAGGACAGGCTGCGTCTCAAGGCGGTGTCAATCCCGGTGCGACAGCAGCAACTCCGGGTGCTAACACAGTCCCGGGAGCCGGAGATCCCTTGGCTCAGGGAATTGTTACTGTCACCTCTACTGTGTTGTTCACGGGGCCGGGTCAGATTACTGCCCCGACAGCAATCTCTACGATTCCAGCCAACGGTAACAGCCCGCCGACTGTTATTCAGGCAATTCCTGATCTCTTCGTAACTGTCACCATCACCGTCACTGCAGCGGACCCGACTCTTCAGCCGACGGCTTTCTCTACGGTGCAACCATCAGGGAACGCTCCGGGTACAGTTATCGTTGCAGCGCCTGCTTCATTTGTCACATCACGAGTGCTCTTCACCGGTCCTGGGTCGATCTCAGCGGCCACCCCGATTTCGACGATCTTGCCTCAAGGGACTACGCCAGGAACAATCATCTTGGCGCAACCCTTCGTGAGCGTCACATCAACCAGGCCTGGCAGCACTGCTAGAACCGGACCAGCCGGCACGGTAACAGTCGTGACTACGATCTTCCCGTCCAACGGCCCTGCAACGGTCGTTTTTGCTGAGCCCGATCCGACAGCTCCCCTCTTCGGCTCCTTTGTGACATCTGTCGCGAGTGCCGCAAGTAACATTGCGTCTTCAGCTCTTGTTCCGGTGTCTACTATCTTGCCACAAGGTTCGGTTCCCGGAACGATCGTGTTGGGACAATCCGCCGCGCAGACACAGCCTGCTCCAGCTAGCAGCGGAGGCGCATCGCCTGCTAACACCCCAGCAGGTGCAGGAACCTCACCAACGGCGTTGGCCAACTCCATCGCTAATGGTCAGTCCTCACCTGCTGCTGGTGCCTCTCAAGCGGTGTCGTCGCCTGCTGGTGCTGCTTCGCAAGCTGTGCCATCATTATCTGCTCCGGGTATCCCGAATACGGGGGCCTCTGCCGCAAGCTCGCAAGTGCCTTTGGACAACTCTCTCGGAATTACTGGACCGACAACTCTTGCCACTGCTACCGTGGACCCCAATGATCCTAACGGTACTCGGGGCGGTAGAGGTCTCGTGACTCGCCTGATCACCTCAGCTGGCGTCACTGGATCCACGACCGTATCTACCATTGTTCCCACGGACCCGCTGCTGGCAATCACAGTTGTGGTCATTGTACCGGCGCTTCAGCAACCTGCAGCAACTACTCCCGCTGCTTCCATTGATCCCAACGATCCTAACGGGACTCGTGGCGGCAGAGGTATCACAACTCGCTTCATTACCTCTTCAGGGGTCACCGGAACAACGACTGTCTCTACCATCACTCCAACGGATCCGCTCCTGCAAATCACAGTTGTGGTGATTGTACCAGCGCTTCTGCAACCTGCCGCAACTACTCCGGCCATTTCGTCCGCCAACACAGGTGTACAGGGGGCTTCGCAGACATCTCCTGCTCCGGCCCAGTCGGCTACATCGGTCCCAGCAGCGGTCTCATCCTTGCTCGTGGACCCGGCGATTCTATCTTCAGCTAGCTCCGTCCTAGGTCAATCGTTCGTTCCTACTCCGTCGAACTCGTCATTGCCTCAGTCTTCTGCCGTGGCATCTTCTGCGGCTCAGAGTTCCTCGGCTGGTCAGTCCAATGTGCAGCAGCCCTCAACCACGCCCGCAGCTAGCTTGAGCGCTTCTCAACCCATTTCACCCTCGGTGGGAGGCACTGAAATTGGATCGTCTAACGCTGCAAGCATTGCTCCTTCAAGCGACCCTGCTCTCGGACAGTCCTTTGTAAGCTCGGCTGGAGTTGGAACTTCATCAGTTGATCCAGCCGCTTCATCGTCCGCATCTGCGGGACCAGGAACCTTCGTTGCTAGCACCTCAGGTCCCAGCGGTGTTGTTTCTGCTACGCCAGGCGTTTCTCAATCCGCATCTGTTGACCCGCAATCACTGGCATCTTCGTCAGGAGCACCAGCCTCCGGAGGGCCTTCATCGAGCATTTTCTCGTCAGGACCTATTGGCTCTGTCTCGCCCTCGGGCTTTCCCCAAAGCTCGACCGCAGCTCCTGTCGTCTCCTCCTCAACAATTCTGATCACTTCAGACGGCTCGACATTTTTGAGTACGGTAGTCCAGACCTCCAGTGAGATTCCTGACAGCCAGGCATTCCAGTCAAGCGGCACTGCGGCATCCAGCGCCAGTGACCCCGCCTCTGCGTCGCTTTCGGCTACTGCAAGCATCTCTCAATCTTCCGCGGCTCTGAGCTCGGAAATCTCATCATTTGCGACCATCTCTGAGAGTGCCAGCCCTGCTTCGTCAACAGGACTTTTGACGTCCTCCGCTGAAACTCAGTCTGGCTTAACCTCCAGCTCTGATGCACTCGGAGCTTCGTTGATCTCTACGACTTTGACTTCCCTCATTACATCAGACGGAATTACTTCGGTTTCAACGACTGTTCTTACGACGGCGATTAGTGCTTCTCAGCCTACTGAGACGGCGTCAGGCAACACTTTGTCTCCCAGTGCATCCTCAACAGACCCAGACTTTGCTTCGCTCACATTGTCCACCGCCATTTCCGATAGTGCGACTAGTAACTCAGCCACAGATGCTTCAGTGTCCGTGAGCGCGTCCACGGAAGCGAGCAGCGCTAGCTTCGAAACATCAGCTTCTGGTGCTTCCTCGCTCACGCTGTCCGACATCACCTCAGCTTCTCTCAGTAGTGAGGCCACCATTTCTGGCAGCACAGCCTCGGCCTCGGCCTCTGATACAGACACTGCCCTGTCAAACATCTTCAGCAGCGCTTCGTCTTCAGAATCTGTGGTCATCACCGCTAGCACCGACTCTGCGGGCTCGTCAGCCACCACTTTCAGCTACACAGTCACCCCTGAGAGTATCACCACGGACTCGACGTTGACCCTGTCTTCGGCCTTCTCCGATTCGAGCTCATTCGGCAGTGTCAGCGCCAGTGAGACAAACAGCGCAAGCATAACTGATACTTTCAGCGATGTCTTCCAATCCACAGCCAGCACAGATTCGGCATCGTCTGAGAGTACCGGCTCCGCTAGTGAAAGCTTCACCAGCTTCGCTACATCTTCTGATCCGGCCAGTGCTACCAGCAACAGCGCTTTCACATCCGACCCTACGTCTTCATTCGGATCAACGTCAGTGGAGGAGGCTTCGTTCATCACAACAAGCGACGGGACCTCGACCTTCGTGACTTCGGTCTCGGTCTCGAGCCCCACGACTCAGTCATTCTCGGATGAGACATCAAGCGCTTTCTCAACGGAGACATCAATCTCGGCGTCAGACCTGACCTCATCCGCGTTCACCACCGACTCAGCCTCCACCAACTCTGTGTCTGATCCCACATCTGCTTCTTTCAGCTCCGAGTTCTCTTCATTCACTCCGACAACGTTGTCTTCTATCTCGGGCGAATCGGCATCTTCCGTCTCACTCACCGACTCTTCGGCGCTTGGCCAATCCCTAGTGTCCACGTCGAGTGATGAGACGGGCTCGGCAACTCAGTCCACGGCACAGACATCGGCATCATTCACCTTGCCGACGCTGACGTCCGTCACAGACTCGGCGTCTCTCTCCGAGTCCGACACGGCCTTCAGCATCGTGACGCCCACGGTCTCGTCAGAGAGCACCATCAGCACCGACTCAGATTCGTTCGTCAGCACCACCTCGGGACTTTCCACCACCGATAGTTTCTCGACTGAGTCGGCCTTGTCGACTGATAGCTTCTCAACCGAATCGGTCCTTACTTCTCAGTCCGAGTCTGTTTCATCCGCAAGTGAGTCCGGGTCGACTTCGCTGGACCTTGACACGTTGATTAGCACAACGAATTCCGGTGAGTCGACGATCTCTAGCGGCACAGAGACACCTTCGACCTTGAGCTCCGCTTTCACGACGGAGTCTACGGATTCGGCCTTCTCTAGCAGCACAGAATCGGTCTCTGGAGTCACCTCGGATCTCACAACAGCATCAACTGAGTCCGGTTTCTCAACAGCGTCGACGGAATCTGGTTTGTCAACAGCGTCAACTGAGTCGGGAGTCTCACAGATTTCCACAGCCTCAGACCCCACCATTACTATCAGCTTCATCACCTCATTGGAGACCACCGACTCAGCAGGTTTCCAGTCATTCACCACCTTCACAACCAGCTCAGAAGTGAGCATCTCGGCAGACTCATCCGCCGCTAGTATTTCGAGTGATACCGAGAGCACGTCTTTCACGTCGTTCTCTTCCGCCTCTGAGACTGACTCCGTCACCTCTCTCTCTTCCGACAGCGCGCTGAGCTCCTTCACGGACAGCAGCTCGTTCTCGGTGGAGACTACCTCTGGCAATACTGCGTCCAGTGAAAGCATCTCCAGCGACACGGCCTCCACCCAATCTGCCGTCTCGACAGGAAGCACTTCATCTGATTCTCTCCAGGACAGATCTCTGGAGTCAACATCCACGGACAGCGGTACCGAGTCGACTCTGTCTATTTCAACCGCGTCTGGTGAGAGTTCAATCAGCTCGAGCGATGCTACCACGACGTCCGGGTTCACGTCTAGCGAGACTGAGTCTTTCTCCACTCTGCCTAGTGCTTCTCCAGGCGCCACCACGAGTCTCTCGTCAGTTGAGACGGGCACCACATCCAGCTTCTCTGCATCCGAGTCGGACGTCACTTCAACGAGTTTGGACCCATCTACCGGCTCAACCACGCTTGCAAGCGAGACTATCAGTTCCGCAACCAGCCTGGAGTTCGACAGTCTGTCGTCTTCAACCGACTCTTTGTCGACTGGCACTGTGAGCAGCGGCGATAGCACGATCTCCTCATTTACGAACTCAGCCTCTACGGACTCGGTCTCTACCGACTCGGCCTCTACAGACTCGGCGTCGGCAGACACCTCGTTCAGCTTGACGACATCGACTTTTGAGTCTTCAGGGTCCTTGACTGAATCGGTCTTCACTCTGACGCCAAGCACGATAAGCAACTCGTTCAGCTCAGAGTCAATTACCTCTGAGTCGAGTGGAAGCTTGACTGGTGACAGCACTTCGATCACCGGCACCTCGGCGACATTTACTGCCTCAAGCGAGACCGATACTACGTTATTCAACAGCTTCTCTCCCACTTCAACCCTATCTGGCGAGAGCACGGCTTCCACTGGAGACAGCACCTCTACCGAGAGCTTCTCAACAGACAGTGCGTCGACGGACAGTATCTCGACGGCTAGTATCTCAACCGACAGCATTTCCACCGATAGCGCTTCGACTGCGAGTGTCTCTACCGATTCTATCTCCACTGATAGCATCTCGACCGCCAGCGTTTCGACCGATTCCGTCTCCACCGACAGTGTTGCCACGGACAGTCTCACGACCGTGAGTGCATCAACGGATAGTATTTCCTCCGACACTATTACAGCGAGTGCCACTTTCTCAACCGACTCTGCTTCCACCGATAGTATTTCTACGGACAGCGCCTCTACGGATAGCATTTCCTCGGACACTATCACAGCAAGTGCCACCTTCTCAACTGACTCTGCATCCACGGATAGCGTCTCTACGGACAGCGCCTCCACGGATAGCATCGACCCCCAGAGCCTTGTTTCCACTGATTCTGCTTCGTCCGACAGCAGCGCAACTGGCTTGACAACTCTCAGCGATGCTACTAGCACGACGGACTTCAGCGTCTCTCTCTCAACGGACTCCGTGACGAGCGCTTCGGACACCAGCGGCCTAACCACTGGAACTGAGTCGACAGACTCAGTAACGACCGCATCGGAGACCAGCGCGTTTACCACTGGAACCGAATCGACAGACTCGGTAACAAGCGCCTCGGACACCGCCAGCGGACTGACTACTGGCACCGAGTCGACAGACTCGATTACGACCGCATCAGAAACCAGCGCTCTCACGACTGAAACTGCGTCTACTGACTCGCTTTCTTCCTTGAGCGCGGCCACTAGTGACTCCAGCCAGTCAGTCGAGAGTCAGATCTTCCAGACCGTATCCTCTGATAGCACCGCGTCGGCGTCGACCGCGACAGAGTCAACTCTGTCCGACATCACAGCATCGGAGAGCACGGTGTCAGAAAGCACGGCAACTGACACCGCCTCAACTCAGAGCACGTTCTCTGACAGCATTACTACCGACAGCACTGCAACCGCCAGCACTGCCAGCGAGACTGGAATCACTTCCAGTAGCGAGAGTGTCTTGACCGATGCTTTCACCACCGAGAGCACCGCAACGGATAGCACTGCTACAGAGAGCATCACTTCTCAGAGTACGGCATCAGACAGCGCCATCACTCAGAGTTTGTCGACTGAGAGCACCGGCACAGACAGCACAGCCAGCGAGACTGGAGTCACCTCTAGTAGTGAGACTGTGTTGACTGATGCTTTCACAACCGAGAGCACGGCGACGGATAGCATCTCGACCTTGAGCACGGAAAGCCAGAGCACAGCTACCGACAGTGCGGCAACGGATAGCATCTCAACACAGAGCACCGCCTCAGATAGCACGGCTACCGACAGCTCCGCAACTGACATTTCAACACAGAGCACTGCCACAGAGAATACGGCATCCGAGTCTGGAGTTTCCACCAGCAGCGAGTCAGTTCTGACTGATTCTCTCATCACTTCAGCGACCGACAGCATTTCGACGCAGAGCACAGGATCGGATAGCACAGCAACTGAGACTGGAGTGTCGTCTAGCGAGTCGGTTTTGACTGATTCCCTCATCACTTCGGCAACCGACAGCATCTCATCGCAGAGCACTGCCACAGACAGTACTGTTTCCGAGACTGGCGCGTCTACCACTAGCGAGTCTGTTCTCACTGATGCCTTTACTACTTCAGCAAGTGAGAGCACGGCCAGTGAGAGCACGGCAAGTGATAGCACAGCATCCGGAATCACAGCAACAGACAGTATCTCAACAGAAAGTACAGCTACGGACAGCACAGCAAGTGAGACTGGAGCATCGTCGAGCAGTGAGACTGTTCTCAGCGACGCCCTCACCACCTCAACTCAGGATTCGACATCCTTGTCGGAGAGCATCAGCGCTACGGTTGTCACTTCCGATGGTATTACAACCACGCTGTCAGACCTCACCACTGCCTCCACAGACAGTGCCGCGTCAGACAGTTCCTTGTCGACAGCTACCGACGCTTCGCAGACGGGGTCAGACATCTCCACCGCCAGCGAGACCACTACATCTGGAGCCACGTCCTCGGATGCTACGGCTACATCATCGGGAGACATTCTGTCGGATCTTCTTTCCCTCAGCTCCACTGATTCTGCATCTTCGGCCAGCACTGCGTCAATCACAGATGGGGAGTCCACGACTCAGCCAACAATCAGCACTACTGAATCCGACTTCACAGCATCGTCCACAGGAATTACGTCTTCCGATGACCTCTCCACCGCCTCGACAGATTCATCCACTGGTGTTACCTCGGCCTTCTCAACAGACTCAGAAACAGCGACTGCATCCGACGCTACTATTTCGTCTTCAGAGACTGCCTTGTCAAACGCGTTCTCGTCACCCACAAGTGACTCCGCGACTACGAGTGATGCATCGACTGCGTCTGATGTCTCTTCGACAGCGACGGATCCTACAGGCGAGAGCACTACTCTCTCTGACACGCTCATCACCAGCGCCCCTTCAACTTCGGATACAGCCACCGCCAGCACTGCCGCCTCATCGGACGACACCAGCGTGCTATCGGATGTGGTATCGTCTACTGACAGTCTGACGACGGATGGCGCAAGCTCGACGGAAGCCTCAGCGTCTTCCACGGACACCGTCACTTCCGCCGATGCTACGGCAACGGACAGCTCTAGTGTGCTATCGGATCCGACAGCCTCATCTGACACTCTGACTTCAGCTTCAGCCACCTCCTCAGATGACGCTCTATCCAACATCTTGTCATCTACTGACGCTACTGCCACGTCGGACAGCAGCGCATCAGACACTGCCTCGGCGTCTGATACCGGCATCACCAGTTCGGCATCTCTCTCTGAGACGGACTCAGCTTCCATCACATCGGACGCTTCCAGCGCTACTTCTCTGGACTCTGACCTCTCAACGCAAGCCACCTCCACGGACTCGATCACTGGATTGTCCACCGACTCGGCTAGTGAAACATCTGCCACTGGAGCCACGTCCATCACCGATCCTGCATCGTCTGCTACCGGCGACTTTTCTATCGACCCTGATCTGCTCACCCAGGATAGCTCTACGGATTCACTCACGGCATCTACGACCGATTCAGCTAGTGACACAGCATCAACCGATGTTTCATCTGCCACTGACATTACGTCTGCGACCGACATCACGTCTGCCAGCGACAGCGCGTCTGCCACCGATATCACGTCTTCCACCGACAGCGCGTCTGCCACCGAGACTGCATCTTCCGCAACTGGCAGCATTTCCGTGGATCCTGATTTCCAGAGCCTCACCTCAACTGAAGGAGCGACATCCTCTGAGAGCGGCTCGACGCTCGACCCGACGTCCTCCGCATCTCTGACCGACAGTGCCATCTCCGCCAGTAGTACGTCGGAGACTGATAGTCTCTCGACTCAAGCGAGTACGACGGATGATTCTCAGTCATCATTGACTAGCGCTTCGAGCGATGCTCTTACATCGCTGGAGTCAACGGCATCAGTGTCGGCCAGCGCAACAGATTCAGCGAGCGCGACGGACCCGGCCAGCGCAACGGACTCGGCCAGTGCAACTGACCCAGCCAGCGCAACGGACTCAGATACCGCCTTACCGGCTAGCTTGACCTCGAGTGACGCAGCTTCAGCCACGAGCTCATCGGGCGAGAGCTCCACAGATATCTCTGCCTCTGCCACTGAGACTGCATCGGTCTCATTGACAACTTCAGGAGACGCTTCTAGCTCCCTGGACACGGCATCGGCTACGGGAACTGCCTCAGCGACAAGCTCAGCTGACGAGGACATTCTGTCCTCACTTCTCAGCTCAACGGCATCTGATTCAATCACATCGTCAGACCCAGGAGCCTCAGCTACTACAGATAGCACAACATCCCTGACGACCGCGGAATCTTCCAACGATTTGTCGTCCGTTCTGAGCTCCACCTCTTCGCCCACGGCCACTCTTCCCGTTGACACCCAGATTCTGGAGAGCACCACGTCCTCTTCCACCACCGATTTGGCATCCTCGGAGAGCGCGGCCGCATCTTCAGCTAGCTCTGCAGCCAGCGAGGCTTCCTCATCTCAGGCACAGTCAACCTCCAGCTCCCAGGGCGCCAGCAGTATAGCTTCTTCAGCCGCCACGAGCGGTCCATCAGCTACAACTGCGCTCTTCGATACGATCTCGATTCCTTACACTGGATCAATCGGCGCTTCTGGTACTATCCCACTTACCACCTTCCTACCGACAGGTACAGGACGTGGAACAGTCGTCGTGGGCACGAACCCTGCAGCCTTCGTGACGTCCACCGTTAGCGGCGCCACGTCGTTGAACGGAGCGGTGGAGATCGCAAGTCTCGTCACGGTCTCGATCATTCCCCCTATTGGAACTTTGCCTGGTGTTTTCATTGTGTCGCCTGTTCTTAGAGCACGCTTCCTGACTACCACGGTTCGGTACACGCCTACTGCAGGAGAGCAGATCACCGCACCGACGGTCCTGACATCGCTCGATCCCTCAGGAACTGCTCCGGGAATAATCGTCATTGCTGCTCCCGAGTCGTTCTTCTCAACGACTGACGCGGCTACATCGGCTGCTACGACGGATCCATCAGTCAGTGACGCCAGCACTCAGGCATCTGCGTTGCCCTCTTCACTGCCCGCGACAGCCAGTCAGACGGCATCAACCTCATTGGATTTGGACATTCTTTCCTCAACTTCTGCCGGTTCGCCAACCTCTGCCTCAGCCTCAGAAGACCCGACAGCTACCTCGTCAGGCTCAACTGGCGAGAGCTCGCTCGTCGCTACACCGACATCGGATGTCACGGGAACTAACTCCGATCCTTCTTCGGCCACGGCTTCTGGAGACGCATCTACATCCTCAGACGCTCTTCCTGCTAGTCTCACGAGCCTCTTGTCATCTGCCACTGATGCTGCCTCGGAGACCCAGGCTACTACAGGCTCTGGCTCTTCAGTCACCTCTCCTTCGGCTTCCATCAGCTTGGATGATGACTTGACATCTAGCACCGCCTTCTCTAGCGCTTCTGACGCCGCAACCGAGTCATCTATCGTCGCTAGTAGCTCGACAGACTCTGCCCTCGGTCAAGAAACTGCAAGCTCGTCTGCGGGTGCTACCGCGTCCGACGAGAGTTCCTCGGCAGGCTTGACAAGCAACGTTTCACCGACAGCTTCCGTGTCCGGTGATCCCACTGAAGCCACGCCTGGAAGTACGTCTATCCCCGAAACTTCAGCTTCATCAACCGCCTCGGCCGGAGCTACGAGCGAGGCTTCTCAGGCATCAAGCGGTAGCGGCGCCCAGGATACTGCGACTCAGTCAAGCACCGATCCTCTGGGCGCCACCCTGCTGCCAACGTCGTCTGGCGCAGCTTCATCATCAGTTGCCTCAGCAGATGCATCCATCACTTCGGCAGATGTTACCAGTCAAGACAGCGTCAGCTCTGGCGCAACCACTGCGGCCACGGATGCGCAGTCCGCGAGTGCTTCAAGCCTTGTGGGAACCTCCACCGACGCTGTCGTCACCGCAAGCAGCGCACAAGATACCTCGGTCTCGCCATCCGCCAGTGCGACAGAAGTGACCTCCCAGACAGGCGCGGCCAGCTCTGCAGTCTCATCGAGCGCAGCCGCTTCATCCGCTTCAGAGAGTGTCGACGATCAGATCTTCAGCTCCACGGCCATCTCGTCCGGCGGGCCCATCTCTTCGACGGCAACTGCGGTACCCACTTCCGCCTCGGCCGATCCTCAAAGCCTTACAGCATCGGCAAGTTCATCAGAGGGCAGTCTCACCCCGTCAAGCACGCAGGCCACTGTGGGCTCAGGTACGAGCACATCGCCGGCCATTGAGTCAACTAGCTCCCAGGAGTCTGCTATTCAGTCCAGCTCAGCTGAACCTACGGTCGCATCTTCTCTTGGTGCTAGCTCCAGCGCGATCCAGTCTGCATCCTCGGAGATTGCAAGCTCTTCAGCTGCGCTGTCCAGCGCAGCTGCATCATCTGCTCAGGCCAGTTCGTCCTCAACCGATCTCGTGGAGTCAAACATCTTGGGCTCCTCGCAGCAGTCGACAGCCGTCGCTTCTACTTCAAGCAACGGTGCCATCTCTGCGTCCAGCTCGGCCGCATCTAGCGTCGAGCCATCCGCTTCAGCCACATCGGCTGCGGCCTCCTCAGCTGTTCCGTCGTCTAGCATTCCTGCTCCAATCAGCTCCTCCGTCGTCGCCTCATCTCCAGAGCTTGACACCATCATCCCCAGTTCGACAGCTGCTGTATCAAGCTCGCAGGCTGCGGCATCAAGCTCTCTGGCTGCGAGCTCCTCGGCTCCCAACTCTGCCCAGAGTTCTGCTGCTTCCAGCTTGGCTTCATCAAACGCTGCGGTCTCCAGCTCTGCTATTTCGAGCGCATCGGCTACTTCATCAGAAACAGGTCTCGACAACATTCTGTCCTCGTCAAGCTTGGTCGGTGCTTCAAGCTCCGCTGTTGTATCTTCTGCACAGGTTTCCTCGTCACCTGCAGTTTCGGCCAGCGCAACTCCCTCGGCCGTCTCTTCAGACTTGTCGTCAGCTACTTCTGCAGCCGCCTCTTCCGCAGTCGCATCAGTTGCCTCCTCTGTTGCCTCATCGAGCATCGCACCCAGCAACGCGGCAAGTGCACAGGCAAGCAGCTCTGCAGTCAATCCCTCAAGCAGTCTTACCGGCCTTGACAACATCTTGTCTAGTTCCTCGACTGCTGCCCCCGCAGCTTCGTCTAGCTCAGCTGCCGCTTCGGCATCTCAGTCTTCCTCGGCGGCGGCTTCCTCGGCGGCGGCCTCTCCTGCGGCATCATCTGCACCCGCAAGCAGCGCAGCTGCCAGCTCATCAGCCATCTCGTCGGCCGCAGCCTCAGCCAGCAGCTCTGCTGTCAATCCTTCAAGTAGCATCTCTGGCCTAGACAACATCTTCTCTAGTTCCTCCACCGCCGCCCCCGCAGCTTCATCAACCGCTGCTTCGCCAGTGGCCTCATCCTCATCTCCAGCTGCACAAGCCAGCAGCATGGCACCAAGTGCCTCGGCCAGCGCCTCTGCTGCCTCATCAGCTGCTTCAGCAGCGGTGTCTTCAGCTAGCAGATCAAGCAGTTCAGCCGCTGCTCAAGCCAGCAGTTCAGCTGCCAACCCTTCGAGTAGCCTCTCAGGCCTTGACAATGTCTTGGCCAGCTCGACTACTTCTTCTATCCGATCATCATCTGCGCCTGCCTCGGCAGCGGCATCCTCTTCAGCTCAGCCCGCTGCTGCCTCAAGCTCCGCTGCTGCATCATCCGCAGCAGCACCAGCAGCTTCATCATCTTCGGCGGTGCGGTCCTCCTCTGCAGCCGCAGCTCAAAGTAGTTCTGCAGCCCCGTCGGTCAACACGGCCTACGTCACATCGCAGGTCTTCAGCGCCGGTATCACTGCCCCTACGACCATATCAACTGTCGCGCCGCAGGGAAGTGTCGCTGGTACATACATCGTGGCCCAGCCAGCGCTTTTCGTCACCTCTCAGGTGTTTAGTGCTGGCATCACCGCGCCTACGACCGTCGCAACTGTCGCGCCGCAAGGCACTGCTGCCGGTACATATATCGTGGCCCAGCCTGCGCTCTTCGTTACATCACAGTTGTTCAGCGCCGGTCTTACCGCTACCTCAACAATCTCGACCATCGCACCACAAGGCAGCGCTCCTGGCACTTACATCGTAGCTCAGCCGGCGCTCTTCGTCACTTCCCAGGTAATCAGTGCGGGCATCACCGCTCCCACGACCATCGCAACTATTGCGCCGCAGGGTAGTGCTGCTGGAACATATGTCGTGGCCCAGCCCGCGCTGTTCGTCACTTCACAGGTTTTTAGCGCAGGTATCACTGCTACCTCAACAATCTCTACTGTTGCGCCACAGGGTACCGCTCCTGGCACTTATATCGTGGCCCAGCCTGCTCTCTTCGTCACGTCTCGAGTGATCAGCGCTGGCATCACCGCTCCCACTACTATCTCAACTATCGCGCCGCAGGGCAGCGCTGCTGGCACGTATGTCGTGGTCCAGCCTGCGGTCTTCGTCACTTCTCAGGTTCTCTACACTGGAGGTGATCCAGCTGTGACTGCTCCAACCACGATATCGACGATTGCGCCCTCTGGAACGGCACCAGGCACTGTGATCGTCGCCTCTCCTGGATCATACGTCACTTCACGGGTTCTGTACACGGGAACGAACACGGCAGTCACAGGACCAACTCGAATCTCGACCATTCTTCCGTCAGGATCAGTGGCTGGAACAATCATTGAGGCCGATCCTGCTTCATACATCACCACGACAGTACAGTACAGTGGTCCCAGCACTCTGACTGGTCCCGTTGCAATTTCCACCATTGCCCCTACTGGAGTCGGCGCTCCTGGAACGATCATTGTTGCGACACCTGCAGCAGTCTTCGTGACCTCTCAAGTGCCGTACACTGGTACCGTTCCTCTCACGGCTCCGACCACAATCGCGACTATAGCCCCTAGCGGAACGAACCCGGGCACATACCTCGTTGCTAGCCAAGCCCTTCTCTATGTCACTTCTCAAGTGGCATACAGCGGAACAGCTGCCATCACAGCGCCTACAACGATAGCAACGATTCCACCCGTTGGCACTAACGCTGGCACTTACATCGTGGCGACCCAGGCAGCCCTATTTGCTACTTCTCAGGTTGCCTACAGTGGCACAGCAGCTATCACGGCTCCAACCACAATCTCGACCATTGCTCCGGTTGGCACCAATGCAGGAACTTATATCGTGGCGAACCCGGCCCTTTTCGTCACTTCTCAGGTGGCGTATAGTGGCACGGCTCCCATCACAGCACCTACAACGATAGCAACTATTCCAGCAGTCGGCACGAATGCAGGCACTTACATCGTGGCGACCCAGGCAGCCCTTTTTGTCACCTCGCAGGTTGCGTATAGTGGTACGGCAGCTATTACAGCTCCGACCACGATCTCGACAGTTGCTCCTGTTGGCACGAACGCAGGCACCTACATTGTCGCCAACCCGGCTCTCTTCGTTACTTCCCAGGTTGTCTACACCGGTACGGCTGCGATCACAGCACCAACTACCATCTCAACCATCGCCCCTGTGGGTACGAACGCAGGCACTTACGTAGTTGCTGCTCGTTTCATTACCTCTGCGGTAGTATACAGCGGCTCAAGCTCGATTACTGGCCCTATCCCAGTTGCAACTGTTCAACCAAGTGGCACGGCTCCGGGAGTCGTTGTGGTCGCTTACCCGGCTTTGTTCGTCACGTCGACTCAGGCGTACTCAGGAACTGCGCCGATCACAGGCCCAACAACTATTACGACGATTGCCCAGCAAGGTACTATTCCAGGTACCGTGGTCGTGGCAACCCCAGCACAGCAGGCCTCTTACGTCACCTCAACTCTCTTCCTTACGGCAGCTAACGCTGCCTCAACGACTATCACAACAATCGCACCGGCAGGTACGGCACCTGGTACCGTCGTGGTTGGTCTCCCGGCTCTCTTCGTGACGGTCGTCGGTCCGTATAGCGGCACTGCCACGCCTACTGGCTCCACGACAGTTTCCATCGTTCAGCCATCAGGAACCGCGCCGGGCACCGTGTATGTCCAAACGCCAACATCGGCACCTGCAGTGGCAGCATCAAGCACACCTGCACTTGGCCAAAGCTTAGTGGCCAGTTCAACAGCAGCCGCTGCCGCTTCATCCAGCAGTCTATCCACCCTGGTTACCAGAGCGGCTACTTCTTCTTCCTCGTCTGCCGCTGCATTGGGTCAGTCATTGGTAGCTTCATCTTCAGCAGCTGCGGCCGTCTCCTCTTCAAGATCATCAACAAGCTCTGCAGCGGCAGTGGCGGCGTCATCATCCTCTTCAGCACTATCCGCAAGAGCTGTGTCATCATCTGTGTCAAGCTCCGCTGCCGCTGTGTCTTCATCAAGTAGAGCCGCAGTCAGTAGCAGCAGCAGCTCTAGCATCAGATCTACGCCCGCCTCATCGTCTAGCCGCTCGGTAGCATCAGCCACCGCGGGAGCCGCATTCTCTTGCCCCACAACTGGTTACTTGGTTCAAAGCTCCAGCAGTGTGACATTGTACTCTATCAACCTTGCCAATGGTGCTCAGACAGTAGTCACAAGCAATCTCGGCGGCGACAACACGCGCAACATCAACGCCCTTGGTTACAACTCTCGAGAAGACTACATGTACGCCATTTCTCAGCCAAACTCCGGAACGAGCGACTACCGCGTCATCCGTATCCTTGGCAACGGCAACACGACAACAGTGTCCACATTCACTCAGGCATCCAAGCTGTACAACGCTGCCTTCAACACTGGAGATGTCGACCAAAATGGTCAGTACTGGATTTCAACCAGCGGTATCGACTGGTACCAGTACGACTTCTTGCCTGGTTCGGCCACGTACGGAAGACTGGTTGGATCAGGACTGGTTGACGGCGGAGCCGATGGGTACACCGTGGGAGATTGGAGTGTTGTCCCTGGAAGCGGAGGTGGAGATCTTTGGACAATTGGTGTCAAGAACTTCAACTGCGTCCTCATGAGATGGAGCCGCACCACCAAGGACTGGACCATCGGACAGAGCCTGGGCGCTTTGACCGGAGTCACGTCCGGAACCGCACCATTCTGGGGTGCTACCTACGCCACGACTGACGGATACCTCTACGCCGTTGAGAACAACTCCGGACAGGTCTGGAGAATCGACGTCGATGGATCATCTCCCCCGGTTCAACAGACGAGCGTGCCGTCTACGAGCAGGAACGATGGAGCCAGATGTTTGGACTCGGGAAGCGTCTAAGGATTTATGATAACATGTCTTACTTGATTTCTTTTGTACTCGACTCCACATCGTGGAAGTCCTCCACTTGGGCAGAATACTTGACTGCCATTGAACATTAAAACATTAGCCTTAATCATAATAGTAATACCATTTTCATTTCAATATTGTTCTCCATCAACCACGAGCGCACTGACGTAAGATGACTTAATGACGCTACTTCATGAAAGAGAGCAATCCAACTTGGGCATCTTCGAATGACTCCACCCAAGTCGAAGGTTGTGTTGATTTATTCGCCTACTTGATCTACTGTCGAGTTGAGTGGCGACCTCGAGCCTAAGCTCCCACCCAATGCTGCTGTGTATGCAAGATGCCAAGCTAAGCTCTGTCCATCCAAGTTGGTGCTATTCACCGCCTGACTCTTCATGAAGTTGTAGCTCTCAACCGCCCCAGCCTTATCCGCAATGGCGAGATTCACGTAGACATGGCCGACAAATCCATCCCCGGAAAGTGCGCCGCTCTTGTTTCCTGCGAAATACTGATCCCACTCTTCACGCACAAAGGACGGCTTCCGGACGTATGCGCTACTCGGCACGATTGGGAGCATGTGGATACCCTGGATGAAGCTGGTCTTGTCGCCGAAGTAGGTTGTGTGGTTGACCTTTCGATCCCACAAGATTCCCGTGACTCGGTTGTCGATGAACTTCTCCGGCTGAACGGTGTTGTCGCTGGCGAGAAGGAAATAGGACTGCAAGCTGCGAGCTGTTACAGCCAGCTGGAGATTTCCTCTGGCCTCGAGGGCCTCGTCGCCAATGGTGCGTCCCCACATCTTGATGGCATAGGTTGAAAAGGCGTCTTCTGCCGAGGACTCTTGATCCTTGCCGTCCGGAGCCTCAAGAACACCACGAGCCCAACTGTGCCCGTGGAACCAGTCGAAAGAGCGAGAGAATGGGAAATACGGGTCTTCCGACGAGGGGTTGGACCAGTCTCGGATTAGGTTGTTGACCCAAATCTTGTTGACAGAGTCGTTCTTTTTGAGCCATGATGGATTGAGGTGCCCTATGATCGCAGCCGTGTAGACGTAGTATCCATAATGGAAATTGTGGTCGTTGTAGTAGGTGTTCCCGAAGTCGATTGAGGAGTCATTGTTTCCATACGATCCAGAAGAGACCAGGCCCTTCCAGACGTTGTCGTAGTAAAGGGGGTTTGGCTCGAGGTTGTTGACGTATCTGTCAAAGGCTGCCTCGAGCTTGACCAGTGCGTCCTTCGTGTACGACCTGTCTCCGGCGATGCTGTTGACCGCATAGAGAGCCCTAGCGTATTTCGAGAAAGCGATGCCGGCATAATATTTGGAAGTCAGATTGGTGATGGCAATGGCATCCAACTCAAGCTCCAGCTTCCCAGCGGCAACAATCGCGTCTTTAGCCTCGGTGGATACTGTGCCGCCTCTTGCTTCCCGGGATCCGACCGAGCCCAGACGCGGCGACCAAGGATCGAATCCCATGTCTGTCGGAAGATCGGGCTCTATCATCGTGAACGAGTCTCCAAAAGTCGCAGTTGCAATGCCCTTCGTCGTACTCGCCAGCTGGACATCGGTGAGGCCTCTGGCGGTCTGCCTGTCGAACGATTTGACATGGTGCGGCAGAGCGAACATGAGCAGGGGAATGGTCTTGTCGCCGCCCTTCTTCCAGGAAAATGTGTACGATCCCGTTCTGCCTGATACGGATCCTTTCATTTCTCCTCCGATGGGGTAGACTCCCGCAGCTTGGCCGAAAATACGGGCGCCAGTCTTGCCTTTTGGGTTCCGCGCGACTTGCACACTCCCTGTGAAGTTACCAGGTCCCACGATAGTTCCGTTGTTGGCCATGGTAAGTTTAGGCGTCTGGGAGCCGCGGCTTGGGTTGATGTAGATCAGCCACTCAACGGGCTGCCCATTTTCGCTCACCCAAGTTCTCCAACCGGGTGCTCCAAGCCCACGCGAGTCGTCTTCTAGTCTGGTGAGGTCTAAGAACCCTCGTTGTGATTGGATCAAAACAGTTCCGCCGTGGTAAACTCCCGTAACAAACGCCATGCCCTGTACCAGGGGAAATGACACGATGGGCTCGGCTCCCTTCCTCGGCGCCAAGTTGACATTGACCGCAAAAGAGGTCAGAGAATCGGTCGTCAAGACAGTTCCATTCTGCAACTCGCGTGCAGATAGAGCGATCGACTGTTTGAACAAAGGATCCTCGAAGGATTTGGCTGGGTCTCCGGAGCCGTAGATGAAATCTTCCCGGCTCGTATGGGAGATTGAAAGTCCATGACCCTGCTTGACCGTATCGTTCGACCACCAAACCGAGTACGGATGCGTCCATGTAGCGTTGTCCTGATTGTTGGCAAAGAAGTTGGCGTAGAATTTGTTGGTCTGAATTGGTCCGTCATGGCGCACGCCCACGGGCTTTTGGGGGTGATCGTCTCTAGTTGGGACCAAGATGGGCCGATCGTTAGAAATGGGCTGGAAAATGTTGACTGCCCGGCCTCTTCCCAAGTTTGAAGAGTCCGTGGTATTTTCAGGTGCCAAGATAGATGCTTGCCGCCTGTGCTGATGCCGTGGCGAATGGTGCGGATAGACTGCTTGGATAAACGCCAGGACGGCGAGGATAAAGAGGGAATGCATTTTCGGAAAAGACAGACTCAACGACACAGCAAGTGTGAACGTATGGCATAGGCACAAGCACAACTAGCAGCACCCACCAGAGTCGAGAGGAATGTGTGGAAATGGGCGGCCATGGTTCAAATACTGAGATCTCAAAGGTAAAAAGAGAATTTTGTTGTTTCGTCGTTTCAATTGAGGGGGCAATGAGGGGATTCTCCAGCTTCTTCAGGGGATTTTGAGTTTATCATCATCTTAAATCTCATGCATTGCTACGTTGAGATCCTAGGCGAACTCAAATCTAAGTTCGGATCGATGCTTGGCCTTTCCTCTTCATTTATTTCATATGGGGGTCGTTTCATCGGGGATAATCGACGCGCCGGCTGTCTACCGGCCCCTCCGAGAAGCTGTGCTAGCCCCTTTTCAGTACAACGATATCCTCGTCGCAGTTACTGTTTTCAACACACCTCAGTTGCCTTTTTGGTGCTATAAAGGCAAGGCGCAGTTGACTGTGAGCAATTGCGGTTCCACTATTTTTGCGAGGCCCTCGGACTTGATATCGATGTCATCATTCGGCGGTTTAATGTTGCGAAGGCAACCTGCCCTGATCTCAAAAACTGGGCCGCGGATGAAATATCAGTCCGTCATCGCTACGGGACGGTTGGTTTCTCCTGAAATAAGGAAAGAAAAGGAACGTTGTAAGTGCGATGGTATAGTTTCTTCGAGATTGTTGAACGATGGCTATGTGCATAGCTTAGCAACACACAATAGACGTGGTGGTCTTTTTCCTTACAATTGAGGAAGCAGTCATTAGATTTGGGAGGTGTGGTCTTGGTAATCAGTAGAGGTTTGCTACTACAACAGCCTCGCATATGCAATCAAATCGCGATTGATATGCAAAGAATAGAGGAGCGTGTTGGTTGGTTTAATGTTCGAATGCTTCGTTTGCCTTGGTTCGGGTGTGCCGAACGCCGTGCCGGTGGGATATGGGGCTAGCGGTGAGAAATCTGTCCGTGGACTCCGGCCACATCGATATGGAACTTGTCTATTCTTTCGCGCAATGCATGCACAGACTCCAAAGGCAGTAGCTGTCCTCATCCGACAACAACTTTCAGAGCAACAGATGTGTTGAAGATCTATTGCTTGAGGTGTAACGGCAGTAATGGTGCGCTTCGCAGAGTATAGTAGTCCTTACGAACGTCCCAATCGTGCGGTATGGATACCTCATACTAGATTTTGATTTTTGCTAACACATTCAAAGTGTGATGCATGTCATTCGAAAAAGGTAATTCATCACTGGATGCGTTCCTGAGTAGCCTTGGTGGGCGAATCTAATCTTTTGAGGGTAGATCAAATGTGATCGTCAAGAAGTATGTCGCCAGTGTATGGCCGCCGGCATAATGTGCCTTCGCAGACGTCCAAAACAGTCGCGTCGGACACGAGAAATATCAACTAGTGGCTTGCTTCAATCAAACTCAGATCGTCAGCAAGGCTCTGCTGAAGGGGCGGTGTTGGACTCACAGCCCCTTACCGCCATCAACGAGCAGACCTCTCCGGCTCGAGATTTAAATGTGCCTGGTATTTCTCATGCTCAACGTCAGACGTCGCCAACCGAGTCGCAAGGAACCGCTGGCACAAAACTACAAATGCAGGAGACAGACACCACGTCAAATCACTCATCTTCGGGAATTAGCGAGACGAAGTTCTTGTATTCACAAGCTGAGAGACTCCTCGCATCCTCGATGGAAATTTGGTTCCAGGACAACGAGTTTCCCGGGCGTCATGTTATGGAGACGGCGTTGAAGCAGGTTAGAACAGCGACGGGGACGACGCCGACAAGCAGGCATGCTCCGGAACCTGATTTTGCAAGGAGCAAGCCGTATCCGAGTGTGGAGCTTATTGACAGCATTTTAACTTGTACGGAATATTCTTCTGATGGCGAGATATGGTTGCTTAGTCAGCTAACATTAATGGATACTAGGGAGGGCACAAAACACCGGCTCGAAATACATAGCAGATTTACCATCTGTGATTTCTCTTCCAAATTTAGAGGCTCAGTGGCTAGCGCTCCGCAATGAACAAGCCAAAGAACCTTTACGAAACCACTATATAGTATCGGTGAATTACGCAGCGTGGTGCTTCATTGGCATGAAGATGGTTGAGACTACCAGTGGCGATATTCATAACCACCTGAAATCAAGCAAAAGGTTCTACGAACAGAACATCATCTATGGTCTCCAGCATATGAGTGTGGCCGACTTGCCAACGAATGCCCTCTTCCAGGCCCTCTTATCGGGGGTAAGTCTATCTGCACCATCATTGAGAAAACACATTTTGACCAGTCTTTCGGCATTAGGCGATGTTCGCTTTCAACGTCGGGTGCTTCGAGAGAGCATGGACTTTTAACGCAGCAGCCTGTCGAGTATATGAATCTCTCCCACGCAGTGATTCCTCTGTGATGCTTCTGGAGGCAATTCCTGCAGGCCAATCAAACACACAGCATGCCGTCGAGCTGTGCTATATTCTTGACAAAACCTTATCCCAGATCATGGATCGAGCACCATCGCTTGGTCCGGCGCGTATTCCGAAAACAATTGTTCCGCAGGATTCCATGGATCCCGTTCAACGTCTCTACAACTTGTTCTCCGACATGGCTCAAGTTCAAGATGCGATTGTTCGTGCTCTCCGGCACCCAAAGAATAGTAACGGCTACTTGGAGCAAGTCGAGAACTTGGAGCGCACGGTGCATGGATTCAGGGGTGATTTGGAAAAGGTCAAGATTCCAATTCTTGCCAGTGATATCTCGCTAATTTCAACTTGTAGTTTCGTTGCGTTTGCGAAACTGATCCGTTCTGGCTTGGCGAGGCCGCAGCAACGTCGTACGCTGCGTCTGCAATTATGTCCTCAGTTTTGCAGCTCGGCTTGCCGGTCTCGAAGAATTCACTTAGGCAGAGTGAACTACTGGCTCATGCTCGGGACTCCCTGAGATACCTCCTCTCAGCGTTATCATCTGTATCGACGGGACCAGACGGCTACGCCATCAAACTTTCCATCTCATGGTAATTACCTTTTGATGTCTCCTCACTTTTCATCTCTGCCAGAGGCTAACAATGACGAGGAAATTATTGTTCTATCCGATGAACCCCTATTTCACCCTCTACGCATTCATGCTTGCACATAATGACGTTGAGACATATCTTCTCCTGTCGGAGATAACACAGGGACTTTTGAATGAGACGTGGAACAACGAGCCCTTCAGCGAATTGATTTCGCTCTTATCATCGCTTATGGGCTTGGCTTCCAAGATATTCTCAGGACAGTCCGGTCCCAGTCAACGAACCAACCTTCCAGCGCCATCGATTGCTGAGAGTTTGGGCAGTGCCCAACCAGGTCCGTTGGCCTTGGACGAGGCACTTTTAGAAGAAGAACCATTCAGTCATCCCATCGAGTGGAATGAGGAGGGAATGTCTTTAGTTGATTCTCTGGCGTTGATGGTTGACTGGGACGTACCAGAGGTTGGACGCGAAAGTTACTCTAGTAAGTAGATTACCACACTAAAACTAAACATCATGAAAGCCATTGACGACACGATGCTGAGGCACGTGTGGTATACGTGTCGCCATGCGTGGGTTACTTGGGCCTATAATTCGCCGCCTGACTAGGTAGCCTATGTGCGTCCACAGGATTTCAGACGACCCGGAAGATCGATCATCCCACAAGGAATTGAATAGAAGACTTGGTCAGATTAATAGGGAAAAATATTTAAAAAACCGGTGAACACGGATCGGCAGGACTCCTTGCCTTCGCTCCGAAAGACGGGGATATTGTACAGGCCGCACGGAAACTTCCTAAAACGGCAATGCCCGGCTCCGTCCGAACAGCCGACGGTTCGGGTCCCCAAGACGGTGCAAGTATTTATCTCAAAGAAAACCTTTGCTTGAACTTTTCTTTTTGACCTGCAGTGGAAAATTCCAATCACCAATCGTTTACTTCGTTATCAATCGCCATGCCTGTCTCTCCCGAAGCCCTCGCCCTCACCCTGGCAGGGTTCATGAGTGGTCAGTGTTCAAGCTACTTCGTGCACCCAGCAAATTCTAACGTTCCAATGCCACAGGTTACTACTTCAGTGGCGCTTTTGTCTTCATGCCCGCGGTTCAGAAGGCGCCGTCTCCCCTAGTCGCTCAGCAGTGGAAGCGAGCCTGGGACGTCGGCCGATACGTCGGGAAGGTTGTCGTCACTGGCAGTGCTGCCAGCTTTGCCTACCTGGCCTACGCAGAACCTGTGAAGACTGGAAATAACCGGTTTCAATTGTTTGCCGCTGCGGCCAGCATCGTAGGGGCAATCGTGCCATACACCATCTTCGTGTCGTACCCGTTCAACGAGGCGATCAACGGGCAGCTTGGAGCTACTGGGGGCGACAAGACGGAACTGAAGAATCTCGTGGCGGCCTGGGGTCGGGCTGATTGGAAGAGGTCCTTGCTTGCCTTTTTTGGCACTTTTATTGGACTTTGCGGTGCGCTGGCATGAAGCTTTTATCCAGCCGAAGCTTTTGCATGCAACTGCAAATCTTGACTTCGACCGCATCGGTGTTGTCTTGATAGTCATAGAATCTGTCACTAGTCTCAATTTGAAACGGAGTTCGTCAAAGTTTTACGTCATATAGTGTGTAAAGTTAACGTATTTAAACAGAGAAGTAGAAATCAAGGAACATCGGTTAGAAGCATAAGTAACAGGTGTCAAATTACCACAAACCGTCCTCAAGGCATTTAACATCAAGAATACTAGTCACTCAGGGTAAAACATCTTTCCTCATTGATCTATCGAAAGCTTAGATAGATGAACTGAAAGGCTGTTATTATCAAAGGGCCCAACGCGTAGTACCATTTGTAATGGGACGATGTGAAGGGAAGTATGGTGAATATACTCCAAGCGATCAAAATCAAGAAGATCAAGACGCAAAACAATCTCAGTTGAAGTTTAGAAGCCAAACCATCACTAATATATAGTCCGAGGGCCACGATAACAAAAGAATTTAAGGGTTGCACAACAAAACCCGAGAATAGGGAACTTTTCAGCAGGGATGAAGGCTTGTTGACATCTTCGACCGCCATGTATTTGCCAAATATCAAAAACATGAATATGATAGCGACGAGCGCGAGGAATTGCAAGAAGGAAAACCACATGACAATGGTCATCCACTGAGACTGAGAGAAGCGGAAAGACAGTGATCTTTGCATGTCCCTACAGTCTATCCCAGTGACAGTGTCTTGATTTGGCAATGTGATGATTCCCTTAGGAAGTTCAGGACGAACGGTTATGGAAGATATTGGTTCACCCGCGACGTTGGTGCTGGTATCTGCTCCATCCTCTGGGAATTGCGGCTGGCCGGCCGGATTCGCCCGAGACCCAGGTCGTGTAGAGCTTCGTCTTGTAGCTGTTAAGTTGGTTCTCGTGTTCGACTCGATGTCTCGGAGGAGACTCGCCACCCGATCCAGTGTATCAGTGCTTGAGCTCTGGTTTACCATCATCTCTGTATCCTGGGTTAGTCCTTGATCGTATCCGGCTTGAGACCTCGAGTTACCAGATCGATATGAAGCAAGTAGGGAAATTGCTTGTGTGATAGAGTCCCTATTTATCACTTGCTCCTTCACCTTCTTTTGTCTCCTGATTGTGGCGAAAAGTGCCAATGAAACTGTCGTAATTGGGCCTAACAGGAGGCAGACAGAAAGCACCTGACCGAAGCCCCACTCGTTTTCCTCGCCGAGGACAACCGCAGAGTCGCGCGCCAGAAAAAGACGAGCTGTGCCCCAGACTGATGACAAAAAGAGCCAGAAGAGCTACACATTATGCTGGTCAACAGACTGACGTGAGATGCACCGGGTGGTTCGGACAGAAATACACCAATATGGCATGGGGTGGTACTTACGTCTGCCATTTCAGATAAGAGTAAATCTAGATATAGTTTGACAACCAGATACAGAGTGATCATCAGGTCTACGGGTCGAACAATAGCCAAAAGCTTGCGCCGCAACGGTGTGGCCCCGGAAGGTCGGCAGCTTGCGGCTGTGGCAATGAGACAAGACGCTGCCCAGTAGGCAACTCTCTGTCTAACAGTATTTTTCGCTATGTTTGAAAGTGTTCGAAACATCTTGATCGAGCGACTGAAGAAGCTCAAAGTCAAGAGAAGTATTGAAAGAATCGATGACTCATAGGCTGTGGTAGATTGCGGTGTGGAGCGTCCATGTCGGTTATATGGTATGTTACCAATGTCATCAACGTTTATGTATTCAGACTGGCGGGGCGCGGTTGGACCGGCTATACTGATTGCTTCGTCATGGGGCTGAACATCCCAGGCGGCTTGTACAGACGCTTGGCTGAAGAAGCAACGCGCATTCGAGGCAGGTCTGCTTGCAGTCCCCTGATTATAAGCAAGAGTGGACTCCCAATTGAAATACCCCGTTGGCACTAGGGCTGCAATCAAGCCTGCCAGCAAAATCACCATCAAGATCATCCGGAAGTTTCGCTCCATTTGATGCTGGTACAAATACTCCCGGAGAGCTGTGAGACATGCGGCATGCGTGAGGTTGGAAAACCAAGCTAGATAACTGATAATCTGCCAATGATACGCGGATATGTAGCAAGTCAAGCTGATAAAGCTACTGAACAGAAGTCCAAACCCAGTTAAAAGTTGGATATCGCTCAGTAGTAAAAGAACCTATCGTTTTGTTTTCAGCAGTCTATCAAAGGAAATCAGTGAGGATCGTTTTCATACCCTAGTAAAAGCTGTGTTCCAATACCAATGGTGACCCAGATACCCGCGGATGCCAGAGAACATGCTGATTGTCTTAACATCGATGGTATTGGGCTTGAGTTGTGTACAGTCATTTGTTCGCGGTCGTCTAGGGTTGGAGAATGGGTCTGCGGTCGGATCGAAAGCAAGGCAGTAGCGGAAAATCACGATAATTACCACAAGCCATGCCGTCGCCACAAATCCTACTAGTACCTAGGATACCAAAGGGTAATCGTCAGCGTCTGGCCCCATACTTCTTTGACAAAACTTTTATGCTGTTTCTTGTCTTACCCCGATCCCGCTGACGTCAGGGTTTGCTAGCAATAGGGTTGGAATATCTGAACAATTTTGGTGACAGCCCGAGCTTTCAGTCTCCGGTTGGGACAACACGGTAGCTGCCATTGAGAATACGACGCGCAAACGCGAAAAACCAGTGGTACAAGGGACTTTGAAGAGAACGAAGCAACTTTTCTGGAGGCAGAGCGGCTTGGAGGGGGCTGAAATGTAGTGCGTTTTATACCCATCAATATTAACGCATTTCCATGCATTTCCCAACGCCGATCTCCACCTCGCAGCATCAGGCTGCGCAGGCAAGAAGCTATTCAGAATGTCTTTTAACTGGAGCCCCCTGACGCGCCCCGCAATATTGGTGGCACAGCATGCAGGCGCAGATGTAGCCAAGGCCGTCCTTACCTTTCTTGGAGGCTGTCTGCCGCAGCCTTGCCATCCTGCCGTTAAATTATCACATAGCTACCTAGAGCTTGAACAGCGGAAGGTACGATCAGATACGAGCTAGATATCACGACTAGACATCATAGATAGGGCCTCAAAACCTCCATCGTCCTCCCCCAAACCACCCCCTGCGCCCCCCTCAACTCCTCCAACACTCCTCCCCTCTCAACAACCTCACACCCCCTCCCCACCAAAAACAGCCCCCTCCCCTCCTCTCCCCCCGTCCCCTTCTCAACCTCCCCCTCCCCCCTCGGTCCCATTTCCCCAAACCTTCCACTCGTCGCATTATAAACATGCCTCTCCCCGGCCTCCTTCGCTCCCGTTCCCAGCACCCAAAACACCGGCTTCAAAAGCACAGTCACCGGCGCCGGCGACAGCCAGCTCGGCGCGTGGTACCGGGCCATATTCCCCGTGTCCACCGCCCCGGGCCAATTATGCACAAAGCTCACCCGCGCATTCTGCGGGTCGGAGGCCAGCCGGTCGAGGAAGAGCGTGTTCATAATGCTCATGTGCGTCTGCGAGCGCATCCCGCCAAAGTTCCCGTCCTTCCGGAGGTCAAGGTCGTCGACCAGGAGGTTCGTGGAGAGGAAACTCCCGCCCAGCACGGTGAGCACGCGCGGCGACGGGGAGGCGCGGAGCAGCGGGAGGAGGGAGAGGGTGAAGAGCATGCGGCCGTAGTACTGCAGCGCGTGGGTAACTTCAATTCCTTCAGCTGTATCTGTGATCTTCCTTTAGCACCAGTACCGTATCACGACTTGCGGAAAGGATACTCACCATTCCGCCCTCCAAAGGGCGCATATCCCGCCGTCAAACACAGCAAATCCAGCCGTTCCTCCTTCTCCTTGATGAACTCGCATACGCGCTTGACTTCAGACAGCAGCGACACCTCCGCCTCGACCCATACGAGCTCCGCCTGCGTGTTCTTGCGGCGCAGGGCCTCGAGAACGGGACGCATTGCGGGCTCGCTGGTCTTGCGCCCGACGACGTAGCATTTTACGGGTAGGTTGAGCGAGACGAGCTCGGTGAGGGTGTATTTCCCGATTCCTGACGTGGCGCCTACGAAGAGGGCTGTCTTGGGGATGGTGGAGGGGGTTAGGGCGGCGTTGGAGGCGCGGACCTCGGTGAGGGAGACCATTGTTGCGGTGTTGGAATTGATGGAGATGGAGTCCCTTGCGATGATTTGATTTCTGGATGATGGATTTACAAGATACGATTTGGACTGGGACTTGATCGTTTGCGAGTTGGCAGAGGAGTTGTTTTTATGTTGGATGTTAGGTCCTGATCCTCGCATAGCCTCGCATTTCACATTGGGATAGATGGTAAGCGGACAAGCCACATCGCACTAGTCGTGTAGAGCCATGGAATGATGATCCTTTCTCCGCACGTTCGGAAGGAAGAACTTAAGCTGTGGCTTTTTAATCAAATAATGCTGACGCTACGGCGGCAGAGCGGCACGGATTGCAATGCAGTCTCGCCCGCTAAAGCCGAAACTCCGCCGTGGTGTGGATGCTTCGCATTCCCAATGCGGTATGCGAATGATCCACTTTGGCCCGTCTGCGGTCGGCCGACGAACGGCGCCGGATCCTACCGAGCCCGGTCTAACTCAGTCTGGTTCGGAAAGAATGCGAGCATCCGGGCAGTCTCCGGGACAGTGGGTGAGTAAGCGGGGTGTGGAAAGCATTCATCAGGGGGTTGAGTTACATTGGCCCTCATCGCGCGCAGTGGCCCCCTGGCCAATGATGTTCTCCATTCACGGGGGAGTCACTGTTTCGCGGCTGGCGGTACGCGCAGCCTGCGAGGGGGATTGTTTCGAGACGTCGATCATGGAAATGACATGTTCGCTTCTTGAAAGCGAGATTTGTTTGCCGGCAGAATGCAGTATGGGGAAATCGCGGCTGAGAGTGATCATGGAAAATCTTAGATAACAGCCGACATCCCCACGGTTGCGAGCGTTCTTCATCGGAGAGTTTACATGAGATTTTCATGTTGGTCGTGGTGGCTCACTTGGTGTCTTTTGGCAAGAAGCTTGGTTTGCTTATTTTCCTCGGCGGACAAGACCAGGCTTGCATTAGCGAGCGGGATGGAGTCAGCGGAACGAGGGCTGCGAGGTGCCAAGATGAGAGAGGCCAGCCAAGCGCCAAGAGGTGCTGAGCTTGGTGGAACAAGACGCCGAGAGATGCGACGCAACAACGGCCAATCGCCAATATTTTGCCCTGGACAGAATGCTGCCGTGTCATCGCAAGGGGAAATAACCACCTAGCTTTTGCGGAGAAGGTTCTTTCATGTTTGACAAGGGTGGACGGATGGCGACGACGGTTCGTCATTCGAAGCCTCCATGACTGTAAGTGGTGAGACTTCCAAACACCGTCGCACATGCAGTGGTGCTGAACAGAGGCAGGATGGTTTCGAGTGGTTTGACAGAGGAGGACTCGTTCACCTGAGCCCAGGCCTGAGAACTTCCTCAACAGAAGAACCCCTCAACCTCTCCCATGAGCTAGGAGCATCCGCCTGATGGAAGCAGAATTTTCCGCGGTGCAAGACAAATTCAAGACTTTGTCGGAAAAGCAAATGTCTGGGCCAGTGAGCCCCTTTTCCGTTTGGGTTTTCACTGTTGTAGAAACGCCGGTTGTGATCGAGCCAGATCAAGGCAGCACACAGAGGGAGCCGTGGAGAAAGGAGGGACTCCTGTTTCCCTGTTGTGAGACATCTCGGGAGATTATGTGCAGTCTTGGTCCTCACCGAAGAGACGCTGATCCTGCGGAAGTTGAGAGAACCGAAGGACATTCCGACACGACGGGAACGAGTATGGAGATGAGAAGTCGTTGGCTTGGCTAACACTGGCTTGTCCTCATGTGCGCGGTTTATGCGTTGCAAAACCAGGTCAGAAACCTGAAGCCATGGGGAGATGACGACTGCTTGGCTTCCAAGACGGCATTCGGTATCTGCCAAGGTGGCAGGCAAGATGATGTCGGTAGGTATGGTGACCGACGTCGCATTCAAATTGAGTGCCCTCGTGAGCGTCTGGGACGACAGAGCTGGGCGACTTGGCAAGCCGTCGGCGGTGAGGAGTATGGATGGGATACGGATAACGAAAGCGAACATGAGTGTAACTCTGGGCGGTGGCCGAATGACGCGCCGGAAGCCGAGTACGGGCCATGCGATGGTCGAGGCAAACAGAACATCAGGCCTCCCCGCTGAACGACAGCGTGCCCTCTGTTCGTCGCGTGGAGTCTGGGAACTGGGTCTTTCGCAGCAGTTTCGTGGTGCTGAATGGTGGCGGGCGCAGAAGAATGGGGATGGCCTCAACGGCCCCCATGTCGTCGTCAAACATCAGACGCGATGCTGGTAGGCGCCGGGACTTGGCGCGGTGAGGGGCGTCTGACGTTTGGAGGCGCGCCAAGAGGCTTCGAAGACAGGCAGGCTGTACCGACGGGAGGTCGAGACGACGGCAGAAAAGGTGCTGAGGGATGGTATGGCTTGCAGATGAGGCGCATTGAGGCTTGACGGAGCACGCTGACTGGTGGAAGTGCTCGCAGACAGAGGCGGAGGGCGAGGGGGAGGGGCTGAAGAGAAGGCGAGTGCAACGTGAAGTTGGTGATGGTCTGGAGGTGGAGGCGGATGGTTTGTCGCAGGCCCTGGAAAGGGTGAGACGCGCCCAGAAGAAATCAGGAGCTGCAAGACTTGGCGAGGCGCGGCCGGTGGTCAACTGGCCGCGTGTTAGTGGACGAGCAGCGCGGCCATCAGCAGGTCGAGGCGCTGAAGGAGAAATAAGCGAGGAATTTGCGGCGGACAGGGAAGGGGCTTTCAGCGGCGTACCGCCTGGATGGTACGCTGCCACGCAGACGGCCAGCGGCGGCCCCTCCCACATCACGACCTGACACCTGGGGGAAGCTTAGTCAGGCTGCTTATTGCTCAACAGTCACCAGCAATTCAGGGTCTTGGGGCTGGACCTTTACCTCTGCAACCCCTGCCATCACCAGCGCCCTGGTTTGACTTGGCGGCCATTCAAGCTCTTGGCTCTGCAAAAATCAGGCGGTTTTTTCTTGCCCCTTCTTCCTGTCATCCCTTCTCGCACCCATCCCCACGGAATCCAATGACTTGATCTGTGCTAGCCTCATCACGAAATGTCTTCGTCAGGCCTCATTCAGTCGTTCCTGCTGCCGGAGGCGTCGACTCTGCGACACTTGAAAGAAGAAGCTGCGGTGCCGGTGCCTCCTGCTGCGGCCTGGAACTGGCTGCTTCCTGTCCAGAGCGTCGTCTCAGTGCGCAGCTGCGACGGCTGGAAGGTACGAAAAGTGGACCGCCTCCTTCCCCCTGTGTCGTCCGAACACAGCAGCAGGCAAGAGTCCGAGGAGGCAGGCGCTCCTGAGGCCTGTGCTGGGCGCCTCCTTCCAATGGACGCTGGCAGGCCCTAAACGGCCTTAAGGTTTAGGGCGCTACCAACGGCCCATTAAGGTTTTTAGCTGTGAGCTGGTCCCTGACCGCCCTCCATTGTCAACTTAACGCAGGAAAGGACTGCCACTGCCACGCGTGAGACGGGAACTGCCAAGCCTTCTTTCCCTCCCCTTCTTCTTCTGCTCCACCAAAAGAGAAGGTTAAGCTGCGGCAGGCATCGCACTTGCCGCCTTCCAGTCCAAGACTTCCTCCTACCTTACCTTAATCTGCTCACCCAGGAAGGCATGAAGCATGGAACACACGTGCAGAGATGTGTACGTACCTGCTTACAACTGTGCCCATCGATGGAAAGAGGGAAGGTCCAGTGGCCTCCCCCTCCCCACCCTCTGGTCTTGGGTGCATCTCTTGGACTTCTCTTGGATAGAGCCTCATTTCTTGTCCTTCTCTTGGAAAATTCCTCCCGCCCGCTTATTTCTCCGAACTGCACTTGAACCGCCGTTTGACTAGAAGCAGATCATTTCGAATGCTTATTTTTAGTCCTCGCCTGCCGCCTCCGGGAAATCATCATCATGGCCTTTAAGGATCGCTCCCCATGGTGTTGAGCGCCGGTTGATCGCCTTCGTCTCAAGAGGAAGATCATCACCCAGCGCTGAGAACATGAACATGGGGACGGGGCTTCACCTCCGTCCGAACCAAGACTGTCGCTCGCCGTCACGCCGCGCTGCCTCATTGAGACTCGTGCTACGCATCCCCATGGATTTTTTGCTCGACCTTTTGCTGGGCCAAGCCTTCAACCGATAAAGTGGTCATATTCCCCACAGCCTTTCCAACCCTCCGGAGCCTGGCAGTTTCATCCTGGCGACGGACTCCCTTCCTGTCAACCAGACCGGGGCCCTGGTCATTCCGCCCGCCGCTCCAAACGGCCCCTCTCCTCCGTCTCGACAGCCATCGCCCACTGCCGGGCGAGAACACACTGGCCACGGCCATGCTTGCGGTCCCATAGTCCAGATGGCATGCTGTCGCATTGGATGGAGAAGCTTGAACCGCCCCCGTCAGCACCGCCAGAAACACGCCTACGATACCATGGGAAACGGAGGCGCTCATCCCCAAACGCAAGGCACCCTTATCCTCGTTCTTCACTCGCCCACGGCTGCTCATTACGCCCTCTTCGCCTCCCGCCTCCTCTCACCACCCTGGATGAAGCGCTTGCCAAGTCCCTCACCATCATTCCGTCCCTCCTGCCTCGTCCGCTCCGAGCATCTACCCATGGGTCGCTGTCTTTGATGCTATTTCTGGACTTTCGAGGGCGATCATCTCGATAACCATCCTTCAACTGACGACTCCAGCTCCAAACTATATAGATATCATGCCATCTTGACACAGACGTACTCTTTTTTCCTGGTTCATCTCGTTTCTTACCTCACCAACCTTTACCAACTTCACTTCTCTTCCCCGTTCGTTTCGTTTCTTCCCCTAGAGGGCTGGCCTTTACACTGTTTAACCAATAATTTACTTTCTTTGCTTACTACTCTTCTCTTCTCTCAATCCTTTGTAGGCCTTCACGAGCTGGTCCGTACCCTACCGTCCTTACAATGGCTTCTCGTTTCTTCACCGCCGGCGTCTTTGCCGCTTCCGTCTCCCAAGTCCTGGCTTCTTGCGCTTACGGCACTCATCTGGATCCCCGCGCCGAGGGTGGAAAGGTCAAGGTCAACACCTTCGCTTACTCCGGAACCAATGTGAGTAGATCCGCCTCCTAGCTCGCCTCACCTCTACTAACAGGCTTCAAAGGGCCCCCTGAACTGGGTTGCTCTTGATGCTACCGCCAACGCCCTCTGCGCCACCGGAAAGACTCAGTCCCCCATCGACATGGTCGCCGGTGCTTTCAACACCCTCCCCGGCAGCTCCATCAACCTGCAGATCCCCAACATGGAGGAGACCGAGTTTGAGAACCTGGGAACCACCGTCGAGGTCATCGCCAAGGGAGGCTCGATGCAAGTTGGCGGCTCCAACTTCACCCTCCAGCAGTTCCACTTCCACCTGCCTAGCGAGCATCTCGATGCCGGAAGGAGCATGGCCATGGAAATGCACATGGTTTTCGAGGGAGCCAACCAGGAAATCGCCGTCATTGGCACCTACATCGATGTTGAGCAGGGCGCTGCTGCCGCTGCCCCCGTTACCGAGGCCCCCGCCGCTGAGGCCGCTAAGAACAAGACGACTGCCGCCGAGCGCCGCAGCAAGATGTCCCGCCGCGCCTCTCTCGACGCCGCCAAGGGTGCCGAGGGTGCTAAGACTATCCCCAGCATGACTCTGAACCCCGTCAAGGCTGAGGCTGCCTCGTCCAACCTTCTCGCTACCGTCTTCTCTTCTCTGGATGCCATCAAGGAGCCTGGCACGGTCACCAAGACTGGCGCCCTCGACATGCAGGAGGTCGTCACCCTTCTCAGCGCTGGCCAGTTCCAGAGGTACGATAACAAATCCCTAACACCAGGACTATCACTAACTTTGCTGCAGCTACATGGGTTCTCTTACCACCCCTCCCTGCTCCGAGGGTGTTCAGTGGCTCGTCTCTACCCAGCGCCTCATGGTCCAGCCCCAGACCTTCAACGCCGTCCGCGATGTCATTGGCTTCAACGCGCGCTTCCCGCAGAACACCCTCGGCCAGGACAACATCCTTCAGGTCGCCCAGAAGACTGTTGCCAGTGTCAACGCCGCTGCGCCTGCTGCTGCTCCTGTCGCTGCCGCCCCTGCCGCCCACGCATAAACAACTACCACGAACGGTGACGATTGCGACGAGACGATATCATGACAGGACACTGGAATCACTCAGCGCGGGATGAACTGGGAACACAAGGTTGCGGAATGCCTGTTTTGAGTTCGACTGTATCCCGGCGTCATGCGAGTCGATGGGTGAAAGGAGGATCCTCCGTCGGAAAGAAAAGCCCCGGGCGCAACACGCGCAGCTGAGACAAGACTACAGTGTTTTTTACGCGAGCCAGCTGCGCAAATGTCTACAGACATGACTAATTGAAGGACAGTTGCACCCGGGCATCTCATTTGTCTGCGAGAAAAGCATGTGTAGATATCCAGTGATTTCCTTTGTGGTTGCCGTCTGGCTTAGATGACAGACGTCTATTCTTGAAGTACAAGATGGGATGAATGGCTTGGCAAAAAAAAGTGCGGTTGGCAACAAACTAGACACAGTGACTTGTTGGGGGAGATACCACGGGGCTCCAAAGTCCCAATGCATTGCATTCGAGTCAAGATACCTAATGGATAAAAGATATGAAGAGCATACATAATTGCGTTGTGAAGAGTCATGAGTTGCGAGTCATCCTTCGCTTCTTACCTACCGAAAAAGTGACGTGCTTTTTGTCGAGCCCTAAATCGCATCTCCCCGCCGGGGAGATGTCCATTATTTATCTCTTTCAACATTCACGTTTGGCCAAGATACCAAGACTGCGTAAATAGAAGCGCCACGCGCGCATCATTCTGTTAGAAGTGGGAAAATCAGCAAGCCTTGGGAGGCGGCCACGAGTTCAGTGGTCTTGGCACGCCGGTTGCGCGGCTCTTCAGGCGGCTCATTGCAGGGGTAGGCTTACTTGCGGATGGGTTTGGGTGCGAGTCGTGGTGGCGGCGCAGAGTCGGCCGTTGCGGTGGGACGGCCTGAGAGTCCGTGGCACGTTGTTGACTAGGGGTTTCCGTCGGTCGAGTTTTCTGAGAGCCGTGAAGTGGAAGATGGCAGAGGTGAAAGTGCCGATCAAGCCAAGAGGTGTTGTGCTTGTGCTCTTTGGCCTTGTCGGTATGAGCATGCGGGAGGTTGATAAGAGATAGATTAAGCGGCTGTTGGCGCTGCAGCCCTACGCTGATTAGATGTGACGGCAAAAGACTTCGGAACGGAGACTTTTGCAGGGCCGGGGTTATTTCGCTGTTTTTTGGGCTGCATGAATTTGATCTGATTGATAACGAGAACGAAGGAATTTTTGGGATACGCTTGCTGTTTTTCCGTCTTTTCCGTCGTTCACAACAAGGGGGTTCGTTGTTTGTGAAGATTAGGCTGGGGGGTTGTCAGTCGGATGGTTTGAAACCTGGCCGACGACTCGTGCCGGTGGTGGAGGAAGAGAGTCAGGGGTTAGGGTTGGTGAAGAGGCAAAGGGCGAAAGGGTGGTGTTCGTTAGATTAGGTGGTTTGAGTTTATTGGTGTGTGTGACGCATCGCGTTCGGAGGGACGGCTGACTGTGTTTGTGCTAGGACACACTCCAAAAGACTGGATGACTCCGGGTGGTGGTGGTGGTGTGGGATGGATGTATGCAGGATGATTCATCGGGACGGCGCCGATCGGACCCGTTCTTTTCTCGGGCCCGGTGTGCCGGGACTAGTGCCTTACTGGCAGGTGCGAGTTGTAGATGACAGTCTGGGAGGTAAGCCGGACGTATAAGAATCTCACCTGTTAATTCCTGAAAATGCGTCTTACGGGCGCTCTTCATATGAACATTAACATCGCACCAACAACATCCGCAGAACTCGGGCTTGCCAACAAGTTACAAAATGGACGACCCCGCATCGCACCTCCCGCCCCCGCACTCCCCCGCCACAATCCTCGCCCTCGCCGCCTCCCTCGACCTCCCCGCGCCGACATCCACCGAACCGCTTACCGTCACCGCCGCCTTCCACCGGATCTACCTGCTCCACTTCCCCGCCTCGGCCGCGCTGGCGCTGGCGCCCGCCAAACCTGATGATGACGGCAGCGTGACGCTCGTGCTGCGCGTGTCGGGCGACCACCTCCCGCGCATCAAGACGGAGAACGAGATCGCGATGATGCGCTGGGTGAGGGAGAACACTAGCGTACCTGTACCAGCGGTCGTCAGTTGGGACAGCGGGTGTGAGAACGTGCTGGGGTGCGAGTTCAGTTTGCTCGAGAGGGTGCGTGGGTGCAGTGCTGATAAGGTGTTTTGGGGGATGAGCGATGCAGTGAGGAGAAGGGTTGTCGAGCAGCTGGTGGGGTATCTCGCGGAGCTGAGGGAGAAGTCGCGGTGGAAGCACGTCGGCGGGTTGAGGGTCGAGGCCGGGGAGATTGTGCCGGGCCCGGTGGTGGACGAGTGGTTCTGGATGGCGCCGATGGTGGAGCGGTTCTGGGCCGGCACGGGGGAGACGGTGGAGAGTCTGAACCCGGTCGACGGGCCGTTCCCCTCGTGGGCGGCGCATGTGGACGCCGCGCTGGGGCGGTATGTGCGCGTCATCTCCCGGCATGCGGCGCTGCAATGGGCGAGAGGGTTGGTGCCCCGGCTGGAGGGGTTGCGGGCGTGGGTGAGGGAGGAGGAACATGAGCGGGAGATGGGGGATACGGTGTATGTGCTCGCGCACCGGGATTTGCATCTGGCGAACGTGATGGTGGACGAGGCGGATGGGACGGTGACGGGGGTGCTGGATTGGGAGTTTGGTGGGGTTGTGCCGGGGCCGAGGTGGGATCCGCCGAATGCGTTTCTGTATCCGTGGGGAGGGGAGGGGGAGGAGGCGAGGAGGGAGAGGGATCGGATGAGGGGATGGGCGAGGGAGGTTTGCAGGGAACGGGGGATTGGGGAGGATGTTGTTGACGGGGTGAAGTATACGGCGGTGCAGGAGGGGGTGCATCTGGTTGTGAACCATGTGAGGGCGATTTGTGAGCTTTGGAGGGAGAGTAGGCAGAATGAGAGGGCTTGGGGGAAGGTGGTGGAAGATGAGCTGACCAAGCTTGGATTGTAAGCTTGATCATCCTTATTGGACATATGCCAGTAGGCGACAGAAGAACAATGCTTCTTTAAATTTGTTGCGGTTCTGAGGGAAAGGGCGTTTGCTTCGAAACTTGCAGATATTATCCTCTTTTTCTCTGATGAGCTGGGTGAGGCTGTTACCGCTCTTGAGGTAGCGGTCATAGAGGTAGTGAATGTAGTATTGTTTCGGTATTTTGGTGTAATAGGTTGTAGTAGCGTGAAGAGGGAGATACCTGCCCCCTAGCGATTCACGTTCTCTTTATATACCCCTATAGGTAGCTATAGAGGTTTCTCTGTGAGCTATCCTAGCCTTCGAATATTTCCCCGTGAGAGTCATACGGCAGTTAACAAGGTGCGCCTCTAGGCGGCAAACTGCGGAAGAAAAGTTAGAAGGGAAGAAAGATTGGATATCAAGGTATGGGAAGGCGAAGCGGAGAAGATGTCACGATGTTCACTTGCTGGTGCCGTCACGTCTCTCTCTTTGGCCTCCTAGCAGTTCCTGCTCCCTTGTTGGCCCTGCATCCAACTATCTCATTCACTTGGCTATCGAGGCACAGAGGCTATCTTTTGCCAAAAGGACCACCAGGAGCTGCGATGTCTTGGTTTTAGGTGAACTATCGTGGCTGTGCTGCTTCACAGCCTATCCATGTGGACAAATGATGATCAAATCGTACCTGATTGTAGGTGGGGCTGCAACGATGATTTATCATGAGAAGGCCCCTTGCATGTTTTGTGCCATGCTTACGTCCAACCGGGTTTGCTTCCACGCTCTCCTGTGCCGTGCCATGCTCTAGCGGAAACTGCGTGGCTGAGTTGTCCAACGTGGACGAACTGTTTTTTTTTGGCTGGGCCAACTTCGCTTCATGGGCTCAGCCATTCCGGGTACGTGACCCGATTGTAATTTGGTTTCTTTTTCTTCGTGTCAATGACAGTGAGGTGAATAATGGCCAATCTTCCGGCTTATGCCGATCTGATTTTGAAGAAGCGATTCTGCTATAGAAACCCTACTTTGTTAATTAGATAACATGAGTTCGCAGCAAGGGCTAGCAGAGCCGAAGTATCATGCCACCAATCATTCTGGCGGTGCATCCTAATTTTCTGCTACTCGTGGAACAGGTCGACAACATGAGCTTGCGTTGTGTGCCGGTGTGTTTCACTTCTTTCCCTAATACGCAAATGCTCTATTGAAATTCTTTTCCACCCGCTTGTGCTCGTAATATTGCATTCTATAAAGCTCCCAGGCCGCCGAGCTTGTAATTCTCTGCACCACATATGCTACACATTCTTTCTTCCGGAGATTTCATGACCCCACGCTCAGTTCCTTTCTCTATCACACTCTCTCGGAACTTTTGAACCCTTGGCATTCGCCCACGTCAGACTCATTCATTCTCTATCGTCCCCGTGGTCGCTTCCCCTCATCATGGGCAACATCTCTGTGCTGAGCGACGAGTCCCTTGGCAAAGAGCCCATCGGCCGGCGCAGGCGTCGAGAGCTACTCAAAAGAGGGTCCAGGTGGTTTTTGGAGAAATCCAGGAAATCACCCGAGTGGCTTGCCGAAAACCTCAATCTCAAGCTGTATCATCACCTCAACAAAAAGAACATTCACAAACTGGATCACAAGAAGCTTGTGGTATTCATGGGAAGCACAAGACGAGCAGTGTCTGGTTCCGTCTTCGGTGTAACCGCATCTTCCGGGCTCACCGCTGCCTGCCCTCCGTTCGGCGCGTCCATCACCGTGAATCTCTAGCAGTTGGGCATATCGTCAAGGAATTGCCATCAAGTCAGGAGGGAGATAAAGTCCCGTCGATCGTATGACGAGTCATTCAGAAGAGAAGAGGAGGAGTACAAAGCGAAGAAACGTCACCACCCGTTGGTAGATGTTGTCCTTGGCGTCACCCTCAAGGCCGCGTGTATGCCAGCGACTTTGGGTATCATTGGCTTCGACAACATAGGAGACGCCTTCGTAGCGAAGTTCGCTGACAAGATTACCGATGCCGCGTCTGCCGCTGCCTCTGCGGTACATGCTCTCCCCGTTTACAGTCATATGCCACTCCACATTCACGTTCCGGAGTATACCAACGTCAGCATTCCCGATCCCACGTCAATGTTCCAAGATGCCAACGACAGCGGCATTCCATGCCCCGCCACGAAATTAGCGGAAGAACCTCTCATGGCCCACTCCATGACTACAGATACTGTCGACGTGCCAGGCGATGCTCTGACAAAGAACACTCTGACCGATGTTTCGGCAACCGTCCAAACTACGACCATGAACGAAATGGATCTATCAAATGTAGATCTGCCGAAGGCACCCGCAACGGCCTATCTAGGGCCCGGTCATGATGCTGACTTGACCAGCCCCGCCACCAACAACTCTGTCGCAGCCGGGTCGTCCGTATCAGGGGCCGAGAAGCTTCAAGTCGAACATCTGACAGCCGAAGCGCCTGGATCTAGGGCCGAACAGTTGGAAGTTGAAGCGCCCACATCAAGCGCCGAGCAGCTCGAAATCGACCATCCTAAACTATACGGCCTGGACAACGCAAGAAGCAACGCTTTCGGCCCTGGACAAAAGATTGGGGAAAAGATAAGCCAACACGTCGTTGACGATAGTGTCAAGATTGGCATGGAAGCAAAATGGGACGATTTAAAAGACCTACACGACAACTGGAATCTTTCCATCGCCAAGATCCTTGGATTGGTCGTTGTGATCGCCCTGGTAAATGAGATATTCCAGCCGATACCGCATGCAAGCAGCCTCGTTGCGGAAAAGGCTATCGATGCCTGGAATGGTGGACAGTTGGGCCGTATGGCGGGAAAGGCCGTCGACGCTTTGAATGATGGACAGTTGAGCTATGTGACAGCGCGGCTTGCGCATATAGTTGGCCGGTTGTAGACGGTTCAATCGTCAAGAAATCGTGGGACTTGACTACGAGCAGGAATAATGAGGGGATACACATGTTGGCAATGACGGCAGTTCTTGGTTTATTCGCGATAGTCATTCTTGAATTTGCGGTGTTTCAATAGACGCAGAGATACATAAGTGTTGCCTTCTTTTTCGTCAATTAGTGCTGCGCAGAATCTCCGGCGTGCTCATGGGGTCTTCTGAGCGTCATGGCCTGCTATGTACGGGGGGTATATCAAGGCAATACGGCTTCGAAGAAAGCTAGGTTCCATGTTGAATGTTAGTGGATGAAGGCATTTGGATGTCACTTCAAGACAACTTTTGTGCTTAATTATTGCGGGATTACCGCCACTACTTAAGAAGAAAGCAGATGCCACTCTCAGTGTTGATATGTGAACTATGCCCCAAGAACAAGGCATGTGGCTCCTTCACAGGAGAGACAACTCACCCACGGCGATAGCTCAAACGGAATCTAGTTTATCTCGACGGGCGACGCAATCCATATTCCCGTTTTTTGCGTCTGAGATGAACTGGGACATATCGAAGCCAGCTACAAGCGCGAAGCACACCACCTGCTTGGGCCTTCCTTTTCTCCCCTTACTCCTTCTTGGCACCCTCCTGCGGGCCAGCCAAGGCGTTGACAACAGCCTGCAGCGCGGCGCGGTCCGCACCCCTCACCCTCTCCACCAGGCCCTCGCTGGTGAAGCTCACAGACTGACGGGGCTTCAGGCTGGGGACCTCGACGCCCTGAGGCTTGCCGTCGCGGAAGAAGACGAAGGTGGGCATGGCGGTGACGTTGTACGTCTTAGCGATGGCATTAACGTGGTCGACGTTGACCTTTGCGAAAGCCAGACTACCCTCGGCGGCGTGCTTGTCGGCCCACTCGGAGAAGACGGGCGCGATGGCGCGGCAGGGCGGGCACCAGTCGGCGTAGAAGTCGACGATGACGTGCTTGGTCGAGGAGAGGAGCGCGTCCAGCTCGGCTTGGCTGGTGAGCTTGTAGACCTTGCCGGATGTCTCAGGGATGGGCGAGCGGTCGGCGAAGAGCATCTTGATGGGATATTAGCAGGGATACGGGTGAGGTCGATGGCGAGAGCAGTCCGTAGCCTACGACGGGCGGTAGGGACGGTCGGACGGCTTCGTGGCCTTGGGGTCACTTACGCGACCGATTATGAAGATGGCGACTGCCAGGAAGATGTATGTTGAGGTCTCCATCGCGAGAGTCTCTCGAATCACCTGGAACGTGCGAACGACGACAGTTGGTGCAGCAGGTGAGTGTGAGGTGACCGTTGAAGAAGTTCGAAATGTGAGCGAGCCCGTGCGATGGCGCAAGGGTGATATTACCCCACTCTGAAATAAAGTGGCCAGCTGTACATGTACGGTCTCTCATCTGGTGCCAGGTGGTGGCAGGGGCCTTATTGACATCCAAACTATCCAAGTTGTAAGTCATCAATGTCATAACGTTCATAGACCCTATCCGGGTTCTTTTGATGCCTTTGTGCCTCTCTTTGATACTTTGCTGGTCCCATTCATTTTTTACCAGCCCAACTAGCCTCCTCGATTGCGGGGTTTGGCCACAGATAGAGTATGCTGGGTACGTGCACCTTTCCGTTCCTTCAAGTCCTCGAAATCCAGAAATTACCATATGAAAACACTTGGAATAGAGAATGACTTGGTTTCATCTCCAGTAGTGGTATAAGTACAGAGTGTCTTGAGGTCTTTTACAGACCCAGCCTCATACCAATACTATCTATGTATCACTTGCCACCCTGTTCAATCTCCTCCATCACATCAAATGCAGCCTTTGCCTTGTCGCGGGCGGCATCATCAACACCTTGGGCACCCCGGATAGCCGCGAACCTCTCCTTCCATAGAGCCCATCTTTCCGGGCAGAGTCCATCGGTTCCGCGAAGCTTTCGACGCAGCTTCGCCGCCTCCTTCTTGTTGTCCAGCTTCCAAAGCGGACCGGCTGTAGCTCCATGCACCTCTTCATCCCGCCCGTACAGACGGTGGCCAGCGTACTTCATCCAGTTCGCAGCGATGGTGACTTTGAAGGAGATATCCGGTACGGCAGAAGGGTCTGAGTCGATCTCATCCGGGCCACCTCGAATGGGCTTCATCGTGCCTTCCAAGGCATCGACGAAAGCCCAGATCGCGTACATCTCAAACGGCACAAGGCCGAGTCCTGCTACTCTTGCAGCATAGGCCTGGAGATTGACGGCTTTTTGCTTGTCCTGTTCTGCGGAAGTCTGCAAATTCACTGCAGTTCGAAGAATGTCAGACATCATCATGACCACATGCGTGCTGACATTACTTACCAGTATCGATCTTTTCACGGAAGGTATTGCCAAACATGGGCAAGCCCGTCCAGACAGGAACAGAATCCGCGCCATCAGAGCCCCATTCCTGACTCAAGCTTACTGTCTTTGGTGGAAGGTCATGCAGAGATTTAATGACGGCTGTGAGTTGTTCTTGCCCCTGGCTGTTGTAAGGAATCTGCAACGCAAGGTCGTGTAGCAGGTCCCAGAACCACCAGAGGAATGAACCCGCAGTGCCGTCCTTTTGGTACTGTTGATTGAACAACTCATCGATTGCTCCGGCTGCATCCTCTGATGACCGCTTTTGTGAAGAGGATCTCAGTACGGAGTTGAGTATCTCAACAACTTGACCAGCAAAAGCCGGCGCGTCACCGGGGATCTGTAGCTGGACGCCAGACATGTTGGGCTAAGGTAGGTACGTGGTGCTGCACTTTTGGATGTTCAAGGTTGTAAGAGAATAGTAGCGTGAAGAAGTGAGGGTTGAGAGCATTATCGGTAGATAATAGAACTTCTGAATAAACGATTTGGGTAAGAGGTAACCTGATTAGAGTATGACGAAGTTGCGATCCAGTAAGTTGGGGAAGCAGCTGCCTAGAGGGGCGGCGGGCGCGGGACCCGCCGTGCAACTGCCCCGCCTAAAAATAGACTAGCTTCATTCCGGCCCGCATTCTGCGCCCCGCGCCCCCGGTAAGACCCGTCTTCCCACGGATCTTTTAGCCGTAGGATCTGACAGTAGCACATATTTGTCAAGCCGACTTGTATAAACCTCGCTTTTCAGCTACTTTCTCCTTCCGTCCATCAAGGAAGGATTCGAGACCCTGTGGCTTATGTCTAGAAACCGAGATACGTAGAGACATTGCCGCACCCGAGCGGAGATCGTCGTTGCCCAGCTCTGCCTGTCTTCCCTTTCAAGGTCAGACAAAAACGGTCATGAGAAGGCTTTCGTGAGACTCTTGTCATCATCCTATGAGCATCTTTCCCGTAAAGGTGACGTTTCGACTGACATACCCTGGTAATCCGCAATTCATACCCACAAGTTGGAAATGGCGATGTTCAGCGGGTGCAACCTGCATGGTCTTTTTGTTCGCCAGTACACTTTCTATTCAGCCTTGTTTAACTCTACAAATGTCATTTTGAAGCCTTAAAGTCGCGAATAAAGTGATCATAACGTCTTGGAGCAACCTAGAACACGACGAATCAGGCTACAGCATAGCCTTCCCTGCGGATTAGGTTAGTCATGAGAGCTGACATGCGGTCCAGCCCCCCCCACAGACGATCACTCCCTTGCTGCCATCCGGACCAAGGCTTGGCTGAGAGCAGCTAGAGCGCAACGCCCACGGCTATTCAGTGCCGACTACAACCCCAGCAATTCGCTTTAGACTTTTGCGTCTAATGCCTGCCCCTGAGAATATATCCCGAATGCGCTCGATTGCAAGCCACACTCGGGCAACGGCATAGCCTGATGTATGAATTGGGTTACATACAACGTCTGACATGCAGTCTAGCTCTCCACAGCCGATCAATCCTTCAGTTCGTCTTCTCCGTTTCTGGGTGGTAGCTGCTCATGGGTCTAGGAACAGAAATCCCTTTGCACTTTGCCTAGTGTTCCGGTGATTCTCGGGGTTGCCTGAGGGTGGTTCATATAAATTCTTGGAATTGATGGCGGCTGAAATGGTATATAATGCAGTCCTGAACACCACAAGAGTTTCCGCATCATCCAACTCAACAACTCACACTCTTCAGCAAACCACCAGACAAATCAACAAATACTTTGTCTTTGAACACCAATCTCTCAAAATGGTTGCCTACACATACTTCCTTGGCCTCCTTGCCGCCTCAGTCGCCATTGCCAGCCCCGTTCCCAACCCGGACGGAGAGTTCTCCCTTGAAGCTCGTGCCGGCCAGGTATGGTCCATAGCGCACATAATCTGATACTATCAGCACACTGACGCGGACTTGAACAGGTCTACATCTGCAAAGCCGGTGCCAACAACGACGGCGTCCTCTACGGCGAAATCAGCCAGGACAAGGCTATCGGCTTCTTCCGCGATGCCAAGACCAGCACCGGTGCGAGCGGATACCCCAAGCCGTTCGGCAACCAGGGCAACGTGATGAAGTTTGCCAGCGGCTGCGGTAGCGACGTCTGGGAGCTGCCTGTCCTCAAGAGCGGCAAGCCGTACGACTACAAGTCGAAGAAGGGCACCAGCAATAGCCCTGGACCCATGCGGGTGTACTACACAAAAGATCTCAAGTTCTGCGGTATTGGAGGCAAGCTTAAGCCTGACGGCACTGGCAACCCTCACAACTGTGTCCTCAAGAAGTGATTGGCTTTAGAGAGGAGTTTCATGTAAATAATTATAAAGACACATGAGCCGATGGCAGGGCGAATGCTCTAATCAGTACAATTTGCTTTATACAATTCCGTACTCCAAACACATCGTTCGAGTTTTGCTCCCTCTATTCAACTTGAAAGTCTGCCAGGAACTCAAGACTTGACTTTGTAGAACACAAAGAAAGTTCTCAAGAACCGTAATCTTGTTTTCAACAAGGACCCTAACGCGTCCCCAAATCTGGCCCCATCTCAGAAATCCCACATGCATTGCGATAAAGGCGTCTCTGGGTCGATCTCTTTGAAGGCCTTGATGGCGTCACGAATAGGGCCCGTCCGCTGTAAGTAACGTCTGCCCTGTTTACTGCTCGAGAAATCGTCGATGGACTCCATCAAGAATTCTGCATCGCAACGACCAACAACAAGATCATTCTTGAGCTGATCACTGACAAATGATGACCAAATGCCCTTCGGCATGTGCGGTTTGCCGAGGCTACCGAGCTTGTTGAGAAATTTGCTGCACAGAGTGAAGACGGCAAAGAGGTTTATGCGAGCGATAGGCTGAGGTCCCTCGATATCCAGAAGAACCGTGTTCTTAGCCTTCTCCATGTACTCGGATAGCTTCAGCTTGGCCTGGGCTTCACTGATCTTGTAGTACGACTTGGGGCCTAAGGCTGGTTGGTAGGGAATGCCGAGGACGTCTCCGCGGAATAGCGCGCTATTGTCGTGATTCGAGAAGTGCTGGTCAAGCAGATGGGAGTTGATTTCCATGAGCTGCGGGAGCTGTACGAATCCAGCTTCCAGGCGGAACGTTTTGGAATCGCCACGCGAAACGTCGGCCTTCTCGACTTTGCTGTTGTACACAATGCGACGGAATGTGGAACAGAAGTTTCTCTCTGGCATGCTCCCTCCAAAGATGCTTTGAATGAGGACTCGGGATAGTTCTTCGAACACTGGTAGTCTAGGCGTCGCGGCAACGGAGCGGCGCATGGCGTTGTAAAGATGCAAAGTAGCCGAGATGACTGCCCAGTCCGAATTTATGCGGAAGCCGTAACCAAAAGCCGCGTTAAGCAACTCCATCATGTGGCTGCCAGCGACCCAGGGCGACGTGTGGTACGTGTCGAAACTCTTCTCAGAGACGTAGGCTGTAAGAGCGGTGAGAAATTCATGGAGCTGGCCCTGCCAGTATTTGGCTCTGTCGCAATTTGGAATCATCTCATTGACGGCCTCCAAAACTGGCAAGACGCTCTTTCGCATCTCGATAGCCAGGCGGATTGACTTGAAGCGGTAATGAGGGCGGGTGATTGTAGCCTCCGAAGTAGTGATCGATCCCTCCGTGAGAAGGTACAGGTTAAAAGCCGCGACTATTCTCGACGAGGCCAGGAGCACGCTTTGCGAGAGGTAATCTCTGGCAGTGAAGAAGAACGAATCGCAGATCGGGGTGAAACACCCGCATGACAAGGGTTTCGTGGCTTCCAGCATACCGATTGCCCGTTCTGTGTCGAGGTCGGCACGAACGATGTCGAAAATGGAGCACACCATCGCCTTGTCAGACTCGGAAAGCTCCTCTCCAACCTCTGCAGTGGGGCCACCACCGAAAGCAGCTTCGTACGAGGTATTGAACTTGCATACACATCCAGGGTTGTGGCAAATCATGTTCTTTCCTTGGATCATCGGTCTCGGTGCGCCCGAGAGCGTTTGACCGTATTCGTTGACGGCCTGGGCGAGCATGAAGAAGCGGCGTGCATCTGAGACGAAAGATCTCGGATCGACCTTGTCGGAGAGTTGTGAAAAGAATTGGCTGGTACACTCGGGGGAGACGGACATGGCGACGCAAACCTGAACGAATTTCGGCGGGGTTCTTCTGGCGATTGTGTACATGGCGAAGTTGGTCATCCAAGCCGCCAAGGGCAACGGCAGGGTGCCGCGAGACGCATCTATCCAGCACTTCTTGAGCAATGTGTGGACACTGTCCAGCTCCTGACCTCACGTCAGCTGAAGATTTCAAGCTCAGTGAGGTACGAATAAAACTTACCATTATGAAATAGGCAGCCTCAAACACCTCGCGGATGTAATCATCTTCCAAGAAAAAGTCGGACGGTGTGCCGGACTCGTTTGGGGGGTCCGCGGTATAGGAAGAAGACAAGGGCGAGCCGCGATGCTTGTGGCCGGTTTCGATGGGGGCGTCCTCTCCGTCAAGCTCAGACTCATCCGTCGGGAGGTGGTAAAAGCGATTGGACGAGGGCTCATCGTCTGTGTTGGATCCGTCCACCGAAGGAGCTCGGTTGTCCTTCACCAGAGGAGCCAGTGTGGACAGGACTTCCTCAAGTCTGTTCCCTGTTAATATTGAACCCTGTGCTCAGCTCTGGAAAGTCGGACCTGTCAATGAATGCATCGTGCCCGTGGTGACCAGCGCCAAACTGCTGGTAGATGTCGGCGACGAGCTTCCGCGTTGTGATCGCCTTTCGAAGAGACCCGATCACGGAGACCGGAACCTTCGCTTTGGACTCTTGCAGCAGCTTAGCCGTCTTCAGAATGTCGGCTGTGGACTTGAACTTCAGGTCGGTTTCGGTGGGTGCTTTGAGGCGATGCTGACACCAGAGCCAGGTCAAAAAGCCATTCGTCAACTTCTTGTAGGATCTGTAGAGCTCCGAAATTGAGCTCGTGCCAGTAGTAGTCATGGCGAATTTTGAAAAGTCCGAGATGTCGACTTGTGTGGAAGGAGAAATGATCAGGGAATTAAGGTTGTAAGGACTCGAGTGACGACGAAAGTAGGAGTGTGTGGAATCTTCTTTGGAGGATGTGTTTGTTTCCTCCTTCTGTTTTTTTCTTGTGCTGAAAATTTGTGAAATAGCATGAAAGGAAGGAATTTGGAACCCTAAGAAAATTCCTGTTCTCTGGAAATAGCTTTCTATTTTGTCGAGACCCTTCACTGCCTACAGGTCGCAGCCGTCCGCACCGTGGGCGTTGACCCCATCGACAGGTACAAGCTTGTGTGAAGTTTCAAGCGAGTCTCTTTCAAACGCATAGCACTGGATTCACTGCGAAGCACGTTCAAGTTTTATTGGCTTTGATGGCTGAGATCTTATTCGCATAAGATAAAAGGCATCCATCTTGCAGTCTGCATTTGACGGATCTGAGATCCATGCAGGTAACAAGTTGACGTATGACATAGATGTTATATTCCAGGAAGTTCGAAAGGGGCAAGATTATGTACCCTACACTTTCAAATACTAATGGATTATTGTTTCAGAAACTGTATATGTTGCTCTTTTCATGTTGGTGGGTTGGTTTCCGCTGGGAAGTTCCTATCAATCTGAGAGAAACCCGTCAGGGTCTGCAAAACGAGGCAAGGAGCCCACTTCTTTTACAAACCCTCAGGTTCGAAATCTTCATGCAGAAGAAAGCATGGCATCTGGAACGGTCGAGACACCGATAATATCAGGGGTGGTGGGGGAAATGGGCCAAACGCGGTCCAGTGTCTACTTCTGGACATTCGCTCCAACACAAGCTGCATGGGTATGCATCTCTGCCACCAGCCTGCATAATTGTCTCCAGCCAAGGAGAGGGGTAAAAAGCAGGTTCTTTGAGGAGATAAAAGGCTCGCTGTTGAACTCGTTTTCTCCATCTTCTTCAAAGAAACGTAGGAAAAATTGAATAGGTGGTGGCTCCCTGCGCATATCGATAATCGAAATGTCGGCACCAAACGACGCAACCTCACCAGCGCCAGCTACAGCTCCCATTGCTACACATGTTTCCCAGCCTGGGAGTGGAGACATCCAAGTTGCCGATGAGCCGCAAATCGCGGTCGATCCCCAGGTATCTTGCGCGCCCGTCGCTCGAACTCTCCGGCTTGATCTAATCCATTGCCTTGTGCCCAGGATATTGACGACGCGGCGTCAGACATTGGCAGCGTGAGTTCTTAGCTGTCTTCTGTATAGATTGTGTTGAACAACCCACTCACTGCTTTTCGGCAGAGCGTTGCGTCTTCGAAGACCAGCTTGGCAGAATCGATTTACAACTATCGCGTTGAAAACGGCCGCACGTACCATAGGTACAAAGACGGAAGTAAATCTCCCCCACGAAGAATGCTATTCTGGCCACTTCCTTGGATTCGTTTTTCTAATCGATGCAGAATATTCCTACCCTAACGACGAAAGGGAAAACGACAGATTAGGTACGCGGTTGAGTTGCGGGCGACCCTTTCTTCTCTGCTGGATGTTGTTGACGGCCTTCCCAGATCTGCAGCATCACTTGTTCCTTCTTACGTTGGAAGGCAAGCTCGGTCTCTCGCCTCCAAATGAGGAGGATTCTAAGGTCAAACGCGTACTTGATGTGGGGACCGGAACCGGGATCTGGGCCATCGAATTTGGCGACCTTCACCCGGAAGCAGAGGTCTGTTATCAGAACCTGATGATATTTCTTCTTTCATATACTAAACTCAAAACCTCATGCAGATCATAGGAGTGGACCTATCTCCTCCGCAGGCAGAGTATGATTTCGCCTAATAACTCACCGCATACGTCTCTAATTCTCGACAGGGTGCCCCCCAATGTTCGATTTGAGGTCGATGATATCGAAGAGCCTTGGCTGTTTTCTCGGCCGTTCGACTACATCCACAGCCGAATGATGACATCCAGCATTTCGAACTGGAAACAATTGGTTCAAAGAGCTTATGAGTGAGTGTTTGCTTTATTACTACCTCTTTAGACTGTACGAAACAAGACTTTAACGAAAATAAACAGCAATCTTACGCCGGGAGGATACCTCGAGCTCCAGGAGATAGACCTTATGCCTCAGTCAGACGACGGCACCTTGAGGCCGGATGCTGCTATTGTCCGGTGCTTTGCGCTACTTGGACAAGCCGCCACCGTGCTTAACCGGTCTTTCCAGGATATTCCAGATCTCGTAAATGTCATGAGGGATATCGGATTCGTCGACATCCATATCAAAAAGGTAAAGTGGCCCACGAATACATGGCCCGCAGACCCTCGACACAAGCTCCTCGGCGAGTGGGCGCACGAGAACTCCATATCTGGTATCGAAGGCTGGACCATGGCTCCCTTGACCCGAGGACTTGGGTGGAAGAAGGAGGAAGTTGAGGTTTTCTTGGTTGAGCTCCGGAAGGAATTCAAGGATCGCAGCATCCATGCGTATTGGCCGGCGTAAGTTTGCACGTTTGATGCTTTTCAGAGGCAGCAGTCTCCCCACAAACTCCGTCTCAAAGCTAACACGACGAAATAATAGGTATGCGCTTTATGGGAAGAAACCCGAGGTGGATGGATAAGAGTCGTGAGGTGCAGCTGGAGCACCGGACTTATGGATAAAGCTTTTTCATGAGAGAAACCGTCGATGGAGTTATCTCGGTTCAAATTTTCTACATCATGCCTTGTCTCTTCCAAGTACACGTAGCTTCTTGCGTAATTGTTGACCCTTCCCTCAATATTCATGTAGCTTCATAGAACTAATGTTCACGAAAGAGCCTTGTTAAAAAATATTTAAGCGTATTTCCCTGGTATGATAGGGCGCTTAGCGAAGAAAGGATGGTTTCGCTGAGAAGGAGGATTGCACTTACGGCGTAAAAAGATGAAACACCACTTACTATTTAGAGGTCCAGACCAATTCATACCAATAATTTTATGTACATAAAAATGTCTGAGTACGTTCTTTGGACGATAGATCCAGAGATACAGCCATGCGTCTACGTCGACGATTACTTCAAAAACAGTCTTTCTTCCCTTCTAAATGTAAACTTCATTTCGTGACGCGGGCTACAGCAAAATTGCTGCTGCTGCCGTCTGCGTTGTCATTCAGTGGCTCGCTTAACGCTTGGAGGGAGAAGTGGAACGGCACTCTTCGAACAGGATTTGAACCCTTGTCCCAGTTCTGTCTTACGGTTGGCAATGGACCTCATACCCGGCTCGCCTATGCACGAGGTACATGCCTGAACCATTCTCGTGTATATGTAGTGACCCATACTGCCTTATCAGTTGAAGACGCATCCGAAGACGCAAGAGAGTGGAGCCAATAAACCGACGAACAGCCTTCTTCTGGACGACGAGTGGATGAATCCAACACCAAATGCAACGGCCTGCATCTTTGCTACCAACGTGCATGGTTGTCTCCAGCCAAGGAGAGGGGTAGACAGGCATGTCGGTGAACACATAAAAACAGCATGCTCTCGGCAGGTTCTCTTTATTTTCTTCACATAATTATTGGCACTCCAGACACTGAATATTCCGACCTTGCATGAAGCCCACGAGGAGATTGGGATGTCTGCAACCAACGACGCAAGCGCCGCAACGGCCGAGGGTACCGCACCCGCAGCGACCGCGCCGTCTGCAGCTTCACCCATCGCACAACCCACTGCAGCTACGGCTCAGCCCACGGAGGAGGAGCAAATTGTGCCTGATGACGAGGTTCGGAGTGAAGCCTTGGAATTGGAATATGAACATTGTCTGACCTTTGGTAGCAACCTGTCGACGACGCAGCATCTGACCTTGGGGGCGTGAGTTACAATCTCTGTGTTGAACGTTCAAATTCTCAACTAGTTGTAGAGCATCGCTTCCTCTAGAACGAGTTTGTCGGAGTCGATCTATAACTATCGCCTCGAGAATGGACGCACGTATCACCGATACAAGGAAGGCAGTGAGACTCCCTTCACACCGTGTGGGCCAACAGAATATTCGCATCATTGACAATGGTAGAATACCAATATCCTAATGATGACAGGGAACTTGAGAGACTGGGTAAGCGGCCCTGGTGAAGTGTGCAGCCTGGATATCTGTGCATTATCGTCTGACCTAGATTTGCCTTTTGATCACTAGACCTGCAGCATCACATGTTCGATCTCTGCCTTGACGGGAAGCTTGGTGTGGCACCACCTAATGACAAGGACTCTGGTGTCCATCGTGTCCTAGATGTCGGCACCGGGACTGGCTTGTGGGCAATCGAATTTGGAGAAGCCCATCCTGAGGCCGAGGTTTGTCAGAGTGTTAGTCCTCGCAGCCATCTGAACATGCTAACTTGTGCCTTAGGTTCTTGGAGTGGACCTGTCACCTCCTCAAGCAGAGTAAACCCTTCATTGCAGAACCCTCGCACAGCTAAAGTCTGACAGTTGTTAGGGTCCCTCCCAACGTCATCTTCGAAGTAGACGACATCGACGAGCCCTGGATCTACAGCCGCCCGTTTGACTACATCCACTCTCGAATGATGAACTCTAGTATCTCCGACTGGAGACAGTTCATCCAAAAGGCTTACGAGTAAGTTGAAAGCTTTCGTATAGGTTCTTTTTTCTAACCCCTAGCTTACAGCAATCTCACGCCTGGCGGCTATCTCGAGCTGAAAGAGGTAGACCTCATGCCCGAGTCCGACGACGGAACGCTTCCCACGGACTCCGCCCTGAACAAGACGTATACCCTCATCGGCGAGGCCCTGAAAGTCTTCGGGCGCCCGTTTCAGGACGTGCTTCCGCTGGTTGATATGATGAAGGAGGTCGGGTTCGTCGACCTTTACGTCAAGAAGTTCAAGTGGCCGACGAACACTTGGCCAAGGGATAGCCATTTTAAAGAGATTGGCGAGTGGGCGAATATCAACTATCTCTCAGGCATCGAAGGTTGGGTTATGGCGCCGTTTACAAGGGCTCTCGGCTGGAAGAAGGAAGAGGTCCAGGTCTTGCTCATTGATGTTCGGAAAGAGTTCAATGACCGTAACATTCACGCCTACTGGTCCTGGTACGTTGCATCCTTCAATCGGAGAGCGATGTGTCCAGTGGCAACCTGAGGAGCTACTGACGTGATGTGCAGGTACGCGATCTACGGAAGGAAGCCAGAGGAAGAGAAGGCGTAGATACATAGCCGATTTTGACGTTCAAATAGTCCTGATTGGTGTTGAAGGCACCTTTCACAGGAGGAAGATACGTAATTAGTTATGCACAAAGAGGCTAAATCATTGCTGATCGCACTTCTCTGTCGGATTCCTAATGTTTGTGGTTGTTCTGACGTGAACCGGTTATCATTCTACGGTAACAAGCCCCTCCGACCTTGAATTCACACCAATGCTATCTGATGTCGAACTCCCGGCGTGATCAAATGAGGAGAGAGAGGAAGGCTCATGTTCGGGGTCAAGTTGATCTAGATCAACTGAGGCATGGTAATGGGGTTTGAAATTGCCCTATCGCCGATACATCCTCGTCGAGCGCGAACATATCTATGAGCGAGGAAACGGTAGGTGCAAGAGTTAATACATCCTTTCCAAAGTTAAAGATCTCCCCGCCCTTCTATACAATCAGGCCGTCAATTTGATCTGTAAGCCGGGCTATGCGTCTTCAACCCGACGAGCTGAATCTTCGTGAAAACAATATCTCACCAACCCAATTACACACCCGGCGCCAGCCGCCACTAACACAAACCTCCATCGGGAACTTCTCCAACAATGAAGGCTGGTGGGTGTTTCTCCAACGCTCTTTAGCGCGAAATGCGCCAACCTCAATCTGTGTGTGGGGGGTAGCATCGGAACGTTGCGACGGGACGCCGTTGGCGCCCCCCCTCCCTCCATCTCTCCAAACCAGGCCAACCTTGGTTGCGACTTCACATGCACGTAATCGCGTGGGCAGAACGGCTTCTGCGGGTGGGCAAGATTGGGGTCAGCTTGCCAGCGGGATACACCCCTGTCGATAGGTCACCCGGACCGCACCTGTCAAAGAAAAGATGCGAGACACGGGGGCGGCCATGTTCTAGCTGATCTAGATTTCGGGGACTTATGTTTTTCCTTTTGTTTCTTCCTTCGTTTCTTACCCTCACACAATTTGGCACATCTCGTGACGGTAGGTCTTAGAAATCGAGGGCGGAAATCTAGAACACGTCATTAGGAGGGCGAGGTCCGTCTGGCGCCAGCGTTCGTCTTCCACCACCCAGCTTTAAAAGTGGTGGGTGTAGGAGGAGGATGAGGCTAGTTGACCGCTTTATAGATAAGCTTGTCCCAACCGCCTCCCTCCAAGCTCCAAAGCTCCCACGCTCTCGTCAATCTCGAAGCTGAGGCGAGATCCCTTTCTCCATGCGACAGCCGCCGTCATGGTCTTCCCCGTCCTCCCCAAAACACCCCTCCCCTCCCTCTCCCTCTCCGCCGCCGGCCTCGTCGCCCTCGCAGACCTCCAAACCATCGCCCACCGCACCGCGCTCACCGGCAATTCCTCCTGGTGGGACTCGCTCGTCCTCGCGCCGGGGCTGCATTACCAACAAGCCGCGGACGGCGTCGCGGGGTCCGACGCCAGCGGCATCAGTGCCGAAACCTCGCGCGCGTTCGACAGCGGGAACGCCAACAGCAGCAGCGGAAAGGGCGTGTTCGGGACGGAGGCGCTGCCCGGCGGCGGGTTCAAGAATGTGCGGGTGACGAACCCCGGCATGTTGCTGTTCCTGTCAAGGCTGGGTGTGCAGGACCAACGGGCGCGGGAGAAGGAGTTGAGGATGCGGAGGAAGGCGGCGGGCGGCGGCGGGGTGGAGGCTTTTGGGGCCGGGGCGGGGAAGGAGGATAAGGTCATTGTGGTTGATATCGGCACGATGGGGACGGGGAGGAGGAGGAGGAAGGGGAGGGCGTTTGAGGAGCGGGATGGGGAGTGGGAGTTTGAGAAGGGGAGTCATTTGCTTTACCTCGCGAGTCCACTGCTTACGGTTGGGGCGGTGACGGTGATGGTCTTGCTGGGAGATTGTGAGTTCCCCTTCTTCCAACATGCTCATATTCAGGTCTTGAAGACTTGAGACAGATACACTGACATCCTCACCAGGGTGGGGTCTCGCCGCCATCATAGCCCTCATAACCTCCCGCCTGCTCAACATCTACATCATCAAGCAGCGCACACCGCCCTCCCCCTCCGCGCCCTCCTCCCCGTCCTCCTCCAAGCTCACAGAGTACCTCATCCCGCTCTCGCCCACGCTCTCCGTGCGCATGCGCGGCCGCGCCGCCGACCTCGCCGCGCTCACCACCGAAACCTACCTCCTCGCCAAGACGGCCGCGCAGGGCTACCTCGAGGCCGCCGCCAAGCTGACCATCTACCTCGTCGCCGTCTTCAGCGGCAACGTCTCGCAGGCGGGCAACATGGCGCTGCTCGTGCTGCTGCTCGGCAGCGCGGGGCTGCTGGGGCTGAGCAACGGGTTCATGAAGGGGGTCAAGGGCAAGGGGCGCGTTGCGCGCGTGTGGAATGGTGGTGATGAAGGTCCGAGGACTGCGACGGTGGGAAGTGGGGGAGGGACGGCGCTGCCGGGGAGAAGGCGGGATTTTGACGCGTTCGTGCAGGGGCAGAGGCCGCCGCGGAGGGAGACGGAGGATGCGGTGGAATGGGGGAGTCAGCAGAGCCAGGTTGGGACGGTGGTGCGGGATCCGTATCCTTTCGAGGGGAGTGTAGAGTACATCTGAGGAAGAGTGAATGGCATCATTATATAAGGCAGGAAGCATGGCACGAGGGGAGGCGTTGGGGGTTTGAAGAAGGATATGGCCTCAGTGCCATTTTCTGCTTGTTTTGGTTTTCTGTCTTTTCATAGACATTAAGTCAGGTAAACAAACGAACACCGTCCACCCATCCCCCGTTTCCCAACCATCACCATGTTTTGTGTTTCCCTGCCTGACGGACTTCCTCCCTTTGTCTACGGTACTCCTACGCTCAAACCCAAAAACGAAAAATGAGGGAAAAGAAAACTCCCCGCCAAAATCAAAGAGGGTATATATACCAAACAAAAAAACAATGCTTCCCCCCTTAAACATGAAACCTGTCTTTTTTCCCGCCATCTCACGGGAGATGAAGATGTCTACATGGATGCGTGTGTGTGTGTGCAAAATGAACGCTTTAGAAGAGAGATGATAGAAAACTTTTCTGACAAAGCAAAATGTGAAAAATGCTTGGTGTTTATAGAGTTCGGTCATTGGTGGACGACTCCTCGCAACACTTGACAATCTCGCACAGTGACCGCATGATGAGCGGGTCGATCTCGTTGACCGACTCGCCCGCCAACGGCCCATCAGCACCCTCGGCGCGCAGCGTCGCCACGAGCCGCGCGATGCACCGTCGGATGCCGATCTGCAGGTCGCGCAGCGTGACATCCGCCGTCGGGACGGGGGTGACCGGCACCGGCGGCGCAGAGGACTGGCGCGACGAGCAGGCGCGCAGGCCGAGGAACATGCTCGAGCGCTTGCGGAGGGGCCGCGGCGGCGGGGGCGTGGTTTCTTGCATGCCCTGGAGGCCGAGCAGGGTGGCGGCCTTCTTGGGGATGGACTCGTCTGTCGTGCCGGTGGTCTCGGGAGTGCCTGGCGTGGGGGGGCGGACGGCGTGCTGGACCATTGGGGCGAGGTAGTTGTAGGCGACGATGTGGGCGTAGAGAGCGTCGCAGAGGTAGTCGGAGCCCGTGGGGAAGAGGTTGCGGATGCGGGACCACTGGGGCGCGGTGAGGGTTGCGGTGGAGGGGGCGAGGGAGGAGAGGTCGAGGTTGGAGGAGGAGGCGGCGCCGCGGGAGGAGCAGCGGCGGACGGAGGAGCTTGCGTTGTTGTTGCGGCGCGGCGCGAGCCATCGCCAGCGTTGCTTGGGGGAGGCGGGCGGCGTATCTGGGCGGATTGGTTCGTGGACGGGGAGGCGCACTTTGCGGGAGTAGCTGCGGATGGTCTCGATGGAGAGGCTGGAGCAGAGGAGCATGGTCTCGGGGAAGCAGGTCACGGAGATGCGGAGGGACTCGACGACGTTGGGCGGGAGGGGGATCCGGCGGGCTTCCTCGGAGGAGAGGGATGGAATGTCGATTGGGTCGTCGAGCCATGTGTACGAAGCGCTGACTGAGGATATCGGGCGGGATCTGGTTTGGGCCTGGGATCTGGGCCGTGGTGTGACGACGGATCGTGAGGTTTCTGCTGAGCGTGACTTGGGGCGGGGAGTGACAAGGAGAGGGGGCGCGAGGCCTTCCTCTTGCTCGTCGAGGTAGCGGAACCACGGCTCGAGCTCCTCCTTGAGGTCGGCGATGATGGAGCTCCTGTTTGTCCCGGGCGCGGTGACGTGGTCGGAGCCGGTGCGGATGGACGAGGCGTGCGAGCGAGCGCGCGACCGCGATGCAATGGTCTTGCGGGCGTCATCCGTGAAAGAGACGCGGTGCTTCAGAGACGAGCTGCGCGTGGGCACGGCGATCTCGATGGAGTGCAGCGAGTGGACCGACAGGCGGTTCTGCTCCGTCTCCTTCTCCTTCAGCTTCCTCTTCTCCTTGCCGGCATTTGGGGTTGGCGTGGTCGGCATCGGCGCCGGTGTCGGGTTGACGTGCAGGCTCTGCGCCCGGCTGGTGGGTCGCGTGTACCCTTCAAACGGGTTGGACAGCCGGCGGGTGGTAGTCGCCGCGTTGGCGCTCTTGATCCGCGGCGGCGACTGGGATTCGTTGATGGACTTATCCCCCAGCCGGGATAGCGGCCGCACTACCGGCTTGATGGGCGTCGTGACTGGTGATTGGTCTAGACTCTTGCCCAGTTCGGGGTGGTCGCCGGGCCCTTCTGGCTCTAGGTCCATCCAGCTCACCGGCATACCCTCTTCTTCTTCTTCTGACCCGTCGCAGAAGGAGACGAGTCGTTTGGAGGGTGCCGTTGCTGGTGCTGGTGCTGGTGCTGGTGGTTGACTGGAGGCAGAGATGGTGGTGTCTGTTGTCAGGACGGATTGCTGGCGGATCTGGGGGGACGCGGCGGCCTCGTCGTCGCCGTCTTCGGCCTCGCTGAATGACGCGCCGCTCGAGCTGGCGGCGTCAGAGTCGTTTTCGCTGGCGCCGCTGCTCTTCTCGTCGATGGCACCGAGGGGCTGGAACTGCGGCACGCCGTTGGGGTGGCACGGGGCGCCGAGAACGGTCGGGGGCTCGGCGGAGGGCCATTCATCTTCGTCGGATGCAAGAGCGGGCGAGGGGGCGCCGGCGGTCATGTTCTTGGAGGTAAAGATCAGACTAGAGAACTCGAGGTCCTGGGCCAGGAGCTCCGGCAGATTGCAGTCCATGGTCGGTTCCGCGGCTTCGGCCATGGTGCCGGGATGGATGCATATATGCCCGGGAGGCTGGTACTCGTCGGAATGCTGCGGGCGGGCGTGTGTCTGGTGATGCTGCTGCTGCTGCTGGCGTTCCTGGTGGTGGTGTTGGTGGTGGTGAGGCCGGATTTGGATTTGGGACGACAACGGCTGGGTGGTCGGGGGCGGCGGTGACAGCGGCGTTGACGGCGGGATGCTTCGACTGCAGATCGATGTCGGCGGCTGCGGGTTGGAAGGCAGTGTCAGTGGCAGGAGATTTTTCATGCTCCGGACGGAGCGTCTTGGTTCCAGGGCCGGCGGACGGGATGTTTTAAAGGTTGTTGGAGAGATGTTCCTTGCAGGGAGGGCCTCGGTCGCGTGTGGGGCAGGGAAGGGAGCTGGAACGTCTAACGCGAACATGGGGTGCATGCCACATGGGTTGATGCTCATGCCATTGGGCGACGGAAGAGAAAAGGGGGGAACTGCTGCTGGCCAGGGGGGGGAGGGATCATGAGGTCGAGGTGGCCACTGGGAGCTGCGAAGCCTTTAAGCTGTCCAGGGCTGACGACAGGGTCCTGGAGGCTTGCTGGACGAGGGGAGGGGTGTTCGTCTCTGCTGGGATTTATTTCTCTGAGAGACAGAATCAATCTCCAGTCTGTTCTCCAGTCTGAATGGACACGCCGGGCAGCTGCACATGTCCGTGGGTAGGATTGCTATGGAGGAGGACGGAGCAGTAGGGCAGAAGAAGACCTCGCTTGTAGGGATCGAGCTTCGATACGCTGGGCGAGAGGGTCCGAAAACAGGGACGCTGTGTTCGGATCCGGGAGAGAGACCCTTCCTCGTGCAGACTCGGGAGATGAAAAGGGCGGTTGGGACTGGATGAGACTTGGACTGGACGGCGAGAATGGAGGCAAGCTCTCGAGGCGAGGCTCCGAGGGGGCGAGGGAGGAGAGGAGAGGGGGGCAAGACTAGATGGTGAGATTGAGAAAGATTGCTCAAGATTGCCCGAGGGGAAAGCTGCGTATGCCGTGCCACTCGAGGAGACGCACAACAAAAACACCACCAGCAGAACAGCAGCAGTCCAGTCTGGTCCAGTCCAGTCGAGCATCCATCTATGGATACATCCATCCCATACAACGACACCTTGCGTTGTGCGTGAAGAGGGGGGGGCCGTTATCTAGAGCTCTGGGCTCTGGGATTAGTTGCAAGACATTATTGACCGCGGTCCTTTGCCCTTGCATCGTCCCGTCCTCTGCTCTGCAGTAGCGCAATAGTCACAACCACTGTCATCCGTCCCCTGGGCTTGGACTGGCTTCATCGCGTCTTTTCTTCTGCAGGCCCTGGATCGTCCGTGACCCTTTCATAGTTCGCAGATGAGCTCAGCGCCAGCATTTTGCCAACGCAGCCAGCAGCACCTCACCTCACCAGCACCGAGGGAGCCAGTCGTGCGGGACTCCGGATCTTGCGGATGGGTAATGGCCCTGCTGGGAATAGGGCAGCCAGGTCAGGGGCAGCAGCAAGCAGCAGCAAGCAGCAGCTGGCGCAGTCAGTCGTGGACTCGTGGCCGTGGTTCGACAGGTCTCCAGCGAAAAAAACAGAAGAGTCCATTTCGAATCTCGACTCCGTTCTTCGGTCCACGCCAAAAAAGGGAAGACGATGAGCCCGAAAAAGCAATATGACGGGGGCGTGGGTAAGCCTTCAATAATACAACGTTGGCAGTGGGCACAGCGTGCATATCTGCGCTGCATACGGCAGTTCGCTGCCATTCGCTTCCGAAAAGCAATGACTTATGACTGGTGTTCATTTGGCAATTGAGTCTGCTGGACGGTCGACTGTGCCATCGTCATCAAAACAAGCTCGGCGCTCATAAAAAATCTCTGAAGTTTCTTGGTTCGGTTCCGCTGCCATGACACAGGTCTGGTGCCCACTGCCCACTGTCTGTCCAGTTGGATATGTACGATGGAGGCTTAAACGGCGGTACGACGAGAGTCTAAAGGGTCCATTGCCCTCTCTGAGCAGCAAAGTCCGTTGACTCTATCCACCCACGTGCACTTGTGCCTGGAACAGCCCTCGATGTCAAAATGATAAGACACCAGAGGAAGCAATCGTTCATTCTCTCATCCAGCCTGGGGTCTCTCTGTTTTGGGGGTCCTTGAGAACAGACGCATCAAGATGCTGGATCCCCGGGTAAGCATGGAGCGTTCCATTGGCCCTTGGTGCAGGCTGAATGAACAGGCATTTGTCCCGCCTATTCCATATTAGTGCAACCACGTCTGTGTTGCTGCAGCACATCTGCATCCGCATCTTGCACCCTGCATCCATCCTCTTGCAAGCGCAGGCCAGCCTGATGCCTTCAGCCGTCTGTGTCTGTTCCATGTGCAACTCATGAATGCTATGCATGCAGAGGGCAAGCAACAGCCGGTGGCACAGGCCCGTGTAAATGGAAACCGGTTCATTGTCTCTCCTTCTCCAGAATCCACCCAGCCACGGCCTCCCGCCTCAGTTCCCAGAGCCGACCTGGGGAGATTGCCGGCGAGCACAAAGTTCCAAATGGCGAGCGAGATGCCGGGAGGTGGCAGCTGATCGTCTCGGCACTGGTCAAGTGGCGATTGGGGATCATCTTGATTGTCATTGTCTCTCGGCTCTCTGTCTGGTCTTTGGCTTGTTGTCCCCTTTGGGGTATTGCTCCCCTGCCGAGATCAACAGGAGATTGAGGGGCGGCGCAGCAGAAAGCAGGTCGTGATAGGGTGATGAGAGGGTGATGGTCCCCTAGCAGCCACCAGTGCACCACCGCAGCCACCTGAGCCAACTGTCGATCCGGATCCCACGCCGCATATCTGCATTGGCATTGGGGAGGGGGCCATGTTAGTGTTTGCTCTGTGCGTGCGTTTCTGTGTCTTATCTCGTCTCGAGTGATGTAGGTTTCCTGTCCTGCGCAAAGCCTTTGTTGTGCAGCGGCATTGATGATGGCAGATGAGAGATGTCGCATCGCGTCGCAACCCAATCCATCTGCCGCTATTGCAGGTCGCATGCGTACGCGGACATGCACTATGCTGTAAACGCGCAGCGGGAGTCTGCTGCTCCTCCGGCTCTCGCTCGAGCAGGCAAGGGCCCATCAGAGAGCATCATAGGATTAAAATGCGACGTCGATTCGTGGCCTCCACTGGCGGGCCAGGGCACTAGACATGGATTGCCTGCCTTAGATACGATGGATGAAGGCCAGGGGAGGGGGGCCGGGGAGGGTGTAAGCCAGCGGAGCTGTTCCTGGCAAAGCCGGGCGGGCAGCAAGATTTGATGAACCACAGAACCAACGACCGGGGGAGGGCGCTGGTTCTGCTCGAACCGTTGAGATCGCGACCACGCGTCTTGGAATGGAGCAATGGAGCCCATCGGGGCTGGCGGCGCTTGGGTGGCTCGTTTGGGTTCATCGTCATCTGCCTGTCAACGGCGCAGAGTGACACTTTTGGCTTGCTGATATTATCTGACCCTGTCTCGGAGGCCACAGAAGGGGGCGTTGTCTCTGTATGGAGTAAGGTAGAGGCGGCAGGCATGTTGAATCAGTTATGCAGGACCGAGCACAGTGAAGGCGCTGGCTGCAGTGCAGACGAGACGGCAGCAGCTGAAGTTCTGGCGAGATGAGGCACGAGAGAAGCTTCTCGCGTGAAGGGCTGCAGACGTGAGTGATGTCGGGGAGCTGCAGGCGAGATATGACCGTTGTTGTAGCTCGTCGCTTGTATGCAGCGCCGTCACGTCAGATGGAGGAAGCGAGCTTCACGTCTCCGCAGTCTGCTGTGCTTGGGAAATCCGTGCAGACCAGATAAGATAGCGGTCGATCATTGAAGAAAAAGAAAGGTCTGACCGGAGCGGTGAGCTGGCACGGGAACCCGGAGCGCAGGACAGGTGAGACATGGCGTCGACGGGCTGAGAGGGCGTTGCAAGGCCGGACGTTCAACTCCAACGACACTCCAAGGTTCCGAGGTTCGAGCCGGTGGTGGTGAGATGAACGGGAGAATGACTGACTCAGAATATTGGATATCAGAGGACGATGGATCGTTCTAGTGGCGTGGGCTACTGCCGGAGCAGAGGAGACATGTCTCGCTTCCAAGCACGGCGTGAACTTTGCGCCTTGTTTGTTGGAAAACCTGGCAATGGAAGTTGGCGATGCAAGGAGTTGGTTGGTGGTGAGACTCTGAGAGATGACAGAGCTTCAACTGCACCACTCATAGAGCTTGTCGCTTGGCGTCCTTACCCGCACCGCTTCAGTGTTAGTGTTTCTAGGGCGGAAGAGCGGCGCATTTAGGGCCCTCGGCTGCGGTAGGGAGCGATTTAGTGGCTGATTTACTGGCACTCTACAGGCTGGACTCGCTGGAGTTCCTGTGAAGCTGTCCCACTGCGATATTTCTTAGCGAAGCTCGTTTGTTAACGGCCCTCTGAGGCAGCTTAGTAGAGCGTTGCAAGCCACCTCGCCTGGGAAGGGGGCACTTAGCGCTGCGGAGCGGGGCACCTTCCCCCTCCAGCTCTGGTTTCCACTTCGGGAGCGCTAAGGTCTCTTAGACGGGGCGACTTATCGATAACATTTTTCAAGAGTGGACTCGAATTTTTTCACGATCTCGAACGTCAAGCAGCCTCACTCAACCTACCCGACGTTTCGACACATCAGCCTTTTCCAAGATTTTGCATCTGCTGTCTCAAAGCCACCAGCGCACCGGCGTGTCACCTAGGCCAAGAAGAAATTCTCCTGCTTTTTGTTACGAGATACCCGCGCACCGCTCTCGGCTCAACCGTCAGCCGGGCCCATCTGGATCAAAAGTCATCCAAAGCAAGCCATCCAACGTGGTCGCGAAGAAGACTCGACTCGGGACACTCGCCCTGATCATCCCCCACGGCTATCTCGCTTTCTTGTCTTTGCCTCTCGTGGCGCTGGATCATTCATTCCCACGTTTTTGTCATCCTCGTGGCCGCTGCGATCCGATCCTCTCGCCTCGGACGCGGCTGACGAGAAGCCGCGGGTTGCGCACTCTCTCACCCCTTACATCGGAGTCAGGGCCGCTCTCGGACGAGCGTCGCAGCACAGAGATCCGTGGGAAACGCGCCTAGCCGGAATTCACCAATTCCCTACACCATCGGACAGCGCGCCTCGTTGCCACCACCAGACCATCCCACCATGTTGTCAGAGGAATTCTACTCCTGCATCTGCGGTCCGCCTATTGCGGCAAACACCGCCGTCTCCAAGGATGTTGGCATCTACGCCCACTCGCTCAGCCCCAGCTATTCTGTCAAGTCAACTCTGAAGAAAAGCAACACCCCGGCCAACTGCTTGGCTGTCAGTGACGCTCACGTCTTTGCCGCCCAGCATGAAAAGTCCCAGGTCCATGTCTACTCACGGGCCCGGGGCATCCAGGAGGCCGTCATCACCTTCCCGGAGAAAATCCGTAGCTTGGCGTTGATCGACGATGTCTTGGCGCTAGGGACTGCTGAAGGCAGACTGATCTTGTGGGAAGTAAGTAAACAGATCCAGTCTTTGTTCCGAAGAGAGGAAACCAAACTCCGCTGTGTCGTGTGTGGCTAACGAAACAGTAGACTTGCACCGGTCGTCAGTTGACCACCCCACCCTGCCATGTCCAGGCTGTGTCGTGCCTCGCAGTCACGCCTCATCATCTGCTCACTGGCTCCGAAGATTCCAACATCCACGTCTGGACGTTGTCCCGTCTTCTCGAGCTAAACGCGTCTATCGAAAACGAGCCGGACCGCACGCTGTCTAATCACCGCGCTGCAATTACGTCGCTCGCCATCAGCCGCAGTGTCAACCCGGAAACCAGCATCTGCGTGTCAGCCAGCAAGGACAAGACGTGCATCATCTGGAACTATCAAACGGGCGATGTTCTTCGCACCCTGCTCTTCCCCACGGCTCCGCTCTGCGTTTCCATGGATCCCTGTGCTCGTGCCGTCTTCGTTTCATCCGAGGACAGATCGCTGTACCTCGTCGAGCTGCTCGGAGACAAGCCGCTCATTGGTCCGCGCAGCCTTGAATCGTCCTCTACTGTCGTTCAGGTGAATTCGCCGATTGGAGTCGCGGATGAAGATGCTGGCCCGGCTTCGTGCTTGGCACTAAACCATGACGGCACGACGGTCCTGTCGGGTCACACCAGAGGCAAGATATTGCAATGGCAGTTGACCGAAAACGGGCACCCGACAGAACTAGCAGACCTCAACGCCTCTGTGACAAACCTCGCGTTCCCCCCGCTGCTGCAAGCTGCGCGGTCCACAAAACCTGCTGCAGTTGTCAAGCCGAGCCAGGCCGAGCGTCAATACACATTCGCGTCTCAACTGAACACTGAGATGCAGCAAGAGACGAGGTTCCAAAAGATGCTCAATGGCCACGGGTTGCCCAATGATGTTCTCGAAGCCGCCATTTTGTCGTTTCAAGAGCCTCCTGCGCAAGCTTCCGATGAGGCTGGCGATGCGGAAGTTCAGAGAGAAACGGACGAGTTATGGGAGATTATCAACGAGCAACGAGCGCTGCAGAGGCTGACAATGCAGCCGTACGTCGAGGCCAACTCGTCCCATTCCTGAGAGCGTTTCAGCTTCCTGGTCCGGATTCCAGATGGCGGCTCGAGCCTTCAATTGACCTTATCCAAACTTTGCAAACTCTCCTGTCTCCCCCAGCGAGTCATTCTGGGATTCCCATCGGAATCGCATCCATCTATAGCAGAAGAGTCGAAGGCCGGATCGTCCGTCTCGCATGACCAACACGAATCGGCCGCCATCCTCGTCCTCTTGGTTTTTTTGGCAAGCGCCTAGAATTTTATTGTGGTCCATTGCAACATGAGACGATTGTTTGAAGTACCTCGCCCTAAAGCTTAACCTTCGGCTATCGGCCTCTTGTTGATCAATCTGCCTCATGGCTTTCCGACATTAGTCCAGGCCGTAAGAACCGCGCAGTGGTTCTATCACGCAAGGGCTCGGAGCTGGAGAAACTGCTCATGTAAGAGGTGTTCCCTCCATGCCACAGGATCCTAGCGCACAGGCTGCCGTTCACCCAAAATGCTCGTTTTGGATGTCTACCACCAGACAAACAGCCCACAGGATCCCATTGAAACCGGTTTCGCATTCGTCGTGTCTGGAGCTGGTACCTTGCGTCAGTGGGGGTTCGTCATGACTGGACGACAGCTGCTAAATATCAACAAAAAGCCAGCCTCGTCGCTCGACCTTTTCGCTAATCCTGTCCCCGTGTGTAAAGTGACGACGACGAAGACGAGCGGGAAGACACGATGAAGTTTAGTGCTGTTGCGACCCTTCTCACCGTCCTTGCGGCGGTGACCTCTGCCAACCCAATGACACGGTCGCACAGGCACGTCGTGCACGAGGAGAGGCACCCTGCCCGACGGGAATGGGTCAAGAACCACCGGTTACACACCATGGCCAGGCTGCCAGTCCGGATTGGTCTCGCTCAGTCAAACCTTCATCGCGCAAACGAGTTCATGAATGATGTGGCGCATCCCGACTCCCCTAATTACGGCAAGCACTGGACTCATGACGAAATCGTCGAGATGTTCGCTCCGAGACAGGAGTCGATAGCTTTGGTCATGCAATGGCTCGAAAGCGAAGGCATCCACCGGAGTCGCGTTGCGCTCTCCAAGGGGCGCAACTGGGTTCAGTTCAACGGCACCGCGGGCGAAGTAGAGAGACTCTTGAAAACGGAGTACCACGTCTACAAGCACGAGCAAGGCCACACCCACGTTGCTTGCGACAAGTACCATCTGCCGGAGCACTTGGTCGATCACGTCGACATCATCACTCCCTCAGTGCACTTTGACCAGAAGCTGGGGCAGCAGCGCAAGAACACCAAGCACGAACTCACCGAGGAGCATGTTGAGGAGCTCAAGAGACGACAGCTCAAGAAGCGTGAGCTCACCAAGCGGGGCATTAATGGCATCAAGAACCCCTCGATCGTCGGCAATCCGGACAGCGGAGCTGGGCCCAAGCAAGGTGCCGTCGTTCAGAACGCTCTCATGAGTCTTGAGCAATGCGACATGATGATCACCCCGGATTGCCTCAGGGCTCTCTATGCAACGCCGCCAGGATCGCTGAAGAACTCCAACAACACGCTTGGAATCGTGGAGTACACCCCGCAAGCCTTCCTCCAGAGTGACCTGGACATGTACTTCAAGGAGTTTGAGCCTCGTCTTGAGAAGACGCCCCCAATCGTCACCCTCGTTGGAAACGCCGTCGTCCAGACTCAGAACCAGAGCTTCCGCTTCAACGGAGAATCTGCTCTCGATCTCGAGTTTGCCATGGCCATGATCTTCCCTCAAACGGCTACGCTTTACCAGGTTGGTGACATCAACCAAGGCGCAAGTTTCAACAACTTCCTGGACGCCGTTGACGGCAGCTACTGCACCTTCCAAGGAGGCGGTTCCAAGGATCCGAACATTGACGGACAGTACAGCAACAAGGTCTGCGGCTCGGCGCCCATGGTGAACGTCATCTCCACCAGTTACGGCTTCAACGAGGCCGACCTCGGTCGCAAGTACGTTGAGCGTCAGTGCGCTGAGTACATGAAGCTTGGTCTGCAGGGCGTCACGGTTTTGTACTCATCTGGTGACTCGGGCGTCGCTGGAAATGGGAAGCAGTGTATCGACTCGCAGACTGGCGCCTACAACGAGGGGGCCAATGGCATCTTCAACCCCTCATTCCCCGGCGGATGCCCCTGGGTTACGTCCGTGGGCGCCACTCAGGTCTTGGAGGGCTCAACTGTTCACACTCCTGAGAGCGCTTGCCAGAAGGCCATCTTTTCCGGCGGCGGCTTCTCCAACTATTTCGCCATTCCCGATTACCAGAAGAAGATGGTCGGAGAGTACTACGCCAAGAACGCGCCGCCCTACGGCGGAGATCGCTACAACAACTCCAAGGTCGTGCGTGGCTTCCCGGACATCGCTGCCAACGGCGCCAACTACGTGACTGCTGTCAACGGCAAATTTTCTCTGTCGTTTGGCACTTCGGGTAAGCATCTCAAGCCATTTATCCAGCCACTCTCGTACTAATGTGCACACAGCATCCGCGCCAGTCGTCGGCTCCATCATCAATATGATTAATGAGAAGCGCATTGAGGCCAACAAGAAGCCCGTCGGATTCATCAACCCCACCCTCTATGCTCATCCCGAGATCCTCAACGACGTGACCAACGGAGACAACCCGGGCTGTGGCACCAAGGGTTTCTCTGCCGTGCCAGGATGGGATCCTGTGACCGGCATGGGGTAAGCTTCGCGCCTGCATCATTGACCTCTGGAATACATCATCGCTAACCTATGAGCTCAGCACACCTAATTACCCGGCGATGGAGAAGCTCTTCATGAGCCTGCCTTAAAGGTGGGGGAGATGAATTCACATCACATAATCGCATCCATACACAGATGGGTTTGCAGAACATAAGGCATACAGATACATACACGGTGCCCTCTTTTTTTTGGCCGCGGACCGGTTAGCCGCAGGCCCTGTATAACAAAAGGAATAGCATTGTAAATAATTAAGCATAATAGAGGTATTTACAGAGGCAAGTGTTTCAGCATGAATGCGTCATCAACGTCTCGCAAAGCAAGATGGTCATCGCGGCTCGGGTGAATGGAGTGCACCAAGTCACCCGAATGAATGGGTCAAAAACGCGTTTCGATTGCAAAGGAATTTTCCGAGTGAATGTGAGGCCCGGACATAAGCCTGGCGGCGTCAATTGCCAAATGCGGAACGCTGGATTTTCGGGCGCTCATCCGAATAGCCGTAGACATCTCGGTGACGAAAAACCAGAGGTTCCAGGTCCAGTTCCCGCGTTTCGCCGGCGGATTAGTAAAATGCCGGCGCCGAGAGACACCCCGACCCGACTGGGTAAGCTAAACGCCGAGAATTGGGGGGGAAGTTTACCACTGCGTTGCATCATAGGTGCAGCTCCCACCACCCACCCCCGGACCAGTGCCTCCCACCTGCGAAATATTATCAATCGTGCGCCGCGACGACGCTTTTTTTTGACAGCTCCCTCGTCAGTGTGATTTTCCCTCGACAACCCCCGCAACGCGAAGCGCATACGATGGCGACGGCGATACAAGCTTTGAAGGGCGATGCGCCGCAGCAGGTCCGGTCTTTGGTGCGTATTTTCTTTTTCTGGCTGGGGGGAAGAAATTTTGCTACCAGCTGCACGACTGCGATTTGTGATATTGGGGGTCAAATGGACAGAACACGACGCTGACGAGTGATTTTTGGGGTCTTCTAGTACCGACAGATGCTGAGGACGGGCGACCAGTTTGCGGCGTACAATTTCCGCGAGTACGCGAAGCGCAGGACGAGGGATGCGTTCCGGGAGAACAAGGACGTGACGGACCAGCGGAGGGTGCAGGAGTTGATACAGAAGGGGCTGAATGAGCTCACGGCTATGAAGGTGAGGCTTTTTTTCTTCCTGTGGGACATGGAGGATCTTCCCCCTTGGGAGGTGGATTCTTTGGTGGCGATACTCTAGCTGCGCAAGATGCGCAACAAGACAGGGAGCAATTCTTTGGGCTAACGAAATACTGCGCAGAGGCAAACGGTCGTCAGCCAGTTCTTCCAGTTCGACCGCTTAGTGGTCGAGGGCGGTGCCGCGGGCAAGCAGAAGGGGGACAAGGGCGACATCGTCAGGCAAAAGGATCAGGGGTGAGTAATGTTTTGCGATGCGTCCGTTTTTCTCTGCTTGCATTTGCTGATTTTTGCATCACAGATGGGACTAAGGGTTCCCAATATCAAGGGGCCGCGATGGCCGATAATAATGCTGAGGAAAAAACATATCGGAGAGACTTGTACTATATCATGGACACCAGAGAGACAAACCGGGAGAGAGAGAAAGTGTGTACCACTACACGACATTTTTGCCGCAACGATTGAAAAGAGAGGGGTTCCGCTGGTTTCCATCACGACGAATACCTGACTTCTCGGGGAAATGTTACGAGCCGGAGGGGATAGGGGGAGAGGCGGCGGCGGCGGCGGCGGATTCACCAGCAAAAAAGCTCCACTCTTGGAGTTTTGGTTTTCAAGGGCTTTTGGGCATAGACATGGCAATGGAGTTTCTATGAGTGCTGGGCCTTCAGCTTTTGCCTTTTTTCTTCTCTGCTAGAATGTTGGTGCTTCGTGATGTCATGCTTTTCTTCATGAGGGATGGAGAGCTTGCTGACTGACAAGGATGTAGCTTCATGATGGGACTTGGTGAGTTTAAAGGGATGGTGATGGAAGATTGTCCACATCGAGCTTCACTAACGAATTAGGAGGATGCTACAGTATGAGGCATTGACAGTCAACGACATCAAATGGCTGCGAGTCATTTCGGCTCTGGAGAGGCGAAGGAGGTTGCACCTATGTAGACATAGAAATCGATGATGCCCGGTGCCTGCTCTCGGTATCCCACTAAGACACCGAGCCTCACCTTGCCTGACCGAAGTTTTCACGTGATGTGCCTCGTGACCCTGGCGCGCTTTTGGTTCGCGACGAGGCTGGGTCCCCCAGCGGAGCCAATCCCAGGCATGGCACGGCTGCAGTACCGCTTGTCTATCGACCATCCAAGCAACACCGTTACGAGCGTCGCATTGCTTCGCTCAATTCAGGTCGCCGACCTGAGAATATCTGTCGCGAGTATACGCACTCGACGCATACGTCGCGCAGTCCCGGTGTCTCAACGCAGCTCGCGGAAAACCACGACCCGACCGGACGTCCTACGCGCATCGCGACAGTGTCCATTTGGCCAAACCGTAAAAAACGTCGCATAATCTTTGTTTTGTTATTTTGTTATAGATTGTAGAGTACAAAATGGCGCCCGGCGTAAGTTTCATGATCTAGTCTGCTTTCCAAAGACCGCATGCACCCTTGCGTCTAACACAAGCTTCTCCTGCAGACTCGACGCGCGAACCGCAGCGGCTACGCTGAACACGATGACTTCGAGGGCCTCCCCGTCCGCCAATGGCGCCAGGAGTGGGTAAACGTCCAGCCGCCCCAACAGACCGAGACGACGCAAAAGAACGACATCTGGGACGTCGAGCTCCCGTGGGGCATGCCCAAGGACGCGGGCCTGCTGCCGCAACACAGCCAGGACCTGCTGCGCGCGGCGCGGTCTGGTGTTCTGTACAAGCGCCCTGCTCCGACGGAGGATGACGAGGAAAACGCGGATGCGGTGGCCGAGAAGCCCGAGAAGAAAGAGGAGGAAACCGCGGACAAGGGTTTCCAGATCAAGGTGTGGAAGCAGATCAACCGTAACTCGGAGGGTACCACGGTCTCGCACCTCGCGAAGCGCAGGAAGGGCACCGTCACGATCTCGTCCAAGACGGTTGCCGCTACACCTGTCGGCGCGACGGTAACTAGGGCTACCGTTAGAAAGATGGATGCGGCGGGCAACCCGTACACGCAAGAGATCACACTGCAGGATGGGCAGCAGGTCGAGGGCGAGATCATCTCGACGACGGTGGTGCCTGTTGCGGCCCTCGATCCGGCGCAGCAGCAGCCTCAGCGTGTCAGACGGCCGCCGCCGCCCAAGAAGAAGAACAAGCCTGGTCCGGGGCGCGGGCGCAAGAAGAAGAATTTGCCCTTGCCTGCGCCGGTTCCTGGTGCACCGGCCGTTCCCAGCGCTGCGCCGCCTGTGGAGGGTGCTCCGGTCGTGCCCAAGGTGGAGGGAGCCGAGGGCCCAGAGAACGTGAGTAGACAATTGCTCATATTTGCGGAATTGCCACTGACTGTGACCAGGGTGTTATTAAGCAGGAGCGCGAAGATTCGAACAAACCCGACAGCGAGATGGCCGACAACGATGACGATGAAGAGGGTGATGATGATGGTGACGACGGAGACGACGGCGACGACAACGAGGAGGAGCAGCGTGAGGGCGAGAACACAGACAGTCAAAGCCAAGACCACGAGATGACAGACGCATCACCATCCATTCCTACACCAACAGTGGTAGACGCATCGATTGTATCTACCGAACCCGAGTCGCCCTTGGCCAGCCGCTCTGGGCAACCTCCGAACCCCATCAACCTCGCACCACCTCTTCCCGCCATGCATTTGGCAAACTCGTCGCCGAGGGGAAGTCCTCTCAAGAACGTCGTGTTGCCCTCTCCTACCGAGGCATCGCCACAAATCTCGCCCATTGCGGAGATCTTGGCCCCCTCTGCTGCTCCAGCACCCATCGCATCAGAGGCTCCTGCAGCTCCTGAAGCGCCCGCCGTCCCTGAAGCTGCCCCCATCCCAGAGCCGTCCCCAGTGCCGGTTCCTGCGCCAATCGTCGAGTCTCAACAGGAGGATGTGAACATGGCCGACCAGCCCGAGCCCGCTCCCGAGGCACCAGCCGAGCAGCCACCGGCTCCTGCGTCTGAGCAGCTGCCCTTGGACACAACTTCGGAGACGGTCAATGAGACGTACATTCCGCCTGCTGAGAAGGTCGGCGACATCGTCTCTCCGATGGCAGAGACGAGATCCACCTTCTCCTTGGCAACCACGGCAGAGACAGAAGGCTCCGGATCGAGGATAGAAAGCGCCGATCAGACCATTGCGTCGAACGATGCTCCTCAGGAGGATTCGATGGCTCTGGATATTCCTGAAATTCCCGAACCCTCTCAGGCACCCGAGAGCGTCTCTGTTCCCGAGGTCACTGATGCTCAGCCAGGCGCCAAGTCACCATCAGCTCCGGCTGTCGAGGAGCAGCCGGCTCCCTTGGTCCAGGAGGACTCGGAGATGAAGGACGACAGCGCGCCAGCCCCGTCAGTTGCTACTGAGCAGCTTTCTTTCCCAGATCCTGTGGAAGAGAAAGAGACGAGCGAACCGATGGTCGAGGATGTGCCGCCTACTATTGCGCCTACGGAACCTGAGCATCACCCTGAACCCGTCAAGTCCCCTGTGAAGTCTCCTGTCAAGTCTCCGCTGAAGTCACCCGAGCCTGCCGTTGCACCTATCGAGCCTTTGCCACCGATCGATGCGCCGGCGGATGTCCCCAGCGATGCACTCACTCAAGCACTGGACTTGCCCCCTGTCGAGACACCTGCGGAAGTTCCAGTTGAGGCGCCTGCACCGGCACCGATCGAGCCTACGATCGAGCCCGAAGCTCCTGCGGAAGAGCTCCCTGTTGACATCCCTGTTGATATCCCCGTCGACATTTCTGCCGATGTTCCCATGGATACTTCAGTTGATGTTCCTATCGAGACAGCCGCAGAGCCCCAGGTGGACGCAGCCGTCAATTCCCCCAGCGAGGCTCCCGTCGAAGCTCCGACACAGCTGCCCGCTGACGCCCCACCAGCGCCCATTGAACCACCAGTTCAGACAATCGTCGAGCCCCCGACTGAGCCTCCCGCCGAGATCCCGACAGCGGAACCCGAGTCCAACCCGCCTGCCGCCGCGGAAATGCCCCTCGTTCCCGTGGTAGACGAAGGCCCCGACTTGTTGGCTGGTTTGGAGACGGAGCTGGACCGCCAGGCCGAGATGAGCAAGTCTCCTCTGCCCGAACCACCCGCAGCCCCGCACCCGGAGCCTGCCGAGCTGCCACATGTAGAGAACCCGGTGCCTCTGCCTGAAGTCCCTCCCATCGAGATGGACAAGCCTGCTGAGGAACCACCGAAGGTGCCTACTCCTGAGCCCGCGGCTGCGCCTGTGCCTGAGCCTGCGCCTGAGACGGCTCCTGTTGCCGATCCGGCACCGGCCACTGAGGCCTCCACCTCCGGGGAGCCTGCTGCCGCCAGCGACGACCCTGAGAAGAAGACGGAGACGAAGACGGATGAGCCTGCTGACCCTTAGTTGAAAAAGGCGGTCATTCCTTCTATCGTGAGCCGATGGGTGCCGAGGCGTTGGGTGTTTTGAGTGTGTTTTTGTAAGCGCGGTATTGCCCTGTATATGTATGTTCATGAGGAGAGGGTGTGTAGACGTATAGTTTGAACACTGGTAAACAGCCGCCTTGGCGTGATGGTTTTCGCAATCCGATTCAGAGTTCCATATTGTGCCCTATGCTCAGTCCATAGAAGGCGGGCTTTTACGCCGTGATTTTGATGCTATCGACCTCTCATTTGTTGAAAATGCTTTCCCGAAGGCCTTTGCCTCATGCCTTCAAGTACAAAAAATTCCGTATTTAATGGTCATGTAAAATGTTTATATACAAAGCAATATGTACAGATCAAATTTTCAATGTCAGACATCATTCACCATTCCAGGACGATACTATCCCAGATGAAACCTCTCCACGTCGTGTTCCTCGTCAGCTGGAACGTAACCTCGTTGTCCTCCCCCGTCTTCAGCAGCGCCGCGGGCACGGGGAACTCGAAGAAGCGCCACTCGCCGCCCAGCGTCGCGCTGCGGTACACGGAGGGGTCGTTCAGCAGGCCCGAGGTCGAGTCCGCGCCCACCGCGCCGCTGGTCAGGTTGCCGACCTGCTGCCCGTTGACGAGCACCACGCTGCTGGCGCCGGTGGAGTAGCCGCCCAGCGAGACGATCAGGTTCGCCGTCTCGGACGCCTGTGCCTCGGAGATTGGGAAGCGGATCGTGTAGTTGCCTTGGTGCGTCTGCCCGTAGCACCAGTCGCTCGGCGCAGACTTGCCGACTTCGTAGAGGATGTTGGCCGGGCAGGAGGCGATCACGGCGTGCGCGTAGGGCGGGTTGCCGCCGTGTGTGAAGCCGAGGGATGTGCGGTCGAAGTCGCCGACTTGGAAGAGGCGCTGACGGGTGGAGACGGCCCAGTGCAGCGTGCCGAGGTCGGTTGTCTTGGAGTCTGTGACGGAGACGTCGTTGAAGAGGATGTGTGTCGTCACGTCGGAGAGGGCGCCGCCGGCGGACCAGGCTTGTAGCGCGTAGCCGACGTCGGCGACGCGCACGTGCGGGATCGAGAAGGAGCCGGAGGCGTCGGCGTGGGTCGTGTAGTAGTAGTCGCTGCCCATGTCGAGGGCGGTCTTGTTGGGGTGGTTGTCGCCGAGGAAGACGGCGGCGCCGGCGGCGGGGCGGCCATCGGAGAGGAGGAGCTTGCCGGTGACGGTGCCGCGAGCGTGGTAGGCCTCGTCGGCGAGCCAGGGGTACGGCCAGGCGGCGAACTCGGTCTTGGCGCGGGCCTCGGCGTCGGCGGGGGAGCCGTCGTTGAGGTACCACAGCCAGGGCCCCCACATCTTGGCCGGAGGGAAGACGTCGACGGCGGACACCTGGAAGTGCGTGCCGTGGACCATGTTGAGCTGGACGGCGTCGCCGGTGGCGCTCTCGCGGTGGACCATGAGCTCCTGCTTGAGGTGGTTGCCGTTGTAGTAGTCCTTGCCGGGGTTGATGTACCAGCTGCCGAACTCAGATCCGTAGACGCCGTAGGCGGTCTGGTTGCGGATGAGGTCGGAGAAGTCGTACTTTGTGATGTAGCCGTCGCCCTGAGGGTTCAGCCAGGTCTCGTCCTGGACCTTGTTCTGCGGGAGGTAGTCGGCTAGGGCGGGCAGCGGCTTGTCGTGGAGGGCGGTCTTGCCGTTGGGGAAGGAGGCGTTGTCGAGGCGCCAGAGGGTGCGGAACTCGCCAAGGGTGGGCAGGGCGCGGTTGATGAAGTACTGGTAGGCGCCGGGCAGGCCTTGGAAGATGACCCAGTGGAAGTCGCCGTCGGTGGCGGTGAACTTGACGTCGATGAAGGGGGTGCCGTCGTGCGTGCCCTTGTGGGCGATGGAGGCGGAGGACCAGGCGATGTCGTTTGCCGCGCCATCTGGGGGTTTGTGTTAGTCGTTTTTTCTTTTCGATATGCGGGTAGAGTTCAAGAGAGGGAGAGACGTACTGTAGCTCACGTAGTGCCCGACCGCGTCCCCGACGAGGTCGCGGTCCTTGTAGTACAGCTTCACGCCGTACTTGAGGCCCTGCGTCATGTTCCAGACGTCGTTACCGATGATCCACGTCTGGTTGTTGACCTGCTTCAGGAAGGGCTCGGCCTTGGCGGCCGGCGCCGCGGACGCGCCGGAGACGAGACCCGTCAGGGCCGTGGCGAGGAGTGTGGCGGTCCTCATCGTGTCGGTGAAGCGATCGTCAACGTATTTGAGGTATGAGCTGGGCGACTGAAGACTTCTTCAGACGAAAGACCCGCAGCCATGGCGGGCGAGATCTCAGTATTTCAACCGCCTTCGCGACTCAAGACCCCGAGGTTCCAAGCTTTCATTACCCCGACTTTTCGACCCCGGATTGGCGTTCTTGCATGGCGAGCATGGTTCTGTTTCCCCAAACGAAGGGGTTGAGCCGCACAGCCGGCACGTTTGGTGCCGTTTACGGTTCGTGCTCCTCACCGGGGCCCCTCACGATTGACTCGCTTGAGGGCAGGGCGACAGGAGAGCGTGAGGGGGAGAAGCTTTAGCTTGGCCTAGCTCGTTGCCTCATTGCTCAATTGGGTGGTTGGACGACGTCAGCTGTCGACGAAGCAAGGTTGCTTGGCCCCCGATTCTCCGCATTGGAGAAGATGGGGTTTGAGCGGCGAGCCGTGATGGGTGGAAAATAGGACCGGTGAGGTTTTGATTAAGCCCTTCGGGTGATTGGGAGATTGGAGAGGGCATCTCAGATCCTGGGATCAGCCAAGCCAACGGTGTGATGCGTCGATGTGGATTGTCCCGACTTCGGGGTACCAGCTGCCGAGATGGGTGCCTGAGCCGCGGACGCGATTTGGGGGCTGGGGGGAGGTGGTGCCGGGCTTCCGGGGACGGATATAAGAGATGACACCCGGAGAGATTGTTCCAAGAAATTCTCCCTAACCTGAAGCATTCTTAATCTTGGAATGAAATACAGAAGATGAAAGGGTAGGATGCCATGCTACCATGGTGATGGCAGACGGTCAATCAAGCAATCAACGCTTGTGTTGTGTACGACTCTGCACAACAGAGCACCACGAACTTTTAGAGTTATCTTGAAGTCGGGCCCCCAGCAAACATGCTGCATACGTTTGGCTTGGCACAGGCCCGGAGACAACTTACAAAAAGCGAAGTTCGACCCTCGTTCAATCCCTCGTTCGAATTGCCAATAGTGCAGAAAGCTTGTTTCCTCTACACGTGCAACGGCGAGGTCGCATGCAGCAGGCTCGTACCGTACGTCCCGGAAGTCCCACTTTGAAACACTTGGTTTTCTGCCCAACGGCTTCTTGGTGGTAACGGGTCATGAGGTTGGGCAGAAGATACTACCGAGCAGAAGAGCTGTGTTAAATGAGCGTGTATCAAGCAGAAAGGTTGATTTGGGCAGGAGAACCAAGGATAACCAGGTGAATGCGCTCGGAGATTTGACGGGAAATGCACAGAGCTCCGGGGCAGGACTGGGATGACCGATTACCTAAGGAGTGATTAAATCATCGTGGAAGGGCAAGCCTCAGTATAAGTGGCGCATGGAGCACCAGCCACAGATACTGTTTTCGATTAGCGGCTTTCGTTTTCGTATCTGCGGTGGTTCAAAGGCTAGGTCCCGCCTTCTACGTTGACCATGTTTGTGCCTTCCAGGGCTGGCAACGTTTTCAGATGGGAGGTCTTTGAAGTCAACGATGTTGTCAAATCAACGCGCCGTTCTCCACGAGAATAGAAACGGAGCGATCCATTGTCCCAAGGCCACGGATAGTACCGCACCGCGCCAACCTCCAACGCCAGTGGCAACTTGATCAACACTTGGTCCCGTCCTATCGATCGCGCCGCGCACAGAGGGACCCCTTCCAGCCCCTCGGTCTAGCCCTTTCCCTATTCGCGTCTTGACCAACAACTCGCCAACTACGAGTCCTGATATCAGACGGAAGGAACGACCGCAATGGAAAGGTTGAAATGCCAAGACGGCGACGGCGAACATTGGATCGTTCGCCCGTCCCCGTCTGATGGAATGCAAAGACGACACTCCGGCGCCCGGTCAGTGAAAGACACGGCCGACTCAACATCCGATGCAGCTGCCGCACCCGTTCATAAAGATCCCCATGTTTTCCTGAGAAACGTGGTGTGTGGTGACAAGGGCCCCGCGGAGAAGCCATCAACGTATATTGTGGCTTACGCCCAATACGCCGTAGAGCAGGTAAATCGGTATCATCCGAAAGGAACCAGGATAATTAAAAGAGAGTTGTGTTTTAGTGCAAAACAGCGTCGGTCCCTGCAGGGCAAGATCAACGCCGACGCCCTCCGCACTCCTGGACTCGACTGGGCTGGGCAAGCCACCGCAACGGATCGCAGCGCGAACGAAGGCCCAAGCGCGTGGACCCAATTCGTATCCAGCATAATTCATTGTCATCTCCCATTATTTATCTGGTTGTTGACCTGCATGTGTACATGTGTATATCTCATTGGAAGAAAGGGGTCAGGCGGGTACGCAGACCGGTGGACGAGGACCAGGGTAGCGGGCATACTCCGTACATGTCCGGAATAAAGAAGACAGGGAGGAGAGGGGACGCAGAGATGTGAGATTTCGGGTAACTAAAAGGGCACATGGCTCAACTCAGCTCGGAGTGTTGAAAATGAAATCGTCGATCCGCCGATTTCTATACCCGTTTTGGCCCCCACCCAATAGTGCAGGTGCAATCAAGGTACTTACGAATAGCAGCGCGCTGCTAAGTGTGTGCTCTCGGCGGATATCACCCTAATCCAATTTTTACGGCGCACGCAGTGGCCTGCTTTCCTCCAGACGGTCCCGCATGACGTTCATCATCCATCATCGCAACTAAACTGACTCGCCGACAGCTTGCAAGGGCAGCCTCCAACGATGTCCAACGATATCCGTACGAATACACACACACATACAAGGTCCGTCGAGACAACAGTATGCACCAGCCGCATCCCAGTCCATGCTCCCAGGAGAACGGCGGGCGGCCACATCCACCACCACCGGGTCGCCGTTCCGTTGGAACTTCAGATGCTGTCCACAGTCCACCACCACCACCACCACCACCCCAGAAACCATCACCCGCCAGTGTTCCACCGGGGCGGTCGAGACGCGGCCGTTGATTTTTGTATTTCTCCTCTGCCGTGGAACAGCGCCTCACTGCCGGTGCTGACGGAGGCACTTCCTAGCGCTCCAGAGTCGTAGCTACCAGAGAGACCCCTGCTCACGACCCCCAACTCCGAGGTCTGTGCCACACGCAGCTCTCTCTCTCTCTCTTCTGATTCTTCTCCTTGACCCAACGAGGGAGGCAGCTCGCATTGTCCGCCTCTCCAAGCTTGGCATTTCTTCTCTCGGAGAGAGTGAGTCTCTCCTCAGTCTTGCAAGCACGTGTGGACCGTTCGCCGTCTTTTTTACCCCCCGTCTCCGGTTCGTCGAGTCGCCCATCCCGGCTGGACAAACCCGCACCCCCTTACCTCCAGCTGGAGTTGGTTCGCTTCAGCTCGCTTCGTCCAATTCTTCAGTCAAAAGAGGACAAGTTCGTCCATCCAAGAGACGTAACGTTTCCTGCCGAGTGGCCCGCAGCCCGCTTGACGCCATCAAATTCGCGGCAGACTGCAGTGCCGATCTCTGACGCGCCTCCAACAGCGACCAGCCGGTAAACTCTAAAAACGCACGCTTGAACCCTTTCAGGCTCAGGGGGGGACAGGCACACCACGGTACATACATGCCTACTTAACTTACTAAGTAGTAGAGGGCTAGAGCCTAACAGTTTTGGGCTGCTCAAATCTCAGTCAAATCTTCGAAACCTGGCCGAGATCGACGCCCCGGTGGTGCTTTGCTTCGCTCTGCTGCGGTGCTTTGCTTGATGGAGATACCCACTCTCGCGCCTCTCGCCCTCTTTGATTCTTCAACAATTGGGATGCCATCATCCAACACACCACCATAACCACCACCCATCTCTCGCTCTCTTTCTCTCGCTTGTCGCCCATCCCCTTCACCTATAATCCTGCCGTCTGCCCAACCAACCCCCACGCCCTGTCACACGTCAAGCCATCGTCCCGGGACGCGGAACAGCAGCAAGCTACTCTCTAGCTGCTGATTGCTCGCTCCTTACGCGACCGGCTCCGTTCTCCGCGAATCCTTCGTGCCAATCACTAGGAGATCCCGTTCCCACCGATCGAAAAGGCAGTTCCCACATCACATCCCCGCAGCTGGCTCTCCGTCCCTCCAACCTGCCTGCCTGCCTGCCTTGCTACCTGCCTCAGACACAGGCCACCTTCGCCCGGCAGACGTCCGTCGTCGTCCCAGGCCACCAAGAAACCTGAGCAACCGTCGGCCAGATGCGCAATGGACTTTGATGAAGACGCCAAGCCAAACCCGATGGCATTGGACATGAGCGCGAACGCGAGCGTCAGGAGCGACTCCCTCAACGCGTTCGACCACCCTGACATGCAGCAGCAGCAACAGGGGCCGAAAGCACCCATCAAGCGCAGAGCCCCAATCGCCTGCCGAAGGTTTGTCACACCCGTTCCACGGGAGCAGCCTCGCCTCGCCTCGCCTCGCTCCCCGAACCGCAGTTGAAGTGAACGAGCTAAGAAACCCGTTCGCGCAGATGTCGACGAATGAGAAGCAAATGTATCCATGATAAAGCCCAACCCCCGTGCAAGTCCTGCGCCGAAGCAGGCTTGCAGGCGAGTGACTGGTACGGTACCGAGCAGCCGCCGTCGCCCTGAGAGCGACGATCCCAATGCGGCCACCCAGCTAACCCGCGACCACAGTGTCTTCCCGCAACGCGGCCAGCCAGACCTCGACCGCGAGTATCGGCATCCGCGATTACGGGCCGAGAAGGCCGCCAAACGCGAAGCCGACAAGGCTCGTCGCAGCGCTGCCTCTGACGGCGTCCCCCGGGGCCCAGGCGCACCGGGGGCCGCCCGGAAGCCCGCGGACGAGTGGGCCCTTCTCCCGCCGCTCCCCGAGATCATCGATGCCGTCCACGTCTTCACGAGCAAGTACTTCCAGCTCGGCTTCATCCCGAAGGAGCTGCTGCCCCAGCAGCTGCACCGCGACCACCGCTCCGTCAGCGTGTTTCTCGTGCTCGGCATCCTCAGCGTCTCGGCGCGCTTCTCGCCCACGCTGACCGAGCGGTACGGCGGGGAGATGAAGGCCGTCGACTTCTTTATGGAACGGGCGAGCAGCCTGGCGTTGAATGAGCTGTATCAGGAGCCCACGCTGGAGAGGTGCCAGGCGTTCTATCTGCTGAGTCTGGCGCAGCAGGGCAGCGGGTGGAGGAACAGGAGCTACGTACGCTTTGATGTCGCGGTTGATTGTGTGTTTCTGTGCTGATCTTCGGTAGATTAACATTGGGATTGCCACGAGAATGGCCGTTTTGATGCACTTGCATCGGGAAGAGTTCTACAAGATGAAGAATCCTACTCGGGAGATGATCATCAGGGCAGAGTCGGCAAGGAGAACTCTGGTGAGTAGAGACACCGTCCCAAGCGATGATAGATTGTTAACCATGCGTAGTGGATGCTTCACAGTTCGTAGTCCAGCCAATTCAAACTCTGAATATCGCCATTAACACTTCACAGGTCAGGATAACCTCCACTGCGGCGCCTTGTCGCCCGTCTCCCTCGCCGCCAACGACATCACCGCCCTCCTCCCCAGCAACGAGGACGACTTCGCCAACGGCCGCGAGCCGTACTCCCGCGCAGCTCTCGAGGACACCCCACCGGCACGCGACAACCCGTCTCTGATCCACCAGCCCTCCCGGTCACTCTTCGCAAGCCTGATCCAAGCACACTACTACTGGGGCAAGGTCGCCAGGCGCGCAATGGCGACGATGAAGAGCGCCAACCCCTGGGACCCGACAAGCGAGTACGCGATCATGGCGAAGCAGCTCATGAACTGGGAACACCAGCTTCCTGCCGACCACCGGTGGAGCATGGTGTTGCTGAAGGGACACAAGACTGTTGGCGAGGACTTGGTGGGTTTTGCAATTCACGGCCGATGGAATGGGGGCTTTGGCTGACTTTGATAGGCCTATTTGGGTGTCACGATGATTACGAAGCTGTGCAACATTGTTCTCAGGAGGGCGTACTTGGACAAGTAAGGGTTCCTTCATGGTTCTGATAGGAGAGCAAGCACTGACTTGAGCAGCATCATCAAGACGGACGAAAAGGACACCCAACGCCGAAGCTTCTTCTCCCAAATGTCCGACGACCTCTTCCGCAACGTCCGCGAGCTGTACGAGCAGGTTGACGCGCAGTTCAGCGTCAGGTCGTCGGAAGAGGGTGTCGGGGCCCAGATGGCTTCCTTCTGCGTTTACAGTTGCGGCTTGTTTTCGACGTACATGGTCAAGTACAAGAACAGTAGGTAGCGACAAGAAGGTGTTCATGGGCATCATGCTAATGTGTCTAGTCTGCTCCGACAAGTCCATCGTAGCACAAGCACCGAACATGCTCCAGCGATGCATGTCCATCCTGATCGAATCTAAGCAGACGTGGCCGCTCGCTTCTCGGTGGCTGGAGTCCCTAGAGCGTTTCTCTCGCGATCCCAAGGCTGCTGCGTATAGCAGCATGGCAGACGGCGTACGTTCACAACTCACCACTCGTGATCCACGAACATGCGTACTAACACCTCACAGAATGACCGCACCCTACGCCCATTACATCCCTCGCCCTCCACCTTCAACAAGCCTCGTGCAGAAACCCCGAAATACCAGCTCCCCGTCCCTCTCCCCGGCCCCCCGGCGACGCCCCTCAACGAGAAGAAGCCGCCGCCCCTCCGCCACAACAGCACCAGCAGCAACACCTCCAACATCCTCCCCCCGCCGAGCCCATCGCCCAGCATCCAGCAACAACACCAGCCGCAGCAACACAACGCCCCCTTCCCGCTGCCGCCCCTGAATACGCCTCAGTTGCAGCAGCAGCAGCCGCTCCAACACCAACAACACCTCTCCCCGCACCAACCACCACCACAACAACAACACATGCACCAATTCCACCACCAACCGCCTCCGCAAAGACACCACCAACCGCCGCCCCCTCATCAGCACCAGATGCAACAGCAACAGCAACTTCCCCCGGAGCTGCAGCAGCACTTCTCCCCGACAATGTACGCCCAGGCCCCGCCGCCGTACAGCCCCAACAACGGCATGGGCATGCTCGTCCAGGCCGCCTTCGACACCACCAACCCCGTCGGCTCACCGGGCTACGACCCGAATGTGGCGGTGTTCTATTCCTCCCCGGGCTCCGCGAGCATCACCCTCGGCCCCGGCACAGACGGCTTCGAGTGCGAGCTACAGAGCTGGTTCGACGGCACGGCGCCAGTGCAGGCGACGAGCTGGATCGGGAATGGCGCCGCGGGGTTGGGGTGGTTTGGGTCGAACTAAACCGGCCCTTTACAAAAGGGGCTGGTAGATCACGACTTTCGACATTTTCTTTAACAGTTATAATTAAGAGATAAGAGGGGAATGACATAAGGTCCCACGGATTTACAAAAGATAAGGCAGGCGTCTTAGACTGGGTTCCGCAACGACATTGGATTTATCTAGAAGAGATACGGGTTGCGTCTTTTCTTTCCTTCTTTTTTTAATATGGTCCGGTTGTATAAGGATTCGGCGCGGCGCGAAAGAGAAAAGAAAATAAGGGTCCGCGATGGGGGAGGTTATTACACCACACACAACCCATTGGTAGCGGCGGCGTTTTTCTTCTTTTTTGTTTAGGCAAGCGAAGTGAGGCAAGAGGAAAGCGGAACTGTCTTGTTTTGTCGGTTGCTTAGAGACGAGATACCAAAGTGAAATTCTACGCTGTTTCTTTGACCTGGTTGAGGGATGTGTCTTGTGAAGTTCTGTTGAGAGGTCGCTGTGTTGTGTCGCCAGGGGCGTTTACGAGTCTAGTCACCCGGGTGACTTGCCGTCGTTGATGTCCCATGATGTAGCTTTGTGTTCATTGTGAGACACGTCGTCGTGCTTTCGACTCGTGCAGCGATCCGCACTCGCGTCCGTATCACCGAGGTATCTAAGCTGCCCCTCCTCCAGGATCGATACAGGTGACAATGATTTCTGAGAACAGATTTCCGTGCTTTGTTTCGTTCCGGCAAAGGTTGAGGTATCATGGGCGTTCCTGCCCATCTCGGGTCGTGCTAAGCTCTGATGTACATCCCGTACTCACAACTAGGTATCAGCCCAGCTGGCAATTATTCCCTCCTGAATAAATCTTGGTAGACACCGATCAGGGATACATTATGTCAAAAGCACTGAAAGAAATTGGGCTTTCAATAAGAAAGCAGGGTCATTTTTGAAATTGATTCTGAATGCAATTCTTTTCGCTATAGCTGTGTTCAGAACGAAGCAGTAGGCATAATGCTTGATTTTAGAGAAAAGCAACAAATCTCGGAGTAGTTCTTCTATTTGTACATGTCCTGTGTGCTGTGTACCGTAGACATCACCAGTTACGAGCCTTTGATCGGCTGCAGCCAACGTCGGTATAAAAGCACACGTTAGAGTGGTGTAGTCTAGAAAGCAGGGCATTGGAAGCGAAATAGATATCAAGCTCGCAATTACTCATCGGCCTCTGGCTCTCAAGTCTATATTCGCCAACACGATCGTCTATACATGTATCCATATTCCGCCTTCCAGTTCTTTCTGTCGCACAATCACACCTAGTTCTCGTCAGCGTCTTTGTTGTCTGGGTATTGTCCAGGTATAAACACCAAATGGTGCACAACTTTGAAGACGGATGTACTCTGACGTCTATTGCTCAGGTTCCAAGCTTGCGGTGTTACCTGGGTCACATCAACCAAGCCTTCGTCGTGCTTCAAGTGACGACCATCACCAGTGCTATACTGGCATTGCGTCTTCGCTGCCTCCTAAGGATGTGGTTCACAGACTGTTATTTATATTAGCTCTTTCAGAAGCCTTGCGGCTCATTTATGGTAGCAGGAAAGGTAGGAGCAGGTTCGGGCCCTGGCGCCGGGAGGACGCTTCCACGAGCTTGATGTTCGAGCTGGATGTCCGGTATAAGAAGGTCTCGGGCGGCCCTGAGTGTTCCGTAACAAGACGGCAAATGGTGAGATACGATGATGGTGAGATATGATGATGGCGCGGTCTTCTGGCGTGCGAAAAGAAAGACTCTGAAATGAACAAATGTTACGTCTATAGGTACCTAGTATAAGGAGATAAGTCTGTCCTTAAGCATCATCCATCATCCGCAGTGTACTGAGTGTATTCTACGTTATGTATTTAGATCATGAGAGAACGAAGTCCAGACCACGTTCCTGGAACTGAGAAGCCGCTCCGAGGCTAGATTGATGTCATTTGTGCCTCACCAGTGTTGTAAGAATAAGAACTAATGGCTTTGGCTACGCTCAATCACCAACCTGCAAGAGCTCATTAATTGTGCAGATGGATATGGGACTTGGCGATGGGGTGTATTTTAGATGGGCTGGCTGTTCTTTGTCTGAAAGATTCTTGGCACCGTTTTCGATTTACCACGAGGCGAGCGTTTCGACAAGCGTAGAATTAAGACCAGTATATGATCTATAAGAAGCGCTCTGGCTACTGCAATTGTCCCGTAACAAGACGGCAAATGTACAAGCCTCGCAACATTTGGCGTACGCAAAAAAGAAACGGCCCTCTAACTTGGTAAATTTTACTTTGACTCACATAAGCTGTTGCATTGATCGTAGCACCATTCTTATCTATGAATAAATAGCGTTCGTTCTCATCGTCTGTCGTCTGCCGCGTCTGAGGGGTATTCTGCCCATATTTCTTAGTATTCACAGAAAAGAGGGTCGCGAAGCGTCGTGAAGCTGCAGTGAAACACAACTTAATTCAACGTTGCTTACCCAAAGAGTAAGATCTGCAATATCACGGCGAAGTATTCCCAGCCCAACTTCATCAACGGATCTACGAACACTGCTGCCAGATCACAGATGTGGATATAAAGAAGCCCCCCCGCCATTGCAGTTGTCCCGCAACAAGACGACGAATGTTTGTTTATGATGGAACCACTCTTTGTTTACGATGGAACCACTCTTTGACTCGGAGAAGAAGCATTCTTGCAGCATCCGAGGAGCTACGTCTGGCGTGGTGGCATGTCTGGTCTGGAGGAGGTGAAACTTACCGCCACTGACACCATCTGTCTCCAGCATTGTCGTGAGATTATTCTACACCACGCCTCGCCATAAACACATAGAAAAAGCGAAGATCACGAAGTTTGGGTCGAGAAACCTCTGCGAGTCGAATTGAATGGATGACTGTGTCTCGCCAGCAAGGCTTAATAATAAGGCATCCTGTCTTTGGCAATGCTCAATCACTTCACACAGAGCGAGGCCGATTGTGCAGATGGAGATGGGACTTGCCGATGGGCTACATTTTTTGTTGAGTCAGTTAATGCAGATACTCACAGTCTGTTCAACCGTTGTATTGAATAGAAAAGCTCGAGTCAACAGTACTAACACGTACCCTACATTCATCGCAAAAACGAGGCAATTCTCTTGGTCACTTGGCCAGAGAACGCTTCCACCTCATGTAAATCTACGATCATGATCATCGCAGTTCTTGAGCAGACAGCCAAGGAATGGTCCGCCATTTCACTGGATATGGAACTCGTGGAGCGTTTGGCACGCTGTACGTGAGCGAAAGACTTGCGCAGTTCTGACTTTTGAAATATCAGACAACTTGTTCGGCTCTCGCTCCGCGTAACTCTCACCACCAGCCAGCTTACATTTCTGATTACTCTCACACGAATCCAACGCGACGGCGCCAAAAGCCTTGGTAGGCATTGATAATTGTCTTCGCGATAGTACCTTTGAGTGAAGGGTCCAATGACTTCAAAGAGAAACCCTCCCGGGCACCAACCATGCTACTCGGTGACAATATCCTCTTTTGGGTGATATTTCTCCTTTCGTACGGGTTAGGGAATATGTCTAATTAGAGAACCGAGTTTAGATCATGCATGGGTTGAGTCTATCGCTGAGACGATCGGCGCAAGTTTTCATAATCCATCCAATGTTATTGTTCAACAAACAGGTGGGGTCAATGGTAGTGATGTTCGTCGCACTCACCAATCTTGCGCATTGACAACTTGAGTGGAGAACTCTTCTGCCGTTTGTGATGGTAAGAAAAGTCAGTGAGGAAACGGCCGAGGCAATTAAGTTGTGCGGTTGATCGTGACTCGTTCCTCGTGCAGGTGAGACACGCACACCCGGCCTGAGTTATGACTTTTTGACATCGGAGAGATCATTCAGCGCTTGATTTGTGTCCTTCTCGTCACTTTTCATAAGCCTACACCCCCGAATACTTCGCCAGGGGTCAAAAATACCAGCCCCAATACACACTAGCATCGTTTATCGTTTGCCATGTGATGATCACTATACACTGTCTACGGAGGCTGCGGTAGCTGAAGACTCGAACGCTGCACCATAAAACCCCTAGCCAACGAGTTTATCATTCTCTGCTTCGCTCCTAGTTCCCTTGTGACGGGAGATAATCAGTTTAAATACCATTCTTTATAACTGGCGTCAGATACTATCTCGTCCGAGTGATCGGGTGTTGGCCAGGTCAGTGTCTGTACTTGTTGCACTTGTGGTTCCGATCACGAACAATGCTCAATTCAGTATCAAGTTGCCATTCATTGATGCTCACTCGTTATACGGCTGGACCGTGTCGGTGAGAAAGCGGCAAGACCCAACTGCTGCTTTGGCAGTCTTACTGTTTAACATTCGGAACGAGAGCTCTATATACCGGACTTGTTTATAAGCTTTAGTTCTGTGGGCACTTCTTCAATTAGAGGCCCGGCGCTAGAGCTTTTGCTATCAACCCGTTCGTGGAGGTAAAAGCCCGCTACCAACGAGAATCCGAGAATTGTCAACCGACTGTGTTAGCCACATTCAATTCCTTGCAAGTCGTTCAATGCTGACGGTACCACTTCTCGCCAGATCCTTCGGGAATCTCCTCGCGGTCAAAGGTCCAGAAGTCGCTCGAAAACCTGCCCGCTCGCTCAAACCAAGCACCCGGGAGGTCCTCGGGGCTCAGTTTCATGAGACCGTTGTAATCATCGGCATCCTCGACACCTTGAAAATGTTTCACGGCGAGGGAGTCAATAAGCCAGACAAATGAGCCAGCCCACAACCCATGCCGTGCCTTATGGCGAATGTATCAGTATCCAAGGGCAAACTTCCTACTAAAACAGAAACTTACGCGTCTCTCAGCACGAGACACAATCTCCAACGACGGCGTCTCTTCAGGCAGTGCGGCGAGGGTTCGAAGAGAGGCCTCATCGATGACCAAGAAGTCGCAAAATCTCGTGTTGTCGCGAGGGTCGAAATCGATGTCGCCAACCGCTTCTTTGCGCCAGCCCTTGAAAATTTGGGTCAGAGATTGAACATCTTGTTGAGGAGTATCCGCAGACAGATTGGGTAAGTTCAAGTCCTTGAGAGATTCATTCTCAACAACTTCGAGAACAAACCGACGCCCAAGTTCCTTGTTAATTTCACCGTTGGGCTTATTCTTAATGAGTTGATTGAGGTGGATGAAATACTGCGTTACCCATCGGTTGAACTTCTGTAAGGCGATAGGCCACAGTGTATCAGACTCTTGGGTGTAGACAACGCGAAGGACTACGGGGAATGTGAGCAAAATGAAAGTGTTGAGTCATAAATGTGATATACCAGTGTATCCCCATGATCCCTCCGCGTACGTGACGCCTGACTGCTTGCACCGGCCCATAGACCAGAAGAGCTCTTGAATCCATCCCATGGCCTGTGTGTCCTTGTCACGATTGCTTGCATGACTGTGATATTTGTAAAACCTTGGGTCAGGCTCGGGGAATGTTCGTTGGATTGACATCGTGAGATTTGAGGGCTAATCGCGCTTGCAGTATGACAACCTCCAGAGCAAATCTCGCATGAACACCGTCTCCCAGATTCACGCAAGATGTCGCGATCCTTCCATAAAGGGCGCTGCCATTTGAGACGGTTGGTGAACTCGACCGGCATAACCAACCACCGTCCGAAGATGGTCCGGCGCTGCACCGGCGGGTCCCTCGGCCGCAAATGGCCCGGTTTGAAAAGAGGGGTCCCTCTTTCCCCTAGACTACGAGGAACTCGGTTTAGCTTCATGTGCGCTGTATGCACTAAACAGTTCTCGTCGTGCATCTGAAGCTTGTAAATAACTTGAACAGGTCATGAGACGGCATGAGAACATGCTTTGCCGTAAGCACAAGCTTTGCATTTCTGTAGGGCTGCACTTGGTTCCAAAGGCCGTCGGCACCAAGCCGACTCTTCAAAATTGACCTCGACTCCGAATCTCCGACTCCTGATCCAGCGCCCGCCGGAAGGCTACTCCAAATGGACCGCAAGTTAGACTTGCCCGGCCGGCATCGCGAACCCGACCGCTTAGACGACATTAGGCCACTTCAAAATACCCTGAACGCCGTCGTACTCGTCATTTAGCTCGTCCTCTGCATGCTATCAATGCATCATGCAGATCACCGGCAGTTGGTTCCAATCTGTTGTTACCAGGGCCAAAATCTTTGGCAAGAAAGTTTCCAAAAAGGAGTCGAAGGGGAGTGCGAAGCGAAAATTCGCCGAACACCGCTTGCCTAGGTGTGAATAACGAATGGAGGTGAAACTGGGCGCTTTGCCTTTACGGGACCCGACCAATTCGCGCATATCCAACAGTTCACGGATGAAGCAACCGTCTTCCGCCTCGCCACTCTGCCTTGAGAGAGTTTGGCCTTGCTTAGCTCTCAGCTATAATCAAGGGAGAATTAAAGTTCCTCCCGGCGAAGCATTGAGTTCCTTCAACATGCCGGGAACCTGAATCGCTGACATCGATGATGATCAGATGAGTTTGTAGTTACGACGCGGCAAACCCCCCTCCCCGCAAAAAGACCATGGCAATTTACCCTATTCGCGGGCCCAATTCTGGAGACACTATGGGCACATTGACCTGTGCCCTCTACTGGTTAAGGAAAATAGTACAGAACCCCACATGTTCCTGCTGACAAGCAAACGCTCCGAACATCAACATCACTTAAAAAGGTTCAACTGGGATGAGGCGAACATCTCCCAAGTTGCTTTTTGTCCCGGAGGGACTTCTCCAAGCGCAATTTTGTGGACGAGACAGCCAACAAGCTTCCACTAGACTCCACGCCCAACTCCTTAAGTGATAAACCAAAGAAACTCTAGCGGGCGAGTTCTACCTGACAGGGGGAAAAGTTCAAACTAATGGCAGGCCGCAGGCCGTACTCGTACTCTTACTACTATCATTGGGCAACCGTGATAATACCACAATGGAACCGCGATGACTCAGTCGCATATGTATTGATAGTTAGGAGAGGCAGTCCTTGACTGCTGTTTTCCCTTTCAGCATTTGTTAGCGTTGAGTCTATCATAATGCTGCGTGCCTCCACAAGCCGCAGATAAACGAGGATCTCTTGTTGGGTTCGACAATTGGATGTCCCCTTGTCAATCTCCTCGAACCCGGCCGTCATATCTATCTCTAGAAAAGTGTAGCAACAATAGAGAAAAGTCCGAGCTGTCGATTTTCTCACATCGCCTCCTTACCGACGAAGCAAAATCTTCTCTGTCTTTAAAACATGAAATGGCTGATGGGTTATTCTCGGCTGAACGCCGACAGCGAGCTAGCATTGCCGCTTGAAGCCGAGAAATCATCTGTTTCACTGAATCGTTGGATGTCAAGTTTTCGTTCGAACCCGGTTGAGTTTGTATGGCGCTTCACATGTTATTTCATGTTCATCACCGGTGCTTTGATGATGGTGACAGCTTTGAGATCTGCCCCGTCAGAACAGTACTGCGCAGCGCAGCTTAGTATTTGGTGTAAGTGTGATAAGCTCCTCTTCTTTCCTTTTTCTTCCAAATTTCCCACTGTATTGTAAATATGGGCAGTCACTGATGAATAAACTAGCTCCTCTATTGGAAGCTGTCGAGTATGAGCAACGCGACTTTGAAAGTGGCCTCGGATTAGATAACTCAGGCTTCACCGGACTTCCCACTGCAGAGATGGAGGCTAAGTGGGAAAGTCTTTCCCGAGGTATGAAGAGATATCTCACGAGAGCAGTGGAGTAGACACATTGCTGACAGTTGATCTTCTATAGTCCCTGGTGTTATCATTCCACCTGATCGTGTTCCCTCTCTCAACAGAAGCGTCGATCAAGGTTTTGTGCCGGCGATTCCCGACTCTCCTTCCTTAGGTTACGTCGGTGTAGTTGAGGTCTTTCATCACCTCCATTGCCTCAACATGTTACGGCAATACATATGGAAAGACTCATACCCTCAAGATATAACTCCCAGCCTCCTCAAGTCCAATTCGCCAGAAATTGCCCGGAATCACACAAGTCACTGTATCGATACGCTGCGCCAGGCGCTTATATGCACCGGCGACGTTACGCCATATTTGGTTTATAAGAACAAAGATTCTGAGGCGTCAGAGGCGCCTATCAGGGAAGATTTCCAAGCATCTCACAAATGCAGGAACTTTCCCAAGTTACTAGATTGGGTGAAAGCAAATGGTGTCGCATTCTCGTTGAAGTCAGTCAGTCAGAATATGTAGTATACTATTGCTATCCTCTTGATGGTTATCTCAGTTTTGCCTACACTGCTTATCCTGTTCGGGAAGAGCTGTTAAGCTCGTTGGTTTTGATCGGTCAGAGTCGAGGTACTGCACGCGGAGCCCTTGCAGGAAAGCTCCTAGGGAATAGGTGCTGTGGACAGCCATGTGCTCAGTCTCCGAGAGGAACCTCTCTCTGCACGTGGCGAATGAGGTCAATTAGGGATATTCTGCCGACTGATCAATTCTGCCGCAGTCACTCCGCTTCTTCTGACTTGATGTCAATATCTCTGCGGGTATCTTGCCTGTCAGCTCAGCCAAAGGCTTATTTTTGTGTATGTATGTCCATTTTATGATGTAGTCAACAAACGGAGCGCCCCTCCAAGAGTTAATCGGTGAGATGCCGACGGATATGTGCTTTCAATGTACTTCGTCTCTGTCGTGACCGAAAGACTATCCCGCCCGCCGGCTGCTCCGCCCGCAGCTGCTCCTGTATTATGACACTATAGGTAGGGACAGAGGAGTGACATGTATGTCATGTCCTGAGAGACGGTCCATGAGTTCGTCATCTAATGGATAGTGTGTGGGAGCAACTGGGTCGGTAACTTCGAAAAGGCCGGACTAATTGAAGTGTAAGTGATATGGCGGTGGAGATGGAAGGGATGTCAGGAATGCTTAAGACCCTGAACAACTGCCCTGATGTATAAGGCCATCAGTCATCCCACGTTTCCACGTTTCCACTTCAGATCGGCCCGTTTATCATTGGACCTTATGTCCCTCGCACAGAGAGGTATACCCCAGTAGCCTTTAGTCCCAATGGAGTGGATGAAATATGCCTTTTCTAGCTTTACTTAGTCTGAACCTTAGACTCCAAAGAACCACACGCAATAAAGGTAAAGCCATGAGAATGAACTGAATTGAACTGTACGATGGTTAAGCTGAAAAAGTTCAAGCAAGGCACATGATGCCGACATAAATTTAACCCAAGATGGCAGGAGACACATTAAGTTCCAGCTGCTAAGAGGGCTAAGATGAGGTTGCGAGTCGGCATGTTGATGTCAGGTCAGTTTTTCCGGAAAGGAGTTAAACAGCATTGGTTATCCTGAGAACCGTGCGGAGCATCTGCAAGATTGGGGGGGGGAGGGGGTCAGTGGGTGTCACCTCCAAGAGAACGTAGGTGTGAAGTTATGGTGCAACGCCATCATTCAGCTGGACTGGCGACTTTGTTACTGCGCCCACCCAAACAGTTTTGCTGGCCCAAACATCGCTGCTCGGTTCACTAATAGGAGAATAGGGAGTACAACTCCAGTGCCCAACGAGACTCACCATACTTGCCTTGACGCTATCAGGATGAACTCCATGTCCTGTCCAAACGACGACTCCATTGGGCCGAGTGTCCAAGGCTGTCGTAATGACTTCGACTTCACGCTCAAGTTCGAGAGAATCTTCCTGAAAATCCTACCCGCTACCTTATTCGTCGCTCTGTCGATCCCAAGGATCATAATTTTGGTTCGCATACCAAAGATAGTGGGCGGTGTAAGCTTTCAGTGCATCAAGCTCGTACGTGCCTCGCGAAATATGTGTCAACCACTCATATTAACTCATCAGAATAGGCTGCAACTACCATCTATGCAGTCTTGCAACTGGCCAATCTCATTCTCAACAGTACAGTCACCGCCCGGGCAACGGCGATACCAACTGTTGCTGCTGCTTTGAGCCTTACCGCAGCACTATGCATGCCGGTACTGAGCTTTTTTGAGCATTCTTGCTCACCGCGACCTTCCATCTTGCTCAACACATTCTTGATCTCAACTATTCTCTTGGATGCTGCTGAAGTACGAACGCTATGGCTATCCGCCGTCACCTTCCGCGAAGTCACCATAGCGCGAATACTCACCGCTGCCGCCGCCTGGAAGATTGTCTTGGTTGTGTTGGAGTCTTGGAAAAAGCTGCCGTGGATTCCCTGGGACCGCAAAGATCACAGCCCAGAGGAAACAAGCGGCGTATTCGGATTAGCAACCTTCTCATGGCTTAATCCGCTATTCATATGTGGTTATAAGAGAGTCTTGACAGTACCGGATCTCTTTCCTCTCGACAAGAGTTTGTCAGTGAAGACTCTCCAGGACACTACCCGAAGACTAGAGCCTCAGCGTTTTCAGGGGCAGAGCCATGGTCTTGCCAGAGCGCTTGGGAAACGCCTGATCGCTCCTTTATTACTGCCAGTTGTTCCCAGAATTGTGCTCCTTGGGCTTGTGTTCTGTCAGCCATTTCTCTTGGAGGCTCTTCTGAACTTCCTAGAGGATTCGAAAACCAGTCAATACGCCAATAGTGGTTACGGTTTGATAGTCGCTACGATCATCGTCTACATGGGCATTCCGATCGCCAATGCTTTGTATTGGTATTTCCAGGAACGGCTACTGTGTGCGATACGCGCCTATTTGGCTGCAGCAGTTTACAGGAAGACCCTTCAGGCCAAAATTTCAACTGCGGATAACTCGGCTGCCTTGACATTGATGAGCGCGGACATTGAGCGAGTCCGTATGGGGCTTATGGAATTCCACGAGTTTTGGGCCAATCCGATACAAGCCGGTCTGGCCTGTTGGCTGCTCGAAAAGAAACTCGGCGCCTCGTTCGCCGTACCCATAGTTCTCGTTGTGCTATGTATTGCCAGCTCTGCGATTCTCATGCGATATATCGGGCCACGGCAAATGGCTTGGATGGAGAGGATCCAAAAGCGCATCAGTCATACGGCGAACGTCTTTGGTAACATGAAGTCCCTGAAAATATCAGGATTGGAAGTTCCCTTTGAAGACACCATCAATTCGCTACGGCTGGACGAACTCAAGGTCGGAGGCAGATTCCGGTGGTTCCTGGTCATCTCCGTGGGCATCGGATTTACACCTGTTCTGTTGGCTCCTGTTTTCACCTTGGCTTTCACAGCCCGGGATCTCGACGTCACGACCATCTTCACCTCCATTTCGTATTTACTCCTGCTATCAGAACCACTTTCGTCCCTCTTCCAGCTGGTTCCTCAGCTGATTGCCGCTTTTACATGCTTGCAAAGGGTGCAGTCTTTTCTGGAGGAAGAATCGCGGCGCGATTTTAGACACCACGAAGTTCTCATTGATCCTAAGGTTTCGGGTTCGCACAACGCAGTCTCACCAGTTGCTAAAATAATCAACGGAAGTTTTGGCTGGACCGAGGATTCTTTCGTCCTGAAAAACATCAACGTTGTGATTCCTCCCGGCCTGACCATGGTGATCGGCCCGGTTGCTTCTGGCAAATCCACGTTCTGCAAAGCTTTACTCGGCGAAAACCTTTTTGCGGAAGGCCAGACTGTCATGAACATCAACTGCCGAACTGTTGGGTACTGCGAACAAGTTCCATTTCTATGGAACGCATCTATAAGGGACAACATAGTTGGTTTCTTCACGGCCGTGGATGAGTCGAGATACGCAGCCGCCATTGAGGCCACTATGCTTTCTCAAGACTTCCGTCATCTTGCCCAGGGCGACCTAACCGTGATCGGCAGCAATGGAATCAGTCTGAGTGGAGGACAAAAACAGAGAGTGTCTATTGCGAGAGCTTTGTATAGCCACTGCGACCTCCTCGTTTTCGATGACGTCTTAAGCGCTCTTGATGCAGATACACAGGAGCAGGTCTTCCGCCGTGTATTCGGCCCCAGCGGAATGCTCAAAAAAAGAACTGCGAACGCTGTTCTCTGTACCAACTTTCCGCAGCATCTCCAGGCAGCCGACTATGTCATCGCACTGGCCGCCAACGGCACTATTGCAGAAAAGGGTAGTTTTGATCATGGCATTGCCAGCGGACAAGAAGCCATTCATACTTTAGTAGGGTCAACTGGTGCGAGCAATGGATTTGATGCCGAGAAATCAACGACATCAGCATCAGTCACAGATGTTGATATTCCAACACCTCCCAACCGAGATACATCATCTGAGGACCAACGGGATACCAAAAATGGTACACGCGTTATGGGCGACGCGTCGGTGTTTCGATTTTACTGCCGGAAAATCGGAACAGTTCCGATGCTTGCATTCGCTGGTTTCGGTATTATGTTTGGCTTTACTTACAATTGCCCGACTATTTGGCTTAAGTTTTGGGGCGAGGATGCGGTCTCAACGAACCCGGCACATTCGACATCGTTCTACGTTGGCCTTTACGCCCTATTCCAGTGCTTAGCACTAGGTTCTCTCATTACAGAGGCGATTCTTGGCCTACTCGTCATCATTAGGCTTTCCGGAGCAAACTTGCACAAAGACACCCTCCGAGCTGTCTTTGCCGCGCCCCTGCGTTACTTTACGGCGACAGATACAGGGGTCCTGACGAACCTATTCTCTCAAGACATGACTCTCATAGACGGGGAGCTTCCGCAGGCCCTCACCAACACATCGCTCCAAGTATGGGTCGGACTGGGATCAGCTGCTGTGATTGCGACCTCGTCTCCTTTTGTGATGATCTCGTATCCCTTCATTGCGGCAATCATCTATGGTATTCAAAGGTTCTACCTGCGTACTTCTCGTCAGCTGCGCCTGTTGGATTTGGAGGCAAAAGCTCCTCTCTAGTAAGTCTCAACTCCATCTGTCATGGGTTCGACGCTTTACTTATCTGTCTCAGCACCAATTTCATTGACACCATCAGAGGTCTGGTCACCTTTCGTGCTTTTGGCTGGACAGATGAAGCCACTCGTCTCAACAGCTCGCTGGTAGACACCTCGCAGAGGCCTGAATATCTCTTGAGTATGGTACAGCGCTGGTTGTCATTTGTCCTGGGCATTGTGGTCGCCCTGATAGCTATGCTTGTGGTGACCCTTTCTACACAACTGCGCTCTAACGCAGGCTTTGCCGGCGCTAGTATGGTGTCTATCATGTCGTTTGGGAGAACACTGGCGAATCTGGTCGAGAAGTATACGCTATTGGAGACCTCTATTGGTGCTGTGTTGAGGCTCAAATCGTTTTCCGAAAACACCCCTCGTGAGAAATTGGAAGGAGAGGTTGTTGTTCCGCCTGCTTCGTGGCCGGAAAAGGCATTGGTCGAAATCAGAGGAGTATCTTCGTCTTACACGTAAGTATAGACCTGATCAACACAACGTTGATTCTATGAGAAATTGCTGACCGACTTGAAGACACCATCACGACTTGACTTTGGATGAGAATAGATCGAACACAGCTTCAAATTACGGCAATCTTGCTGTTGAGAATCTCACGCTTACCATTGAGCCGGGTCAAAAGGTTGCACTTTGCGGACGTACTGGCAGGTGAGTACTGCCCTCAAAACGTGATTAATTGTTATTCGCTTACACCATGAACAGTGGCAAATCATCACTTGTTCTACTTCTTCTACGGCTCCTGGACCCTCTTCCATCCTGTTTCGGTGATATTTACATTGATGGTCTGTCCCTCTACACCATCGACCGTGCCACCTTACGCCAACGTGTGATTGCGGTCCCCCAAGACCCAGTGTTCTTTCCAGATGGGGTGTCTTTCAGAAAAAATCTCGACCCCTTTACAATTGCGACCGATGAAGAGTGCCAAGCGGTGCTGGAAACTGTGCGGCTCTGGGGACTGGTCAGTGACCAAGGCGGGTTGGGGGCTTCGATGAACGCGGACGCTCTTAGTATTGGACAGAAACAGCTCTTTAGCCTGGCGAGGGCGGTCTTGCGGAAGCGCGTGCGCACGCGTGAATTCTTAGCAAGTGCCGGGATTGAGTATGTGGACACTGCTCGATCCCTACTTGGCAAAGACGGTATAGAACTGCGGCCAACATCTGACACTATTCGAGAAAGCAACTTTGGCGGGCTGCTTATCTTGGATGAGTTCAGCAGCAGCGTCGACGTGGAGACTGAAAAGCAAATGCAGCAGGTTCTATGGAGCGAGTTCAAAAGCTATTCCATTTTGATGATAAGCCACCGACTCGACATGGTAATGAAGTTCGACAGAGTCGTGGTGCTCGACTCTGGAAAGGTGGTTGAGCAGGGAATTCCCCAAGAGCTGGTTCAGAAAGAGGGCAGCTGGTTTAAGCACCTGTGGACAATCGGTAGAGAGCGGTGAGAAAAGATACGCAGGGCATTGACTAAGAGGCTCACAGAAACCAGATTGTCACTGAGTTAAGAAAGATTCTGGGGATTTATCGTAATTGTTAGAGTGAAGTTCACAAAATGGAAAGGTCTAAGGCTGTTCGGCAGATGCAATTAGAGCCCAGAACGTGATTGACTAATGATTGTGATACCCAGCTGTGACCATTCCACGAATATCAAATTTTCAACTATCAACATGTGCGAATCTAAGAACTGCACCATAGCATTATCCTTGCATGCCCTATCCTAGTGGTGTCTTATGGAGAAATTCAGCGCGAAGTCAGAAATCAAAATGCCAGGCTCAAGACGGCATGTTCCATAGATGCGAACTTGGCGTAACGGAACGATACACGAACAGCAAGCCCTCTTAAACCAAAGGTTTAAATTGAAATATTGATTATATTCTGCTCACTCGAGTGACCAGATAGATAGGTACAGACATATATTATATTCAACTATCTTAGATATGCGTCTCTCTAACTCTCATGTCGCATCATTCAACTCATCCTCAACGCATTGTAACGAATGACAAGGGCACTGCATCCCTTGCGACTCGGGCTATGATAGTCTCAGACGCACCAAATGTAAAAGTTTTATCTAACGGTCCAGTTTTCATCAATCCAGTCTGAAATCTTATCAAAATTGCGACACTTGTGGTGCGTGTTGAAGTCCGCACGCGCACCCGCCGGTCCGCCTATGCGAACCATGAGGGGGGTGACATCGGCGAAACACATGAGTGAGATGCGCAGGGCTTCCAGGCAGTGATCAACATGTATGCGGTTCTTAAGGGGGTCGTTTGACAGCCCAACTGGGATCTTGTCATACTTGCCCACCTGCCACCAGGTATACACCCGTATCATGTTCTATGAAGAAATCGAGCGCATCAGCAAACCTATTTCGGCGGGATTTGGGGAGCGAAACTGGTCATGTGGGCTTACCAGGCAATGGAGCTGATGGAAGACCTCAAGCAGTGCGACATAACCGTCGCCTACATCTTCAGGCACATGCTTCAGGTGATCTTCTTCAGATCGGTTAAGACCTGCAAGCCTTTCAGGCGGGATTTCGACCGCATGCTCTGAGTTTTGGTCAGCTGGCGAGGGCTGGTGTATGGGTGAGACGTAGTAGCAAACTTACTATATGTGAGGTCAAACCAGGCTTGCTCTCTCTCTGGAGTTGGAAGCCCACGGTAAATGCTTGTTGAGTTAAAGGCGTCATTGAAATCCATTTGAACATATTCAACGGCCTCAAGTGCAGGAGCTGTATGAGTTAGAACGCGTCTGTGTTTTGTCTTACTGCCCAGCTTCGCCAGGATGGTTGAAGGGCAAAACTTACACCACATAGACAGTTGGCGAGCACAATCCTGATCAGTCGGAGCTCGCAAGAAAGAAAATACGAAACCGAAAGCCATGCTGAGAACCAGTATAATTAGAGGAATGAGGGAGCGCTCAAGTAAAGAAGTAATCCGTGATGGAGCTCGTTGGTTCCATTCTATCCAACGGAAGCGCTGCGCAATACTCTTCTCGCCGGCGTGACAGTCGCCAAAGTCTTCAACAGACTCAGAGTCACGACTGTCGGCCGACATGAGAGGCTTGTAAGATGGGCTCTTGACTTCCATTGCGGACAGCATTGTGGTTGGGCTGGGTGCGAGAGCGAATTCAGATCAGAATGATGAAGGGTTAGACAAGTAGGAGACAAGATGCCCAGCGCGTAGCCTGTTGACAGCGGAAAAAAGGAGTCTCTGGATGATATATGATCTTATTTCCGCAAATCGCTTGCTCGGGTGAATACGAATGCTTCCCTTACTCAAGTAATTAGAGTCTACCCGACGGAGCGGCGGGGGATGCGAGAGCTTCAATTTCCCAGAGGTCAATTTCGGTGCGGTAAAATACTTTAACTTCCTCTATTCTGAGAGAGTTCCAACAACGTCAAGAAATCCCTTCTAGAATCTACTGATTCCATCGCCAGGAGAACGTCGTGCATATGGATCAGTCTAGCGAAGTTTTTTCGCTAGCTCGTTTCATCGTGTTAATGTACCATGTTGAAGGGTTATACTGTGAAGCGGAATTGGCGGAGTTGTTGCTTCCTATGTTGTTGGCAATTAGGAAACGGCATTATTGAGGCTAGGTTGTGATGCTTGCCTACATTCCTCATCAGGGAAGGGCCAAAACTAAGATCGATAAGGGTTGCAAGCAGTATTTGACGGAGATACAAAGAAGGTACAAGTCGTAGTGTTGCCTAGGATATGTTGCGAATGGAAGTTGAAGGCATACGGACGGAAACTATCGTGTCACTAGCGTGAGGAGGTTTCGCGGAGATAATGACGGGGCCGGGCTTCCTTCTAAGAAGAGAAGTCAACCAACGCGAACCAGTTCCCATCAACGAGCGGATACGCATCCAAGAGACACTTGGGGCACTCCCTGATTTGGCTTTGATGATGCATCTATTGAATGAGTCGGACCAAGCGCGCACCCGAAGTTAATATATTACTAAGTACCCATCTATTGAATGAGTCAGTGGAACTGTTGGGGTAAGGTTAGCCGCTAGTGCATTTTGACAACGTATTCCTATAGACCCTTAGAACAAACGGATAGACTCATGTTCGAGCTGAAGTGCTGAGTCGTGCGATGATGTTGAATGCAATGGAGGCATAGTGTGAAGCCGCGATGTCTAGAGCGAGAGGTCGACTGGAGAGAGGAGTTATGCAAGAGGCACATCGCATCCCCAAGGTGAAAAGTCCCGAAGGCTCAGACGTACGCAGACGAATTGCTTCCTTCCAGGTTGGCCTTGTATGTTGCCATTTGGATATAAGTATAGAGACTTGCCGCCCTTCTATCACTTCTTTGTCTCTCATCATCAAAGCCTCGACGATCAACACAACACAACAATAACACATTCTTCTCAAGTCCTGACTTGGATACCATCCCCTGTTTCAGAATCAAAATGAAGTCTGCCATTCTTGCCATTATTGTCACCCTTGCGGCTTCCGCCGCCGCCTCGCCCATCTCTGAGCGCGCCATTGGCAGTATCACCGTGAAGCGCTCTACCCTCATGAACACCCCCTCCAAGCGCGATAAGGCTGCTGATAAGGTCACCGAGGAGAACATTTCGGACAGCGTCAACTACATCCTGAAGTTGTTCATTGACGGAGACAAGCACCCCGACGCCTACCAGGATGAGATCGACGCTGCTGATCCCAAGCAAGTCCTCGGATAGAGGATTCCATAAGAATCAAAACCACAGTCTCTGCGGTAAGTTTCTGAACATATCTGTTGCAGCTTAGCACCACTTGGTACCTATTACTAATGTATTCATCGCATCAATAGGCGAGATGTCTAATTTTCAGGTGGAATCTACACCGCAGACCAGAATGACTGCGTTGGACACTGGCGGCTCTGAGCGGCGGACCCGCGATATGGGTGTACTGTACTCTACCCATTGTAAATGGTGGCAATCTCATGTTTGTTAGTCACGTAGTCCTGGTGTGGGGATTAACCTAACCAAATGAGACCAACGAATTACACCGCACAGAGCTATGGACAATACGCCTTGGTCGAAAGATGTTGAACATCCTAAGTCGTTAACTACCAAGTTAAGTCGTTGACATCTTGTAATGCTTACCTCCTTACATTTGTATTATGCATTATCGTAGAAGTCGTGAGATCTAGCCACCTGCAGCCTGTACTCGGCGTGTTTTCAGGGATTGTGCCTGCAGCCTGCAGCAGTTCGTCTTGTAGTTGCCAATTAGGAAGACGAACCGCTCTGTTAAAGTCACGGACAGCCATGTGTGTGGGCCGTGCTCCTCAGCGATATCTGCAATCCATGTCAGTAATACACAATAGTATTCTCTAATTTTAAATGTCTCATAGAGAAGATATCGCATTTGTAAAGATGGCTCTGTGAATCAGATAGCTTGAGGGTAAATGCCTCTTGTTTAGGAATAGTCATCCGCGTTGTGGGGATGAGGCCATCATAACCGCAGTGCTTGCATGAGATACCATGTATGAAAGAGTTGTTATGTTCTAAAGAAAAGTCATCAGGGTCGAAGAAGAAAATAGTCAAGTATTTAAGCATGGTTTTATCCGCCTCGTAGCGCCGGAAGCCTCACCAAGAGCAACAGTCCCAGTGCAGCAACGCAAAAGCAAGCGCAACCTAGATATGGCAATCCGATCCAGAAGCCGCCAAGTTCCATACCCAAACTGAAGAGACCAGCAAGCACAGGTTGTGCAAATATCATCCCGGCCGTCTCGACCAGCGACATTATTGAATAAAGCTGCGTCCTGTGCGCGCTGTCCACGTATAACGCACAAAGACTGCGCGCATAGCTGCCCCAGCCCGAAGCAAGTGACAAGAGCGCGAGCCCGCCGGTAAACGCGCTCAAAGTCGGCGAAACAGTCATACATAGGCTGCCAAGTAAGAACATGGCGCAAGACGCTCGGGCGAGAAAGAGATCGCGCTTGTTGCTGTCAGTAAAGCGCATGATCTTTGGTGCCCGGGGTGAGATGAGAAACTTGGAAAAGTTTGGTAAGACGGCGGTAATGACGATGAAGACACTGAAGCCGTAAAAGAATGAGAGGAAACCCGTTTGAGACATTGGAATCTGGTAGCGCCTAGAGGCGAAGATGATCATAAACTGGAAGATAGACAGCGTAATGGGGAATAATGCAAGCATTGCCAATATGAGGATGACCAAAGACGGCATCATAAAAAGGCTTGAGATTTTCCTCAAGTGGTGAGATAAGCGCTGAAAACCGTTGATGGTAGGCAAATCCATAAAGACATCTCTCGGAGCCCGGGCTGCCGGTCGTGTCTCCGGGATGAGGCGGATGGCGTAGCCAACGGTTGCAAAACCAAACAGCGACAGCCACATGACCGGCCACGGCCCGGTCTTGTCCATCATCCATCCGGCGATCAAAGGGGAGCCGAGGTTTCCAATCATGGATGACAGATGGGCAGTCATAAACTTTTTAGCCCTGTGAGCATGGTGAGCAAGAGCCAGCACGAAACGGGGCGTATTATACCAACCGATTTTCAGGGGTAGTGATATCGGTGAGCATTGAGAATATCACAGCAGACACAACAGGATTGCCTCCGCCGATAACCAGTAGCGACGAGCCAACCCACATCGTATTGAGTGGAATTGCCGGGGTTAACGCGCAAACCGCAAGGAACCATAGCTGATCGAGCATCGTACCCAGCACAGCTAACCGGAAAACTATCTTCCTCCCTACTCGGTCTGCAACAATGCCCCAGGGTAATGCAGCCACCGCAGCTATGGCGGCCTGGAGAGAGCCGTAGATGGCGAATACCATAGCGACCTTGCTTTGAATGGAATCCTCCTTGCACTGGTTCTCGCCGATAGGCTTCAGCACGCCGTAGTGCTGCCGGCATACGATATCCTCGACTTGGCGGGTGGCGGGAATGGTCCACAACCCGGCTGAGCTAGCGAAGAGGAGGATGACGGCGTATAAGACGATATCAGTGCTGTCAACTCTATGATTCTTAGGCTCATGGACGGTGGCAGTGATATTGGTGGATATGTCGACATCACTGCGGTGAGCTGCGGCTTTCTGAGGCTGGACCAGTGGTTGGAAGTCATCGGAGAGTAATGGACTTGATTCTGAGATTGTGTATGAGTTTTCCGATACTAGGCACGGCTTCGTGTCATCGTCGCTAGGTGAAGGGTTTGCGTGAGGAGACATCTGGCTGCGTGCAGTGTGCTGCATTGTCGTCTAATTCGCCGTGGTGTAATTGCGTACTTTGGTCCAAAGATTAAGAATACGGAAACGCACCCGGGATAGAAAAAGAATTCGGCGTGTGCAAGACTGTGCGGATTGCTAGAATACATGACTCAAACGATATCTTTGAGGGGTAAATAGGAAAGCCGGCCGGCACTTTTTGGTCATAGCTTGGTTCCGACGAGAAGAATTACTTTTCTATGGCAGAACCCAAGAGACACAACGGCCCAATTTGTCCGACTCCTTGGCAAGTAGCCTGAGCTTATTCTTACACTGCATACGAATGGAATATTGATATAGAGTAGTTAGGAAGGAACCGGGAACCTCAAAGGAGCTTATATGCCTGACTGGATAATGCCCGAAAGTTCCTAGGAATATCATTGGAAGATGGTCGCAGACGCTCAGGTTCGTTACTAACAAGCGCCATCCCATCATCCTTGAGGGAGCCTTTCTGGATGGCGCTTCGGCACCCGAACAAAGTTCTGACGATCTCTCGCCGGCTCTTGAGGCTTCACATTATCTTAATCGGGGTAAACTCCACGCAAACTGCCTCTTGCCTAGCTTTTCAACCCTTCTTATCCAGAGAATATACTGTTCTTGTATAGCTGTCTATAGTCGAACGTCCCGAGTTACTTCCAGTACCATGGCGAAACACATCTGGGGGCTCCTTTTGAGTGCACTTTTCATAGCAGCGGTCGTTTTCGCGGCAGAAGAACAGAAGAAAACGTACATTGTTCATATGGAGCAGGCAGAGAGTGTGAGTGGCGCGCGTCGGAGGTCCTTGCAACAAGCCTCTCTCGATGCAATTGATGCGGATCCTGCCTCTGTCCTCTACACCTACTCCAGTGCCATGAATGGATACGCTGCTCAGCTTACCGAAGCACAAGCCGAAGCGTTGCGCGCCTACGGAGGTGTGTTGTCGGTGAGGCCTGAAAGGATGTTTCAACTCCACACCACCAGGACCCCTCAGTTTCTCGGCCTCGCCAGCAACGAAGACCTATACGGGCAGTCATCTTTAAGCCATAGCGCCTATCTTGAGGATAGAAATGAAACCGACGTCAAAGAAGCCGAGTCGAATATTATCATCGGCCTGCTTGACACCGGAGCTTGGCCCGAGAACCCAGGTTACAGCGACGAGGGGATGGGCCCCATTCCGGAGAAATGGAGGGGACAGTGTGAGGAGGGGGAACAGTGGACAGTTAAAAACTGTAATAAGAAGCTGATCGGAGCGCGATTCTATTACAAGGGATATACTGCCGCGAGGTCAAATGCGACTAACCTATTCAACTGGACCGGAGAGTATAAATCCCCCAGGGATAACATCGGCCACGGCACGCATACTTCCACGACCGCGGCCGGTTCCGAGGTTCGAAATGCAGGCTATAATGGCCTAGCAAAGGGCACCGCCCGCGGTATCGCTAGATACGCCCGTATAGCTATGTATAAGGTCTGCTGGAAGGAAGACTGCGCAGAGTCCGACATCGCAGCTGCTATAGACCAAGCTATCATAGACGGCGTCAACGTCTTGTCGTTATCACAGGGCCCTAACGAAACCGCATTTCACGATCACGATGCGATTGTCGTGGGAAGCTACGCCGCTATGGAAAGGGGCATCTTCGTCTCCTTGTCCGCCGGCAACGACGGGCCCGAACCCGGCACAGTGAAGAATATTCCACCATGGGCGATGACTGTCGCCGCCAGCACGCTGGATCGCGACTTTCCTGCCAACCTCAAGCTTGGGAACAACAAACTCGTAACTGGCGCCAGTTTGAACAGAGATAGTGCCTCAGGGGAAAAGAACCAATCAGCAGCGGATTCCGGTATGCTCCGTCTCGTTCTCGGCGCCGCCGTCAGCAAGGGGAACGCTTCTACCGCATCTTTCTGCCTGAAAGACAGCCTTGACCCGAAGAAAGTGGCCGGAAAGGCTGTCATCTGTCGCTTGGGAAGGGGTTCTCTGAGAGCAAAGGGACAGGTCGTCAAAGAAGCCGGCGGCCGTGGGATTGTCATTGTCAGCCCGGCTCTGCTGGGTGATGAGGCGTACGCATCGTTTTACGTCTTGCCAGGGGTACACTTGAGCTACAAGCAAAGCAGTGAAGTGGAGGCTTATGCAAAAACGCCGAATGCCACAGTTACCTTTCAGTTTCGTGACGACAGAGTCGGTATACCGGCACCGGTCATCGCCGGCTTCAGCGGTAGAGGTCCAAACATGGCGGCGCTTAACCTGCTCAAGCCCGACATCACCGGTCCGGGTGTAGACATTCTAGCCGGCTGGACAAACGACAACTCAAGCACTAATAAGGGTGATTTCGCCATCATCTCTGGAACTTCCATGTCTGCCCCCCATCTGGCTGGCATCGCGGCCTCCATCATGGCACGACGTCCAAAGTGGAGCGCTGCCGAGGTCCGGTCCGCCATCATGACTACCGCATATACCACACTCAAAGGCACCTCATCGCCGATGTTAGCGAAGCCGAATAACACTATTGCGAGCCCTCTCAGTTACGGAAACGGCCACGTGGACCCGATAGCTGCCTTGGACCCGGGTCTCGTCTACGATATCTCCCCGGACGAGTACCGCGACTCTCTTTGCGCTTTTAATACCACGGTTGAGTTCACGAAAGGAATCACACGGAGCAACTTTACCTGCGCTCCTGGGGTGAAGCATAGCGTCTACGACCTCAATTATCCTTCCTTCGCCGCGTTCTATAACGTCTCAACGACGAATGGGACGTACACGGCCATGTTCTCGCGTACTGTCAAAAACGTGGGCGGCGCCGGAACTTACAACGTTCGCGTTTTGGTTGATAAACCGGACATGGTCACTGTTAGCGTGAAGCCCGCTGCGCTTGTTTTCAAATCTGAGGGGGAAAAGCAGACTTATGTAGTAGCAGCGAAGATGCAACCATCTCATACTGCTAATGGGACGGCTTTTGGCAGACTGGAATGGTCGGATGGGAAGCACGTAGTGGGCAGCTCGATGGCTTTCATATGGGGCTTTTCGCGTTGAATTGTCGTACAACTTCTTCAGCCTCTCAAAATCATCAACAGATGTAGGAATCTTGAAGTTTGTAAAAGTTGAGTGTAGTAAAACATGGTGAAAGGAGTTGAAATTTAGTTCCTTGTTCTTGCCAGAATAGCTTGAAAGTTTCTGAATACACGTGCCACAATATCCACTCTCCACTCAGTAATAGCACTATCTTGGTGGTTGTATCAAGAATTATAGGGTGGCTTCCTTGAAGCCTAGTTCAAGTAGCTAAGTCTCGGTGTTGCGATGGCGTTTAGCCATTAATGGATTGCTCATGCTGGAGAAGGTCCAGTACCCTGAACAACGCTTGCTGTTCCTGGCCGCTGAGGCCATTGCGGGGGGGCCCAGAAGAAAGTAGGCAAACAGTGTTCTTGTTACTGGTGATGCGTCATGCACGACGTGTTGTCCATGATGCAAGTAGTAGGTACTGAGAAAGATTTAACGAAGGAAGTTTTTATCAGCATGATGCGCACAGTCCGTTTACTTTGTTTTTATAGCTACAGTCTGAGTCGCTCAGTTATAAAGTATAACTAACCTTGTTTGAACCCCGAAGAGAAAGTAGACTTCTCCCACCATCTAATCCAGGGTGGTCTAGCACGTCAACGAGACTCTCCTTTTAGGCAGTCTACAGCCTGGGCTTGGTGGTCCTCGAAAGAATCTGACGTCATGTTTCCGGGCTTGCTTTTTCGCTTTCATTTTCGCTTTCGCAGGACCGGTCACGCAGTGACTCGGGCATCCTCCGAACTTACGGCACTCGCGAAGTTCCCATCTGCAAGTTCTTAAGCCTCTTGACCTCCGCCGACAACCACTCCATCATCCTTGATAGCCATAGACCTCGTGGGCAGTCCACGAACTGGTCTCTGGAGCGGTATTATTGTAAGGGGTTAGCCACTGATCCTGCAGGCTTCCATGCCTTTCTCTAGGGATGTATTTACTTAAAGGCTACAAACGTCGTTCTCATTTTCCATGGCCCGTAGGTTATTCCTGAACTATTTTCCCTGATTGCCGTTTTTCAAGGCTGTGGTCATCTTCTAAAGACAACGTCAGACAGGACAAGATGTCAATGTATTGCGAAGAAATTGAAAACTTTGCCCTTGCTGAACACGCAGAGATGATTTCCTTTGAATCTCCCAAGTTGAACTTGCCTATGATGCTGCATGATATCTGAATCGACAACTCCATTCATGCCTGCTCCTCCGACGAAGTAGATCACTCAGTGGTATCGACAGGTGACCTTCCTGTAATTCAAACGGTCAGCCAGGGCGTCTTCGTTTATTACAGAAAACCATTCTCATCCATAATGCACAATGCGCAAGCAAATTGGATCCGTGGCTGCCACGTGCTTGCGTACTCTCACAAGTCTCCAGAAACCATCGCTTTCTCTACCACGCAAAACTCAACCCCCCTGTCCTCTAACCTAAGTCTTGCCCCCTTCCCGGTTCCGTCTGCCGTCAACCATTTTCTCATGTATTCGTCAAGATCTATCCACCCCCATCCCTCCAACTCTTTTGAGCTAGAGCCTCTCTTCAAGGCATTGCCGGCTTCACAAGCCACCCAAGCTGCGTCGAGATTCAATCATAAAAGGGCGACGACACCGAAGGGTTTTGCATCTCAACCTAAACAATGAGCTGGCGTTGATTTTGAGATTAGACGATGCTTTGCCAACATCCCCTGAGCCGTCACCAAAGCAATGCCCTCTCCATATTCCATTCAACATGAGAGTCTTAGACAATGTCAACAAAACCACGGCTTCGCGCGTCCTTTGGTGCTATTACACGTCATCTCTGCCTCATGTTTATTCATCTCCATTTCTGGAGCTTTCCACCCCGCCGTGGATCAAGTGTCATATTTCCAAGTGTTCTCGCAGTAACCACTCGTAATGGACATGTCCTAGCATGCAGGTTTCAGACTCTCCGAATACGTCATTGAAAATTCATAAAATATTGCGGCAAATTTCTCCCTTTTATACCGGCCCGTAGACCCCAACCCGAATCTTGACACAAGCCCATCCCGGCCCTATCCCTTTGGCGGCTGAAATATAATCGGCTTCAGTGTCTGAATCAGTCCAATCAAAGAGCTCGAGCTACGAAGCACATCTCTTCCCTCTTGATATTTCTTCAACACGTACAAATTGAACGTCTGCTCTTCCAAGCCAACCGCAATGTCCAAGCTGGATATTTCTGGGAGCCAAAGCAGTAGCAAGCAATCCTCAGGCTCGGCGAGAACGAGGATACCTTTGTCCTGATTCAATTGCCTGATTCGCGTCCAAGCGACATGTTTGATATCACTCTTCATCGTCCGCCGTTCATTCCACCCCTTCCGTCTTCCAGTCTTGGCCCATGACTGCGTACAAGACCATCATTCAAGCGCTGTAAAAGAACATAAGCAATGTGAGACGGTTGTTCAGGAGAAGTGGCAGTCGCACGAGTCGAGCCAACCTCATTTTGGCTGCCGAAGTCTCGATGACAGAAGTCTCACACGCTTTTTTGCTCCACTCACTTCCTGACAATGCCAAATTACCCCAGACGACCAGCACCCACGGTCCACGCTTTCCAGGCATATGAAAGACCGTACAAGCACTGTTGGAGTCTCCGATATCAAGCAAAACCATGCTGGTCTTGGATCTTGAGTCTGATGTACTGAAAGACGCGCAGGTCGCCAGAGGCCGAGTCTGGTGCCAGCTCAACCTCCGCTCTTTTACAAAGAACGTCTTACCGCAAACATCTCTATCCTCGTCCGCGATCACCGACAATCGCAGCGTATCCATCCTCACCCCAAAGTCTTACTCTTCAGAAAAGTCAAACATGCGCGCCGCAATCGAACATGCTGGTCTCTCCCAAGGTTAATGCATCTTCAGGCCAGTAGAAGATGTTAAAACCTTCACCATGCATCGCAAGGTAACGCAACGTAACGTAACGCATTCGTTGTTGCGGTTTACCAGCCTTCGCCCCGCAGATTTTGCGCCTATATATCTCCCTCGTTCACCTTCCGTCACACTGCCACAGATCTTTCGATCTCAAACGTTCATACCATATAAAGCCATGCTTTTTCTGTCCATGTCCTTGGATCTAACAATGTCTCGGTTGTCAAACAATCTACTACTCGATGGCTATGGTGCTACGAACATCACCCATCTGAAAGTGTTCCCGCCACCCTCAAGTGCAGAATCAGATCTCATACCACGTTCAAAGCCACGCAGATTCTGTCACTCAGTGTCCTTCTTCATCATCTTCATCATCTCTAATACCCCCTCTCTTATTCCCTGTTGTTACGCAACTGTCCCCGCATCCTTGACTTACTCACAACGCCCCTCAGACGGCAGCCAGAGAGCAACGGCAAACGGTACCAATCTCAGATACAGTCAACAATACCAACACGCTCTCTATTTGTCGGTGTGCTGGCTCTTGACCTCACGCCCACCAGAAGTAGCACCATGTTATATGCTCCCCAAGCCGGCCAAAATTCTCCATCAGCTTGGCCTCCCATCTCCTTATAAAACGCCAGCATATATCCACACAAATCGAACACCAAATAATCTCATTATCCTGAAGGCGGCGATGTCCATGAGAGACGCGCCCGAAAAGCGCCATCAACATACTCAACAACCAAAGCCTCCACGTCCACCCTGAATCAAGACCTCATCCCTACAACTGTATCTCATCCTCTTCCCCTCCTCGCCGTCTGTCATAAGCTCGTGTTCATCCACCCCTCCTCAACATCAAATCCTACGGTGCGCCTCTCTCTCTCTCTCTCTCTCTCATAAGCCCCAACTTACCCATCCCCCGAACTTCAGACCAGCATCCAGGCGCAAAAAGCCGACGAGGCGTATCCTGCAAACCGACAGGGTGGTGTTTCCAGTCAACATTTGGTTTGTCCATCTAACTCAACGCCCTGGCAGCCCTTTATATAGACTCCCTAATGATCATCATCCCCAGCATCGGCCCCTCGTCATCCCCAAGCAACCTCAGCCTTCAACACCAAAAGCAAACCGATCCAGCGAGCGAGAGTCCCTCGCATCACATTATACCCCACCACAACCTCCATAAATACCGAAATCCAAGCACGAATGTTTGTTTGAACGGACAATGTTGCCAGAAAGAAAACAGAAAAACAAACAAGGAGGAAAAAGGCTAGGCGACGCGCAGCTGGAGATTCATGGGGTCGCCTCCGATACTCGTACCAAGCCCACGCACATCAATCGAAGCCCATCCTTTCAAAGGCAGTAGCTTCGCCGTCCGTCACCGTCCCCGTTCTATTCTTGTTGATTCTCCCGAGAAACCCGGCTCTGGCTTATTTGTCAATAGAGCTCGCGCTTCATCGCTTGAGGGGTTATTCCAAACGCTTCTCTAGGTCAAGTGTCCAAGTCTTGTCGTCTTTGTCATTGGCGCTGGCCCTGAGCCTTCGTGGACTCCTTGACGCTTCTTAAGTACCCATACACCCATAATCCTCAGTTCTCAATCAAGTTCCATCCATCCCTAAACGATGAGGGGTAGGTGGCTAATTTACGGAAACAGATAACTCTGTCAATGCCAGATATTTTATCACACATCACTCAAGGCCTTCACGACATGACTTCATCATTTCATGGCACATATCACACCGAGATCTCACATCCAATGCACTTGAAGGGGGCAAAACTCATTGAACTTTCTCCTGACTACCAAAGCATTGCGACATGGGGCCACTTGACCCAGTAGCATACTTGGAACTGTTTGCGCGCCGTCCGTTTCCTCCGCTGCAGGACTCTTCTCGTCTTTTCCTCGCGTGCCCCTACACTCTCCTTTCTAGCCCATTTCGTGAGGCGTCTTGTTGTGTGTTCAACCCCAGCCACCGCGCGAGTACCTTTCCAATGAAAGATATCCCGACGAAATTGCAAACAGGTTATGGCCTGAAGCGTATGCGCCTCTTGCGAGGAACAAATGCTCCCCCTTTCCACGGTAAATCCCCATCACTTGATAGGGCTCTCTCCCCCGAGGAAGGACGCGGCCGACTCCGAATTGTGTGTTGACGTCGTTCGTTTCCCCGTCTCTCATTGCTCTCGTTTCCCCATCGGAAAATGAAAATAACAAACTCCCGGTTCCGTCTGAGGGAAACTCCTTCTACATGACTTTTAGGTCGCCAGCGCGATTCTATGCGAGGCGTACATGACAATGAGGACTCCCGCCTCCTCTCTAATCCAGCCATCCGTTGCGAAAATCAAAGTCCAGAAGATACAGCCAAGGGGTAAGGGGTGATGTGTAGTGTCAATTGGTGAAGTGTGCTGGCAAGGGGTATTGGTTGGTGAAATTAGTCTTTCGGGAATGTGTAAGGTGTCTATATACACGTGAGTGATCTCCGTGTTCGATGCTGTGTAGTGACAATATGAGGGCTGTGCTGTCTCCTAGTTTGACGCAGATCCGGGCTTCGACGAGTGGAAACCGGCTGCTCCAGGGTACGCGCTGGGCTCGGGGAATGGGTGTGGATAATCAAACAGGTAAGAAGTTGTAATTGGATATCGAGGGTCAGCTCAGGTCTGGGCCATGACGCTGGAAGAGCCGCCAAGCTGGCGCTTGACCTGTTCCCTAGCCCAGCGCGCGGTCTCGATGGTCCTAGCCTGAAACTCGCGGTTGGTCTTGGTCTCCTTGATCAGGGCGGTAAGCCAGTCCTGGCGGAAGATCTCGACGAGCTCCCCGTTAGGGTAGGCCTCGGCGAGGTCACCAATGACACCCATTGCTGCCCTCATGAGAGCCTCGCTGCGGTTCATGTCGCTAGCAATCTGGTTGAGAAGCTGGAAGATCGAAGGAACGTAGGGCTGGAGAACGGTGGCTGGGTTCTGTTAGCAGTGTACATCGTTAGGCATTGGGATAGTGACTTACTCTTGTTGCTGGCTCTCATGGCACCAATAATGCCACCCCAGGCGTCCATGATTCCCTCGCGCAGAGAAATGACGTAGTCGTACATCTCGTAGGGGCCCTCAGGGCCAGCGTTCACAGTCGCGGCCTGTTGCAGAACCCCAGCAATGACGGACAGGTATGTCTCAAAGTGTCCGCCAATGGCACCAGCAATATCGCCGAAGCACTGCAGGATCGCAGGCTTGAACTGGTTGCTGAGACTGGGGCTCTTCAGGTTGTTCAGCAGGTGGTTCATGAAGTTGTCACAGTACGGCTGGCTCTGTTCACCCAAGCTACGGGTGAGATCGCTGACGAGTCCGATAGCCATGGCGCACAAGCTGGGCTCCTCCTGGTTGCCGAGGGCGTTGTAGAGGAAGGGCGTGAAGGCCTGCATGTACTTGTTGAAGTCCTCCTCCATGGCGTTGGCGAGCGCGCTGATGGTGGCGAAGACGGCGTCGGGAACGCTGGACTTGCCGCCAATGGTCTGGAGGATGGAGAGCAGGGTCTGCATGATGCGGTCGCCTTGGGGAATGATCTCCTTCTCCAACCTAGTGATGATGGCCTGCAGAACCGTGCACAAGCTGGTCTGCATCTCCTCAAGCATGATCTTATCCTCAACGCTAACGACCTGGCTCTGCATGGGAACGGTGCCCTCGAGACGCTCGATGATGACGCCGGACAGCGAAGCAATGGGCTGCATGCTCTCGGAGGCGGCGTTCTGGACAAAGACGTTGAGGACCTCGTAGGCGGCGGTGCGGACGTACGAGTCGCAGTCGGGGCGAGCGGTTAGACCAAGCAGGTTGGTGACGCTCTGGTTGAAGTGGGGGGTGAGAGGGTTCTGGACGGCACCGAAGTCGCCAGAGAAGCGCTCCGCCAGGTTCATCAGAGCCCAGCAGCAGGAAGATGCTATCTTCGCGTTGCTCATGAGGCCGTTGAACAGAGAGCGGATGAGGGGGTCGAGGTGCTGGTTGGGGTCGATGCTCTCCGAGACGCTCTCGGTGATGCGGCCGAGGGCGTAGGCGGTAGAGTCCTTGACATGGAGGGAGCTGTCGTCCATCATGCCGATCAGGATAGGAAGAGCCTGCTTAACGATGGGGTCGAGGACCTTCTCGTCGGGGCCGTCCATAATGGCGCCGAAAGCAGAAACGGCGGCATCACGGTGGTGCCAGTCCTCGGCACGGAGGTTGCCCTCGACGAATTGAAGAACGGGGGTGATGATGGCGGCACCGATAGCCTGGGAGTAGAGCGCGAGACACTGATAGGCGGCACGGGCCAAGTTGTACTCGTCATCGGCGGCATCCTCGTCCTGCTTGGTCAGAAGCATAAGGAGGACGGGAACAACCTCGTTCGCAGCTACGCGAGCGAAGTTGTAGAAGGGTCGCATCTGGTCGGCGCTCTCGACCTAAAGAGGCAATCGTCAGTGTGGGTCATTCCGAAGCAAAAATTCGGTTCAGCCTTACCTGGGCATTGTCATCCTCGATCTGGATCTCCTCCTCGCACACAGTGCTCCAGAACTCCACGGCCAACTTAGCAACGTCCTCGTCTGAAGACTTCATGCCCAGAATGGTGAGGCCGAACAGCGCCTTCTCCATGTAGAAGCGCATATTGTCGTAGTAGAGACCCATGATACGGTTCAGGCAGCCAAAGGCGCCCTGTTGTATTCTGGAGTCATCGGCCTGGGTGGCCTCGCAGACGACCTGCATGATGTAGTTGCGCTCGCCCTCGTGCTTGAAGTTGTTGCCGACGAACTCAAGCGAGTCGCCGAGAGCCGTTATAGCGGCCAGGCGGACTTCGAGGCTCGTCTCCTCCTTGCGGGCACCCTGGACAACGGCGGTCAAGATGGCGTTGGAGTGGGCAATAAGGGCGGTGCGCAGATCGGCATCTTGGCTTTCGCAAATGTAACCGATTGTGGTGAGGGAGGCCTGCTTCTGGTGCTCGGCGCCCTCGCTGACGTTCTTAACCAGAATGCTCATCAGGTCCTGCCACTGGTTCCTGGGGAGCTCGAGGCCGGCGATAGAGGAGATGACCTGGGCGGCGGCCTGGCCAGCCTGGCTGTTGGAGGAGGCCAGTGTTTGCAGGGTCAAGTTCTTGACCTGCGTCTTCGTCTCGTCATCTGTCTGCTGGAGCCATTTTGTCTGGAGTTCTTGATGGCGGTTGAAGTCACGGGCGGTGAAGGCGTTCTTGAGGGCGAGACCGGCGGCAGCACGGATGGAACCATCCGCGCTCTCGTTTGCAAGCTCTTGAACGAGGGTTGCGAGGTATAGGGGCTGTTGGGAAGGCGAGCGAGGTTAGCAAAAACTTGATCGAAGCGGTGGGGGGAGGCAAAGGGGAGTGAATCGGGGATCCGAAAGTGGGCGGGCACGTACGAAGTTGTTCTCGGCGGCTGATGTGAGTTGCTGCTCGGCAGCATTGCGCAAGTTCGCGTCTGGTCATGAAATGTCAGCCCTCGTCATCTTCTATAGGTCGTTCGTGATGCGCGTTGGGGGTGAGGAGCCAAGAGAAGGGCAGGATCTGTCTCATCGCCGTAGCGACCAGGGTGGGTTCGAGGGATGGCAACGGGACGAGGCAACTCGGGGGGGAAAGAGACAAGTGCAGCGACGTAGGTGAAGGGACAGCGAGGATGTAAAACTTACCAGGCGACAGCGAATTGGCCAAAACCTGGTTGATCTCTGAGCTCGACATGATTGCGGCTCAATGTGGTGTGTAGCAGGAAGTGAAAGGCCGAGCCAGTGCCAGTGTTGAGAGGTAGCAGGTCAGGTTCGGAGGGGGGGCTGCACGTGTCAGGAGGTGGGAGAGGAAGGGTTCAAGGCACCGCACCTCAGGGTCAGCAGCAGCACGGGAGACGCGGGGGTGGTTTGTTTTTTTGCGGTCTGGGAGCCGGCAGCAGCCTAGGCGAGAGGGAGGTTCAGAGTTCGCGCGGCAAGGCGGGCGCAGAAAGGTACGGTCCGGGGGTGGGCGGCGGTACTCTGTTTGGTTGTAGAGAGGCGAGAGAGCGGCAGAGAAAGGAGAAGAAGAAGAGACCGAACAACGGCGCGGACAGAGTGAGAGTGTGAGAGAGTTTGTTGTGGTGAGTGAGAGATAGCGAGAGGGAGAGAATTTCGCTGCTCTGTGGTATCCGTATTAAAATAACGAGTCTTGTCGAAAAGTGACTTTCGGGGACACGACGGAGGATGGATGATGGCTTTTTTTGGCAAAGGAATTAGATGCGTACCGGTTAAAGGAAAAATAAGTTGGTCGCAACAACAACACAACAGACGAGAGGGAAAAGTTGTGAGTAATGTCAGGTTTTTTTCTTGGGTCTCTCTCTCTTTTTGGACGAAAAGCAGCAGGAAGGAGGAGAAAAATATAATAGGGAGCGGGACCTCTGGGCAGGCGAGGTTGTTGACGATCAGAGGACGGGGGAGAGGGGAGCTGGGTTGCCTTTCAGTGTGACTGGTTCGTTCCTCCTCCTTTTGCTGGGCTTTCAGCAGGTGCTCTGCTGTGTCTGCGGGAGAGACAGCAGCAGCGCGGCAGGAGGGGCAGCAGGGGATCGATCAGTGCAATGTAGCGGCGGATGGCATGCAGGCAAGTTTCTTAGCAGACTGGACATCCCAGGTAGGTACCTAATTGCCTGCCTGCCCGGTAAGAATGGAAGGTATCGCTGCTTCTCCAGGCGGCAGCAGGTGCACGACAAGGCAGGGAAGGAAGGTGCCGTACCGTCCCGGGTAGCGGTTTCTTTCTTTGGCACCAGAGGACGGGAGTCCAGTCCAGTCCCAGTCCAGTCGCTAAGGTAATTACCTTGCCCTCTGGGTACGGGCAGTGGAAGGCCCAGGTATTCTGGCCCAACCAACCGGCCTATGCAATACAGTGCGTCTTTTGGCTGGCTGGATGTAGCCGGGAGCCGCTGCTCGCTGGGTAAGGTACTTCAGGCTTAGGTCGAAAAAGTGGGCGGCACGAGATGGCGTTAAATGAGTGTGGGGAAGGAGAAGAGCTTCTGATGCAAAAAACCGAGGAGGGGTTGTTTCTCTCTGCTTCTAGCCTGCACTCCTTTTTGATGCGACCGACTCCTGCACTCTGCAAAAAGCTGCCCGACGACTGGGACCTGATACTCCGGAGGCAGGCAGGAAGAAAAAGGAACCTCAGTCACTTGAGTCTCATTCTCTTTGCTATCCCAAGTCACACATCTATTACCATATGAATGTCCATCAAAAAGGCGCTGACGACAGTCGCAACGCAGAAAAAAACAAAACAAACTGGATGCGGGACATTTGTTTTTTCCTTTCCTATTGCGGCCATCTCTTGGGCACAGTGCACAAAAGAAAAAAAAGCTCAGACCAAGTGCTACGTACCCGAGAGAGAAAAAAGACACCCATTCCCCGCTACGTCTCCATCATCCACTACCTCTCTCGCCACCTGTCCTCTGCAGTGCCCTCCTGTACCTCACGATGCACCTCTAAGCCGGATCAAGTGTCAAGCCCCCACCGCATCCCATCTCACCAACCAAATAGTGAGGCTAAACCCCCCCCCCAACAGGGACGACCAGAACCCCACACCTGCGAAAGGGGAGGAGGAGGGGTTCCAGAACTGCTAGAGTCAACCAAGCCTCGCTCACTCGAGACTGAGTCTTCCTTCCACTGGACAGTATCTCCCAACTATCCCGTCCAGGGCTGCATCTGCATGTCCTTGGTTGCCGGGGCTGCCGCTGCGCAGCGCTGCGCGGTTGCTCATCTCGTGCAGGATGCAGAAAAAGCCAAAAGGAAGATACGGTGTGTGGTGTGTGACTGACTGTGTGAGAAAGTGTGTGTGTGTGTGGGTGGTCCGAAACAATCTGCTGCTGCGGAGGAACAAAAGAGAGCAGCCAGACGGCAGCAAACCAAGCCTGCAGGTCAAGTGACAAGAAACCAACATCTTAAAAAATATTGCCCCTCGTTTCGTACGCAGTCTCGGTTTGGCGGGGATTGCCAGAAAAGCAGTCATCTCAAAGGCCAACCAATCCATTCCCCCTCCTTTTTCCAGACCACACACGCACAGCAGAAACCGTGACGTCCGGGAAAGGGGAACAAGAAAGCAAGATAAGCTAAACAAGATTGAGACGAGCCGCCTGCCGCTGCCGCTGCCTGACCTTGCCCTGTCCGTGGTCAATGTCATTGCCGATTTTTGCTCACCCTACCCAGAGAGCAATGCGTAAGGCTACCCGCCCGCGTTTCCTTGCTGCCACCGGTTTTGTGGTTGGGTGACAGCCCATCCGAGCACCCGAGTCAGACGTCATCCTGCCCATCAGGTTTCCAGGCAGCCGGATCCGAGCGTGGCCCTTTTTCGTTTCCCGCTGGCAATTAGGAAATACGATCTTGGCCCGGGCCACCACCTCCCACTCACCCCTATCATTATTATTGCCCTTCACCGGCTGCATAAGGTTGACATTACATGAAGCACTGGTACAGATGACTCATGCCCAATTCAAATGCTTTTCATTCGTTCGTTGGAATCAAACAAAACAACCCATTCATACAAGTAAATAATCGGCCATCAAGTCCAAAGTGAGGGCTTACATGGCCATGCGAGCAGCATCTTCCTCATGTCCCATTTTTGATGTCACCGAAAATGCATCTCAACCAAAACTTTTGCCTCGTCCATATACCTCACCAACTGGATGCTACCACACCCTTTACATGCCGTTCGCCTTCTCCTCCAGGGCCGCAACAATGTTCGGCGTCTGCCCGTTGGTGCCGTTCGTACCGTTCGTAGGCTCGAGGTCCAGCTCTTGGCTCAGAGATCTCGTCGGGATGGGCTTGGCCAGGATAGGGCTACCGGGGCGGCTGCCAACGAACTGGAAAGATCTTTGTTAGCACGGGACTCAACATCTTATCAAACGATGGCACTCACGTTGCTGGCGGCACTCAGGAGGGCAATCAGAGAACTCTGGACCACATCCTCGTGAATACCGATACCCCAATACTTCTGCTTGGTGCCCGTGGCGGTGCACTCGATGTACGTAGCAGCCTTGACATCGCGACCGGCACCAATAGCGTGCTCCTTGTAATCCTCGACGTCCAGGTTGATGCCGACGCTCTTCAGGGCGTTCGCCAAACTGGAGATGGGACCATTGCCGCGTCCGCGCAACTGGTACTCCTTTCCGTCGATTGAAACCACGCCCTCGAATACTCTCTTCAGGTTCTTGGTGTCTTGCGTCTTGCCAGGCGCAGGCGGCGCGGGGCTCTGCGAACGGTCGGGAGTAATGCTGTAGTCCACGATGGTGAATCTTGGGTTCTCGCGGAGGTAGTACGTCTGCTCAAACAAGTCCGTGATCTCTTCTGACAACAGTTCCCGGCCAAGGGAATCTGTCTTATCCTGCACGACCTTGGAGAACGCAACCTGCAGCCCACGGGGCAGGTCAAGCTGCAGCTTGCGCAGAATAATCCATGCCGCGCCACCCTTGCCGCTCTGGGAGTTGACACGGATGATGGCCTCGTACGTGCGTCCAATATCGGCAGGGTCGAGGGGGAGATAAGGAATTTGCCAGCGGTCCTCGTTCTTTGCGCCCTCCTTCTCGCGCATCTGGAAACCCTTCTTGATGGCGTCCTGGTGAGATCCTGAGAAGGCGCAGACAACCAGAGATCCGCCATACGGCGCGCGGGGGTGCACTGGAATCTTATTGCAAGTTTCAACCATGTCGATTACGCGGTTGATATCGGACAGGTCCACATTTGGCCAAATGCCTTGGGTGTAAAGGTTGAGGGCGAGAGTGACAAGGTCGACGTTACCAGTACGCTCACCATTGCCAAACAGACATCCCTCGACTCTGTCGGCGCCGGCCATCACGGCTAATTCAGCTGCCGCTACACTTGTGCCGCGATCGTTGTGGGGATGCAACGATACTGCGATCTTCTCGCGCTCAGTGACGTTGCGACAGAAGTACTCGATCTGGTCAGCGTAGATATTAGGCGTAGCCATCTCGACGGTGGCGGGCAGGTTGAAGATGATGGGGACCTCGACAGAGGGCTCCCACGCCGCCTTGACGGCCTCGCAGATGCGGACGACAAACTCGGGCGAGGTGTCGGAGAAGGTCTCGGGGGAGAACTCGAACTGCCAGTTTGTGCCGGCCTGGGCGGGGTCGTCCTTGGTGAGGGAGCGGACGAGCTTGGCGCAGCGGACGGCGAGCTCGACGCTCTCGTCCTCGGAGAAGCCGAAGATGACGCGGCGGAAGCACTCGCTCGTGGCGAGGTAGATGTGGACGATGGCGTTCTTGGCGCCCTTGAGGGACTCGACCGTCCTCTTGATGAGGTCCTCGCGGCAGGGGGAGAGGACCTGGAGGTATACGTCGTCGGGGACGGCGCCGGGGGTCTCGATCAGCCGGCGGGTGAAGTCGAAGTCGGTCTGGGAGGCGGAGGGGAAGGAGACCTCGATCTCCTTGTAGCCGAGCTCGCACAGCATCTTGAAGTAGCGCCACTTCTCGTCGCCGTTCTGTGTTTCGAGAGAGCAACCGTTAGCGCTGGTGGTACTTTGGGCTACTGACACTGGCCGAGACCGCGAATCCTTGGTCTTTGTCGTGTAAAATTGGAGAGGAGGGAGTGACATGCCATTGGGTCGACCAAGCTCTGATTGCCATCACGCAAATCCGTCGACAGCCATCGCGGGGCTTTTGTGATGGTCTTGTCGGGCCATTGGCGGTCCTTGAGCTTGAGGGGAGGGAAGGGCTTGTATTTCGTCGACGGATCCTTGAGCCTGCACGCGAGGAGCAGATTGTCAGCGTCTCAAGTTTTTCCAAGAACGTCATGTTGTGTGATTTTGGGGGTTCGTCCATTGAGTCACCTACATCGGCATCTTGGGCTGGGTGCGGGGCAGATTTCGCGGGGGAGGTGTAAGTAAGGACGGATCGGTTCCGTGTGCTGGGAGAGAAAAGAGAGTGTCCTGCTAGAATTGGAGGCTCTCAAGCAGGAGAAAGGGTATTTGTAGCAAAGTCGTCAACAGAGAGAAAGATCGCAGTCATAAAAGGGGAGAAAGGAGAGGGAAAGATTGAGTCACAAGGTTCGCGGTCGCAAAGAATCGGGCTACGAAGACGGAGGAGCACCTACCTGCTGCTCAATGACAGGCAGCCCACCCTTGGATTTTTTTTTTTATTCCCCCCCCCCCCCCTCCACCACCAAAAACGGCTGCGCAGTACGTACACTGCCGACCCAAGTTCCTTACAATTTACTTGTCACTGAATATTCGATTCGCCCCTACTGATACCTAACCCGCGCTACTCGCTGCAAGCTTGCATCTCAGAAGGCAATAAAACGGAATCCCGCAGCAACGGTCCCGGTTTATTCGAGCACTTCCAATGGCTCCGGGCTGCATTGTATGCCGGCCGGGAGGAACGATCAAACGATACACGCAGCTAGACGCTGGACGGGACGGCAGAACGGGTGATCAGTGTGTGTATTCCTCCCCCGCGATCGCTTCCCTCAAGTCGTACGCAGGGCGCAAGGGCGCATTGGCATCGGATTGGACCTCTGTTCGATTCGAAAATTTTGAACTTTTTTTCAGGTCTTCTCCAAATCAATGTCATTGGAGTGGGGCCCAGTTCCGAGTCCCCGCGTCCTGTAGGTCCGACATACGGCCATTCTCATTGGTCTAAATTGCAGCATTGGCCGGCTGCGGATGGCGGGGTTGCACCAGTCCGCAATTGCACCACACCAACAACCCCGTCTCTTCGCCTTGCTTTTTCCTGTGAAGACGGACTGCACGAGGGCGCAATTGACGGGGTCTTCCCTTCAATCCTCAAACCGCCATTCATCGACCTCATTGCTGCCCGTTCCCCCAAAAGCCAATGACGCGAGCGAACGGTTAATTGGTCGGCTAGGCCTCTCAGCTTCACCTCGACCTTTGCCGGCTGACTTCCCCGTCTGATGTAGCCGTACAGAGCTGCATATCCCAAACTGACTCGACCGCCTTGCGTTGGCCCGAGAACATTGCAAACAGCTTAGTCACATGAACTCCCTTCGCAGTCCACTCCCAGCAAATGAAGCCATTCTCATCGTCAACGTCGACAATGGAGCACGCCCATGGACCAGACGTCTTCCAATGTGCCGACAATACCCGTCCGCTGGACGTCCGAACATCGGCTCGTGGGCCCGTCGAACTTTTCCGGTATCAAGTCCCCCACGGCCGACTTATCAGCAGCCCGGAACCGTCGGCGGTGGACACCGCCATCCCTGCTCCAAGCCCCGATGACCGGCCGGATAGCTTCGCTACGTCGTGGGGCCTCTGTTGCGGACGACAGACGTCAGTCATCCATCGGTCTGCCTCCAAGCCATGCTGCTTCACCGCGGTTTTCCCCACGATGGATGGTACTTGGAGGCTGATCAGCATGCTCCATCCCGTTTCTTCTCCCAATCGCAAAGGGCGTATTTGAACCGCTCATGTCGAGCCCTTGCATATCTACCCCGGGAGAGCCCATGATTGTGACTCCCGTCAATTGCCGTCTCGTGGAGCTCAATTTCGACGACATGCTCGTTGTTAAGCCGACTCGATGCGAGCTAGAATTTGAACTTTGTCGATTCAATGTGCCCTTCCATGAGCCCTGTCCCTCCATCTTATATACTCAGGTGCTCCCTAGGAAAGCCCGTCTCCTCAACCAGCATGCCTTCCTCTGCTGCTCTTCAAAACATGAACTGCCATTCCCTACGGCATAAAGCAAGAGTCACCTCACGCTGTAGCTACCCACGTCGAGCGAACCGGGGAACTGCTGCGATATCTTGAACCCCTGAGCTCCATCCCGGGGGCATCTCAGCAGTGACTCACCCACCATCCCTCCGCCGTCTTCAGCCTCGCATGCCACTCTCCATGCCCTCCCCTCCTATCACCCCACACTCCAAGAACGTCCTCCCCGTACCTCGGCTCCTGTGCATATACCCCCGTCGTGACGATCACCAGAAGAGAGACAGACGCCCATCACATTATCCATCTATTCCACCGCAAGCAATCACCGCCGTTGGCCCGGAGAAAATGAGTCACTCCCACATGTCTCAGCCGCGGCCCGTCCCTCAAACCCACATCTGCCAGCCATATCTCAACAATTTGACGCTTTAAGAGTCATCCAACCCAGTCCGGGGGCTAATCATCACATAAAAACATGAACATGACCACTCACAAGCTAGGAAGCACAGACATCACACATATCACCAGCAAGAGAAGGACCAAAAGAGGTTTGTTTGAAATCCGATTTTTAGACGTCTCGTCTATACTCTATCTTCATGAGCAGGTGCTATGTACAACCAAGCAAATCACATCTCAGAAATGCCCGATATGGGCGAGATGTACTTGTAGTGCCGGTGTCTGCTGTAGTGGGGGATATATACGTTCCAACAATTAGACAAAAAGGCTTTTCCCTCTCCACGAAGGGAGTGGATAGCCAGAAACAAGAGAGATGCGGGAAAAGACCCATCATCGAGAAACGAGATGCGTGGAAGTTTCCAAGTCTGAGAGAGACCAAAATCCTCCACTCATCCAACCCATCCCGAGAGGATAACCAACCCCGATGCCAGGAAAAAGCGTTGGTATGAGAAATATGTACAACACAAGAAGTTTAGGAGGCGAGCCCATTATGACAAGAGACGCAGCGGCCGTGAGGTGTAACCATCGTCACCCATGTCGGAAAAACAGAAGTCGCAAGAAAACCACCAAACATTCAAAAGAAGAATCCCCGCCGCTTTTCATCGTTCGTCCCTTTCCTTTGCGTGGAATAAAATGAAGTCGCTTGGTACCGTTGACGCCCAAAGATGAATTCGTTTCTGCTCGGAGATGGATGGAGGAGAGTGCATTACCACGTGAAGCTCTCCTCGACGAAATCGACCACCGTGCCGTGGTCCTGGACCCCTCTTACCGCGGAGCGCACATCGTCAGCGAGCGCACCCGGGCCGCAGATGGTCACGCACATGGCGCCCATCTGCTCCCTGACTTCGCGCTCCATGATCTGGGGGATGTTGGGGCGGCCGGGGAACATCTGGACCGTCGTCGAGGCGGAGACGATCTGTTGCGGGTTCTGCGGGCGGGTGATGTAGAGGTGGATGCGCAGGATGTCCTTGCGGTTGGGGAGGCGGAGGACGGTGTCCATCCAGGGGCGGACCCACTCGAGGGCCTCGTAGTCGCGGACGATCCAGACGAGGGTGATGCGGCGGGTGGCGACGCTGCCGTTGTTGTAGCCGTCGATGAGGGGCTTCAGGTAGGACATCTGGTGGGTGATGCCCGTGGCGCCAGCGAAGAGGACGGCGTGGCCGTATGAGTTCAGGGAGTGGTGGCCTGCGTAGGGGCCCTCGAGGCAGGCTCTCATACGGATGGCGGTCTGGCCGCTCTGGCTGGCGACGTTGTACAGGTCGCGGGTGAAACCACTGTGGGCGCCGATGATGAAGGAGACGGATGTCGTGTGGCGCTTCTTGTCGATGTGGGTGAGGCAGGCCTTCTCCTCGTCGAGGTGAAGGGAATTGCGGTCGGGAATGTGCTCGACCCAGGCGACGGAGAAGGGGTGGCAGTCCCAGGGGCGGATGTCCTTGAAGCGCAGGTAGCAGTGGGTGCCGGGCTTGACGTCAACGTAGCGGGGAAGGTTGATGGTGACGCGGGTGGTCTCTCCGGGGCAGGGCTCGACGATGGCGTCGGAAACACCGCGGTCGGACCAGTTCATGTAGGCGACGCGGACGATACGGGCCATGCGTTCGAGGAACCAGAGGATGAAGATGGCAATCATCCAGGGGAGCTGGGGAAGGCCACCAGGAAGACCGGCGACGGCGCAGTGGATATAGGTCATCAGGAAGATGAAGAAGGCGAGAATGATGTGAACGTTGAGGAAGATCTCGTAGAAGGCGTGGCGGACCGGAGAGACTGAGAGGATCATGATGACCGTCAGGGCGATAGTGCCAGCCATACCGGATCCGATGAAGAGCTCGTTCGACATTCTATACCAAACGCCCTCCCATCCGCTGTCGGCAACCTGGACAATCATCCAGGCGATGGTGTGGAGAATGGCCTCGATGACGGACATGCGACCAACCCATCGGTGGAGAAGGTTGTAAGTGTCGAAGCTGACGTGCAGCATGCCGATCAACGGGTTGTTGCGACCGGCGAGGATGATCAGCGGGACCATGTTGACGACGGAGAGGGTTCCGGAACGGCCACGGAGCTCGGCGCAGAAGGAGTACATGTTCTTGTTCTCCCAGTTGAGGAAGAACATGTAGACCATGTTGCTGGCGATGTAGATGAAGAGGATGAAGGCGTGCATGCGCGAGGGCAGGGTTCCGATGCCGATGGTGGACAGCTTGATCTCCTTGTTGTGACGCTTGTTCCAGAGGGGGGCATACATGAGATGCTTCTTCATGCTGGGCATCCAGCTCCATTGGGTCGTCTTCCAGTAGTGTTGTCTGTCACCGTCAACGTTCATGGCGTTGACGTGACGGAGCTGAGCCCAGAGGATGCGGCTGATCGTGATGACGAGGACGATGACGGCCATGCCGCCAAATGTCAGCCAGAGCGTGTCCTTGAACAGCATGTTGACGGGCTGGTTGACACCAGCGAGGTTGGAGTGGTAGGGGGAGATGGTTGAGGAAGCCTCAGCCGCATCGGTGCTCTCCGTCGAGCCGGAGCGCTCGACGAGTGCCGCTGTGGGGATCATATCCGCCACCAGGCCGGCGATCCTGCGCCGGTGCATATCCATTTGATCTGATTTTCTGTCGTTTGCTGATGACTCTCAAAGTCAATGCGGTTAAGAGAAGGGGTATTTGTCGTCGTTCCCGAGTAGAGTGGGCTGGATCGGTCAGGGATGGTAGTCCAAGTCCAGGTCCAGGCTTTTCTGTTGCAAGGTTGCCGCAATGTAGGAAAAAGGCAGGTTTGCTAGAATCGTCCGGCAAAGCTCGAAAGAGAGAGAAGGCGGCGTACTGTTATTGGGGGTTGAGGTCGAGGCACAATGTCATTGTGTGGTGGTGATACAAGCCAGTGACAAAGGGTGTACCGGGATGACAGCAAGCCTGTTCCAAAGCAGTGAGGCCTTTGAAAGTACCGGCACAGTGTGTCGAATATGACGTGCAGTGAGTCGGCGCAGGTGTCGTTTGGGGTGACCAAGGAATGCGACCAACCTCGGAGTGAGAGGATGCGATGGTGGTGAGTGCGTAGGTGGTGGTGCTGGGCACGTCTCTGACGGGATTTTGGGTCGGGCGATGGGGAGCTGCAGCTAGGCTTGAGATCCTCGTGCTGATCTTTTTTCCTTCACTCCACGCTGGAAGGTTGGCTGCGGTGGGAGTGATGGCGATCCCAACAAGGCTAGGACGATCTGAATCTGGCCGAGCAAGGAGGCGGAAGGCGAGCTTTGACTGACTGAGCTGATGATGGGCTCAGTGGCTTTGGCGATTGACGTATTGGGGAAAGGAACGGAAGCGACGTCAATATATTTGTGCGTCTCTTAGCTGGCAGCTTCGCAGGGTCTCGTGCCGCGTCCTTTTCGGGATCTAGAAGCCGGTATCCTCGTGTGTGTTGTGATGTGGGGAACCACGCAGAAAAGGTGAGTGAATGAGAGGGAAGGAATGAGGGTATCCTTCTCCTATGGGAATCAGAAAAAAAAAGTGACAAAGCCCTTTTTTCGATTTGCGGGATGACGAATGAACTGGAACAAGGCGAGCCGTTGGACCGTTTGATTTTTTTCGGACTGGTGTTGTGGCGTTGGTGATGTCTTGAAGAGGGAGTGAGTGGGAAGAAAACGAGTGTAGACCGCCTCTGACGGAGCTGTTGCTAGCGAAGGGAAGGAACGAGCTGTGGATCTCGAGATGAAAAACCCGAGAACAAGCTGGTTCAGAAGTGTCGCGTGGTGGATTCAGCTAGTGAATCTCACGGGACGGTTGAAATGAGCGAAGCGAAAATATCGCGAAAGTGGTCGAACCGGGCGTGGGTTGCGGAAAAAAGACAGAGAGAGAGACGAGGTTGACGGGAGGTGGTGAAGGAAGGCGCGATTGGCGGCGGTGCGGGTGCGGGTGCGCCCAGTGGCAGTGGTGTGTAAGTTCCTGGGTGAGGTCGGGGGGTCGGCGGTCGAGGCAGGGTCGGTCGGGGCCACGGCCGTTGTTTCCGTATTTTTAAAGGGGGGAAGGAACCTGAGCGACCTGTGGAAGGGCCGACGGGAGGGCGGAGAGGGCTGTGTTTTTCTTGGTACACTACAGAATAGTGCAAATGACCGCAAGGTGAATCAACACAAGCAGTGCCAATCCGTATGAATGTATCTGCCAGTCAAGTCCAGTCCAGTCCAGGCCTTGTTTTTCTTCTCGATGCCCCTGGCGTGTATGTGTGCGTTGTTCTTCGTTGCAGTGGCGTCTCCTCAAAAATAAGATATGGTCTCCAGAAACCGTCTCTTTCTCGCAAGCAATAAAACTGTCCAGCCTCTTTTCTTTCAAAGAAGTGTTCGAATAAGAAAGAATAGTCGAATTCCAGCAAACGGGGTCTCACAAAAAATAGGTCAGCAGTGACGATCCTCGAGGGAAGGGAAAAAGAGAAACAGAGAGTGGTTGGGATGTGGTCCACGCCGGGCCGTGGAAAGAGGCTGCCGTGGTACTTTTATGAGAGGCGTTTCCCTTCACATCTTTCTCTCTCTCTCTGTCTCTCTATGCCATGTACGTGCCGTGAGGAGGCCGGGGGACCCACGGTAGCGCCGCCGAGAGGCTCCTCTTAGTTCCTCTGCAAGTCTCCTTCGAGGGGCCCTCACTGGGTCTGCTCTTTTGGGGGCCTGGACTGCATGCTGCTGCTGGCTAGCTGGGAGGGCCGTCAAGGGTGAGGGCAGGGTGCATTCCCCCTGATGGGTGGCGTGCAAGGGACGAACGGGAATGACTGGATCGCCTGGGCCATCTATTCGCAGCCTACGAATCGTTCTTGACAGGCGTCTCCGGGAGAAAGATACATCGGTGCCCTGCCTGGCTCAGCTGGCTCGGCAAGTATCCGTCCGCCTTCTCTTCCCATCCTTCCATCCCGTCGTCAAGAAGAAGGACGTCTACGGTCTGCGCTACGCAAAGATAAGGCTAGGCAGGGCATTGGCAGGGCATTGGCAGCGCCGCTAGGTACCTGCGTTGCCGTACATACGCGGCGCGCTAGCCATGTACCCCTTTTCGTCTTCTGCGCGGCTATTCCAGCTTGTACCTCCTGTGCTACTTCCAGTCTTCCAGATACGAACAACCCCAATGACACTGAGGCGTGTTCACCTGTAGCATACATATTCGGACGCGCAGGTCCTTCTGGCTGCCAACAGCCCGAAAAGGACGCTCCTCCCAGGGATGCCGCGAGAACATCTGCCCATCTCGCCGTCAGTCTAACCCAATCCCGCGCCTCAGTGAGCTGGAATGGAATCACTGCGCCTTGCTCATCGGCCCACGCATCGGCTCCTGCTCACGCCAGTGCCAACAGATGCCCCTGGCGGAATATGAGATGGAGCAGGCAAGCAAGAAAAGAGAAAACCCAGAGCCAGGGCAAGCAAAGCAAGTCCGCGGTCCAACGAGCAACCGCCAAAGTTGGAGGCCCAGCACTTTGCCCAAGACTCGAGTGGGCGAGGAAAGGAGGGGTTGCCAACAGGGAAGGGCCGGAAAGGCAGGGATGGCACTGACAGGGGATACGTACATCCTGTACCTCTTCATTATTAGGTGTATGGGTTGTACTATGAAAATCCATGGACAGGTACACAGCGAGCGGCGATCCCTTGTTGCCAATCACCAAGATCCAATGTCACCGTTCGCTGAGGCTGTGGAGGGGTCTCCCCTGGCTGCTTGGGTTTGCTGATTACCATGATTTTCATTCGCTTCCCTCGCCTCTCTACACCTTAATTGTTCTTCCGGCAAGCGAAGGCTGCGGTCGTCGTCGCATCTTGCAAAGTAGGACAAACTGTAACTGGATGTCTGAGTGCTGACTGTTTGCCAAATCGGACGACTGGCTGGAATGAAGAAGGGATCGGATGTCTCTATTCTGCGCCGTTGAATCCTCCGTGACGAATGGTCTCGCACCGGCACGGCTCAATCGGATGATCAGAGACAGGACCCCTTCTCGTCAGCAGTCGTCCACAACTGAGAAGGAAACCAAAGATGAATTGGCATCCTGAGCAAGCACTGCAGGATGCACGAGAACCACCGCGTTGCTTGGCGAAAATCAGGAACACGAAACAGCTGACTGGTTGGCATTTCTCGGTTTGACTGGCTCTGGCGGACTGCATCTGTGGCTTGCTGCTGGCCGATTTCACCTGGCCGCGTTCCCTGGCCAAACGCGCAGTCTGAATGGTCCAGTGTTTACCGGGCTGTTCGCCTTCGTCTTGGCCCCTGGGGCCTTCGACTGGTCAGAACTGCGCCGTTCCTGACTCCGTCCCCTCCGTCAGCTCGCCGTGTGCTGCACGCTGACTGGACCACAGGCCAACCAAAGGCGAAAGGGCTTGACAACTGACAGCGCTGTCTGGCGGGTTCATCCAGGGTGGGCTGCGGCCTGCCAGCAAATGACAGGGGGAAAGACCGGATGAACAGGGACGGGGGAGCGGTCGCTTCGGTCGCGCAGAGCCAATGGCCAGGTGCCAACCCAAGAACACCAAGAAAGCCAGGACGAATAGCCAATCCTTTGCTCGCACCTCTGTTCGTTCGGTGGGGATGGGTGATCCTGAACCTGAACCCGACATGCCATGCTTCTTTCTGCACATGGCATGGAAATGATGACCAACATGCACAACCTCAAGGGGTCACCGAGGACTTGCTGGTTTTTTTCTCGGTCGATTTTCTGGGCCTCTCTGGGCCTCTCATCCACTGCCCAGCCGCCCTGGAGCACGCCCAATGACTGGAGCGGCATGCCAACAACTGGCTGGGAGGCACCCGTCCAGACCGTTGCGTTTGTTCACCCCGTGCAGTCATTCGAAACCCCATTGTCGAGAACCTGCACGCTTGTTGGCCCATGACCACTGGAATCGGCCAGTCTAGACAGCCGATTATTCCGAAGCGAGAGACATCACAGACCAGTTGGCTTCTCAGTCCGTCCGTTTCTCGTCCGAGTCCCCTTTTGGGGGGGAAAGGGAAAGATCTCGGGGTAGGGTCGTTCGATTGTTTCCATCGCTCGTCCGCCCCCTCGGGTCTCTTGTCTGGGACACGCTGCCCGTCCAGAGACAGAAGGAAACCGTTGCGCCCGGCGCCACGAGGCCCAACGTTGCGTGCCCCAAGATCCGACCAAGATATCCGTACCCAGTCGCACTCCTGCTGCAACGCGTACACGAGACGACACTACGCTCGATCCTGCGTAGTGCGTCCTGTTTCCCGTCTGGAAGAAGAAGGGCTCCCGAATTCCGGTGGTGCGTGTGGGAACCGGTGACACGGACGTCGTGCACCACAGTCCTTACGGGGCGCCATAAGATGCGCAGATATCGCTGCGTACCCATCTTTTGCTCAATCCTTCCCTTCCGCGGAACAGCAAGCTGGAAAACACGGCAACTGACGCTCGGTTCCAAGGTGTCATTAAGATGGACTCAAGTGACAGCTCCGACGGATACGGTAACCCTTGGAGGAGGGGGGATGACGAAAATTCTTTGACAGTTGGGAGAACCAGTCGTCCGTCAGACTCTCGCAGCATGTGAAGCAGCCCCTCCCAATTCAATCAGCGGACCCGTCTCAGCCATAATGCTGTGCCGTGCTTCTCGGCCGATTGAGCCGTGGCATTCATTTGACGCCATCTGACGACATCCCGTCGGTCAATGCCGCCCACTCACCTCATCTCTGCTCACTCGGCGTCTTTCATATACCGAATCTGGGCATTTCCCATCACCATCACTAACGCTGACGCGCCTTCCCTGCCGCCGAGGGATCAGAATCGAACAATCTACAGATCATCCTGTTGGTGTCGCCAGCCGCCCGTTGCCCCTAGGCGAATTTTAAACTCCCAAACCTAAGGGTAACTTTCACAAGTCAGCGCCTGCCACTCCTGCAGTGCGCAGACGTCCGTGTGGCCTGTCTGATCTGTCAAAAGTCAAAGCTGTTGTCTGGGTTAGAACACCAACAACCCCATCGACATCAGATCAACCCCCTGTCCTCGCAACACTCCGAACGGTCGCAATACTGAAGATAACGCCAAAATTGAGGAACCCGCATCTGAAAAGGGAGACGATTCGCAAAAACCCAGAGAAGGGAGAGATCCGGCCCCCACCATCACCAAGGGCGGAGCGGTCTGCCGACAAGGGTCGTTCCCTACCACCGCGGCTGATGGCCGTTCCTTCATATTGTCACCACCTGCCCGCGAACTGTGTGTGCTTGACTTCTCGCAGCGGACAGAACAGCCCTCTTTGAGCGAAAGTGCTGCTGGCCTCGGCCGCAGACAAATTGCGGGATGTGACGGTGTAGCCGTGCCCCCCGACGAGGGGCCCTGTGCTTCTTCCCAGCGGGGGAGCCCCTCGTCAAGCGCCGTCGCAAACAAATGAGCCCAACCCGGCCCTCCCTGCCCGCAGTTCTCGGAGACGAGTTCCGAAAAGAGCCTTTTCTGCCCTTCCCATCGCGGGCCATCGTGGGGCCCTTCTTCCCTTTGCAAGTTCGCAAACCGCCTGGCTGGGTCGTCCATAGTGGCCGCAGCAACCACAACGCCTGGGACCGAGAAAGACAGAGAGGGCCAGAAGCGAGCCGCCCTGGGTCCTGGCCGGGGCCAGCCTGGGCGGGCGAAAAGGTGGGCGTGCTGCAGCGTGCGCGATCCATGAAGTCATTTGCTTGTTCGATGGCCAGCCGTTTCAATGATATTGCTGGTGCCCCGTCCGCTTCAGGTGAGCGTAGGCGGGCGTGGCATGGCATGCATTAGCACCATCTACTGCGTATCTCACCGTCCAGGTCCAGCGGGCTGTCCTGAACACGTGCAGATGAAGCCGAGATATGCGGCCTCTTCGTGAGATTTCCCGCCGAGTCCTCTGTTTAAGCATTGGGGGTCTGTTCATTTCTCTGCCGCCTCTTGGGTGTCTTGCGACTGGCTGGGTTTAAGACCTTGCTGAGCCGCCATCTTATTTTTCGATATTGTCGTCTTCTTGGCAACATCCCATGCTGATGCTTGGCCTTCCTTCGGGGAGAAATGGGTGTTTATTGAGACAGTTCGCTTGGAGAGGCCCGAAGAAAACATCTCGGTGCGAACCTCTCGCTTGGTGCAAGTGCAATCCTTCCTAGGTTCTCTCCGTGAAAAATAAATCTCACCGAGATAACCGTCCTGTCAAAATCTGGCACAGCCGAGGCTGACCGCGTAGACCTTGCGATGTTGAGACCCTCCCATATCTCCGCCCATTCTCAAGTCGTCCGCGATCCTTGAAACAAGATGAGGGTGATGAAGTGCGTTGAATAAGAGGCGGATGGTGGGAGTGCGCGGGGGTCACCGACGGACGCGGGACCCTTCAGAGCGGGCAGCAAGTCTGAGAATTATTAGTGCTCGCTATCAAAAAAGGCTTCCAGAAGGTTGTTCAGAAGCTGTGGAGGGCAGATCCTAGACAGCTGGCCGTTGACGTGCTTTGCCAGCTGTCACTTTACCGAGAATGACTAAGCCTGACGGCGTCTGATGACATAAGGCTAGATGACTAAGACTACCATCACCGCAGCCCGTCACGTGCGCCACAGAACCGCCGGCCCATCGGAGCTGTGCCAGCTCGACGACGGGACCTGGCCTGGGCGCTCTGCTGCTCACGGCTCCGGAAAATTCCATACCATCACGGCCCGCCAAACAATATCAAAGTCACCTCCCCCAAGCCATTGAGGCCGCAATCATGGGTGCCAGCGAGTCCAAGCCGTCCTCCAACACGCCGCCACACCTGTGGAAGGCGTAAGTGCCCTTTCAATCCATTGCCCGAACCAATCTGCTCGTTGCAAGGAAGCAAACCCAGCTAACCCGCGCCCGCAGCCCAGCGCCCTCGGGCATCTCCCACGACCTCGTCGAGCAGCTGCAGTCCAGCCCTGAGGTAAGACAACTTCTACTACTCCCGTCACCTGCCAGGACACCAAATATCTCTCCTCCGAGCTCCGTTGCTATGCCGGCCGCCTCGACACCCTTCCCTGCGCGATTTCAAAAAAGCCCCTCCAAACACCCCCCTCCGTGCATCCCAAAGCTAACTCCCTCCCCTCTTCACAGACCGACGCCTCCCGCGCCCAGCTCACGGAGCTCCAGATCCAGCGCCGCGTCGCCGAGGAGCTGAAGCGCCTGCAGGCCAAGGAGTCCGAGGCGCTCCGCCTCGCGCACGACAAGATCGCCTCGGAAGAGACCGCCGCGGCGCCCGAGGGCCAGCGCAGCCACGACAGCGTGAAGCAGGAGGTCGAGGCGCTGCGCGCGAAGCTGGCGGAGCGCAAGCAGGTGCGCGCGCTGCCCGAGGGCGTGGAGAAGGCGCGCGGCGAGGTGGTGCGGTGCCTGCGCGAGAACGACCGCCGGCCGCTCGACTGCTGGAAGGAGGTGGAGGCGTTCAAGGAGGAGGTGAAGAGGTTGGAGAAGGGCTGGGTTGAGAAGATCATCTCGTAAAGAAAAGGAGAGGCGGTTTCCTATGCTATAAGGGACTGGTGACGGTGGTGATGGGTGGTCTGTCCTATCCCTGATAATCCATCTTTATATCTTGCGTTTTCATTTTTTTCTGTGATGGATTAGGGGAGGAAGACGCCGGTAGACGCGGGGGAGAGAAGGAGAAGGTGAGATGTACAACACACTGTGCGACGGCAAGATAAAAAAAAGAGAAGTGTATAGATGGCGAAATGAATTTTGGTCATGCATCATCATCACAGCCCATGAAGTTGGTATTCCGGCAGATCTACAACATCCTCCTCTACCCAACTCTCAGAAAGCTGTTGCGTCTCCTTCTCCCTGGCAGCGAGTATCTTCTCCTCCTTCCGCCTCAACCCCTCCGCCCTCTTACGCTCTCTCCTGACAGACGCATCCTCCCACTCGGCGCCGCCCTCGCCCAGCCTTGCGGGCGGTCCCGCCACGGCGTCCTGCAGCGCGACGCGGAACCTCGCGATCCGCGCCGCGTTCTCGACGAAGCGCTCGTTGGCGATGTCCACGAGGGTGCGGATATAGTCCGCCGAGACGGTGCAGTGGCGGGTGTCGTTGGAGTCGTCGACGTAGCCGACGAGGGACTCAAGGCCGAGACCCATCGTGCGGACGCCCACGATGGGGGTGACCGACGGCTGCTGGTCGTCGGTGGATGGCGCGTTGGGCAGCAGGTTCAGGGCGCCGCTTTCGCGGAAGCCGGCTGCGAGGGCGCATTTGAGGAGGAGCTGGGCGTGGGATGGGGATGCTGTGAGGACGTGGAGGATCTGAAGGGCGTTAGCTAAGCTGCAAGGAGGTAGTATTGAAGCGTTGGGAGCTGTATGAGTGTGTATGCGAGTGAATGGTGTCAAACATACCATGGGCTCAAACTTGAAGTGTATAAGCCGCCGCCTCCTCCGCCCAGACTGTGTGCTTCCCGCCTCTCCGGCTCCAGCCTTCCTCCCCTCGGCTTCATACACGAGACCAAGCAGCCTCAGCAGCCTGTCGTCCTCATCATGCGGCCCAGGGACGGGATCGTGCGATACGAACAACCACGTGCCACCGCCGCCCTTCCCGCCGGGCCCAGCTATCGTCGCCAGCGCAGCACCAGCAGCGTCGTCGTGCTCACCCTCCTTGGCATCACCACCCTCCTGTGCAGACGAAGTCTCTTTCCGCTTCCCTTCGAGGAAGACACTCACCCGCCCCGCGCAGCTGCTCGTCGTGACGAAGCCGTCCAGGGCGTTGAGCTCGCCAATCAGCTCGCGGATGCCCACGTCCACGGACCCCTTGGGCGAGGCGTCGGTGTACTCCGCGTCGGGCACGCTCAGCTGCTGCAAGATCTTCTGCTTGCGCGCCGTGAAGGCCGCGGGCGGGGAGGGCAGTTGGGCCCGCTGCTGTGGTGCCATTATTCGTGCCTGCCGTGGGAGTGAGTGGTTGTGACTGTATGTGTGTGTTTGTCTATGCGGGGTGCGGCGGTCACGGGGACAGCGCCCAGACAGTCTAATCTGGGTGGACGGGAGACTTGTTCCTGTCAAATCGCTGGATGCTGGGTTATTGTTGGGCGTCGTGCCTTGTTTTCGGCCGTGTAAGTGAGGTTCTTGGAGTGGCTGGTGAAAATTGTGTGTGGTGGTTTGCGGAAGGTACATGCACCGTGTGGATTTCTGGGTGAAAGACGGTGTCCTGTCGGCTTGCGAGCCGGTACCAAGCCTCTTTTCAACGCGCTGTCCTACCCTCCGATGTTACATCCCGGGAACCGAGAGAGCAGACGATATCTTGGAGAAATCAGGCTATCTCGCGGTGCGTGTGTTGCGGCTTTAATATAAGGTCTCACCCTCCCGGGGGCGTGACCTGGTTCTTTGGATATGAAGCCGTGCTTGATTGGTTTTGAGGCACCGAGCAGCCGGGAATTGTGAGTATGAGTGGTTTAATTCAATTTATATAGATTGATTTGTTATGTGTTATGCGTTTGCTTTTGAACTGGAATGAGAACGCGACTTGGACCATCCGAGGTTGACCGCGAGCTTACACAAGCTTGGAGCAGGAACGGTAGCGGATGGCAGTCCACGATGTCGAGCGAATAATTTTTGAGTCTGGTCGCCTAGTTTGATGCAAGATAGGGTCGAAAAGAACTTCCTTTTCACTCTACGGCAACTTTGTGAGGTATTGTGAATTTTCGACCGCAATTCAATCAAAACGTATTTTGGGACAACATTATTACTCAAACATCAATACATCAACAGCGCTCCCACAACGAATCATGCAGCACTTACATTGGCATCATAAGTACAAGTTCAGAGACTTTCATCTTACTCTGGGCGGATTCAAGGCCCGCGGATCGCCGGGAACACACGGCTATTAAGTCATTATGGACCCTTGCATGAGAGCTTGGCCGTACCCGGTGGTAGCAACACCGGCAGAGAGGTATTATTTTGATATGACAGCTATGACATACCGAGTTGCGGTGTGTTATGTGACGACTAGTATAGTATCAACCCGAACATCAGAGATAAGAGCTTGCCAGCCCAGGAAGTTCGCTGGGTGACTTTATTGCTCAACTAATAGGAGGCTTAGCTATCCTCAATGCCCAGACCGAGTGGATCTCAAACATATCAGAGAAGGAAGACCTTCGATACCAATCACTCGTCTGATTACCTCCAGCAGCCATCGCCGAGATCGCAACAGCAGCTCTTTCTGGTATTCGTTGTTATCGTCGCCCTCGTGTTAGTCATGTCTGCCTTCAAGATAATTCCATTAGATGCGAAGACCCCAAAGTAGCTACTGGTATTATATCCTGCCCAAGTAGCCGGCTGATTCCAGGCCTCAGCTTTGCATTGCTGTGATTTTTTTAACAGCCCCCTCACGGACAGACTTTCGCGTGGCTACTGAGGCGTGACTGACAAGCCGCCACAGACAGTATTGCGCTAATAAACACGTCTCCAGAAACCTTGAGATTGAATAACATATCGTTGTAAACTAATTAACATGTGCAGCTGCGTTGGTCCGTTTGGGACCAAATGCTTCAGAGATCATACTACCAATGATCCGTAATGCGCATTCGATACCGGTTCAATCTGCAAACCACCTCGTTCCAAGGTCTTCGGAGGATGGGCAAATATCTTGTGCAACGATAGATCCTTCTGAATCCTTCTGCACTCGAATCCAATGACACTGCAAGATTGGGAAAGAGGTCACGAGCAGCTTTGCGTGGATGCCGAGATAAGCTTTTTGGCAAGGGACGTTAGTCGCCTAACATAATTTGGTGTGTCTTACGAGCAAGGCTGTTAGCATCCTATGAGCCGAAGTCACCCGTGCCCACTTTTGTCCCGGATGCGGGGTCTCAGCGGGACGCAGGATGGAGGAGCCGCACATCACACCCGCACACCTCACACTTCACTCTCACATTCAGAGCAGACAACAAGACGTCTTCATGAATTCTTCATCTTATTTCATATTTTCCCATCTAATCTGATAGGATCTGGGGTGGTATCCGCGATACGCGCGAGATACAATCATGGTTTCTATGACTGTGAAAACCCATCATCCGGAACGCCCGCATGCTGTCCCGTGCCGTTTCCCTTTTTAGTTATGCTCCCGAAATCTCAACGCCGTCATGCCATCATATGTACAGGTCATTATAAGTTAACAAACGAAAACCGCTCACGTCAAAAAGACATGACGCTCACAGCGACGCGACGGCCTGCTCCTCCTTCTCCGCCTTGACAACAGGCGCGATGGCAGCCTGGCCGGCCTTCTCAGCCTCGGCCGACGACGACGGCGCCGCCTTCTTGGCCTCGACGGCCTTGCGCTCCATCTCCTCGAGGTACTGCGCGTAGCGCGACTTCTTGTTGTGGATGCCGCACTCGGTCTTCTGCTGGCCCTTCCAGCGGCCGGCGCGCTCGTCCTCGCCCTCCTTGACGGGCACCGTCGAGTGCCAGTCGCCGACGGACTTGTACCCGCGGTCGAGCAGGTCGTTGTACGGCACGTTGTGCGTCTTGATGTAGTCCTGGACCTGCTTGAAGGACCACTTGACGAGCGGGTTGATCTTGACGACGCCACGCTCGTCGTCGACCTCGATGATGGGGATCTTGTCGCGCGCGCCGCCCTGGGAGCGGCGGCGGCCGGTCAGCACGGCGGCGACGCCGAGCTCCTGGTACGCGCGCTGCAGGGGCTCGACCTTTGCGATCCAGTCGTACATCTCGGCCTCGGTCTCGTAGAGGCGGGCGCCGTACATGGCCTCGAACTGGGCGGTGGTGTCGACGCCGAAGGGCTTGAAGACGTGCAGCTTGACGTTGGGGTAGCGCTGCTGGATGCGGTCGACGAGGGCGTGGGTCTCGGAGAAGTGGTAGAGGGTGTCGAGGAAGATGAGGTCGACGTTGGCGGCGGCGGGGTTCTCCTTCTGGATCTTGGAGAGCATGTCGAGGGTGACGAGGCCGGTGAGGCCGAAGGCGGTGGACTGGAAGAGGTTGGGGAACATGACGCGGCAGAAGCGCAGGATGTCGATGGGGTGCATGTCCTCGAGCTGGTCGTTGAGGTGCTTGAGGTGGGGCTGGGTGAGGGAGATGAGCGGCAGGGCCGCGATGGAGGACGACGTCGACGAGGCGTCGGTGGCGGAGCCGTACCCGGACTCGACCTCCTGCTGGTCCAGCTTGGCCGCCTCGACGGCGTTCAGTCTGGGGGACGACGCCACGGAGGACGTCGCGGTGGCAGCTTCAACAGCGGACGACGACATGTTGAAGGTGCTGTTGGGATGTGAAAGAGGGCAGAAAGGTTGGGTGAGGAGGAGGGGTTCCTGCTGCTGAGGTGATGAGAACCCGGGGTTATATGGTGAGTGTTGCTGTGTGAGGAGGGTGTGTTGTTGAAAACCCGGGGTATATTCGCTGAGGACGGCTCTTGTCGAAAGAGATGAAAGAGATGAACCGAAAAGCAAATGACGCAAGATGCTAGTCTGGGGTGAAGTGATTCAGATTTGGATCAGAGAGAAAGAAGGAAGGCGAGAGACTGTTTTATGAGGAACGGGCTCGGAGGACCAGGAGGGACACTTACACGGCGGGAAGGGGGCGGGAGGAGTATCATTTTCCGGGCACAGGGCATCATCAAGCAACATTACTAATTTGATTTTTCACCAAGTACGCCCTTTTAGCACGATCGAACGAACCAAAGGCCGATAGAGGAGTGCAGATGGGCACCCGCACGCTGGAGCCTGCCCAGGTATTGCGCAATAGCTGGCAAGTGAGCTTGCATTGAGAGCCAGGCGCTTGAGGAATATTTTGCAACTCTCCTACGACGAGGCGTGGTCTGGGAGCAATCACGACATCGACGCTAAACCTTTCGTGATGAGGGCGGCGAGACATGATTGGCCGCGCGTGGCAGGGGATCCTCCGTACCGTGGACATCCCGCAATTGCGCCATCGCCCCGGGTGCCGGAGTAGATTTACTTTGCAAAAGATTTGCCTCTGGCCCGGTTCCCGGCAGCCGGAAGCCGCAATCTGGGTGAGTATAACATTGGGGCCGTGTCCGGTCTGCTTGTATCTGTGAGAAGAAGCCCCGAAATTCGACGATGATCTGGGACTGCCTGGAGGTTCAGCGACCAAAAACGAAACGGGGGCCTTCGTTCCACGAGAGACACCGGTGCGGATTCGCCATGATGATGCGAGAAGACGTGATTCCGCGCGGGCCACTAGTCGGCTTGGCCACTAGTGGGTGTTACGGCACTCGGTGGCTTGAGGCTTCGTTTCCATTGTTTCTAGTCTCGGGGCGGCACGGCAGTCGGCCGGCCGTCGGTGGGACTGTGACATGGTGATCCGGCGTCTGAGGCCCATTCATCCATCCCGCGCCGGACTTTGGGCGCGCGCACGCAATCCAGTGCCAACAGACATCCCCCATGGTCATGGTCCATCCATCACATTGCATCCCACCCACCAACGCCAACGCCCGATGCCCAAGGGCCATTATCCATGGCAACCTGAATCTGCCCGCTGAAAAATTCCTGGCATATCCACAGTCGGGTTTCGACGTGAGATTCGTTTCGTTTTATCACCGCTCCGAGGGCTTCCTTCGCGGTGCCGACTTCGTCCGAGGATGCTCACCGCTTGAGGCCATGGCCTTTAAGAGGAGACGGCGGGCTGTATGGGCGGTTATGGCGGCGAAGAAGAAGACTCCTCCTCCAGGGGGTTTACTCGGATGATTTAAGCTCCCGCTTGGGAATGAGTTGTCGTGGCCTTCTTGGAGGAGCTATGCCTCCATCGTGAGGATGAGAGTAAAGCCGTAGGCCACTTGGCCAACTTCCTCCAGTCCTGAGTTTGATCCATCATCACCAGTCAGACTCTCAGACTCTTAGGCGCCGCCACTGCCAGCTCATCAATCTGGCAGATCCCCATCACCAACATCAAACTTCCAAGAGTCAAAGGCCGATGGCGGCTGCGGCGAAGAGGAGAACAAACACCCCCCATCCGCAGCCCAGGACACATCATAATCAGTCATCTACAACGGATGGCTGTACTCCTCGATCGTGCGTCTTATTCCCGCTTGACTCCGTTCGCTATCAGCGGAGACCGCTGTCTGCAAGCCTCCTGGGCCGTTGAGGTGTCCGCTCGCCGCTGCTCAGCCATGATCAGTCATCGGCTCCTGCGGTGACGGGATGACAAACAACTCACAAGTCGGTAGCGTCTGACTAAACAAGACCACAGACCACAGGAACGAGTGTCTGATGTAAGCTGGCCCGAGCCCAAATGACGGTGACGCCCGGCTAGGTTCCGTACGTGGTTCCGTACGTCCTTGTTAGGGGGGCGATAAAGCAGGCGATAGGGCTGTCAACAGGAATCGTCCATCCCCTGGCGACTGAAGGATGTGGACGAATGACGACTGGCGCCGGCATATTCGGACGAGGCTAGAGCAACGGAGGGCACCGAGATGCACCGCAGCGCTGATCCCAGGCTGACAGCGGACGACTGTCACCGGGGCCTTACCTCCGTCGACCGTTGCAAAAAAAGAAGTTGCCTCACCTTGAACTGACACTCACCGACAACTTTCACTCAACTCGCACTCACCGTCAGTGTCCCTGCGCACCCACCACCCGCAACGGATAGGGAGAGAAAAGATTGACGGAACCACCACCACCCCTGGCCGGAGGTGATGTAATGCGGCCTCTCACCGTGCCATCCGTACCTGACGTTAGCCCTCTCCCGGCCGTGTCAAAAATTTTGTCGGGGCCACCACGTGATGCGCAGAGTCCACCGTCGCGCCAACGCACATCATCCACGAGCGCTGCCTCGGCCAATGAGACGCCGGGGATGACCACGGCGCACGGCGTTGGCGGATCCCAGCTTCGGCTCCGGACCAGTGACGGAGAGGCGGGGGCTGAACACACACAGTTCATCCTCACAGTGTGTGTGCCTTGCCTGCCAGCCTTCTCCTCTCTAGGTCTCTCCCACGGCGGCTGGCTGTGACTGTTACTGCTGCTGCGGCTGCTGCCACTGTCACTGTTAATTACCTTAACTGCTATAGCTGACTGCTGCTGCTGGTTTGCTCTCTGTCCCGTCCTGTCGTCCAACCACGCGGTGGTCTCTGTTTTACCTTCGAAACATGAGTCGACGCGGTTCGCTGTGAAGTTCTTTTTAGCTTTCTGCCTCTTTCACGAGCAACGCCCAGCTCAGCCCAGCTCAGCTCCCCCTCCGAGCTTCCCTCTTTCTCTCTCTCCCCCGCGCCGCCGTCCCATTCCCCTTCTCCTCCTCCTCCCTCCTCCCTCTTCACCTCAAGCTCGTCCGTTGCTGCTCAGCTCTTATCGCTGCAGCTTGGTTGGTCGCCCGCTGCATCGCCTTTTTTCCCTCCTCCCGACCCCCCAAACCCCTCCATCACCAACCCCGCCTTACTTCCGGCGTGTGGTGATTTTTTTTATAAGACGACGGAGAAAAAAAAAAAAAGAAAAAAAGGACAAAATCGTCTCCGCCATGGCCGACGCAAGCCCCGCCAAGTCCACAACCTCACCCCGACCGCAGCTCACCTCGTCCATGAGGAGCAGCTCCTTCCTGCGCGAGCACCAGCAGTACCGGCCGCCCCAGCACCCGGAGAGCCGCTTCGGCATCGACACCGTCGTCGAGGACCTGAGCAACACCTCCCTCGCCTCGCCGCCCAGGCACAGCCACTCCCCCGGCAAGAACTTCGTCGCCTTCAATGGCGTCCCCTCCGAGGAGAACCCCCCGACCATCGTCGACAGCGGCCTGAACCACACCTACTCCCACCCCAACTGCGCCCCTCCGGCCGGCAAGCCGCGCTCCGACCGCCTCATTGCGACCCTGTTCTATAAACCGAACGGCAAGCATGCCTCTCCCACCGGCGCCGGCGTAGCAGCAGCAGCCGCAGCATCCGCCCCGCCCGCCGCCGCCGCCGCTCCGGCCTCATCCTCCGACGCCGGCAGCACCAAGGAGTCCATCCCGGCCAACTTCGCGCCCACCCAGGACCCGGACTCCTTCCCCCTCGAGCCGCCCGCCTCGGAGCCCGAGAAGCTCGACCACCTCTACGGCTCCTACATCTCGCCCATGTGCGTCTCCTCCTTCCTGCACCTCATGTCCACCTTCCCGCTGCCCGCCGGCCACGACGGCTCCGACTACACCTCCTCCCACCGCTGCCTCGACACCCAGCCGAGCCCGCGCGTCGTCGAGCTCACCCTCGACCCGGCCCCCTGCCGCAGCTACCTCTCCCTCACCGACCTGCGCCGCCACGAGCTCATCTACCGCTTCGAGCGCGAGTGGGGCGTCGACGTTGCCCTCCAGCCCGACTCCCTCTGGCGCCGCCACCCGCGCCTCGTCGTCTTCGACATGGACTCCACCCTCATCACCCAGGAGGTCATCGACCTGCTCGCCGCCCACGCACCCGCCGACGGCATCGCCGAGAAGGTCGCCGACATCACCCACCGCGCCATGCTCGGCGAGCTCGAGTTCGACGCCGCCTTCCGCGAGCGCGTGCAGCTCCTCAAGGGCGTGCCCGCCTCCTTCTTCGAGACGCTGCGCCCTGTGTTGGACGTCACCCGCGGCGTGCCCGCGCTGATCAAGGCGCTGAAGCGCCTCGGCGTCAAGACGGCCGTGCTGTCCGGCGGCTTCCTGCCGCTGACGGCCTGGCTTGCGGGAGAGCTCGGCATCGACCACGCGCACGCGAACGAGGTCGTCGTGGACGAGGCGACGGGGGCGCTGACGGGCGAGGTGAAGGGGCTGATTGTCGGGAAGGAGCGCAAGCGCGACCTCCTCGTGGAGATTGCAGGTAAGGAGGGGATTGATCTGTCGCAGGTCGTGGCGGTTGGCGACGGGGCGAACGACCTGCTGATGATGGGCGCGGCGGGGCTCGGCGTGGCGTGGAACGCGAAGCCGATGGTGCAGATGGAGGCCGACACGCGGCTGAACAGCGAGAGCCTTTTGGATCTGCTGTATCTGTTCGGGTTCACTGGTGATGAGATTGAGCAGCTTGCTTCGTAGAGAGAGGGGCCGGGCGGGTGTGGTGTAAAACGGGGGACGACGACTTGGCGTAGGCGTAGGCTGTGATGTGAGGTGTTTCGGGGAGTTGGAGCTACCTCCTGGGGGCTTGTTCGAGGGAGTATCAATACATGCCACCTGACTTAATTGCATGCTGTTGAAAGTCTGATACCAATTTCTTCGAGTGAGGGCGGGAGATTTCCAGGACAGTCATTTGAGTCTTGACTCATGTTTAGATGAGAAACTGCGTAGATGAGAGTGAACGTAAAGCCATTGTGTAGGGTAAACAAGAAAATTGTAGCAAAAATTCTGAATTCTCCCTATCTACACATGAAAACCACACCTTCCGTCCGTTGCACAGCTTGCGCGAATGCCCGTGTCTTCTTCGTCTACGCTGCCGGTATCATTATATTCTTTAGTAGCCGTCCTTGCCCCACTTGTTGTACTTGTCGTGCAACTCCTGTAGGAAAAAACAGTCAGCCTGGAGGTGTCCGTGATTCGAATCTCCAAGTATCCGTCGTCCGCGAGACTGGATTTGCAGCCTGCCTCCGCACGACGAATGGCCGTCCTCCTCACGGGACTGATGAATTCCTCGCTGGCATGGAAAAACGCACCTTGGGGAGAGTGACGTCGGGGATGATGACGGTGTTGACGGCGCTGGGAGCGTCCTTGGGCTCGTTGTTGGGGTTGCCGCCGGGGTGGTACTTGTACTTGCCCTCGGAGTCGGTCTCCCAGGGCATACCGGCCTTCAGGACGGCGCTCTCGGAGGTGGAGGTGGTGGGGGTACGGCCTACGGTCGAACGTCAGCGGGATGCGGAAAATTGCGAAATGGCTGGGTTGAGGTTACCGAAGTAGAGACCAGCACCGCCGAGCGCGGCAGCCATGACAGCGCCGAGGATCTGTTGTAGAAAATTCGATTAGCTTCCATTTAACGTCGTTTTTCCCGTCCCCCGCACGCCAATCGACCCGAAATGCCATGCCATGCCCGTCTCCGCAATCTCAAGGGCGAAATAATGAACTGTATGTGTTCGGCGGGCGGCGTTGTGGTTGTGGTCGCGGAGAGGGAGGCATCGTGATGTAAGGCTTTATTTCGGGATTTGGAGAAACTGGGTCTTTTTGGGGCTGGGTGGGAGATATCACGCACGTAGAGCTCGGGGTTGCGCTTGGACTCCTGGGTGAGCTGCTGCTTGGCGTGGTCGTCGGCGAAGCGGCGGAGGGAGGTAGAGAAGGTGCGGCGGGCGACGAAGGAGGCCATTGTTGCGGTGTTGCGCGGGCGTTTGGTGGTGGGATTGGGTGTGGTTGTGAGAGGTGAGGTTCGGCTGTCGTATGATTTCGGAGCTTCGAGACGGGATTCCAATGTTGAAATTCGGGAGAAACGATTGGCCGGGTGAAGGGAGGGAGGTGATTGGCCAATGGTGGGTGAGGTGGGCATTACCTCATTCTGTGTGGCTTTGGTGCATGCTATGCGACTAAAGAGGTCCTGTGGTTTAAGAAGGATACTCTACTAAGCAAGACTTCGATTGCCATCATCACCGGTGCTCTGAGTCGAAACCGGTGAATACCCGAGATTCACGATTCAATCCCCGCGGTCTCGTCAAGTGATATCGAATCATTGCCAGAGACGCCTTTGAAAACGTGGCAAACGCACAGCAGTAACAACTGGCCGGCAGTCCTGATGGCCGTGGTCAGCAAAGCTACATGCCATTGGCCATCCCGGACTTATTCGTATACATGGCTGAATGCTGACCTCCGAAACTGTTGAAGTCTAAGGAATCACTCTTGTTAAAAGTCACGATAGACCGCCTGGGTTTTCCATCATGGAGATCCAGCGACAAAATGGCATATCAGCCATATCTACTACAACCTGGTGTACGTCGAGCAGTTGAGTTTCTCTTCGGCCTGGCAAACACGCTTTGTGCCGTTGCGGCTCTTAACGATGTGGAGCCCGTATCGCTCGGCGAAGTCATCATGATCATCATTTCGCCAGTATTGTCTTTGGTGGCAGCGTCTCTTGAAGGAGTTTACGAAGCAGATCGACAGGAGGAGCTACGCCTACAAGATGAGGACGGGTGAATCCAGCAATAAATGTGAGATCAAAGTCCAAAAACTGCGCTCCACCAGTAAGCTCTCTCATCAATCACCCGTATTCCTTCAGACGAAAGATTGCCGTGATGGATGCGATCTGAGGCAGCCAATAGAGACACCGGCTAACGGTGTTACATTCAGGAACATCCCGTGTTCGCAACCTTCTGTCTATGCTTCTTGGGGCTTGTAAGCCTGGTTCAGATGTCGAGACGTGCGGTTCGTGTTGGCACCGGGAGATGGCATATGCAAGTGTTTTCGCTGATGGGATGACCCATGTTTCGACCGCGATGCAAGATATGGAAATACCAGACGAAATTCGCGGTGGTTTAGCGTTAAGCAATTTCGGCATGAATGGATTTCATCGACGTCGCAGAAGCGGCAATGCAGAGTCTCCGTGTTTCCCCCGTGTATCTGTCAGCAAATCGAGTGAGTGCTCTTGGAATGACTGGTTCAAGCATTTTCCTGTGACACGGGTTATTGGCAGCGTCTTATGAGCGAGGTCTAACCCGGGATTCCGGGTAGATCGCGGCGGACCCTCGACGACGTTGCAGCAGCCTCAACGGCTCACCAAAGAGGGGCAAGACGCGTCTCTGGCCATGTGATTCAATGTCAACATCGACCAAAACAAGACAGCCCTCATTCCGAGGACCGCGAAGAACATGTCAAAGAACGAACGAACGCCATCGACAGACTTTGAGGCTAGAACAAGACTGGCCCGTGCGGGGCATCCCAATCTCAATTCTCAGGTCCAGGTCTGGCGTCGCAGCGCTCAGGTCGCTCGTCGCTCGCGCGCAGACGGTTGAAGGTCGCAATGGTGCCTGAACGATCCCATCGTCCCAGAAATCTTGTCACCCCGGCATTGCAGCCGTCACGGGCGCGGCGTCCCGTTGGCTGCTGGGCTGCTGTGCTGCCGTAGCAATTTAAACCTGGGGCCCCCAAAGCGGCAATTGCAATCAAAATTGGCTGGCACAACTGCGCGCCGCTGTGCATAAACAGGCGGCCATAGCCGTTTCAGAGGGGGCCTGAGCGCAGCTGCTATCGTTTCTGTTATGGCAGACACGCAGAGTTCTGTTAGTGATGACAGGCGGCAGCTACTTGTCGAGGCAGCACCGCTAGTCCCGTCTGGGTGGTTGTGCATGCACAAAGCACGGATATACCCAGGCACATCCATCGCCCCCCCTTACTGCGTCCTTCGGTGTTGTGAGGTGCCCCCCCGGCTCTGCCTTATGCTTTTCCCACCCGGCTTCCCTTCCCTGGCCTGGCCTGGCCTCGCCAACCTTTAGTCAGTGGAGGTTGCTTTTTCGCCTGTCCTGGTGGTCTGTCTCGAAAAAAGGAACTCCAGGCAAGACAAGAAACTCCATCTCTGGTCGTCTCTTTTCCGCTGCTTCGCTCATTGTCACGGCCTATCCGCCAATCCTTTTTCTTTTCTCTCCCACTCCGTCACTCTCTCACCACCTTAGACCCATCTTCGACGCCCCGACGTCCCAACGATACGACGACACGAATACCTACAAACCCACACACTCCCTCATTCACCTACTCGACCTACCGACCGTACCATACCGACCTTACCTTAATTCACGGGCCTTTTTCCCGTCTTCTACTCTTCGCACGACCTTTTTTTAATACACATTTCCCACCGCACGCCCTGCGCTCCCACCTTTTTCGAACCTTCCGCCCTGCATTACGCCGACCCTACCGGTCCTATCGCGCGCCCACGCACGAAATCGTCACGTCCGCCAAAGCGCCGATTTCTACCCCCGACGCCCTCTGCCGACCGACCAGCTCTCTCCTCGACAGGTCTTCATCCGAGCCTTTACCAACCTCACGATATCGATCCCCGCCTAGAGAGCGACATGTTATAGTGGAGACCCGATACGAATACCCGAATAACTTTGCGCCGACAGCTGTTTACCGATTGCAGCGCCGATCATGGCCTCCAAAGATCAGGGCTCCGGCCCCAACAAACCTCCCGCCGACGATGACGGCTTCCCGAAACCTCAGTTCCCCGGGCGCTCCGACAGGCCAGGCCCCCCGAGCATCATCTCTTCGCGTATGACCGATATCGCGTCTGACGACGGCGGGGAAGCCGCCACCCAGCAGACGCTTTCAGAGAACCCGCGCAGGAAAAGCGGCATGGCCTCCGAGACTGTGTCGCGCCCAGGAACGGCAAAGACAGGCATGTCTGGATCCAGGGAAGGCTGGCGACGAGGGCCCCCTCCGCGGCTGAATTACATCACGAGTCTGCACGAGAAGAGGGGGAGTATTGGCGGGGGCAGTACTGCCGGCTCCGTCAACACTCGGCCGCCCAGCTCTGCCAGCCGCAGCCATGTCCCATCTCTCACGTCTTCGGCCTTTTTTCGTCCCATGAGCTCCCAGAAACTGCAGGCCCAGCGCGGCGGCGCATCTCGCCCCTCAACCCAAAACCGACAACAACCGACTCTGGAGGATGCCGAGCCTGCGGAGCCGAGTCCTGCGGCTGCGGCTGCTGTGGCCAGTGGCGGACCGAATGCTCGACACAGCGTCATCTCAAACCCGGTTTCGAACCCCGTTGCTCGCCTTCAGAGACAGCTCAGCGGTGACGGTGAAGGAAGGCCACCTCCATCCCGAGGAACTGAATACACCGACCAGGGAACTTACGACAGAATAACCGCCAACACCAGCCCAACACACGGCCATTACCCAGCAGGCAGCATGTCTGAAAGCGTCACCCCGATATACCGCCAACAGCGCAACAGCCGAAACCTCAGCGTGAATGTGGACAGACGGTTCAGGGATCGAGGCAACCAGAGCCCCGCCAAGTCGCCGCGATCCTTCCGCTCAAGCTTTTTGCTGCCAGGGAGAAGCGACGGCGAGCAGAACAAGTCCAACCGAAGCTTGCCGGGTGCCGAGAAGCTTTCTTCAAATGCGTCGACCCCGCGACTGAACCCGGTGGACTCCTCGAGACCCGCAGACAAGAACAACTTGAGGAAGTCTAAAACCAACCTGGGCTACGTCTTCGAATACTTCGAAGGAAACACTGTCTTCTGCCTTGGTGGCCGTTTCCAGAACACCAAGCATAGGCCGGTGAACGTCGCCACGGGCCTGTTCATCATCATTCCTGCTGTGCTCTTCTTCATCTTCTCTGCACCATGGATATGGCATAACATTAGCCCTGCCATACCCATAACGTTTGCATACCTCTTCTACATTTGCATCTCCTCCTTCCTCCATGCGTCTGTTTCTGACCCTGGTGTATGTTAAATCCCCTTGAATATTAGTGATATCGCTGACATCTCGCAGATCCTTCCTCGTAATCTTCACGTTTTCCCTCCTCTGGAACCCACCGAAGACCCCCTCCGACTAGGCCCTCCGACAAACGACTGGACTCTCATCAAGTCCGCCGAGTCCTCCACAGCAGCCATGGAGGTTCCCGTCAAGCACTGCCGAACGTGCAACATCTGGCGACCTCCTCGCGCTCACCACTGCCGTCTCTGCGACAACTGCATCGAGACCCACGACCACCACTGCGTCTGGCTCAACAACTGCGTTGGCCGACGTAACTACCGATATTTCTTTGCCTTCGTGTCATCCGCCACATTCCTGTCGCTCTACCTTATGGGTGCCTCTCTGGCCCAAATCCTCATCCACATGAACCTTTCCGGCATTTCCTTTGGCCAATCCATCGACGGCTTCCGCGTTCCGTTTGCGATGGTCATCTACGGTTTCATTTCTTTCCTGTACCCGGCCGCCCTCATGGGCTACCACATCTTCTTGATGGCGCGAGGCGAGACGACTAGAGAGTACATCAACTCCCACAAGTTCATCAAGAAGGAGCGCTTCCGGGCCTTCACCCAAGGCAGCATGCTCAAGAACTGGATCGTTGTTCTCTGCCGACCCCGGCCTCCTACCTACTATCAATTCAAGAAGCGGTATAACTCTGGCGACCAGCGTCTCGGTGCCTACCGGGAGCAACCCAAGGGCGACTCCCAGGGCATGGAGATGCACAGCGTGAAGCCAGCGTCCGGGTTCCAAGGCCCCGTTTCTTTACGCAACGAAGCAAACACTGCTACGACATAATTCTTTTTTTTCTACTTGCTTGGTGCTCGGCGTTGTCCATGGGAGCGATCATGCGTCTACTGGATCCTGGATACCTGTAATGTATGTTTTCTATTATACCCGCCTCTGCCTGCATACCAGGTGGACAGACAGCGCTTGTTATCTTCAGCATGGAAGATGACAAGCTAAGACATGAGGCTGGGACGAACCGCTTCATACCTGGAGCTTGTACATAGACAATTGGCGCTACTCACTGCGCTTGCAAAAACAAACTTTAGCGAATACCCAACAATCAAGTCTATACGCCATAGTGAAGTGATGTACGTTGCAAAAGTGAATCACCGCAAATGTCCTGTTACCAGCCAGCGTGCAACCGCAACCGCGACATGCTTCCACTTATCACTGGTCAAATCGCAAATGTTAGAGTTAGTCACTGTGCCACCATAACCAGCAAACACCCCATAAATACCCTCCACATCCTGCGCAGAAGGATTTGCCCAGGAGCAGACATGGCATAAAGTGATAACCTACACTTCCTCACGAGAATCTTCAGTTGTTACAAGACAGACACACGACTCTCACAATGCACTACGAATTCGACGGCTACTCCGAGGCCAGCAACTCACCGGGCCGCGCCGCCGCCACGCGTACGCAAGGCTGTGGACAGAACCGGGACCAGCGGCAAGATCACAACAACAGCAACCGCAGCCGCGAGGAGGAGAACCAGTACCCCGACGGCTTCTACCGCGGAACGGGGCGCTTTGCGCGCGAGAACTTTGAGAGCGAGCGGCGCGAGCGCGAGCGTGAGCGCGGCCAGCAGCAGCAGCAGCGGACGTTTGGCGCGTCGCCGTACCGGTCTGCTGCGTTTGAGTACATGGACACGGGAGGCAGGGGGAGCAGCGAGGAGGAGTGGGGACGGGTTTTTATGGAGGCTTTTCGGAGGAGAGCTGGTGGAGGTGGTGGCGGCAGGATGGGCATGGATGAGAGGGAGGGATATGGAGGAGGCGGAGGGTATGAGCCGCGCGGATACGGAGCGGAGCGGGAGATGGGGTTTGAGGAGTTTCTGAACGGGGTCTTTGGCGGTGGGGGGTTCGGCGGGCGCTTTGGCCCGGAGGCCGGTAGCCACGGCTACGGCTCCGGTGGTGGTGGAGGTGGTGTGGGGGTCAGCTTTGAGGAGATGTTCGGGCCGGCGCCTGGCTTCGGCGAGGGCTCCTGCTCCCCCGGTGCCGGTGGGGGTTACGGTGGAGGAGGAGGTCCGGGGTACAGCAGGGCTGATGAGCAGAACGAGCGCGACCGACGGGGCGGCGCGGGGATGACGCGGGACGAGTTCGATAACATGTTCCGGGCGCGGTTTGAGGGCCCGAGCATCAACGGGTATGCGTCCGGACCGCCGCCTGCTGATTTGTTTGATCGGTGGTATACGGATTGGTAGACATTGGCTGGCTGGGTGGTAGTGAGTGAGTGAGTGAGTGTTCTACAACATGCGGGTGGGGATCGGTAGTTGCAGCTCGGCAGATGTATCCGTAGCGAAATCCAGTGCAACAGTCTCTCTTGCGTCGCGGTGACATTCGGGATTTGTGTGTTTCGCGAGTGCATCGCTGCGTGGCCTGATCATGGGCCGGGAACGCTCGGGGAGGGGGCTACAAGACAACAAACCAGACATGATGTGCGATTTCATTCCAAATCACCCATGCCCATCGGCACTCTCTTGCTTGTTACTCGAGGTGTCCATCCAGCCTGCCGCGCTCCACGCTTGCTTGATAGGATGGGCTGGGAGAGGGAGCAGGGAAGGTTGCTGCGTGGTCAGCATCTCCGTTAATTGAGGGGAAAAGGGGCAGCGAGATAATTGTAATTGCAGCTTCATGAAGGCTGAATAAGGGCAGAAGGGGGGAGGGGATGGGCTTGTCTGGGTGCATTTAAGGAGTTATTCTGCCGAGGTGTGGTGAGCAGGAAACGCGGTATGTGGATGTCGTGCTGTGTGCTGTGCTGGCAAGACGCGGGGGCCTTTTGAGTTCCCGTCCTTTGTTCTCGACCACCCCCGTTTCGAGGCCGGATCGCCGGTTCGACATTTCACTGCCATTCGAGACGAACACCGGCGAGCAAACATCACGGAACAGCAATCAGATTACCCCTCGTACCACCCACCATCACCACCACTCACCCATTGAAGCTCTTGAAGTTGTTGAATCAAGGTTGCATACGCCACTCCGCCCCTCCGCCAAATAGACTAAGAAGACCGGACTGACCCGCATCTACCTCGCTCAAGCCCATTCTGATCCCATCATCATCATCAAACCACCTCCAAATCCCGAAAACAACACAAGCCTCATCGCCCTTTTTGCTTAATGTTCCTTTCACGCCAGACACGACCAATCACCTCCGGCACGCGCCGCATCCGCGCAGCTTCCGCCGATGCCCACCAAAAGCCGACCCTGCACGGGAAATCTCGCTAAAGCTGCGAAGTCCTTTTGACCTGGGCCAATCACGGATGCTGCTCGAGTCGGGGGGCCCAACGTCACCAAGTCACATACCACCGCCCGCCGGCCTCCGTCCTCTCACCCCCTCGTTGTGTGCCGTTGGTCCTCTCCCCCCCTTCGCCTTCTCCCCCTCCCTCAGGCACTCGAGCATCCCAAGGAATCGCCCTTCCAACATAAGACCGAACTTGCTCTGTTTCTGTGCGTGCGCCGCACCCTTTCCCACAATTATTTTGCTCGGTCTGCAGTTCCCGGCCCCCAAAAAGAAGGATTCGGGCGCAACTCCTGGAAAGGGGAATTGCTCTACACCTATCACATTCACTCTTCCCGTCCTTCACAGTTTTTAGGACCAGCAGAACGGGAGGAAGGATTCGCCCCAACCATCCCAAGCTGAAGCTTCCTCGCTCTTACACCGAACTTGTTACTGAACCAGGAAATCCCAGGAAAGGCGCCTTCGCCCGATCTTGCTGACGGCGGAGCCCCCAATCTCTCCATATCTCCCTCCCCTCGGACTTCAGCTCCTCTCTCTCACACTCCTGCTCCTCCTCCCGTCCCCCCAGCCTGGGGGATTCCCCTCTTTTTTCCGTCCTCGTCTGGGTTGTTGTGCGGTTTGTTTGGCTGAACGGGGGGGTGGCTTGGGCTGTCCCCAAATCTGCTTGTCCCGCAGCCTCGAGCCTCGCGCGGGAAAGGAACCACCTATTTGCTGACCGACGACTACTCGATCGGGCGAAGAGGAGACGGAATAGCCAGACTGGATTGGACTGGATCTGGACCTTGGAAAAACCTTGGAACTCCACGCCAACCGCAAGCCCAGCCCGCCGCCGCCGCCGTCGCGCTGCGCCCGACCACCACCACCACCAACCACCATGGAGTCTCCGCAGCAGCAGCAGCAGCAGCAGCTCTCCCCGTGCCTCGAGGGTGCCGCTGCTGTTGCTGTTCCTGCTGTTCCTGCTGCTGCTCTATCTGTTCCTGTTTCGCCTGTTGACGTCCCCGTCTCCGCCCCTGTGGCGCTGCCAATAGTTACCAAGAGCAAGGTGTACGCCACAGAGGACCATTGGACGTGCCACAGGGGGATCATCACAAGGCTGTACCGGGACGAGAACAAGACGTTGAAGGAGGTCAAGCAGATAATGGAGGAGACTTACTACTTTCATGCAACGTAAGAAACCCACCTTGCCCAACCCATCCATACATCCGTCCAAAGCTAGTTCACACTCTTTCCCACCCTTGCTCCTCTTTAAACCCCTTCCAAAGAAGAATTACCCAAAATTCCACATACCATGTTAAACATTCTCTCCATCCCCTCTTTCGACAAGGCCCAGAAAGAGATTCGGGGTGTGAAGTAATGAAATAAAAATGGGGACTGACACGAACGTTACCCGCGCTCTAGGGAGAGGATGTTCAAGACCCGTATCAAGCGCTGGGGCCTCGACAAGAAGTTCAAAGAAGCCGAGGTCCTGGCCATGCTCCAGGTCAAGAACAAGCGCGACGCCGCCGGCAAAAAGACCCGCTTCACCGTCCGCAACCAGGAGGTCGAGTGGGAGCGCATCGCCCACTACCTCAAGCGCCGCCCCGACCTGCAGCGCGACCCGCGCTACGCCTCCCCGGACCAGGACCAGGACGCGCAGCGCGAGCTCGTGCGGCTTCTCAAGGGCGAGCCCGGACTAATCGCCGGTGCCGGCGCGGTAGACGAGGAAGACTACGAGGCCGTCGCCCGCTACGGCATCCGCTGCCGCACGCCCTCGCCGCCGCCGATGCCGCGCGTCATCGACCCGGCCGCGGACCTGCGCATCCCGGACGAGATCCTGCGCCTCATGAAGGGCTTCTTCGACGGCGCGTTCCAGGGCCGCATGTGGACCATGGTCGACGACACGCTCTGCGCCGCCGGCCAGCGCGCGCCGTCCCGCGACCGACCCAACCGCTGGGGCGACTTCATGAGCGACACGCACCGCCACATCGTCGGCCGCCGCGGCGACTTCCGCGGCGCCCACGCTGCCTTGTGTGCGCAGCTCGACGTCCTCCGCTGGATCATCAAGGACCAGGACCCCGAGCTGGCCTTCTTCCTGTGCTACTCCGTGCTCAGCCAGCCGCGCGACATCTCCGAGTGGCTGCTCCCGCACATCTGCACCCTGCACGAGCAGGTCCACGGCCCGCGGCACCCGCTGACGCTGATCTGGGCGCGCATCCGGCGGGTTGACCGCAGAGAGCGCGTGCGCATCCTGCATTCCCTAGTAAAGTACGGCGCCAAGGACCTGGAGAAGCGGCTGGGGCTGCTGAACATCACGATCCACTACATCCATGGCTTGCAGGGCCAGCTGCTGGCGCGGCTGGGGGAGACGGGCGGCAGCGACTTCGCGGAGATGACGGCGCTGTACGCGAGCACGTCGGCGGCGTACATGGCGCAGGGGCGGCTGCGGGAGGCGTGCAAGTGCCTGTTCGCGCTGGCGGGCTTGCAGCTCACGGCGCAGGAGTTTGAGCAGGCGCGGCTGACGCTGGAGCGGGCGGACGACAATATTGTAGCCGTGGAGCGGGCGGAGGGGCGCACGCCGACGACGATGCGGGTGTGGCAGTACGGCGAGATGGGGCAGCTGAATTACACGGTCGAGAGGGCGAGTAAGTACGGCGAGAGCCTGGCGATGGCACGGGCGCAGTTTGGGAGGAGTAGTCCGCAGGCGCTGATGACGATGTTGTCGTGGAGGGGGTCGTGGCCGTATATGCAGGAGGCGGCATGAGGGAGATAGGGGTTGAGGGGAAAGGGGGAGATTGTTCACGACTGGAGAAGCAATTCCTGTACTTTTAGTAGCGATACCATATCAAAAGTAATTTAAGGTTAGCATGGCCGGCGTTCGACATCATGTATTGTCACCGTCGTCTCCCGCTGGTGTGTTTTTGATGTTATTGCGTAGAATGACTGGCCTACTCCGGGCCGTCGTGGTTGAAGTACAACGCGTCAGGAGGCAGCAAACCGTCCCAAGTTCCGGGCATGGCCTGCCCTCCCGCGGCAAAGACCCAGTCGAGGTCAAGCCGCATGTCCATATCAATACCCTCGTGGTCGACCTCCCCCCTCTCATCTACCACCACACCCGGATCTCCCGGCTGCTGCGACGGCGATATGCTCTGAAAGCTGCCGACGCTCCTCGACCCCGCAGGGCTATCCGTTCTCGCCCTCTTTCTGGACTGATTCCCCGCAGAGGCCGCTCTCACCAACCCCCCGCCACCCGACGTCGGCGGCATCCCCGGCCGTCTCGCCGTCGCCGCTCCGGCCCCGCTTAGCCGCCTCGACTTCAGCTCCCACTTGCGCTGCAGCATCAGAAGAAAGTCGCGCGAGCGCTTGGCGCATTCCCACGAGGCGGACAGCTCCTCGAGCGCGCGGAAGCACACGCTCAGGTGCGTGGCGGTCTCAGCGGTCTTGGCGCGGCGGCGGCGGCGGCGCGACATGGACGCGAAGATGAGGATGATGGCGGCGGAGAAGATGACGGCGACGCCCTGGATATTGACGCGGCGCAGGGAGTAGCGGCGCTCATAGAGCAGGATGAGCTTGGCCACGGCGGCGGCGGACTCGATGCACATGCGCTGCGCGTGCATGTAGCCCGGGCCCTGAGGCGGCTGCGGCTGGAGGTAGGAGGAGGACATCCAGGGGCGGTGGGCGTGGATTACGTTTTGGTAGTATTGCATGCTGTTTGTGTGAAGGTTAGATGATGTCTGAGTTGTGGCGAGAGTTGGAATATGGGGGAAACGGGGGCTACTGACTGGAGGAGAAGGACGTGTGGCAGGTATGTTCCTTCGATATCCTCGAGGTCGACTTGGAGAGCTTCAGGGAGGTTCTCCTTCCAGACGAAGAGCAGGGAGACAATCTGCTCGTTTTTCTCTTGGAGAACGTTTCTTGGAATCTTGGAGTTGCCGTATCTTTTTGGGTTTTGTCAGTCGTGTTGCTCGCATGCGGGAGGTAGCTTGGAGTCTTAAAAGTCAACCACACTTACAACGTATGCCCTAAAGGAGCCATGATCTCGCACAGCTCAATTCTCTGAAGGCTGATATCCTCAATGTGATACGTCAGCGCTGCCGGAGGAGAGCCATTGCTGCACGGCGACGTGTAAGGCAGCCAAGCTGCAGCCCCTAAAGCGCCAGTGACCGGCTTTTGCACTGTTATATCATCGAGGCTGACGCGGAACGGCCGTCCTCGGTAGTAACCTAGAGTTCTTTCAGGAGACGACATCAGAACTTGAGAACAAGAAAGTCTGCGGGCGCTTCACTTACTGATCCACAACATACGTCCCCCAGAAGACGTTCCGACGCAGGTCCGCTTCCGCGGGCGTCAGGATGCCCTTTGTAACGTAGGGTGTCATGTCCTTGTGAAGAGCCAAGTCGAAGGCGAGGCGGATGGCCATTCCTTCAAGGATGTTCTGTTAGCCTGGATGTCCCCAGCTCCCTCAAAGGAACGGCGTCAATGATACAGTACCGCTGTACAGCCAGCCCCTGGAATCTCTATTTGCTCCGATTTCGTGGCTGCTGAGGACGACCATCGCTTGGACGGTCGACACCGAGGGCGAGTCCAGCTCAATCTCCAACAGAGTCTTGGCGCGGGCGGCAAAGAAGTCGGGCAGAGACTTGGGAAACGTGACAAAATTCGGATGGTACCGGGCCTCGAAGGCGGCGCCGAGAGAACACCTGGATCGCGTTAGAAATATGCTCTTGCAGTGCCTATTTTCCATGGGGGGATCGGAGCAACCAACATTGCGTTCCTGAGAGCCTCAGAATAATATGGCGTGTCCTCCTCGCGTTCCAGCCACTTGTACTTGGCGTCTTCGTACAAAGTACGATCGACAATATGCGAGAAGGGGTCCTGCCACGCAAAATAGAGGTTGATCAGGTGCTCTTCCAGATCTGGCGGTATCGTCTTGCCGTAGCCCATCATGTCCAGATGCTCCTGCCCGTCGTTCCGCACAGTCCGATCGACCGCCAACGTGTCGCTTCCCGCGGGCATCTCAACAAGACTGAAGTTTGATGTCGGTCCGTAGTACGAAATCTGCCCATTTGGTCCGATGTGCAGGGATCCCAGCCGATCTGACAGCTGGTTGACGAGGTCTTCCTCCGTTGTCCCCGATGCGCTGTCGTCGTTCTCGTTGTCGCTCAACGCACCGCCGTCCTCTCCCGAGTAAGAGCTGAGTAGAGGATGACTGGGTGCGCGCACGCTTGCGACGTCGACGCCGGGAGCGATAATGTCTCCATTCTCTGGGGGGCTCCAGTCCCAGTCCGCAATGACCTTTGACGAGGCATCCCTCGGTTGAGCCCACGCTGCTGGTGTGTGACCGTTACGGACGGCGTCGAAACCAAAAGCAGCTGCGTCGAAGGACAGACCAAACTCGGGGGGCAGCTGGCCTGGTGGCGCCATGGGGTGCACAACAGGGAGAGCCGGTGCAAGCGGATACTGACCAAGTGACAGTGCCGGGTCGATCGGTAGTGCCGAGTTCATGGATGGCGGCGTGGATTTCTCGAGCGTGACTTGGACTTTGGAGAGACCCAAAGTCTCCAGGATCCGGTTGAGGCTCTTGCCCTCCTCTGAAGACATCGCGGGCGGCTGGAGCCCATTTTGACTGATGAAATGACAAAGCTGGTCGACCCTGCCGGAGAGCAACTCTACAGCAACGCGCAATGAAAGCCTATTCCCGGTAAGGTCAACTTCCGACGACCCTCATTATCAATACAAAACTCACTTGCGTTTGTCCTCCCCGGCTTGGTATCTACAGTCCCTGCGTTTGTTCTTGCAGTTGGAACATGTCGGCGTTGCACCGTCACACTGTGAATCGTTAGCCTACACAAATTGAATGCGTCACGTCACAGGTTTGAGGTACTTTGATCTTGCTCTCCCTGCAGGAGATGCATGCAGTCGTGACATGTCTCCTCTTGGAATCGGGCTTCGATGGTTGAGGCATGCTGCCTCCTTGGCCCCGGATCAGCCTTGGGTCGTGGTTGAAGGAGTGGAGGTTGAATTTGGCTAATTAAGGAAGGCAGGGTCTCATGCGTGCGCACGATGTGGTGCGGGTCGGTGGCAGCTTCTTGGCCGGTCCGGAGGCCCCACTCACGCACTTCGTCGCAACGCAACGTGTATCTAAGTACTCCCAGTACTCCGGGCGGCGAGTGCCCTATGTCGGGGTGGCTTAGGTGGAATTAAGCCTTGAACCGCGGGGCGCGTGGACGCCGGGCCTGCTGCGTGCAGGGAACCTGCTGGGCGCTACGGCAAACTACACCGCTATGATAGGGTGCTAAGGCTTTGGTAGAAGTTTCTAATGGTCGAAAGCCAGCCATAGTCGTGCTATTCAAAACCACCACGCCGGTCGATGAGTCGGTATTTTGGTTCGTCCGACCAAACGGTGCATAGCAAGTGGAATTTGACTCGAATATTGACTCGGTTTCGCTTTTTTCTGCTGTTTCTGGCGGTGGGATCCTAGAAAGGGACTGTCAAGAACGCCCTGGTCATATCGGTCTCGGAAACTCATACCTCGGATCACAGCCAACATTGGTTGAGCCTGAAGTATAGAGATGGATGGTGATAAATATCCCAAGCCGCTAAGCCGTCGTATTTATTCACACAATGTCTGTCGTGTAGCTCCCCGCGTAACCAAAATAAGCTTATTCGTACGAACTTGTAGTTGTACCGAGGCATCGCAAGTCGGCCGAACAGCACCGAAGGTCGAAGGGCATCGGGCCGTGCTGAACTCTCTAAAGGATCAGAGTTTACAAAACATGAAGTGTAAAACCCGTCCTATTTGCTGAGTCGTAAAGTAAAGACACCTGTATAGCGGGAAGCCTCCCCGCACTTGTAAAGAGTCCGGACCACGTTGCAGAGTCCGAATTACGATTGAGTCCTGCGTTGACGACCTCGCTTTTCGAGACAAATACAGTAAGAAAATGCAGCAAAATACTGCTGCAAAGTGTCGCAGCGATTAACGTCGGTGATGATAGAATATGTATCATTAGAGATTATAGCCATTTAGCAGCTTGCAACCAATCGTGAGTGTTTCGCGGAGCTTGTGGGCGCCGAATCCCGATCATGGCTCGTAACGATTCGAAGACTATTCGCCGCCAACACCGAGTCTGGATACATCATAACCTTGACTGCTTGCAAGGCATGTAACAAGCTCACTTTCATGGGTTACTAGAACAGCTAGAATAGCCATGCATAGGGCATGACCTACTCAGTAGGCCCTCTCGATGTAAGCTTTATGGTTTTGCTAGAGAATCAACCCAGACGTGGCAAGGTTACTCCTTGGCCGCTCGGCCAGTTCCGAACAGCATCAGTGCGCTTCGCAAGCTGCGTACTGAACAGGAAGAGAATATTCCAAGCCTTGTTGTTTGAGGGGTAGACGAACAGTCTTCGTCCTTCTCAGGGAAATGATCTTGAGTGACGCCAGACCATCATCCTTTGGCACGCCCCGTGATCGGATGGCATCGGCCAGTTCTCCCCGCCGACGCCGTCATCAACTAACGAGTCTAGCACATGGGGCCGCCCGATGAGCCTCCCGGAACTACGGTCCGATGAAATGTTAGATCTGAGGGCACAGCGAGATCTCATAGGGTGATCGGAAACCATATCCCGAGATCTCCACTTCACGAGACCTGGGGATTCAACTACGCATGAAGATATTTCCAAACACTCTAGACCAAAAGCTACAACAATCGCCGTGTTTAAACGTATAGATTAGGTGGCTTGTTCGGCTCAGTCGCCGGTGCTGGCAGAGTACACTCGCGGAGCGATCCGGGGGTGGGCCCGCCGAGAACCGGCCCCATCCGGACCTGAAACGGGCAATTCTGGCCGATGGAGAAGCCTGGCGTTTCCGAGGACTCGTTGAATAATTCCCTTTCCAGAACTTCTCAGAGAAAGGAACGCGTTAGACAGCAGTGAACGACGCATGACGTACTAAACGTCTTTGAACGAACCAAGCCAAAACACTGTGGAGAGAAAACCCACCAGGTCACGGTCTTAAATACCCCGCGCTTCCCCTCCACAACTACGACAATTGACTTCTTCAAAGCATCAAGAGAGTACTCTACACACCACTCTCGTTGGCACGACATCTCACACGAAAGGAAACATGACCATCCGTAACGGCCAGACGAACGGGGCTCGGCCCTCCAGCACGTCATCCGCACGTCTCTTCTCGACTTCTGAAGCCTCCGCAATAGATTCATTCGCATCCCTCTGCTCCCAGTCAGCAACGCCAGAAGACTACCCCTTAGCCGCCTCGATCGAGAAGAACATTCCCATCTACGACCTCCCGCCGTACGCCAGCCTCGATCAAGACCAGCGCGCGGCCCTCCAGGACGAGTGGTATCGCGTCCTCATCTCCGGCCCCGGCGTCTTCGTCACCAAAGGCCTTTACCGCGACAGGTCTCTAATCGAAGCGTCCAATGCCGCCTTTGCGTCAATAATCGAGGAGGAAAAGAAATCAGGCGTCGCAAAGGGCGACCACTTCGCCAGCGCCGGCAAGAACGACCGCATCTGGAACTCCTTCAGCAAGCACGGCCTCACGGACCCGGCGTCCTTCGTGAAGTACTACGCGAACCCATACCTCGGCCTCATCTCCAGCGCGTGGCTGGGACCCGGGTACCGCATCACCGCGCAGGTGAACAACACGAAGCCCGGCGCCGCGCCGCAGGTCTGCCACCGGGACTACCACGTCGGCTTCCAGACCGCCGCGGCGTCGGCGCAGTTCCCCCGCGCGATGCAGGTTGCCAGCCAGCTCTTGACGCTGCAGGGCGCCGTGGCCCACTCCGAGGTCCCCATCGAGAGCGGGCCGACGAGGCTGCTGCCTTTTAGCCAGACGTTCGAGCCTGGGTATGTGGCGTACCGGCGGCCAGAGTTCAACGAGTTCTTCTTGAAGAACTATGTGGCGCTGCCGTTGGAGGTGGGCGACGGGCTATTCTTCAACCCTGCGCTCTTCCATGCGGCGGGGGAGAACCAGTCGTCCGATGTTTACCGGATGGCGAATTTGCTGCAGATCAGCAGTGCCTTTGGTAAGCCCATGGAGTTCGTCGATGCGGTTCCGTTGGTGGAGAAGAGCTGGGATCACTTGGTGAAGTTGTACGACGAGCAAGGGATGAGTGAGGAGGTCAAGTCTTTCATAGCCGCTGTCGGCAACGGATATCCTTTCCCAACAAATCTTGACAATAACCCGCCAAGAAACGAGGGTATGGCACCAGAGTCGGAGCAAGACAATATCACAAGCAGTCTTGTAAGCAAAAAGAGCAGAGAGGAGGCGGTAGATGCGTTGAGGAGCCTCGTTACTAGGTGTAGGACATAGATAGAAACCAACTTTTGGATTATCTAGAATACAGCGATGATCTGGTTCAGGAATCAAAAAGCATACGCGAATGACTAAGATCAGTATTAAGAAGATCATCGCTGGCCTCACTGATCCCAGTGCAGTCGATGAAGCCTCACCTAATCAATCTCTCGGACTTGACCGGCACGTTGACAGCACCGGCAAGACGCCGGGTAACTTAAGTTCAACGCGTGAATGAGCCGCCTAACGTGTTCGCACAGCAATCGCTCTAGCATTACCAAATAGGCAAACCGTATTAACAACTGACGCTGCCAGAGGTTGGCGTGCGGCTGAGGTGCTAAGACAGGTAAGCGAGAGGACGACGGGAGAGGCGTCCGTGAAGGCCGACATTGAGAAATACCAGCACGAAGGGGTGGTAAGAAAATCGTCGCTGAAATTACTGACTCTCAGTGAGACTAAAACGTCTGTATAACCAGACAGTCGGATACGATCTCAGCTTGGTTGACAAGGGGATTATCAGGGGTCGGATGTGAACATGCTGCTTGCGGTCAACGCCAAGTCGTTCAAATTTTCCATCTCATGGAAGCCATCTCGAATAGTGATCGCGATAACCGCGACCACGAGCGTCTAAGTGGAAAGAGGCTTCCAATTTGATCCCCTGGGTCTAGACCACTGGAAGCCAAACGTCTGGATTCGCCCATGGAAGTCTGCATGCAGGAATGGCAGCGGCTGGCTGCTTTGAAGCTCCCACCGAGGCGGAAAGCCCAGAGGAGATGCGGCCGAAGGAAAACGGACCAGTCGGAGTGAACCGACAAGCCACGGGCTGAGCTTACCCACGGCCCGTGGCATCCAAAATAGCCCTCCGGATGACTGCTTCGATTCAATGTCTTACAGATTGAGCACCCGGCTCGACCCCGGTAGGGCGGACAAGCCGTGGTGCTACCTGAATTAAGCCTTTTAGCCTGCCACGCCTGACAGCCATGATTGGCTCTGGATCGGTCCTTTACAAAACTTTGGCTGCGACGTTGCCGTATTGGCTCTCTCCGGTCTCGTGCCCTGGCGTTGGCGGGGTCTTTGAGGAGTGAGACTATCCCCAGCCAACCCTTCCAAACGCGGCGACATTTCGTGACCGAGTCCGGAAAGCTGTTGTTTGTCAGACGGATCCGAGAGGGGGAACAACGTTCACATCGCTAGCTGGTGATCTTATTGGGTCTAGTGTGGGTACGGACATTCTCTGGTTTGCTTGCCCTGGAGATCTGCATGGCGAGCTGGCGATCTTCTTCCTGTCATGGCGCACTATCACAATGTTTACGATGCTTCAGCTTTCGCAGGGATGGGATTTTTTATATATTGAAAGAGAGAACCACATTTGTCCGAGTCTCATTCTTTTCATCATCACACAGAAACCGTTCCAACAGGCGATTCCTTTGCGAACAATCGCTCCCTCTGTCTCACCGCAAACGCAAACGTCGTTGTCTCACCCGAGAAACTGACCGAAGCCCCACGCAATAAAAGCACATTGGGCCCCCGAGAAAGTTATCGATCTCAAGCAGGTCAGCCTTCAAGCAGCCAATACAATCACCACAACACCAGTAATCTCTTCCATCAAGATGGTCGCCAGCAGTCGCATTGCCATCGTGGCCTCCGCCTTCGCAGTCGGTGCTTCTGCCGCTGTCATCAACCGCCGCCAGCAGCAAGATAACGGCTGGCTGGCCACCGACTACCAGTGGGGATGCTCTCCCGGAGGATGCAGCTCCCAATTCAACCTCTTGGGCTTTGAAGGTGTCCCGTCTGGAGCACCCGCCTTCGATGTCGTCTGCAGCCCCATCTACATCCAGCAAGATTGGATCGCATGCAAGAACCGCGACGGCAGCACCATGGCTCCTGAGTCTGTGGTCTACGCCGTATGGAAGGCCGGCCCCGACAACGACAAGCAGTACATCAATATTGCCCACGTATACTACCGCCAGGAGGACGGTCTCTACTACGACGCAGAGAGCGCATCTGCGGGCTTCCTTCCCGAGAAGGGCGGTACTGAATGGTTTTCCATCGCCACTGTCAACCCAGCTTCAGAGAGCCATCTCCCACCAGTTGTGAACTCAGACGCGCCCACGCAGACCGTTCAGGCGGATACTGAGACTGGAATTCCTGATCTGGTCAATGCTGAAGACCCGGTCGCCACATCTACCGATGGCTCCGTGCCGGATCCTGTCCCTGCTGCCGGAGAGGATATCCCTACTCCCGATCCGACTGAGGACCCTGCCAACGATCCTACCCCCACCGATGAGTCTGCTCCTGTGTCCGACCCGACTGCCACTGAGGCTTTCACTCCTGCGGTCGACCCTCCTACCCCTACTGATGACGGTACACCCGCCGCCGACCCTACTCCCACAGATGACGGAACACCCGCCGCTGACCCGACCCCAACTGATGAATCAACGCCCACCGGAGACTCGACTCCGGCCGAGGACCCCACTCCTGCGGCTGACCCCACTCCTGAGTCAACTCCCGAGTCTACTCCCTCTGAGGATCCCACACCTGCCGAAGACCCCGTTCCTGCTGGCGATGGACCTTCGAACACAGTGACCTCTGACATGCCCGATGGCTTGGTCCTGTCCCAACCTCTGCAGTCCGACGTGGTTCTTTCCCAGCCTCTCCTGAACCCCGTGCCTGGTACTGGCACCATCCCTGCTGGAGGCAATGGAGCTTAGACTTGAAGGGTGACGGTCGTCTTCACGCCTCAGAATGAACGTATATGTGCTCGCATTGGGAAGGAGTCCTGATTTCATACATTGCATTTCTCTTAATATTTACTCTAATACTATACTTAATAATAGCTGTTCATACCATATCCCTCTCTTGATCAGTGACGATGCGGTGTCCTACTGTGCATGAACACGCTATCTACCACGGTTTAGTGTCGATGGGGGCAAGCGGCGTCTGGCACTTGGCCGCCAACGCAGCCTTCGCCTCATCGCTATCGATACTCACGCACGGCGTGTCAATGCCACCGTCGATGCCATCGCAGATAATAACAGGCTCACCGCCGCAGGGGCTCGTGACGTTGAAGTTCTTGACCGTGATATTGTGGCAGACGGCATCGGGGTTCGTCGAGCAGGTCAGTTTCGCGACCGCGTTGCCGTAGATACCGCTCGTGTAGCCCGTAAAGTTCTCGAACAAGACGTTGGACACGTTCATGCCGGAAGGGTACTGCTCGCAGGTGGTCTCGTTGATCTAGGCCCCATGTTAGCGAAATTGGACGTTTGCGGCCTGCTGCTGCCAAGCAGCCACGAATTTCTGAGTCGTGGCTGTCTTACGTTGAAGTAGCACGAGTCGAGGATGATTCCGTAGTCCATTCTTGCCAGCCAGAAGTTCCTTTACGGTTGGGTCAGCAATCCTCGTGGAGGTGGAGGTGACAAAGGAGGGGTCTTACTTGTATGTGATGTTCTCGACGTATCCGTAGCCGACGTTAGGACCGGCCCAGGTCTTGATACGAGCTCCCGAGTACTACGAAATTGTGAGTTGACGTCGTGGTTGACTGGGCTGGTGAAGATCTTACGTCGCCATTCAACATCCACACGTTTTCAATGTGGACGTCCTTTACGAATGACATCTCGCCGGCGTACTGACCGAGAGATCCAATTGACTAAGAACACGGGTTAGTGATCATTCTTTGCAGTGTTTCTCGTATGCTTACTTGACCGTGAGTGCCTAGAAGTCAAATTAGCTCTTGCAAAGACAAAGCATCAGACATGAAACGCACCATTGCAGTACATCGTGTTCACGTAGAGGTTGGTGTTGTTGGACTTCGGGGAGAAACAGTCATCGTCAATGTTGACCCAGACACGCTCAATGCGAACATCCTGCACGTCGAGGGAGTCGAAGAAATCCGTGTTCTTGGGGATGATGCTGCCGTTGTTCGTGATGGCGGTGGCGATAACGTCCTTGTACTGGATGTTGCTGGCTATTGATGGAGTCAGTCTCGGGAACATGGCTGAGTACCATGACTTTAGCCGCGGCTAAGTTATCACAATGGCTTACATCCGACGATGAAGTTTGTCCAGCAAGGTGAATCCTTCATGTGAATGCCTTCAACCTCTAGGTTCGTAGTGTTCTCTACGTAGAAGAGGATGGGTCGAAGGTATTTGTTGTCAGGGTTCTGCGGTTGGTCAGTTGGAGGACAGCGTGACGAAGAGCAGGACCGTCTCACCAAGATACTAGGTAGTGTTAGTATTTGCAGAATGCAATGAAGGATAGACTGATACTCACGATCCAATACCGGCATTGAACTCATTCCACCAGCGTTGGCTATTGAAAGTGTCAGCCAAGAAGCTGTTGACAGGAGGAATACTCAGCGAACCCTTGTCCGTTGATGACACCGTCACCATAGATCTTGATGTCCTTTCCACCCCACTTCCCTGCAAGAGGAATTAGTTACGCGACAAAGCGTTTTGAGCAGTACAGCATACAGAACATGATGGATTTCTGCCATTGGTTAGCTTCGATTATGTCAAGTTGTCATGTCGAAAAGACTTACTTGGAACGGGTGCTCGAAGGCATTTTCCTACGGCTCGTTGTCAGTGTCATGAAACTAGGCCGAATAATACAAGATATCTCTTCCACGTACTTGCCAGTAGGCGACATCATTGGTGAACTGAGCCAAGAGTGTTAGTACTCGCAGCATGGGCAGAAGGCGATCTTGTGTGGCACACCTTAATCTCTCCTTCGAGACGAACATGCACGTCGTTCAGGAAAGTCAAGTCAAGTGCCTTCGCAATGACGAAAGTCTTCCCTTTCGGCAAGTACAGTGTACCGCCGTTATTAGCGTCCTGAAGTCCCTTGCGGAACTCCTCAGAGACGTCATCCGTATCGTTCCTCGAAGCGCGGATCTCGACAGTCTTGCGTCCACACCCATTCGAAGGGGGCGTGTAGGGGTGGACGTCCCTGAACTCTTGCAAAGATCTCGGAACACCGGCAGGCAGCTCCACCGCGTACGACAGCACGCCAGTGATGGCTGCAAGCAGGGCGAATGATCGTGAAAGACGCATGATTTACGAGGCACCTCAGAGATGCGATGCAACGACACTATCCGTTTTCCCGGTCAAACGAAACATCCCAAAAAGAGCGAGCGACTGAGGACGGTCCTCAGCCCCCATCTTAAAGGCTTCAGCCGAACCCTGGAGGACGCATTCTTAGTGGAGCAGGAGGGCATTCCCACTTCTTTTCGGGTGAACTCCTCATCAGACGGAAAAGTTAAAATGGAGTCATCGCAGTGTAAACACGCTGGATTGAACACTTTAATCGTAATTAAAGCCGGAAAATATGCTTTTGCCCAGCCTCTGAACCCCCCTCGCGGGTCGGAAAAGACCCCCGACCAACGAGTTCATCTCTCCCATCTTGCCGCGAAGCGGTCTGGCGCTCCAGGCCGGTGGGAGATCGGCGTGGGGAAGTTGGCTGGGGTAATCTTGGAGATGTGCGGGGGAGATCCTTGGACAGGTCGCACTGCAGCGCTGGGCTTGGGCTTATTGGTGGGAAATCCCTGGCTTGAACGACGACGTTCGGATAAAGACACCGCGTCGCTGGTTAAACCATGTAAATTTGGTCCGGTTGGTTTGGCAGAGATGAAAGCCGAACTGAGTTCCGTCTTAACCTCATGGCCGGCAACACGAAGATGTCCTACAGAAGAGATGTGGCACAAAAGGATGGCTTTCCTCAAGAGACGGCTTGGTTTTCCAATATTTACGCAGACATATATACCTACCTTCAGCGTACCGAAAAGAATTGAAGTTTGACTTTGATTGAGGACGACTATCATAACAGCAAGTCAAGATAGCGACAACGACAACCACAGCAATTGTAGTAATAGTAGTAACAACGATAAACGCGACCATAGGCGGCGGCGCGGTAGCGAGGACGAAGACAGGGACTGCAATAGCGAGTGCATCGGGAAAACAGTCGCTCTAGCACGTCAAAATCATGGACACTTCTCCATAACACTCCAAAGTTCCATGTTCTATTGCTGGCTAATGATGCTAATCTGTACGTCGTTCAACCCTGCTTGGTGTAAAAATCGTCATACTATCATCTGTGTCGAGTGTGATTCTATCCTTGGGATAGTCAGGCGCAAAGCTCATCTGGCTCGTCTGCTCGTACGCTTGAAAGATGTCCCCACACTTTCTGGTCCTACGACCCCGGCAAAGACGTTCTAGATGCTCCTGGTATCTTTCATCATTGAAACCAGTATACTTGAATTTGCCATCTCCGAGGTCTCTCCAGCTTGTGAGAATTACTGCCCTGACCCTTTTCCCATCAAAGGCAAAAGGAGCGTCCATTGCACTGATAGAATAGTCTATAGGACAGGTGTGGCAGCTGCGGATCCAGTTGAGTGAGGGCAAGCAGTTTTTCTGGCATGGCTTTTCATGGTTCCAAAGACAATCTAGTACTTTGTCCAAACTGACCTCAGGTTGATCGCGCCAACCGCTGGGCAAGAATACCTCCTGTATCATCTCGTTCGGATGCAAATGAGGGCAAGTCCCACTCAACAGCGTACCTAGACGAAAATGAGCTGGTGGGTTTTCAAGGTAGGTGGCCTTAGCCAGTTGGGGTTCGAAATAGAAGATGTCTTGCATCTTCAGCAAACATCTTCCTCCAACAACCTTCAAGTCGCGCAGAGAATCCATCTGAATTTCGCCGGCTTTTTCCTCAACCCTGACCATGGATTGAACGTTCGATAAAATGGGCACTGAACGAAGTAAGTGACGCAGCCTTTGCTGTCGTATGAGCCCGGCCACGACGGTTTTGTGCGCATGCTCTTCGAAATACGGCGTTCGTATATGCTTGAAGTGAGCGCCTTCTCCTTGACAACGGGGCCTATTCCGCTCGTCTGAATCCAGTGCTAAGGATAGCTCTGGTCGGTGGAATTTGTAGCAGAACCGACAAAGAATGAGCTCGGGGTACATATCGTATTGTTCCATTTGGCGTAGGAGAGCGTTGCGCTCACGTGGGATGAGTGTGTTGGGATAATAACCAATTTTCTCCAGGATCCTGGGACTGAGAATCGGGAACAGTGGTCTGCATTCAATGGGAAGGTACTGCTGGATCTCCAGCAACAGCTCCGCAGGAAGCTTTTCCAACAGACTCAGTTCTTGGCTTCTATAGCAATTAGCCATCAGTATTTTGGTGGCTTGGTAGAGACGGAGTCACTTACGCCATGACGAGAAACACATTCAAGTATACCAGAGAGAGCCAGAAGAGCAAGTTGTTGGGCGGTGGCAAAAACTTATCTTCAATAACTTCTTGTTGTGACACTGAGGAACACGACCAAGAAAACCTGCGTTGTCTATCTTACATGCCAAGTTGCTAAGTGGAAACAGAAATAATATAAGAATAGTGCCAGATCAGATAGTCAGGCGTGAAAAGTCGCTCCGTCTCTTTACGAAACCCTGAATTCTATGCTATTGGTTTCTCGCATGTAGTTAGCCGTTGAGGTTCTTCCTTTCTACCTCTTTAGCCAGCCATTGAGGTTCTTGGCAGGCCTGAGCTATGCGTACGCCTACCCTTATAGCACAAAAAGCACCGCAAGCGCTTTTAGAGGTCTGTCTCTTTAGGAACTTTGAAACACAGCGAAGGGAAGCTTCCCTCAAACATGGACAAAATGATTCACCGGGCCCATAAGTGTACTATGAGACGAATATTCCGCGTATCTGATGTCTATGCTTTTGAGATGTAGATGTGCGTCTCAGTAGTTTGTACGATAGCCCTCTCGCTACTACTGTCCGGGTCATTCCACGTACCGCCTGAATCCTTCATCTGGGCGCGTTCCACGTCTCGCTCGCGAGGGCCCCCCTTGATCTGTACGTGGAAAGTATCCATGTCATACTCCGGCTCATCGCGACTGGTGTCAAACCGGTTATACTGAGAGCGATGGCCAGCTGAAATTCCTCCTCCAGTGCCCCCTATGGTACGCAAACCGTTGCCCGACACTCCGCCAGATTTCCCAGTTGTGCCTGCACCAGAGGAGAAAAGCTTTGGAGAAACGGTGTGGAAGAAGAGGCGAAGCGTGGAAAGACATGCGCACATAACAAGCAGGTTCGCTTCGATGCTTCTGCGGAAGAAGTAAGACATCAAGCAAGACAAGACATGATTGGGCTGACTTACACCCAAATGTTGATGAAAATTCCACCCCAAGTCTGATCGGCGTCGGCCAGAATGGTGATCAAAAGGTATAAACGGACCACAGAGGTGATGACAGTCCTGCCGTACGGTCAGCGCTGTCCATAAAATGAAGAAGCACCAAGGTTTCCGAGGGTTGCCCTTACACCGAACCAATGCCGAATAAGGCTAGCAGTCCAACTTTCTTCCGTGTTGAGATGTGCAGAGACAAGACCATCGGTATCGGGATGCAGATGATCATGACATCTGTTATGACTCCGAATGCCGCAGTTGCCTTGAACGTGGCGACTCGATCGATGCATTCGCCGTCGGTGACGAGGTCGTATGCGGATGGGATCGGCTTGCAGGGGAAGATGGAGCTGAAGAGGATGCTCAAGCTGGAACCCACTACCACGAACATGGTGATGTAGACGGACCATCTAAACCACTTGGCGTTGTTGTTGAGCTCGAGGAAGAACAACAGGATGACCATCTTGCAGGCTCCTGGTGGGATCGCGTAGACAATCGGGTTGATGTAGCTGTTCCACTGTTGGCTGTCAGCATCTTGGAACTTTGTATTGAGAACATATTGGGTGGAGTTTGATGGCATACGAAAGTGAAGTCTTTGAACTTCTCAATTGGGATCTCCCAGCCATGAATTCCGACATATCCTTCTAGGGCAGCCTCTGCATCTGGGTTAGCAGCCGAGAATAGCACTATTGCTTGATAATGACCGACTTATCATCAATGCCTGGATAGCGACCGTGAAAACCTTTTTCTGGAAGTCAGCATGTCTTGCACTCATGTTCTCCAACTGCCTTAGGCACGCAGCGGTTTGATGCCCCGAAGTCGGGAATAAACACTAAGGGGCATCCAAGATGCTTGGGAAGATACGACAACTTACCCATCCAAAAAGAAGTAGCACTGCAGCGATGTCAATTAGCAACAAAACTTGTACCAGTCTGACTTTGGAATACGAACCATCATCAAGTCCAAACTTCTTGCGAATGACCACCTTGACATACAAACGCTGAAGTAAGAACAGAAGCGCTAGAAACATGCCGATACCGACGACCACATACGTTTCGACTACGTCCCGCCTCTGCGGGTTCTCAAAGTCGACGACATACCCCTCAGGCGCTGGAAGAGCCGTAATCACACCAGAGGTTTTAGACATGGCGATCCAGTATCCCGAAGGTGAAAGAACAGTGAATGAAAGAAGCTACGTAGCAAAAGCATGGTTCGTAGGAGGATCGAAAACTCTTCATGGGGGCATTGGTAGTCGTACTGAAGCATCGCGATTGTGTCAGATTCATTCAGTGTTCCAAGTCTCTGTCTACGGATACCGTTCCCTTGCTTCACTTGGAACACCCCACTTCAGCTCAATTGCTCGGACTTTGCTTCGTCCTCAATTCATGGCTGAAATCGCAGATTGCAGACGAGGATCCTTGCGACATGTCCAGACTGCGGAGACAGGGCTAGAATCCACACCGAGGGTCCAAGCCTGTGGGATGCTTCCCCGGCGTCCTGGTCCCTTGTTAAGGCTCGAATTCTCCACCACTCTGCGCTGTGCCGCAACCTTCACCGTCGTATTTATGGAGTGCTCCGTCCTCGCCAAGTCAGCAGAACCAACGGCTGTCTACCTAGTTTTGGTTAGTTGATTCTCGCCATTGCAATCCAGCAGGGCCTGCTGAATCGTGCACTAGAGAATCGCGCCAGGTTTGACTCTCTCGCTCCGTCTAGCTTGAGTATCTCACAAAAAGAGTGATGAGAAATGATAGCTTTTCCGGGCTCTCGAAGTCTAGATTGCTGTAAAATTTGATTTCGACAAGACCCGTGCCTACGATCAGGCCGAGATCCGCTGTGAATATCATTCTGGGGGCTTAAGTACCCCTGACTGGGGCCCGGTATATTAATCAAGCGAGTGTAACGAAGCACCAACAACATTATCTGGACGACCAACAACCTTGATCGAGGGGGCAGTACGACAGCCAGTCACAACGCCACCAGAAGTGGGATATCGACGGAGTTGCATATGCACCTCGCCTCTTCCGCAGTCTGTGCCGTTGAAGAATCAACAATCCTTCCCATGGTTCCCCCGAGCGTGGTAACATCGACTTGCGCGTCAAGTCAAACGCAGTTTCTTACCACGCCACTTTTCATTCTAGCACAGAATGACTTGCATATCTTCCTTGATGACCCCTGAGAACTAATGTCAATATCCAAGCCTGTAGGATCAGCGACACAATGCAGCAGCTTGGCCCCAAAGGAGGATGACTGGATTCATGACGACGATAGCCCCTTGAGCGTTGTTTTCTTCCCCTGCAGACCCGTCGTCTTGCATCAATAATCTCGGGGCCTCGGTCATTGCAGATTTCAAGGCTCCGTGTCATGTATAAGAAATCTATCTACCGCCACGTGGAAAGAGGAAATTTGGTCGCTGCTGCTCACCCTCAAGCTCGCCAAGGTCGTGTCTGTGTTTGCTCGATTCGTCACCGGGGGTCATCGCCGCCGGACTTACTCAATCAATCGTGGAGCAACTCACATTCGCCAACGCCACAATGTTCACCGGAGGCTTCAGCACCAGCCTCTTGGCCGCCTCGGCATTCTTTCTGCCCGGTATCTGCTCCGCGGCCGCGCTCGAGGCCCCGGAGCCGATGGCAATTCGTGCAACCGCCACGAACCGTACCGGCATTGCTCCTGTACGCCAAGCTTCCCCCTTTCTTCAATCCTACGCCGCAAACTTGCAGGAACCCCTGCGACATGCGTGTCATGCAACCATCGTAAACAGGAATAGTGATACATTTCACGACTGACATTAATGACAACCAAACAGTGCGATGCCTTGATTACGGCTGGCTTGGGAGATCGCTTGGTCTTTGCCACTGACGAGGGCTACGAGACACGCATTGCAACGTATTGGTCCGTCAGTGCCCGTCTTCGACCTTGGTGCCTCGTTCAGCCCCGGGACACGCAGGAAGTCTCTGCCGCGTTGACTGCCTTGGTGAACGCTGGCTCAGGTGCTGGCGATTGGCATATCGCCGTTCGTGGTGGTGGACATAACCACTGGGCTGGCACGAACAACATTGCCAATGGTGTCACCATCGATTTAGCCTTCTTCAACCAATCGTCCTACGATGCCGAGACGAACCTAGCCTCTATCGGCCCAGGCGACCACTGGAAGAATGTCTACGCCAACCTTCTGAAATACAACGTGACCGTCACTGGAGGTCGTGATGGCGGCGTCGGTGTCGGTGGCTTCCTCCTTGGAGCTGGTAACTCATACTTCACCGGTCGTATGGGTTTCGGGTGCGACTCGGTCATCAACTACGAGGTCGTTCTTGCGGACGGAAGCATAGTCAACGTTAACAACAGCACCAACTCGGACTTATTCAAGGCTCTGAAGGGCGGCAGCAGCAACTTCGGCATTGTCACCCGGTTCGACATGGAGGCGATCCCGGCGAAGGACCTTTACACTGGTATCCACCTCATGAGCAAGGACAACTCTGACGCTGTTGTCGATGCTATTGTCGATTTCACCAACAAAGGCGAGGTGTACGCCGATGATGCTGCTGTTTTCGTCTACACCCACAACACCGCGATGGGTGACGACATCCTGATCGCTGCATCTCGTGTGAACACTCAGGGCAACAGCAACACTACTGGCTTTGCCAAGATCAATCAGATTCCCGCGATCAGCAGCGATATGACCCACCGCAGCATGGCTGACCTTGCGTTGAACTCTCAAATCCCCGCGGGCTCTCGGTAAGTTCATCCGTATCTGTCGATGAACCATTCTGGAACGCTAACCATCGGTATTCACAGGAGCGTTTGGTTCACCTTGACCTTCAAGAACGACGCATTCATCCTCAAGGAGGCCGTTGATGCTCACCAAGTCTTCGTCGACACCATGAAGGCTGCTGTCGGCGCCGACGAGTTTACCACTCAGATGGTCTTCCAACCACTCCCAACCTATTTCGCCAAGATTGGCAGCGAGCGTGGCGGAAATGTCCTCGGCCTCGACGGCGAGACCGATAACGCCATTCTCTGGCTCGGCCTCGTGACCATCAACACTGAGGCCCAGGAAGCCGTTGCTCGGGCCCACATGGCCGCTGCAGCTGCAAGAATCGAGGACTTTGCTGTCTCTGTTGATGGCAACGTGAACTGGCGCTATCTCAACTATGCCGATCCTAGCCAGGATCCCATCAAGACCTATGGCGAAGCGAACATCAACTTCATTCGCAGTGTTGCATCCCAATATGATCCTGAGGGCGTTTTCCAAAAGAGGATTCCTGGAGGTTTCAAGATCTCTAGGGTGAACTGATCTCCTCAGATGCTATGCCATATCAAAGGTGTGGAACAGAAAACCGCCACTTCAACTGAGAAACGGGCTGTGATTGATAATGACAAATGAATAGAAATAATCAAATGAGTTTCTGCTGCAATGCTACAAGGGTGCTTCGTGCTTGAATTTACTTGAACGTTTACTTCTTCTCATCTTGGGACTCTCCTCACTCTTTGAAGTTCACAGTCAGGATGTTTATGGCTTCTTATACAGGGGTAAACCGTTGCCGCCGCATCGCTCCGACCGGCGGAAATCATGCCGCTTCGGCCGCTGGCGGGACCGGGATCCACCACCGGGCCGGTTGCGAGCGGCGGAGAAGCGGCAAAGTTGCCGCATCCGCTCCCGCATCCGTCCTTGAATTGCCAGAAAAGAATATTGCGTCGCAAGCAGGCCTGCCTTCGCCTTTTAACAAGAGGCTTGAAGGCAGCCTCATGAGGAGAAGAGTACGTAGATAAGCATGCGTAACGGACCAACCGGATGGCTGCTTCAAAGATAGCGAAGATAGCCTCCGCGGAGGTATCTGCATCCTTCGGGAGATGTGTGCATTGCATCCTGCTCCAACAAGAGGTCGATATCCAATGGATTGATGAATGAATTGCTGCGACTAGAAATGACTTCAATCGCTTTAATGCATCAGCCACTCAGCTGCGAGCGGTGTCATCTTTGGTCATCTGCAACGGCTCAACCAATGCCGTCGTGCGCGTACGTAAAATGATCAATTGGAGGCGCTCAAACATGCTAATATCTAGGCGAAAGATACCCAAGTCAGTAAAACCGACAGAACCGTAATTAGTGGACCGCACGCCCTTTCAAAAACATGGCGCTTGTGTTAGAGCAAGCATCTGGGCGCTATTAAAAGCGGCGGCCCGAGGCAATCCGCTAGAGTGGCATGAATCGCTTATCAGCCTTCTTTTGAGAGCATTATCTCTCTTCAACCGCTTTAAAACACTCGACAAAATCTTTCAACCTGAGAGTCAGAGGCAGCCACCATTCACGCACAATATGTATCTCCGCGCTGTTCACGCTGAGCAGAGCATACCTGCACTGCGCAAGCTCATCCGCGACTTTCCGCTTGGCATCCTCACCACAGCCATCTCTTCCCCCACGTACCCTCTCATCCAGTCCAGCCACATCCCTTGGGTTCTCGATGTCGAAGACGATAGTAGCGAAACCGAGCTCGGCGTCCTACGAGGCCACCTTGCACGCGCGAACCCGCAAAGCAAAGCCATAATCGAGTCATTGTCGGCCGAAGGCCGCCCGGAAACCGGGAATGTCCTTGACCAGGAGGTCATGGTCCTCTTCACCGCGCCGACACACCACTACGTTACACCGAAGTTCTATACCGAAACCAAACCGACAACAGCAAAGGTCGTGCCGACCTGGAACTACGCCGCCGTTCAAGCCTATGGACGCGCGAAGATTTTCTACGAGTCTAAGACTGAGCAAACTCAAAAGTTCTTGGGAAAGCAGATTGACGACCTTTCTCGCATGGGCGAGACCTCAATAATGGGCTACACGGGCAAAGGCGACCAGCCAGGGCCCTGGAAAGTTTCTGATGCGCCGGAGCGCTACATTGAGCTGTCTAAGATGGCAATTATCGGTATTGAGATCACGATTGATAGGCTTGGAGGAAAGTTCAAGATGAGTCAGGAGCTGGGCGAGGGAGATCGTGAAGGCGTTATCAAGGGTTTCAAGGCACTGGGCACTGATTTGGGTGACGGCATCGCCGATTTGGTGAAGGAACGTGGAGAGCTCAAGGCAAAGGCTAAGCAATGAAATTCATACAGTTTAGATTAGAGACGAGTTTACACTTAGAATTGTGAACCACACGATTTACGACGTTTCATTCTTGGATATATTATGATTTCTGTGGAATCCCCGTATGTTTGCCCCGTTGCCCTTTCGCCGACGATCACCAGCATTGTCGGTCACGACTTAACGTAATTCCGATGAGATTCAGATGGTAGTCATAAGGCATGAGCTCGAAGATAAGAGCCCCAATTGACTATTTGACAATCTCGTGGTGACGAGCGGCGCGCACAACAAGCCCCGGCGCATTCGGCGTAAATCAGAGGGGCACTTTAGTGGAGTCCGGGCCCGGGCCGGCGTGGGGTGTCAGGGGCCTCAGATCGTTGGTGACGACCAATACGAAATCCCCTATTATTAACATGCGTAAAAACAAGATGGAATTGCCCTCCTCGGAGTCAAGACCGGGCCGGTCGCAAAGACTACTAGCGCGAACATGCATCCAAGCGTTCGTTTACAAATCGCGGACCTCCGTCATTCGGATACTTACACATGCGATTTTCGGATCGATAGCCGAAGCTCGTAAAATCGGGATGATGGCCGCCGACTGCCACCGGCGGCCAAGCTTTCGGAATGGCTTCGCTTGGTTCCGGCCGCTTTCCCCGCTCAAGCACGTGGCATACTGAACGGAAATGATCGACGTTGTAACCCAAACAACACTCGTGGATTAATCGACTGGGGCTTATCGTGCGAATCAAGCTCATTACTACTCCTGTACGCCAAGTTTGCGGCATCGGCTTGCTGCAGCAAATGCTACGGCACCTAACGAGCGGGGGAGCAGGGCCCAACGGCTATTGACCACCGAGGTTCGAGACCGCGAGCTCAACGGAAAAGTGACGACACACAGCCGAGAAATACCACATTGACTTGCCCAACAGCTTTGCTTCAAGCCATATATTCACTAGATTGTCCTTTCTTTCCCCTAATTTGAAGAATATTTCTTAAAGACCCTACCGCAATATACGTCGAGTTGAGATGTCGGACACCAAATCCAATGCGACGGCCCTCGGCCACAAAAGTGTGTCAGAAGATGAAGAGGGAGGGCGAGCTGGTGTAGAAAATGGACCGGTACCGATTGACGAAGACGACATCGTGGCTCGCATGAACAACCTTGATCCTCCCGTGACCCCGGAGGAAGTCAAAGCAGTGAGAAGGAAGATCGATATGCGGCTGCCTCCCTTTCTTCTTGTAAGTGGATAGAACCTCTTAATACTGGTGACGATGTGTTTAATGGCGGATCAGGTTCTGTACATGTTCACATGGCTGGATCGTGGGGCTCTGGGTAACGCAGCCTTGATGGGGATTCGTGAGGATCTCGGGTTTTCTCCCAAGCAGTTCTCATTAGCTGTCAGCATGTTCTTTGTGGGAACATGCATCGCCGATCTGTTTACGAACATCGGAATGCGATACATCCGGCCATCCTTATACTTGGCGACAGCTATGGTGAGATTCATTGCAGAAAGAGAAAGACTCTTCCAGTTTTCTTGTGCTGACGAGAGCCTAGATCATCTGGGGAGTCTTTGCAACTTTACAAGCAGTCGCGGGCAGCCCCGGTGGCATGTATGCCATTAGGTTCTTTTTGGGCATCTTTGAAGCATGTTTCATCAGTGGTGCTCCATATCTCACGACAGTACTCTATCCAAGAGCGGTAGGTTATCTTCCATAACTGTCCAATTCAGACACCGCTTAACGTGATGCAGGAATGGGGTCGCCGCATCAGCATCTACCTTTCTGCAACCCCCTTGGCTGGTGCTTTCGGAGGATGGGTCGCATACGGAGTTGCAAACATCTCTAATCCGAGCGTGAAACATTGGCAAGCGCTGTTCCTCATCGAGGGTCTTCTCACTATTCTCATCGGTGTACTTTGTGTCTGGGTTCTTCCGGATCGCCCACATAACACCAAGTGGCTCACACCTCGAGAGCGCGACGTCGCCACCTGGCGAATGATGCAGGACGGTAACCGAACTCACGGCAAGATCAATTGGAAAACTACACTCAATCAACTCCGTGACTGGAGGCTGTGGATGAACATATTCATATACATGGGTCAGGTTCTTCAGACCTATACGATTGCGACCTTCACTCCTATCATTGTTGCAACCTTTGGATACGACAACGTCAAGGCTCAGCTGATGGTGGCACCGCCATACTGCGTTGCCTTTGTGATGGTGTTCGTTGTAGGATATGCGAGCGATAGGCTCAAGTCCTGCTCGGGGCTACTGGTCATCTGTTCCATCGTCGCAGCTACCGGCGACCTCTTGTTGGCTGTTCTACCGCATACAGCGGCAAGTGCGAGGTACGGCGCCACCTTTTTGATCTTGACTGGAATCCTATCGGGGGTCACGTTGAGCGTTGGTAATATTACAAGCAATTGTTGCGGGGATATCAAGAAGGGGATCGCGTCCGGACTATTTCAGTCTTTCGGAAGTACCATGGGCATTGCCACTGGGTATCTATTCCAGTCAACAGATGGCCCAGCATACAAGAAGGGGTTTTGGACACTTTTCGCCGCCACATGCTGGACCGGTATTGGCAGCGCCTTCATGACAATTATGACGATTAAGGAGAACAGAAGGAGAGATCGAGAGTTTGGAAAACCTCCCGAGGGTGTGGTGATTGACTTTGACGAGGGAGGCCAAATGGAGAACCATCCATATTGGAGATATTACCGCTAGACACACCTCCAAAGACCTCATGTATTTCACATCTTGAGCCATATCTCGATCCGCAATCGAACAAACAGTCTAGAATCCATCTCCTTCTCGTCAAAATGCTCATAGACGAGAGCTTTTCTATTCGGGCGGGGTATTTCTAAGATTACATTAATGGTAAGTAGGTATTTGGGCAAGAAATCAGCAACATCCTAGCTAGAAAGAGCGCAATTGCCGCCTTGGACGGGATTTGCCTGTGTCGTCCTTGTCGTTCATGGCTGACAACGGCTCATTCTTGCCGTCACCTTGTTGCACCGGCTCCCGATCATCACCACAGTCGTCCAAGGCACGACCATGGTAGAATCCAGCGTTGTAGGCAGCGTCAAGTGCGGGTTGCAAGTTAGCGTCGCTGAAGGGCACTTTTGTGTGCTCATAAACAACGCCGTTCAGTGCATCTCGAGCAGGCTGGGTCAGCGACGTCCAGTCGATAAGGGGCTGCGAAAACGTGCCCTCCACACCGACATCAGACGGCCCCAAGTTCTTGTTCCCCCATGATGACACAAGCGGATGCGTGTGTTTCCCGTCGGTCGCGGTGGGGCTCATTCCATCTCCACCTGTCCAGATCGTTTTGCCGGAGATCGACGTATCGTAGGTATCGACGTCGGTGGAGTAGCTGATGCCAGCCATCGCGAGCTCCGCAACGTTGTCAAAGTCGCAACCGTTCTGAGTCAACCAGACGACGACGCTACGCCAGTAGTGCCTATGACCGTTGCTGTTGCCCTTGGCCCAACGGACTTTGGGCTCGTACCAGGCGTACATGATGGCATCCCGGCCATGACTGGAGCCCGTTCGAGCATAGATCTGGCCGGATTGACTGGTGTCCCAACAGTCGCCGCTCTTTTTGCCTGTTGGTTTGAGTCCAGACCTTTGAAAAGACGCATTTGTTAGAATATTGTGCGCCGCTTGGATAGAAGAATATGATCTCAAGAGAGGACGGAAGAGGTTGATGGAGATGGGGTGACAAGACTCACCCGAGGTAGCCTTGTGAGTCTACGGCTGGGTAGGGAAGACATCCGCCCCAAACGTGAAGCCTGGGCTTGAATAGCCGCGTTTTGTTTTGCTCATAGTCTGAAGCCTGTGGTTGAGGGAAACCGACAATATCGTTGTGGTTCTTCCACTTGCTCCAAATATCGCCAGCACCGGCAGCGACTGCGAGGAAGAGACTGAGGAGTAATATTCTGAGTTGCAAAGACATCTCGCTTGTGGACTCGATGGTGCCAACTCAGGTTCGTTCTCAGCGGAAGACCGTGATGGGTCAGTCAAAGAAAGAAAATGTTTTGATCTTGGGGGCACTTCCAAAATATTTGCTGAAGTTGGGACTAAGAAGAAGGCATAGCCAACAAAGGACTCATTTCCTTACGCCAAGACCAGCTGGGTTACCTATTCCAATTAGATTGGCAATTGAGGGCGAAGAGTGTCCAGAATAACTAGGCTGAAAATAAATTAATAACGGTTACCTCCGCAGGATCGCGCCATCCCGCCGCCTGCCGTCGGTAATTTCCGCTGCGATGTAGCATGAATCAGTACAGTGGCCCTTAAAGTTTGGTTAGATCAAAATTCTCCGTGTGTTGAGCTGACTTCTCACTTCAAGATATTCGGGGCACTACTGTCCACCATAGAGCTCACTTTATTGAGTCCTCAATAAGATGAACAGGGTACTGGTTATTGCGTAGGTAGCTCAGCCTTCAGAGTCCCGGATTCCGCAGCACACCAGCCGGGCTGTGAATTCCAATAGAACTTTAAAACTGCGGTTGATGAAAAGCCCCACTGAAATTGAAGCTTCAGATTCGATCAAGCCGAGTTTGTCGAGTGAAACACTTTGTTTACGACAGCTTCGGCAAATTGATCGCGATTGGCCTTCTGGTCGATCCGCCGAAGATCGCCATATTAAACACTGTTACTTGCCAATTTTTGAACCTGGTCGCGGTACTAGCATTGTTTCCTCACTTCCGCCCACCGTCTAAAAAAAAGAACAAAATTCGCTGTTCACCCTCCAACCTTTTGAGATATCATTCATATGACGCGGGTCGCCAGTATGCGATCTCTATATCATTATCTCGTCATCCTCTTGAGCTTGGCCTCCCTCGCCTGGGGTGACGACGAGCTCGACGACTACGGCTACACCGTAGAACAGTACGATGATACGTGGGAAGTCCACCGCAACAGCCAGCGCCTCGACACGTTTATCATAGACAAAAGCCGCGGGCGCATCATCATCGAAGAGGCCTATAACGCGTGGTACGACTCGCGGCCGAGACTCAAGCTGCGTGACATCATGGTATTCGTTTGGGTCCGGGCCGGCATGTCCCTCTCGGAGCTCAACTCGCTTCAGATCAGGGAGGTGTCGAACAAGGGCACGACAGATGCCATTGAGGACGCTCGGTTAGCCACTGGGATACAAGCCCCGACCGACTTCACGGTGGAAGAGAACGGCACTGGCTGGAGCGATTTGATCAAGGGAGAGTTTTACTACACAATGAGCAAGATGTGTGAGGAGTGGGAATCGTTGAGTTCCAAGAAGGTTACCAAGATAACAGTGCTAAGTAAGGAGGGGCGGCTGGATGATTTTACCTTGTACATTTCGTAATGTAACAACAGGAGGAGGAATAGACTTTGTCAATCAACTACGGAGACAGAAGTCAAAAGTAAACTTGTGAATTGGGAGTGCCAACACCACGTGACATACTTGCGTAACCTCCTGGCGCCTGAGCTTTTAAGAACGCTCGCTCTATGACGCGACACCATCAAAGCCAACATGAGGCTTGTACCCAAACAACTCAGTAGCATCGTTAATTGTACTTTCTTATCCATCTTTGCAACGTGCTGCAAGTCCTCTTCGTCTAGGGGAATAGAGTCTACCTCGAGATGCTGCTTGATCTGCCACTCGATTGTGCTCTTCGGGATGACACAGTAACCATTCACTACACCCCATGCCAACGCAGTCCGAATCGGCGACTTCCCGTATTTCCTTGCAATTGCACGAAGAATTGAGTGATCAATCAGGCGAACCAACTGTACTACATCTTCGGCCCAGGAAACGTCCCGACAGAAAGTGTTGAGATTGCCGCTGGGGCTGAACTGCATGATCTTCATTCCCTCGCATTCCTGCCAGTCAACGAAGCCTTTTTTCTGTAGGGAGGGATGGAGCTCCGTCTGGTGGATAGCCGGACCCTGAGACCCCAGGGGCAGAAAGTCGGGGCCGGGCCTGAAGGCACAGGGGTAATGCATGAGGTATAGGTCAACATAGTCGACGACCAAGTCCCTCACCGAGTCGTCCAAGGCAGGCTCGAAATCATCCGGGCGGTGAGAGTTGCACCAGAGCTTGGTTGTAATAAAGATCTCGTCGCGGCTAACTACCCTCCGTTCAATGCCTCGCCCAACTTGTAGCTACAAAACCTATTTGGTGTTTTCAGACAGTGCAAACTGCCGATGAAAAATCTTCCCGCGGCATGTCTTGGCGGATGTCCACTGATGTCCACTAAGTGTTTAGCCGCTAAGAGGCTCGAAGCCCACCACACATGGGGCAGGTCATGCCAGCATCTAGGCTGCCGGAAACGGCCATGGCGCAAGATTGTCTCAGTCGTTTACGGTATAATGCCATAGAGTATGAAGCATATATGCATCTTCATTGTCCCAGTTCTTGAGGTTCGGCCTCTCTGGCAAAGCTTCATGACAACCTTTGTAGCCCAGAGAACAATGCCGTCAGTACTTGACCCAGCCGATGACTGCTACAAAAAACCAGCTGAACTTGAAGCCAACCCGGAAATCGGCGGGATAGGGGTGAGTCGCCAGGCCACAGAGCTGTGATATCGCAACTGACGCATGGGTGTTACCAATTAAGGTCTTGATAGGCTTCGTGGGAACAGCTTATTTTGTGGTGTTGCTGGTGATCATCCGGTTTCTATTTGCTTTCGATCCTCATAAGAACCCCTTCGAGAGTCGATCAGCAAACGGCCTCGATGATCACAAGTGGAAGCCTAATCATGTGGACGAGGTGGCCGTCAGGGGATGTCAATGGCTGCGGCGGCGACGATGGTTTCGCAACCCACAGTTGTGGGAGGGGGTACTAGAGAAGGTGAGAGGTCCTTCGAGACTACATGGGGTCCCCTTTCCCATGCATCTTATAGATCGTTGATAAAAGCTCGAAATGGTCTAACCAGTCACAGGCCGTGCTCGAGATGTGCGATATTCAGCTGCTGACAGGATTTGGTATCCTGCTCAGCGGCTACGTCAACTTGTTCATCGATACCATCTCGGCATACCACTGGTACATCATCGTCTATCTAGTCTGGTTCTCAAACCTCACCCATGTCGCTTGCATGAGTGTTCTTCGTGGACATTTGTACCGACACCCAACCCAGCGAAGGTGGCGCCTGAGCCTAATGTTCGTCTTATGGGTGGGCCTCCTGGTAGCGATTGGGCCAACCTTTTGGTTTGACTGGATGGGAACCGAAGAACATCTGGCGTGGGATGTATCGACAACGAATGCACGGTGCTTTTATTACCCATCCATAGCGTTGAACACCATGGAGTGGAGAGCGTGTCAAGCATCAGTCGAACTCCACAAGGAGAGGGGAAATGTCACCTACACAGTAGACGAATGCGTGGCTTCCGACACCTGGGGACCTACGGACATTCCTATGGAATCCCATCTCTCGTTCCAGACAACAATGCTCTCTGTCATTCTGGCAATCTTTACTTTTCTTACCCGGTTGGTGAAGATGAACAGGTCTTGGTCCTTCCGGACTAGGATGTCGACTCTGGACAAACCTATCAACTGGTACTTAGTACAAACGGCCAAACAGATGAAGGCCCAGAGCAAACGGTCAGCAAGAAGCATCATCACGAGGATGAGGCACATCGGTATTCTTCTTCGAATCTCATGGGGATTGATGCTGTATACGTATCTCAACATCCTTTCCTCGGAACTCGTCGATGTAAGGACCACCAGAATGATAAAACTCTTGCTAATGCTAATAAAATCTCTTAGACATATTGGCTGTTCACGTTGGCTATTTGGGGTACAGTGCGCCTGCTTCGAGTTCGCGCTTCTGTAGATATCGACGAGAACAAGTGGGGCTTTGGTCAAATTCTTCCCGTGTTTCTCCTCATCGGACCTGTCGGTGCTTTCGCCGTGCCCTTCTTAGGGGCAATGAAGAAGACAGCTGAGAAAGGAAGCACGGTTCCCAAGGAAGATATCTCGGACGAGAATCGAAACCAAATTGAGAGACAATCGACTACGGATCTATCAGAGACCATCCGTACTCACCTACACGATACAGGATCGACTACGAGCGAGGTCTCGGATCCTGATAATAGGCACCCGAAAACCAATATTCAACCTCTCAACCAGGTGTCCCGAATACACGTGGAATCGACAGATTTTGGCGCAATGCAATCAAATGGACTCTTAACAGCACAGCACATGAATACGGCAGATATCAACACACAGATGCAAGATTTACTTGTCGCTCATTGCAGCGGGTCCCTAGAAACAGGCATGATCGATGCCAAGAACCTCAGAAGCCTCCTCAGAGATTACTTTACCAAGTCGAAGTGCATGGAACAGGTGATTTTGCTTGCCTGTGCCCAGGTTATTCCTGTCACTGTCGCTTTCTTTCTTGCGTTCCATGGCGTAAAGATAGGCATCATCGGAATCTTTGCGGCCGATCCCGATCTGGATTCAGAAAATATCCTACTCTTCCTGGCAAACGTTGTCATCATTCAGCCATTAAACTGCTTTTGTGCAATATTTCTGGGCCTTGCAATGCAAAAGGGGCATGGGATCAGGCGGGAGATTTTGGGAATACCCATACATCTCTTGGCTCTCTTCGGAATCGATGTCGTATCCGTCACGGTATTTTCAATGCCCTTTGATGTGGCGTTCTGGCTTTTTGGAATGCTTGTAATATCAATGATACTGCTAATTTGGAGATAGAATCTCTCTCTGTGGCCGGGTTGACGCCGCTACGTAGCAGCTCCATCTCCGATAGTTGCAGAAATTTGATACCTTCTCCATGCCCAGCAACAAACCACATGTGATACTGATAGCAAATATGAGGAGTCTAAAATCTTGCAGAATGTTCCTAGCCCGTGAAGTATGAACCAATTTGGCGATGTCGGCACACTTTGGGGTGAACTATGTCCCATCGAGTCACGAGTGTGGGTTGGTGCCCAGAATATTTCCACCGCTTTACTGTCCATACGAAGATTTCGATTAGTACTTTCAAGGCGTTGCGTTTAGAAGCTCACGCTTCCTTTCCAGTACCGACGCAGACAAATTGGAATGGTACGTTAACTTCACAGTTGAGGAAAGAGCATAAAGGCTTCGAGAGTATTGCGTCATGGGATGTCTGAGTATGAGGTCTCACCGCAGCCTAAGCTGGTACAAGCTCGTACGTGAAGATTGCCTCGCACGCATAAGGATGTCATGCAGTGTTTTTCTTGGCATCACAACGGGCGTTGATAGATGGTGGCTACTGGTTCTCACTGGCTGCATATACAGCAGCCACTGTGATAGCCTGAAGTAATCATGCATGGTTTCCTCAGCTCTGATTGATGCCACACCACCTTCAGCTGCAGCCGGGAAATGGTCAGCAGGCGTTTAAGACTTAAGGGTCATCTTTCGGACCAGGCTCCCCAGCACCCGAGGGTTTGCAGAGTACATTATACCCTCCCGCCGCATCAAAATCATGTTCGTGTCACATATCCTACTCGGCACCCTCATCGTGTTTTGATTCTCATCTGACCAGAGATATTTTATCTGGGCGATCTATCGCATTATCTGTCAACTGCGTTCACAAACACTCACCCGATGAGATGGGTTACCTAGAGAACCTAGAAAGGCTCTGCTACACAAAGCCAGAGAAGCTGGAACCGAATCCCGACGTAGGGGGTATCGGGGTAAGTTTACCGCCAGACCAACATTCCACTTCCCTTGGTCATATCCTTATTTTAACATTCAAGGTCTTGATTGGATTCATCTGCACTGCATGGTTCGTGTTTTTGCTTGCGTTCGGCCGTTACGTTATTGCGTTCGACCCCAAAGCGAATCCTTTCCCGAACAATGACGACATCGCACCTGTCTCAGGTGACACAAAAGCAAACATGGTGGATGAGCATGTCATTGGAATGAAGTCGTTCCAATGGTTACGCCAACGCTCCTTGTTTGAAAGTCCGGCAAGATGGGAGGGCGCACTGAGAAAGGTGGGTACCGGGGCGCTCTATCGATCGTTCTAGCTTAGCTCATGCAACCTGCAGTCTGCGTTGAGTTTATGCGATGTGCAACTCCTCACGGGCCTCGGTATTCTTTTCAGCGGATACATCAATCTTGGACTCGACGCTATATCTGCTTATCACTGGCACATGGTCGTTTACCTTGCATGGTTTTCGAATTTGACACACATAGCGTGCCTTACGCTTTTGCGAGGATACCTCCACCAACACCAAAACGAACGAAAATGGCGATTAGGACTCATGCTCATCTTATGGCTACTGCTTCTAGTCGCGATTGGGCCTACACTATGGATGAACTGGATGCACGATGACAGTTACCCAGGCCTGCCTAGCTCCAATGCGCGTTGCTTCTTTCATCGGTCAGTGGCATTGAAAACCACTCAATGGAGAATCTGCGAACAAGAACACGAAGACTTTCAGGACTCGGCCGACACGATTGCAGACTGTGTGGCTGCTGGCGAGTACGATGCTGCCTCTTGGAGCTCAACCGAGGCGTTCCAGTCCGCAGTAACGTCAATCGTGCTGACCGTATTTACATTCTTCACACGGATGGCTAAGATTATTCAGTCATGGTCGATGAATATGGGGAGTAATGTGAGGCCAAGGGTCAACCAACTTGGAACAAGGGGCATTGTGTCCTTGTTACAAAAGTCCTGTACAGGGTGGAGAGCCCGATTTCGCACTTCCGAGTTGTTTCTCCGAGTCGCGATGAACTTGACAGCCAGAATCTACGTTAATCTCGTATCCTCTGAGCTATCAGATGTATGTGTTCCTTTACGAAGTATTGACACTCCAAGCTATACCAAGATAGTAACACTGACCAGTTGTGTTTCTGTAAGGTTTACTGGCTATTAGTTTCTACGGTCTGGGGCACTTTGCGCATCATCGGCGTCCGACTCTCCGTCACAGTCGATGAGAACTCGTGGGAATTCGGGCAAATACTGCCTGTGTTCCTACTCATTGGGCCGATAATGACAACGTTATTGCCAATAATAGTCAGTAGACCCGTGCGAACGGGAATCTCAGGCTTGAGTGTCTCGGCTGTTATGGGATCACATTTCGAAACTCAAGGGACACCACCACGTCAGGCCGAGACCAACCCCAGGGAGTCTGACAGAACGAGACCTTTTGCTACACAATCAACAATGTCCCACAATATAGAATTGCTGTCTCGGGAAGGCGTGACAATCTCAGCAGAACTTACACAAGACAGCCCAACGACATCGCCAACACAAGCACTGGATAACGCATTGCGACCGTTTTCCATGTTTTTGATGGAAAAGCGAGCAAACTGCCCATTGGCCCGGGTCACTGCGGAAGATGTAGACAACCAGCTACGGTCGTACTACAGACAGGACGATTGGATGAAACAGGTTACTGTTCTAACCTGTCTGCAAGTGGTTCCCCTAACGGTCATGATACTACTCGAAACAACTGGACGTGGTGTAAGTCGATTCGGCAACACACTCCTTGTTACGCTACCATACTCTACAAACATAACGCTGCTCCAACCCTTCAACTGCTTATTCGCATTGCTTTTCGACCTAATTTCCGATGAAGAGAATCCCTTTCGAAAGCGCATATTCGGGCTTTCTATTATAGTCTGGTCCCTCCTATTGGTTACTATTCTGCCGTTATCAGCTTACGTAGGTGTTGGCTACGATATAGCATACCACCTGGGGGCATGTGCTTGTTTAAGCGTTCTTTCATTCATCGCTCGTAAAGGTGCCAAAAGACTCAAAACCGCCATAAACGCGCAATCCGGCTGAAAAACGCCTAGAATGCGGGAAATATACATCTGAAATGATCAGGAATGGCTTAATGATTCAAGGCAAAATGCATCTGTGGTGTGTGCTTTCAAAAATGCCCCAGTTTGGACTTAATGAAATTGGCTTGGAAACGGATATCTTCGTGCACTTATAAAGATGCCCTTGTGGCATCGATGGTGCCATTTCGACTTCGTCTGAGAAAGAGAACGTGTATCAGACCCAGAAGCTCCGACAATGCTGGTCAATTGCTCGATGCCACCGGGAATTGGCATTTGAACCAACATTGCATTCGGGGCCTGTTGCGATGGAGCTTTCTGTCGCTATAAACTGTACCTTGTATCGATTTTCTTGTCAACATATTGATTGATAGAATTTCATTGGGTTGCAAGCTTTGTACGTCAACCAAGCTCTATCGCTTCTTCCCCTTTGTCTTATCCACAAGGTCCATCCACCTCTTCTCAACACCTCTCTTCTCCAGCGCCTTGACCACCGCAGCCTGTTGCGGACCCTGTACCATGATCTCCATGACCTGTGCCTCCGTCTTCTTCGCTGCACCAGCCAGCGGCTCAACGCTGGTAGAACCAGCGCAGACCTTTCTCAACTCGTCAGCCAGCGGCTTCGGGCTGATGTGGTATGGTTCCAGCCCGGACACTTTAGTGACAGTCTTGTTCCCGCTCCTTGTCTCGAGGGTGATGTGAATCTTTGGGGGCGACCCGCTTCTGGCCTTGACACTGCTTGGGTCTGTCCCGTTTCGGACGATCGCGTATGATGTGGCCATCCCGCTCAAGACCCTGTCGATGAGAGCATCGCGAGCGACAGTGCCCTTGGCGAGGGCATCCTTGTCAGCTGCTCCAGAGCCAGTAAACACGCCATTAGCGAGTATCGGGTTGAGCTTGACGATGCGCTTGTTCGTCTCAGACACCAAGTTCTCTCCTTCGATATAGGCAGTCACCGCATCGCGTACTTCTGACTGAGTGAACAGCGACTTTGAGGCCGAGTCGAAGATGGGCTGAAGCTTGGATGTGGGCTTAAAGTACGAAACAATCTTCAGCTTCTGTCCCACCGCGTCGTCACCAACATCGACCTTGCTCGTGGCAGTCTCGCCGCGATCAAGTGGTGTGCCGCCAGCCGTCTCCTTCTTGGGTAGGCGATACGGTTTGAAATCAACAATCGCGGGGTTCTCGAACTTGACTTCCGTAACAACCGTCTCCTGCCCTTTCTCTTTGCTCTTCAGAAGCCCCTCTTTGTCGAGACTCTTGATGAATTTCTTGATGTTCTTCCATGATGTCTTCTTGATCTGCAGTTGCTGTGCTTGCTGTGGTGTGTGCGCCGGCAAAAAGGGCTGAATGAGGGTCGACATGACATAAGACTGGGATAGTGGGAAGACGAGGCCATAGTTGGGCGGTGAGTTTGAAGACTTGTGTTGGTGGATGCCGAAAAGGAATGACTTGCGGAACGCCTCATCGATCTCGGGCTGTGTGAAGTCGGGGATATCGTCTTCGGGTGCTGCAGGGCCGGCGTCTTCGGCGGTAGCGTCGCCTTCAAGAGAAACCCCTCCATCCTCATCCGGGTCATCCAGGGACAGCCCGCTCAAGCTCTCAACCAGTCCACGCGCCTCCAAGACCTTCAACCAACCCGCAATTTCCTCCGGAGCCTTCCTGCCCGGCTTGTTGTCGGTGCTGAACCCCCACATCTCGTCGCCGGCCCAGTGCAAATTCTTGACAGCATGGCCCTTCGCACCCCGCACGTTCTGCAGTGCGCTGACGTCGATCTCACATGCTCCCACAGCCACAGGCACCGACGGGTTCTCCAAGCTCGCGATGGCGACGACGGCACTCTTCTTCGCCTTGTCCGGGAACGGCGGCCCGCCGAACAAGCCGGGAGTCATCAGATCGGCGCCCCCCTGAAGCTTTTTCACGACGATGCCCGGGGTGTGGAGAAGCGGGACGATATCGGGATTGGCCCAGAGGGTGTACACCGTGGGGTAGACGATGCCTTCCATCTGGAACCACAGAACGCGGGGCTCCTCGCCATCGTGGCTGCCGACGTAGTAGGTGCCGGAGGTCGGCTTCAGATCGGGGCCGTACGTGGTGGTGAAGCGGGCGGACTGGAGGTTGTCGGGGAACAGAGATTTTCGGAGATTGGTCTGCACGGCGAGCGCTTCCGCCTTTTGCTCTGGTGTTTGCTCGTCCGTGGTCGCCACGAGCTTGGAGTCGAGGCCGTAGTCCTTGATGACCTGATCTGCGAGCTTCCTACGGTCGGAGGACCGCAGGGGTGAGAGCGACTTCACCGTGGGCTTCTTTTTGAACATTTTCGCAAGATCGCGGGTTGCGGTTGGCAGTTTGTTGGGTGAGGAATTGGGAAGTGGTGAATGAGTCCACTCAAATACAGCGTCTCAAAGGGAGCTCAGCGGCTGACGTCATCCGCCAAACGCTTCAGTGAGATGGTCATTGCGTAATAATTTCACGATATTTGTTTTCAAGAGCAAAATGATTGATAAAACACACAGAACAGTGGCTGGTAAGGTTCCTTACCAGCTCAAATTTCGTGATATGTTATTGAAAACCTGCCTCTGGTGAATCTGCACCTCTTGGTGTCGCTGATGAAGAGCTTGGCAAGGAAATTGACTATTGTCGCAGTGATTGAGCAGAGCAGACAAGGATCAGATCGCGAAATTACCAAGAGCAAATGAAATTAGCAACTCCCAGATTCTGAGACTCAATTCGCTTCCAATGACTATTATTATTGTGCCTGAGAAGACTATGTGCTGTAGTCTAGTACCCACCGAGGTCTGCAAGGTCCTCTCTTCTTGACTTGCTCTTCGGGTCAAGGTACGGCTTCTCGCCAACTCCAGATCCTCGGCATCCATGTCTATCACCCATTTCCCAGAAGTCATAAGTGGCTGAGTGGTAGAAACTGCGGTTATCCCAGATAGCTTTCCCGACGATCATATTAGCATCATGCTTCTCGTGGGTTTCTTGGGTGAAGTGCTTACCAAAGTCGTTGGGATCCTTCCACTTGAATCGCACTTGCATAGTATGGTTCTTGTAGACCAACTCATGGAACCAGTCGATGAGCATCTTGCTCTCCTCGGCCGTCACACCATTGATGTGTTTGACCATGCCGCCGATAGCGAAAACGCTCTTCCACCCCGTGACGGGATTAGTCCTCACAACAGGGTGTACAGCTTTAATTACATCCCCGATATTTTCGGGGTTACCACGCTCTTTAGCATAAAGCTTGATTCCCATAGCATCGCACATTTGCTTAAGACCAGGTGGCTCAAACGTGCAGGTGAGAGTCTCCAAGAACTTTTGGTAAGGCTCGCTGCAACAAGTTAATTTGCGGAAGAGCTTGGTGACTGAGAACATTGCTGCCTACCTGATCTTGTCGTATAATTCGTAGCCGTTGGCCCATAGAGTATCACCTCCAGTAGCAGGCAGCGTAGTGAGACGCAAGCAAGAGTAATCAGCCGGGACTGGCTCAAAACAGCAGTCGCTGTGCCATTCCGAAGTGTTCTGCTTCTTAGGGCAGAGTGCATCAGGTGCTAGGTCCTTATTTCTCACGAATGAAGGCTTCGTCTGCTTTTGGTGGATATAGCTGACGACATGATCATCTCCCTGATCGTCTCGTTCTGCGTTGAATACCGGATGAATATGAAGCCCAGACTCCGCGGGACGGCAAGTCAGCTCCCCAAGTCGCGTGAGAAGCTCTTTTTGAAGCTCGGGAGTGAGGTCATCCTGTTTGCGGAAGAAGACAACACCACGTTGAGAAACTGTTTGCCACATCAGCACCAGTACCGGTCAAGAACTAGAGGGTGGGGCTAAGTGATCACACACCAGTGATGGCGAGATCACGAATCAGCTCATCTGAATTCGGAGCCTTGAGCCAGTCCACGATGTTGGCAGTGGGAAACTCGCGACCGGTAATGGGAGTCGGGTCAAAAGACTCGAAGGCATCCAGAGCTCCCGACTGCTTGAGTGGCTTTGTTGAAAAGGCCGCCTTGGTTGTCGAGACATTGACAGGGATGTCCACTTCGATACTAGCGGGTGCCATTGTGAATTATTAACTCGATGGTTTTGGGTGTCGATGCCTGCTCCTTACGCTATACGCTGATTGAAGTCTACTACTACTGTGCAAGGTCTCACAATTTTACAATACTTTATATGTGTGTGTTGAGAGCCTTACAAGTCTCTCAATAAGTCGGCGGTTGCTCACACTGAAAATGATAGACATTGATTTTGGGAGATTCATGCCCCGAAACCGAATCGAATTGCAAACCCGTGCAATACAATTGGCGGCGACCACTGGAGTGATTGAATGCGAAGTACGTTGATGGACGCAATGACAATGTCCGATAATGCAGATAGCAAAGTCTCCGTAATGATTCGGCCGAATGTCAAAATATCGAAATAGCCAATGCCGATGTCTTCGGAGGTTATGAGAACAGAATATCACTGTCCGAAGTCACTCAAAAGTGTTCACCAACTGTCCAGCTCTCTGTAAAACCTTGTCACCGATAACTTCCGAATGCGCAAAAGTCCCGACAGTCATCCGTATGTTGGAGGTAAGGCCAAAAGGCCCTTACGAAAGCGGACCGAAACTGACAACCCATGCGACTTGGCAAAGTAACGGGCCTTACGAAATAGCCACAGGAAGTCACCAAAATTTCCGTACGATCTGCATCTTAATTGATAACATATACGAATTCGCAAAAGTTGGAGGATCATACGATTCAAAACCCTCGGCCAGTGGGCTGCCGACCAAAATTACCGAAACAGCGATTTGTAGCACTATGCCATTGAATTGAAGCAAAGTGAACTCCGACGAGAAGTTGAGGCATTTGCTGGTGCGAGTAGAACATTGTCAACAAGGTGAATGCTCAACATCACGACAATCTCAGGAGTGCCCTACGGTGCTCATCCAAGACTCTTCTAGTATCGTCTCTCAATCCAGTACCAGCCCAGTCCATACCACCATGGTTGCCAACCATGCAGACCCCAAAGAACCGACCTACTCGACGCCCCAGGCAGAGAGAAAGGCCAAAGAAATCCACACTACCATGAAATATTACGGAGGTGATCCTAGCATACCTCTAGAACCAACAATCATTGGGGGGTACGTGCGCCCTACACAATAGGTGCATCGTCAACATCTAACGCGATGAATCAGCCCCGAGCCTCCCAAATTCGCGCCAAAGGTTGACTCACCTGTGATAGTCACCGACGTCACAGGCATCGAGGACAAATTCAAGCTCATGAAACATGGCTTTCAATACGTGAAGCACAAGACTCGTTTCGAGGCTGTCCTTCCGGAGTTGAAGAACCGAGATGGGGCCTTGGAACCGCTCGATGAAACCACAAAGGCCCATTACGATGAGATGCATGAGTTCTTGGAGGAAGTTTTATCTCAACAGGAAGATCTGTGAGACGCTCGATATCCAAGCGGTGAAAACCGACCGGCATTGCTGACAAACAGAAGACCCAAACCTTCACTCATTCGAATCCTGATGCACACCAACCGTGTATCTCAAGTGGGACAGAAAGGAACTCTAGGTCCTATCTACAACGTTCACGTTGATCAGTCTGCATCTGCTGCCGAACCACTTGCGATTCGGTGGCTAGGCCATGATGCACCTGAACTCCTGGCCAAACCACGGTTCCAAATCATCAACGTATGTAACCCTTTCCAGTCGGGGCGTCTTATACATCAAAGGGGTCACTGACATGACAAAAGATGTGGCGCCCTTGCAAGCCCATCACCCGCGACCCATTCGCCGTGTCAGATGCCACCACCATCCCGGACAAGGACTACATCAAGGTCCCATTCATCTACCCCAACAGAACCTCTGAATTATTGGAAGTGTGCCCAGCATCAGACCCCGAGAAGCCTCACCGCTGGTACTTCAAAGACAATCAACAAACAGATGACGTCGTGCTTTTCATTCAGGCCGACACAACCAAACGACCGGGGGTTGTGAGGCGCTGCCCTCATGCAGCATTCAAAGATCCGCGATTGGATGAAGCAAAGCTAGACCCTAGGGTTAGCATTGAGATTAGAGCCATGGTGTTTTATGACCATGATGACTACGAGGAGGAGGCCGGGGTAGAGTTGGGCCAGGATAATGAAGAGAGGTTTTGAGGGGTTGCCGCAATCGAAAAGTTGAGACGTTAGAAATGAGCTAGGCTTCAAGCATCTCCATAGCGCAGCAAACAAAATTGAGATCTCATTGAATTCCATTCGAACGAGGCCTTTGGAGTGAAAGTGAAACAGATCGGTCTACTGACCTTGTTGATTTGGCTGTGTTCACCGTGGCTGCCATTCTCTCGCCAAGTTGGCCAGAAGGTGAAGGCGGTAATAGGCAGTACGCAGTCTTTTAGGACGAGGCCCCAGTACTGTCTCAGAGATAAGCGGCGACCGCAGGGTTTGGGAGATCAATCACCACATCACAAGAAATGGCCGCTGTTTAAGGTATCAAGATGACGTGACGAAAGACAATCCATTGAGTAGATACCTAAATTCTATCATGATGCACCTTAATACCCTAACGCCGTCTAAAAGAAAATGCCGAATTCTAGATCTTGACCTCTACTTCAGCAACTTCTGAAATATGATAATACCTGACTCCTTCTCAGCCTGCTCCAAAAATGTGCATACCAAATCGCTCATTCCGACACTCTTGGCTTTGCCAATCCATTCCGTCATTGGCAAAACCTTGACAGGCTTGCCGTGTAGCCTTTGACTGATGAAACCGCTGATACCATCTGCATCTAGCGACACCACTTCATCAGAGCAGTCGTGGCGATATCGGACTTCGTCCGCACGACTTCGTCGCATAGCATCCGCAACAACAGCTTGAGCAACGCGGTCGACTGACACGAAGTCCAGGACACCTTTCCACTTCTGGGTCACAGGTACAGCCGCCAGCTTCTCAGAGTAAGCAACAAGGTTGCCCATGATGTCGGATTCCGGGATGCCGGCGCCGGTCACGCTTGAGAGACGGCGGATCGTCACCGGGATATCGAGATCGCGATTCGCGTTCTCAAGAACCGCTTCGCTTGCCCACTTTGAAGCTCCGTAGGCGTCACGGTATCCTGGGGGAGGAGGGCGGTGGGACATTGGGACCGGCGCGAAGGCGACCAACTCTGGAGCGAGGCGCCCCACCACGGCCGAGGAGATGTATGTTATCGGAATCCGTCGAGGCGCCGCTATTTCCGTTGTCAGGAACTTAGTGCTGGACACGTTGGGTGCCCGAAGAGCTGCGTAAGGTTTCAAGAAGGACACATCAGCGCCGTTGTGAATGATGAGATCGACGGTCCGCGCCAGAATGTCTTTCGTGCTGTCACTGAGTGAAAGAGACGCGTCTCGGAGGTCGCCCTGGTGGACAACTACCTTTCGATCGCTGCTCATCTCGCCAAGGCGGGTTGTGTCTCGCACGGCAAGACAGTGGATCTTGTCAATGGAGGGTGTGGCCAAGAGGGAACACAAAATAGCTTGTCCGACGAAGCCTGTCGCGCCAGTGAGAGCGACCACGCGGGGTGGCTGACGAACGGATACCGTCGGATGTTGTGAGATAGGATCCTCGGAGACCGGCGAAAGGTCGGGGAGGGCCGTCTCAGATTCCCAATCAACGTCACTCTCGTCATCACTGACTGATTCAATTTCAGTGGCGACAAGGGCTGTCATTGCTTCCAGGCTGCTCTTTTTGAATAATTCGACAACCGGGACAGAAACATCAAACTGGGTCTGAATGGCGGCTTGCAAGCCAACGAGCTGAAGAGAGGTGCCACCGAGATTGAAGAAGTCGATGGCAGAAGCAGGACCGGAAAGGTCGACCGGACAGCGCCCTAGAACGCGACTCCAGAGGCGCAACATCTCATGCTGCTCAATAGTGAGCGGTCTTTCATGCTGGCTGACGGGGGAAGCCCGTTGAAGCTGCGGCGCGTTCACGGGTAAGCTTGCTGCAGCTCTTCGATCTACCTTGCGGTGAATCGACAGAGGCAAGTTAGTCACAGAGACGATCTTGGCTGGTCGCATGACTCTGGGGAGGTTTGTGATGTTTTGCAAGATGTCCCTCAGTTGCTCGTCGATGTTGGTGTTGTGACGCCCTCGGGCACTCAACAGTGCATGAGCCACGAGATATTTGCTCCCGCCCTCCCCACGGGGAGAGACGACAACTTGGTCGAGCAGGCCATCCGAGTTGTTCAAGATGGCTCGCTCAATTTCTTCGAGTTCCATTCGGACTCCTCTGATTTTGAGTTGTGCGTCGCCTTCGATACGCCCCAAGATGGAAAGCGTGCCATCCTCATTGATCTTCCCCTTGTCGCCAGTCTTGTACATGCGAGTCCACCCCTGAGACCTTGCGAGATCGGAACGAACAAAAGGATCGTCAACGAACTTCTGCTCAGTCAAGGTCGTATTGTCTAGATAACCCTTGCAAACACCGGCGCCAGCGATGTAGACTTCTCCAGTCATGCCAGGAGCAACAGGGCGTTGTGCGGCATCCAGGATGTATGCGGCATAGTTGTGAAGGGGGGAGCCAACAGGTACTGGTTCGTCGGTGGAAGCCATCCCCGGGAAGACCTCCATATAGTGGGAGACGAAGCTGACTTCAGAAGGCCCGTAGAAGTTCATCAGCCGTAAGCGAGGAAGCTGCAGGTTTCTCAATCCGCTATCCACCGAGGATGAATACTGCTCCCCGCCAATGACGGCAATCTGCCACTGCCTATTATGCTGGAGATCCTCCGATCCATACATGAGCCAAGCGGAGTATTCAGATGGCGTGGCAATAGTGAGAGTGACTTCTTCCTGGCGGATGAGGCGAGCTATCGCTGTCATGTCGAGTCTCTTCTCTTGTGGCACAATGACAAGCTTGCCACCCGAGCAGAGGGTAACCAGGATCTGCCAGAGGGCCATGTCGAAGTTGAGCGCTGTCTGTTGGAGAACCACATTGGACGCTGTCCGATAGATGTCGGCGCATGCCTCGACGACATTGACGACCGTACCATGGCAGAGGACTACGCCCTTTGGAGTACCCGTGGTCCCACTTGTGAAATGCACCGCCATGGGTTCTTGAGGCTTGGCAGAAATGGGAATGGAACTCAAGCTGGCGGGTTGCTGATGAGAGACGTTGAGGTGAGCGATGTATTCAGCGGTTGGTCCCAGATCTGCAATACGATCGATGGTCTCGTCGTGGGTGAGAATGAGAAGCGGCTGGGATGTCTTGACCAAAACCGCAAGGCGTTCGGCGGGCAGAGTAGGATCAAGAGGAACGTATGCGAATCCGGCCCACATGGCACCGAGCAGTGCGCAGACAGCATCAACGGAAGGCTCGCAGAATACGCCAATGAGTCCCTCGCGCCGTCCTCCGACACTCTGATGGAGAGCTTGGGCGATGGCCTGCACACGTCTCTTCAGTCCACAATAAGTGAGTGAGGACGCGAAACCGTTGGTGATGGCGAGCGAGTTAGGCTGCTGACGGGCAATCCTATCGATGCGATGGAGGACAGTCTCTGGCCACACTGAAGTATGCTCAGGGCCCCTTCCAAGTGTCAGTGCTCTCTGAGCCTCTCCCTGGTCGAACAAGGGTGGCTCGTCAATAAGAACGTCCGTGTTGTTGGCAAAGCTTTCTAGGAGGGTCACGAAGGTGTCCATCAACGTCTGGGCATCTTTCTTTGTGTAGAGTGAACCTTGGACGTCGAACCGAAGCAGGGTAGCACTGTCTGGGTTCTCAATTACGTCCAGCATGATGTCGTAGGATGTCGTCCCACTGACCCAGTCCTCACCTTGGCCTTGGCATCCGCAGAAGGTGCGATTCTGACTAACACCAGGTCGGTAATTGAGGAAGGCTTGGAACAATGGGTTGTAGGTATCAGAACGCTCGACGCCTGCTTCCTGGAGAATCATGTCGAAAGGTAAGCGCCCGTGAGCCACTGCTGCCTGCGCCTTGCGCCTTGAGCTCTCCAACACCTCCTTGAATTGCCGTCCGCCGATCATGGCGAATCGCAAAGGAAGCAGGTTCAGATACATGCCGATGCTCTGAGCGAAGGTGCCCATCTCCCGACCAGCATCAGCCATGCCGATACAGAAGTCTTGAACTTCCAGAAGACGATGCAGCAGAACAGCATAGGTGGCCAGTAGGAAGTGAAACATGCTAGTCTTGGTACGACGGCAAGCGACCTTGATCGCCTTAGTCACAGCAATGTCGACCTGGCCTTGGGCTTGATTGTGGGAGTACTTGTCAAGCGGCTTCCGCTGTGTTGTCTTGGCGAATGGAAGCAGGGGAAGAACATTCGGTGCAGGATTGGTCAGCTCTTTTGCCCAGAATCTCTTCTCATCGGCGAAAGCGTTCAAGTGAAGGTCTTGGCTTTGCTTACAGCAGTACTCGGAGTACTGAACTGGCGGCGATAGCGGATGCCCGAAGTAAACCTTCTCAATGTCGCCAAGCAAGACCTCGAGACTGATGCCGTCCATATTGATATGATGATACCCGATGACAAGGAAGTGAGCTTGTTCCGAAAGGCTCAGGAGATTGAAACGCATCAAATCTCCTGCTTCGATATCGTACTCATGGGACTTGAGCTCATCGAACAGAAGTCTTGCGTCGCTCTCATCGCGAACAAATTTGTGCTCGAGCTTCAACAGCGCCTTTGCCCTGATGCACTGAGTAGGGGTTCCATCTCGACCGGTGGTGAACGAGGTGCGGAGAGCCTCATGGGCCTGGGCCACCGTGTCGACAGCCTTGGAAAGTGCGTCGACTCTGATGTTTCCTCTCAGCTGAGCCCAGAAAGTGATGTTGAAAGCTGACTTGTCCGTGACGAAATGCTTGAGGAACCAGAAACGAGATTGCCCAGCGGACATGGGAATCTCACGATCCACCTGACTGAATTGCAATTTGCTTGGGGTGACAAGCTCAGGAGATGCTGACCCTGCCGAGCTTGAGAGAGATACCACGCCGTCTTCTTCACTATCACTGAAAGCGTCATCCAATAAGGACGGCGAAGATCTTGAGGAGCTACCGGTTGGCATGAATGATTTGCTTGTCTCAATGTCGTCTGCGACCTTGGGCATCTCAAGAAGTGGGACTGGCGCAGCTTGCTGCTTGGTGGCTCGTTCCACGGCGCCATGAGTCTCCATGACCTGCATAGGCTTGGAAGGGCCAGAAACATCGCGTGTCGGCTGGGGTGTTTCCTCTTCTTCGGGCTCCTCTGCATTATCATCTCCGAGACTCGGTGTCAAGGCAGCAGGGAGTTTCTCCAGCGAAAACGTAATCAACTCTTGAACCGTAGAGCCACCCAAAAGCTTGAGAACGGGCATCTCCACTGACATCTCGCTAGAGAACCAAGTGCGGAAGTCGACTGAGACCAGAGAGTCAACACCAAGCTCATCGGCTGTCGAGCCGAGGATCTCGGCCTCGGGAATTTGGTCGTCCAACTGAAGAGTGGCGACTAGCTTTGCGACAAAACCCTCTGCGGAAATGTGTGTAAGTATACTCTATCATGAAAGGAAGAATCCTGCTGACTTACCACGGACGATTCTTTCAACGGACTTGGGTGTCTTGGCGGTCTTCAACAGGTGTTTCACTGAGGTAGACTTTCTCGCCCCCGCTTCCTGGGATGAGTCGTCTTCTGAAGAGATCTCCTTGGTGACCAGGTGACTGAAACGTGGATCCTCCATGACTAGGACCTTATCCGGACTGTCCTTTCCGTGAACGAGCTGACGCAAGCCAACGATGAATTCAGAGTCGCCATTCACACCGTTATCAGGCTTGCTTGCAAGCACAGCCTCAGCAAAACAGTTGTGGAAGTCTTTCTCCGAGATCCAAGTGGCACCAGCACTCCAGAGGTTGTCCAGAATAGCGCGTGTGAGGTTGCGAGCCATGTATCCTACGCCCATTATTGCGCCGATGTGCATCACAGACGCTGGGAGACCCCGCGCCCTCCTGTTGTTGGCCAAGGCGGTCATGAACATGTTGGCGGCACTGTAGTTGGACTGCGCTCGATTTCCAGTGACGGCAGCGATTGAGGAAAAGAAGACAAAAAAGTCTAAGTTGAACTCGGACTTCTCGCCAAAGATCGAGTCCAAGTAGATGCTACCTTTGACCTTGGTGTGTAGGGTCTGCGTCATCATATCGAGCGGCATGTCCATGAACAGCTTATCGCGAAGTACCATAGCTCCGTTGGCGATGCCAGCAATTGGGGGCATACTTGTCCGGATGTCTTCGACGACGCCACGCAGCGCGGCTTCATCGGTGATGTCACTATAAGACTAGGTTAGCGAAAGGCTCGCAGGATGGAGGCGAGTGCATCGATTTGAAGGCAGACGCGATGACTTACTTGGCAAAGATTCTGATCTCGACTCCAGCCTGCTCTTTAGCACGTAGCCAGTTCGAGCCAACGTTAGGGCTACGGCTGGTCATCACAAGATGGCGTGCCCCATGATTAATCATCCAATCGCACAGAGATTGTCCGAGATCGCTTGTCAGTCCAAAGAGCACATAAGTGCGGTCGGGCTTGAAAGAGAGGTAGTTGCTCACAGGCGGTACAACCGCTGGCACAACTAAGCCGCTGTCCGAGGTCCAGTCAATGACAACAGAGAGCCCGATGTCCAGATCTTCGGAAAGGTCAAGATTCTGTAAGGATTTTGCTTGTGTAGAAGCTCTCTTCATGACACTGCCAGACACGCGTTTAAGTGCAGTCGTCAGGATGTCGAGGGGGTTGAAAGAATGCGTAGGTCTCTGATGAACAAGATCGAGCAGGGCCAGCTTCGAGCATCGCTGGGGAAGAGCGCTGAGAAGGGTCGCAGGCAGCGTAGTTTTGCGAGCTTCAGCGCAGTTCACGATAATATCCACCGTTGGTGGCAGCTGAGAACGAATCATTCGGAGCGAAGAGTGTGGCTCGATCTTGACCCATGAGGTGTTTTCTGTCTTCTTCAGATTGCCTGGACTGACGAGAGTTGAGACAAAAGTAACTCCCAGTTCCTTCTCTGAAGCTTTCGAGAGAATGGAAGCAGCAAGCGCCTCATCTGCCTCATAGAGAATGACTGTGGACCTGTGGGGAATAGCATCCAAGATGCTGGCTGCTTGAAGTTCGCAAACGAGTGATGAGACAAATTCATTCGGGTTCTCAACACCAACGTCCACAGAAAGATCAGCTACGAGATCTTGAGGCGAAAGAAGAGAGCCATTCACGGCTGATAATGCCACCTGCGGAGTATTGTCACCGGTATGACTAGCGAGGACAGCGTAGAGCCCACCATAGGAGGGTGTTGCTGATGATGCAGTCACTTTCAGCCAGTCGCCAGCTTCAACCGAGGGGCCCACCGTGGCAAGCTTGTGGAACTTCCAGGATGTGCCGGAACAGCGTAGATGTACCGGAGTAATTTGGAACTTCGTAGGCTCCATAACCAATTTTCGGGAAGCAGTGTATCTCAGATTCATGGAGACGTCGTAGGCGATGCGAGGCACCTTGAGCATGTCGTTCTCCAGCATAAGCTCGTGCTCACGAGCCCACAAGAGCGCTTGCGATGAATCGTCATCTTGCTCGATCTCTGCAAGAGTCTTCCAGCGTAAGAAGGTTTCGGCGATAACTCGAGGTGCTTGAGATGAGTAGGGAGAATCCAAATCCAGAAATTGGAGCCGAAGACCAGGCATCTCATGGATAAGCACACGACCTAGGCCGATACTCATATTCATTCCAGGTGACTGTTCTTGGCACCCGCTTGTGATCCACAGAAGGCACTGGGGTCGTTCCACCAGCTTCTTGAGTCCAGCGAAGGACTCGTCCGAGAGATCACTCATAACTGGAGTGTCTAGGTCGGCCAGATTAATGACACAACAATTTTGCCCAAGAGACTCGAGCTTGCTGAGGTCCCGGAGTGAGCGGACACGAATAATGCTGGTTCCGGCAAACCACGGAGCCAGGATGCGGCTTAGTTGTCCTATCAGGCTACAAGACTGCATTGTTTGGCCTCCGACAAGAACAAGCTTTTGGGACTCCTCAGCACTGCTCGCATCGGAGGTAAGTACCTCCAGTGGCTGGTGGTAAAGAGGCTCTCGAAGAAGATTGATCCTGTCATCCACGGCCTGAGACAGAATGATGAGTGACGGCCAGGCCAGTGGTTCGAACTCCGGTGTAACTGCGTCAACGCCGGAAAACCCCGTGCGAGACAGTCTTTGATGCCACTCCGTAGTGTCAATTGTCGCCGTCAGCGGTCGACCATCGTCATGTCCCCTGAACCAGCCTGGAAGGGCCGAAAATGGGAATCGTACTCGGACCACATCAGCGCAAGTCACTTCGGCAATCAGGAGATAGCCTCCTGGCTTGAGAAGTCGTCTCGCGTTCCGAAGCGTGTCGTCGAGCTTAGCGGTGGCGTGCAAGACGTTTGAGGCAATGACCAGATCGTAGGTACCCTCCTGGAACCCCTGTTCAACAACATCCCGCTCGGCATCCAGGATCTTGAAGATCATCTTGGGAGACTTGAAGACGTTCATGGCTGTTGAGAAGAAACCCGCGGAGATGTCGGTGAAGGTGTATGAAGAGAACTGGCTGCCAATGTGTTTGAAGATACTCTTGGTAGCGCCGCCAGTGCCAGCACCAAGCTCGAGCATCTTCATGTGGGGATATCGTCGGGAGAGTTGTAAGGCGATGCGCCCAAGCCAGTCCATGGTGAGGTCGAGACCCAATGCTCCAGCGTAGAATCTGTCCATGAAGTCGTCCTTGAAAAGAATCTCCACCATGTTGGATTCGCCTCGAATGGCCGCAGCCATATTGGTACCGACCTTTTGCATTAGTTGGAGGTCCAGACTGTCGGGATATCTGTGAAAAATGGGAGCAACGTCGCTCCAGGTATCGTTCAACCAGTCCTTCTTGGCATATGGCATGCTACCCTGGGAAACGCGGGAAAGAATGTCATGGCTGAAGTCGAAGAAATACTGGTGATGTACGGCGATGTTGCTTCTTGAATCGGGATCTGAAAACTCTTCCTCGATGGCACGCAGAAAGTAGATGCCAACACGCTCAAGGTCCCAAGCCATGTTGAGCTCCTGATCAGTGGGAAGCCGACCTCCCGATGCCTCAATACCGTCAACTGTGATTGGGTAGTAAACGGTCTTGGAGTAGAGTTGTCGGTTGGAGGCGGCGCTGTCGGGTGAAAATGGAACGACTTTGATGTTTTCCACTTGAATCAACGTGGCGACATCATCAACACTGTCGGGGTTGCACGGGGGCAAGAAGACCTCCACGTCTCCTGTGATTGACTCTGGCAGTTGTCGCAACCTTGAATCGAAGGCCATCTCGTCTCCTACGTCTGGTCGAGACATCACGGCCTTCCATTTGGCCACATCCACTTTGATGCTCTGGAACTCAGTTGGGACAAAGACCTCAACAAGCCCAGCATCTCGAGGCCAACCCATGGCGAGGAAGATCGCCTGGAACGATGCATCAAGGAAGGCCGGATGTATCAGTACTGGCGACCCGTCCCAGTCCTCATTGGGAAGTTGGAGTCTTCCTGTTCCGTAATCAAGCTTGCGCTGCATAGACTTAAGAGCGCGGAACGGACCAGTATAGCCATAACCAACTTCCTCCAGGAAGTCGTAAAAGTCATCAGTAACGACTTCCAGTAGGTTTGGTTGATCTCCACCAGATCGCAAGGGAATACGCTCCATGAGACCTGAGTTAGAGCCCTTAGTAGGGTCCAGCGTTAGCTCGACTGAAGCTGTCGCTAGCAATGTCAGAGTGGGGGCGTCTCGGCGAAGCAATGCGTGATATTGGAACTCGGCACTGATAACATCAGGAGCCTCGTTGCGAATTTTCGAAAGGGACACTAAAGTCTCTACGTCAACGTCGTCCTCAAGAGTCAGGGCTCTGCTGATAACAACATTGTTGACGGCAACAAGACGAGGGCTCCGATCGTCTGCTGCCGCCAACACAGCCTCAATGGCGGTGACAATGTAACCAGCAGCTGGGAAGACGACTTGGCCCTGAAGAGTGTGGCCTTTGACCCACGGTAGCTCGGAGACTCTCAAAAGATTGCGCCATCGCATCTCCGTCTCCAGCCCATCAGATGTAAGCGTGCCAAGTAGGGCATGAGGACGAGACTTTCGCGTCCGATACGCTTTTCTCAGTCGAGACTCATGCCAGTAGACGCGGTCGTGATCCCACGTATAGGAAGGAAGAGTCTTCAAAAGTCGAGGGGACGCTTTGTTCGGCGCAATCCGTCTATCGAGAGCAGCAAAGTCCAGAGATCCGTGGCCAAGGTTTTGCCATAGAGCCCCGATGCCTTGAGTGAACGATGAAACATCATCTTGGTTCCTTGACAGCAGACCTGTGTAGGGCAGGCTGGATGCCTTCGGGTTCAGCTCTTGAAGGGTTTGCAAGAAGGGGCCCTTGAGGGCCGGGTGAGCACCGACTTCGACAACTGCGTCGAAGGGGCCGTGTTGCTCCCACGCAGTCGTTGCAGCGTTCGAAAAAAGGACTGGCTTGGCCATGTTGTCGCACCAGTATTTCCCAGTCAGGTCCGGATCTGATGGTTGCATTCGGGTACCCGCATGAACACTGGAAAACCAAGCGCAAGTCTGATCCGTGTTCCGCCGAGGGCTCACGTCGCATTCCGTCATCGCGCGAAGGTATGAGTCCACACAAGGAAGCATGTGCTCTGAATGATATGCCTTGTCGACCTTGAGGATTCTTGCAAATTTGCCCTCGTCTTCAAGGATGAGACGTGCCTCCTCGATTGCATCGGCATCTCCAGAGAGTGTAATGCTTGAAGGGGAGTTGACTGCTGCAATCGAAATTCGTCCTTCTAGGGTATCAACGACGCAGAGTTCTTCCGCGTCCTCCAGAGATGTTCCAATGGCCATCATCGCACCCTTTTGAGACTTATTCTGACCGGCGAGTGCAGTGGCCCTTCCGCGGTAGTAGGCGATTCTGATGGCGCTGCTGGCAGTGATGAAGCCGGCAGCGTAAGCCGCGGCTATTTCTCCTGAAGAGTGGCCGATGACAGCACTGAAGTCAACGCCCGACGCTCGTAAAAGGTCGACCAATACGACTTGCACGGCAGTGCACAGGGGCTGAGAGAAGGCGGCCAGATGAACTCTTGAGCGTGTGGCATCAGCCAGAAGCTCGTCCACAATCGACCACTGCGGGCGATGATCATGCGGCAAACCCCCCAAAGAGCGGTCCATATCAGTGAGAATAGACCGAACCTGTGGGAAATTTGTGATCAACTGTTTTCCCATGGTAGCCCATTGCGCACCTTGGCCTGTGAAAACTCCCAATACACGAGCTTGGCCTGAGCTGCCCGAGAAGCGAGTACCGTGAGATACATCAGGACTTGACCTCGTCTTTTTGAGCCACTCGTTCAATCTGTCTAGCAAGTCGTCGACTGATTGTGCTGAAAATGAGATTCTGCAAGACAAGGCAGATCGACGGGACAGGGTATACGATAGGTCTGAGAGGTTGGTCGTCCGATTCTCCTCGAGATATGAGACGTAATGCTGAATCAGATTCTTCAATGACTTCTCCGACGAGGCGGAAAATACGAAAGGCGAAAGCAGATGATGCCGAGAGTTTTTGTTCTCCTTCAACTCAAATGGGTGTTGCAAGCTCTGGTTGAAACTCTCAAGGATGATATGGGCGTTAGTACCTCCAAAGCCAAAGCTGTTGATGCTTGCTCGACGAGGGACACCCGGTGGAAGAGATGGCCATCTTTGAGGTGTGACGGGGATCTCGAGATTATTGTAGAATGGAGCGACTGCTGGGCTGAGTTTGTTGAACAGAAGATTTGGCGGAATTTCACCGTGTTGCACAGCAAGCGAAGCTTTCATGATGCCGGCTATGCCTGCTGTGCCTTCGGTGTGCCCAATAACAGTCTTGATGGAGCCGACGTACAACTTGTCTGCAGTGTTGTCGCTGCGGTGACTCTCGCCGAAGAACGCAGTGGCAATAGCTCTGGCTTCCTGTCGACTTAGTTAGCGATTTACACTTGGTCAAGTCCGAGATGACTGACTCACTCTAGGGTCTCCAGCACCAGTGCCTGTACCGTGTGCCTCAAAGTATTGGCAGCGATCATTAGGGTTGAGGGCATCCAGGCCTGCTTTCGAGTAGGTTCGCTGAATCAACTCGGCCTGTGCTTCCGAGCTTGGAACAGTAATTCCTTCAGCGGTCCTTCCGTCTTGATTGACTAGACACTCCCTGATGACGCTCTCAATATGGTCGCCATCAGCGAGGGCGGCAGACAGGGGCTTCAGAATGAGCGCCGCAACGCCGTCACCACGGGCGTATCCCTTAGCGTCTTCGTCCCACATGCGAGATCGGCTGTCGTGGGAAAGCATTTTCAGCTTGCTTTCGCCGATGTATGGCTCCGGAGTCAAAATAATGTTAGCACCGGCGACAACTGCCATAGGGGAGTCTCCGTTTCGAAGTGTCATCACCGCATTATAGACGGCGACTAAACTGGACGAACAGGCTGTGTCGATCGTTGCCGAAGGCCCATGCCAGTCAAAGAAATGGGATATGCGGTTTGACAAAATACTTCGGGCAGTCCCAACACCCGCATATGTCGGCAGACTGTCCATGTCCCGTTGAAGATGATCGTTGTAGTCGCACCACATTTGACCAACGTAAACCGCAGTCTGAGACCCAGCTACTCCCTCCATTGGAAGTCCGGCCGACTCAAGGGCCTCATAGACGGTTTCTAGCAGGATGCGATGTTGAGGGTCGGTCGCATGTGCTTCGACTGGTTTGATACTAAAGAAGCCCGCGTCAAAGACACGAGGATCTTCTTCAAGAAGATAAGACTCGGTAACATTGCTGGTGCCATGATGGGTACCATCGGGGTGGTAAAAGGCTTCAGGGCTAAAGCGATCTTCGGGTATCTTGCGAAGGACGTCTCGCGGTTGTCGCAATAGGTCCCATAGCTTAGAGGGATTGCTTGCACCACCGGGAAAGCGGCAAGCAGAGCCCACGATTGCGATGGGCTCTTGCAATTTGCTCCTAGCCTTAGAGGCAGAAGGCTCAATAACTTGCCTCATGGCTGTTCGTCTGATTGGTGAAGTCGATACTTCAAACTAAGATAATGGTTGATGTTGCTACGAAGGCTGAAAACCAGATGATGCAGCAGGCATTGAAGTCAAAGCAATGCTGTTGCCAATGACAAAAGGCTTCCAGAATGTGTTAGTTGAGGCTATACGGTAGGCTATCTAGATAGTCTAACTCTAATCCTCCACTGATTCGGAGTTGTCACTTTGAATCGAAGCCTATTGTGTCTCCGTCTCCCTCCGGCTCCGGTCGTGTTCACTCAAAGGAAACTCTAGGCCCGCTTCCTCATGATTCACCCGACTCGGCCTATGCCCCCCCGTCACCCAAACCTCCGAACTACCCGACAACGATAGCTCCCGTAGCCAAAATTTCCGACGTGTTATCGCAAGAATTGGTGGAATGGTTCGTCCCGACTTTTGGGTGTGCGCATGGCACGAAGCCCGCTTTTCCAGCTGATTGACACATACACTGAGCACTCACTCATTGCATGGAAGTTTCCTCTTCGATCCGCACACTGTTGGCCAGAGCGACATCGCTGCATTTGGTGACTTTCACTCAAGCTCATTCCCGTAGTGCTTTTCAATCTGATCACTCAGTCTATTCACGGAACAATGGGTGTTTTTACAGAGTTATGGGACTCAGGGGAGGTGGTGAAGCTTGCCATTCTCACGGTTAGTCTGATCTCGAGATTTTTCGTGCTTCAAATGCACACCTTACTTTATCATAAAAGAATCGGGGCTGACTGAATGATTTCACAATAGCTCTCCATATACGGTGTCTGCCGTTCAGTCTATCTCCTTTATTTTCACCCCTTGGCTCGATTCCCAGGCCCCAAGCTCGCAGCAGTCTCTGAGTTGTCCTATGTCTACCATTGGTGAGCGATGTACCTCCTCATTCTCGGTTGTCTGTGGATTATCGTCTAACCTTGCAGGCTTACTGGCCACTATCATGAGTACATACATAAGCTTCATCAAAAATATGGTTAGTAAACGCACCGATTCAAAGGTAAAATCAGCCATCCGCAGAGATTTATCTGATATTCTGGGAAAGGTGATGTTGTACGCCTGGCCCCTAATGAACTCAGCTTCAATACTGCCCAAAGCTTGCAAGGTATGAAAAGTCACACCACAGCCTTCCCCAATCTGACCATGACTTCGTGTAGACATTTATGGCAGCCCCTCCAAAACGGGCCAGACCTTTCTCAAATCATCGTTCTACGCAGGTCCAAGCGGATACAGCACCATTGTCATGGAGAGAGACCCAATTAAGCACAAAGAGACTAAGAAGCTGTTATCCTATGGCTTCAGTGCCAAGGAGCTTCAGGCTCAAGAGCCGATCTTGAAGACAAATTTAGACATGTTGATCACCCAGATTGACAATCGGATTTCTGCGGAAAAGCAGGGGCTTTCACTCAACAAGGCATGAATTTTCCCATTGATAATAGTTGTCAGTTGCTAATGATCGACAGCTCCTGCAGTCATTTGTCTTTGATACAATCGGGGAATTAGCCTTAGGAGAAGCATTTGGCGCACTTGGAACAGGTATTTCCCTCCCAACTGCCGACCAACTTTGCTTGAATACCAGAACAAATGCTCACTGTCATTCCCAAGGCACAACACATCCATGGATTAGCACAATTCATGGTGCTATCTACTTCATGAGTATTGTGCAAATTGCACCTCGTCTTCCAATACTATGGCTCACGCTACCGCTCGTTGTGCCTTGGAGCTCTATCGGTCAATTCATCCGCTTCTTCAAATACCAGACTTCAATGACACGGAAGAGGCTATCGCGGCCATCTCATGAACAAAAGCGGGACTTATTTAGCTTCCTTCTGAAGGAAAAGCCTGACAACTTCTTGCAAGTGGCGTCTGAAGAGTGGCTTGGAAACCAGGCTGGCGTACTCATCGCGGCAGGGTTTGATACCACGGCAGTCACCGCTACTGCTGCATCATACTATCTTGCAAGGAGACCAGAAAAGATGAAACGCTTGCAGAGAGAATTACGGGAGAGGTTCTCGGATGCGTCTGAGATGAACGGCACCTCCGTCCATCAGTTGCCTTATCTCAGCGCATGCATCGAGGAGACCATGAGAATCATGCCGCCGTTGACATTTGGGTTGCCTCGCGAAAGCCCTGGCGCAGAAGTTGATGGAAACTTCGTTCCTAAAGGGGTGCGTAACCTGATATCAGAAGTTTGTGCCTGGCTAACGGATTATGATGATTCAGACTGTCGTTTCGACCAGTGGTTGGAGTATTACTCGCCGGCCCGACTACTTTTTTGAACCTGAAGAGTTCCATCCTGAGAGGTGGCTTCCGGCATCTCACGAATACTTTGACCCATTGTTTTGTAACGACTTGAAGGAAGCGTCGCAACCATTTTCGCTAGGTCCCCGGGTATGCTTGGGGATCAACTTGGCCTACACCGAGTTGAAACTACTACTGGCGCGTCTTGCATACGAATACACCTGGGAACTGGTCAATGATACCAGGTTTGACTGGGATAGAGAGCGCAAGTTTCAGGCTCTATGGGTTCTACCCGACCTGCGAGTGAGATATACACGCACTCTTTGAGATAGATAATATAGTCATCACCTCTACGTGTCTCGTTTGCTTCGCGTAATCGGTGTTCAATGCACCGGCTCTGAAAGAAAGCAGCATTATGAAAAAGTCTTGGACGATTCAATAACTATTCTGTGACCTAGTCTAACACTCATCGTGGACGGCACCATCTCCTTCGTTCGCGCCCGAACAGCATCTCCTTCGTTGTTTTCTTCTTTACTTTTCAAGCCCTCTTAATCTAGACACATTCGCGCACATCTGAGTTCTATAACTGACGAAGTTGGTGATAGAATCATTGATCGGAGTCTATGGATTATATCCAAGTCTATGCTTTTGACCGCAAGATCCCCCTAACGCTAACATAGCAGCTTATGATCAAGGCAACCATTCCAAGGGCCAAAGAAGCCTTCTGAGAATGACATCCCCAACAAACACCCAGGTTCTTGGTAACAGCTGCCACAGTGAAGATCCAGCTGGGACCATCTGTGAGGAAGAGATGCTCCAGGTTGACTCGACGATATCCTTGTAAGAAGTAGTCCACCTTCTCTGCACTGTAAGACTGATCACCACCTCTGCTAATACGCATCAAAGCTGCCGTAACTTCGCGAGGCCTGGGGTGTCCCATGCTACATAGAAGTGCGGCAGCCCAAAGCCAGCGAGGGGCACCTCCGTGTTGCAAGCCAGACGGAGGATCCAGATAGAGGTTGAGACCAATAAAGGTAATGTTGAACATGAACACCAAAGCCATGGACCAAGCAAAACCAGCGAATATTTCTACCCAGTGAAGAAACACTTCGCGACGCGCTTTGGACCCTAACTTTGGATTCTGAAAGCTTCTGAAAGCAACTCCTTGGGCAAAGGACCCCATTAAACTGTTTCACGGTGTCATTACTTAGCTTTGCATTCTCCCATGATGAAATTAGGAACACTAACAACGCCGAAGAAGTCATCAATGGGGCAACGTGGATGAATGCTACTGCCATTTTGGCTGTATCTGCAAAACTGAGGAGTCTGTGCAATACTGAATGCGTGCAAGTGATGCTGTCACAATTGTGTCTCAGCTGTAAAAGAAAACAACAGTTTTGGCAACGGTTTCTGTTGTGTCTCGGGCACAGGGTGTTGTCGTGGTAACGGGGGTCAAGCTTTGTTGTCGACGAGAGTCTCAACACAGCCCCGACGATTCTTCGGAATTGTATGGTCGTATATTAATTCGGTCCGCAAAGATTGTAAGATGCTCTGTGACTTTGCAGGCGCCAAACGTCGAGTCATGCGGAATCCGGTGGTTCTGATCCTGTCAGAAGTGTATTCTGGGAAATTTCCGAGAGCCATCCAACCTCCGACTGGTCACTCCGAATAACCCCAGCCAGTTCGGCCAAAGTTGCTCACCCCAGAAGTCACAGTGGCAGGCAGTTTCGCCATGAAATCTGCTTCAGAATCGTCCAGGTCTGAGTAGCAGTGACTTTCCTGCCTGTATGAATCTTATGTGTATGGGGATGACAGTTGCTTCTGCCCTTTGCGTGTTGAAATCATCCACCCTTTGAGATCAACTCTGTCGAACAGCCATTGCACTTATCAATGGCAGGTGCTCGAAACTCTCTGAATTTCAACGAACAACCGTCGAATGCTAAAATGCACCACTTCTTCACATCTCCATTTTACAACTTTGAGCTTACACGCATCCTCGGGACAACTGCTGCTGGAGGGTGCGATGTTGCCGAATTCCTTGAGGCAGTAGGCGAGATCAAGAAACATGATCCAGAAAGCTGGTATCGCGCTTGGTGGAAGCAGGCCAGCAGGGCAAGCCAGGCCGCTACGGACGCCAGTCGCCAGGGCCTTGCGCCCTTAGCGAAGGCCGCCTACCTAAGGGCTTCCAACTACTACCGAGCTGCACCGTACATGCTCCCAGCGTTGGACCGCCGCGTGTTAAAGTGCGCCGAGCTCAGTGCAGAGCACTTTGAGAAGGCCACTGAGTTCATGGAAGGCAGAGTTCTTAACATGACCTTTCACTTCGGCAACATCGAGATTCCGGGTCGCCTATTCCTGCCCCCGGAGGCAAAGAGATTGAGGAACGAGCAGAAGACACCTCTTCTCATCAACTGCGGCGGCGCAGACTCAACCATGGAAGAACTGTATTTTGTCTTCGGCACGCTGGGCCCAGAGCTCGGCTATGCTGTTCTCAACTTCGATGGTCCCGGGCAAGGTCTCACACTGAAGCGCGATGGTGAACCAATGAGACCTGACTACGAAAAGGTTCTCTCATGTGTTCTTGATGGAATCTGGGCTCTGGCTAAAGAGCGGCCCGATGCCAATCTCGACCTTGACCGCGTCTGTGTGGCAGGCATTTCTATGGGCGGATACATCGCTTTGAGAACGGCCGCCGATGAGCCATCCCGTGTCGCAGCCTGCATCTCAGCTGACCCACTCTACGATATGTGGGAGCTGGCTATGACGAGACTGCCGGGCTGGTATGTGCGCATGTGGCTAAGTGGCTGGATCTCAGACGGCTTCTTTGACTGGTCATGCAACTCTCATATGTCGTTGGACTTCCCTACCAAATGGGAGTTTACTACGACAATGCATGTGATGGGTCAGAGAAAGCCGGCGGATGTTGTTCGAGAATTCAGAAGATACTCTCTACGATGGCGACCTGATGATGACTTCAAAGACAAGGACTTGGATGAAGAAAGAGGTGGGGCAACCATCTTGTCGCAGGTAAGGTGTCCTGTCTTGGTTACAGGAGCATCTCAAGCTATCTACCAACTCCCCGATGCTAGCACGCAACGCATCATGGATGAGCTCGTTCATGTTCCTCTCGAAAAGAAGGAGGTTTGGATCCCAGAGACCGTGGGGGAGGGTGCCTTGACAGGCAAAGTCGGGGCGTGGAACTCGCTCGCGACGAAGACCTTCGCATTTCTCGACAAGCAACTGGGGATCAACAGGCCTTCGAGATGAAATTTCGTAGCTTAGTTTAATAGCATGCACTTGACATCATGTTCTACTATTTGAGCACTGTCACATCCAATTCACGGCGGTTAGGCCACTTCACATCAATTGATCGGATCGAGTCAAGAATTGGTCTGGGTGAATGTGGTGGCATTTGACCCTTGGATGTATTTTGTTCGTTTGCTAGGACCCAATGACGAGGCTTTCAAGAACATTTGGGTCGATCTGACTGAAATACGGTTGAATTCAAAGTTTCTATAGGGTAATTGAGACGTTTTCTTTATTACCTTCTCTTTAATTCTCTACTGAATTGTGTATACCAACTTTTCACCTCTCACCGCCTTCTCTTGCAACAGCTTTACTCCCTTAGGAACAGCATCTAACCCCCCGTCCATCATCCTCACTGGATGAGGCTTCAGTAAACCTTTATCCATGAGTTCTTGGACGACGGTACGGAACCACCACTTGCCAAAAGCGCGCTTCTCAGGTCGTGGCTTGCTGTAATATGGCCCCGTAAGACCCTCCTCTCTGCCAATCATGCTGGTACCCATGACATACGTCCACTTGATCGTCTTTCGAGTGCTGCCAGTGCCATCAAGCACATCTTCAGGCAGAGCCTCAAGTCCAGCGTATCGACCACCAGAGCGTCCCATGGCCTTGTCCGCGACTACGATAGACTTTGGGTCCACGATGGTATCCAGGACATAGTGAAGTGTACTTTTGGTGTAAGACCGTATGTCAGCTGCACAAGACGCGCTATTGTAGTCAAATGTGTGCTCAGCTCCATATGACAACACCATGTTCGCATTCTTCGGCGAGCATGTTGCGATCACACGAAAGCCACAACTAGATGGGCAAAACATGATCAGCCGTTGATTTCAATAGGAAGCCTCAAATTCATCGACTCACAGTTTAGCCAGTTGAATCGCCATAGTTCCTGAAGCAGTACTTCCTCCATAAATCAACAGGAAAGGTGACTTGGAGTTCTCAAAAGACTGGTTCAACTCGAATTTGAGCCCCAGAGCATCCTCAGCGAAGAGGGCAAGCCCGACCGTAGCCACACAGCAGCCTCCGATTGCCGCAGCATCTGTCAAGGACAATGAACGAGGGACTTTCCACGTGAGATCTGCAAAAGCACAAGTATACTCTGCAAATGAGCCGGCTTGAGGATCTATGGGATTGGCTCCGTGAACCGCTCCGGCAACGGCATCACCAACTTCAATGCCTATTTCCGGATCAAGCCCGGGACCGGTCGCTACCACCACTCCGGAAAAGTCCATGCCGCATCCGGCCCCGGGGCACGGAAACTGCGTGGACATTTTCCAATCTGATGGATTAGCAGCAACCGCATGGACGCGAACCAAAATTTCATCGGATGCTGGCTTAGGTACAAGTCGATCAGAGGTAAGAATCAGCTTTCCGGGTGGGCTTTGAGCTTGGATGATGGCGCGTTGCCTTTCGGGCAAGTTCGGAACACCAAGTGAGCCCATTGTGTGAGAGATCAGATGCTCGAAGATAGAAATTGGATAAATGCTGTGATCAGCTCCTGGCTACCAACGTATGTTGCACATAGCCCTCATAAACTCATAACATCGAAGCAACTCACTGCTTGAAGCAGTGTAACGTCGGCTAACACGAGACTATTCGGGTAGCGCTGCTCAGTCGCATTCGGGCCCGAGATTTCTCGTACTAAACATCCGACTAATGATAATTGCCGATTAGGGGTGACCTTCTCAACCTCCAATCATGTGTTGAGTAGCTATAATCTCAGGGGCTCTCAGTCTGGAGGCCGAGTGGTCGGGATGAAGCGGCCTATTGGATCGGTATGGCCGTTCGAATAAGTGGCCCACATGTAGCCAAAAACTCTGGCTATGACATTGAATTAGAGTTATTGCTGGCCCCATCAGCTGTAGTGCTTTCCAACCCGTATGGGTTATATCAATTGGAAGACCTGTTCTAATGTTCCAACCCTTTGCTGCGTGTCCCCTAGTCATCTGTTACTCTCTGTTGTTCTCACCGCTTTCTTCAACTGCCGTTTAAAGTTCGAATGAGTCATTTCAATACGTCGTAACTCAAGCTCGAAACGTTGAGACGATGGTTCGTTTGAAGCTGTGGGGTCTGATCCTCTTCGAGGCTGTCACGACCGTGTCGACGGAATCCAGATTCCAAGAGCAGAAGCACCTGGCCGATGATACTAGCAACGATTCCCGCGGAATATCCCAAAGCCAATCACAAGATTGGAAACAAGGATGCAAAGAGCACCGAATTGGGTCTCATGAGATGGTAGCGGGAGATGTGCACTTTGGTCCACGGAAGCACGATGAGCACCCCACCATTGGCAAGTTGTCTGGCATCAACTCAACTTCTTGGGAGCAGTGGGTCTTTGATAGTGTGTCCGACAATGGGTCGAGCGGTATCTTTCTCTCTCTCGGTCGAGATGCTTCCTATTCATTCTTCGGGCAAGGCAACCTCCATGTTGAGTTTTACGCCTTGCTTGAAGACGGCACCAAGATCCAAGAGCTTGCTTTTGTCGACGAATCCTCCATCTACGACTGCGCAGATTTCGTGGCCAGCACCTGGACGTCTGACAACCACTCATTCGAATTTCGCGTCCCCAGAGAAACGGAAATCGGAGCCAGTACCACCTTTTCCGTGAGGACGCCCAAGTTCCACGGAAGCTTTCTCCTCGCCGGCTCGGCCCCGGGCCATTTCCCCGACGGAACATTACACGCGTCGCCGCGAAGCTCAACACAGGTGGCGGCGGGGCTCCACATGCATGGCACCGTCCCTGCTGCCCAGGTCCGGGGTAACTTGACAATCAAGGGACGCCGGGGTGGGTCGGTGTCGTACTCCGGGATGGGCGGCCATTTTCACCTGTGGGCCATTGACAACTGGTTCAAGATCATCTGGGGCTTCCGCATTATCCGCGGAACTGCCGGTCCGTACTCGTTCTTCTACTGGGAGCCCACGTCGAGAGTTGGCGGCAGGACCCCTCACTACACGGCTATATTGTTCAAAAATGGACAGAAGCTGGTCTCGACGCAAGCCAGCGGACCGCCTATTAATGAACCGCCGGAGGGGGACTATGTAAAAGTCTTGGCAACTCAGCATGGACGTGGGGTTCGTGCTTCAGTTGCTGGACGCTCGACCGGTCATATCGTTGAGTTTTCATCAGCCGGCACGCAATGGCGCTTCGAGCTGGAACACCAATATGTTCAGGTTCAAATGCCATTCGGCCGAGATACAGGTCTGGCGGTATTCACAAACAGAGTATTTGGAGGTGAAATTGGGGGGTGCCAATACTTAGGAAGTGCCTTTTCCGAAGAAGCGGAGTTCCCGGAGGAGCTCGCGAGGTGGAAGATCTGGCTGGTCTACGGTGTTGGAATGATGGGTCAACTGAAGGCGCGTGCAGAGACCTGGCTGGCTAGTTTGGGGTTCTAGTCTTCATTATGAAGCAATTCGATACTAGTCTGGGTTTTCCGCCGCCACAAAACACTGCTTTGAGTAGTTTTCTTTCTTTTGAAAGGGGTAGTTGCCTTCGCAGTAACGAAACATGAAGTTTAAAAGGTGAACCTTTTACCAACTGCATGGTACTGGGTGTGGTATGGACAGCCTTGCGATGTAATTAACCCAGTAATGGGATGAGCTTGGGCTGATATTCGGCGAGGACAGCGAGTCAGTTGTCACAATAGAGTTCAGAACGCGAAAGCATAAGCTTCGGTTGTGCTAGCTGTCAGCAACGTGAGCTGGCAACTTGGACCATGTCCCTTGACGTTGCAATCAGGTGTTTGTTACATGCTGAGAGGTCGGTCCGTAGTTAAACAAATCGATTGAGTCTTTCGACCAAGGAGATCTTTGGAATCGTATGTTGCCACAAAGCTTGTTCACTTACAGTGGAACCGCGACTTACTTTCTCCCTGATACGATGTTATGATCGGGAAGGGGCACGTCGCGACCCCCGGAAATCCCCCACCCTCCGCAACCCGAGTATCTGTCCGAGTACCGGTATCTCCCCCGGTGGCCTGAGCTCCGTCTTTCTGAGGCTGAACGCGGATGGCCAAAAGTGCCGTGTGTTCCATGGAACTCACACCTTTCCCGTGGCAATAAAGACGGGGCTTAAGGGTCTGGGCTGGGGTTAACAAGGCTTTGCTAGCTGCCCTCACCTAGCTCTGCCTAGGATGCCAGCGTCCCGTTGCAACGCAGGTCGCCTTCAGAGTTTGAGGGAGTTTCTGTTGTACGTAACCCATACGGGGCATCCTTCGTACAATATCCCTACCGTGAGATTCCATCAGGTGTAACTCTACGGAGTAGAACGTGTTTCTTCATGACACGGGGAGACTGGCCGCGGGATATTCCCGTTAATACATGTTGCTACCCCTCATCTGGGACCATCTCTACTGCATAGTGCTGACGCTTCGGTATCCTCCGCTTCACCTTGGGTCGTTGACAGCGTCCTACGGGTTATTAGAGTTCGCGAGCTACAGTTGATGCTGGCCGTCTTTTTGAAGATTAATGATCGCTTAACCTTATCACGAGTCAGCTTTGAGCACCCGCATGCAACTACTGACATGCCGGGACCGAGTACCTTCTGAGTGAGTATCGTACCCATGTGATGATGGGCAGACATCGTCGCATTAGTATCTTTTCTTAGATCTGATAGTAGCGCATACTTTACCGATTTCGAGCTCAAGCATTGAACTCACTGTGCAGCGGACGTCTAATTATCGTATATGGCCCGACATCCTCGGATTCTTCTTTTTCGCTAGCGCATTTACTCTCATGTCATCTGGCGTACACTTTCGCCTTTTATGTCACATTGAAGCCAACGTGAAGCTTGCTCGTATCCGGCCGAAAGACACGAACTAAACTACAGCACCTCACCACCATGTCTTCCACCGATCCTTCCAAACGCACGAACAGCCTAGCCTGCGAGCGATGTCGAGCACAGAAGTTACGATGCGACTGGCCTGCCGCCGGGGGCCCGAATCCATCATGCGAGAGATGCAGTCGTAAAGGAGTTCAATGCAGAAAGAATCATTCTCGTCGCGTTGGTCGCCCGCCGAGATCGCGAGCGGGGAGGGCAGGGTCAGCTTCACTTCATCTGGTCGATCCGAGGGGAATTTCGTTCATTCCGCCGGCGCTGTGGCAAGAACCATGCGATAGGCGAGGTTCATGGGAAGAGAATCACACAGGACTCACCCCAATAGATCCTGCAATGGTCAGTAGAAGCACTGGGTGCACTTCCCTAACTCCTCGGCTCTCATTCGATACTGATTGATGTAGATGGCGTCCGGCTTGGAGAGTCCGCCACTATCTGGGGTCTTGGCTCATGACGGAGAGCTGATGAACTTCTTCGCATCTGACCTTGCCACGGACTGGATGGCTTGGAGCTCCGACGGCTCAAATTCTGTCAACTCAGTATCGGAGCAAAGCAGCTCAGGTGAATCTCTCGAGTCCTCGTCTGACAATTCGGAACCTCCACCAAAAGAACCAGAGCCGCCAATCGAGGACCAGCAGTGTGACCCGCCCCCGCCGCCGGAAAGCTCATTCAATGCGGCCTTGACATGTGAGGTGGCCAGCCTTACTTCGTGTCTATTCGAGCTGGTCCCGTCAAATCCTGTGCAAAAAGCCGAGACTTCACCCGGAGGAGCGAAAGGTAGATCAACGGCAACCTTGCGAAATATCCTGCAACATACACAGACGTTGAGTAATCTCGTCACCAAACACGATCGCACTGGACCCGGAACGGCCCCGTTAGCTCTCGACGGACCGACAAAGTTGCTGTTACTCTCGTGTTACGCCAAGATCTTCCAGGCATTTCGACAGATTTTTGCTGCCGTCTATTCTGGTCTACAAAGCGGAGAAAACATCGCAGAGCTTCTCTACGACCTGCGAGTAGAAGACGTGATTCTTGATGGGGATGACGACCTCAAGATCTTGGTGCTAATGCAGGTTGTCACGCACAAGCTCAACACACTTGGCGTGCAGCTTGGCGTCCCAGAAAAGCACTACATTAGTGTCGGTTCCGGGGGGTTGGATGCCCCAAAGCAAACCCAGCCCCGCGGTCGTCAGCCAAACTCAGAAGAGACCGAGCCGACGTTGGATGCGATTTTGTCCGGCAGCGAAACGGACAGGTGCGTGTTTTGGGGAGAGTTCAAGGACAACAATAGAGCTATGGAAAGTGCTGCTGCTGCGTTTCGGGAAGAACTTGGATTGTTACGGGGGCAGCTGGGACACCGCAATCGATGTCGAGCGCTGACAATTTTGTCATGATTTCTTAGCGAGAGCAAACAAAGATGGCGAAGCACGTTAAAACGGCATGCTGCATTGAGCAGAAAAATCGAAGCTTGTTCCAATAACCGTTTGCCTATCTGACGTGATGAGCAGCAATGAGCAATCGGCCCTATTCTTCTTCACCGTGGTACGCACGTGGTGCTGCGAACCACGAATTCTCTGCTCAGGACCATCTGCTCGCGATTCAACTGTTCAACTCACACTCCCCTAGCTTCGACTCAGGTCCCCTAAGCTGTCTTTCCCCGCTCCCCTCAGTGAGGGGTAGGTCGGCCAGGAGACTTCTCGGTGGCTACTGAAGCGAGTCCGAACATGGTTAAGGTTCCTCTGTACAGGTACTAACACTAAGATCAAACGAACCCCGGAAAGCCTGAGGTGACATGCGCGGATAACTTCCAGAATATGCACTCATGCTCTGCTGAAGGTTTCCGCTGTGCACTAGTTGACACATGATACAAGCTACAAACTACAAACGGCTGGGAACCAAGATGCAAGCTGGGTGAAGTGGTGACGGTGGCTGACTCACTGAGGATTTGGGGTACTGTAGTTCACGGCAAACTCACGGCAGGACGGGGAGAACCGCTCCTGTGCCGGAGGATGCTTCATACATAACAGAATGGAATAGCTCGGCGCATCTTTCTGTATGTGCATATGCTTTAGTCTTCTTGCTATCCCAATCCAGATCTAAAAGTTGCTGGATCCAACGTAGACTTGCCAAACAGGGGCACAGGGGGGGTACTAGAAAACCGGCCAAAGCGGTCCGAGTACAGTGTGGTCTTGCTCCCGTTTGGGAGCTTTCAACGGCGGTTAATGCAGATTACCGCGCCGATTGTGTGCAGGATTACTGTCAAGATATATGCAACAGAAAACTAACTGATCTTCGGCTGACTCTCGGCGAAGATAGCTCTTCCTATGCGATTCAAGCCCAGCTTTCCATAGCGAGTGCGGAAAGTATTGACTTTCCTCATGGCAGCTTGCCCGCACATCCGCCGGCTGGCACACCCGACGGGATAAGCTTGTTTGTGCCGTATTATAAGATACCGCCGTGCAGTAGGTTCGAGGCTATAGACTCTGAGCATGAATTACACATGGCAAAGGGACTTCTAGAACAAGTAATGTTATCCAGGGCATGTACCTTCCTTCAGAGGGTGCTGAACTCTGCACTGATGATCGACATTACGGCGGCACGCGAGACAGAGTGATACCACCTGCTGAGTCGGTCAAAACCTTAAGCGATGTGTACCGATTCCAGGGCATCTAATCCCCGAAGATTTGAATGTTCGGTGACTTAAGGCCTGCACATTAAGCCTGTATTACCACTTTAACGATGCGCCGTGGTGTTCTGTACTACTGCACTACTGAACCCTCACAGCCTAGCCACCCGTTCTCACCATTTTTGTAGATCCATCTTGCAGGATCTCATCGTTCGCCTCAAAGCTAATGGAGCCCAAAAGCAGTGATATTACACCCAATGTGCTAGAGTCACGTGGCTCTTTCACAGAAGATACCAAATTCATCGGAAATGAAGACATCGAGCCAACGTCGGGCGATGAGACGTCCGGAGCTGCGGATAAGGAACTCCAAGACCCCCTAGAGGATATCAACGACGGACCAAAGCACGTCACAGGCTACAAGCTGCTCTTCGCAATGGCAGCTCTCAACTTGAGCGCCATATTGATCAATTTAGACAATGCGATTCTCTCAACGGTATGTAAATCAGAACACTCTTTGAGCAATTCTCATGTAGCTAATGATGCACAAAGGCAACCCCAACTATTACAAATGAGTTTCACTCCGTCAAAGATATCGGCTGGTACGTGAGTTCGTATCAATTAGCTGTGTAAGTCACCCGCCATATTCTGTTGGTCCAACCATCGGACGTTATTGCTCACATACCAAAGATCGGCTTTACAGCCTTTGACCGGCAAGTTCTTTACTTACTTCAGTAACAAGGTGAGAGATGTTTTAACCAAGGGCCAAATATCATATAGCAGCGCTCACATGGTGTAGTGGACGTACATCGTGTTCCTAGTCATATTCGAGGTTGGCTCACTGATCTGCGCCCTCTCACAATCATCAGTTCAGTTCATTGCGGGCCGAACAGTGGCTGGCATTGGTGCTTCTGGTCTTTTCAATGGCTCAATGATCATCATCTACGGCATGGTGTCCGCTCAACAGCGGCCCGCTATGATGGGCATCATGCTTGCAATCTCGCAAATCGGACTGATTGCAGGCCCGCTCATTGGTGGCTCGCTAACACAGTACACCAATTGGCGCTGGTGTAAGTATCAAGCAGTGCCCGTCTCTAGGACCAGCAGGCTCTGACCAACATCACAGGCTTCTGGATTAATCTCCCAATCGGAGGTTTTGCTTGCATTCTGCTTGCATTGGTCTACATTCCCGAACAGATGGCTAAGCCAAAGTTCACGGCGGTACTCACCGACCGCAACATCCTGAAGAAGTTCGATGTTGCAGGCTCAGGGATCCTGATTGGGGCCATCGTCCAGCTCCTTCTAGCGCTACACTATGGTGGTGCTGAATACCCCTGGAGCAGCGCCATAGTAATTGGGCTCTTCTGCGGTTTCGCCGGAGCAACCATTCTGTTCATGGGGTGGGAATACCGAGCCGGCGCGAACGCTCTCATGCCGCTCGAGATGTTTAAGAACAAAGTCGTGGCATGCGGAGCCGCAATGAATACTTGCTTATTTGGAATAACGTATATCGCGACTTATTTCATCCCTATTTACTTCCAGAGTATTCTCGGCGACAGCCCTATGGAGAGCGGCATTCACATGTTGCCAAGCATCATAGGGTCCATTGTTATGACTCTTCTCTCTGGCATGATGGGTGAGAATCGACAGCTACAACCTCTCAGAGAACAACATATTGACTTGGAGCAGTCTCTAAACTGGGCTACTATCTCCCGTGGGCAGTATTTGCGGCCATTCTTACCTCAATTGGTGCAGGTCTGATAACTACCTGGTCTACCGACACAAGTGCGGGAAAATGGATTGGTTACCAGATTCTATACGGATGTGGCAGAGGTCTAGGTCTGCAGATGGTAGGTTCTTCAGCATAGCTTCAAAGGGTTGGGTTGCTTACTTCTGATCCAGGCTATTGTGGCTGTTCAAACGGCGCTGCCACCAACACTGGTGGCCATCGCCCTCACTATCCTTGTTTTCGTACAAGGACTCGGCGGTGCCGTGCTCATCAGTATCGGCAACACAGTTTTCGATAATACCGTCATCAACCAAATCCAGATAAATGCGCCTAACGTGAACCCAAAGGCCGTTCTCACAGCGGGCGCGACCGCTTTCAGGAGCCAGGTGTCTGCTGCTGACCTGCCCAACGTGGTAAAGGCATGGGCCGTCGCTTTCCAGAAAACCATGTATATCACCACGGGTCTCTCTGTAGCCATGTTTTTCTCTACTTGGGGCCTGGGATTTTATGATGTCAGGAAGAAGGACACCGGAGCGGCGAAAGCAGCTAAGTAAGCGGGCAAGACGGTCTAGAGTTCTGTGGTTTAGCTTGGCCTTAATGGCTAAACAACCACACGACGTCTAGATTTAGATTAGCCTTCAGTTTCGCCATATAAGACACATTACGCCAACAACGTGACAGGAATAATGCAACTTCTTTTACTAGAGGTATGGTCAAGATCATGTGAGCTCTCATAAATTCGGCGGTAGCCTACTTTACATGTTGAGTAAAAGCTAAGAGGCACAGGCCTTAGCCACTCATTGAGACAAGTAGTCGGATGCCTCGCCACTTGTCTGTATTGATGTCAACCATGTGTATGAGAAAGACCGAGGGCTCATAGAGCCCAGCTGCAATCAGGGTCAAACCATGAATTTATGAATTTGCCTCCCTCCATACTTGACATGTCTAGCGCTCTATATAAACAAGTCACTTCTTTGTAGCTCCTTTGCTCTTTCTGGCTCCTTTCTAATGGAGGCCGGCATCTGTCTAGTTTCATAATTATCTTTCCAGTGCTTCCGAAATTCTCCAACTCAAACGCACTCATCTTCCGCTAGTAGTACCCTGACCCCTTTGAAGACTTCCTCGCCACCGTCATACTGCTGTGCATCAATTGATGCTGAGAGGCGACAAGCAAAGCCAAACGCAGGATGAGCCTCAGTCCATCCAAGTTTCTCAAAATCAAAGACCTCTCGGTACGTTTTCCCGACGCCCTGAAAAACGTCGGGCTCTCTTGCGACGTTTTGCTTCAGCTGTCTGCTATGCAGTAAGCGATAAAGCCTCCCTCTCTGTTGAAGACTCGACGCAATGAGATGCTCTGGTCCACTCTTACTGCCCTCTGCCTCAGCATCGTCTATCAGGTAAATGCATTCCAAGCCTTTCTGAATACAAGATGCCAAATACTCAATCTCGACTAGACTCAAGGGCATCGATGTCTCTCTGACATCGATGGCTATGCGTCGTGCCTGCCACACAGTGAGCGCCATCTCTGTACTCCAGTGAGCCTCAAGAGCTTCGGCTATACTGCTGAAATAGGGACTGCCGTGCGATGAACTGGTCTGCTCGACATACTCGGCGTGGTACTGGCTGGAAAAGCGGAGATGAAGCACGTCTCGGTCGTTGTCATACTCGAACTTTCTGGCTTGCCCAGGGAAGTAGACGGTGTTGATGTTTGGAGCTTTGAGAGACGACACCGATGCCGCCTCATGACAGGCCTGGCGCTGAAACCTTCTGTGAAGATACATACTAGGGTCTCGCGTACTGCGCCGCGGCCATGTCATGGTCGGTCGGCTGTCTTCATCTTGAATGCTTGGTACACTGTCGAGGAAGGCGATGTACTCGTGCCTGCTCCAAGAAGAGGCTTCTCGCGGAGGATGATGATTGGCTGTAAGGGTTAACCCCCGAAAAGCACGTCTGCTGCGGCTATTACCTCGACGCGATGGAAAGCAAACATCAACGACGTGCATTGATGGGCCAGCCACCGCTTCTTCCCAGATAGAACGGCGGAGCTCCGTGGGGAGGCTCGAGAACTGAGGAAAGGTCGTCGGGGCGGTCGCCATCGTGAGAGGTTTACGAAGGAGATGCGCGCGGGAGAGGGAGGAAGTTCGGATGGCAGTCGTCTGGAAGTGGGAAGAACTAATTGCTGGAAAGTTTGCCGAAGAAGCGAATCCTTTCTAGTCAGTACCTAGGCAAATGGGCGTTTCAGTCTGGTCTGACACATGGGCTGGGCATCAGCTATATGGTCGGCTTTTACTGAAGACCGTAATTGAAGCGACGAAGTCCACAGAGCCTTACTCGCGCAACGTCTTGTATGCCGAAACCGATCCACTCTTATTTCTCCGTTCGGCCAGCAAACCCTGTTGCGACACTCGGGCCGGAGTTGGCGCCGGGGCCGCACCGAAGGCTTCGGCAATGTGACCCACAACAGCTCCGGAGAGAATACCGGGCCCCGAACGAGTCGGTTTAAGGCGCGGCTCTAATGGCTTTTTAGGGACAACTACGGAAAGTTCGTGCGAGAAAGTTGCTCAACGCGTAAATATTGGGAGATTCTGTGTTCTTTATGAAGACATGACTATGCCCAACTTATGCTCGTGATTTAAGCCTCGGAAATTCGGGTATCGGACATTTTGCTGTTCGCCTAAGCTGCCCGCCGACTCCGACGGAAGTATCCATAAGCAGAGGATGATCATTCAACTTGTCGCTCAATTCTTTTGAGACGTTTGAGGTAAGCTAGCCGAGGCCTTTCAGAAAGCACGGAGCCAGAAGCAAGATGATTTGCGCATGCCACCGAAGGAGGCCGTGGCCCTCGGAATGGGACTTTTCATGCACCTAGTCCTGTATTTTGGAGGTGTCCTGCAATTATTCCACAAAACATCTCAGTAAGCTAATCTTCTTCTTCTTCGGACTCCTCTTCGGACTTCTCTTCGGAGACCTCGTCGGCGGCGTTCCCTCTCTCCTTTGATGGCAATTGGCCCTCCAGCCCCGCAAGTATCCCCTTTAATCCTTCTTTGATTTGCGGATTCACGGTCTTTTCGATGCGTTCTTCCAATTCACGTATCCGCTCCCGAAGCTCAGCCCTATTCGCCTCTTCAGGGTCGACTTCACTCTCATCCTCATCCCCTGATTCGTCGGCTTCTTCCCGCGTCAACCCCTTGCCAAACGCCGCCTCGAACGCATCAGCCATACCGGCGTCTTTGATGGCAAAGACAACTTTGTCAATATCATTCCAAGTTTCCTTGTTGCCCTTCTTCTTTCCCTTATTGTCGTTTCGAGGGAGTAGCACCTTCTTCCAAGCCGAAGCAACCTCCCCGACCGGGTTACCAAAAGCGCCACAACCCCAAGCCCCGAGAACTACCTTCTTCACACCCTTGTCCTGACAAATACGTAGAACCATCTTCATCTTTTCGAGGACGAGCTGGCGATCCGTGTCGTTGACGTAGCTACTGAATCCCGTTGACTCGTTTCGGTCTGTCTCTGGGTTCCGCAGCATCGCCGCACTAATGCAGTCGACGAACCAGCGTTCCTTCTTCTCTAGCACTTCGTCGGAGTCCTCTCCCCGGAAGACCAAGACATCGGGAGTATAGATTGCACCAAGCTCTGGAAGCCTGTACCATTCATCCTTGAGAGAAGGAAGCAAAGTACATCTCATGCAGAGTGACTCCTCCTGGCTTCCCGCTCCATTGATGAACCCGCCTCCAGGCGTAAGCGGGGAAGCCATGTTGAGAATGGCGACACGGCCCTCACCTGGTCGATAAGATGTCAGGGAGTGAGCTGCCGTGAGGGTATCCGCCACGCGAAGGACAACACTTGGTGGGGAGTCAGCTTCAAGTGGCCTGGCTGAACCATCTTTCGAGGGCTCCAGCTGCCTCTTCGTTGGCTTTGGCTCAACGATGAGTTCTGCAGTGTCGATTCCCTTGCGAGCGCGGGGGTGTGTGGGAAGGAGAGATGGAATGAGCTGGTTGAGTGTGACCTTAGCCTTCTTAGCCCGGGCGGCTTTGCGGAAGCTCGCCGGCGGTTGGCCAACTGAAGGTTGAAGTCTTCCCATGACTGAGGAGTTCAATACATTGTAGCCTAAATGAGTTGAACAGGTGTTATCGGAAGAACGTGTGAGAAAGTGGAAAGGGCATCACAGTATTAAATGGCGACTTCCTCGTGGGTGGGTCTTCGGCACCCTGATGGCCTCCGAAGTGACTGCTTACTGTGTCAGTGAATTGATTGGATATCTCTGTTTCAACACACTGCGGCTCGTTTACGTGTATCACCTGCGTCAAGGTTCCGAGTCTTGTAGGGGAGGTGATTGTCTTTCTCACGATGACGCCGTGAGAGAAAATGGTGTGTCCAAGCTCCGATTTTCTTGTGGCGAACGATAAAGACTCCAGCCGTTGCCAGCTGGCACCACTATCTGCCGTGGTAAGATGTCCGTCAATCCAGTGAAACTGCCAAGGAGTTGGAGTAAGCCACGGCTTGAGTACGATATTAGGTTATTGTTTTCTTATTTCTCGGCATTTGCCTAAGAAGATTAATGACTACAAATGCTCGTCCGTTAGAAAGGGGCTGGTGAAACTTCAAATTTTCATGATTCCCGAGCAAAGTGAGGCATTCAGATGAGACTGAAAATCTCAGAGTGAGCCAGCTCACTGTGGAATGAAAACCCACTCACTGAGTGAGCCGCTGAAGTCACCGGACCCACCCGGGAAACAATCTCGAAATGGACACGGCGCTCGCCGCCGGCTCCTGCCCTGCCTCCAACCTCACCCAGTCCGTTGCGGCAACCTCGTTCCCGAACACCGGCACCGATTCAACTCAAATCGTTCTGGCCGCAGCAGTAGTTTCCTTCACCATGGCGTCTCTCAAGGAGCCTCGACGCGTCGCAGAGATCATGCTCTCCTGGCTGGGCCTTGACCTCGTCTCCATCGTCGAGCTCCAGACGCTGTGGGCCGGCTACGGTCACATCTGCGCCATCACCGCCCGCCCGAGTGACGCTGTCAATGGAAACTTCGACGCGAGCGCCATCTCGCCGGCGCTGCGGCCGGACGCGCAAGGATCGTATCGCCTCGTTATCAAACTCATCTCGCCGCCCCGCGCCAAAGCTGGGGATGAGGGGCACCTGCGGAAGATGCTCAGCTACGAAGTCGAGCAGTACTTCTACTCGGTAATCGCACCAAAACTCAGCGACGATGTTGCAGTTGCGAAGTGCCTTGCTTCGACGCGAGACATGACGGGAAAGCCACGCGCCAACGAGCTGGAGGCCTTGATGGCGACCATCATCACCGATCTCCGCCCTCAATTCCCCGTCGCGGGAGAGAAGAGACTGGTCCTTAACCGATTGCAAGTCAGAGCTGCGCTAGACTGGCTCGCCAAGTATCACGGCAGTTCGTGGGCATCGCTGCCAGACGACCTGGACAGGTTTCTTCTGCCACCGCTAGACGAGCAAAAGCGCAGAGACTCTGGTCAAGCACCCGCAGACCCCAAGCTGTGGCTGAACGGGGGATACACATACCTAGCGACGAGGCGAAAGGAATACGGCTCGTTGTGTCGGGACGACTACTCCGAATGGAATTCGGCTTTCTGCGATCCTGTCGACGGTTCCTCCAAGTCCGTCGCGGAGTTGGTGGCTGACTTCCTCACGCCCTCCGGAAGGCCGTTTGAGTCTTACATCCATGGCGATGTGAAGTCTGAGAACCTGTTCACCACGCAGGCCGGCGACAAGGTTGCCTTCTTCGACTTTCAATACGCCGGACTGGGCGTCGGAACCTGCGACCTCGCCAAGCTCTTTACCTGCTCAGTACCTCTTGAGATGCTCACGCAGCATGAGGATATACCCGATCAGCTGCCCATGGATAAAGGAGAGAAAGCATTGCTGGAACAGTATCGGGAAACACTGTTAAAGGAGAGACCTATAGGGAAGGGCCCGTCGGAGTACGATTGGGATGTCTTTGTCCGCCACTGGGAGACGGCGTTAGTCGATTGGTGCCGATTCCAGGCGTCTTGGGGATTCTGGGGAAACACGGAGTGGTTAGAAGCAAGAGTTAGATCTATTTTGGCGGACGAGGGCTGGGTAGCCTGGCTGAAGAAGGAGGTGACAAAGGAGTAGATATAGATTATGGTCTAACGACTTTAGCCAGTCCTTGGTGGAGAATCACGGGTAGAAAGAACGCTTATGATAGATTAGACTTGAGCGAAGCTGTTTCGAGCACTTGCAGACTGGGCTTCCACACTTCTCTCTTACTGCATCTTCGCACTGAATGGGCACCCTGGGCCGCTCATCTTCTCCTTGATGAATGCCTCGTATGATTTATCCAGCGTCCTGCTCTCCTCCTTGCGCTTCTTCACTTCCACCTCCGGTAAGGTCTCCAGTTGCTCGAAGAAGGGTACTTTAGGATCAGGCAGCAAGACCTCTGAGATGAGAAAGACTGTCCTCACGATGAACACGATGACCGCTCCAAGTACTGCATTGGCCGGCTCGATACGGAAGTACTTCAACGTCGTCGGTAGCGAGAGCGTACGGGGGAAGGCCATGCCGAACCACCGCAGCCCCGGTGGAAAGTACCGATATGCAAATAGGTTGAAAATCGACAGGCCAACATACCGCGCTCTCTCATCATATTCACGAGGGGTGTTCTCATAGGCCTCGCAGAACGTAATGCAGCCCTCGAAGTCGTCTGGAAAGCCAGTGATCAGCACGCCGTTGCCTTCAAGCTTGAACAGCGGCATCATGTCCCGCCAGAAGTGATGAGCTGCAATCTTCTGCTTCTCAGTGAAGCCTGAGAGCCCGAGACGTAACCGGAGACGATGCATGAGCACGGCGCTAAAAGTGAGCGTGTACACGTAGTCTTCGTTGTGGGTGAAGGTGTCTGGGTATCGGCTCGCTAAACCTGCATGTAGTTGGTTGATCCTATCAACTGCATCTCGACAGCGTTGGTCGCTGGGCCCGTAGTACCACCAGGCCATGTTGTAGTGCTCCGTCCTGTCGACACGATCGCTCGCTTTGTGGACTACTTTGCCGCCATCTGAGCGCCAGACGGGTGTAGATCCATGGCTCGACACGACAAAGTTTGGGAAGGTGAGGGTGTAGATGAGGTTGTTGGCAAAGTCTGAGAGGTGGTAGCTCGATGTTAGGCGCCAGATGAGTTCGTAGTCGGTTTCAGGGTCGAGAGAGTCGACTGCTTTGGCAATCCATTTGTAGCCGTCTTGATTTATGTTGTGGTCGGATGGCAAATGCATATTTTCAGTGATTTAGACAATGAGTTGTGGTGATCGCAAATGATAATCGGAAACCTGGGAAATGCCTTGAACACAGTGGTTTCCATATTCTTTCGAATTGAGTCGTTGTTAAATACATTCTTCAGCACATGCGATCTGGGCGTTCGTCGGGGAGTTAGGAGCTAACTGCCAGCCTTAAGATCTTGTGATGTGAGTTCTTCATGGGCTTTACTCGAGGAGTTGCTCCGTGTGTCCCCGGGCGGCCGCCTCAATAATCTAGGTCAACATGGGCACAGAGGAGGTCGAATAGGAGGCTCGCAATTCCGATTGTCCGTCGAAGAAGAACACAGCCCACTCTTTGGGTGCTCATGGTGTCAATGCACGACGCCCGGAATTCCGAATCGCCCGATTATTAAGCGGCCAAAACATAATGAAAGTGAAGTTGAAATAAGAGCAACGCCAACCCAGGAGGTGGAGATGACGATATTATTTCCTCGTTCATCTACATACACTTGGGCACGTATACTGCAAAGCTACTGGACTGAGCACTGACCGAGGTACTTTTACTGCTTTTTTCCCCACCGTGAAACCCCCTACTGGGTTGGCTCGAAACTTCCTCAACATTCATCAATTGCATGTAGATAGACAAAGGTAAGAGGCATCTTCGCTGCCATGGAAGTTCGCCAGTTTCTCTGTTCTCTGCGTCGTTGACACGGCATGAAACAAACGGTCCACAAATTGTACGGGAATACCAGCGTTGACTTACAACATGCCGGCCATTCCGCCGCAAAGATCGACGCTCTCATAATTGAACCCAAAGCTGTTCAGCTCAGGAATGATGCGGTAGTAGAAGTTGGCGGTGTGATCCGTCTCCAACTGAAGCTAGTAAGATTCTTCACCTTGGACTGAGAGAGAACATTGATTGTAAGACGATGTCTTAGTTTTATACGTCTTACAATACCAATGTCACGATTGCGAGCCTCCAGTCCTATCTGCCCAGGGTTGAGCTCCTTTATTGGTCTATACAGCCATTTACGGAAGGTGCAAGGGAATTTGTGGAGCTAACGAAGGTGACTCTCCTCCCGTTTTGAGGTGAATAAACGATTGCGGCTGATTCCGGGTCGAGATCGTGAGTGGAGTGGGGAGGTTCTAGGACGGTTTCCTGCCTATGAGAATCAAAAGACCCTTTTCAGTGGAACACTGTTCAGGGATGCATTCATAGCATACCAATTTATTATAATTCTGCAGCTCTTTGTATTCCCAAGGTGAGTTCACAAAAATTGGCATCCTTGGTTAAGCTAACATGCACAACTTTGAGCTCGATTTACAGCAAGCGGCTTGAGAGCAAATAGAACATGAATAAGCTCATCAAGAGTGTATTTATTTTGTCTTTCATTTTCTAAACTAATACCTCGCTCGAATTCCACATCTAAGGTTTGTAGATCATTTGGTTGGCTACTCGTGGATGAGGTTAAGCCCCTGGCGCATCGGGCGTAGCCGTGCCGCAGGATAGATGGAGACTGAACTCTCACCTGGGATGGATCATGTTATGGAGCAGGCAGGATCACATCCTTCAGAAGCTAAGATACGAGGACCCATCAGAAACGCTCGGAAGCTGTGCCGGGCAGCCTCATCTCTTGGGTCTTGTTGCCTGGGACGTAGAAGTACAAAAGTCCAAAAGCCTGCTGCCGGATATCCGTTGCCTTACTTTTTAAGTACACGAGCCCCATTGTTAACCTTATATTTGCTGGTCAAAGGTTCCCCAAAGTGGCCACGATCGCGTGCCGGACCGGCCGATTATCTTGGCTTAAATGCTTATTCAATGAACTACAACAGAGTGCCCTTAGCTAGGCAGGTCACCAGCCCCTCCATCGATTCCGAAAAGCTTGCCTTGTTTCCTGCAACCTTCCTGACTGAACTTTTCACGCTCAATCTTCTTCCAAATTAATTTGTCATTGTCACATCACTTCATGAATCGGACGACTGCCATGGAAAACCAACGTGATGGTCCTTCAAGGGATTGCAAGGTGACCCACTCTAATCTTGCACCAGCCCTCCCGAAAAAGAGAGAGCAAGATTTTGCCATGATCTTTCTGCAAAGCCGATACACGTGAGTAATCTCGCTTATTGGCTCAAATTCCCGCAATTCTCAGGATGAATCCGAAATTGCGACGTCCTCTGCTTCGTTCTGACACTAGACAGCCCAATGATTCTCATGCTCGGAGCAATGTTCATTCAATCTCTATCTCGATACGCAGGGGTCGTCGAGTGTGATTCTACTGCCCTGATCTTCTGGTATACTGCCACGATAATTTACACTGCTGGCATGCTATACAGAGGAGTTATCTACTGAAGACTGTCTTGGCGTGTCTCCGTCATGCGAACTGCCTGGAATTTGGTACCAAGTCCGACCTCATTGAGGCTTCTAGATGTAGTAAACATGGAGAACCATTCTCGTCGCCACTAGAATTGATAGAGGCTTTTGTTCTTCAGTTGCTGAGCCGGGCAGGGCATACCATTGATAGGCCCTGAGGTACTCACTCAATGCAGCATCATGGATACCCTTCACGAGCAAGAGGTAGAGCCTATCCGCAAACTCTTGTTGAAGCTCTTGGGTGCGCTGTCGAAGGACACGTTGGTACTTTGTCTATTGATGATGTTAGCTTCTTCGAGTCGCCTGAAGATCGTGAAGAGGACATGGTCGTTATTGTAGGATCTCTCTTGCGGCATTCTAGGAAGAGACAGCAGAAGGTGCGCGGTGCTAAGTTTAAGGGGTTGTTTGCCGCTCCGTCGGGTTGCGATAAGCTGCATGAAATGTTTGAAGAATATGAGCCATTCACTTTTTTTGAGCACTTTCTGTTCTGAATAGTGTCTTGTAGCACTTTTCTCTCTGCTTCTATAGATAATCGCATTCCTAGTACGTGATACTAGTCATACTTTCTAGTTGACTTCAGTCGCTTGGCTTGGCTGTGTTTAGGTAATTGAGGTAACTCTGGGCCCAAGACAAAGACATTGTTGGCGTTTGAAGAACGCAATTTCAACTGCCATGCATTTTGGTAGAGATATGATTATCTAGGCGAAGTTTACCAATTTGGTACTTTTTGAGTCATAACTTGAATTGTTCACTACCCTTTAAGAAGCCGAAGAAGCCTACTTGACGTGCTGTGGGGAATATGACAACATGAATATCTTCTTTCAAGCCACGACCACCAATTTGTTGTAACAAATCTGATCAACGTAGAAGTCTGATTACAAATCTTGATTCCGATGAGTTGATTAACAATCACGACGCATTGCTCGCATCGCGGTATAAGACAGCTTGGGCAACCGTGCCAATTGCGTTTGGGATTTTTTTTCATTAAACTTGATCTGTTTTCTTTCTCGAGACGAAAATGACAAACGTACTCATCACTGGCGGCTCAGGCTATCTTGGTGGATCGCTACTTGCATCATGGGCGGAAGCAAACATTGAGGGTTACGATAAGCTGTACGCACTGGTGCGATCCGACCCGCAAGCTGCCGCAGTAAAGTCGCTCTACGGCGCTGAGCCTGTCAGATGTAGCCTCGAGGAAGGCGATATCAGGAGTATGGTCGTGGACAGCGGCATCGCCGTGGTATTCTACCTGATTGATGCGTACCGTGCCGAGCGACCCGTTAGCTTCATTAAGGCTCTTGCTGAAGTTAAGAAAGCAACTGGGCGAGAAGTACACTTTGTCTACGTAAGTAGTTTACTTTGCTTAGTATCTGGAATTATTTTCTAACTGGTCTTCAGACGACAGGGACGAAGCAGTTTTCTGAGCATGCCGGTGCGCCGACAGACAAGCCACTTCTGGACACGGATCCCAATCTGTATGATATCCAGAGAGGCCAAAAGGCGCCGGTTGAGGAGATGGAGGTGGTATGTTGCTCCTATCCCAAGTGCTGAAACCCCCTGCTGAGAGTTTCAAAGGCTATAGCCACCAATTGCGCAGTAATTGATGCCGGCGAGAAGTTCGACGTCAGGGTGTACCTCTTTTCACCCTGTATTGTGTGTAAGTACTGGATATCCCAACATCAACCTCACCACTGACATCAATAGACGGTAAGGGACTGGGCTTTGGGAACCCAATTTCCATCCAAACGGTGGATGTGGTCACCGCAGCGAAAGGGGCAGGACGCGTATACCGGATTGGTCCTGAAGGACAGGTACGTCACGGCCTCAACGTCTTTTATATTAGCAACTAATTGTTCGATTAGACATGGCCGGTGTGCCACATATCCGACAATACGTCGCTCTATATCGCGCTGGCCAGAGCCATTCTGAACGGCTCCAACCCCGATCATGGGAGGTTCGGTTACTACCTAGCTTCCTCAGGCTCAGCCAGCTGGGATGACATTTACGCAGCTGTGGCCAAAGCAATGGCGAAACGGGGTGTCATTGATGATGCCACAGTGGCACCCGTCACAGACGAAGCATTGAGAAAGATGTCCGATGCATTGAATATAAAGCCGGCGTCGGCGGTGTCCAAAGTTGGTGGAAAGTAAGTTAATCATTGCGAATTCCAAAATTTCCTGAACTTACAATCTCTACCAGATCGACTTACAGTCCCGAGCATGGGAGAAAGCTGGGATGGAGCCCGCAATTTCCACCAAGTCATATCGTTGACTCCTTGGACGATGAAGTTGAACTCATCTTGGAGAGTTGGACCACCAAGCACCAAGGTATTAGGTAGCACATGACTATGTGGACTGTACTAGAGAGAGAGATCACGCCACAACGTATCATAAATTTGCTATTTGGGTATTCACTCAGGTTATCTTTCCCGGACTAGCTTGCCCATAAGAGATTTTACGCGACGGTTTGTTTCCCATAGGTGTCAATATTTTCAAATAGAATTAAAAGTCTGTGTGGTTCTCTGAAGAGGCCACACAGTCCAACGTGACCAAATTCCGCTCTCGCTAAATGTCCTTTTGGCGGTTCCGCTCGCATCAGCCCAATCGCCCACGGTGCAGTCTAGCTTCTTCAGGAGGTCTTCTTGAAGTCTAGAGTCTGGCCGTTTAGCATCTTCCTCACTCCTTCGTAGTATTCCGGCGTCATCTTCACCCAGTCCATGCAGTCCGAACCACAGGGAATGGGCATGCCAGTGCCGTTGACAGCGCCTCCGAGCATGGTGGCCAAATTCATGCACACAGGGGGCACTCCTGTAGCTCGGATTCCATGATCACCAACAGGACCTCTGATCGATATATTTGCTTGGCGGGCTTGGTTGAAGCAATCATCCCAGTTGTACTGAGGCACCCCAGGAGGAGCCAGGCCGGGTTCCTCTAGCGACTGAGCTCGACGGGCTTTTATCTCTGCGGCAATTTCTCGCACCATTCTGTGCGCATAGTTGACTGCGTACTGGTGACGTCTGTCTTTGCCTTTGTTTTTCTCATCTTCTTCCTTCTTCTTCCTCTTTTCGTCGTCCTTGATGCCGACGGCGATAATCGCGGTAGACGAGCCGGCAAGAACCCCGAAAGTTGCGGCGGCGCCTATCCATGCTATTGCTGGTGGCGCCGGCACACCCTGAATGAATGCCAAGGCTGCGAATATTACCGTGAATGCTGCTGTGCTTCGCATCTTGATAACGAGTTGGGAGTGCTGGGTTATTTCGAACCGCCAATGGAACGTGTAGGATATAAGAGAAAGCGTGCGCACGACTGGCTATCTCATGTTTGAGGACTAGAAAGTTTGAGGTCTTATACATACATCACTTGGAATATTGGATACAGTGTCAAATTAGTTATCGAAAGGAAGTCCATCCTGTGCCCCATTCAGTGGGAACGCCGGTAGAAGGAAACCAGAATAATCCGTACCACAAGTACGACCCATTTCTCTTTTGCTTTGTTTCAACCACCGGATGCGTCAAATGTCCATCGGAGGATAGAATTATAAAGTCCATATCTTATATGATGGAAACTTTCTTTCACCCTCTGGAAGAAACTCGACCTCAAGCTCTTCCTAATGTCGCATTCAGGAACGCCTGCCTATGACTGTTCATGGAGAGACGCCGCGTAAACCCTCGTCGATCTGGCTTAGGCAGTTGTAGTAAAAGAAGGCCACTGAAGCCGTCGATTTCATATTGAACACAGTAGTTGTGTTGCAAATGCCCGAATCTCTCCTTCTGGGCCCGGCCATGATCTCTCAAGCAATCAACGGTTGCGTTACCGTGTAGAGTGCAGTTTAGTGGCGAACAGACACTGTGCTTGCGCGGAATTGCAGAAGAATTTCCGCGTTGATTGCCGGACATCCTAATTTCCGTCTTTCCGCGCCCCGCAAACCCCTCCCACCTCAGAGCCAGTGATACAGGCTCACGAGATCAACTGCCAGGGATGAACGGTGCTGACATCCGAACTAATAATGCTACTTCACGAGATCGTGATTGGAGAATGTGTAATAACAAGTTGAAGGTGCTGTCAGATTGTGTTCAATGCCTCTCAGTTGGCGAGACATCTCACAGACCTCAATTGCAGCATCCACCTCCTAATTGTACAAGCAGTGTACTGTTTCCCCCAGCAAAGACCCGTCTTAGAGGTGCCAGTTCTCACCGCTGAGCGCTGTAACCAACGTAGCACCCGGCTATCACTGAGCCGGACAATACGTCAGAGTGCCTTAGCCTCCCTGTCCGGCCTGAAAACTCTACCCCGGAGAGGATAACAGTGGATCTTGCGGGGTGCTCTATGCGGGGTGTGCGGCGGAGGATGCCATTGCCCAACATTCAAAACCGCGGGGTTTCACCAATTCCGCTCATTCTTCCTCCCATCTGTGCCACCCAACATTTGTCGGACAACAACCCCTAGAAAGACCGCCTGCAGGACGTGGAGAAAGAAAAAAGCAAAAGGGATTACGAACTTTTCTCCTCATTTCATCTTTCCGCCATGGGCCCGCCAACTTCCGAAGCTGCACCGGGTTCCGGGTCTCCAGCCACCGCAAATGGAAATGCCACTGCAGCCAAGCCGCGCGCGACCAGGGGGAAGTACATCTCCAAAGCATGGTAAGACCACCCTTGACAGTGGTACCACATTACAGTGGTCCTTCTGGCATATTGTGGCTGACTGTTATGGTGATGCTGCAGCTTTGAATGTAGAAAGAGGAAGAGCAAGTGCAATGGGAGAAGCCCCTGTCTACGCTGTGCACGTCAATCATTGACCTGTAAGACCATATCCTTATACTCTTCAAGATATGCTTTGATGAATGCTAATTGAACACCAAAGGTGCTTATCCCGCTTCCAAGAAGCAGAGGGAAACCCCAGCGAGTGGGACGTGAGTTCAGCCCCATCCGGTCTGCTCGGATGATTTCAGTCTAACTCGAAGATTGCAGCGATGGTGATACCCAAGCCATTCGGTCTTTGAAGGAGCAAGTTGCCTCATTGCAGGGCGATCTTGAACTGCTCCGTCAACAGTCTCCCCACCGACGCTCAAGCTCACAGGCACACTCGTCGCCCCAGTTCGATGAGACCCTCAATGCCTCTCGTGCTCGCTTGATCTCACCGGACTACACAGACCCAGGCAGCAATCCAGCAAGACCAGATCAAGCCTTGCCCACGACTGAGCCCCCTGAAACCCAGGACAACTGCCAGCCGTCAGCAAGCTACACGTTCAACATCAGTCTGGCCCGGACGCATCTTCGCGCGCAGGGCATCGCCATGACTGAGAGTGATAAGCAGGGTGCCTCCTCATCTGCAGATCGAACCCGACCGCCTTCCCCTTCCATCCACACACCCCTGGAATTTGGTGTCGGGTGCGTTGACCCTCTATGGCTGATTGATGAGAAAGAAGCCATCAGGCTCTGCAATCTCTACGAGGTCGAGATAGGCATCCAGTACCCCTTCCTTGACATCACTCGCATCATCGAGAATGTGCGCGTTCTTTACAGGGCCATGGCCAGTGGTTCGCAGAACGGCTTCGCGTTTACTGCTATGCCGGGTCCCACCGTCATTGATCCCTTAGATCTGGATCTACTCAAGATGGTCATTTCAGCGGGATCAATCGTTGAAGCAGGAGGATCCAGCCAGCTTGGAAAAGCCCTCTTTACTGGAGTGAGGAAGTCATCACACGACAAGTTGTGGGAACCAGCGAGCGTCAAGAACACGATGCTTTTCGTATTACTAGTCAGTCAAGTATCATATGCAGACTCTTATACTTATGCTAACGCGTTTCTAGGCTATTTACAGCTTTCTCACTGGGGATGACCTGCAGGCCTGGCGGCTAGTCGGCGTTTCCGCTCGCTGGTGTTTAGAAATTGGCCTTCATCAATCAGGCACAATCAACAGAATCTTCAAGGAGGTAGAGCCGCGGAAGGTAGCGCTAAGGCTCTTCTGGTGTGTCTACACGCTAGACCGTCGATGGGGCTTCGGTGCCGGCCTACCATTCGTCATGCATCATTGCGATGTCGATAGAAACCTACCAGAGCCGGTAAGTTCCCAATAGACTGATACATGAAGAGATGAAAGCTGACTGTCGCAGGACGATGACGTTCCATACCTCAAAGCCATGGTGGCCTACAGCCAGATCGGCAACAAAGTCTGGTCCACGTCATACAACTCTGCCCGGACTACAGGGGCAGTTAGGGATGACGAGATATCCTATCTGCTGTACCTGATTGGCCAGTGGTATGAAGAGCTCCCCGAGAGTCTGAAGCTCAGCCCGGAATGGGAATCGAATGACTGGACAGGTCCAACGAGAGGGCCTCAACGACTCCAGCTTTTGTTACACCTACGGGCGAACCAGATGAAGATCCTCCTCCTGCAGCCAATCTTACATTCTCCGTCAAGCCTCAAGATCAACAAATCCAAAGTCCAGTCGCTCATCAGGTTCGCTAAGGACACCATCCGGAAGCTGAACTCGCTGAACAAGTCAACAGACATCTACCAGACACAACAAATGTGCTTTAATCACTTTCTGGTATCTGCTCTTGGTGTTATTTTCTTGGTCGTGGCGCTTGCACCTTCAGAGTACGGCGCCACAGTCCGCGACGAGTTCCACATCGCGCTCGACCTGATCCGCGGTCTCAGCGCCAAGTCCTACGTATCAAGCAGACTTTGGAAGATGGTCAGCGACCTTCGACTTGCATGGAGGAAGCTGGGCTTAAATCCTCCTCAGACCGCCGAGGACAGGGAGACGCGTGCCATGCGCAGCGCAGTCGCGACTCCGCCGCCCTCTTCAGGTGGCGTTGATATCTCGCCGCACAACACAACGCACTTCGGTGAGGATGATTCGAGAGCGGGAGAGTCTGAGGTCTGGCACACTGGGGCAAGGGAGCCCATCAGCGACGTGCAGATGGCACAGGAGCTGAGCGACTTCTTCAACGCGATGGATAGTGCGCCAGACTTTACGAGCTCATACCCATTACTTGGCATTTGCGGCGAGGCGCTTGAGTCCGCGGAGGGACATCCTGATGACAGTCTACCAGAGAATGCTCTTGACTCGTCAATGCTGGATGTTTCTCATTTGTTTGTAGACATGTTATGAGATCCTGACCCAATGAGATTATGAGAACGTCTTACTCCATGTCATTTTATGAAGCCGTGAGATTTTGCATCATGGTCTGTTGTAAAGAGATTGTCCATTGTGAAACATTGACAACACCGCAGTCTCAACGACTAAGCTTGACTGGTGACGTGGAATGGCATAGTTAGTGGTGTTGTTCAGCTCCTTACGATCGCTTCAATTGCAGTCGTTCAGCAACTAAGAAAACAGAGCAGTAACCAGCCCATAATTCAATACCTGAGAGAGACCACTTTACCATGTCGATATCTTGGGTGGAATTAGACCCCATCTTCCGCAGATTGCCGTACCTAGCCTCATGCTTGGCGGAAGTTGAGTATCGCGGAAAGCGGAATTTGAACCCGCCAAATTCCGCCGAACGCTCACCACGCTACGGTCCAGGAGGGATGTCACACAAACTTCGAGATTTCCCTGAACCGGTGGGAGTGAATGAACCTTCCGCCCAATGAAACATTGTATATTATAAATTTCCCCGGGTCGGCCGGTGGTAATAAGTCGGTCATCCTTCTGAACATCCTGACTCCTTAAGACGACCTCATCTCAGCAGCAACTCATCGACCACTCGTCAACACTGTCAGTGCTACGACCATGGCCATCGCGGACCTACTTCAGATCCTCGCCCGAGAGGCGACAGACCGACCCATCGAGTTCATGGCAAAGGGCCTGAGCTTGGTGTTTTTGGTATATGTTATCGCGAACGAGTTCATCCGCTCCAAGGCACGGTTATCCAACTTTGACGGACCAAAAGGCTTTCCCCTCATTGGGAACCTGTGGCAGGTTAGACATGACGCTGCGGAGAAGTACAGAGAGTGGGCGAAGGAGTTTGGTTCGGTGTTCCAAGTGCAGCTTGGCAACATTCCCGTTTTGGTCATCAACAGCGCCGCCGCGGCGAAGGTCATTCTCGGTCACAACTCACAAGCAATTGCGTCACGCCCAGAGCTCTACACTTTCCACAAGGTATTTCATCTCATACCCATTTTTAAGCGCGCCCCCATGCTTACACTGTGAAAGATCGTGGCCAACACCGCGGGCACAACCATCGGCACTTCGCCATACAATGAGTCCCTCAAGCGCCGCAGAAAGGGCGCAGCTTCAGCCCTCAACCTGCCCGCCATCAAGACGTACATCCCCCACCTGGACCTCGAGACCAAGGAGTTCCTCAAGGACGCCCTCAACTACGGCAAGGCGGGCAAGCTGCCCGTGAACCCCATGCCCCTGGTCCAGCGCCTCAGCCTGTCCCTGGCCGTCACCCTCAACTGGGGCTTCCGCTTCCCCAGCCACGAGGACCCCCTGTTCAAGGAGATCATCGACGTCGAGGTCAACATCAGCCGCTTCCGCAGCGTCACCGACAACCTCCAGGACTACATCCCCCTCATGCGCTGGAACCCCTTCTCGGCCGGCACCCGCGCCGCGCTCGGCATGCGCGGCCGCCGCGACATCTACCTCTCCAAGCTCAACAACGACCTCAAGGAGAAGGTCGCTAACGGCACTTACGAGCCCTGTATCCAGGCCAACGTCATGCTCGATGAGGAGGCGAAGCTGAACGACGTCGAGCTGGTGTCGATCAGTTTGACCATGCTGTCTGCTGGGTTCGAGACGTTCTCGACGGTTACGACGTGGGCGATTGGGTTCCTGGCGCAGCACCCCGAGATCCAGCAGAAGGCCTTTGACGCGATTAAGGAGGTTTACGACGTGAACAACCCGCTTTGCGACGCCAACGACGACCAGTCTATTCCTTACATCAGAGCTCTGGTCCGTGAGAGTCTGAGGTGAGTCTTGCTTTCCTGTGAGCTGAGATGAATTTCTGAGTCTGACCCTTGACAGATACTTCACCGTCCTCCGCCTTTCTCTTCCCCGCGCAACGAACAAGGACTTCGTCTTTGAGGGCAAAGTCATCCCCAAGGGCACCGTTGTGTTCCTCAACTCCTGGGCTTGCAACATGGGTAAGCTTCCCTCTTCTCGTCTTGCTCATTTCGAATTCAACGTCTGACATGATATTATAGATACCGAGGTCTGGGACGATCCCGAGGTCTTCCGCCCCGAGCGCTGGCTGGAAAACCCCGAAGCCCCGATGTTCACCTACGGCATGGGCTACCGCATGTGCGCGGGCACTCTGCTTGCCAACCGCGAGCTGTACCTGACCTTCATGCGCATGCTGGCCAGCTTCAAGATCTCCACGACCGAGGTCATCGACTCGAGCCCTCTCACCGGCGTCGACGACAAGAGGAACTTGGTGCTTGCGCCCAAACCCTACACTGTTTCCTTTACCCCTCGCAATGAGGCGGCGCTCCGAAAGGCCCTTGAGGCTTAATCTGGGACATTGCGTATGGATTCTTCTTGAGATTTTTAGTGATGGATTTGAGTACTGGTGGGGGACGTTGGGGCGGCTTAGGTCAATGGCATGTTTTCATGTTTATACGCGATCAAGAATGGGTTCTTCAGGCATTTTCACAAAACGGTTTGCATTCGATGTCGGAAGACAGCGTCCAAGTAGGATGGATGACAAAAGATATCAAAAATGAACATTTCCCTTTTCTTCAACATGAGTCAAAAATGTTCCGAAACCGAGAATCGAACTCGGGGCTATGCCTAACCTCTCACAAGATGAGAGGGCATCATGTTGGCCACTACACCATATCGGATTGGTTCATGTGGATCACGGGCACTGAGATGGTCTTCAATGGTCGGCGACGGCTGGTGGGAGTCAGACAGGGTTGGCAAGGAGACTTTCAACCTGCTATGGTGGGTCTAGCCGTCGAGCGAAACTTGCAGCTCAAGTCTTGAAAGGTTCTTGTGTCCTTTGTCGGCTTTGCAAGGCTGTTGTTGTCACCGCAGCAGCAGTAGAAGACGCCTTCTTGATTGGCAAGACAGGCCTTCCGCCTGTGTTCGACGGTCATTCTGTAGGTCTTGCGCCCATTTGCTGTACGGTCACTCCGCGCAATTGAATAAACCGAGTTTGAAGTATAACTTAAACCTAGTTGTTCCTACGGAACTTGCGTTCCCAACGCACGATTTCTCTACCATCAACTAGTTCATTCTATCACAAGTAAGTCGGTCCAACCAACGTGTTGGCTGAATCGAAAGGCCTTCATGCGTCTCAGCCTCAAGACACACGGGCAAACGTGGTCTACAGGGTGCTACCCAGTCTCGGAAAGCCTCGCCTTGTCGTCCAATGACATTGGCCCATCATCCTCACGAAGGTGCAGTGTAGATGATGAGACGCACCGGTTGCGAAGGTTTGGGGCTTCCTGGGCGGGGTCGGGCGACTCAAGGTGGTGCCATGGAGAGAGCGTTCGAGAAGATGCGGGCTTTTGACGGCATTGGGTATTCTTTGCTACCTTCCTGACAACTCATCATCGCATGGCGTGACTCTGAAGCAGGTTCATCCTTGGTCCGGAAGAGGTTGAGAGAGTGAGGACGAAACCGCAGCCAACGGGCTCCCGAACAATGGCCCAAGCACCAGCCCCCATGCACACCGGTGCCAGCCGTCAGCGGCCGTGCCATCCGGCACCCGTTATCGCTGCCGCAGCTCCGATAAGGAACGACGAGTTAAACCACTTCCGTCATCCTCGTTCCCGCGGTCGCGCTCCATCAAAGCTCCCCAAGGCTGTCACCATCCCGAGCTACGCCAGCAAGCATGACGAACACACGTACGGCATGACTGACCCTAACTACACAGTCTTCGTTCGGCTGCCCATCCTCCGGGGCGAGTTCACGGATCCCCCTCCGGTAGGTTTCCCCCGTCGACGCCGTCCTCCGATGCTTCCTCGTCGCGGGGCTGAGATGCTGATGCGATGCCACCTGCGCAGGTCACCTGGGATTCCACAAAGGACGATGTGCTATGGAACATCCTCTCTGGGGCAGCCAAGACGGAAATTGACTGTAAGTCTCGATAGCTCCCTTCTATTGGCATTGCTGACCCTTCTTGATCCAGGGAACGAACTGTAAGTCTCCCGCCGAACGTGGACTTCCCCCATCAAAGCTCACCCGTCTCCCAGAGCTGCCCATTTCGACGTGACCGTCGACTTCCTCCTCCAGCAAGTAGCCTACCTGACCGAACGACACACCGCCCAACTCCGCGCCCAGGTCCGCAAGGCAACAGCCGCCGCCAAAGGCTCCGCGGCACCCTCCCCGATCCCCGGCGCCGAACCGCACTCCCACCAGCGCACGATATCAGCCCTCTCCATCCGCCGCGACTCCCCCCTCCCCCGAAACGATGTCAGCACCCCCGCGACCCCGATAACCACCTCCCTCCGCCCGAACCTCTCTCGCAACGGCTCAGCCGGCACCATAACCCGCAACCTCGGCGGCGAAGGCACATCGACCGCCCGCCCGGGAGCCACCACCAAGCCGTCCACCACCTCGCGGCCATCCAACGACGGCCAGCAGCAGCGCCGCCGTCTCTCCTCCCTGCCGATCCAGAGCACGCCCCGCAGCCCGGAGCCCGCCTCGCCCCCGGACGAGTCCAGCTCCCCGGCCTCCTCGGACGACGAGTCCAGCCCCGCGCAGTCGCGCATCATCCGCCGCCCGCCCCGCTTCCAGCAGCAGCGCGACGGCGGCGTCAACCTCGACGACGAGGACGACGACGACGCCGAGCCCGCGTTCCTGCAGTACAAGCCGCAGTCCGCCTCCAACGCCTCCTCCGCGCAGGACATGGGCTCCACGCTGCGCGGCGACCCCCGGAACGCCCGGCGGACCCCGAAGGGCAAGGAGAGGATCCACCACTCCGAGACGTCGGACTCGTCGACCAGCTCGCCCGCGCTCGTCTCGCGCAGCTCCGCGACCAGCGATCATCGCCGTCCGGCTGCTGGCGGCGGCGGTGGCCCTCTGTCCCCGCGCCGCGCTGCTGAGTTGTCTGGGAAGAGCCCCAGCTCGAAGGGCAAGGGCTACTCCCGCGACGGGAGCGACGGCACGCCTAGTATGGGTAGCAGTTTCAGCGACTTGGACGGTATGTTTTTCCTCCCGCGCGCGCGATGAATTTCTTGGGATTTCTTAGCTGACGGTGTGTGCAGACGCATCAGTGACGCAGTCCGCTTTGGAGGAGGCCCTCGCGAGTAAGATGCAAGACGGCGCCATAGGAAGCAGGTTCAGCATCAGCCAAGCGTTCAGGAGTCGCTACATGCCCAAGCCTGGTCAGCAATAGCAGCATTACGAAGGACAACGTTGTTTCCTCTTTTTCTTTCCTGGTAGATCATGGGACGAATGGGTTGGGTAGCATCCGCGGCGTTTAGGTAAGATCACGAAGCGGTTCAGAATGTCTATTTACTTTGGTTTCTCTCGTGATGCAGTGTGGGCTTAGGGAATGACGATAATAAACCTTCCCTGGACTAAGTGTCCTCCTATATTCCAATACGAGCACAATTAGCTTTTCACCAGGTTCCATGCGAATCATTCCGCTGGGGCAGGTACATCTCCTTCACTGCAGGATTTCTCGAATGCATTTGAGGATATTCAGTATTATTTCGCCCCAGTGAGCAGGAAATATGGTGCAACAAGTTAACGCCAGTTATGTGCAAGAGGTGCTGATACCAGAGACAAATCGCAAATGCTCCCCCAAACCAGGCCCAAGTTAAGACTCTCCGCAACGTCATGTTCAAGCCAGCACCGGCTGTTCCTTCGCATTCCGCGTCCACATTCGATGCAGTGGCTTTTGGTTCTGCAATTTCTGCACTTCCTGCAATGACAAAGTTCTAGGCCTTGCCACGCATCTCGTATGCCTCTCCCCTCACAACTGCGTCATCGTCAGTATGTGGCACGGCCTGATTCGAGGTTGACTTACGATCACCCTCATACTCCCTCCCAGCGCCAAAGTCATTCCATGCTCTCTTTTTCCTCGTGGAAGGCGGTATCTCGAGATCCGCGAGTTCTGCCTCTCGAGACGATCCGCCGTCGCTTTTGGCCTGGCCTGTGTCGGGGTGGTCGTTCCTGTATGGTGGCTGTACGTTGTTGGAACGACGCTTCTTGGCCTTTCGGTTGCGGTAATAGAAGAGAGAGCCGATGGCGGCGAAGAAGACGGTGATGGTGCCGATGATGACTCCAACCTCGACAGGAGTCAGGGCTCGCGGAGGAGGCGCGGGCTGCTCGCCAGGACGGGAGTCTCCTTGGAAGAAAGACATGGCGAGGCTTGTTGACGAGAGTCTGTTGTTACATTCGACGGAGAAATCGAGTCAAGCTTGTGGCTTCGGGGCGCTTCAGATCATTCGTGAAAGCGATAATGCCCGTTCGAGGAGCAAGGTCGACGATGGTCAAGAGCGCGGCTATTCGAAAAGCAGAGAACCAGAGTGTCGGGACTGGGGGAGATGAAATACGAAAGAGCGGTGGCCATTCGAGGCAAGCAATCAAGCAAGGAAGCAAGGAAGCAAGGAAGCAATCAGGTCAGCAAGCAGCAAGACGGTGCCAAGGGAGAGAAGGAGAGCCCGAGGTACGGATACCATGCATTCAACGTAGAAGATCAGGAAGCAGCCAACGGCGATGGTGTCTCTTGTCTCCACAAAGATGCCGTGCGGGAAGCCGTGCTTCCTTCTTCTTGGGACAACCTGAAGCTCTTGCAGTTCTGGTGTCTGTTAAACCTTCCCACCTTGGCCTGCACCATGCGGGTAGCCGCGATGGCCTGTTGCTCTCTTTCCTGGCAGACGCACCTGCCCTGCCCTGCCCTGCCGGACTGGCTGTCTTTTGCTTGCCTTCCCGATGAGAGACACGCCTAGCAAGCGAGATGGGGAAAGGCCCAACCTCAAAGAGGAAGGTCTGCTTCCCAAGGCGGTCATCGAGAGACATGCATCGTCTTCTTCCCTAGACCCGAAGCTTCAATCCCGCTCATGAATCTTTTCAATCGGCAACTGCGCTGGTCCCGAAGCTCGAGTGTCCATCTGCAAATACGACTCTCAATTTGTCCCCGACTGAGATACCTGAGCACTGTGCTCAACTCGAAACTGCTCACAAACACAATCACCGACCAACATACGAGTCAACCAAACGGAAAGCAAACACTGCAAAAGCATCTTCTCAGCACCCGGTGACTAATACAATGGGGCCAGGCAATAACAAAATGAAGATCGTTTCACTCGTCGAAACGGCTAGCGGCCATATTTCTTTTTCCCAGACCACGCAATCTCAGACTGATTGCCCAACGGAAGACGAGGTCTGGACGTTGTCGAGTCGGCTACACGCATCGGAAACCCAGTGCCACCGACTTATTGGACTCTGCCCTCCCACCGAAACCTCCATCCGTTTGTCGTCTCTCCCAGCTCGATTCTTGTCGCGCAATGGCACACAATTGGCTACCCAGCCTTGCACGAGCCAGCCGTTCCCCGTCCGCGTCAGACCTCAACCTTCCCGTCATTCATGAAAGACCACTTCACGGCAGCGACGATGAAGTTATGGCGGTCGGGTTCAGTCTCGAACGATTGTCTTGGCTGGGGGCCGAGACACGACACACATTGAGAGTAGCATTCAGGGATTCCAGGGACGGTCCCTTGGCTTTGGAGCGACATTTTCTCGCTTCCAGAAGACATCAATATGGAATTGTTCCACCTGACTCCGATCCGTGAGATGAGCGCGAAGATCCCGCATGTCACCGACCAACCATATGCGAGCTGTCTGGGGTCGTGCCGCATCACGAATCGACGGCTGCATGCCGAGATGCGACGCACATATGCTGCTGGCATACCATTGTGTAACGTCAGTCCCGTCGAGGTTTGGTTACTGCAAGCCTCGCACGCGGGAAGCAAGCCACTGAAGATGTTCAACTTGGGTCTAGCAGGCTGTCTGTCCCAGCGCCAGGCAGCCCACTGCACTTATGCGAAGAAGGCGCAGACAGCCGCTGCCATCATGCCATCTCGATCGGGGAGCGATCCGCCATTCATCATGCCGAGTGTGGGGTCAAACGCCGTATCTATCATTATAACGTGGTCAAAGATCTACAAAGCTTGCTTCACGCGGGTGTGAAGCTTAGGAGAACATCATGCGGCAGCTTGGTCGTGATGCCCACGGTTTGAGCCAACCGCCTCTCATCCCTCGGCTCAATCGTCTTGAACGTCTGCAAGACTCTCACAACGAAGTAAGCCATCTGCGTCAGAGCGAATTGCTGGCCAATGCAAATTCTTGGACCACCAGAAAAGGGCAGGTAATCCCAACTGCACGCGCGTCAGCACTCAATTCTCGCGACAGCGAATGGATCATCGACGATAAGGGAAGTAACTCACCCCGGGCGACGATCCTCCCAACGCTCAGGGCGAAACTCGTCGGCATCCTCACCCCAGATATCCTTTCTCCGATGGGTGATGTACATGGACCAACGTACAAGTGTCCCCTTCGGAACGAACACGGGGGATTTGCCGTTGGGCCCACCGCCAACTGGGAGGGTGGTATCTCGTGCTGCGCCGCGCGACATGGTCGCAACTGTCGGGTACAGCCGGAGAACTTTGGTCGTCGTCGTCAGCTTTTTGAACGTTCATTCAACCTTGGCATCACTCACTCTCCTTCAACACCATGTTGAGGTACTTCATATCCTTCATCTCCTCCCACGTCGGCTGACGCTCACCGAGCTCCAGTTTGATCTCGTCTCTCAAGCGGGCTACCACCTCGGGCCTTCGTGCAAGGATCCAGAAGAGCGCGGAGAGCGTTGATGCCGTGGTGTCGCGACCCGCGAGAATCATAGAAAGCAGCTGCCCGCGAACGAATTCTGGGGTAGTACCCTGGTCCATCATTTGGTGCAGAAATACGTAAGCTCTTTCGGGGTCCTTCTCTTCGGCCTTCACACGCTTGATGTAGTTGTCGCAATAGTTGTCGATGATCTTCAGCCCCTCATCCCACTTATTGTCCCGATCCAGGAAGGTGAACAGACCCAAGCGGGAGCGGATGGCTGAACGGGTGAGGATGTATTCGAACGTGGCCGTGAACTCGGATGCCTCAGCCGATGGTGCCGTGAGCATAGACGTAGACTGGCCAAACCTGTTCTCGCATCAGTCTTGCACATCCACAAACTTCCCTCAAACAACTCACATGAAATCCGTCGCCGAGTCCATGGTCATCATGTACAAAAGCCCCTGCAAATCCACCGTCTGCCCATCCTTCGGAATCCTCTTGATCAGATTCCCAACATGCCTCTCAAAGCACGCCAAATCAGCAATCTGGTTCCTCACAAACGTAGGCCTCATCATTGCGCGCGCGTCGTGCCACGCCTGCCCGTTCGCCGCGAAGATGGCCTCCTCCCCCAGAATCGGCGCAATCACGTCCCGCCGCGGGCCCATGATCGGCCAGTCCTGGAACCCCGACGCCAGGATCGTCTTGAGGTTCTCAGGCTCCGTCGTCATCAGCACCCACGTCACGGGCGTCTTGACCCACCACGTCCACCCCAGCTGGTCGAACACCGTCTCCCACCACTCCAGCAGCCCGTGCTCCTCCTGCTTGGCCATCGACGCGCGCACCCAGTCGCTGCCGAAGATCGGGTCCGTGTGCGGGAAGCTCGGCGCCTCCGCGCAGCCGCGCGCCTTCATCTTGAGCAGGTAGCTCGCTTTGCGGTAGAGCACCAGCGTCGGGAGGATGAAGAGCGCGGCGAGGAGGGGGAACGCGAGCTCGTGAGAGGGTGAGAGGTGCGGTCTGCCGCTGTGGGCGAGGTATGTCTCGGCGGCGGTCCAGAGCACGTATGTGCCTAGGACAGCCGACGAGGCCAGGTAGAGGTACTCTCGCGCCATGATGAAGTTGTTTCGCTAATACCGACGTGAGCTCGCTGGTTCACGAGATGTGCCGAACCTGTCTTTTATATCTTCGCGCGCCTGCTTCACTTACCCCTCAACGGACCTTCTCCAGCTCTTTTGAATCGCCGTCAGTGTTGCGCTGACGTTCCTAAACGTCCGTGCCGGGGTGTCCGATGGAAATAGGATATATCATCAGACGACAAAGGCTAAAGGTAGGAAAAATGGCGGGCTAGGGGGAAAGGCTAACTACTTTTCCCTCAGGTTTATAAAAAGCCTAAAAGAACGTTCCCAACCTTTGGAAATACGACGTTTCCCTCGGCATCATGTAGTAATCAGAAAAAAAGAACACGGAGCCGTCACCAATTATATCCACACCGGAGGAGCTGGGGAGCCATCTGCCGAGGCGAGGGGACGGGGACCATGAGAAGGAGGGGCGGAGAGGGTGATGTAACATGCCCATCCCTGGAGCGCTAGGTATTTCTCCCCCCTCAACGATCAGATGCGCGCTGTTTGCTGGTTTACTTGTGCCACAACACCCCGACTTTCCTTTCTCGCGAACATGTGGTTTGCTGGTAAAAGGCACACCACACCGCATCGTCTCTAGTCCGTGGAGTTCCGGCCCCCCGACCGAACGACCCCTTGTTCTTCCCCCACACAAACATCGTCAGTCTGGGCGCGATCAGCTCCAAGCCTCCCCCCAATAAACGGTCGCGCAGGGCTGATTACGATCGCGCCCGCGCCAATTGGACCTGGGTTTAGCTCCTCCCCCCAGCCCTGGGCGGGAATATTCCCGAGCGAGGCAAGTCTGCCTCATTCGGGAAGACAACAAGAAAGTAGGGCCAAGCCTAGATCGGAAGGCCGGCGATGGTGGCGTGAAGCACATTAGTGTAGCTAGCTTCTTCCCACGCCGTAGTCTGGCCTGGGGTAGGAAGAGCAAACAGCAGGCAAACAGTAACCTCACCCCAGCACCTTTCTTCGCATTCGCTATTTTGCATTTCTCCCGCTTCGGCGCATCTACAAAGAGCGCTTCAATCAACAACTTTACGCAGCCAAGAAATACCGTAATACACCGCTGTTATCAAACCCAAGAACTCACTCAACATAGCGCGTGAATGCTGGTATTGGCGTACTTCCTTGGACGCGGATTGGGCCATCAACAACGGCTCTCCAGGGAACCGTCGCCGAGACCCCGTTCGTACGTCAAAACCCGTCGGGACGGCTGGAAAGTTTGTTCGATGAAAAATTACCCACCTTTGATACCAACGCCAATCCCCTGGTACGAACGGGACTACTCCGCCCCTTTTTCAGATGTTAAATGTCAATACCGACGCCCAAGTTTTATCTCACCATGGGTTTGCGACGTTTGCGCGTGATGTCACAGCTGGTTTCCGGCGGGCTGGTCCGAGAAACGACATCCTCGACCTCCCCCGGCGGATTGGCTGGTCTCAACGATACCCCGGCGCCCGCTCGCCGTCCGTCGCCGCCATTCGGTCTCGGCGGACGGGGGGGCGTAATCTGCCCCGGCCCCCGGTCTGCGGCCTGGATGGGGGGCCGGAAGCTCTCGGCGGCGGTCTTGGCGGGACTTATGCACACAATCAAGCCAACTATCGCGTGCCGGCGAGCATCAGTAATCACCTCCGGGACGTCTCGCCAGCACAAGCAGCCCAAGCCCAATCTCTCACGAGAGTTTCGCTGGGCACTCGCCAAGAAATATCCTGCCACGATACCTCACTTGAACTCCAAGATTCCTCGACGAGAACCCCTGCTTACGGAGACAGTGAGCTGTGTAATCTACTTAGAGGCCTCATCCATCATCTACGCTACCATCCATCAGAAAGCCTTTCTCCCAATCCTCTGGCCAACTAAGCCGCAAAGACCAGCCAATTAAGACAGCCAAATATCATCCCGTTCATCTCATACTAACCTTGGACTCTTCAGAGACCCTCCTTCCAGTCTACTGGTAGATTCTCACGTCAGATCGTAGCTAGTACGCACCCTCACTCTTCTTGCGACGGGTAAGGGGGTCACAAGGATCAGTAATCTATTCCGGCAAGTGGGATTTGTCCAGGTCGGCCCGAGGATCGAGAGCTGGAATCATCGTAATGATAACCAAGAGTCTCATTTCGAGCGCTTAGCCAAGAGAAGAGTCATGATCACGACGTTTCATGAGGTGTTAAGACCTCTTGTTAGTTCATAACATAGCCGCCATTAGGCTGGTTCAACCACCCCAGCTGAGGGATGAGGTAGCGACAGCCTGGAAATTCTTACGAGACTCGCAAATGAGGGCATAACGACCTTCAGGTCGTCTCATTATAATTGGCATCGTCTATATATGTACCATTCGTCATAAGGTCGTAGGCTTTTCTGTTGCTTCCGGTTGTGTCGGCTTTTGAGCTAATCCTGTCTGTCAACCGATATTCATTCTTTATCCCCCAATCAATGCAAGATGATGCTCGACCCAATGCATATGTCGAAATCCAAGTATGTTCCAGAAAGGTAAGGCCCAACGCGGGCTCCGAACGCGATAGAACGCCGCCTGAGAAAGAAAACCAGACCCAGTGCGCCACCGCCTGGACCCTGCAATATTTTAGAGCGCCATCACGCACCTTGCGTGAGTTATTCGATCCGAGCCGACTGTTGAGACGCCACACTATTCCGCAAAGCAGGGTTTCTGCTCTTTCTGCTCAGCCTCTTCTCTCTCACCATCGGGATGCCCGCCACGTCCGTGGCACCCGACATTTGGGACACCATACTGCCCCTCTGTCTCCCGTCGTCGAAGGCATGGGCTTTTGTCGGCAAGGGTGTAATAATACCGTGGTCGCGCGAACTTCTCCCGTCGCTTGAAGTATCGCGATCGACTCCTTTGCCCTTTTCATTCAAATCATCCGTCTTCCTTCTTGTAGACAAGGCCGCGATGGCGCCACCACCGAGGAGTGCAGACCTAAAATCAAAGAACCGCTCTTGCAGAGATTTCTCTGACGTTTCATCCATGAACATCCAGATGATGCCAGCGATCAACAACGCTAGGACAATGAAGGTCAGAATTGCTGCTCCAGCCGTCTCGCCGGGACCGAGAGGCGGGAGGACGGCGACAGCGGGGACTGTTCGGCCAATGTCATTACCACCGGCACCTGGATCGCCCACAGAGGTTCCGCCGCCACCCGCAGTGACTGGTGCTTTCGACTCGTCAATGAGGTTGCTGAGTGTGACCTCGAGGGCCGCCATCTGCTCTCCAACGCCTTGCATGCCATCCCAGGTTCCGTTTTCTGTCCACTTCAGCCCACACATTCGACCGTTTGAGCCACCCTTGCACTGAGCTGCGGCGGCGATCGACGATGGTCGGAGTTTGTCCATGACACGATCGTGAAGATATGGCGCCCATTTCGTGATGGCAGCCATCCAACGGCTGAGGTACGCCTTGAAGGATCGCTGGTCAAGGTTGCAAAGTTCGACTGTTTCGCATGCCACTTCTTGCATGATATTGGTTTCCGGACCAACGAAAAACACATCAGAACCTTTCATGAGGCCGTCGAGCCTGTTCTTCCACACTTCGCTGCCGGTGTGGTTGTACATGGCTGCTGCTCCGAGTATCATGCCGCCAGCGTTATAGGTCCATTGGTACGGTACGATGTTCGTGCAGTTGTACTGGATGTGGCCGCCATCGTATACATAGTAATCGTCCGAGATGAACTTGACGCCAACCATCCAATCCCATGTCTTGTCGGCCCATTCAGCGTACGAGGAGTTACCGGTATACAGCGCAAGACGACCAGCCAAGGCGAAGAAGCAGGCCTGCGAGATGGTGTTCTTGTAGTCGTATCCGTTATTCCATTGGAAGATCTGCCACCTCAGTCCACCTGCACAGTGATCCGGATCCCATCGAGCGGCCTGCGTGTTAAAGACTGCCTGAGCGAGGGCAAGCCACTGAGGTTGGTCTGAGGGCGGGTCGGGGAACTTAAGCTCGGCTGCCGACATGACGGCAAGTCCCCAGAATCCCTGGTCATCGTTGCCCTCGGTTCGTGTCTGGTTCTCTGGCATGTAGTCGTTGAATTTGCCGACTTGGTGGAGGAGGCCCTGGGTGACAACATCGTTCCAGGTATCGTCACCTGTGAAGTACCAGTAGTCGATCATCGTACCCATCATAGCGCCAGCTTCCCACCCTAAAGCGATGTCAGCCAATGAGCCGAAGAACCAAGCAGTTCACTTACAGTAGTATGGGTCGGGAAGGAGACCGGGTGTTTTCCCCGGCTTGTCTCCGTCGTAGAAGGACATGAGATCTTCCGTCATCTTCCTGGCGATGGACTTGACATTGCCTTACGGACATGTTAGCAATAGCTGGAAAGCGGTGGATCAAGGCCACTGACTGGGATCATTCACGTCCAGGTCGTATGCAGTGGTGAACTGGGTAGACACCAGCAGCAAGGCCGACAACAGCCGGCTTACAGACCATGTTGACGTGCCCCGCAGTGCGGCCATGATGTCGGAGGTTGGTGCGTGAGGGGTCCTTGGCTTGAAGGGACGGACCGCATGAAAGACGGAACTCTAGATCCAGATAACCGGGGGGCAGTCGAAGACTAAATGCCAAAAAAGAGGGAGCGCGGGCACCTTAAGGTTGAAATAAGAAACCAGCCAACAATTGATTGCATCAGGTGGAGGAATCCTTAGCGCAAACGAAGCCAGCAGGGCGTGCGCATGGGTAGTCGAGCCACGTTTGTGAGGTGATGGAGCAAGTCAAGGGTCGATGAAGTGCTTCGACAGGCTGACAAGTTTGGCGGTGTCTAGGCCCGGGTGCTTGCTGCTTCGTTCTGCGGTTGGGTTGTCTTCCAGCACACAGCAAAGCGACACCTTCACACCTGGGAAGGTAGGTGTACTTGTATGTAGGGATGCAATGGCGAGTGCAGAGTTTCCTGCAGGTTGGACGCCCCCAAGGAAGTAGTGGCACCTTGTCAGTCTGGCCGTCGGATCGTGCAGGGCCAAACCAAAGCAGCCACGAGGAGGGGATGATGAGGGGAAAGACTGAGAAGGGGTGAGTGATGACGGTGGACTTGCGCTGGCCTCCACCGGTTTACTTTTCCACCCCAGAAAGAAAGAAGGTGTGGTGTGCAACTGCAAAGAGGAAAACGAGTGGCTGCCCCCCAAGGGTAAATACGAGCTGCTTGGTCAGGAGCGATCGAGGGAACGGAACGAGACCAGTCAAGAGACCATGCAAGAGAAGGTGAGCGGCGGAGGTCCACTAATAGCTTCCTCTTCGGAGCAGCATCAATACGAGTAAAGGGTTAATTGGAGGTACATAAGTATGTATGTACGAATACAAAGACCAAAGACGAGATTTGCCTCCGTTTCTCGCAGACTGAAACGGGGGAAAACAAATAGGCCAGAGACAGAGCTAAACAGAAACACAGGCATGGGAAACGAGAGCATTTCGGGACTGGTAAGACTGGGGAAATCAGTCAGGAGAAAGCGCGCAACCAGTTGAATAGCAAGACTGGCCCCCTTCCAGCCGTAGAGGTAGCTGTCTCACACTCCTCGCCGCCGCTGGGCTGCGTAGTGTTATGCGTGTTGTGTTATGATCCCATCTTTTTTGCATCACTCCCGCCTGCCGTCTGGTCCGCCCTGGGCTTTGGCCGCCTTCCTTGCTTGTTTCTGCTTCTAGCGTTGGCATTGGCAGCTAAGCTTGTTCGGCGTGCATGTGGTTGTGCACCATCTCATCATGTCCCCAGCCGGCTGCAGTCCGAACCCTTGTCATCCCATGAGCTTGGTGCTGTCCCCTGCTGACTTGTCGCTGGCATCCCCCAGCCTGCACAACGTAAGGTGATGTGGTGACGTTTTCGGGTCCCGCTGGTTGTTTTGTGCCCTGTAAGAAACACTGATTGATTATTTGGTGCGTCCAGCTCTGCCCTCCCCGCCAATTTTCTCATGTCAGACAAACCTGGGATTCGTCTGTAGTCTGTCGAAGCCATGGCTTCTATTGTCTGAGTTTGGCCGTGACAGGCAGAGAGGGAGATGCTCGAGCTGAATCGACTTGTGGCTCGAAGCGTCTGCCCGACCGTCTTCTCAGCTCTGCGCTGCGACCCCGTCCTGCCACCTGTGCAGTGCGGTGCGGTCGTAGTGTTTGTTGGAAAGCCGCTTGGAATCCAGCTTGAATAAAAACTGGACTGGTTGACGTCGGTGATCAGCAGGTTCTGGGGGCCTGGCAGTCAGCGACAAGGCCCCAGTGCCGATGATCCCGGACTCGACAGTGGGCAGGGCGGCCAAGCCCGACAACCAACGAAACGTCCAGGCCTTTGCCGTGCCGTCGTATTGCAGCCAGCATGCTCATCATCGCCAAGAGACGAGAACGTCGAGCGGTAAAACGAGCGGGGAAAGTTGAGCGTTGGCCAAGATTTTCCGCTGCGGACGGGGACCTCAGACTTCCATCTTCGTCGTTGTCGGCAGCATATGCGATCAAGACGATGATGTCCTGAGAAAACAACCAAACACGCTACTCGGCCGATTAGCGGCGCATCGACATCGACAGGTCCGTTTATCTCTAGTCGCTCTCAGCTCGTAACGCTTTAGCGCTGGTGCGAGCGGGTAAGCTCATGCTCGTGAACGGTCAAGTCAAGTACCAGTTGTCCGCCCCCATTCCTGTGGTGTCGACCCCCGACCACCCGTACCAGAGGGGCCAAAAACAACGAAACCACAAGTCCACCGTTCGTGAGGGTGGCCGTTAGAAAGGCTTTTGCATGGCGAGTGCAATGCTAATCTCGAATAAGCATCTTTTAAGGAATGCAGCACGGCCGTCGGCCCAGGCAACAGAGAAACGGAATGCCAGCGGGGCATCTGGATACGGGGCGGCTTTGTCATCGCCAGGGGCTCTGGCATTGAACCTCATCTTGCGACATTGCTGTGTGTGGGAGGCGCAAATTGTTCTCAGAGGGCTCCATTCCTCGAAAAGTGACTTGATGGGACAATTATGATTGACGTGATCGGCCTCGCTGGCTTCTGCAAACGGTCAAAAACGAGATTCCCATCGTCCAACGACATTCGACTTGAAAGCCGATGAAACCGTGTTGTAACAGTTCAGGGCGAAGGGAGGGTGTTGCAAAACAGCCCAACGCTGGCAGAGTGCTTCAGCCGTGTATCTCTGGAATCGAGCCTTCCATCAGCGACCTCGCTGTGATCAGGCTGAGAAGCTTGTGTGGTTGCGAATCGCAGGGTGCGCCTTCGCTGCAACGTATGTCGACGTGGCTGTTCGCATTGCTGCTCCTGCTTCGAGGTGCCTTGACAAATGCTGACAACGTGCGACGGAGGCAAATGGTCTTTTTTCAGTTCTCAACGGGGAACGCTCCGTGTCCGACAGAGTCAACGTCGAGTTCAGCGACGTTGGCCGACTTGACCGGTGCTTTTCCTTGAGCGGCGGTTGAGCACCGCAAAGAGTGATTGCGCGGCCAGGGTCTGAACGTTGAGAGCAGATCAACCAAGGGGCCTGAATCTCGCAAGACAGGCTCCCGTCGATCAGGGGCAGATGAAGATATGTTGCATTCGTGGCCAACAAACAGAAGCCCGCGTGTTCAAACGCTGATGGAATCCAACGGCTGTTGGAAGTGAATGGCAGTGGCCAAGAGGATTCCAAGCAAGGGCACAGCCACAGAGCTGCGCCACATGGAAAGCGGGCCTGTGGCTGTCCCCCTCGCCCGGGTAAGCTTCGGGCAGAAACCAGGACTTGAGTCACGTGAGAGGCTTTCACGTGCATCAAAGTGATCCGTCGTCTGGTCCCAGCCGCCGGGCATGAAGGACCTTGACGGGAAGGGGCCAACTCTCCGGGCCAATTCAGCTCCGTCGGGGTCCAGGTCCAGTCCAGCAGCAGTGACGAATGCGCAGCACCGCCTCGACGATTACATCAGAAGCCGCGAGTCTACGGCATAGGTTGGTGAAAACGCCTCCTTCCTGCACAGCTTTCCTAGCTGCCCAGCCCTCCTCAGCCCAAATCAATACGGGCGAGGCATACGATTGAGGCGGATACCGGCGAAGGCGATGGAAAAGAGGCACCAGGCTGGCTGGCTGGCAGGGCAGGATCCGATCATCCAGTGCTGTCTTGTTCGTATCCATACGGAGGTAAGCAAAGCAGGGAAGGCAAGGTAACCATGGAAATGGTGGTCCCTGGCATGAGGGATGCGTGACCAGCGACCAGACACTCATTGACAGACTGCGACCTCAAGGCGTCGCCGTGCCGGCCATCGGATTGTGTTGCAGAGATGACGAGGAAATGGCTGTGCTGTCCCGGAGACACGCTTCCAGATTGTTTGGTTCAGGGAACATCCATCTCAGCGCCTTTGTCATGTTTATGGGAAGTCGGGCACACTTTTGAGTTAAAGGCGACGAGCCACTGCGTTCAGTGTTCACGACTTCGTGCTGTCCACTTTTTCCGGGTTCCCCGGGCACCGGACGGGGGTTGGAGGTCGCTGCAGAGCGATACGTACCGCACTGCCCGTGTGTGATTTGCTCGAAACGCCGGCCATGATTGGCCCTCAGGTGCTGCTCCAGCGAGCGCCGTCCCCCAGTCCCATCCACTCCCACTCAGGTCTCCAACAGTGGCCGTGCTGAAGCTGCCGCGCTGTGGTTTCTGTTTCGCTCCGGTGCTCTGGGTCTGAATAAGAGACCGGGTATTCGTGGGCAAGGGAAGGGAGTATTCCCCATCACGGCGCATCCCAAAGGCGGCGACAAAGGGGACAAAAACTACGAGGTGATAAACTCAGAGAACAACAACAAATCGTAGGCAAGGGGGAAACATGGTATTGAACAGCAGAGTAAACTCGGGATGACATGTCCTGTCGGAATCAAGAGCGAGCAACCTAACCTTAGAGACAATCACTCACTCATCCATCGCCAGGCTGGAGGAGGGAGGTTTGTCGCAGTGGCTGGGCGTTCCCAGCTCAACTAAAATTAGTGGCCCAGTTGGCTTGCCAGCAGCTTCCCTCCTTCCGGCCCCCCCAGCACCCTCAGCAGGCACCTCGTCCTCAAGCGCTGTGCCACTGCGCATCCCTCCCCCAAATCCTCAGACGGACACCTTGTTTCGGCCGGGCTCTCGCCTCTTTTCCAAGACGTCTCATCACCTGAACTCAACCACCTCATCAACCTCCCACGCCCGCCAACCACCCATCCTTTCTCCTCTTTTTTTCCAACCACACTACACCTTCGACCGCCTACCAAACTACTGCTACCGATCCTCATCTGCCTCGAGCAACAAACTCCCGGCCATCACCGAATTCTAAATCTTGCATCTCGCAACTCCGAAACATATTTTAATCGACCCGCTTGCCGCGTCGACCATCTCTCGCATACCCTTTTCGCACCTCCGTCACCACAGCGACAATGCCCGAAGACGCCCCTTACGACCCCTACATCCCCAGCGGCCAGGCCGCCGGCGGCGCGCAACAGCAAGGAGCTGGCGGCAATGCGAGGACGCAGGCTTTGCAGGCTGTAAGTTGCGATGCTTTTCTTGACCGAGCTCGCTTTTCTGTCGATGGACTGGATCCGATGGTTGCCCCGGATTGTCCGACGCCTGATGACGACGACCCGACCGAGCTACCCGCCCGATTGAACATGTCGCCAATGACGCCTGATTGGGCCATCACAACAATTCATCAGCACAATCCGCTGATCGCGATGACCACGGCAATAATGGCAGCGATTGACGGAGGGACGATGTACGGTCGCTGTTGGGCTTGCTATCGCGACGGGAAAAAATCAGTCCTATCTGGCTATTCCGGTGTCCAGCCTTTCAGCCGTGTGACGACATCAGCGACCGCGACGGCAACGACGAAGACTGCACCGACCGGAATCTATCAGCGTCAGCGTCAGCGTCCTTCGTGGAACCCGACGACAAGTCTCCCCGTCATCCGCCGCTTGAAGACCCGATTCTCGAGTTTTTCCGTCGACGGCGTCGCAATCAGGGGCCGGATCCGTTTCGCTAACTGCGCGCTCGTAACCGTGTCACCAGAGTCATGTGCTGACGTTTCTATTTATAGCAAATCGACGACACCGTCGGCGTGATGCGTGAGAACATCAACAAGGTCTCCCAAAGAGGCGAGCGTCTTGATGCTCTGCAAGATAAGACCGACAACCTGGCTGTCTCGGCCCAGGGCTTCCGTCGGGGCGCCAACCGCGTCCGCAAGCAGATGTGGTGGAAGGACGTCAAGATGCGCATGTGCTTGATTGCCGGCATCATCATCCTCATCCTCATCATTGTCATTCCAGCGGGTGCGTTTCCCCCCTCCCAGTGCGCCTTTCCTTTGGATGGTTCGCATTTCTTTAGTCTCGTCCGGCTCTAATCTTGGTTTTGCAATGTAGTCGTTGCAACCCGCTAACTTACCCGCCCAGTTGTTGCTACCCGCAAGTAACTAGATACCACCATTTTTGCATCACACGACCCCCTGGGTCCATGGTTATGGTCCGTCCTCATGATATGGAATGAAACGTCAGATATCTCGCAGGCTTCGAGCAACCGTGGGAGACTAGGGGAAGAGTCGGCACACAGGGCCAACTCTATGGGATAATGACTTGGGAAAGGGGCGGAGGTTGTTCGAGACGGACTCCGATCTTCTTCGATGGTCTGCATGCAAGAGGCCGTCGGCCGGCTACGGAACCCGCTCCGGTGCAGTCGGCCCGGTCAGTTCGGCTGCGGATCGACCGCATGTATGTATGAGGGATGGCAGGCGTTTGCGTAATTGAATTCTTAAATGGCCCTGAATGTTGTGTCTGTTTTGACGCTACGTGATATATTATTGATTACTTTTGGTGATGTTCTGCAGCTAGTCAGCATTTGCTCGATCCTAGGCTCTGGGCGGGAGTCGGAAGATGATGCTCCGCACCGCGAACTGAGGCTGGCTTTGTCTGTATTTTTGCATCTGCAGACAGTTACATGTCCAAATATGCGAAAGAAGCTCTTTCTCTCAGCAAGGCAGTCCGCGAGAGAATGCATCAACGTCATCAACATCATGTGACGAACCTATGCACCACATGGCAGCATCTGTAAAGTGCTCTACAACGGGCGCGGCGCAGTCGGTCCCCGAGTCTATGATTCACGATCGATACGGATACCCATATGCGCCTTAATTTCCATTACGTCGTTTATGGAGGTAGTCCGAGATGGAGGGGGGTGTCTAGACGTGCAGCCGAACAACGTGCTCAAGAGGGAACTTCACTTTTTTCTCCAGTCTTCAAGGGTGTCTTGGCCGAATGAGACGGGGTCCTGAAACGTCGTGGCCCAAAGTCATCGGCAGGACAGCCGATGGGCATATGCAGTGTGGACGAACGGAATCACACGAGGGAGGCACTACGCTGAATAGTATCCTTGGAAGAGGGGACGGGATCCACGATGTCGAGCGGTGTATCAAATGCAAGCTTAACGGGCTGCCGGCGTTCGGGGGGTTCAGGGTCAGGTTCGTCTCATCAAAGCTCGGAGGGGATCGCCGTTCCGTCGGCGTTGCAAGAGCTTGGCTACGGAACCGAGGAGGCGTTTAAAGTTGCATTTCCGCTGTTTGCAGGTTCCCACCGGTTCCTGGGAACAGACGGTCCAGAGGGACGGGGAGGTTGTTGCTGGTACTGATGCTACTGTTGCGTTTCTCCATGTTCAGGCTGAAAGTATTTCCTGTGGTTGTGCAGTTATTTTCAACCTCATCGCCTACGAATCTCTGATCATCTCATCATCTCAGTCACTTTGGGTGTGTTGCGAGGTACTGATCTTGTCGATTCTTGGAAGGTTGCGACGTCGTGGCTGCCTCGGCTCGAGCTTGCGTGCTTCTTCTTGTGTGCCTCCTTCCCCACCGGGCAAGATGAAAATTTTCAAGTAATTGCTTTACCAGGGCAACTGCCGCAGATGCTGCCTCTTTTAGTGTCTTCAACGTTCCTCCCGCAGGACTTGGTGATGGGTACGTACCGGCAGATTCCTTATCAGATCCGATCAATAACCGGACTGTCGAGCCAATTGGCCGGCGGAGCCACAGGGCAGAGCAATGAGAGGCTGCGCTGGGCGGGCGAGGAGCCACACTTGGAGGGGAGGAGACACTGGACAGTGAGGGGAGGGGGGACACTAGGAGGAGGGGGGCCACAGTGTGCCAAAGCCCACTCTGGCAGTCACCCACACTGCCCTGGTCACAGTGTGCAAGTACCTTACCCGGCGACAGACAGCTGCAGCAGAGGTGAGGTGCAGAAAGGGCGCGGACCTGCCGCCTGTGAGCGGTTTCGGTCAATTTTTTTTTCTTACGGGCTGTGAGCGCAGGTGCAATGCTCGCGCGCTCGGAGCCCCCCCTGCCCCTCCTCCACACCTCCACTGCATCATACTGTACGCAGGCCAAAGTACCCACACTCGCCGGCCTGCCCACCACAGCAAGCAGCAACACTAGCAGCAGCCCACCATCCACCCGCCCACCACGACGTCCAGTCCAGTCATAGTCTCGCAGGCCTCAAAAAGTAAAAAGCCTCGCTGCTGCTCCCGACTCTTGCCCTTCTCCCCTCCCGCTCCTCGAACATAGTCCCTCTTTGCTTGCTCTCCCCCGTCCGCAACGCGTCTTTTCTGCCCCGGGCTGCCAATTGAGCCTGTTGTTCCCTCGTTGGCGTCGCCAATTGACCAGCTATCGAATCCAGCTGGCCCGCCAAAGAGCAAGAAACAGACAGAGACAGACAAGAGAGTGGTAGCTCGCTTGTCCGGGTCTGCTGAGGTGTACAGTCCAGTGTGAAGTCATACTCTGCCTGACCTATCCACCGACGTTTTGAGTTGTTCCAATTCGAAAGAGGTGTGTAGCTTGCGTCCTGCCCTCTGACTCCCGGAAAATGAGAGCGGGAAAAAAACACACATCATGCCAATGCGGTGTTGTGCGCGACATCGGCTCGGCGCAGAAACCCCTCCTCCATACCACTACCTTTACCACTGCCGCCGTCACAGAATGGGCTGACCTGTTTGCCGTCCAGTCCCAGTAGCCACGATGCTCTCCGCAACCTCTGCCGTTTTCCGGGCCGGCGCCCGTCGAGCCGTTCCTCGCGTCGTCCGCCAGCGTCAAGCCGTCGCCGGTGCCCGCGCCAACCCTTTCCAGCGCCTCAATGCCATCCGCGCCCTGTCAAGCACCAGCTCCCAGTCCGAGCAGGCCAACCGCGACCGCACCCGAGCCATCATCATCAGGACTCTGAGCCAGATCGGTAGCCGCCGCGAGGGCCAGCAATACCTCTCCTACTTCACCTCCGTCTCCTCCCAGAAGTTCGCCGTGATTAAGGTTGGCGGTGCCATCCTCACCGACTACCTCGATGACTTGTGCGAGAACATTGCCTTCCTCTACGAGGTCGGCCTCTACCCCGTCATCGTCCACGGTGCCGGCCCCCAGCTCAACCGCCTTCTCCAGGAGGCCGGCGTCGAGCCCGAGTTCGAGGAGGGCATCCGCGTCACCGACCCCAAGACCCTCACCGTCGCTCGCAAGCTGTTCCTCCAGGAGAACATGAAGCTCGTCGAGAAGCTCGAGAGCCTCGGCGTCCGCACCCGTCCTCTGACCACCGTCCTGACCGCCGACTACCTCGACAAGGAAAAGTGGAACCTGGTTGGCAAGATCACCAGCGTCGACAAGGCCCCCGTCGAGCTCGCCATCTCGCAGGGCTACGTTCCTATCCTCACCTCCATGGCTGAGACCACCGAGGGCCAGATCCTCAACGTCAACGCCGATGTCGCCGCCGCCGAGCTCGCCCGCGCGCTTGAGCCCCTCAAGATCGTCTACCTCTCTGAGAAGGGCGGCCTCTTCAACGGCGAGACTGGCGACAAGATCTCCCACATCAACCTCGACGAGGAGTACGAACATCTCATGTCCCAGTCTTGGTGCCGCTACGGCACGCGCCTCAAGATCAAGGAGATCAAGGAGCTTTTGGAGACTCTGCCGAGAACCTCGAGCGTTGCCATCATCCACCCCAGTGATTTGCAGAAGGAGCTGTTCACGGATTCCGGCGCCGGTACCCTGATCCGCCGCGGCGACAAGATTGAGTCTGCCGACAGCATCGCTGCATTTCCCGACCTTGCCAAGCTGAAGCAGACCCTCATCCGTGACAGGGAGGGTATGGATGCCGAGGCTACCGTCGACCGCTACATCGAGTTCCTCAAGGGCACTCCCTTCAAGGCTTACTACGACGAGCCCCTCAACTGCCTCGCCATCGTCCTGCCCCCCAACGCCGAGCGCTCTCACCCGACCCTCGCCACTCTGACCGTCACCAAGGAGGGCTGGCTCAGCAACGTCACCGAGAACGTCTTCCACGCCATCAAGAAGGACCACCCCAAGCTCGTCTGGACCGTCAGCGAGGAGGACGAGAACCTCACCTGGTTCTTCGACAAGGCCGACGGCAGCTTCTCCAGCAAGGGCAACCAGCTGTTCTGGTACGGCATTGACAACCTCCAGGAGCTGGGTGTCCTCACCGACGAGTTCAACGCCCACGGAAGAGCCATGCTCGGCGACTCCAACCTTGAGGCCCGTCTGCGCCGCGCCGCCCAGGTTTCCAACCGCAACCTGTCTCAGTCCAGCCAGCCCGCTCAGGCTCGCGCATTCTCCACCATGGCCCGCCGTCCTCAGTGGGCCCCGGCCGCCGCCCGTCTCAACGGCAAGCGCACCTACGCCACCACCACCAACCCTAACCCTCCCCTGGGAAAGAAGAACGCCTCTAACGACGTTCCCTCCCGCGTTGCGCTGATTGGTGCCCGTGGCTACACCGGCCAGGCTCTTATCGACCTCATCAACTCCCACCCCAACATGGACCTAAGACACGTCTCCTCTCGTGAGCTTGCTGGAAAGAAGCTTGAGGGATACACCAAGAGGGAAATCACCTACGAGAACCTGAGCCCCGACCAGGTCACCGAGCTCGAGAAGAAGGGTGCCATTGACTGCTGGGTCATGGCTCTCCCTAACGGTGTCTGCAAGCCTTACATCGAGGCCATTGAGGAGGCTCGCAAGGGCGGTGCTGACCACCGCAGCGTCATTGTCGACCTGTCCGCTGACTACCGCTTCGACAACACCTGGACCTACGGTCTTCCCGAGCTCACTAAGCGCTCCGAGATCTACAAGGCTGATAAGATCTCCAACCCTGGCTGCTACGCCACTGCTGCCCAGCTTGGCATTGCTCCCCTGGTCGAGCATCTCGGCGGTGCGCCCTCCGTCTTTGGTATCTCCGGCTACTCTGGCGCCGGCACCAAGCCCTCCCCCAAGAACGACATCAACATGCTCAGGGACAACCTGATGCCTTACAGCTTGACGGACCACATTCACGAGCGTGAGATCAGCTCCAAGCTCGGTGCCGAGGTTGCCTTCTCCCCTCACGTCGCCTCTTGGTTCCGCGGTATCCAGGCCACGATTCACATCCCGCTCAACAAGACCTTCACCTCTCGTGACATCCGCCAGATCTACCAGGACCGCTACGCCGGTGAGAAGCTCGTCAAGGTCGTCGGCGAGCCCCCCTTGGTCAGGAACATCATGAACAAGCACGGCGTCGAAATCGGCGGTTTCGCTGTCCACAGCAGCGGCAAGCGCGTCGTCGTCTGCTCCACCATTGACAACCTGCTCAAGGGTGCCGCCACCCAGTGCCTGCGTAAGTTTTCCCCGATTGTCTTTTCGAGAGCTCTACTAACACCTGGCCTAGAAAACATGAACCTCGCTCTTGGCTACGCGGAATACGAGGGCATCCCCACCATGTAAAGGGGACGCGGTCAACTTTCAAGAGACGGAACGAAATAGATTCATAAGGCTCGGCGCGGAACAACCCACACACAAACTTTTAACGGAGTCAAACCGGTTCAAAAAAGCATATTTTCCTTGAAGCTGTCAGACGGTCCTTTTACACTTGGTTACCCAGTTCTTTTTTATTTTTTATTTTTGCCTCTGCGGAACGACTGGTGTTCACTCTACACGTTTGCTATTTCGCTCGCGTTTCTCGGGCCTGGGTTGGCGGGTCGGTGACGGTTTTCTTAAACGCGCGGTTTGTGTATGCTTGTATATAACCGGGTACGAGTCAAAGAGTAATTACACAGATTCAGAGCATGACGATGGTCAAGACTTTTGCGTGAGTTGAGTGTTTTTGACGGCCGCACTTGCATGACAGCCAACAGAAGTGATAAGGTTTGTCTTGTTTATTTGCCAAGACTGATTATTCGAATGAGATAATCCGAAAGAGACTTGTCTTTCAGCATACGGGTGACTCCGTTACCTTTCTTCGCCTTGTGCCTTTCAGCCTCCAGCCTCGCTGTTCAAAGTTATACCGCGGCAGGGTAGCGAATAGGCGAGTGTTGCTCGAGATCTCGCTTTGTGTCTACAACCAAACTCTAAAAAGCTCTTTAGTTGACTTGGTAACCCAGCAGAGAGTTTCAGCGCGTGTATATTAGACGCAAAGCTTAGTCGTAGCCTCTCTAGTTGTCATTCTACTGAGAATGTCTATTCGCTCTGCAGAAAACTGGTCGGCATTCTCGTCATAATAGTTAGAGCACGCGCTGCAGTCCGCGACGGCGCTCCCGACGCCAAATAAGGGGCGCAGGTCAATTATACTTTTTCTGCCTACGTGCGGTCGGATTGCCAGCTGTCTTGAGCTTTGGTGGTTCTGACTCGGGCAAACCCAGACGGTTGGTTGCACGGGAAGACCTTGGGGTCTAAGAATATCTAACCTAACCAACCGCATTGAGATTAATATACGCGGGAAAAGTTATATGCTGGCCTTGAAACCTAGTTTGATTGCGGCTTCTGCTCCCTACGAGGCTGGAGCTCATTTGTGTGAAGCCGCCAAGGCTTCGGCCAGGCCTGCGATCTGGCGGTTGCGGTGGTCATATGGCTTTGCTGATCTTTAATCTGCGTGACTCGGCATGACGGCCGCTGGGTTTGGTTTTTCTTTTATGAAGTCTGTTTGCGCCATTCGAGGCTGGCTTTGCATCTTGGGTTGAAGTTGTACTGTCGCTTTCGGTTTGCGTCTACACAACCACGTTCTTTCTATTACCGAATAGGATAACCCACGATGTATCCCTCAACCTTTCTTACGATCGCCTCCCTCGCCGCCGGCGCGATGGCCGCGCGCTCCATGGGCTACTGCATGAACTCAGACCGGTCCGGCGGGGACATTGGGTTGACCAAGTTCTGCTGCGATTCGCAGTTTGATTTTCGTCTCAACGAGGTACGTTCATTGAGCCCCCGCCCCCTTCTCTCTCTCTCGTGATGCACCCAGTCGCCGGCGAGCCCCCGAAATTTTTCTTCTTGCTGACGAAACGGGTTTTAACACAGGCTGGCGTCTGCAACATCCCCGCGGACAGCTGCTTCAGCATCGCCGAGTGCTGCCAGACGGACTTCTATGTCTTCAACACGTGCCCAGACACGTTCCCGTGCGAGAACAGCGCGGTCGATAAGGTGTGCAGGAGGAGCTCTGGGTATGTTGACCCGGGCCAGCCGAAGCAAGCGAGGGACGAGTAGGGGAACGTCCGGTGCGTTAGGCGTGGGTGAGGTGGTGAAAGGAAGGATGCGTGGGTGGTGCATGGCGAATTTTATAGATCATGGTTGGAGTTAGCTTTTAGGAGGTTCTGGAAGATTCCCCAAGGAGAATATATGTTTTTCACTTAGTGTGGTAGTAATGATTCGTTGCATCTGCGAGAGCCATGACTTTGATTATACATGAAGAGCTTGAAAGCATCACAGAAAGTCAGTATATAGAAATGCTTTTAGATATCCCGGAAGAGCGCTGTCATACTATATCATTGCTATCTCTTTTATAAGATCTATTTGTAATATCACCACTATTTCTTTTATCCTTAGAGTCCTTGTTGTCTCTGTCGTTTCTATCGTTCCTATCCTTTCTATCGTCTTTTTTGTCGCTGTTGTCTCCGTCATCTCTGTCGTCTCTGTCGTCCCTGGGAAGGTATGTACCTACGGTAAAATTGCAGGCTGATGAGCACTGCAGTCGGTGCTATGTTCAGTGAAACATGTTTCGTCTTCTGTTTACGCCGACCAACGTGGCCAGCGAGGTTCTCAGCAACTTTTGAAAAACTTCGCGGTAAAGTTTATCGTAGCCATACATATAAGAGGCCTTGATACCAAGCACTCCATCCCAAACTTTCCTCATCCTCAATTCCAAATCAACACACTCTCCCTCGTAAAACAAACCGGCAGCCTGCAGATATACGTAAGAGTAGTCGCCTATATTGTCAACGTTATCTCACAATCTATTCTATCAACGTCACTGCGGTCATAACTAACTACCACAACAAGGATACCGTACAACAAGATAAAGAGAGGAAGACAAACGAGGAAGGAAGAAAGAAACACTGAGAAGACGAGAAGAGAGGAATCGAAGCGCACGATGTTCAGACGACTTCTCAAATCCGGTCTCTCGGCTGCCGAACGCTCCTCAACCACTGCTCAGGCTCGCCACCGCCCCTTCATCACGCCTCGAGCTCGTTACCATCAAGCAAAGCGTCTTTCTCAGCGTGATAGTGCATCGACCTCCACCTCGACCTCCATACCAAGCTTCAAAAAGAGACCCAAACGAATCATGAAACTAAGTACTGAAACGAGGGATGAATTAAACGCTGAAGTAGGCTATGAAAATTACGGCCTCACGCTTTCAGAAGATGAGGTTTTTTGTCCAATCGAAAATTCCAAAACTGCAAAGTGGGATCTCGCGCTATCCGACAAAGACGTCGTTAGAATTCTGGAAGGCTACGACCCCGAACGTATGGAAGACCGCTGGGCGCTTCGGGCGGATGGACCAGACGAGATGGGGAACATTGTTTTCCACGCGTACCGGAGTTGGACTGGGTATGAGATAATACGTCTTCAGGTCACGGCTCCTAGGTTTCGTACGAGTGGAACTCCCTCTGCTACCGAAGCAAACGTTGAGCGTGAGGGGGAGAATCAGGACGCGAGACTTACGGAGGTTACTTGGGAAACTGCGCCAGACATATGCCGACCGTACACGGAAAATGGGGCGAAGAAGCAGGCCTTTGATTTTTGTAAATATTGGCTGGGCTGTGAGTTGAAGTAAATAAATGCAGGCAGTTGCTGGGTTTTAAGCTTGGTGGTCAAGTTGTTGCCATTCACCTCTTTTTTGCTTTCCCTACATGTCTACGGAAGCAGTGAGCCTATATTCGCACGTATAGCTGCTGACAGTTGGAGCTGCTGCTTCGGCGACTTCTTAATGGCCAGAATGAAAATCCGAGTGCCTTTCTCGCAGGGCTGTGCCGCATTAGCTAGGTACTGCATTGCATGCGACTCCGCCTCTGACCCCCAAGCTGTGTGAACCAATGAAGGAAAGCGACCAGTATCCTGATCACTGCCTTTTATGGCGGAGATCATGCGGTTTGGATACGTGTCTTTGCATCTGTTTTTTTACACTTCAGCACGCCAAGTTCCACCTGCTCTCCCCAGCGCTACTTAACGACGACTGATGCTCGCTCAGCTCCCACCGCCCGTCGAACAACACTTGGGATTGATTGAACCTGACTGCTTGGTTTCATGACAGTGTGTCCTCGAATTCAACAACTTTGCGGTCGCTGTCTGTCTATTACTACCTCCACCTGGACCTCCACCGACCTGCCAGCCACTTCTTCCGCCACCAGTCTGTGTCAAAGTCAAATCAGCAGGTGTCAGAAGTGAGCAGCATCGGCTATTCCTCAGAATCGTTTGGATCTCCACGTATACCGGCAGGACTCGCATATCCAAAGCATTAGTGTGTCAAAGTCGTATGGCCCTGTGAGGAAACCCCAACGAGCATATGCTATCAAGAATTGGGAGACCCAAGAAAGACTAGCAAACACACGACGCAGAAAATCTTCGGGTTCCTACCGTCCATCATGCGTCTAATAGAAACTACCACCCTCGCCATGCAAACCCACCTCGGCCGAGATATACCTCCTTACGCAATCCTCTCACACACCTGGGAAGACGAGGAAGTCACTCTCCAGGATTGGAATGGCCCAACGCGCGACGGAATGAAGGGCTTCCACAAAATGCGTATGACATGCCTACTGGCAGCCCGCGACGGTATAAAGTACGCCTGGATCGACACCTGCTGTATCGACAAGTCCAACAGCGCAGAGCTTTCGGAAGCCATCAACTCCATGTACAGATGGTACAAGAATGCCAAAGTGTGCTATGCCTACTTGTCGGACCTCCGCCTGCCTGCATCGACACCCAAAGACACCGAAGCCTTGGTGCCCTTATTGCGTGGATGCCGCTGGTTCTCCAGGGGCTGGACCTTGCAAGAGCTCATCGCGCCGGATAATGTGCTCTTCTATCAGCACGACTGGCGTCACGTTGGCAGCAAGAAAGAGTGGAGGGAGGTGCTATCAGAAGTTACAGGCATCGATAGCGAAGCCTTGATCCAATATGACCCGATAGAACACTCCATCGCGACGCGAATGTCATGGGCTGCCGACCGCCAAACTACGAGGGAGGAAGACATAGCCTACTGTCTTCTGGGCATTTTTGACGTCAACATGCCCATGCTCTATGGCGAGGGGACGAAGGCGTTTCGTCGGCTTCAAGAAGAAATCATACGGACAGGATACGATATATCCATCTTTGCCTGGACTAAACCTTTCCACAATGCTTCGCAAGTAGAGCTTAATGAAATGCCTATTTGCGGAGCGCTCGCCGAGGCGCCTGGGGATTTTCACTCGATACCCGCACACCGGATAGATCGTCAATGGGACGAGGTCAGCGTCACTAATGCTGGGATAAAGCTGACCCTCGAACTGTGCTTGGTACGGATGCCCCAAACCGGGCAGTTGAGCTACGTACTCCCGATTCGTACTCTCGGCCTTGCTAATGACACGGGGAAGACTGTATTCGGAATAGACCATAGTTCCGAACTCGGCGTCGAAGTGGAAATGGTAAGATTAGGCAAATTCGCGAGGAAGGACCGCGAAAAGCTTGTGAGGATACCGCGCCCTAGCGAGACGGACATGGTGCGCCAGATTCGCTTCCCGGACGTGCGCCTCATGATAGACCGCGTTGACGACCTTTACCTCTGGCCCGATCACGATTGCTTCGAGTTTCCCCCGGGCTGCAAAATTCTGAAGGCTTGGCCGTCGGGATGCTGGAACGATGTGAACAGCGGATTCATGATGGCGGGTGAAGGCCAACAGTATGGATCAATTCTCCTGGATGTACAATCTCCCACGCTGGCCGATGATGACTCTGCTTCCGCCGAATTCATGTTCTTGTTTAGTTATAGCAAGTACAACGGGAGACCCGGATGGGATATACGATGCACCATTGTGGGGTACAGAGAGTACCAGTTGATGCTAGACATCATTAATCTGAGAATAGGAGGCGGGGATATGGATATTGAGGAGATGTGGCAAACCCTCAGGAACTTTGCAATTCCTTGGCGACATAGCTCTTCTGTTACTTCTGAGGGAACGGGGCAGCGTGTTTATATTACGGCTGAATTTTTCAAGGAATCTAGAACGTATAAATTTGCCTTCAAAACTTTGGTGGGTGCTCTCGAAAGTGGGCGGTAGCCGTGGCGTATATGATCACGTCCATGGCTGTTATTTTTGCCCCACGGCAAGGTTTTGAAAGTCCGCTCCAATTAAAAAGTAGTATCTGAGAAATATGTCTCTGGTATTGTAAGATGCTCGCTTGAAGCTCCCAAAGAATGGAATAAGATTTGTACGTGACAAAAGAAGACCATGTCGCCGCCATTGCGCTTTACAACATGACCACCGCCAGGCATCCGAGGAACCCAAGCATGGCATGAACAAAATTGACCTTGACGTTGATCGCGCTCGATTCAACGGCGAGGACGAAGTTGGCGGTCGGCTTGACCGTGTCGGCGAACGGGGCGTTGGCTGCAGCGATGGCTCCGTTGAAGGCGAGGGGGGAGGTCGCGGCGGACTTGGAAGGGGTGAGCTTTGGTGAGGCAGGGTTGAGGACGCTGGGGCATGTTAGTCAGGTTTCTTTAGTTTGACCGTGAAGAGAAATCTTACTTGTCAATGACGTGCATGACACCATCGCTGGTGATGATGTTGGCAACCGACACCTTGGCCGAGTTGGCATACACCACACCCTCCTCCTTCCTCAAAGTAACCTTCTCCCCCATCAAGCTCTTGAACCCCATCTTGGTCGTAATTCCGGTACTGAAGCGGACCTGGTTCTGAACGACGTGGTACTGCAGCACCTTTACAAGATCCGCTGGCTGCATCGACGTAACAGTCGCCCCAATAGCCTGGAACGCCGCATTCGTCGGCGCAAACACAGTCGCAGCCTGCAGACTATCCACCCCGTCCACCAGCCCCGCCTTCATCAACGCGCCCGCCATACTCGTCAGGCCCGTGTTCATAGCCGTCTCTGCTGGCGTGCCGGGGAACGTCAGCACCGAGTCCATGACGTGCAGCACGCCGCCGTTGAAGGTGATGTCGGGCGTCTCGACGATGCTCATCTGCTTGAAGCCGCTGTAGACGACGGCCTTGCCGGCCATCTTGTTGAGCTCGACCTTTTGCGTGCCCGTGACGTTGGCGAAAGGCGTCTCGAACATGGTGTTGGCGAACTTGGGCTTCGAGGAGAAGGCGGCCGAGGTGGTCTTGCCGGCGACGACGTGGTACATGAGCAGGTCGGTGACAAAGGTGACGTTGGTCATCTTCTGGGCGAGCGTCGGGTCGGACTGCATGGCTTTGGCGAAGGCGTCGTTCGAGGGCGCGAGGATAGTGAAGTCTTTGGAGGTGGAGAGGGACTCGCCGACTGCGGGGACCATGGCGAGCAAGGCTGAATTTCGTTTTATGTAAGTGACGCCATTCCCCTGAATACTCTCACGACGTCGAGGTACTTACAGTTCATCGTACTCAGAGTTCCATTGTGAGTCTTTAGCACGGCGGCCAGCGGCTCAGCCGCCGCCGCGAGTGCAGCGAAGGCCAGAGGAAGAAATCCCTTCAACTGCATAGCGGTTGTCGGGCGAGGACGGGAACCAGCCCGGCGGGTTGAAGAGAAAAGAGAGTTGCGGAGACAAGCACCACACACACTCGGAGATATAAAGACAAAAGGAAACAGAGTTTAGAGGGTCGTCATGGTCGATAGCATGGGAAGGCAGCCGTCAGATATACTTATAATGACAACCGGACGCGCGGGTCTGAGGGTCCGGGGTGAAAAGCCATGCCCTTGACACTTGCCAAGCTCAGACGGGAGACATCCTGCAGACCTGCAGCAGGACTACCAAAATAAGCGCCGGTGGGACGGGGGCGTGGGTACGGATACTGCGATGAGAACGTGCTTGTTTGATGCAAGTCTCCTGCTGCAACCCAGATCTGGACGTGGGCCCCGGGCCTGGGCTCCCGTCATCTTTTTTCGTCGGGGGTTTATTCAAAGGTTTGACAGGCACAGTCTGGGCTTGGCTTGGCTCGGGATGCTACGGTCCCGAGAGGGGGAAAAGAAGTGGGAACACGAAGGACCCGTACGGGAGAGACTGTGGATAACAGGGAGACATGGACCCCCAATTCATCATCAGCCTTGGGATTCGTCAAGCAGCAGTTTGATACGGACAAACACCAGAGAGGCTCTTGCGCTTCGCTGCGTCCCAAAACACGGCGGACGAATCAGGAAGTTGGATGGAAAGGAGAGCGATGCCTTGGCGGATTCGCCAGGGCGGGAGATCGACGAATAGCGGCGCGGGATACGATTTTGAAACATGCCTCAGAGAGGGAGTGGGACACTGGAAACGCATCCATGCGGAGTGGGGGCTCTCTCAGACGAAAGTCAGCTATTTTGAGAGGCAGACAGGCGTCACACTTTCGTCTGTTAGGGACGTCGCCTACGAGTGAAGAGCCGCAACACCAGCGGTGCCAAGCCTGCAGAGGCTGTGTGACTAGTTCTTGGACTTGCACGAAGATGAGGAGAAACACTTTGACAGACAGAGCAGCCTCATGGAGCAGAAATATGTTGCTGTTGCTGTGAAGCTGGTGGCCCGCACTTCGCAAATGCCAAGTCTGGTCCGAAGTAACTCAGCAACAAGGGCGACGTAGTCTTGAGACAAGAGCACTGACGGGTTGCCAGTTGAAGCTATTCGCGGGAAAGGCAGAGGTGCCCGTGCCGCCCGAGGTGGAGAGGAGACATGGGAATACCCCGAGGTGGGTCTCCCGGTAACAAGTGCCCGGTCGAAATCGGGGCTGACTCAGCTAAATTTATCCCACTCCCAAACGCCCACCGCCCGGGAAGGGACCTTTGCTGCGACCGATCAACCATTCTCCCGCGGAAGATTCTGCCAACCTCTCACATTTGCACGATGCTGCTTCCCATCGCTGACAGCTGACGACGGCGACAGACGCACGCTCGTTTGCCACGGATTCATCTCTTCTCCCACCTTCTCGACGTATGCAAAACTTCAGTTGACCGAGCGCACGGCTAATGCGGCACCACATCTATGCCGTAGACCAGCTGAAAGTGGCAGAGAGGAGGCAGAAAGTGAAAATGCCGTGCGCCTCGGCTTGCGGCAGCCTGGCAGGAAGCGAACAATTCTTTTCTGGCATGCTGCGCCGCCGACTTGGGCTGAAAATGCTGAGGTGCGCTCGGGACTTTGGGATGTGGAGAAGAGAGAGACTGACTGACACGAGCCGCTACGATGAACATAGTGAAATGTTGAGGGAGCGAGTGCTAAATTTGGTTTGTTGGATCGTGTAGTTGAAGCGATTCATCGTGGACGCCGGGTCTCATCTGGCCTCACTTCTGGCCTTTCCATCGTCAACTCCGAGCTGCAAATCACCACTCTGGCGGCAGGAGTCGGCGTGTGTCGGATTCAGTGTTCAGCATTGCAACCCCAACTCTGCGCTCCCCAGTCATTCTTTTTCGAGGACGACTTGGCTTTCTCGAAATAGACGGCTATTTTGCGAACGCCAAATCACGATCCCCGAGCCACTAGCGACTTCAACGCTTCTTTGGGTTCCTCTCAAATGCTTGGCTCCCCGCGGGGATGCAATGCTTAGCACTCTCGCCTAGAATCCGACCCGTTCTCCATGTCGCATACCCATGGTGACATCTGTTTGGCTTCCTCCGACTTTTCCCGACGCCCCCAGCCGTGGTATCGCGACGTACGCGAAACTGTCCAAGACCTTGGCCCCTCTGGATGAGCAGGAGCAATCGCTATGTATACTCATTCCTGATCGTGATCAGTAGACGGTGCTGGATGAGTGTGCGTATAAGTGCACCATGGTAAGGTAGGCAGGTCACATCCAGCCCCCAAAGCGACCATTCACCAGAAAGCAATAGAATCGTTCCTGTGCAACACAACACCCGCACGATCCAGCAGCTTAATCAGGGGTACCGTAACTTTCGCCAACGGCATGTTCGGGGCGAGAAGAACAGCACGCCGCCTCATTGTAGAGAGAAGTGACCATCTAGAGATCCAAGTCTTGCTGTTATTCCCAGGATGTCTTCGCTATGCGCTCGCCGGTTGCCCAACAGACACTCACCGCCGCACCGAAACCCCTCGGACTTGAAACCGAGCTCTAGCCACAGTTTGCCCAATGCCAGGATCGCCAAAAACCACCCCTGTCCATCACGGAGATCCCGTACAAGGACTCGGTGAGCTGCGCCGCTGACCGTTGGGGCGCCAGACTGCCAGAGCCACAAACCAATTCGGGCTGCGCCACACCCTCCTTCAGTGACACCACGTCATTCCCTTTCAACGCCGCACCGGGGTTGCGCGTTCCAAGGCGGTTTTCTCGCCTCAAACTGCTGAAGAACCAAACGAGCTCCAAATTTAAGGTTTGCGCTGACTTGAGTGAATTGGCTTGTATCCGTATAGCCCACCTGGTTTCCTCACTTTTCTCACTTCATCGAGGACTAAAAACCAAACAGAAAACATAGTGTCTTGGAAAACCTGCAGTAAAGCTTGCATCGCCAAGATGGACACTACCCAGCAGCGCCAGACACCAAGCTCCATCGCGGAACAAGAGCTCTTCTTCCCCTCCAAGCCGAGCTCACAACAAGCTCAGGGACAGCATGAGTACGACCAGCAAACTCACAGCAACAACCGCTGGTACGATGACCTCAATAATGAGTCACCCACCGTCCCATCAGGCAGCGGAGTCCCTGCGGTGAACATTATACCCGCCACGCCCACGACCTATCGCTCCAATAGCGTGCGCTCGCAGTGGTCTTATAAGGACCCCAATAGGACGAAACATGCGGCCGACGCCGTCCCGGAGGAGGAGGAGAATGAGGAGGACAACATTTACGACCCCCCAAGTAAACCTCGGGTCGACATCTACGACCCCCCAGCAGACAACAACAGCAACAGCAACACCGCTGACGACATTTACGATCCTCCCAGCAAAAGGAGCCCCTCGCCGCCGTCGCCCGTCGAATCCAGGGTGACAGTCGACGAAATGGCTTCCTCATCGCAGCAGCCGCAACATCAGCCGGCGCAGGACAACTATTACGTATCGCCCATGTCCGAGCCTGCCGTGCTGCATCATGACACCGGCTACTCACAGCCCCCCAATGGATATCCCACCGCAGAAGACAAGGGCAAGGCGCCCGAGCCCGTCGTACATCACAACGACACTGGCTACACATACAGCGTACCAGATGGCCACCGCATCCCCGACGACAAGGGCAAGTCGCCAGAACCTCCAGCACCCGCCCCCATTCCCGAGGACCGTCCGCCCCTGCCCGGTCCCAGGCCTTCTCATGAGCCGGAGGTCGCGGACTACTATGCCCAAGCACACGCGTCTGATCCCTCCATCCAGGAGCAAGAGGACCGAGACTACGCAATGGCATTAGCACTTCAGGAAGAGGAAGAAGGGAACCACAACCGGCCCGATCTGCCCCAGCGCCCATCACAGGGCTCATCTGGCTGGGGAAACAGCGGGCCACCACAGCCGCAGCCGTCTCATCCAATGTCGCCCGAAGATGAAGACCGCGCGCTCGCCATGCGCCTGCAGCACGAGGAAGAGCACGGCGGCCCGGCCCCGCCGCTGCCCGCGCGGCCACACCCAGACGCCGTAGCAGCCATGCTCAAGCAACAGCAAGAGCCCGCACCGTTCACCAGGACACCATCCACAGAGGGCTTCATCGCGCCGCCGCGGCGCCAGGGCTCCGACTTTGGCGCCGACGACCCCAACAACCCGGTGCACTACTCACGCGACCCGCACAAGCTGATCGCGTATCTGGTGCCGTTCCCGAAGCCGTGGCTGGGTGCGCGAGGGCCCGCGCCGCCGGACAAGGGCGGCATGCCGACGCGGTTCCTGGTGTACACGCCGCCGCCGCCGCCGCTGCAGGCGCCGCCCGAGGGCGTGAAGGAGGGCGTCTCGCACAAGGTGCAGCGCAAGTGGCAGACGGAGGTGCGGCAGGCGAAGCAGAGCGACGCCAAGACGACGAGCTGGGCGGGGTTCAAGGCCAAGTGCACGCGGGGAGTGGATAAGGCGATGCAGTATACCACGACGAGTAATCTTGATTTCCTCGCGCGCGTGACGCCTCCGCCGGCGCCGGCTTCGTCGTCGTCGACGTCGAATCTTGCGCGCAAGCTCTCGTTGAAAGGCAAGGGGAGGAGGAACAAGTCGAAGGATGGGAAGGATGGGGACGTGAAGGGGAAGGACAGCGTGGATGTTGATGAGAGGGCTGAGGAGGGTGGCAAGCCCGCTGACGAAACGACGAAGGCTGCTGATGAGAAGGCGAAGGAGGCTGGCGTGTATGACAAGGCCAGGGAGGCCGGGTCCGAGGAGAAGGCAAGGGAGGAGAACCCTTTCGAAGAGAAGTTCAGCGAGGAGAAGGTACGTGATGAGAAGGGCGGCGGCAAGTTCTCCGAGGACATCAAGGAGGAGGATGTACAGGACGACGACCCGGCGCACGGCTCCCACGAGACCAAGAAGACGGTCGGCGTGGAGGAGATCGTCTTCGTCTATCCGCCGTCGATGAACATGACGCCGGAGCAGATGCGGGAGGAGTTTGTCAACACGATGCTGCGGACAAAGTCCAAGGCGCAGCGGGACGCCATCATCGCAACGGGCCTGCTCCCCGTCTCGTTGGCGATCGACCTCGTCATGATTGCCGTCAGCGGGCTCTTCGAGGTCAATGGTCAGTATATTCTGTCACTGTTGGTAATCTGTCAGTCAATACTAACATGAAGAACAGCTGTGTGGGCGTACTTCACCATCAAAGGCACCAAGACCGCCCGCTCCGTGACGAAGCGCATCGCGTCGACGTCCCAGGATCCCGAGACGATCGACCCTGAAAAATCTGAGAAGGAGCTGGAGAAGGAGAATAAGCTGAAGATCACGTTCAAGCCCGCGCACCGCATCGACGTGCTTTCCAGCTACCTATACGCCGAGTGCCATCGCGTCGACTCGCGCTTGTTCCCCCGGTACAGCCACGCACCGACTGAAGTGTGAGTTTCACTCCCCCGTAATCCGTCTCTAAAATATGGACACCTGCTGACATCGATAAAAACAGTGAGTGCTTGGAGGCCATCGGCTGGTCGCCGTCCCGGACCGGCGGGCAGAAGAACTGGGAGGACGAGGCGTGGGAGGTCAACGACGTCAAGGACGACTTGAAGGTGGTGATGCACAAGGGCGCGAAGGAGTGGAGGAAGTGGTGCAACAGGTACGAGAAGGACCCGGAGAAGAGCTTGAAGAAGTAGTAGACGCTTTTTACTTTCTTTGGTGAATATATTTCAAATGCACATATCAGATTCGATGCCCAAAGAGTGTGTTTTTCGAGCTTTACGGATGCCACCGAAACCGCTTTCCACTAGTAACTGCTGTTGCAAGATTTGACGTGACTGCTGCTCATACCCCTGAAGTTGTCATCCAGAAAGGCGCGCGGTGATCTAGAAGATTCCGTCAGACCAGACCGCTCGGCCCCATCTTTCCCTCCAGGCAACCACGACCACTGTCAGCCCGCATCGCCTCTCGACTTAAGATCAAGACAAGAGAGCAATAATTCAACCAGAAAGCAACGGCTGGGTAGCTCAGGTGGTAGAGCGGCGCGTATTCCATATCTTCCAGGCGCAGGTCGCGTGTTCGACTCATGCCCCAGTCGTGATCTCTCTTTTTATATCGTTTTGGAGTGTTTGCTAGGGTATGTTGCGATGGCCAGGGCTTATTATGAGGCTTCACTGCGAATGATAGACAACTTCAGCGCCAGATAAGAGATATGGATTTCCGGTCGAGAAGCTGCTATGCTGTCGTTGTATCCAGCTTCAAGCTAAAGCTCTCGACCTCATCCAATTTGTGAGATAGCTGAAGCTACTCCCTACCTACTTATACCAGCTCTGTTATTTCTACGTTGTCTCTAACATTTCTATTCTTTTCGTCTTCGTTGCTGTTAATACGCGTACCCGTCGTCAGTCAACTAAGATATTGCCATCACTGGCCTCCTTGACCGCCTTAATAGTGTTTTTACCTAAGGTCCTCTCACAGCTTGGCTGACGACGTCATCACATGATATATCGACATGTGGGAAATCAGGCTACTGGAGGATCGAGGCATCTTACGGAGCACCCATCCGATTCGGTCCGGCTCCGAGCCATGGTGCCCCCGCCCCCGGAGACGGGTTGCTCGGCAAGCCAGTGGACTGGTCAACTGGGAAATGTCCCGCTGCCCGCTCTCATTTCCTTTTGTTTGTCTTCTCCACCGCCTCCGCACTTTGTCATGCGGGGTAGCCCGGCTCCCAAGCTCTCCACTCGTTCAAGCGGTCCAATGCCGTCACCGTTTTTCTCCAACAAACCTTCCCCGCGACAAGGGCCACCCTGCTCTCCCGGCCCCAAAACCTTGATCGCCCACAGCTCCGGCAAAAGCCAACCCCATCCACCGGCGTGGTACGCAGCCAAACCAACCCTCATGACCAGACAAGTTCAACAGAGTATGACGATGCTAATTCCCGCTGGAAGGGGCAGAAAGCAGCGTATGCGGGGATTGCGGAGCCGACCCAGCCAACTAGACTGACGGACCAGCCATTTGCTCTCCACGGATACGGACACCTCGCCGGCCAATCCACCGAGGACAGGAAATGGCAGCGGCTCATGAAGGTGCCGCCGCGGGCGGAGGCTTTAAAAAGGACGCTGGCGTCCTTTTCGCCTTCCCTCGACGCAACGTTCGTCGTTCCATTGCAGCTTCTACACGTGGTCGTTGGCGCAACTTTGTTTCCATAATGAAGGTGACGGCCCTCGCGATCGCCGCCGCGACCCTCGTGTCGTCGGCGTGCGGCCAGTACATGAAGACCCCCGTCATGGGGCGGTACACTACCCAGAGGCAGTCCGTCAGACAGGCGACCAATGACTCCAGCAGCGCCTGGCCGTATGGCCCCTTCAGCACCCAAGGCCGCGACATCGTCAACAGTCGCGGCGAGGTCATCACATGGGCTGGCGTTAACTGGCCCATGAGCGGCGAGACCATGGTCCCCGAGGGTTTGGAGTGGTCCTCGGTCGACAAGATCCTGGACAGCGTCGCCAGCATTGGCTTCAACTACATCCGAATGTAAGTCTCTATTGCAACTTTGTACATCTTTCCTTCTCGTGGGGTCCATGCAACTAACGCACCATTCGCCAGGGGCTACGCCATTGAGATGGTGGACCAAATCTACGACCGCGAAGGCGAAGACGTCCCGCTCGAGGTCGCCATGATCAACGCCCTCGGCTACGTCAACGGCACCAAGGTCACCAACGAGATCATCAAGCAGAACCCGACCTGGACGCGCGAGACCACCCGCTTCGAGATCTGGTCCGACATCGCCAAGGCCGCCCTCGACCGCGGCATCTTCATCTCCCCGGACGTCCACGTCAGCAAGGCCATGTGGTGCTGCTCCCACACCGACGGCAACGCCTGGTTCGACGACGTCTACTTCAACACCACCCACTGGCGCCGCGGCCTCTCCTACGTCGCCAACTGGGCCCGCGACCACCCCAACATCGTCTCCATGTCCCTGCGCAACGAGGTCCGCGAGTCCTGGAACAAGACAGATTTGTACTACAACTGGGACACCCTCGTCGGCAACTTCTCCGCCGGCGCCGACGCCATCCACGAGGCCAACCCGGACGTGCTCATCCTCTGGGGCGGCATGCAGTACGGCCAGGACCTCTCCGCGCTCACGAGCGGCAAGAACTACCTCACCGCGCCGTGCTACAAGTGCACCGCCATCCGCGACGCCGCACGCCGCGAGCCCAAGGTCTTTGACGTCGACGCGCACGCCTGGGCGGACAAGCTCGTCTGGGAGTTGCACCTGTACAAGATGAGTGAGGACGTCGACACGGGCACCTGCCCCATCATCGAGGCCGGGTTTTACCGCTCCGGGTTCAACGCGCTCGGCATCGACAAGCCGGCCGCGTGTAATGTTACCGGCGACTGCCCGAAGGCGAGCCGTCTGACGCCCGTCATCCTCTCCGAGTTCGGCAACGCGCAGGACGACACGATGCGCAACGACACTCTGCAGGTCTGCCTGCGCGAGTTCACCGTCAAGAACAAGATCAGCTGGATGATGTGGGGGCTGGCGGGCAGCTACCGTATTCGTTCCGGCGCGCAGGGTGTCTTTGACGGCTGGGCGCTGGGCAACTACGAGTGGAACGGGTGGAATGACCCGGGCACCATTGAGGATGTCTGGAAGCCGTGGGTGAAGAACATGAATGTCACGACGAAGGCTTAAGAGGGAGCACCGTAGTTGCGGACGATCTAATCATAGTTAATCGATATAATTCGTATTTCACATCTTCCGTTGAAACCACTCTAATTCTCCAAACTTAGATCTGGCAAAGGCGTCCTTCATCCACCACCTCCCATCCCTCGTTACCGACGCACGGCTCGCACCAGAACACGTCGTCCGGGTCGACGGTCTTCTTGATACTGAGAAGTCGCTCGTAGTTGGCACCCCAGTATGCCTGCTGCCAGTCCTGTTCATACACAGAGCCCTGTGACCCAATAAGCAACTCATCCTCCAGCTCGAATGCGGATCACTCACCTCGTTGATATAAGACCCCATATCAGGAGCCAACCGCCGCAACCCCTCCGCCGCCTCGTCAACAAGCTCAATCGCCTCCCGCTTCGCCGTGGCATTCATAGCAGGGAACTGGGTCGTCGCCACTGTGCGCACATCGTTAGTCTTCAACACATCCCACCCACTGCAAATATGAAAACTCACTCGCATGAATATACGCCCTCCTCCAAGCCGGATGCACCGCATTCCCGCCCCCTCGCGGCACCGCCTCGTGCACCCCCCTCCCCGAAACCAAGAACGCCGTCACGCGTCCCACCCTCTCCGTAGCCGTCCCAACCGCCGCCGCCAGCGCGTCCACATCCTCAGTCAGAGCCGCCTCGTCGAGCAGCCGCGACGCGAAGATGAGATGGTACCCGACAGGTCGCGCGTCGCGGTACTTGTCGAACCAGTCGAACCACGAGGCAAACTGCTCCGTCTGCAGCACGAACACGGCCTCGGGCCAGCGCGCGGCGATGGTTGCGTTGATGGGCTGCCAGAGCTCCTGCATCGCTTCTGAGTTGGACTGGTCCTGCAGCAGGGCGACGCCCATCATGCCTGCGATCTGCGCCGGCAGGCTCTGCACGGGGAAGGGATTGTCCATGATCACGCGCGAGGAGGTGCAGTACATGGACATGCCGGCGCGTTCGAGCGCGGGCATCTGGGAGAGGACGTACGCCGTGAGCGCGGGTAGGTAGGGAGCGTCGGGCTCGGTTCTGATGGCCCAGAAGGTATGAGTGATCGCAGGTGAGGGGTGCGTTAAGAAGGTGATGGATGTGATGACGCCGAACGTGCCGGGGCCGCCCTACTCTCGTGTTAATATCGGGAAGTCGTGTAAATTTCAGATGATGTCCGCTCTTACACCGCGCATGGCCCAGAACAAATCCGTATTCTGCGCCTCGTTGATCGTCATGATCTCGCCCTTGGGCGTGACAATCTCCATCTGCAGAACATTGTCCGCCGCCATGCCGTACCGCGGGCCCAGCAGCGAGTGGCCGCCTCCGGGGGTGAACCCGCCGACTCCCACCGTCCCGCACCCGCCGCCGACGATGGCCTGCCCATGCTCGACCAGGGCTTTCTGCGCGTTGTACAGCTCGGTGCCGCCCCCGACGGTGACGGCGTTCCCCTCGATGGTGATGTCGCTCCCAGCGAGTTGGAACCCAGCGCCATGGTACTGCATATCTTGCATATGATGCACCCAAATGGACAGAGACCCTGGGGCAAAAGAGCGGCCAAGGTAATCGTGCCCCGTACTCTTGACGATCAACCTCACGTTATTTTCCCGCGCTACACTTGTTAAGCAACCGATCCCTTGCGACTACTGGGTAGGGAGAGTGTGAAAACGCACCAAAGTCAACACCAAACTTGACATGCTCCGGCGTGGTCGCGTTCACGACGAACGCAGAGTATCCGTCAGCGCGACACAGATAAGCCGCGTCAGGGAGGCAGGTGTCATTGCTCCAGTTGTCCCACATGACGGAGACGGGATCGGCCTTGTGGAAGTCGAACTTGCTCCATCCGGCGCGCACGGCGGCGCACCGGCCGGCGTCGTAGGACGGTTCTGCGGAATGGCAGACAGCTCCTGGAGCAACCGGTTGCAACAGTCGGCCTCCAAGAGACTCATTGAGCGCGACCCAGGATTCTGTGGACGGCCAGTCAGCGCTGCCTGGGAAGGACTTGCATGGGGCGGTGGTGTCTGCGTGAACCCATGCCGTGGATGCCAAGGCTAGAGCGAGGGATGGAAGGAAAGTAGAGGATAGCATTGTGGGAAGATATTGTTTGGGCTCACCGGATTTGAGAAGATGAATATCGAGACGTACGAGTCTCCCCTTTTTAAGTCGGTGGCTTTGAGAGCCCAAGACGAGGAGGACAGGCCGGGCGGCTTCGCCTGTGTTCAGCTGCCAGGTGCGGCGTGGTTGAGATGCAGCAGCGAGATGAGGCAAGGCACCAGATTTTCTCGGAAAGGAAATCGTCAGCAGGAGAAATGCTACGTTGTGTTGGTTACGCCGCAGCGTGTCGGTGATCCCCTGCCCGGGCGTCTTGGACCCCAGTTCAAGTCCGAGGAGTGGATCACGTTCGGTGTCGAGGTGTAAGGCGCAGTCTTGTCGCGTTGCTCAAAGAAATGTTGGATGTGTTCTTGTGAGAAATTTTGTGTCGCGGGACAAGAAAGATAAGGCTCTCCGCCGTCGGCCGCTGACGGAGCGGTGTTACCCATCAGGTACATATGGTGGTGTCACTTGGGAGCGCATTGAATGGGCCAACGGGGAGAGGCCCGGCCAACTGCATATGGACGTCGAGGGATGATGTGCCCAATCACAACTACTTCTTCGTTCTCGGCATGGTCTAAGACAGAATACCTAACATGACCGTTAAGTGAGACTTGTCTGTCAATCAAACAGCCTGGCCGTCCGGTCCTCAGCCGCCAACCTCTCCAAGTGATCCTCGCGAAAGTGTGCGTACCACCCAAGAAACTCGGGAATGCTCTCAAAGACATACATCCCTCTCTCCCACAAATTCACAACGTACCGCCATTCCCATCCATCCTCGCCCGGCTTACGGCAGTACACCACGCAACACGAGGCATCCTGTCCGTCCCCCGAGTTCCACCCGCCTCCCATCGTCCAGCCTTGAGGGTCCCAGCCGTTCAACCCCGTCTCATCTTCCAGTTCCTCCGATGTCTTGACCCGGCTCGCGTCCATTGTCAGAGACCAGAAGGTCAGCTGCTGGTGATTGTGGTATGGCATCCCGGGGCCAATCAGGCCGTGGACTTCCTCGGCCACTATACGGATTTCTTTTGGAAACTTAATCGTGTCTCTGACGTCCTCGTGGGACTTTTCTCGCAGAGCCTCCTCGATGTGACAAACGTAGTCCTCCAGGAGCCCAGCGCCGTTGGCCGGGTCTCGGCGGATTGTCCCGTCTAAACCACTCAACTGAGCTATCTCATCCCAATGGGTCAGAACACCCTCAGGAAACCCTCCATGAACTCGCCGATTCCTAATCGTTCCTCGAGAAATTGCATGCGAGCATCGTTGATTTCCTCGTCTGTCCAGTCCTGGTCCAGCGGCAACTGCTCCAAGACATACTCCACGTACAGTTCCATGTTCTTCCGAATCTGGGACGCGATGTGCGCGCGATAGGCGTCTAGCGCTTCAAGATCCTTGGCACGATCGGCTTCCATGGTGAAGGCGGTAAACTTGGGTGTGGCTGACGCGAGCCGAGCCGCAGGGATCGAGATGATTCGATGTCGTGGAGGAGTTTGAGACAGTTGCTACGCTGCGGCGTGGAAACGATCGCAAGGCGTATTGCTCGTACATGCAACAACGTTCTAGGCTGCATCGGGTGGCGCCAAACGTCAGCTGTAGCCTAAATCAAGTCCACATGGGAACCCACCCAGAAACTTGCCCATGTCAATATTAAATTTGATTCGTAAATTGCAGCATTTCGCTGGCCCTAGGTATCAGACTTTTCCGAGGGTTTGCAATTTAACAAACAGCGCAGTAGAATTCAAGACCAGCATAACCCCTTTTCGAGGTACCTGTGTCGTTATTCTTCAAGTCTTACAAACGTAGGGCTCAATTATTTGTTGCCTGGCTGATGGTGATGGTATGTCCTGACTCCTAATATGGTTGTAACAGTAAAGCTTTGTGATTTTGAATTCACGTTGTTCGTGTTGTCCCTGTCGGCCTTAGTAATAATAATTCATTTCTGCTTGATCTCATTATCGTTACAGCACACGTTATCTTCTCTGATGTCCCTGTTATCTTCAAGCTGGAATAAGCTCGTTAACGTAATGCATCATAGGTTCACTTCCTTCCAATAGGTTGCTGTTGCTGTAACTGGTATGAGTTCAATGACAGTTTTGCTACTCGGGCGAATAGTGCTTATAAACGACGATATGGATCGCATTGACATGCACGGAAATGACAGGGACGACGAAAACAGTCATAATTCATAGTGATAGGTGAAACGGTCAGGATAGAATAAAGACTGAAACGGAACAAGACACCGTGATAATGAACCGACAAATATGAGAAGTAGCTAGGAGCATTCGCCCGGATAGTAAGTCGTCGTTCAATTCCTGCAGTTTTATCCATTTATGAAGGTTTTATCAACTTCGAACGCAAATCTACAAGCAAACTCAACTTCTACAAATGTTGGCCGTGTAAATGTTGTTGGAAGAATATCACATTGATCGCTACAAGAAAACCTTACAAATGCATGAAGAGTAAATTAGAAAACAAACATCACACAAACCATTTCTTAGAGCAAATGGTTTCCACGCCAGTTTTACCAACAACCCAGCATCCTCCAAATTCCCTGATGCATAGCGTTGGATCAAAGACTTGATGGCCTGAAACATCAGTTGTCAATAACGATGTCACTCCTGGGAACTCACAACGCTCACCTAAGCCACCCATCCCCAAATGTTCTTGATGTTGCCACAGACATCGACAGGGGCTTCGTCCTGCTCAAAGACCATGTCACACACTTGGTTCTTGGATGGCGTGACCCAGCAGGCATAGTTTCCCTTGAACTGTTACAGCAAGTCAGCATCACCTCAAACATAACACAGGCAATGGGGTACGCACGTCGATGCAGATAGTGGCGGAGAATTCACCGCCGCCGCCGCCCTGGTGGATCTGGCAGTTGCCGCCCTGTGGGCTCACGGTGGTGACCACCTGCACGTCTCTGGACGTCCACTTCCAGTTGTTTGCATCTACGCTCTCGAAACGAAAGCCAGTGCTGGCCTTGCGGGGATAGGGGTCGAGAGCTTGTGTGCAGTACTCGGCGCTGACGGCAGAGATGCCGAGGGCAACAACTGGGATGAGAGTAGAGAGCTGCATCTGCATGCCAGGTTAGTATTTTGTCTTATTTTGCGTTTGGAAGACGCGGTACCTTGATAAGAATGGGTTTAAATTGTTGAAAAGAACGTGATAGATCAGTAGCGAGTGCGGATGAGTTGATGTTGAGAGTGATGGCCTGAGTAGTCATGCGGATGTCAAACCTACTTATAGCCCAAACTCAGCCATTGAGGAAGACTTTCGAGTTCAAAGATATCATCGCGATGCTCGTCATCCAGCTCGCTTTCGGGGTCAACTGTCAATACGAGTTCCGGATGACGGAGCCGAAGGTGGAACAGACTAAGCTAGAGCAACCCGCAGTTGAGTGAACTTTAACTTTGGCCCATTGATGGGTCTAAGCCTCGCTCTCCGACGTATCCCGCTCATAATATGAGGCTGAAGGAAGCGGATTTTAGAGGTAACACCCGACGGGATGTCACTTGGGAGTTGCGCATGATTGCTTGGCGCTACTTTCTAGCGGTCGTTGGTGTTTTTGCATTACGATGTATTATGATGACGAGTTGGCTCCGCATTGTGACATTCTTTCCGAGAATTAGACAAAGTTTCATCTTGACAACTCCACTGCAATCAGATGGTATCTTTTCTTGTCTTTCTTCTAAGAAGCTTTCTCGAGCTCACATCCCAGTACCTTTTTACAAATCGTCGTCGCCAAGCTCTTCGCATCCTGCTCCGACATTTGCGCATCACCACTGCCGGCATCCCATGTGATCTCTGTAATCTCCGCATCATTCTCACCAGATTTCTTGGCTTCGGATCCGCGGAGTGCGGTCTCCCGGAGGCTGGAAGCAGTCACCTTCATCTGAAATTGTTCGTTGCCGGTCCAACTTCGGTACACATGGACCACTATATTGCCCTGTTCGTCCGGTCCTTCCGAACGGCACATCCATCGGTCTTCCATCGCCGCGGGCTGATACCCGTGGAGCAGCTTGTCGGTGTCTGTGTCCGACAGGTTGAGATGCCACGGTGCGGTTGCAGGGTGGCTGATTGGGTGGACATCCCACGTCGAGCCGGTCACTCGCTGACCTGACTCGTCGGGGGAGGCAGAATTGGCGATTGTGGACTCTGGCGGGGTTTGCATGCCTGGGAAAATGGAATTGAGAAAAGATCGGAACATTGTTTGGTGTTTTGTGCTTGCTGGGAAGTTGGGAGTTGGGTGGAGGTTGAATTGTGATGGGCAGAAGCTTGCGGTGTTGCTGCAATCTATTATTATCGGAGGTTGGAGCTTATAAGCCCGATGATGGAGCACGGGTGCATTCTTTTTCACCACGTTTTCCGGTATTGGTCAGCTATTAAGCCGTATATGTGAAACAATAAAACCAACAATTCTGCCCATTTAAGGCTGGCTCTGTGCAGTGGAAGCCGGCGCAGATCACCGCTCGGCTCTTTCGGGATGGCATATAACTTTAAATTTGTACTGCCATCTTCCTAGCTGAAACTCAATTAGAATATATTATGGACCACTTCCCATCCCAAGTAGCGATTGTCAGATGTTTCTATACCTTTGTGGTTAATACACTGGATACCTAGTGGGTTATGGCATAAGGGTCTTGACTAAGGCATAACCACTAAAACGTTGGTGATTATCTGCCTCACCGACTGCGACATCACGAGAACTTCCTAAAACGGTAATACACTAGTTGAACTCCAACTCATAGCTGTGTCCACACAACCGGAGACCTCGCGTGTCCGCGAAGAGGCATGCGATACCGAAGCGGATCGTTCTCGCGTCGTGGTACACCCGCTCCGGCACCGACTTGCCGGGTAGGATAGTTTGAATATCATTTTGTCCGACCTGGCCAAGACCGCTCGAGGGCTTCGTCAAACGTTCATCCACTTGGCGGTTGAGTTATCAGCCGAACAAAACAGAGAATCCTTGTCAGGTATCTGTGGCTTGGGTTATCGAGGATTGATACATCGTTTTTATGAGAAATTTGCGCGTGAGATCTGAACCTCTTGTGGGCCTCTGGTCACCGAGATACCAGCCCAGAAGGGCTCAAGTATCCATAACATCAAGTAAGTCAAGAGACATCGTCATCAAGTGCCGAACCGCCATCGGTTTTGTCGGAATTCGAAATCAAAGTTGATGTTAGTTAAATTGTTCATGATTCAGCCATATGCCTAGGCCAAAAACAGACGGCGATGAAATTCAGTTGATCCGTGAGAGTGAGACTGTGGATATCGAACACGGGATTTTGGCCGTCCAAAGTTCCGGTGAGAGAAGCGTATTGTTAGGAAGAGAAGCAAATGAGTATCCGAGATTCGAATGCGAGGGCAGCATGACCTGGAGAGTGTATAGAATGATAAATCCAGGTGATTGTCCCGCCTAAATGTAGACATCTGAACAACCTCATCATCACAATTCTACACCTTTAAAACACTCGCTTTTGGCCTTGTGGCAGTCATCTCATTATCCCTATTGTCTTCAAATCTGTCGTCCCCCTTCTCTGTCGTCCTCCATAGCTGTACGTAAAATGGCTCGGCAGTACTCGTTTGTGTTCGGGTTATTCCTTTTCTCCCTGTGGTCAATTCTCGGCTCCGCCGTTGACCTCTATAGGGCCGACTCCAGAGCCTTCTCGACCATCCAGGCCTCGCAAGGCTTCCTAGCCAAGGGACAATCCAATATTGGCGTCGTGTCGCCCGACACAAGTCTCTGGAACCACGTCAACGGCGCCGACAACGGTTTCAGCAAGGATGAAGATGGTTACGTCTCGACCACCTCTGACAGAAACCTCGCCCGCACCTGGGTCCGCCAGTTTCTCGGCAACAACGGCTACATCTACCGCATCCACTCCGCTCCCAACATGATCGACTGCCAGGCCACCCTCGGCAAGTACAACCCGTACCCCCAGGAGAAGGAGTTCGCCGCTCTCGGCGGCATCAAGGACAACCAGATCATCGGCTGGACGCAGATCAAGAACGGCGTCGAGGGCAAGGAGCAGCTCAACCCCTTCTACCGCTCCAACATCTACGGGAACATGGGCACCGGCGGCTCGCAGCCCAAGCTGGCCGCGTTTCCGCCCAACCATGCCGCATGGAGCGAGGCGCCGTGGTCCGAATTCGCTACGTGCACCAGACGCTCTGCCAGAGATCTGTTCAAGCGCGCCTGCTCACCGGCCAAGAGCAACGTCGAGTACGCCAACGAGCACTTGGAGTACGTCAACGCTCTCTGCCCAGATTGCCTTTAGTTTTGAGGGCTTTTTGACGTGGAAAGACATAAAAAGCATAACCAGACTGGACGGGGTCCTGCTTTTAGTGAGATTTAGGCTTGGGAGACAGTTGCGATGCCCCAGGGCTTGAGATTCAAGCAAATCAGAAGACCCATGTCGTGGGGGATTCTATGGACGATGAGGAAGGAAGAAGCCGGGAACAGGAGGGACAGATGGGGCAAGCAAAGATAACCATTTGGCAATGGATGGGTTTGAAGTTGCCCCTGAACATGGGTCTTTGACAGTACATACTCGTTTGAGTATCTCACTTCCTATGCAAAACCACCCAAATACTCTCTCTGACTGTGCTATAGTACATTACTTCCTATGCCTCCACTGTATTTGTGTCTCTGTCTTGTCTCTGTCTTTGTAGTCTTTGTCTCTATCGTCTCTCGTCTCTATGTCCGTCGTTTCTTATCTCTATCTCTGTTATATCTCGTCTCTGTCTCCGTCGTCTGTCGTCTCTCGTCCCTGTCCCCGTCGTTGTACCTCCTGTTCTTGTTAGCGTAAGTCTTGATGTTTCTACTTGCGTTGTCCACGTAACCCTCGAGGACAATCCCGTTCATAAGATGGGATCTCTCTGAATCAATAGAATTCATCAGTTCAGCTTCCAAATCTACAGTTTCTGAGTTAAATTTATGTACGAAGCTCGCAGGAATAAGAGAAATGAGCGAGGTACAATAAGCGAAGCTCTGAATACCAAAAATTCGATATTGGAATTCACGGAGCTCATCATCGAGAAACAAGCCTATAGTGCATTTTGAGGATTCCAGTTTCTTTCTACCACATGTCTTCTTAACCTCTAACTTCCATCTTTCGAGTCTTCCATCTTCGGCTCTGTGCGGTGCCTGCCGCCATGTGCGGTTCCGCATACCTCCAGAACCCTCTTCACGAACGACCTGACTCTTGCAAAACTCATCATTCAAGTCTGATCAATGACAGCCATCATCTACAGCTCGTCCGATCGTCCTCTGTCAGCCTCGACCACCTCCTCCTCAACCCTCTTCAACTCCACCCCAAAAGCCACAGGCACAACCGTCTCAACCCTCCCATCATCCCCGTACACAAATTCGAAATGGTCAAGCGCCTTGTACCCGTACGTGACCCGGTCGACAGTCCCCCAGCTGAGGCAAGACGCGTTAGCATGGAACGCCTCCCTGTCAATCGCCTCCCGCTGCTCCGGCGTGAAATAGTCAAACACAGCCCTCCACGCCTCCGTCTTCCCATCCCCAGACTTCAGCCCCGTGGGGTACGCTCGCGCCGTCACGTTCGGGTTCGGCTCCATCCCCGTCTTGTTCAACCCCGTATGGCTGTACCGCCCCAAGTTCGGCACAACCTCGAACCCCCTCACAACCCAGTCCTCCACCAGCAACCCCCACCCGCCATCAATCCTCAACGTCACCCCCGACCCGGTCTCCGCATCCTCAAACCGGCCCGCCACGCGGCTCACGGCCTCCTCCCGCGCCGCCTCGTCCAGCGCGCGCACGAGTCCCGGCAGCAGCGCCCACAGCTTCCACTTGTAATACGCCGGCACGACCGCCGAGATCTCGGGCCCGGCCGCGAGCACGGAGACGGTGAGGCCGTACTCGGGCAGCAGCGCGAGGCCGGCGTGGTAGTTGAAGATGTCGCCGCTCTTGGCGTACACCTCGACGGGCCGCCCGCCGGTCAGGTTGGCCGAGAAGATGCCCTCCCACGGCTTGCCGACGAACTCGCCCGGCGCGGAGGTGAAGGTCGACGGCTTGAGCCAGCGGCGCGTCTTGGCTGGGGACAGCAGGCGGTGGCGGAGGATGGCGTCGCCGAAGCGGAGCATGTCGCGCGTCGTGGAGTACATTCCCCCCGCCCTGTTGTCTGTCAGCCAGATTATTACGTTCAAGGCAGCGTTGGGGCAAAACTTACGGGGCAAAGACGCCCAGATCCCAGTCCCAGATGGTGTCGTTTTCAGGGATGAATAACGTCGACAAGTCCTCGGGGGGGTGGGGGTACGTCGTGGAGGACATGCCCGCGGGGTCGAGGATGAGTTCCTGGAGGACCTGGTCGAAGGGCTTCCCGGTGGCCGCCTCCACGACGAGCCCGACGATGGCTATACCGGTGTTGGAGTAGACGGGCGTTTGATAGGCTGGGTAGACTGGCGGCCGGACGTTCTTAAACACCTCGATAAAGTCTGGAGTATGATGAGCGTCTCGTGCCCCCTACCAGCAAGATTTGAAGTCCAACAACTCACCCTCCATAGCGCAAGGCCGCTGTCCAAGAAAGCCACCACAGGCCGGCTTCTTCTCCAGCGGAGGCAGGCCTAGAGCCTCCCAGTCACCCTCATACTGTCCCCGGTCCATCATCACTGCACCCCGTCAGCAAACTTCCCTTCCCAAACTCCAGGAAGTAGCACTACTCACTATCAGCTCCAATCCCAGAAACATGCACCGCAACAGCCTCGACCGTAACCTCATCCCACTCCACCTCCAACCCATCCAACCCCCCCGCCGCCCCCCTCAGCGCCGGGAGGAACTTTGTAACCGGGTCATCCCACCGCACCACATCATCCCTCTGCAGCGCAGCCAGCACCGTGAACACCTTACTCACGCTCGCGAGCCGGTAGACCGTGTCCTTACCCACAGCCTGCGCGCCGCGGGCATCGCGGCGCGGCGGAGTGTGGTGGAAGTCGAGCAGGGGCTCGTCCTCGAGGGCGGACTTGATCCCGATCGACACGGCCGAGGTTGCGAACCCGGCCGCTTCCTCCTCGAGAGAGGCGAGGAAGGTCGCGAGGGCGCGTTGGACGGCCGGGCGGGCGGACGGGTTGCGCGCCGCGGGCAGGACTGGGCCGAGGGGTGGGCAGGTGTAGGATGCTGCGGCTGCGAGGGGGATGAGGGCTGAGGGGAGGAATAGGAGGCGCATGATGGCTTTTAGACTTGGTGTATTCATATGTTTCTTGTCGTTGATTCAGTTTGAATTGGTGTTGCGACGACGAAACTGAATAAGCGTTTGGCACCCTCGATCAAGACGAAAAGACATACTTAAGCAGTTGCAGAGCTTCACTTCTCGTAATAAGAAATGAGTCAACCATTCGCAATGCGTGCGACTACCCCAGTCGAGATTCGGGTCATTCTTACATATCTCACCTTCCAATCCCAGCTTGGCGTCATCTGGCAAAAGATCCAAATCCGCGAATTCAAACCCTCCTGTTTTCACACAAATCACCCAACCCAGCGACCACAATCAAGGGCCAAGAAGGGAAAAGAAACGACTCCTCTTTCCTCGGACTCACATTACTACTACATTGTTCATCCGCTCCTACCAAACACCCCCTCACTCTCGGGTCAGCAACGCGAATCGCTTGCGAGTGCTCCCCAGCAAACTTGCATCTGTAGCGCAGGAACTGATCTGGCGTAGCTTAAGCAGTACCAAAGTACCTTATTCCTCGTAGGTGATACGATGCTAATTTGTAAGAAATACTATCGATTGACAGAACCCCGCCTACTGTGGTGCATCTTGCGTGCTTACGATGACGTTGGCTGACGCGACATCCATCCCAATGTTGCGACTACCTTCCCTCCAAAGCCTTTACATAAACTCTCACGGTGGGTTAAGGAAAAGAAGAGGAAAACATGGTGCACAAGCATGGTTGGCGGTCGGTCACAGACACACGCAAAAAGATATCAAATTGACGTGGGAATCGTTATAATTCTCATCCGTGGAAAACAAAGGTGATCTCGCACCCCTATATCGCGAGAGATCCCTCTAGACAAAGAACAACATCGAAGAAAGTCTGTTCCCCACAGCCGTGGCCTCAGAAACTTCTAACTGCCTTCCTTTCCAAAGCATCAGAAAATGAGAAGAAAAAGGAGAAAAAAAAAACAGAAAAAGCTTTCTTGACTCTGTCTCAGCCACCCACACGCCCTCCTAAAACGCCTTGCGGTCCGCGCATCCTAATCCTCCATTGGCTCTCATGCTCACGTCCCGATATCGCGGGGCCAAATAAAAGCTAGTTGTAAAAGCGTGCAGAATAAACAACACATGGCCCCTAGGCCCAAATGGACTCTAGATGGATTTTGCCCCTGGCAATATCTATCCAACCCCGAAAAAATTAGGGGTGCTGGGCCCCAACTTCCTCCTCGTCATTCGTCCCATCCAAAGATGCCCACCCATCTCATGTCAGACCTTACTTCTCCATGTGTCCATCGTTGAGAAGCATCTCCAAGACAATCTGCACGCCATGTTGCTCAGGATGGCTCATGGAAATCTTGACCGTGCCCTTGGAGTCTTCTCCCGCCGGCGTTTGGCCCCCGAGCCAGTTGTTCTGCTGGTTGTTTGTCGCGTTGCCGCCCGTCGGGCCTCTAACACCGAAGTCGAGGCAACGAACATCGCGGCCAGCAATGATCTGTCTGAGGCGACCGTTCTCGGCGTTGCGCACCTCCACGTAGTCTCCGTTGAAGAGGAGAAGGTACTGTCCGTACATTGTCGCACTCGTAGCCTTCTTCTGCTTGCCCGAGTACTCCATGATGAGAGTGCGGCTCACATCGCCGTGCTTGTCAACGTAGACCGCGCAGTCCTCATATGCCAACAGGAATTCCTGGTCGTTCAGCTTGAACATGCCGAGTGGCCTTTGGTCTCTAATTCTGCTGGCGATGTTGGCAATTGCTGGTTGCTTAAGGTCGGGGATCGACATCGTCTGTTTCTTGTCCAGAGTGAGCAGCTCGAAGCCCTTCGCAGTAGACACCGCGATGTAGCTTTGGAAGAGGTTTAGAGAGTAACACTCTGTCGGCAAGTAGAACTCGTCGTAGTCGCGGAACGAATCGGTACTGCCCTTGATGCCTCTGTGCCCACCAAACAGCCGCGATCTCTTCTCCGAGGCTTTCTGGAATACTGGCTCAAGCACCTTAAAGGTGTTGTGCATACCCTCTCTTCGCTTGAAGAAGACGAGCATACGCTCCTTCATGCGAGCCGTGGCAAAGAATGCCACGTCCTTGGCCAGCCTCTGAGGGGCCCGCCTAGGGTTATCGTGAGCGGGAGCAGGGAAGTTTGATACTGGCGCAATCACATCCAGCGGATACGCAATCAGGGATCGGTCTGCAATAATGAGGCAAACCGAAAACTCCTCAAGCACTGCTATTTGTGTGACCCTTGAAGTTTGTACGCTCTGCTTATCGTTAGCATCGGTATCTCAAGAATTGCGCCAAGCTTCACTTACCCTCATCCATCCGCGGGGATTTGTCGCGTCAGAGATATACACGCCGTAGTCTGTTCCGATGGCAATGATGGACTTGCCGAATGCGTTGAACCCACAAGCACAGTTGACCTGCGCTCGACACACCGGAGCGGGCCCCCTGCCGGGTCCGTAGACCTCCTCAATCTCACGGACAGCGCGATCGAGCGGTGTACCCCGGATCGGAACGCCTGGTTGTCTTCCAACAGCAGACGCCGCATCGTATACGAAGGCGCTGTCGGCGAGCACTCGAAGGCGGAAGGGCTCAGCGTTCTGCGAGAATAGCGCCTTGGCATGGCGTGTCTTTGCCTCGATAATCTTCTCAACCCATTCCGCTCGGGCCTGTGATGATGTAGCGTAGAGGGTATAGGTCTCGTGACCGAGATGCTTGATCTTGAAGGGGTAGAGGATTTTGCCTTCGGGGTCGGTAGACAAGGATGGCGTGAGTCTTGCGGTAGAGGTCGAACCTATTGATGAGCTCGTAGCAACATGCTCCAGGCCCGGGCGCTCAGTACCGTTAGACGTGATCTTGTTGAGCCTGGGATCTGATCCTCCTGCACCAACTCCGGTCCGGGCCAGGGGTGCTGTAATGCCTTTTTGCTTAGAGATCGGATCGTCGTTCATCGTATCCAGGAACAACAGAGGCATTGGAATTGGTTCCTTTGACACATCGTACTTCTTCTCACCTCTGCCGTCCTTGGGGCTGACTACCTTGGCAAGGATGAAGTAATGGTCAAACAGCAGCGCGTGCGTGTCGACCCATCTGACACCCTTGGAGCCCATTCTTTGCAAATCGCCCTGCTTAATAAGCTCTCTGCCCAGATGGTCAAGGTTGAGGACTGAATGAAAGCCGGGTCTCAGGACGAGCATGGAATTGAGCTCCATCATCTCGACCTTCTTCTGCATCTCCGCGACCTTGGTATCACACTCCATGGTGACGTTGCGGATTTCTGCAATTGCCCTTGCGAGATTCGCCTTCTCCTCGTCATCGCGAATGGACTTCTTCTCAACGGTCTCGAGGAGCAAAGAGTATCTTTGCAGACGAGTGATCGGGGTCTTGAGGAAATGCTGCCAGCCCAGACGCTCAGAGCGCTTGTGCTTTTGTACTTGATCAAGGAAGTTGCGGAAGAGAAGGTTACGATCGGACTCTTTCCGCACCATGTACTCGGCATAAGGGAACTGAGACGCATAGTCAATGTACACATCGCGAGCCTTTCGGATCCATTCGCGGAAGAGGTCCGAAAAGCCCGTGATCCATGGGCCCTGCTCTTGCTGTCGGTACTTCAGTTGCGCAAGGAGATTATCCTTGTTGACGATTTGGACAGCATCCGCCTTACCGAACACAACTTGAAGGAACTTATCAATCTTGTTGGGAGGAATGATGGGCGGTTGACTGTTGCGTAGGTGGTCCCTGTAGAGGACGCGAAGGACCTCGAGCTGGTTGACGAACAACTCCTCGCTGTTGACGATTTCGTGAAGAACGTGTTGGCGCTCAACCTCCTTCTTCGGCTTCTCTGCCATGTCCGCTTCCTGAACCTTGTAATGGACGTTCCAGTCAATAGCCTTAACCTCTTCGAGCAGCACCTCGTCCAAATTGGCCTTTTTCAATGTCCTCATGCAGTGGTACGAATAGCACCGGCCGCTTTGAGATTCATCGTCATGCAGCTTGGACGCGTAGCAGCCGGTGCCCGTCAACTGGGGCAAGACTCCGGAAATCTGCCCGGTTCCAAACTTGACCCACTCTTCTTCCGGAACCAAGACACCAGCGTCCAACATCAGCTGGGAGACGAGTGTGCTCAGAAGCTCAGCATCAGCCACGTTAATCGTAGGAACCTTGGCTGTGAAGAGCTTCAGCAACGCTTCCTCGACCGACTTTTGCTTCAAGTCCGGTTCGCCGTCGGCCATTTCCCGGATCCAGTTTGCGATTCCGCTCAGGGCCCACGGTTCTGTACACCTCTTGATATCGCCCGACGTCAACTTCGACGGAACAAATTTCCTCTTTCGGCCGCTTGGTAATGTGATCATATCATATGCCATCGAAGAAGGTGTTCCGGTATCTGAGTAGGCATCGTAAGGTAGTCCTTGCTGTGCGGCAAGCTGCTGCTGCTGCATTTGGTGTCTGGCCATCTTCCTCCGCTCTTCAGCCGCGTCAGTTCGTGATCGGGTCGGCGCCTGCACCTGAGGGGTGTGACTATGGCTTGACAGGGAAATGGACCGTTCAGGGAATGGTGATTGTAGAGAGTTGACTGTTGTCGTGCTCTGTTGGTAGTAATCAGAGCCGTCGTTATAGAGCGTGCGGGAATCGGTGCTGAGCGAGTGGGAATGGTAGCTGCGAGTGGTTTGCTGTACGGATAGCAAAGAGCTTGTATCGCTACCCGGGCCTGGCGGCAGCGCTGGAAGTGGCCTGTTCGTAAGTCCAGGATGGTAAAAAATGTCAGGGTAGTCCTCCTTGTACGGAGACTCGCTACCGCTCTGCTTGGAGTTGAGTGATACCCGTTCATCGCCCTCGTCGAAGCTTAGACGGTGAGTGGTTGGAGCTTGCAGACCGCCAGTGCCGCCATAGTCGACTTCGGCCTGTCTGAAAGCGGGCGCTTGAGAGTAGTCATTCGGGTTGGGCAGCGGTCTTGATCCATCTCGGGGCGGCGATCCCATTTCGTCGCCGTACGCCAAGTTTCCAGCATAACCGCCCGAAAGTGCACCGAGGTCCATGCCGCCAAGATCCGTACTGTCGCTCTGCTCCTCGGGGGTAGGTTGGAACTGAGTCAAAGCCGCGGGGGCGGCGTCATAAATCGCTGCCATGTTGCTGAACCGCCGGTCTTCTAAGTCGGCCTGTTGCATGGCCAGCAACCCCGCGGTTCCCTCTGGGTCATCATCGTCTTCATCGTAATCGACCGTGAGGGTAGGGTTGCTTCTGTTCGGAGCGGATGGATTCATCGATGCGAGGTCTGAGTTGTAGCGTCGTAAGCCTGAGAGTTCGTCGTCGGAGAATTGACCGTTGACAGGTATGGGTCGGTGTCGTCCGCCCAGTTCCGCCTCAATGTCTTGCATAATGTTGGCCTGCAGCTGGGCTTGGTCCTCGTCGGTGGGGGTTGCGGCGCTCGGGTCCCAGGTCGGCTCCTCCATCGGCCGACTGGGAAGAGGGGCGTTGGTGGGATGTCGTTGCAGACCAGGAGAGTGGTGCGGAATCTGCGGCGAGGAAATCGGGGAGGCTGCCGAGTCGGACCGTGTGGACCTGTTGTAGAAGGAGGTAGGATCGGCAGAGTAATTTGGCCCGACAGGCATCTGTGACTGCATCGGATAGGGGGCCGACGAGGTGTCTGATGCCGCATATGTTGAGCCAGTACCATTTGTCCCGTACGCACCGTAATTGTCGCCGTAAGACTGCGAGTATGACTGCTCGTAAGCCGGGGCTTGCGAAGCTCCGGAGGCCTGCATCGACTGAAAAGTGGAGTTGTATGAAGCGGGAGGCGACTGAAAACCGGAAGAGGGCTGTGAGTTGGTCGGGGAGCCGTAGCTCTGGCTATAGTTGTTGTATCCAGAATATGTCGGCTGCCGCTGGGGTGCCGAAGAGGTGCCCGCGTAGGCGGCCGGGTTGTAAGCAGGCGGCGTGTAGCTGGAAGCGGCGGGAGGAGTGTATGAAGTCGGCGAGGTAGCAGACTGGAATCGGTGCGACGGATGGGGGAGGTATGGCAGGCTCGTTGTCGCTGAGGCCGTCGACGGCGTTCGCGCAAAGGCCTGGGGGTTGTATGTCGAGTGAGACGATGTGGGAGGCGACGAGGCTTGGTACTGATGTTGGTAGCCGGACAGGGCATTGTTTGTCGAGCCGTAGCTGTGACGACCTCCAGAGTGGCTCGATCCAGTCGGACTGGTCAAGAATAATTCGTCCTCGCCCCTCGAAGATGTATGCTGGTGGCCATGGGGAGGCTGCGCTCGGTTCTGGTCAAACATGGCGGCGTCGTCCCCGTTGTTGAAACTCGGGCGTCGGCCGAGGTAAGACTGATCTTGCGACTGGTCGGCGGTGGGGTACTGCACCGGGGGCACATGGCCATACCGACGCTGGCCGTCGCGAAATGACATGGCGATCGCGAGCGGGGATGGCAACGATGTCGAGAAATTGTTCGTGGAGTCAGCCTCTGCCGCAGGCTACTGTGTCGACGGAAGCGGCGTGTCGGGGAGGGTTCGTTGCATCTGATCGAAGCAAGCTCGAGCGAGTGACAGTTTGCTGCACAGTGTGCCGCTTATTCAAAGGTTCGGTTCGGCATGCGCCCAGGACTGGGTCTCTGGTGAGTCGGGGATGATGTTTGATGAAGCGTAAGGATGAGGTTGGTCGCTCGTCCGGGTGATCGCGGGGTGAGCCTCGTGGTTGCTGGTGGTGCGGCGGCGCAGACGGGGCCTAGCAGGACTGACGTCTTTTGGGTGCGGTCCTCACAGCTCTGGGCAGTGATTTGCGGCGGCCGCGGGTTGGGGAAGGTCGTTGGGCTGATCGGCGAAGGACTGAGGTCGCGGAGGCAGCCGTCGCACGGCGAAGGAGGACTCCACGGCAGGACGTAAAAGGCGATGGGAATGAATGACAAGAGCAATGCAAAGCCGCAAATTCTGGTGCGGTGTCGAAAGGTGTTGGGCCCTGCAACGAGCGTAGCCGTCGTCAAGCGGATGGCGAAGAGGAGCGGTGCGGTGCGGTAGAAGCAGCTCACAGTGCGGAGCGTCTGCCTAAGCTGGGCTGCTGGTCGCTGGCTGCTGGCTGCTGGCTGGCTGGCTGGCGGCGAGAGCGACAACCAAGCCACAATACCGGGGCTGGAACGTCGTCACAGACCGGGGAAGTCGCAAGGTCAGCGTCGTCGGGTTTGGCTTTTGGGGCTGGCGGTGCAGGTGCAGCGCGTAAGGACGACGACGACGACAAAGACGGCACAAGCAAGGCAATGCCCGCGTTCTCAAGGATGGTGCCAGGCGCTATGAGGCCTCTGCTTCTTTTTGCGGGTTGAGGTGAGGTGCTGACAGTGAGAGGAGGTGCAGCAAGGCGAGTCGCACACTGGCCGTGTTCGTCGTGTGTTTCGTCCTCGGGACTCTTTCGGTGTGGTATTGGTGTGCCTGACTTGACCAGACCCCGTGGGAATTTGGGAAAACCAGGCGCAATGGTCGGCAGGCGGACAGGACAGCCCTCGTCTTGTCTTGTCTTCGGCTAGACGATGAATGCGATTATTAGGGCGTCGGTCACTTGCTGCTGTGGTGCAAGGTGAGGAGGAAACAGAGAGTCGACACTACCACCACATACATGGACGGTTGGTTTCTTTGCAACGAATGTCGCTAAGAAATTAGGTAGGTCCTGGTTCAAGTTGTGTGCGTTAGTAGTGTGGAGGGTGGTGTGGGTGAGGAGGACGACGACGACCACGCGCTGCGACTGGGCTAATTGTGACCAAAATATGAGGCACCAACAGAAACAACCCGCCCACGTTGGTATTAGTGTCACCACCTGCTGCTGCTTTTTGACACCCTAATATGTGCCCAATGCCGGGTACCGGTAACAGCTACGGTACGAAACAGAAAAAAAAAAAATCGTTGTTCAGAAATTGAGACGGGCCTGGTGCGTCTTGGCTTGGCCGCACCAGATTGAACTGGGACGAACGGGACCGGGACTGGGACACTGGCTGGGCTGGGCTGACTTGGGTGATACGTCCAATTAAGGTGCATGTACGTGTATTCTGGTCCCCGTACGATGGAACCTTCTAACCCCCCTCTCCCACGGGCCTAAGAAGAAACAGGGTGCGTTCAAAGCCTCAATAAGAAAGTCTACTTGAATCTTGACTTGTCCGCTTTCGAGACTCCTTCAACGACACCAAGGATCTGGGGCATTTGTTGCCGTGTTTTTTCCCCGGTCCCAGCATGAACCGAATCCAAGTTGATGCTCACAGAACTACCTTCATTCACGGGAAGAGTAATACCTGCTGTTTCTTCTGCGGCAAAGTACGACACACTGTTGGGAACCTGGGGAGTGGCTGTCGGAAAATACAACGGGGGGCCAATCACAATTTCTCATCTGTTTCGTTTCCTGTGACATTCATCATCCAGGACTGGGAACTGCTACGGTACCCAAGTACCTCCCCTCACCTCACCTCCTCACCTTATTTCCCTCGGAACACTGCTGCTGCTTTCTTCACAGACCAGTTTCGTCCTTGCTTCTTCGACAGTGCTGACGACAGAACAGCTGTTGTCAACTCCTCTCACCCTGGCCATTGGCCATTGGCCCTGAGTATCTGCGCCGAGTTCCCGGGTGGCCACCCCTCCTTCTTGGCTCCAAGGTACCTCTCTCGCGAGTCTCATGGCTTCACAATGACGGGTGTCTCTCTGATTCCCCCACAGGGACTTCACGTTCCCTCCCCCTCCTCTCGTATTCCAACAAACCGCACAATTGGGCTGCTGCAGGCCCGTACCTTAGGTTTGATTGACCGGGCCTGGCCTCCTGGTCCTCGTCCTGCAGCACCTGTCCGCACACACGCACACACGCGCCGCGGCGCCCTGACCGCGCGGAAAATTCCAACAACTCGGGGTCCCTGCCGGTGGGTAATTTAATCTGTAAAGATGGCTGCTAGGCTCTATGAGTTTAGCGAACCCCATTTCTCGTATCCTCGCCCACAGACGCCGACAAGGACCGTATATCGCGACCCGCGGGAGCTCCAGAAATGAACCCCCAAGCTTCGTTAAACGGTCGCTTAGCAATGCGAAAAAGGAAGGAGCACGCAATTCCCAGCTTCTTCGCTGGACTATTGCTTCTCTTTTCTCTCTTTTTTTCTGCGAGAATCTGTCCGTAAGGCCCTGTGCAAATGACAGTGGTTCGATGGAGCAGTACGGTGTGTCTCACTGATATGCGGATTTGATCGCTGTCTCTATAATAACCGCAATTCCAACCCGCTTGCAGTCTAGGAATCCCCATAGGGCCCCTCGACCGTGCCCTGCAAACACCAAAGGGAAAGGGAAATCGTCGAACTCTTTGACACCACGTGTCCCTCCAGGATCGATCTTGGCCCCCGGTCCGCACGATGCGGCAGGCTTGGCCGGCCTCCTTATCCGTTTCTGTACCTGTCGCTGGCTCTGCCAATGCCGAGAATCGTCCACCAGCCCATGCCTTTTCTCCTCAAAATAGAGAGCAACATCTTTTCGCTTTCGTACACTGGCCATCCTGAAGGTGGCCACATGCCATCAACCCAGATGAAGATTCCGTGGGCCCGCTATCTCACGCGCTGCCCCGAGCCAGCGGTCTCGACAATCGAAGGCGATGGTTCCGTAGGGCTGACTGCATCTGAATGACACGGCGCGCGGCGGGATTGGGTCTCCGCACCCGTCAGCCTGCCCCCCGGCCAGCAAATGCCCGACTTGAACTTGTTGGGGGTTCATCCTTTATGCATGAGAGACAGCGGGCACCCTACGTGCTTCAAGTTTGTTCCAGCTGCAACCGCCCTCGTCTGTTGTCCGGACTGTGAGCCTCTGGGCTTCGTTCCCTCCACGACTTGTAGAGAAAGCGATCAGTCGACTTCCAAACAATATGATTTGACCAGTTGCCGCTCGTTCCGAAGGTCTGCCGGAAAGTGAAGCTGATGGCCAAAACAGCCAAGTAACATTGCTGAAGAATATCCAGGCTTTCAGATGCTTTGCAACCAAACCATCTTGACATGAGCCCAATCGGTTTGCATCGTATCCACGGCAGTTGCTCATTTACAACGATGATGTCAACGACGTGATATCTCGACATAAGCCCCGCCAGCCCGCTATATGGCCAAAGCTTCATGCTAGCCCGTCGTGCATTGTCCACGAAGCTCTCAATTATTACCAGCTTTGTCGTGTGATGCTGGCATCTGACTGGCCAAGTGCCGGGCAGGACCCTGCTACTGCTGCGGCGAGACAGATATTCTACTTCCTGAGGGGCTCAGTAACGAGGTGCTGCAGAGGGAATGCCCAAGGTTGTCGTGTCGAAAGTTCACAGCAGCATAACCGAATCATCGGATGCCTCCCGTAATTCTCACCCAGCCACCCGGCATTCGCGGGGCAACTACCGCTGGTGCTGACGCCTCGCTGTCGGCGGCGGATCGCCTTAAACCAAATCGCCGGTCCGGCTCAAGCCATGGTTAGGAGGGGTATTGCGTGCCTGGCGACCTCCACACCTCAAAGGCGGGATCGCATCGCGGAGAAATGTCCTCTCCGCGCTCCGTGCAGAGCTGTCCGAGAATCGGCTCTCCTACGAACGGCGCCTGATGCCTCTTCTGTCGGCTCCTATGACGGAGCTCGTGCTTCGCTGGTGTCCTGTCGACGCGAAGCTATTTAGTCGTCTTTATGTGGTATTGCAGCTGCCATTTGTAATCACGTCGCGGTACCCCAGGCAGAGCCAGCCAACCAGCTCTCACCAACGGCCAATTAGAATCCACTTTCCTCAGCATGACGGCGATGAGATAATGTCGATGCTGCTCTGGAAGCGGGGCAACAGCTCCCACCCCACCATGAAATCCCACTGGCAGAGACGGGCAGTGAATAGAAGCTGTGCTGTTTTGGCTGGCGGGAGGCGGAAAGGGGAGATGTGGTTGTTGCAGAGACGGAGGGGCGAGCTGTCCCTCGGAATTCCGAATTGTTCCTCTCCATTCCCAATTCGATGCTGAGAGGAGAGGAGAAGAGATGGCGGCCCCCATTGGATGTCACAGACTTTGTGCAAGCTTGTGCCGGCCCGCCCGCCTCTCTGTGCTTTCACTGTTCCGTCGGTCTCTCCTGCTGTTGCCCAAAACCAGGGACTCCATAAGGTACTTCTCTGCGTTTCTTCCCCTCTTTACCTCTGAACTTTCGTCATTCTTCTCCTCAACCACTATCGATTGAGCATCACAATCACAAACAACACCCAACCTCAAGAAAAACAAATCTAAAATCAGTCAAAATGGTCAAGGCTGGTAAGTTGGACACCCTTTATACCAGCACACACACTCCATTTCCCTCCCCTAGTGCAGAGCAGCGGCGCTGGGATGGAGGGGTAACGCAGTCCAACCATCCAATTTGCGCTGGATTGAGCGGGTTTTTGCACGATTCCTGCTGAGCAAACACCCTGATGGCTCCGCGACATGGCCTCGACTGGGAGCAGCTTGCCGCTGGCCAATCTTCAGCCTCGAACGATCTCCATCCTCTTCGTCCCTTGCGTCGTTGCTCTGCGATCCGTTTGGCCCGAATTGAGAAGCTCCCGTCGTTCCCGTCGTGGGGAAGCCGGGATGCTGCGTTCCTCTGTGGCAGGACGGGCATGGGGGGATTTGATGAACCGGTCGATCAGAATCAGCTTTGCTAACCTTGATGGCCACAGTCTGCGTCGTCCGTGGTGACTCCAAGGTCACCGGCTCCATCGTCTTCGAGCAGGAGTCCGAGTCTGCCCCTACCAAGATTACCTGGGACATCAGCGGCAACGACGCCAACGCCAAGCGTGGCATGCACATCCACACCTTCGGTGACAACACCAACGGCTGCACCTCCGCCGGCCCTCACTGTGAGTCGGCATACAATGTTACCCGGCGCTCGCCTGAAAATGCGGCACAGTTTGCTGACCACATGGCCGTATCTATCAGTCAACCCCCACAACAAGACTCACGGCGCTCCCGAGGACTCCAACCGCCACGTCGGCGACCTCGGCAACATCGAGACCGACGCCAACGGCAACTCCAAGGGCACCGTCACTGACTCCCACGTCAAGCTGATCGGCCCCGAGTCCGTCATCGGCCGCACCATCGTTGTCCACGGCGGCACCGACGACCTCGGCAAGGGCGACAACGAGGAGTCCCTCAAGACCGGCAACGCTGGTCCCCGTCCCGCTTGCGGTATGTGCCCGCGCATAGTTCTCTTGAAGATGACAAAAGCTGACAATCGTTTCAGGTGTCATTGGTATCTCCAACTAAGTCTATAGTAACTAAGCTAGCTTTGCTGGATACGCTACGTCCCGAGGCGGGGTTTTGAGGATAGCCAAACCATCAGGGGGCTTTCTCAACTCGATACCAGAGCCGTAGTGACGGAATCTAGGCTTTGAAAATGTAGTCTCGGGCTAAGTGACCAAAATACCTCTTGCAATAAACAAAAATCAACGTAAAGTCTGGTCGAATGAATGTGTAGCTATTTAGCCATGTCCTCTGCGGGTGAAGAAAACGACGAAGGTGACAAGTAAACCATAGCCAACATGACCAAGAGGTACCGCTAAGAGTAAAACTTGTCATGGCATCATGATAGCTTCCTGCCCTCACAGCAGAACTCATGCAGTGCCTGAAGTTCTCGGAACGGAGGTGGGGGCATGGTCCTTGCGCTGTGAGGGGTAAAGGATGACGTGAACACCGTCAATGTTGACATGATTCTTAAGTATCTCTTAGCTAAGGCCTTAGTACTGGTCTTGCACCTTCGTGAGTTTTTGGCAACCTTCATGAGGAGCCCAGAGACATCTAGAAGGTAGATAGAACGCTGTGTCGGTGCATCCCGAAAAGACATGGAGTTAATTGACTGCAGCTTCCATCACCAGGTGCTGAGGGGTCTTAGCTGGGGCGGTCAGTCTGGGGTGAGACGCTTCAGGGAGAAGCTGCGTGGCTGCCCCCTAGCAACCCCCCGAAGCCAGCACCAAGAACAGCAGTACCTTACCTAAGGTCGCCTCAACCCCGCTCTCGTCTAGCCGGCCGTGGATGCTACTGGCCGCCGGCTGCCTGCTACCCCTGTCGTCGGGTGGTCCCTGAACCTCCTTTCCCCACACTACCTGCTCGAGACCGGCCGAAATTGAGGCAAGCTGTCAAAAAGGCGGTACGATTGTCGAACGTTCATCGAGCAGTCGCCTTTTCGTACTCTTCTCTCCCACTCTCCCTCTCCGAAAAACATCACCACATCCCTCTCTCTATTCTCCATTTTCTATAGTAAGTCCATGATTTCTGTTTTGTCCCCATTGGTGCTCCAGCCTAGCTTCTGGATGCTGTTCATGGAAGCTACTGCTGGCTGCCGCGCGACCTGCGTCTACGCACGTGAGCTTCTTGAAGCCCCGTCTTGAACAAACAGCCACGATTCTGTTGGGTGTTTGGTTCCAAGACCAGACCATCAAGCTCTTTCGGTCCGTAATTTTCATGCAGGCATCATTCGAAAGCTGCTTGTTATGCCGTTTTGGAACAATTGCCTGCCAATGTCTAAGATGGCAGGGACGAGACATGGAAACGGTCACTGCAAACAGCTCGGAAGAACAATGCGCTAACCAGCACAGTTTACCTCCCAGTATCCCAGCCGCTTCTTGATCGCCCATCATGTCGAAAACTTTCTTCGCCAAGGTCAAGAGCGTGCTGAGCGGCGACACTCTGGTTCTTACCGCCCCGAACAACCCCAAAGCCGAGAAGACCGTCTCCCTCGCCTACGTCAGCGCACCCCGCCTGAGCAAGGATGGCGACGAGCCCTATGCCTTCCAGTCAAGAGAATTCCTCAGAGAACTTGTCGTCGGCAAGCAGATCCAGTGCACAGTAGTATACCAAGTAAACTCTGGCCGCGAATTCGTCTCTGCTCTCCTCTCCCGCGATGGTCCCTCCCTTCCCGATGAGGCCATCAAGGCTGGCTGGCTCAAGGTCAGGGAAGAGGCAGGCCGCAAGGACGACGACGAGACGGTCCTCGCCCGCATCGACAACCTGCGCCAACTCGAGAGCGACGCCAAGGACCAGGGCAAGGGTCTCTGGGCTGGCACTGGTGGCAGCATCGAGGTCCAGAACGACCTCGGCGGCCCCGACTTCATGAAGCAATGGAAGGGCAAGACTGTCGATGGTATCGTCGAACGTGTTCTCAGCGGAGACCGTTTGCTCGTGCGACTTCTGCTTTCGGATAAGAAGCACGTGCAGGTCATGACGCTCCTTGCCGGAGTCCGCAGTCCCTCCACCGAGCGAACGGTTCAGTCCACTGGCCAGACCCAGCCTGCGGAGGAGTTTGGCAACGAGGCTAAGAGCTTCGTCGAGGAGAGACTGCTTCAGCGCCGCGTCAAGGTCGACATCGTTGGCGCCAGCGCCCAGGGCCAGCTCGTTGCTGCTCTTATTCACCCCAACGGCAACAAGAACATCGCCGAGTTCCTCCTGCAAGAGGGTCTGGCGAGATGCAACGACTTCCACTCTACAATGCTCGGCGAGAAGATGGCTGCCCTGCGCGCTGCCGAGAAGGCCGCCCAGGACAAGAAGCTTCGCCTGCACCAGCACCACGTCGCCAAGGCTGGCGGCTCTCAATCAGACATGATTGTTGCTAAGATTATTGGTGCCGATACCATCATCGTCCGTAACAAGGCCGGCACTACGGAGAAGCGCATCAACCTCAGCAGTGTCCGCGGTCCCCGCACTAATGAGCCCTCCGAGGCTCCCTACAGGGACGAGGCGAAGGAGTTCCTTCGCAAGAAGGTCATTGGCAAGCACGTCCACGTTACTATTGACGGATCCAAGCCTGCTCAAGACGGCTTCGAGGCTCGCGATGTTGCGACAGTTACTGAGAAGGGCAAGAACATTGGTCTTATCCTTGTCGAGGAGGGTTACGCCACCGTTATCCGTCACCGCAAGGACGACACCGACCGCGCCTCCAACTACGACGAGCTTCTCGCTGCTCAGGAGAAGGCCAAGGAAGAGAAGAAGGGCATCTGGTCTGGCAAGGCCCCTAAGCTCAAGCAGTGGGTCGACGCTTCCGAGTCTGTACAGAAGGCCAAGATCCAGCTGGCCACCCTGCAACGCCAGAAGAAGGTTCCTGCCATTGTTGACTTTGTTAAGTCTGGTTCACGCTTCACCGTCCTCATTCCCCGCGAGGGAGTGAAGCTCACCCTGGTTCTTGGTGGTGTCCGCGCTCCTCGCGCCCCCGGTCCCCGTGGCGAGAAGGGTGAGGAGTTCGGCGCGGAGGCTGCGGACCTTGCAAACCGCCGCCTGAACCAGCGTGACGTCGAGGTTGACATCTACGACATCGACAAGGTTGGTGGATACATCGGTGACTTGTACGTCAACCGTGAGAGCTTCGCCAAGATCCTGGTTGAGGAGGGTCTTGCCTCCGTCCACGCCTACTCTGCTGAGAAGTCTGGAAACGCCAACGAACTGTTCGCCGCGGAGAAGAAGGCCAAGGAGGGCCGCAAGGGCCTGTGGCACAGCTGGGACCCCTCCCAGGACGAGGAGGAGGAGGCTGTCGCTGTTGAGACCACCACCAACGATACCCCTGAGGCTTACGATAACAAGCCCAAGGACTACCGCGACGTTGTCATCACCAACATTGATGGCAACGGCAAGATCAAGATCCAGGAGATTGGCAAGGGCACTGCCGCTCTTACCACTCTGATGAACGACTTCAAGAAGTTCCACTTGGACTCGAAGAACGCGAAGCCCATCAGCGACTCCCCCAAGACTGGCGACTTTGTCGCCGCCAAGTTCTCCGCCGACGGCCAGTGGTACCGTGCCCGTATCCGCTCCAACGACCGCGCGGCGAAGGTGGCCGAGGTCGTCTACATTGACTACGGCAACACGGAAAAGCAGCCCTGGTCTAAGCTCCGTCCTCTGGACCAGGCCCAGTTCACCACCCAGAAGCTGAAGGCTCAGGCCATTGACGCCTCGCTGTCCTTCCTTCAGCTGCCCAACGCACCTCACTACCTCGAGGATTCCATTGGCTTCCTCGCGGAGCTCACCGAGGGCAGGGAGTTGGTTGCCAGCTTCGACTTTGTCGACACCAAGGAGAACTTGAGCTACATTACTCTGTTTGACTACAACGCCAGCGACAAGAAGCCTGGCCCGAACGACTCGCTCAACAAGGAGGTCGTCGCGAATGGCATGGCCATGGTGCCCAAGAAGCTCAAGGCTTGGGAGCGCAGCAGCCAACACGCCGCTTACCTGAAGCACCTTAAGGAGGTCGAGGCACAAGCCAAGGAGGAGAGGCTAGGCATGTGGGAGTACGGCGACATCACCGAGGACTAAGGGATTGTGATACCAAAGGAAAAGGAGGAGGTTGTTTAGGAAAAAGTCATACATCATATGCAATAGCGTTAATGAAGCACAACGCACAGGGCCAAACGAAGCCCTTGTTTTTATTCGCATTCAGCCTCATTTTCTCCCCCTTTGATCACGGCGAGCGAGTGAGTGAGTGCTGCGCTGTGGATTTCCGAAGACGACGGGACTCTGCAGCGTTCCTCGGAGTTACGTAACGTGGGGCCCCCGGTGCGCGGAAGTCGCATGTCGCGCAAGTTGGCGGTCGGGATCGTCGGCCGGTCGGTTCAATGTTCCATGGCATACACCCCTGGCGTGCCCCCCACTACTCGGCCACTCGGCGGGAAACTGGAAGCACGCCGCCCTGCAGGCGAGCGGGCTGTCCGCGCTGCGGCTGACGGGGGGTGGAGGAGGAGGGGGGGAAAGTGGTGGTGGTGGAAGATGGAATGTCAGAGAATACCGAGACCCGGAGTTTCCTGATACGTGACGTGGACTTGGCGACTTGCTGCTGTTGTTGCTGGCTGGACCTCTGATCTGATCTGACATTGGCGCGGCACAGACTCGCTCACCTTTCCCAAAGATTTTTGCAGCGCATATGACTTTGAAGAGTTATCAATTTTGCCGCTTGGCCCTTACTGGATGCGGGTATTGGGTGTAGTTAGCTGTGTGATTCGAGGCCTTTTGTTGCACGAATGTCGATGGCTGACTGAGGGCCACGCAGCCTCGTTTTACGCTGTAAATAGCGCAATGAGATACAACAGCGTCTCCAGCGTCTGTCGTCTGCATGGAGAACGTCGGATAGCGAGCAGGGTGCAGCATGCTCATTCTTTATCTCTCGCGGAAACAGCGAGAGGGCCAAAATAAAAAAAAGGGAACGGGACCCAACGACGTGATGTCATAAGAGTGGTTCGGAATGACATCAACTGTGGCTATTTTGCTGTTGCTGCAGACTGCGCAGTGGCCTGTGCAGAAAAAGACAGCCTTGAAGATTTGTGTCGAGACCAAGGTCCCAAGGCTGTGTGATAAGTGATGGCGGTTTGTCCATGCGTTTTTTTCCTCGCTCTCTCTCTCTCTCTACCGGCTAAATTTCTGTCGAACGAGGCATGGATGGAGACCCCTCCCTCCTCGCATCGAGGCTTGTTGACTACCTCACAGAAAAAAGGTTGCTCGGCTAAACCACGTGTCCGATGTCGCCTTACCGTTGGCCCAAGACGCGAGGGCGAGCGAGAGAGCACGAAAGGAAACGAGGCAAAGCTCGCCGGGCCACGGACTTTAACCCGGCAGCTGCGGGAGGTCTTGCCAGGCAATTTTTGCGGTGATATTTTCCGCATGTTGTGACCACCCAGCGGATTATGTCAGCTCTCGAGGTCCTTTGTTCTTCTGGCAGGCCGTTTTGTCACTTTTCTCCGACGCCAGAGACGAGGTAAAATCCGATACAACTGGCGACAAGGCCGAACAAGCGCAGGGTGCCCCGGTCCCGCCTCTTGGTTTTGTGAATATGGAACATGGCTGCTGCAACAGCAACGCCGTAGTCAAGCCGTTATGTGTACTGCAAGACTGCAGAAGAGCAGCCCGTTGCTGCGTCAGGGACCCGGCGGCGGGTATTCTGCGAAGTTTGGAGGTCGCGGAATACTGGGGGTATGACGCCGATTCTGGGTCATGGAGGGGCAAAACTGCTGCGAATGGGGCCCGAGTTACCTCTTGCTACCTGGACTCATTACTCGACGGCCCGTTGGGAAACTTGGATGAAGGAGTAGTGGTTGTATGTACAAAGTGCTCCTGAATCAGGTCTTCACCGAGAGGAAGAGAGAGTCGAGGACCGCTTGAATTGTCTACCTCACCATGAGATAACCCCGGCCTCGAGACGATGAGGGGTTGCCGTTGCCGTTGCTGTGCGAGAAAAGCGCTGGGGAATCAAGGTGCAGCAGGAGCAGCGTGTTGCAGGGAGAAGGGGTGGAACACGGAGGGAGGTGGGAGGAGGGACCCCGCTCTCCCAATAATTGTTGCTGAATTGGCCGGAGCACTGGAGTCCGGGGCCTTGCCTCCACCGTCTTGACTGTCATGTCCCGTCAACACTGAAGTCTGAACCGCTAGAGGGGCACTACCACCGCTAATTGCTCGTTCCCATCCCATCTCTCACAGGTTTGGTGCTCTCTCTCAGTGCTGGGTATGTATCAGCGTTCTGCTGCTGTCCCTCAATTTTTTGCAGCCACTTCACTCGTGCATGCACCCCCAGAGTGTGGGTCTAAGCTCAACCAAAAGTCTATATATATGTAAATACCTCCACCGCGACTTCACATCATCCCACCTCTTGCATCTCGTCACGTCTCTCAATCCCTCTCGATTTGAATGATCAATCAAACAATCCAAAATGTCTACCTCTCTCGATCAGCTTAAGGCCACCGGCACCGTCGTTGTCTCCGACTCCGGCGACTTCGCCTGTAAGTTACACCGTCGTCACCCCGCCATCGTTACCCCTCCATCCCCCCCAACCGTGGCCGGACACACGCTCCTGGCCAGATGAGCTATTTTTCTCATCCCGCAACACCACGAACGCAATAGCGAAAACATAAGCTGACCACATTCCCAATCGACAGCCATTGCCAAGTACAAGCCCCAGGATGCCACCACCAACCCCTCCCTCATCCTCGCCGCCTCCAAGAAGCCCGAGTACGCCAAGCTGATTGACGAGGCCGTTGCCTTCGCCAAGAAGCAGGGTGGCTCCGTCGACCAGCAGGTCGATGCTGCCCTCGACGCCCTCCTCGTCGAGTTCGGCAAGGAGATCCTCAAGATCGTCCCCGGCAAGGTCTCCACCGAGGTTGACGCCCGCTTCTCCTTCGATACCAAGGCCTCCGTCGACAAGGCTCTCCGCATCATCGAGGTACGTTTCTTTGTTGTCCAGCAGCGTCTGACTTGGGGAAATCGGATTCTAACATGGAGAAACAGCTCTACAAGCAGCAGGGCATCGACAAGGAGCGCGTCCTGATCAAGATCGCCTCCACCTGGGAGGGTATCAAGGCCGCCGAGATCCTCCAGCGCGACCACGGCATCAACACCAACCTTACTCTGATGTTCTCCATCGTCCAGGCCATTGCTGCTGCTGAGGCCGGCGCCTTCCTCATCTCCCCCTTCGTCGGCCGCATCCTCGATTGGTACAAGGCCGCCACCAAGAAGGAGTACTCCAAGGAGGAGGACCCCGGTGTCAAGTCCGTCGAGACCATCTTCAACTACTACAAGAAGTACGGCTACAAGACCATTGTCATGGGTGCCTCTTTCCGCAACACTGGCGAGATCACCGAGCTTGCTGGCTGCGACTACCTGACCATCTCCGTACGTTCTGTCCCTGTTCCTACCTAGCTTGTTCATCAGCTAACACACTCTCCAGCCCAACCTGCTTGAGGAGCTCCTCAACTCCGACGCTGCCGTCCCCAAGAAGCTGGACGCCTCCAAGGCCGCCACCCTCGACATCCAGAAGAAGTCTTACATCAACGACGAGTCTCTCTTCCGCTTCGACTTCAACGAGGAGCAGATGGCCGTCGAGAAGCTCCGCGAGGGTATCTCCAAGTTCGCTGCCGACGCCGAGACCCTCAAGGGCATCATCAAGGCCAAGGTCCAGGCATAAATTGCCACAATACCCCAAAAGGCGTGAGCACGCCGAGGAGAAAAAGGAAAGGTGTAACTGGTGCGAGGAGGCAAATTACCCAAATCATGACGTGAGAATGACTTAATGAGACGGATACACACACCCATGGATACAACAGAGGCAAAAAGGGGAAGGCCAGATTGTTGAGGAGGGCGGGCGGTGGATGAATGATATCTTAGAGCGAAGGCAAACATAGCACAAAATCCCGAGATAGATTGCTTGGTTACCAAACCTCTGCGCCCAGCTCTCCCACGAGCTCTTGTGTGTAATCTGATAGCCTTTTATTGCCAAGTGTATTAGCCGTGATCTAGGATTGGGTATCTGAATGTGTTGATACCGCATGAACATATACGAATCCGCCTAGGGATGTTCTCACAAACTCTCAGCAGATCAGGTTGTTGTTCACTTGCACGCATGACAAACGGCACAGAGTCTGAGCCATCAAGTGAAAGTCGAAAACGCCAATGGTATTACTATGTTCATTAGGATAAGAGCGGGTTTTCCGCCCGTCTTGTCATGACACCCATTTATACAATCCATTCCCCCAGCCCGTCCGGGCTTGGTGGGAGTTCTGTCTCTAATTCTCTCTCTACCTGCCTCTCCGTCGCGGAGGAGCACAGAGAACGTGTGTTTCTTTTTGCCTTCGTCGGCATGCTTTTCCTCGCATGCTGGTGTCGCGTCTTTTTCATTTCGCTTTCCTTTCTTCCTCGTCGCCTGCTCTATCCAGGGCACACATAAACAAGCCATCATCACCTGCTCTTCTCCTTCTTGCTCTTCTTGTCCTCCTTCTTGCACTTGATGCTCTTCACCTCGTGCTTCACCCCCTCCGCCGTCGCCTCGATGACCAGCGCGCTGAGCTCGCCGCCGTTGACGCAGCCCGAGTCGAGGCCGAAGGTGTACTTGTCGATGTTGAGGCCCTTCTTCGAGTCGTGGCCGTAGGCGACGGCGGTGCGGGGCTCGTTCTCGGGCAGGCTCTTCTGGTGCTTGTTCCAGGCCTTGGGCCAGCTGCTGGAGCCGTCGCGGCGGTCGGTGGGTACGGCGATGACGCGGTCGTCGGGCTTGCGGCGGCGCTCGTGCTCCTGCTCGATCATGTTGTCGGTGATGCCGGGCGCGGCGGTGTGCGTCTTGCGGTACTCCTCGAGGGCGTTCTTGGCCTCCTGCCGGCGGAGCTCCTCGCGCGGGTAGACGAGGCCGCGCATGTTCATGACGGCCCAGGGGTCTTGGGACTTGAGGGCGAGGCCGGGGACGAGGCCGGCGTGGACGACGACGAGGTTGCCGAGGGACTCGATGGTGCCGGCGTCGAGGATGACGGGGAGGGTGGAGAGCCAGTCGATGTGCTTCTTGGAGAGGGACTTGGCGGTGGCGCGCTCAGCGGAGTCGCCGTGCGGGAAGACGGGAAGCTCGAGGTCGTCGTCGATGTCGTTGTCGTTATTATCGTCGTTGTCTTCGTTGGAGGCGGCGGGGCCGTCGACGGGGTTGCCGTGGGCGTCCTCGTCGGCGACGTGGGTCTTCTTCATGTTGCGGTGGGCGAGGAGGACGCGGTCTTCGTGGTTGCCGCGGACGGCGGAGGCGCCGAGGCGCATGGCGAGATCGACGACGCCGCGGGAGTCGGGGCCCTTGTTGACCATGTCGCCGGCGAGGACGAGGTGGTCGCCGCGGGCGGTGTCGAAGGCGAGGTCGGCGAGAAGGGCGTCGAGGGAGGCGCGCATGCCGTGGACGTCGCCGACGATGACGAGACGGCGGCCCGGGTTCGCGCGGGAGGGGACGTGGCGGTCGGGGAGGGTGGTGATGTGGACGGAGAGGTCGGTGAAGCCCGGGCGGGCGGTCTCGCCGTAGGACATGGGCGCGTCCGCGGGCGAGGGTTTCGGTTGAGGTTTTGACTGCTGGCGGCGGATGGAGGGGAGGTCGAAGGAGGCGAGGCGGGCGGCGGCGAGGAAGAGAGTCGTGATGATGAAGAATGCCGCTATCAGGATGAGGCCGCGCCGCGGGCGGGACGGGGCTGGGAAAGACATCATGGGTGTTTCGGGGTGTGCGCGTTTCCCCTGGGCCGGTGGTTCTTTTCGGCCGGAGTGTAGACTTTGGCGGAGACGTCAGAGTCGTTCCTCCTCCTGACGGATGTGCAGGTTGGCAGGAGAGGAAGATTAGGGACTTCGAGGTTGAGGCTCGGTTTGGGTTTGGTGAGAGTGAAGCCTTCCCGTGCGTAGGACCGAGCTAAAGGGGCAAGCTTCGTTTCGGGTGGCTGTTTCCCCTGGGGGCGGCCGACCGTTGAGATTGAGTCTGGGTTTAGGTCGCCTCTGGCTTCGTGTGCCTTATCCCAACGTCGTGGTTTAGGTTGGGAGAAAAGCGTAAATGGTGCCGATGAAGCCGGGACGGAGGAGGGTCGGGGGCGGGAGCGGCGCGCGGGTGGGAACAGATGGGATTTTGAGTTGGGTTCCCTCTTTGCCTCTTATCGGATGCGCTTCCTCCCAGGGGGTTGGTTGGTTGGGTGGATTAGGTTATCGTGAAGGCAAAGGGATTGATGTGTGGTCTTGGGCCATATCAAGGAGGTCTGTCGTCGTAATCGTTCGTTAAACCCTGGCGTTTCCGCTTTATTGACCTGGGTTTGGGAAAGGATGAAAATAGACGGCGCGCGGGAGGGCGGGGGAACGTGAGAAAAGGACAGGCGCGAGAAGAATGAAAGACAGGTGCAAAAAATAAAGACTACCTCCCAGGCCAAAGGCAAAAGAGGAGTAAGACCAAAAAACCGAGATGCCGTGCAGCAGATTTCGCCAAGGAGAAGAAGGCGGCCGGAGAGGAAATGCCAAAAAATGATGTGGTCCTCCTTCCTGCTGCTGACATTCTGGATTTGGATAATACGGGGCGCAGGGCCAAGGGGCGTGGAGGGGGCCGCTGCCGCGCTGCTCGCTGTTTACGAACAGCCAAGGGGAGCATTTTGGTGGTGGACTGGGAAAGTCGGCACGCGACGTGGCATGCGACCCCTGTCGTCTCCCGCTGGGCGGTCCTTCAGCGGCGTGTCAACGTCCTCTTCCCAGTCAACCAGTGTCGCTAAGGTACTGCGTGAAATGCGCTGTAGCCTGTGGAGGATTCGCAGCTGGTCTCGCCCAGCACGGTCTGATTGGTTCGGGGACGTGACTGCGGCGGGGCGGAAGCGAGCTGGGGGAAAGGGATGTGGTGGATCAGTAGGAACGGATGGGAATTGGGGAGTTCCTCTGTCCAAACTTCTTCACCTTCTTCGACAGCGGCTTTGCTGGGTTCGTCACCGATGATGGGGAATCAGCCCCGGTGCTTAATTTTTCTGCCTTTCGATAATCAACCGCCAAGATAACTCAATTCGTCTTGTGGAGGCTGTAGCAAGTTGGTCCCTATCGCAAACGATCTACAGGGGAGGCTGTGTATTGCAGGGCAGTTCCCTTTTTCCACCCGCCACGAAGATGTTGAACTTGAGCAAAGCAGAGGAATGCCTTGCCTTGCCGTCCTGCCATTGTCTCAGTCCTCAAATTCCGTTCCGTCGCACGCTTACGTATTCCCGCCGCGTTCCGCCCGTATGTCGTGCTACGCTCTCCGCTGCCTGCATGCGCTCTCATTTGTCCTCTGCGTGTGTCCCGCCGCCGCTTCATTGAATACCAAGACCTTGGGTGGTCCTATGCCAAGTACGTCATTGCGGCACGGATGGTTCCTTTGTGAAAGACCCCCTGCCTTTTTCTGCAGTCGGTCTCCTCCGATCTATGCCTTTTTGGAGGGGTTGGGAATTTTGCGAAGAGGAGTGTCAGCGGGACAGACTGCGGAGTTAGGCTCATTGGCCGTTGATATTGCCCTCGAGAGATCGCGTGTAGTACACTAGATCGTTACGACGTTGTAACGTTGTCAAGAGGCTACGAGAACTTCGGGCTAAAGAGTCAACGGCTGCTAGCTTCGCCGCAGTGGTTGGTCCCGCGCCTGCATCACTGAACTCTGACATAGTGGGGGCAGCGAAAAGAAGAAAAACAGTATCGCAGATATTCGTAGGGTCTCGCGGGATTGACATGACATCGTTGAAGACTCATGGCATTGACGAACTACCTGTCAATCCCCTTACCAGATTCCCCGCGAAAAGACCGCCAAAATGCCTTCGAAACTGTCACTCAAAACTGGAAGACGCAGCAATCCAGAAGATCACGACATCAAGTAGGTACGCATAACTCGTTCAAATAGTTTCAAAAGCAAAAAGATTTTGACCAGCATGGGGGTCGAACCCACAATCTCCTGATTCCACTGTGTATCGTAGTCAGACGCCTTGCCATTGGGCCAACCGGCCAAGACAATTGAGAATGCCTGAGGCACCCGTCTTGCTTGCAGGAATCAGCTGTAATTCTAACTAAGTAGCCTTAGCAAATTTGCCTATTTATCTATTACACGTTTTTCATGTCGCTCCTCATTTCTCACCATCGTCATGTAGAAGAAGCATGTTCCAGATTTCTCTATATGTTACAACCATTGATTCAACGCCTATCCAACTTGCTAAATAATGCCTATTAGAAGACGCGGGATCGGGCCCAGCGCAGCAAGAATTCCAGTACTCAACTACCTTGGTGTGCGTCGTCGAAGACATTGGCCCGAAAATGTTATATGAACAACGTACGATCGCAGCATAGAAGTATAGGCTGAGAATTCAAGGATTCTGTGCTCTTGATCTGTGACGTTTCACTTGGGTGACTTTATCAGAAATTCCAATCAAGGCTGAACTGGTCACTTCACAGGCTCACATGGCCTTTGCCGTTATAGTGCCTTTAAGCAACCTTAAGTGGTACATATTCACGTTAAAAGCGGTTTTGTTGAATCCATACAATATAGTTGTTTTAAATTCTCTCTAGCTTAAACCCTTCCCCGACTATCACGAATGGGCCGTCTCTGGCCTTGTCGTTTCGGCATTCACAACATTGAACAGCCCCTTCACTCAAGCCATGACCTACTCCGAGTCAACTTCGGTTCATCCAATTTTTCATACAAAAAAATCAACGTCCACCTCTTCTGCAAATACCTTTAGCCGTCCAGCATACAGTAAGTGGACAGCGTTGCAGCCAAGACAACACATCCGGACAAGCGAAGGCTCCTGTCATCGCAGTCCTTGAACCTCGCGGCGCCGAGAAACCGACCTTCATCAAGTCCATCACCGATCCTAAGCCAATCCGTCTCACATGGACGCCCGGGATCTTTGAGCCCTTAACAGGCTAAGCTAAATGCCATGAACCTCAACCCTGGCAGGGTAGAAGTCGCCACGTGCCCCCTCCATTGTCACCGGCGCGAACAGACTGGTACTGTCTAATTGAGTACCCCTGGACTCATACAATGACACGGCTCAGAACCAGATGCCGCCGAGATCCAACACATCCAGACATTCGTGAAGCGCAATAGACGCAAGCTGAGCGGCATCATCTAAGCCCAGTGCGGCTTTGCAATGCACCAGAGGCAAGTTTGGAATTGTCACAGTTCAGCTGTTGAATCCTGCATGCAGGGTCGAAACACTCTTTAGCCATTTCTACTGACTTTTGCGTTCTCTAAGCGTCTACGATTGTAAACCTCAAGTTCAGGCGAGCCTGGTCCGGTTTCAGAGTCGAGTTCCCGCTCAAGTCTAGGCTTGCGTATGACGCCCATATTACCACTTCCTTGATGTTCTTCATGCCCAGTTCTTCTTTGTGCTGGATGAGCATCCAGGCTGTGGAGGCGCCATGGACACTGCCAAGAATTGCAAAGCCCTCCTCAGTGTCTATTGAAAACTTGATGTGTTCGTCTCAGGTAGGGATCTTCGGGTGCCCTCCTCTACGTAAAGCTTCCACAACAATCTGGAAAGTCTTATCGTTAAGAACATGTGACCGGAAGACGACTTTTAGACCCTTAATGTCAGCACCCTTGGCTGAACAGCCGTCCTTCCACTGAAAGTAGGCAATGTCAGACACGGTATCCAAGTCTGGAACGTCTCCACGCCCTATCTCCTTTTTAGCCCAGGTAGGACTAAAGTTTGAATCGAAAATGAACGCGCCATCCTCCGGGTTGACCACGTTTGAATACTTCCCAAGTGTCGGCTACGAGATTGAGTATATGCCAGTGTACATGGTCAATTATCCACACTTGTGGTTGAGCCTTACCTGTCCCAACTGACCGTTCGCTAGCTTGAACGGGCGATCGTGAAGAACATGCCAAACCATGTTAAGCGTTGGATCGACAGGATAATTCGGGTCTTTGAATGCCTCGTCGAGAGCGTCCTTGAACGCAGGCCGATGGCTGCTCATCATGTAGGGATAGGGGTTGGGTGTGGGTGACCATCCCCACCTAATCATCTCATTCGAGTTTTGGAATGGGCTGGCAACTGTGACCCCGCCATTGAATTCTTGCGCTTGAGTGGGACTCAATGGGAGGAGTTCCTTTAGATACTGGCCCTTTTGAACACGGCCTTCGTAGGTGTCCGGAAACGATGGAAACGGTTGCTTCACTCTTTTGGCGAGATGTTCATGCCGGGAAGAGAGCACATTTCTAGTTGCTGAAGTGAGGACTGCTCCAAAAGCTGGTGCAAAGTGAAGTAATGATAGATACAAGAACAACAGCCGTGGAGTCCCCGACCTAAAAGAGCGAATTTCGGGAGACATTGCTGCAAAGTAAGGACTGACAAGTAGTTGGAAGACGTGGCTGCGGCATGCAGAGCAAGTGGATGCCTTCACATCATGCGCGGCACTGAATCCTTTAATAGGCAGCTTCAGTCGAGAACAATCGACTTCAAACGCTCTTGTTGTTAGATAAGATCAATTGACTACTAGATCAGGCAACGTGCAAAGGGGTCCGATGGCGCCGGCCCGGAGTGGCCCGCGTCGGAGTGACCCGCCCCCGGAGCGGAGTGGCCTTTCCTTAATTGAATTGCGCCAGAGTTCCTATCTTGGCACTTAATTCTCCCTATCTGTGTGCAGCGTACTTTCAAAGGACCTCAGCACCTTTTGTATGCTCCCGGGGCCCTGGAGAAGTAACACGGCGCAAAAGCGATTCCGAGGCTCTGGCAGAGCCCGGGAAGAGTTGATCGGGGCTTTGGCCCGTAACAGAGTAAATTTAGGGACGTCACTTCCGAGCTCAATGCATGCAGTCGATTAACGCAGTGGGCCTGAAGGAGAATATGATTTATTCCAAAACTTTTCGCTGTCGAGGCGGGTAGTTGGCATAGACGACGAGAGACGACGACAGTGATAGGAAGACGGACACGAACGTGGACGACAGGGACGATAGGGATAAAAGAATTGGTAGATGAAATAGACTGTCGGACCTAGTATAGGTAGTCATCTACTCGGCTCGCAAGACTCTATTCCCATGATGTAGGAGGTAAGTACTCTGAGAGACTCCTTCTACTGAATTAGGCACATACAATTAGAGCGCTGCGGCTAAGCCAGGTAGGCACGATTCTCATGCCGTCGACATCGTTATATGTGCGTGAGGGTTGGGAGTCGAAAAGATCGAAAGAAGGTCTACTCTAGTAGTAATTTACTCAAGTTAAAGTCTTGAAATAGTTAATGAATTAACCTTGAAAGAGATGAGCTTGTCGACGATGTTGTACGCAAGGGGGTCACGTGACCAGTAGCAAGTTGGAGATTGTTGCAGTGTCTACAAGCTCTACGTAAAAATTCACAGTATACATACCTCTGGCCTTGAGTTTACGGCGACAGCCGGCAAAGCGGGCGGAAATACGGCTCCGAGTCCGCGGACAATCAGCGGATGGGAGACCGATGCATTCGGCCAAGAAGTAAGGGATGGAGGAAGCAGCACCACCCTTGCTGATGCCGGTCTGCCGTGCCGTACCCGTATCTAACGTGGGAACCCCAGCAAACAACTTCGCAACTACAGCAAACCAAGGGCTGGCTCTATATCAAGTATTCAATCTTCAAGTGACTCGCCAAAGGAAGGACCACAAATCAAGACCAGCATGATCACAATCTGTTGCCAGAGACATCCAATCATCATCACACAGGCACACTCACCGTCACGTCACACAAAGACACCGTCAGCATGGTCTTTTCAGCTTGGGCAGCCATCCCCGCCTCAAGCTGCGCCGCTAAACACGCTCTCTCTCTCAGCCCTAGCACCAAACGAACCCGTTCATCCCCCCAATCACACAGCTCCCCCGTGACGGCATGCGCTGATGATCATCTCCCTGCCGGGGGCGGTTCCAAGTCCTCTCCCGTTCGCCTTTCTCTTGCACTTTCCTGCTTTTCCCACCGCCAATCTCGCGTTTGGCAAGAAAAAACAAAAAGCCAGGGCACAGCAGGCCGCAGCAACAAAATTGGATTTGCAACACGCAGACAGGCAGCAAGATTGCAGTGCAGGCTCAGCACACCGACGTGTCCTACGTAGGAGGCAAAAGAAGGCTGAGCTCAGACATGGGTTCTCTGGGTCTAAGGTTGTTAACTTAGCAAGCTTTACCCACCTCCCGTGCTTTCCCAAGCCAACACAAAACCAATAATTGAATTCAGACAGCCCAGGACCCTTGGGAAAAAAAAAACGGGAAGCATCAGCCCTCTAAAATTACCCGCTGCCCCATGTTCACAAATAATCTCCTCCCCCTCCAACCCCTGCATCTACCCGTGTCCGTAGCTTGCTGCGCGCGCTTTGAGAAGGCTTGTCTAGCTGCCTAAACGCTGCGCATAGTGGGTTCGGGTGCACTGGAGTCCTGGACACTGGGGAACTGCTGGCCCCCCAGCCGTCCGAGTCCGAAGGAAGCCCAGTTCGTCGGTTCGTCATTGAAGACCTTCACTTACCCAACTGGGTACCCGAAATCCTTCAGCTGCGCTAGGCCAAGAGAAGGGCGGCGGCGGCGGCGCTGCGGCTGGGCTGGGAAGCTAAAATAATTTGGCTTTATCCCGCGCGAAAAAGCCAAGCTTTCTCTCCCTCTTTACTCTTACTCTTTTTATCCATCTTCTACAACTCAAAATCAACCAGGAAAGCTCCGCTTGTGAAAGGACTTTTTGCGTCAGATACCCACGCCAACAACGCATCGAAGGAGGACCAAGAGAAGGAACCCGGGAGAGAGTGTGTGTGTGTGTGTGCGTGAGAGAGATACACAGATGAGAAGAGAGGCAAAGATGGGCACCGGCCAAGGACCCCCAAAGCAACAACAGCACCATTATGCGCCTTACTCACCACCACCGCAACCTCAATACTACGTCCAGCCACCACCACAAAAGCCGCAGTCGCCGTCACAGCAACAGCAGTATCAACAACCACAATACGCGGCATACTCACCACCGCAGCAAACGCAGTACTTCTTCCCGCCGCAACAACCGCAATATGCCGCCGCCGCCCCGAAACCGACGTCCCCAGCGCCCCAGCAGCAGTTCCTCGCCGAGTTAGAAGCCCCGCAAGCACCGAAACCGAGACCGACGTCATCGTCATCCGCCACCCAGAATGGAGGAGCAGCAGCAGCAGGCCTCCCCGTATTCGAAATGTCCGCTGAGGCCGTTGCCCCTGCGAGGCTCCAGTCTGCGAGGCCATCGTCGCCCGCTGCCGGGGCTGCGAATACGTCGCCGAGCGTGAGCGTGAGCGACGCGCAGCAGAAGCCGCTTCCGCAGGCGAATCCGTGGGGCTTCTTCCTAGAAGACGACCCCCTTCCCACTACCGCCTCGACACCACCACCACCACCGGGGCCCGGCAAAGAAGGACACGAGGACGAAATGCTCTCTGTGAAGCCGTTGAGAATCGTCAAGACTGGGCCCGGCTCAGCTCAGCCCTCGCCGGAGCAGAAAGCGACAGGGGTCTCGCCAGGGGGCACACCGCCGGCCGGCACCGTGCTCTCGGAGCCGCCCCCACCACCCCTGGACCAACAGGGTGGTGCGCACGAAGGCGACGACGACTCGGACCAGCTTTCTCCGGCGCCGTTGAACATCTCTCGGCCCCAGCCGCCAACCGGGCCCCCGCCCCCGGTCCCGATCCCCACCGCAACCTCCCCCGTCTTGATACCGCCGGCCGGGACGTACCCAATCCCACCGGCCGGGACGTACCCGCCACACAGCCCGGTCAGCCCAGGCCGGCACCCGTCCCCGGTAGCTGGTGCTCAGACGACGCTGCCGCTCCACCCCCGCCCGTCGAGCACCTCTCCTCCCAGGCCGCTCTCGGCAACGACGCCCTCGACTGCGGTCGTCACGCCCCTTTCCCCCATCCACACGGGAGCCACCACCGCCCCGTCGCCACAGCAAACCCCATACGCCGCCGTCATCTCACCACCCACGGGATACTCGCAGGCTCCCCCACAGCAGGCGTACACCTCCGCCGCGCCCGTGAGCCCCGTCCTGGTCCAGGCCGCGCTGCCGCCCACACTCCCCTTGGGCTCCTACTTCCCCCAGCAGCCATCCTACGCCCGCCCAAGCACCGCTTCCTCCGCAACACACAGCCCGGCAGCGTCCACAGCCCAGGAACCCCAGCAATCCGCCTACGCCTCTCCGCCTCCCTCCTATGACCAGGCAATCTCCTCCCTCCCGCGCCCGACAAACACCGCCTCCTCTCCGGCCTCGTCCCATGCTACATCAACGGGGCCCCTCTCGCCGAACCCAACAGGCTCCTCCGTCTCCTCCTCCTCATACCCCTATTCTCCCGCAGACATCGGCGTCCAAAATCCAAACCACCCGCCGCCGCAGCAACAATACCCCTACAGCCCGCAACCCCCCGTCCCCCAACCGTCCTACGTCAACGGGCCTCAAAGCTACACCACCCCACCTCCCCTCCCGCCGCGGACCTCGACCCCGACACAGCAAGGCTTCACCAACAACACGCCGCAGGACCCATACGGCCCGCCCCCGCCCCGGCCCGCCAACTACCACCCCGCGCCGCCCGCCAAGCCCCCCTCGGGCAACATCTTCAGCAGCACCACCGTCCGCAACCTGCTCAACAAGACAACCGACTTCGTCGACCAGACCATCGCGCCATACCTGCAGGAGCACCGCTACCGCCCGCCCTACTTCACCCAGTACCCGCCGCAGGGCTACCACCCGCACCAGCAGCAGGGGTACCAGTACGGCAATGGCTACGGCTACGGCCGCGGCTGTCCGTCCGGCAGGCCGCTGCAGCCGGGGCAGTACGGCTACTCCCAGGCGCAGTCGCCGCCGCAGGGCTACACGCCCCCTTCACAACGTACGTGAGCAACACCGTCGAAGTTTCCTTGGGGAGCTGGAGTCAAGTGATTAACATGGGTGACGGTTGTAGCAACGTACGCGACGACGCCTCAGGCCGCTCGTGAGAATCCTGACGTGCCTTCTCGTCCCACTTGAGAAAGGAAGGCAAGGACGCCTTGAACAACTCACGAGACGAACACTCGGGACGCAAATTGGCAGAATCTCCCATGGCCTTGTGGGCTGATGCGCACTCGGCGCTACAGATATATTGCCGGAAGCATTGGACGGGTCACGATATATGGGACGAGGCGCCGACCCCGAAAGGCGGCAAGTCTCAAGGAAAGCGAGGATTGCCCCGGCATTTGAGTTAGACGATGGTTAGATCGACGCGCGCGCCTCAAGGATATTGTCGAGGCGGCTGCCGTGGCACCCAACTCCAAGAAGCACACTTGCACCCACCAGATTAAGGGCTATTGAGGATTTATCAGGGTGCCAATCTACAATTCACTTGAATTATTGACGCGATTGTCGCGTTGAGTTGCTACTTGTAGGCACCAGCATTCACTCCCAAAATAATGTATCAAATCTCATCCAGCAAATGCCAAGAAAAGAATCCGCCCGGACCGATTGATGCCCGTCATTCGCACGTAGTGAATCTTATGATCCAAGATGATGCAAGAGCTTCTTGAAGCCTATGTGTCCCTACCTCATTTCAAGATCTAGCGGCATCGCCGGCAGGGGATCTTGGCACCCTACTCGTGCAGAACCACGTGGTGGCAGCGCGCGGGACGGGAGCAGGGTCAAGCCCATGCCGAACCGGACCAAGCATGTAGTACCGAGGAGTCGGGATCGAGAGCGATTGACGTTGGGATCGATGTGGAGTTAGGCTCCATGCCGCTGCGTGCAGACGGGTAATCGAGAGGGAAGACGCACTGGGGCGGGAAGAAGGGAAAGAAACCTTTGGATTCGTGTGTCGTGTGTCGTGTGTCGTAAGGTTCATCTCAAGTTTCGGCCTGCGCGGGCGAAGACCGAGACAGAGACAAGACTCGAGTCAGGGGATTTGCCATTGATGGACGGTAGATGGAGCCTTATGACGAAATTTCGTCTCTTGCGCTTCCACTTGGACTGCTGGATGCAACAGTGTGCAGTTGCTTGCTGTTGAAGATTTTTTTTTTTTTTTTTTTTTTTTTTTTTGGGATGATCAGCGTCCGTCTTTGGTCAGCAAGTTATTGACAGCGCAGGTAAATTCGGCGGCAGCCTGCGATGTCAAATACAGATGTGGTTGTCGTAAACTCGGCCAGGACCCCCGGCCGGTCTTCCCTTAGCTCCATTCTACCGAGGATCCGGAGGGTGGTAAGGGTGGTGAAAGCGTTCATGGCTTTGCAGTGCGGCCCGGAGCATAATGTGGGATGGTCCGACGGCGTTTCAAGGCCTCGGGACCGGACATGGGGTGCGGGTTGGCCTCCCCCCATAGCCACATACCAGAGAACGGCTTGGGTAATTGAAGGGGCAGGAGAAGGAAAAGCGCATGGCGGTCAGGGCCGTTTCGGCGGCTATCGTGTGTCAGCGTCCGGATGCACGCTTAAACTGGTCCCCTCACTCATTTGCGCGGTCGCGGCGCGAGCGCGTCAACCGCGAGCTTGCGTCTGTGACGAGTGAGTGACCGTACGTTCAGTCAGGCTATTATGATGGCCGATCTTGCGAGTGAAACCTGCGCAGCCTGCTGTGCTAGGTCGAACGTGTTTCCCGTCATCCAGCTCAATGGCATGCAGCCGACATCTTGTGACTTGGGCATTCTGGAGCGGACGCCTGGAAATAGGCAAAATCAGGCAACTCGCAGACTCGGTGAGCACGGCGCCAAGCAGCCCTCGGAGCCAAAGGCGAACCAGGGCAAGCGGATCGGTGTTGCTGATGTGGTGGAGTGCCCCCTCCGTGAAGTTGACGCCGCCGGTGGATTGGCCGAGGCGGAAAATCCGACAGCGATCGGCGTTGGCTAGAAGCACATCGACCTTTGGTTGAACGGTACTCTGACCTCGGAATGGCTTGGCTTTGCGGGGGTCCTGGAACCATCGGCAGCGACTGGCGTATCGTTGCGGTATACCTGTGATCCTGTTGATGCTGCTTGTCCGGACCCTCTGGCTCTTGTGTTTCACGGCAGCAGGAATTCAATGGACATCAGAGCTGCTGAGCGCCCCGAACATATTTGATAGATGGAGAGAACCCGTATGCACCAAAGGATTGTGGAGAGAAGGTTGTCCCGGCGGCGTTGGCGTTGAGCTGATGAAGTACACCCTAGTAGAAGCTCCAATGACAGGCTTCTTCGATTCTGAGCGATGGTCGGCTTTCGGCCGGGTGCGAACTAAGCTTGTGCTAGCCTGGACATGCCCGTCGTCTCAAGTGACGGTAGGACAAAGCTGGGGAGAGCGTTCGTTGGCTTGCCGAGCAGGGCAAGTGACGTTTCTGAACCGACACTATGGAGACGGACTCTCACACCGTCTCTCTCTTTGATACGTTCGTGCGGTACCAATGTATCCAGGACCCATAGCGCTGCCAACGGCGGTGAGCTTCCAGAATACCATGACCATCCATCTGCCGCTTCTCGAACGTCTTAATTTAGGACAACGATATGCACTCGAGCTGTAGATTCCAGGGTGGGAAGCGAGCTCACTCAGGAATGATGGCTTGGCGCACGAGAAGCGTATCCGCAGGACGCATTTCTCAGTCTTCTGGAGGCCGCCTCATTACCTCGTTTATGCCGATTGCCGAGTTTAGACGAGTGCGCTGAGATAATTGCAACAGCACCTTTGCCTCTGCGAGGATGCATACCTCAAACCGACAATCGGAATCTGGCCGAATGGATAGAAGAAGAACATCTTGTTCAAGCGACTTGTTCAAGCGATCTTCGAGTTTCGAGCGACACGTATTGGCGAGGCTGTATTATAGCGGACGCATCGTGCAATATTTTGGAATTCATGCTCGAACTCGCAGTTGGAAATACAGTTATCTCGGTGTCAGCCGGGCCGCAAGACAGGGCGTACCGGGAGCGAGCGCTTCCATTAATTACCCAATATGCACGGAATACGATTTCAGTTGCGCAAGAGGCTAGGGATCGCAGTCCAGGATTGCTGCCCGACCGCGAGACAGCTGACAGGGGTCGACCGTTCGGACGTCTGAGTCGTGGTTGCCGGTCATCAGTGGGCAAAAAGCTGGATTTTGAAGGAACCAAATCATGGTTAAGAGAGCGCCGAGCTTACGAGCTGTTGGCTTCCTTTGATCAGACTGCGAGGCACAGAGACCAGCTCCAGCATGTCTCTCCTGCCCCTTTGACCGGCGGTCAAAGCCATTGGCGAAGTCTGGGGTGAGAGTGACGTGGGAGCCGTCGAATGGGTTCCCTGCCGATTAGCCATGCGACGCCACAGCTTGCTGCTCCGACGCCTGACACGTCTAATAATAATGAGCAAAGGCAACGAGTGAGCTACGCAGCTGAGATGCGGTTGGCGATTGGTGGTTGCATCGCAGGCTTCTGTCTGCTTTGTGTATCGCCAGATATGGGGTGGAAGACCATGGAGAAAATCAATTGTTGCCGCCCCTTGTCGAAGATCCTCTGCTGGTCCAGGAGGAGGGGGAGAAACAGGGGGTTTGGCATTGGGATTTGATATCTCGGACGTCAGCACAGCGAAATCCGAGAGGGTGTCGTTGCATGACGGATGGGGGCGGTACGGTGCTATGCTTGCTTCAGCTCCCCGTACCGTCAATTATGGCACGGTGGTCGGCAGCACCACATCGTTTTGTCTGTTCTCCATGGCTAGGTCGGACGAACGAGGCCTAGGTATTCGCTTCTTGGAATTGACAGGTCGATCCAATTGTATTGCTGGCTTGAGAGACGTTTGAATTGTGGTCTCCTGACCGACTTCTAGATTCACATTTGAGTTTGAGCGTCCTCATTTAGCAGCGCAGAATCGACTAATGGCGGTGAGGCTCTCGCTGGCGGGCGATTAGTGCATCCTACCTTAGCGGGAGCTGCATCACCTGAGGGATTAGCAAGCGGTGGCATCTGCGGCAGGGACGATACGTGAGGGATTGATATTGGTCCTGGAGTAATATGCCGGGCCGTATTGGAAATTGGCATCGTGATGGCTTTGTGCCAGCAGATTGGGAGCATCCAAGATTGTCGTTGGAGATGCGGGTAGGTCGTGCGCAAGGTACTGCTCCGGGGTCAAGGTCGATGGTCAGTGACGATTCGCAAGGGCGTATGTATGTTTCGCCCTTGCGGGAGGTCGTGTGAGTCTGCGAGAGGCCTGCGCAGTGGGTGTGGTTCCTGAAGAATTGGTTCGCGCCCTGCATGTACTCAGATACGCGGGCTTAGCTGTCATTATAGCTGTCGCTGACGTTGCGGGAAAGTATTGGCGGGTACCGAAGTGGAATTTGATGAGCAGGCTGTTGGCTGTTGGCTGCGATGGAGACCTGACGACGACGGGATATGGCCGGTGAACAAGGGCGTGTCTATCGGGGAAAGGGCGCTCCCAGATTGCAGCGCAGCGCGGTTGCGGGCTGGGCCTTTGAGTTGAGAGCGGTGCGGCATGGTAGGTACGGAAAGGTATGGGTGGGATTCAGGGTCCATCCCGCGGCGGCGCTTTCGCCCCTCTCGCATCATTCCGTGTCATTGATGCGGCCCCGACTGGCGTAGTGTAGGCTCGGAGGGTAAAGTATCTCGGGTTTGTTCCCTGAATTCCAGACTGTTGTTCCGAAAGCAGTTCAGGGAGACAGGGTTCGTGGATGTTCTTGGGGTGGTCGTTAGGTCGGTTCTCAGGCTTTGGAATTTCCCCCTTTGGCGGGGTGGAACAGTAACGGGGGTGGACCGTGGGCCTTGGGTTCAATGGGTTGCCCAGGGCCCAATGTCTTGTCCAGGTATTCCCCGTCGTCGTCTGGTGGAAATGCGTTCATTGCATTGAATTGCGTGGCCAGTGCATAGTTACAATGTCGAGATGGCTCCAGGAGAGGCGAGATAGCATGACGAAGACCTGATGCTTGGCCAGGCCACTCGCAATCCTCTTTCCGCAGAGACAGGATGCCTGGCCGGTTCCCGAAGCAAAGGCGGGCTGGCTGGCTGGCAGACAGACTGGCAGAGCTGACCTTAGCTGAGCTGGCAAACGTTGGCTTGGCTTGACTAGCATAGCACCTAATTGAAAGGTACCTAGGCAGGCAGGCACTGATCAGGCCTGGCTGAGGTTTGAGGTGGTCGGTTGGCTGCAGCCAGCGTGGTGTTGATGTTGATGCTGATGTCAGGGCGTGCCCTTGTCGTAAGTTGGCCTGCTTAATCCTCCTGCCTTGCTTCCCTTTGCTCTGCCGTGCCTCAGATGGAATGGCCGACACGGCAACCTGGAACGAGATTGACAGCAACAAGGGAAAGAAGATCAAAGCTGCCCGACACTGATGAAGAAGAGGCTGGCTGAGGTCACAGACCATCAGTCAATCATTGCTGGAGCCCAGCGAGGTGGAATTAGAAGCTAAGATAGCCGGCTAGACAGTGAGGAGCAGAGGTGGACAAGCGAAGGAAGGACCACCTGCCCCCCAGATGCGGTCCTTCCACCAAAAGTCCAGCATTTCCATTTCCGATGGAATCGTGAAGTCAAGGCAAGCACCGCCGGGAAGGTACCTGGCGACCGGCACCGTCTGCCCGGCGCAGAAATCGTGATGATCGGAGGAGGAAGGACGAACCAGGCAGGAGAGAGAAGGTACATGCTTCACCCAGCCAAAATGGCGTGCATCGTCACGTATCCCGTCTTTTACGGAGTATTTCCATTCGAAAGGTGATGCCCAAGGGACGGGAACTCGTCCGGTAGCACCATCCTCAGGTAAGAAGGTACCTTGGGTGCTTGGCTCCGGCCTCTTAAGCGACCGGGACAACAATGACGGGACGCTACCGTACCCTGCCTGGGCTGGCCTGACCAAGTACCCGCCCGCCTCAGAGGGAATAAAAAATAAAAAAAGGAAAAAAGAGCCCAGCCCAGCCCGGACCACCTCACCCATTCAGTGCAGTGCGAGGTTGCTCCTCAGTGGTCCCCCCCCGTCCCAGGTCCGCCGCCCGCTGCCCGCCGCCAGCCCTCCTGCCTTTTTTCGCCTCCACTTTGGGCTCCCATCCAGTCCCATTAAGGTACCCTTTTCCCTCCCCTTCTCCCTCTCCTCTCTGAACTCTCTTCCTCCTTCACCCCACGATCTCTTTCGAGCCCTTGATAGCAAAGGCCGCAAATTACCAACATCTCGACCTGTCCACCCCATTAGGACACGGCTTTCGTTGGAGAGGCTCCCACTCGAACAATCGTCTACCACGAAATCCCTCTCCCGACTCGAGCTTCACCGCCAGTCCGATCCGAACTCCTCGTCTTCTCCATCTCGACAGCACTTACTCCCACCCGTTGGCCTCTTTCGTCACAGGTACCTCCCACCACCGAGCTCTTCCGTCTACATACATACCAAGCCATCACCGCTTCCGAACACCCAAATAATCTCACCAGCAATCAACTGGTAAGCCATTCTCATTCCCATGTTTGCTGCGTCGTTTGCCTCGAACGCATCACCGACACTGAATTCGTTCTCGGACTTGTCTTTCTGGTTGAAGCAACGGCCATCCTCCGCCTGGCTTGGCCTGCCTGCCTGTTCTAGCCTCGGGTTTACCGCCCGTAGTTGGCGGCGGCTCCGCTTTGCCTTGTTCAACCCTTCTCTGTTCCAGGCCTCCACTCTGCAACTCAACATTCCCTACCTTCTTCTCCATCAGCCTAACGTCACACCTCCAAGAATTTTTATTCTCTCTTCATGCATCCACGCTGACATATTTACTGCCAGTTCACACAGCTTTGTCGCTGGACACCGATCTCACTAGTCAATCGACAACCAAACCCACCTTTTTAATTGCTTCCTTCCTCCGGAAAGAAGCCTCTGTTTCTTATCAGCCAAGATGACCACCATGGTAAGTCGACACTCTATCAGGCTGCAGAATGAGAGGTCTCGGGGCATTCTGGCTAGACGTCCTGTCGGGTAGCCCCGTCTTGTGGCGTCTCCTTGAAGAACCCCTACGCACCCTCTGCAATTTTCCTGGGCTTCGTGACTGATTCGTCTTCAGGATCTCCGCGTCGGTAACAAGTACCGTATCGGCCGCAAGATTGGTTCCGGTTCGTTCGGTGACATTTACCTCGGCACCAACATCATCTCCGGAGAGGAGATCGCCATCAAGCTCGAGAGCGTCAAGGCCAAGCACCCCCAGCTCGAGTATGAGGCCAGAGTCTACAAGTCCCTCGCTGGCGGTGTTGGCATCCCCTTCGTCCGCTGGTTCGGTACCGAGTGTGACTACAACGCCATGGTCCTCGACCTCCTTGGTCCCAGTCTGGAGGACCTGTTCAACTTCTGCAACAGAAAGTTTTCTCTCAAGACCGTCCTCTTGCTCGCCGACCAGTTGATTTCTCGAATCGAGTACATCCACGCCAAGTCCTTCATTCACCGTGATATCAAGCCCGACAACTTCCTCATGGGCATTGGCAAGCGTGGAAACCAGGTCAACGTCATCGACTTCGGTCTGGCCAAGAAGTACCGCGACCCCAAGACGCACTTCCACATCCCTTACAGGGAGAACAAGAACCTTACCGGAACCGCCCGTTACGCTTCCATCAACACCCACTTGGGTGTCGGTACGTGTTCACGTCCTGCAAAACCGCAACTTTTTTGACTTTGGCTAACGATGCATCAGAACAATCCCGCCGCGATGACATGGAGTCTTTGGGCTACGTCATGCTTTACTTCTGCCGTGGATCTCTGCCCTGGCAGGGACTGAAGGCTGCCACCAAGAAGCAGAAGTACGATAGAATCATGGAGAAGAAGATGACGACCCCCACCGAGGTCCTCTGCCGTGGCTTCCCCAACGAGTTTGCCATCTACCTCAACTACACCCGCTCCCTCCGATTCGACGACAAGCCCGACTACAGCTACCTCCGCAAGATCTTCCGTGATCTGTTCGTCCGCGAGGGCTTTCAGTACGACTACGTGTTCGACTGGACCGTCTACAAGTACCAGAAGAACGCCCAGGCCATCGCTCAGGCTGCCGGAGCCACCCAGGATGAGGACGAGAAGGCTCGCGCTTCTCGCACTAACGCCGCTACTGCCGGTGAGTAACTCGTTGTTTACTTGGTTAAACTTATCTGACAATTTGCATAGGCCGTGCCACGAAGTGATTGAACCAGGGTCTGGCCCTGATGTTAACATTCCGGATACCAAGCGTGCCGTCGGCGGAAGCGACTGGATGTAACGATGTTTTAGTGTGCGCTCGGCCTCGAAAAGCGCACCGTATGGTTTGAAATCTCGCCTGTCGAGACGGACATGGACAACTACAGCTATACACATCGACTCGTCTTCTGGGAGCATGGTTTGACCGGCTTACTGGTTTCATTCCTTCCGTGGCATGGCTGTCAAGCATCACGATTGGTACTGGTTCTGCTCATCACCAGGGTCTTTCAGATGATATGCCTTGCCATGCGATTCGGTCGCACCTCCCATCTTTTCTTACGCATTCTCAAATTCGTTCTTCGACATGTCTGGGTTGTTTTTCTCTACATGGCTCGGTTCTTCATGACGAGGCAACCGTCTCCGAAATGTCTGGCGTTCTGCCGGATCTCGGGGATTGGTGTCTATAGCAGGAAGAACTTGAACGGCACGTCCAGTACCTCGCTTTCTGAGGTGCTGTCGTCGGGTCGCTCCGCGAGACATTCCCACACCACTCGAGTGCTTTGGTCCTAGATCTTGCACCTGGTCGATGCGTTGGAGTTGCGTTTCACCGACGGATTTCCTTGGTCAATTTCCTTCTTTTCCTTTTCTTCTCTCTAGTGGTCACGCGCGCTACGACTTGCTTTTTATTCGATGGCTTCGCACATTGTCAATCACGCGTCGAGGCCCGCTTCTGGGGATGTATCACGGGGAAGGGGACGACATTGCGAAGGGCCGGTGGCTGTGGACGGTGTCGAGACAACACGAACGACGTACGAGTCGCAATCGACATGTCAACAGTGCGACGCGAGAAACCTAATGGGGAGACTGAAATCGTTTTTCCTTGACTTTCCTTTCGATTTGGTTGGTTGGGGACTCGGCCTTTGACACCTGCTCGCGGGATGTGTGGAAACGATGGCGATGCCGCGTTCTCATGCACCGCAACTATCAAGAGCTCTTGGAGGCAGCTCAGCACAGTCTTCGATGGCTCACTACCTTCAAATGACCATTCTTTCGCCGGTCATGCAAGGTGTGTGGGCTCCTGTAGACAATGGCGCTGAGACTCTTCATACTGCGCCTTCATCATCCGTAGAACTGAATGGTTTGACAAGCTTATCAATTGGTGGAGGCGGGGCACGGGTAGTTGTGGCAGGTCAGCAAGATGCGATGGAACCAACCAATACACGGCACGGTAGCTTCTCAATTTACAAATTGTCGCGCGATTTTTGAATATTCCTCGCTGTGTGATATTGGGGCGGTGTATGCATGTTGAGGTATTAACGGCGGTGATCTCATGCAACTAGGACTTTGCTCTGCAAGGGTAAGCAGGGTCATTCATATAATCAGTGCTCGAGTGTATGAGCCCACGGCATCTAGTTGGCTGCTACCAACTTCGTATTTTCTGCTCGGGGCGAAGTAAAGTAGGACTCGGTCCTTGACCCCGCTCTGGAGAAGACGCTATGTACGGGACGCGGAGAAGATGAAGTCTAGATCTGGCGAGTAGATAGTTTGGTGGACACTAGAGCGGTCAGGTAAGCAAGGAGGCTGTATAGGTCAGGTGCAGCCTCGCTTGACGCCTGTTGCCGCATCTGACTCAACAGAAGCAGGAGAAGTTACGGAAAGAAGACAGTACCTGGCTCATAAGGAGCGCTGAAGTAAGTGTCGGCCGAAAACCTTGCATCCGAAGCTAGGACTGTTCAGCAAAACAACAACCCAAGCTTCATCATCGTCACCATTATCGAACCAACATCCAGAAACAGGTTGGGTGCAGTGTGGCTGTACAGAGCATCTCGGGCACTTGTACCTCCACTTAGTGGCAAGCTACGTAGGCGACTTCAGCACCATCCAAGCTTACTCTCCAGCGGCTTCATTGGATAAAAGCCAGCGCGGCCCAGCCAAGGTCCAGGATCTCTGCGTTAACTACAATCCCGCCGACCCGCCAACGACAGACAGCCCAGAGCATTTGGAGAACACCCGTCCCGTCGTCAACCGTGATCGGCGTTTTCATCCTCCGACACAGATGGCTACCCTTGTAGACGACGTCAACTCCACCTCAACCGCCGTCAAGATGGCGCCCTCTACGCTCGACCTGTTCATGTTGACGTTCAATGCCGCCAAGAACTTTATCAATGTTGCCGTTTTTGCATCCCATCTGCACACAGCTTTCCAGCAGAATGGAACGGCTCTCCCTGATCTCGTCGTCTTGTGAGTTGCATGCCCTCGTGACCACCCGATCTCGCCCAATGCTGGGCTCGCAAAGGCATGATGAAGAGCTAACAGACGACTTTTTACAGCTCTCTGCAGGAGTTTGCTCCGATGTCATACTCCTTCATCGGCGGCTATTTCTTGAGTCCGTACTTTGCCCGATACGAGGAAGCCCTGAACATTGCTGCCACCAGATATACCTCCTCAGGCGCCAGCGCTTCCTCCTCCGACGACACGATCACGGTGCAGCCTACAGCGGCACCACTAGTGCGACCATACACTCTTATTCGCTCTCGCAATGTCGGTATGACCGGCATCATGCTCTTTGCACGCAACCCCGAGTCGATTCTGCGCGTGGAGGAAGCGGAGGTCGGGTTTGGTGCTGCGGAGATGGGCAACAAGGGCGCCGTGGCGCTGCGCGTGTTGTACGAAGGCAAGGCCGCAGATGGCGTAAAGAAGACGACAGAGCTCACGTTCGTGGCTACCCATCTTGCCGCCATGGAGTGGAATCTGCCCAGGAGAAATGCCAACTGGGCGGCCATCATGCGTAGCATGACGTTTGAGAACCCCGATAATATTCTTAGCCCGAAAAAGCACGCCCTCAGCGCAGCTGGAGACGGCCAGGCAGATGGTGCAGACGGGGAAGGTGTGCATCTTCTGCACGACGATCACCACGAGCAGAGCTTGGCCCTTCAGCAACGCCTGCAGGATATTTCTGTCTTCAAGCCGACCTCCCACCTCTTTGTCGGTGGCGATCTCAACTACCGAATCTCTACCACCAGCCCACCACCAATGGCGACGTTCCCGAGCCTCGACCCGGAGAGCGAGCACTTCTATTCCCACTTCTTCCCTCTGGACCAGCTGACACGAGAGCGACTGGCTGGCAGGACGCTGCACGGAATGAGCGAGGCGGAGGTCAAGTTTCCTCCAACCTACAAGTACGAAGTCCTCCCCGTGGACGACACACGCCTCAAGGTCGACGGCGTCGAAGACGTGCCGTGGTTCTTTGCCCCCCACCGCTACCCCAGCTGGACAGACCGCATCCTGTTCCTCGAAGTCCCCGGATGGGCCAAAGAGAAGTCAAAGATCGATGTCAAGACGTACGAGGCGATGCCCGTCGTCCGCAGCTCAGACCACAGAGCCGTGTACCTCAGGGCAGCAGTGCCGTTGCTGACCGAGGACGAGCTGGCTCCGACGGGCGCGGTACAAGCAAGCGGTACTTCAGACCCCCGGCTTGTGTTGCCGGTGGCGATTGATCCTGAGGCCTGGGAGCGGCGAGCGGCGGCGAGAAGGAAGGAGGTTCTCGCCGGCTGGAGCATGTTCCTGTGGTCGACAAAGGAGGGCGCGCTGGTGCTCGCGACGCTGCTTGCCGTGGGCGCCGGTGCTTGGTGGTTTAGCCAGTGAGGGCGGTTTGATACCCTATTGACGAGTTTCTGCTTGTTTTCACTTTTTTACACACAGATACACGACGGAAGAAGTCGCACGATATGAGATGAGAGGGGGCTAGTTAGGAGAAGAAAGAGCATTTGTAAAGGCGCGACAATGCATTGATACAAGCACGAGCATGAATATAGCAATTGAGTTTATGTTGAGATCGCACAGCAGTGTGGAGTGCTGATTAAGTTGAAGCTCAGTCCACATCTCGCTCCAGTGACCATGTGTGCCTCGTGCAGGTTGTGGTTATTTCAAAGCCATAACGAACCAGGTCTTGCGAAGAGACCGCCTAGATTTGCTGTACTGCACGGCCATGTTTCCTAGACATGTACTCAACTACTTATTTCACGGACGATAAGAACGACGACGACGACGACGGCAGTAGTAAAGAAGACTAAGGTATACAATTACAGGAAAAGTAGTCGCTCGAACACGGGGAAAATAGACGGTCTCTTTGCAAAGGCCGTTCTTTGGCTTGAAATGTTGAGAGTTCCATTTCATCGCGGGATGGCCCATGGTTACCATGCTCTCGTCGAATGATTTCCCGCAACTTATGTCGGAACAAACCATCACATTGGTCATAATACGAAGTCACCTACACCTCAACTCCGCTATGGAGTGAGGACAGTCGAGAGTTTCGGTAAGCAGACCCAAAAGTGTAGTGAGCTACCGGCAAGGAAAACCATCGCATTGGTTTTGTGGATCACCGGATGAAGAAAGCTATGTTAATGAACTTTCGTAACCCGCCCACGGACCAGGTCGGTTGAAGCTATCGATTGGGAATAGAACGTAGGCGCAATAACATGGCAGCTCCAGTCACGAGGACACCTGCTCCTCAGCTCGTATAAGCCGGATAAACAGCGGCAGTGGCATATCCGGATGACACGGGTGGCGAGTCAAAATGCTGTTTCTGAGAGTGAGAGAGTCGTCGTGTCGTTCTTTTTTCGTCGCGCATTAGACCACGTCATGTATGGTTCTCCCAGACTACCGGGTGCGATGGGCGCAGGGATAGGTCGCGTGCGCATTACTGCCCATCCCTGTAGTGTAATAACCTTGCTATTGAGAAGAGTGAGCTGTGTTCGTGTGGCACATCAAGCCTAGGTGGTTCTCGAGAGACAGAGAAGAAAAGGGGGACCTGGACCCCGAGTCCCGAGTTACTCGAATCCGGCCGGCAGTGCTGCTGCAAAGAGTTCTTGACCCGGTTAGCGGTGCCCGAAGTCCACACGGGTACCCGAGCGGTCTGATAACCGCGCGTCTCGGCGGGAGGAAAAGATTTGTGGTAAACTTGTTGCACACAGACTGGTTGCTGGCTTGGCATCTCGTAACCTGTGACGGCATCTGGATCAACGACCACGAGTCGAGGCGTGCGGGCTTTGAGGCCGATCTTGAATTGGAGGACTGTAGCCCGAACAGACCCAGGTCTTTTTCCTTTGAAAATTTCCTTTGGAAAAAGACATTTTGTCGCAAGGCGGCACGGCAGTTGAGCAGGGCCCTTATTGTATCTTTACAGCCCAGCCATGGCTCATCTGCGCGGCATAAGCCTCAACTTGAGTAAGGCGTAAGGCGTTGGTAAATCCGAAAATTATCCGGAAGGCCGTAAAAGTCGTAGAAGCAAGCCGCCTGGGCATCAAAGAATTTTCGAAACGTCCAAGGCCCGCATGGCTGAAGAGACAAGGACAAGGCCGTCTTAGTCATTAACCCGCGATCCTCGGGAATGAGATATGGGGACGCTGCCGCTCTCAATATGTTGTCGAGTATCCGTCCCGAAGCTTGATCCAATCGAGTTGCATGCTGAATGGGGGCTGCAAAAATTGCAACCTGGGCAGCCGGGAACCGACCGACTGACTGCCGGCCGGGGACTGTGAAAAGTGCTGGAAGGATATACTTCCGTCTGCATATGCTCTCTGGGCGGATTACAAACGGTTCGTTGGGGGCTGAAGTGACATAAGACCTCGCCGCAATCAGGCATGGGCGCGACTCATGCGGTTCAGAGGCCGAGCTGAGCTGACAAAGTTCCCTTGTTCTTACTGGAAGAAGAAACGCTGCGTGCTGGCATGGCAAGCCAGCCATGGAAAAAAAAAAAAAAAGGCCTTGTAAAGGTTTAAATTTAGGCTCAGCCATGACGAGAAATCGACGAAAGAAAGTCATGAGCAAACATCGGATTTCGTCCTTCCCCCGGAGATAGGGATTTCCAGACGGCACGCAGGCGGCTCGATTTGCGAGTCGGGAAACGCATGTTCTGGTAGGTTAATAAAGCAGTCAGCGGGATGGGATGAGGTGGGATAGGAGGATTGGCAGTGGGCACGAGAGGTGGGATGAGTTGGGGGGATCGGGCGTGGAGGTCGATGTGTTGCGTCATAGGCGTCGATAAGAGTCGCTTGCATGCAAGGCGTGTCAGGCCTCTGGGCTCTTTTCGCGTGTCCTTGGGTGCCTCCCCCGCGGGACGGATTCGATGCCGCCGCACAGAATGCAGAAGATCTGGCTGGCTGTCTGACTGATGGGCGCCCTGTGTGAAAGTACAATCTAATGTCTTGCCGTCAAAGAATGTTGGATCGTAACGGTCGATTCAACTGCAACGCCTCGTCACCTGTAGCGTGTTTCCGACATTGCGCAATCAAAGTCGAGTTTCTTCCCATCTAACCTTTATGGTCATCCAGGAGAGATCGGGGACCCGAGGTTCCGGGACCAACGTCGAGCCACATTTTCGCCCTTTTCCTTTCGCAGGGCGGATGAACAGGTTTTGGCTGTTGAAGAAGGCAACACACCGCTGCAGCAGAGTAAGACCTCCGATACGCTACTCGCCGTAAGGCAGTGCGCTATCCGAAGGCGAAGGGGGGGGGGGGGGGGGGGTTAGGCGGCGAGAGCAGCTGAGGCGAGGCGACGTTATGTTGCAATAACGGAGCTTGGAAGAGACGACGGAACGCTCGTTTTGGTTTTCGGTTTCGGGGCAGCTGGAAATTGCTGACAGTCCTTGCGCGCATCAGGGTTTCGGAGATTTCTTCAAAAGTGGGAAGATGCTGCGGATAGAAACGAAATGGACGGCGGAAAGAAGGCAGTCTAGGCCTATGTGCATTGTAAGGTAACCTGGGTAGTTGGCAGGGGGTTCTAGTGGCGGATTCTTTTTGTATTTCGTGCCTCTCAGCTCGTTAGAGAATGGCGGGGAGACCGTAGGAGGGTGAGACTCGAAATTCAATTGCAGTGCAACGGACAAAGCAAAGATGCCTGGCTGGTCGGTGCTGTTGACGAACGTTGCAGAATGAGGGAGCTGAGTGCTGGTCTGGTCTGGTCTGGTCTGGGTGTCCGTACGTATCGACAACCGTCGAAGACGAAGAAGAAAAAGGGGCAGGGGCGCCATGTGGGGAGATGTTGACGGACAGCCTCCGTGGGACCGTGGCTGAAGAGCAGGATCCACTTGGGGTGTCCACGTCAGGTCGACGTCCAGTCCTGAGTCCACAGGTGCAGTCACGTCGTGGTCTTGCCGAGTTCCAGCTGAAGCGCCTGCGGTCGAATGTCACCACGCTGCACCGTCGCAGACTCGCAGAAACCGCGGCTTGCCAGTTGGGCAGTTGCCCCGGATTCACACCGGACGGCGCATAACGCTAGCCCGATCTGGTAGTTTCTTGTCGGCGAGACCGCGGGTCGATACCTAGGTAGACGCCGCACCCGCCGCATGCAATAGCGCACCTGCAGGAAGAAGGAAGTAGGAGGAAAAGGAGGAGGAGGAGGAGGAGCGGGAGGAGGAGCGTAGGTAAGATAGTTACCTCAGGTAGTCAGCAGCACCGTTTGCTGAGGCGGGTGATGGTGGTCTGTGGTGCGAGGTGTGGCAGTTACCTTAATGTATGGCGGTTGAAGTGGAAGTTACTTACTGCGTATCTACCTACCTACCTACCTACCTTAAAAAGGTACGTACCTTAAGGTGCGAGTCGCAAAGCGGAAGGCGGGACCGGGACGGTGCAGACAGAGCAGCCAGGTGCAAATGAGCATCACACTCATCACAGGGCACTGAAAAGGCATCCACCCTCTTGGGAAGGGGCCCCCCGTGTTGTCGGGTGCGAAAAAGCGTGGGAAGGAGCCCTTCACACGCCTCGCCTGCCCCTCCCCTCCTGGTCAGCCCCATAAATGCTCCTACCGTAAGTAGCTGTCTGGTCTGCTGGCTTTCGTCATTGCCACGGCCCTTTCATCTGAAGGTTTCCCCGTCGACTCCCTGAAAGCGAGAAAGCCCAGGTGCCAGGTGAAAGGAAAGGTCCAGCTCACAGTCCAAGACCGCCTCTTTTCTCCCACCGCTCGACCCAAAAGAAGATACACACCCCGATATCACACACATCCAACCCAATACTCCATACTTTACATACAAAGTACACACGACCGACCCGCGGCCCATCTGTCAGACCTCCCGCCCCGTTCCCGAACCACTCTTCGAATCCCCAGACGACTCTTGATCCGAACCGATCCCCTTTCCACCCAACCAGCCCTTCCAATTGACCACTGACGACACGAAACGGACACACCTCCCATATCTCTGTTCCTGCCTACCTACCTACCTACTTACTTACCTACCTACCTCGCTTTCTCTTCCTCCCCCTTCGCACGACTCCACGGCTTACTTCGCCTTGTATCAACACACCCGCCACTCTTCGTCCCATTTCCTCCAACGGCCAGCTCCCCGGGCCGTAATGGACGCCGCGCTGTGATTCCGAAAGAAGAAAGCAAGCAATCACTCTCTCAGTCAGCCCTTAGATACCCCTGACCCTTTATGACTGGGATTTCGGCGATCAACAAGAAAATACATAATATGGCGGCAACAGTAGCGCACGCGAATCCCCTGCCTAATCAGGTTGGAGGAGGACTTTCCAAGATGATGGGCGGTAATGGACACAGTCAGGCACAGCAGCAGCATGCTGATGCTGGAGTTGGGCCTATTGCGAATCGCAAGTTGACTCCTCAAGACTTCCGTGTGGTGAGGACGCTCGGCACAGGTGCGTTTGCTTGTCTTTCATTCCCCATGTAGCCATGTCTCGGGAGCCCGTTTGCTGACGATTTGCGCCCTCGTAGGTACCTTCGCCCGTGTTTGTCTCGTGCGGCCAGCGAATGCGACAGAGGAGGAGCGCGACACAGTGTTTGCGCTCAAAATATTGAGGAAAACCGAAGTCATCAAGCTGAAGCAGATTGATCACGTCCGACACGAGCGTTTGATCCTCGGCGACGTCGCTGGCCACCCCTTTATTACCAACCTCATCACCTCCTTTTCCGACCGCGACCATCTTTACATGCTCCTAGACTACGTTCCTGGTGGCGAGCTGTTCAGCTATTTGCGCAAGTTCAGGCGGTTTGAGGAGCAGACGGCGCGCTTCTACGCTGCAGAAATCGTCCTTGTGCTTGAGTACCTCCACGAGCAACAAGGGCGAGTCGCATACCGCGATCTCAAACCGGAAAACCTCCTACTGGACCAGGATGGTCACATCAAGCTGGTCGACTTTGGTTTCGCAAAGAGGTTAAGCAACAGTGCTGGGCAGCCAACCGAGACATACACGCTCTGCGGCACCCCCGAGTACCTCGCGCCGGAAGTGATCCATAACAAGGGCCACACGACAGCGGTGGACTGGTGGGCGCTAGGTATTCTGATATATGAGTTCTTGACGGGTTACCCTCCGTTCTGGCACCAGAACCCAATCGAGATTTACAAGCAGTAAGCCACCATGTACCGATTAGCAATATGGATTGGGAATCTTTGTTGCAGTTGCTGACAGATTCTGCAGAATCGTTGAAAAACCGGTCATGTTCCCGCACGATCCGCCAGTATCTCCCGAAGCACAAGATCTCATCAGAGCCTTCTGCACCGTAGATCGGTCACGAAGACTGGGCAACATCAGCGGAGGAGCCGCCAAGGTCAAAGAGCATCCCTTCTTCCGTGGAGTCAACTGGGATGATCTGTACCATCGGAGGGTCCGTGGTCCCATCATTCCGCCAATTCGATACCCAGGCGACGCGCAATGTTTCGACATTTATCCCGAAGATGACGGCAAGCGGGAAACGTACACGGAAGACATGGTCCAGAAGTATGATCAGTACTTCAAGGACTTCTGATGACAGTCCGCTGTGATGAGTCGTACAAATTCATATGCCGGGAGTCTATGTTTTTGTTGAATTTCCACATTTCGTTTCGTTTTACGGCCATTTATGATACTCCACCTTGTAAGAATGTACCGGATGCACTTGTGACGCGCAGCGAAGACGAGGACGATGCATAGCCCATTTCAGGACAGCATGGATTTTTGACGGGGGAAGGCTTTCAGGCTTCAGGAAAGGGGCAGAGGCGCGAAAGGACACAGGGGGAACTTTTGCTGGTCAAGCCCTGGATAAGCACTATCGGGTTCTGTTTTTGGAGTTACAACGGCGTTAGCATTGTTGTCTACCTGCGAGGCGGCGAGGTAGCTGGGTTCGAGGGTCGAGGAGAGACTCTTAGTTGTTAACGAAAGAGATGGGATGGAAAGACCATGAATAGACAGACGTACGCAATGCGATGTGCCCCATCTGCAGATATTGTCTCCAGTTGACAGAGCAGTGTATTCGCAGTGTTCTGTATGCTCGTGCCATTGTGCACTACGATGTGTACGACCCAACGGCTCGGCGCATTCAACGGGTCGCCGGAGCATCCCGTGAACACTTCGACCGTCGATATGACAGCACGGGGCGGGTGTCTCAGCGCTTGGGGGCTAGCCAAGACGGGGATGGCACTCGGCATGGGTATCTCTGTGGTGATGGCGGCGCGCTCACGTCACCTGGACTAGGCAATGCATTCTCCCCTGCGTCGGTGGGGTTGATGGCGATAGGGGTTAGGGTCTGGGGCTCTATGTAATGCGCGAGGCAGTCATGAAAGGGAGGAAGGCACGGCTGCGTTTGCGTTTGTAAGGGGCCTCGAGGATAGACAAGGAGACATGATATCATAGCACAGGCAGGTACCTGAGGTGTATCAGCAGGGTCAGGTACGTCTTGGGCTACAGAACTGTCATCTGGGTAAAGGGGGTTTATCCGGTTCATCCAGAGATATCTGTACCTGCCTTACCAACGTCTCTACCTTACCATAAGGTATGACCTGCAGCAGCAAGGCAAGCTTACCTTAGCGACAAATGGGGTTGTTGAGGGAGGGAGGTGGAGTGTCAAATGGCGTACCCGTACCTAAGAATGGCCAGCGGGATGTGCGGGTTACGGATAAGGTACTTTAAGGTGTAGAGGGGTTACCCCTCTGCAGGGGACTGCCGGACTGGGTGCCGCTCGCTGCATGTCCGCTGTGCCTTAGTCTTGGTGTCCAGCAGCAACTGAGGTGATCATGAGGAGATGCAGGGTGTTCGGACACTGTCAGACACCGACTGCAGGCAACCCGAGCGTGTTAGGGCAGAGTTGTCAAGGTTTCGCAACCTGAAATGCGTCCAGTGATGCTGGTGGTCGGAGAGTGCCTCATATTGTGAAGTAGGTAGGCAGGCTGGTAGCACCTATTAACGTGCCTTGTAAGGGTGAAGCAGCAGGTACGTACCGGGACCCTCAGAACGTAAGTGGCCTTGGCGAGAAACCTCCAACTATCCACTCCTCTGCATTCAGCTCCAGTCCCGGCTCACGCTCAGCACAGCTCTCTTACCTTCCCGTCACCCTATCCAATTGTCTGCCTACCAAACAACTTCCACCCTGCCGCCGAATAAAAGTATTGCGTCGCCTTCGAGCTGACTGACGCTCCGTCAAATCGTGCTGCTCTTGCCGCGACCTCAGATATTGTTTGCTTCTTTACCGGCTAGAGTCTCGTTCTTCGTTCGGGACCTGCCCCTCAGGTCAGCAACCAGTTGGCCTCGCCTCGACACCACCATCCAGTTTCCATCCGGCGGGAACCGAGCCTCTTTCCATCGCCCTTCCGACGACAACCCCCCGACATGACAAGCTGAGTACAGCGGCTTCAGCATGTTGAACCTATCTAGCCTCGTGCAGAAGGCACAGCAGTTCATCGACCCGACCCAGGGGCTGAACCTCACCAACTCCGACAAGAATCCGTCCAAGGCATCGCTGTTCCAGAACCAGTTCCGCCTTCCCAGCACCCAGACCCCGCTGTACGAGATCAATGCCGAGTTGACCATCCCACCCGCCAATGCCGTCTACGGCGGCAAAGACCACGATCGAGGCTACCACTATGCCGGCAAGCTCCATCTCTCCGAGTCCTACATGTGCTTCTCCACCACGCCATCCAGCTTCGTCCAGTCGGCCAGCACCTCGACAAGCTCGGCCTTTACGGGTCAGACACACGGCGGAGGGCCAAGCGGAAATGGCTTCACGTTCCCCCTCTGCGCCATTCGGCGCGTCGAGAGGCTGAACAGCCAGACTTTCCAGGTGGGTTCTCTTTGACCCCAGATTCAGACAATGACAGCCGGCAGTCCGTGCTCTCCCCCGCAAGGACTCCCAACTGACACTTCACCTCCTAGTTTGCGTTGGCGATTACGACCTGGAATGGTATCTCTCAGCAAAAGGATAAAGAGTCCAAGGAAAAGGACAAGGACGCCGCCGATAAGGACAAGAAGGATAACAGGGAGCAGAGGATCACGATACACCTTGCTGGCACCCGTCAAGGCTGCGAGCGCTTCTGCGATGGCCTGAAGAAGGGACTAAGGGCCGGCGTCGGCAACGTTTCCAAGTACAAAAAGGTCGTCAATGAGTGCTACTCCGAGTACCTCCTCCGCCCGGAAGACAAGAAGAACATGGGTCCCCCGGACGCCGGTCTGGGTATGATGTTCCGATACCCTGGAGATCCAAAGAAGCTGCGCGACCGAGCCAAGATGCGGTTATGGGCTGAATACCTACGCGACTATGGTCGGAACGTGACGCTGATCCGACAGCCCACCTTCCACAAGCTCATCCGCGTTGGTCTGCCAAACCGCCTGAGAGGTGAGACTTGGGAGTTGACTTCCGGATCGATATATCTCAGGCTGGAGAACCCCACGCTTTACCACGACACGTTAGCCAAGTACGAAGGTCAGGAGTCTCTCGCTATCGACGAGATCGAAAAGGACCTCAACCGAAGTCTTCCAGAATACCCCGGCTTCCAGAGCGAGGAAGGCATAGGTCGCCTCCGACGAGTCCTGACGGCCTACAGCTGGGTCAATCCTGATGTTGGCTACTGCCAAGCCATGAACATTGTTGTAGCGGCGCTGCTCATCTACATGTCGGAGACGCAGGCCTTTTTCTTGCTGTCTTCACTGTGCGACAGACTGGTTCCAGGGTATTACTCAACGACCATGTACGGCACGCTTCTGGATCAGAAGGTCTTTGAGTCGCTCGTGGAGAAGACGATGCCGATCTTATGGGAACACCTGGTCAAGAGCGACGTCCAGCTTTCCGTCGTCTCGTTGCCATGGTTCCTGTCGCTTTACGTCAATTCCATGCCTCTGGTCTTCGCTTTCCGAGTTTTGGATGTCTTCTTCGTCGAGGGCCCCAAGGTCTTGTTCCAAATAGGTTTGGCAATTTTGAGGATCAACGGCGAGGAACTCTTGGATGCGGCTGATGACGGTGCCTTCATTTCAATCCTCAAGACATACTTCGCACGTCTCGATGAGTCGGCGCATCCCAAATCTGAGAATCCCAAGCTGCGCGCTGTCACAAAGTTCCAAGAGCTGATGGTGGTGGCATTCAAAGAGTTCTCTGGCATTACTCACAGCAGTATAACCGATTTGCGCTTAAAGAACAAGGACGCCGTTCTCAGCAATATCGAGAGTTTTGCGAAGAGAACGGCGATCCGAAACTTGGGCCCCGACAGCAAGCTTCTTGCCCCTGAGGAGTTGAGTGCGTTATACGACCGTTTTTATACCATTCTATACGAGAGACAACAGCGAGAAAGCATCATCCAGCAAGAAAAGCAGCGGCGCGCAAAGAACGCACGGCCTAGAGCGCGTGATGTATTCGACGACAGCCCTGACCATGGTGTCGAGAAGGGACGGGTTGCTCTTGGAGCCAGCACCAGTCTGATGGATTACGATGCGTTCAGAGAATTCCTTGCCAACATGGCTAAATGGGCCATCTCCGACGCACCCACAACGCCGCGCCGAACTACTTTTGCCGACAAGGACAGGAACGCCTATACCAGCCCTCGACAAAACAATGGACTGCTCTCTCCTTGGGGCGCTGGCCCAGAACCTGCGGATCACGAATTCATACAGTTGCTCTTCAAGAAATGGGATGTTAGCGGCACAGGTGCGCTCACTTTGTCCGACGTCGTCGCAGGCTTTGCCAGTATCAAGGGCAAGCGAGACATCATGGGCACAATTACGTACTTCTTTGAACTATACGACGACGATGGCGATGGCAAGGTTGATCGCGAGGGTATCCTGCGAATTTCTGAATCCCTCTTGTTCCTGTCAAGGCGAGGTCTGGAGGGAACGCTCAGCCCAAGTGCGTCCAGCCTTACACTCAACATGCCCAATGGCATGGGCAACAACGGCCCCGAACCGAGCCTACCTGGTATCTCAACCAACGAGAAATTTCTGGGCAGCGTCAGTGCATTCATAAGAAGGTGCTTTGAATACGCCGACCCCGATCATCCCCACAACCAGAACCGAAATCAAACCCAGAAGGAGAAGGAAGAGAAGCCCAAGTCTGCGGACACTGATGGCGCCTTTGCTATCGGCGACGATGAGGATGAAGATGAAGATGAAGATGAGGAAGATCTTCTTGCCATGGACTCACCCACCGGCAGCCCGACCAAAGCGAAGAAATTTTCGGACAGCTTGCCATCGCCACCAGAAGAAAAGCAACCGGCCGAAGCTCAATCTCAACGACGTGTTTCGAAGGCACAATCAGAGGCGGCTAACGCTGCGCTGGATCCTTCAAATCCTTTGCACATTACACTTCCCACTTTCCGCATGGTCGTGCTCGCCGACGAGCTTCTGGAACAGTTCTTCGAATCATCCTTCCCCACCTCCTTCCATCTCATCGAAGGCCTGCCGACGGTATCGACGCCAACATCTACGCTTACGACCTTCTCTAGTCTCAACTTTGGACGTGCGCCTGTTGCCGCATTGAACCCTGCCGCCCAGGGAGCGACCCGTGGTCTACGCGGTGTGCTTGACAACATTGTCACAGATGGCATGCGTGTTGCTGCCGAGGTTCGCAGAAGAATGGACGAGGCGCAGAAGGAGCTGGAGAAGAATGCCTTGCCTGGCCAAAAGGAAGAGGACGAAGAGGATGACGCAGACATCGGAGTCGAGATCGGTATCAGGAAGGGCACGGCTAGTGGAAGTGCGGACATTGAAAGACGGAGCGTTCGGAGTGAAGACCGGGATCTGCTTGACGGCGCGGATGCCGAAGCCGGTGCCAGCGGAAATGGGAAGGAAGGCCAGCTCGTTGACATTGAACCCACAAGCAGACCCGAGGCGAATGCCAAGGGAGTTGTTGAGTTCGAGGGCTGATCGTTTCCAGCACAAGGCATGCAGCTTTTACCTTATCCATCCAAACTAAGAGTCTACAAGACAGCATGAGGACATCGCTAGCCTGAAAGGGGGGTTCAGAGGTACGCGAAGAGCGGCAGTTGGCAGGAGGATGTGTGTGGCACGCAAGGGAAATGAGGGAGGCTAGCTAGCATGAGTGCGAACGAGAATCGCGCCCCGGAGTGAGGTGGTATTCGTCGTCCTGCTGCGTTGTAGAAGGTATCTGTGGGACTGTGATTATACCTGCGGATATCTTGTAACTAGGAGTTCCATCGGGATTGAATTGCCTCTGTGGCTAGATTATACAGTCATTAACAAGAGATTTTGACTGTCGGCAGCCTGACGGCGTCAGTGCATACACCTGCGAACAACGAAGCCCATGCAGCGGATACTACCCGACAAACCGACATTGGGGAAAAGCTCGCCAGCACACTCGCGTGGCTAGCATGCTAAGCCCCCGATGGCAAAGCAATCTCCTTTCCTGCGGTTTCGGGGGCAAATGTCGCTCAAAGCTTGGTTTGTGTGGTATGGAGCGCCTGCCCATGACAGGAAGGCGAGAGAAATTTGGCCATAACGCCATCGACTGGGTAGACGGTCGCCGAGCCCCAGATCGGCCTTCTTCTCATGGACAGAATGAGCAGAAATGAATCCGTCGTCATATTCGCAATTACCTTGTGGCATGAGAGCGTGGGCACGGATTGTTCTTATGCCTGGGCATCACTAAGAGACGAGATGTGAGAAAAGAAGCCATCAGCGCCACCATCTTTGAGAAGGCAAGGTGCGTGTGCCATTGCAGTGCAAAGGCGTTGGCCATGAGGCTGATGATACCATGTCAACAGGGAGGACCACCCTCGCGTTGGGCCTGGCGTATGCAGGGAGAGCAGGAAGCATTCTAGCGCCCGCTTCCCTTTGGATGGGAAGCAGTGCGGAAGCTGAGACAAACTTTCCTCAACCGGATCTGAAAGCTGCCACTTACAACACCGTCCTCCACTCATCGCCTCGGGCCAGCATCAACAGCATTCCGCTACTTTGGGCTGGCGAGCGTGGGACTTGGCGAGTCTGGAATCCCAGCTCATGCCTCGCCAGAATTCTACCCGTCGTCTTCTTTCACGTGTTCGACCTCCACTCTCGCACGACATGCCCACATGTTTGGGAGGCAAGCTTTCTGCGTTCATCAGTCAGGGATTGTCGAGGACGTTAACCTAGAAGGAACAGGGCCGTTTATCGCACCACGCACGCACTATTCCCCGAAGATGGGTAACGAGTCTGGACTCGTCCAAGCTTCCGTTCCACTTATATTTCGCAGAGACATACCAATGTCTCTGGACTACCTACCTACGGGCCAGTTTCGCCCCCCGGGGACACATGCTTTGCCGGTAGTTACCTGGTAGGGCCGTTCGCCCCTGTCAAGTCTGTGGGTAAACCACGGCGCGCAATACCGTCCGCAACGTCAGCCCGGTTGCCCGTCAACCCCTGGATCAGCAACAGCCCCTTCACATTCCTTGTGCGGATCCCAGCTGAACCTTCTCGTCGTCAACCTCGATACATGCTTCTCGTTGCGTCCACTCAAGCATGCAGTGGAAAGTACGGTGATCGCGGGCATTCCCCTCTATCTCTCGCCCGTACCGGCTTCCACACCAACGAGCTCTGCCAAAGGGGAATCTGCTGCTCTGATGGTCTCCAGGCTTCGTCGACTCCTGTGACAAATGGCACCCTTCAATGGCCATTCACCCGTTGAAGTTATCCATCCCTATCCAATGGGATGAGAGGAGATGTGCGTCCGTGAAGCGAGCACAGCTTGAAGCAGGCCCAAGCTCCCTCCTCCTGTGGCCATGCTGTGGGTGCCACGGGACGGTTTTCTCTTTGCTATTCCGCGTCGAATCCGCACCAAGAGGCCAAGTTTGAAATGAGGGGCCGGACCAAACACATACGGACATACACGAACGTGCCTGCACGCACACGGAGCACAGAGAGGAAAGGAAGCCTGGAATGGAGGCGTTCAGGGGACAAGCATCGCGCACGGCTGGACCTGAGAATCGTCATTTCACACATTCCACCTCCCCGGAGCAAGGTCTCTGGGAAGGGCCACAGCAGCCCTAAGACGGCAGGAGAAAGGGGTAATCTCGCCTTGTTGACTGGGACTCGTCTTGGCCCCGACGGTGGAAAACTTTCAAATACGGCCAAGATTCTCCTTGCTCCAGATGGAAGTTTCTCTCCCTACCACGCTCCCAACTCACACTCGCTTCATCACCTCTCGTCCGTCTTTCCTGGATACCCTTCCGGGCAAGTGGGCATTCATTCGTTACTGTTGCTTGGCTTCTGTTCTCGCGTTTGTCGCTCTTTTGGGGGTCCCTCTCCCAGCCTAATATCTCTCACCCATTCCCAAAGCCTTCGACACTCGCCTCTTGGCCCTCTTGATCCACACCCAAGCTCCCGCAGTTGTTCGAACATCAACCCAACAAGATGGTTTGGCTGAAGAAGACGGTCCTCGTGGCCGCCGTGTCTTTGTCCGGCATTGCTCAGGCCCAGAGCACCACTTCCTCCAGTTCCGAGAGCAGCACTTCCTCCGGTCTCGGGAGCAGCACTTCCTCCGGTCTCGAGAGCAGCACCTTGACGTTCACCAACAGCAGCTCTACTCTGAGCAGCTCCTCTTCGAGCCTCAGCTCCACTTCTGGAACCGTCAGCCTCACCTCCACCTCCACTGGCAGCGAGAGCGAGACTTCCACGTCCACCGGCGCGGCCCCGGCCTCCACCAGCGGCAGCGTGACCCCGAGCGTCAGCGTGACCCCGGCTCAGAGCTCTACTGGTGGTGCTGGTGCTAGCTCCTCTGCCCCTGAAGCCAGCAGCTCTGCTCCGGCAGCCAGCAGCAATGCCCCGGGTGCCAGCAGCTCCGCCCCGGGTGCCAGCAGCCAGGCCCCGCCGGCCAGCAGTCAGGCTCCGGGTGCCAGCAGTCAGGCCCCGCCGGCCAGCAGCCCTGCCGGCTCCTCTCCTGGCGGCGGCGGCGCCGCTTCGACCCCCGCTTCCTCGGGCGGATCCACCCCGTCTTCCGCTCAGTCTGCGGCCGCCTCGGCGTCGGCCTCCAGCGCCCCTGCCGGAGCCATCGCCGTGCTTAGCCCCACTCCTCAGGCCTTCAACAACTTCTTGGACATTCAGCCCGGTGAAGCCATTGTATCCACGCTCACGATCAATGGACAGGCGGTCAACTTCGTCATTGTTTCCCAGGGCTGCAGAGGTGTGCCCGCTGGACAGTCGCCGTTCGCCGATGGCACCGGCCCCGAGTCTGGCACCGCCTTCACTCCCGGTTCTTGCGCGGCGACTTGCGCGGGCAAGGGCGCCTCCATGTCTGGAGCCCAGCGTGGCATCTGCAACTGCGGTAGCACCCTGAGAACCGACCTTCCTCTCATCGCCCCCGCGCAGTGCAAGGCATCCAACAACGCCAAGCGTCAGACCGGCACCTACGACCCCGTCCCGATTGCGCAGGCCATTCCCGCCAGCCAGGTCGCTATCCAGCAGGCCAGTGTCACCCTCTCGCAGTCATCCCTTCCTGTTGTAGCCGTCAACACTGCGCCTCCTGGTGCGTCTGTTCCTGCCAGCACGACCGCCGCTGGATCTTCTGCTGGATCTTCTGCTGCTACTTCTGGTGCGTCGGGCTCCTCCGCTGCTTCCACTGGTGCCGGTGCTTCTACTGGTGCGCCTGCGGGCTCTTCTGCGGGCTCCTCTGCCGGTGCTTCCGCTGGTGCTTCGACCGGTGCCTCTTCTGCTGGTGCCACTCCCGCTTCCTCCGCCGGCGGCAGCCCCGCCGTCTCCTCTCCCGCAGCAGCCAGTGCCACCGACTTCATTCTCGGAATTGTCGGAGGTCGTGCGCCCAGCTCTTCCGTTTCCAGCTCCGCCTCGTCTTCTCGCGCCAGCTCTGCTTCCTCCAGTTCCGCCGCCTCCAGCAGCGCCTCAAGCTCTCGTGCTTCTAGCTCGTCTGCCTCCAGCGCTTCCAGTGCCTCTGCCTCTTCTGCCTCCTCCAGCTCTGCCGCTGCTTCAAGCTCCCCGATTATCACCGTCCCCACCTCGAGCCTCTCCATCACCTCCCCCCCGGTCAGCGTTCCTTCCACCACCAGCACGTTCAACTTCGCGAACACCACTTCTGCCCAGCCTGCCCAGAAGCGTGCCATCCTCAAGCGCAAGATTGAGGAGGTCGCGAAGCGTCAGACTGGTGCCGTCACCTATGTTGGTCGTGCTGGCAGCCCGAACCCAACCAACTGCCAGCAGGCTTCCGTCTTCAGGCTCGGTGCCTCCGGCACTCTCACCATCGACGGCGCCGCTTTCGGTGTCAACCCCGGTGTCTTCTTCGCCCCGCTCCGCACCGGCCAGACTGGATCCATCGTTGCAACCTTCACTGCCGTCACCGGCAGCGGTTTCGCCTGGACCAACCCTTCGTTCTTCGGCGGTCAGGCTGGCTTCTGCCAGGACGCTACTGGCCAGGTCTATGCCACCTTCGCTAACCCTGCCGTTGCTGGAAACGTCCCCAGCGGCTGCACGACTGTCTCCTTCAACGTCATCCCCAGTAAGTACATGGGAATAGGTCTCGTATGTGTCCCTCTACTAACCAATGCCAGGCTCTCAGTGCGCGCCCAGCGGAACTACTCTGTCCGCGTCCTCCACCACGCCCGTCGTTTCTCCCCCCGTCAGCACGCCCGTCGTCAACCCTACCACCACGCCTGTCGTTTCACCCCCTGTCAGCACGCCTGTCGTCAACCCTACCACCACTGGCGTCGCCCCTACCGGCACCGGCGCCACCACCATTGTCGGTCCCTCTGGCACCACTATTGTTGGCCCCTCCGGCACTACCATCATCGGTCCCTCAGGTACCTCTGTCGTCGGCCCGTCTGGCACCGACACCGGCGCCACAGCTACCAGCTCTGGAGCCGTCACCACCGTCGCCCCCAACCCCGGTACCATTGGAGACTACGCCTCCCTGGGCTGCTTCAGCTCCGGCGGCGGCTTCCCCTCGTTCCTCTTGGTCAAGCAGGACAACGCCCTCACCATCGACAGCTGTATCGCCGCCTGCGGTGGAAGCAAGCTCATTGGTGTCTTTGGCACTGACTGCTACTGCGGAAGCTTCATCGACAACTCCCAGACCCAGCAGGTCTCTGAGAACCAGTGCAACACCCAGTGCCCTGGCAACCCTCTCCAGCGCTGCGGTGGTCGCTCCTCGGTGGCCAAGCGCCAGGCTGTTCCTGCCGGCGTCCTTCTGAGCATCTACATCCGCATCGACGCTGGATCCATCTCCACCGTCGTCAGCGTCAGCGTCAGCGCCGGCATCGACACCACCGCCTCCTTCACCTTCACCACCGTCGTCACCGACCCCGGTGTCACGGTGACCGCGGGAGTGCCCAGCCAGACCCCCAACGTCGTCGGCACTCTCACCCTGCCCCCCGGCCTCTACACCGAGGGCCAGCCTACCCCGACCGGCGAGTTCTGCCGCATCACCACGGGCTCCTGGTACATCGGGTCGACCACCCTCCTCCCCTTCCCTCTGCCCACGGCCTGAGAGCGATGATTTTCAACGACAAGTTTATGAAGTCAATAAGCATCAGATCCCAAAGCTCGCATGGAAAAGAGATCTCGGGGAGTTAATTCTTGTCACAGTTTTAAAGTGGTGTTTGTTCCGACGGTGTGCGTGAGAGAGAGATGTTTGTATTGTTTGGAGAGAGAGAACGGGGGAGGGAAACGAGAAGATGGTCTGTAAACTTTTTTTGTTTCTAATTGGATGATGCATTGAAAAGAAAGGCGAACAGTTGTAGAACTGTGCTACCCTTTTTTGGTAATATTGGGGTTGTGTTGTAGCTTATTGTGTGTTCTTTTGTCGGTAGAGAAGAATAGATGTTTCGGGCACCCTACGCTACCCTACCTACGCCTCTTCGGTTCATAATAAGTATCGTCTTTGTCTCTGATGAACTAACTCTGTGACGATATAGGCTTTCTCCCCTTCAGGATCCGATTAGGGACATGTTAGTATATGGTGATCTTTTCTTCATCGTTCTCTACTATCATGACGACATCTTTTCACTCAGCTTTAGGCGTCGTTTGAATTATTGGTAGTGTCTAAATACACAGGAAAGCCTTCCCTGCGGAGCACTTCGGCGATGCGGCCGAAAACTGGCCCGGTCACCCGAACCCCACCCTCCCGAAAGGGGCCGGCGCTTACACGCCCACACACCTTCTTCTTCCAGTGACAGCCAACCATCAACTCAATCCTCCCCCGGTCTACCCCAGAATCTGCCCGTCCCCCTGTCCATCGTTTGCGGACCTTGCGCTAGTTGAGAGCTCCGTTGATTGTTTAAAAGCCAAATTCAACACCACCACCATCGAAGATTTTATGGCACTGGGGCTATGAAGACTTCCTCGAAATATCGCATCCTGCTCTGTGTGGTCGCGGATAACCACGCTTCCCTCGCGACATACGCACACAGTTCAGTCTGTGAATCCAAACAGGAAACAAGCCAGAAATAAGGATCTTCCCTTCCCTTTCCCCCTCTCCTCTGTCCCCAACCCCGCGTTTGGCCCGCTGCCACCGCACCGTTACATCGCCCATCGGCTCCAATGTCTCTGTCAGGCTGCCTGGTCCGTCTTGGCTCGCAGATAATAATGGTCTGCTGCCCTCTCTCTCCGTAGGTGAAAAAGCTTTGAGAGTGTACGCGAGGGGGCCATCTTTGCTTTTATGGGTGACTTACATCTCCCAATGTTACGTGATGTTCCTGTCCTGGATGCTGCGTGACGTTATGCGAATGCTTGTTCCTGGTTTGTGAGGGGATTGCTTTTGTTGAGAGGTGATCAAGGGCCGGCATCACATGAAAACCTTCTTGTGTTCTGGTCGTTCCGCGGTTGATAGAGAGGGGATTGTAGTATTGCGTGGTTTACCATGCGGTCGTATTTACGAGAGGAAGTGCTATAAGTGAACTCCAGTTCATCCCAAATTTCACGCCATCCATCCCTCTCCTGCCAAGGAGATCTCAAACTCCTTCCTTGGTCTTTCCACCCTCTTCCTCCCCCTTTCACCGCAAGAATGAAGCCCCTCCCGTCCCTCGCGGCAGCAGCCGCGCTCCCCATCGCCCTCGCAGCCCCCTACAACACCTTCGACGGCCCGGGCTTCCCGGCCTGCAACGACGTCGCGGCCGTCCACAACGCGACCTCCGTCGCCGAGATCCAGTCCCTCGTCCAGGACGCCGTCGCCGCGGGCCAGAAGGTGCGCGCCTCGGGCAAGGGCCACATGTGGTACGACACCATGTGCTCCGACGACGCGAACACGGTGATCATCCGCACGGAGGAGGTCAACGGCATCTCGGATTTTGATTTGGAGGGCGGCACCGTCGTCATCGAGGCCGGGGTCACGTTCCTGCAGCTGGCCGAGTACCTGCACGCGCGCGGCGCGTCGGCGGGGTACACGCTCGTGAACTGGAACATCACGCTGGCGGGGTGCGTGGCGATGGGCGCGCACCGGTCGAGCATTCGGGAAGATTCGATGGTGGCGGCGGGCGTGCTGGAGCTAGATATCGTGGACGGGAACGGGGAGATGAGGCATGTGGTGAAGGACGAGGGGAGCGACGAGTGGCTTGCGGCGTCGACTAGTTTGGGGCTGTTGGGGGTTATTGTGAGGATGAAGTTTAGGATTTATCCTGACTTTAAGGTCTATGCTGACCAGAAGACGTGAGTTTTTTCGTTTTGTCTCTCGGCAGGGGATCGTATGGGTCTGACTGGATGTAGTCTCGAAGAGGATGAGGTCCTTGATGGTGACATATACGGCATGATTTCCCCCTACGCAACGGCAAACTTCTGGGTAAGTTAAGCATTCACACACACCAGGCTTCCCACAAGCTGACCCCATCCAGTGGTGGCCCTACAAGCGCAAGTTCCACTGGCGCTACTACGACGTCGTGCCCACCAACATCTCGGAGCAGCAAGGCTTTCAAAACACCTTCTCCGTCACGGACCTCGAGGGCAACACGGCCAAGACGCTGCTCGACAGCGGGCGCTACCTGCCGACGTCCAACATGCTCGCGGAGGAGATCTTCTTCGGCCTGTGGTCCAAGCCCAACTTCCGCGAGAAGACGACCAACACGGCCATCGACACGTGGCCCGTCTACGGGTGGAACTACGACGTGCTCATCGGCGGGCTGTACCCGGACCAGCGGCCCTTGTGGGAGGTCGGCGTGCAGGGCTACACGATGGAGCTGGCGTTCCCGATCACGCAGGCGAACGCGATGCTGCGGCGCGTGCGGCAGCTGTTTGACGACGAGCTGAAGAAGCTTGTCGTGATGACGTCGACGTATCGCAGCGGGATTAACATCAAGTTCGGGCGGCCGTTTGAGGGGTTCCTGAGCCAGGTGGCGACGAACACGAGTGATGGGGCGGACTGGAGCAAGGGGGCTATCATGTTTGATTTTCCTACGTTTAGGCCAACTGTGGGTGATCACAGTCGGTTCAACGAGCCTTTCTGTGAGTTACTCTCTGTGTTGGGTGTGAGGAGGATGAGGTGCTGACTGCGTACAGATCATAATCTTGCTAAGGTCCTGATCGATGAGTTCCCGTGCCGCCCGCACTGGACTAAGAACACGAGGGAGATCTTTGCGAATGCGACGAAGAACTTGGATCCCGATGTAAGTCTTGCCTGTCGGTTTGTTGGAGAAGTACAGAGACTGACTTGATGAAAGCACATTGCTCGCTTCAAGGCTGTGAGGGAGCAGTTTGATCCCAATGGAGTCTTTAAGAGCGTCGTTGGTGAGGCTATTGGAGTCTACTAGTTGATGGGACAGCAGTAGTTGATGGTGTTTTTCTCTTCGATGGACATACTTTAAGAGACCGATTGTTTTGGCTGTACCATGGCGGCTGTGTATTCTCTAGCTCTGCCGTCGTCGTCGTGGTTGTGGCCGAGAGCTACTTAATCTTTTACATCAACGGTTTTAGTCGGCTCAACAGTCGCGCTCATTTCTGACCTAAATATTGAATTGACCCCATGCGTTATGTCGTACAAACTCATTGTGGATTTGTGGACGGCGCGAGGACCTGGCAACAAGAATGGCTGTTAGGACTCTCGTTGTCCCTTCTCAGCCTTTCTATTGGAGTATTCCAGCAGTCTCGCCCGTATGCGATGCCTTAGGAATCGATGAGGCCACAAATCATGACCTATGAGCCCAGTGGGCATTGACGCCTTCAACGTCTTGGAAATTTTCCCCTGAATATCCTTGCACTACATCGGTGAGAAAGAGGCATTTTTCCGAGTTCTGGATCTCAACCCCAATGTGGGGGCAGCCTAACCCTTATATTGGGAATGGAAGCCTACTGTGAGTCTCGACGCTATCACGATCATCTGGCGTCATGAGATTGGGCCTCCCCGGGATAGTTGAACACGTGGCTGAGGATGATCAGTTTGGCACAGGTATGCGCACCTTAGCCTCGAAACGGACACTGCGTTGATATCGCAGATTATATAAAAGAAGTATTTGTTCCCTTGACCAAGAACCCGCAAAGCAACAGAAGAGGGACAAATCGTTCCTCCAAGTGCGCATGTGACTTTCGCATTACCCGAAGCTCCGACTTCACGTTGGTTCTGCAGTTGCTCAACACCAAGTACGAAGCCCGCGCGGAACTCGTGGTGTCGTCTCTCGTCAGGTTTCTCCTAGAACTTCCAGAAATTAGCTTGTAATAAGCAGCGTTCCCAAATTCAAGCTTCCCATCAATCAAAATGAGGGTCTGTAGAAGCTGGAAGAGATATCCCGTTATCTAGCGGAAGCAAACAATGGCCCAACAGACACATTGGCTTTTCCTTTGGGCTTCAATGGGCAGATGGCTTGAATTTATTCTTTTTGACCAGCATATAAGCTTAAAAGTACTTAACACCGTGTGATGAGTACGCAGCTAAGATACAAACCAAGCAAATGGGTGGGGGTTACTACGATGTCGCACGGGCAAACTCGTAGAAGCGCTGTCGCCGTCTCACCGCAGTGACACGATGCTCCCCGATCACCATATGTATTTTCAGAGCGTTCTGACTACCCGCTATTTCTCGTCGCTTCCACAGGAGTATTCTTTCAGCGATTTGAAATAACCCATTCCTTCGCAGCTGGCATCTTACGCCGGCGTCATGGACGTTTTTGAATGATATGAGCATCTTCCTCCAGTCCTAGACGAAGGAAGCAAAGGAAGAGAATATGAATCCGTCTTCAATTTATGATAGCGGAGAGAGCTTTGTCGCAGACACGGCGTCTTGAAGTAGTATGAAACATCATATACGCCGCTGCCAGCGGTGGGACAACTGCTTCAAAGCGACTCGCAGGCACCTCGTGAGTTATCCCATGCCGCCTCGGACAGAAGACGTCCCCCACGCACTCATTGAATACTGCACACGCTTCTCGACTCCAGCTATTAATACATACGTAAGTGTCAGTTCATCACTCTACAGCATTAATGCGCCAACTGGAGGTCGGTACCATGGTCAGATCCTGCAACTCGTGGCTCCAGATTCTCGCGACGACGTTTGCAAACGCTGCCAGAGACCAAGCCCTTCATTCCAATGATTATCCCCGCCTTGGTGGCTCTCTCATGTTTGCAATGTATTCAAAAGCACACGTGGAAAGCAACGAGTGAGAAGAGAGAAGCAACCATGTCACCTTCTGTGAGAGACAGCTGTCGCGTAGGCATCTGAGATCGCGATGCAGCTTTTCTGATAGCACATTCTATTCAAACACGTTATCATAGCCAATTTTGCTCGGGAAACTCGCAAACATGCATGTTTCCGGAAAGCTGGGAGGAATTTATGCAGTAGGTCTCACCCCAAGACCACGTATCCCTGGGCAGATACTCAGAGCTTGAAGGCATGTTTACATATTGCCCAATATCCCTCACGATGAGTGTACAACAGCGCTTGGGCAGGTATTCAAGAAAAGGCAGTGGCTGGTCCCATCTTGTAAAGCAATTCGATAGGGGTTCCGCAGCTGCTGAAAAGCTTTCTTTCGGTCTTTTAGGCACCTGTTGCTCGACCGAATATAGTCCTGATCGTGAAAAAGCAGGCGAGTGGCTTCTCACTACACAATGGAGATAACTTGGTCATCCTCGCTATCTCTGCGTACCTTTTGATGAGTATTAACCCTCTACCACTCAAGTACAGATGCTATTCATCGCCTGATCCTGCGGCAAACATGGAGAGCATCTTCCCACACTTTCGTCCGAAGGTCACCACCGGCCTCCCACACGAACGCGTTCATCCGAAGTCGCAACCTGCACGAACCCAAAAATGCACCAATCAGATACCGAAGAACACCATCATCGAACACTTCCGCGTGTGCATCCGTAAGGGCGACGAGTGTGAAACTGCGCCAAAGCCATTGGTGCGTTCCATCACAGGCCGGACGCCGGCTCATGGCCAGCCAGTCGCGCCAATGTCTGACACCAGTCAAGAGAAGGCCGCCGGTTTCGAGAACGTATTTGTCATTTTTGTTGATGGGGTGTTTCTGGTTACTGTGCACAGCATAGTCATACACAAGGTCACTTGGCCCGGAAAAATTGGGAGCGGATGTCATATCAGGCGAAGACGATGGGGGCAAAATACCTAGAGGCGTGAGGCCTGGGTAGAGCGGTGCTTATTGAGTTAAAGTGTAGACTAAGAAAGAGCTTCTCTATTAGTAGAATCCTGTCGTCTCTGTCGTCTCTATCCGTAGACAGCTCTCCTCACGCATAGTATCAACAGTGTCATAATCCAAGAGAATTGTTCATGATTCATAAGCCTATCCAAGCCAGGGACCCAGCCTCTAACTCCAACATTCTTCCGCCGTGCCTAATTTTCCGAAGTTTGTCTTTAGTCTCTCTGAACAGGGATCAACTTCACCATCAGAGGCCCCTTCTCCCACGTCAGGTAACTCTTCTGATCAACCCAGTTCTCCATACCAGGACACAGCTCCAGGTCGTAGTGCCAGAGTGTCTTGGCCAGCATCAGACGAAGCTCAAGCCAAGCAAGACTTTTAAATACGCGCGTCAGCCTGTCGAAGTACTCCATTTGCAGGGATGTAAGGGCGTGTATGTAAGGAGAAGGTAACTGCAACTCACTTCTTTCCCAAACAGTTCCTCGGCCCGTACGAGAACGGCTCGTGGACCTCCCTCTTGTCGTCCTTCCACTCCGGATCTTCGGGGTGGATCCAACGCTCCGGGAGGAACTCGGTCGGCCGCGCCCAGTTGTCCGGGTGGCTGAAGGCGACGTACGGGTTGACCGAGACCCAAGTCTGTTCACACACGTTAGCCCATCACCTTACACAACGGAGTTTCAACAACGTACACCGCCCGGGATGAACTCCCCGCAAATCTCCGCCCCGCCCTCCGGCACGATCCGCGGCATCCCTGACCCGCCCGGGTTATAGATCCGCAACCCCTCCATCAGCACCCCGTTCAGGTACTCCAGCTGCACCAGCCTATCTGTGTTGATATCCTCAGTCCTTGCGAATGCGCCGCGGATCTCCGCCGTCAGGCGCGCGTGCACCGCCGGGTTGCGCAGCAGATAGTACGCCACGCCCGACAACACCGTCGCCGTCGTCTCCGTGCCCGCGACCATGAACATCGCCGCATTAGCATGCATCTCCCTGTCACTTAACCCCTTCTCGTCGCCCTGGTGCTTCACCACAAAGCTCCAGATGTCGGGCTTGGGATGGTCCTTCTGCGCCAGCCGGCGGTCGACCAGCGCGCCCGCGAAGTCCATGTGGTCCTGCGCGGCGCGCTTCATCGGCGCCGCGAGCACGCGCTCGCACAGCGGGCCCAGCACGGGGAACTCGAGCAGCACGACGCCGTAGATGACGTACTTGAGCCCCGAGAAGAGGCCGTGCACCCACGGGTGGTAGTCGCCGCGCTCGAGGAGCAGCAGCGGCTCGCCGAAGGTGAGGTCGGCCATGACGTCGAAGGTGCAGAAGTTGAAGAGGTCGACGATGTTGACGGCGCGCGCGTCGTTGCGGCTGGCGAGCGCGCCCATGGTGTCCACCATCTGGTCGGCGTACTTGATGAGCAGCGGCTCCTGCGCCTTGAGGGCCGTGTTGCTGAAGGCGTGGCTGAAGATGCGGCGCATGCGGGTGTGGTCCTCGGGGAGCGTGGTGACGAGGCTGTCGCGGCCGAAGGCGTCGCCGCCGAAGAAGCGCATGTCTTTGTACATCTCGGACTTTAGCGGGCGGCCTAGGATGTCTTTCCATGCTTGTGCTGTTTTTGCGTGAGTGTGTCAGTTTTTATCGGTGCTGGTTTGGAAGGGGGCGGGGTTGAGGCTGGATTTACGTTGGATGTACGAGAGCTCGTTGGGCGCTACGCGGACGGTGCCTTGATATGTTTCGTGGATCTCTCGCGCCTTCTTTGCGTACAGGCCGCGGAGCATGTAGATGTTCTTGGGGAGCGGGCTGGCTCGCCAGAGGAGAGGGCCCGGATAGTGGCGCAACGGGTGGAAGAAGACATTGTATATGCCCAGGAGGAAGTACTGCGACTGCGGTCAGATTGAGGGTCTTGAAATGTGAGGTTTTACACTCACGTAGATGAAGGTGAATGCGGTTGTGTAGAGAGCAAGACTCCCGTAACTCAAAGCCATCTTGGCGGTTGTATTGTCTACCAGCGCGAGCTCTACGACGATGAATGTAAGTTGAAGTTGAGTGAAATTTTCCGAGGGTCAAGGCCAATATCTATCCTAACCACTGACTTACGCCAGGCCGCGCAACGCTGCTGCAGCGGCGTTGCAAGCTTCTCGAAAAAGGGTTCCCCAACAGGCAAACGAATACGAATTCGACCTGTGATGGTTCGTTCGCCCGCCGCCGAACACCACCCATCATCTTTCCAGATTGAGCAACCCCAAACACATGTCAACGCGCAGGGTTCGTGAGGGGGGAACGGATTCGAAACTCTCTGCACGCACACATAAACCAAACCACGGCACTGGTTTCAAACGAGAGAAAACCGCGTCCATTCAGTACTCTACTTCCGTGTCGCCGGCATTGACCGTCTTTTGCCCAGCCCCAGCCCACCCACCATCCACGTTGCTGCTGAACGGCGCTTGGCACCCGCGCCGGAAGGTCGGGCGGGCGGTCAGGCTTTTTTTTGACAGCTACCTGACCCCATCCACTCGGTCGGATCCCGCGCCGATCAGCTGTAATGTGTGCCTGGCCTTTCTTGAGACGAAGTCATGCAAGTCATCATGCCGAGTTCGAATGCGGTCGGATCCGGGGCACTCGTCCCGGATTGCTGCGCCTCCGGTGTTGACGGATAACCGTCGAAGTGAAGTTGCGGCACTCGCCTCCGGTGGCCAGTCAGTCCATCATCACATGCGGACAAAATTCTCCTGAGAGAGTCAGTCGCGTTCTGTACATGATGGTCTCGCATGAAAGGTTCAAAACTGCAGAAAAAGAAGAAAAGGCGAGGAAGACGAGGAAAACGAGGGGCTCTCGGTTGAGGTGCACTTCGACCCCGAACAATCAACCCATCATCGCATGCGACCCCGTGGGACTCCGTCGAGTGCGATGTGCGATACTCTCGCACAATAGGTTCCATACTGCAGACCAAAAGGCGAGATAGACGAGGAAAGCGAAAGGTTTCTCGGTCGACTAACACGATTCGACCCCGATCAGTCAGCACCTCACGCAAGCTTTATCGATAAGGCGTCATCACAGCCCAACCCCTCCCCCGCCGCGCACCGCACGCCAACGGGGGAGCTCTCATCCCTACGTCACGACTTGAGAGGAGGCTTTCGTTGTGTCTTACAGCCTCCGTCCCTCACATTCCTCAGTGATATCCCTAGAGCCCCTCAAATTTAACATCTTAAACGGTGCCGCATTCCAACATCGTTTGAAAAAGTGAACAGAAATAGAACCAGAGAGCTTTTGCCCTGAAGCAGAAAGCTAACCCACCACACGCAACCATGTCTCCGGTCCTGATCGTTGGGGCCACTCGGGGTCTCGGAGCTTCTCTGACCAAGCAATATGCCGCGCAGTCCGGCACGACCGTCTACGGCACGACGCGTTCCAAGGCTGGCCCGGAAAAGGGGTTTCCGGAGAGTGTCAAGTGGCTGCCGGAGGTCGACCTGATGGATTCCAAGGTCGGGGACCACTTGGTCAGTTTGCTGGGCGGCTCGAAGCCGTTGTCGGCCGTGGTAGGTCGTCCCTTACATACAGGTGAACCTCTGCTCGATCGGACCATTGACGCCGGCAGATTATCACGGCGGGCTACTTCGTGACCGAAGACCTCAGCGCCGAAAAGGGCCCGAACTGGTCCGAAGAACAACGCATGTACACGACCAGCTCCATAGCACCCGTCTTCATTGTCAATGCCCTGGTGCATGCCGGCTTGCTGCAGAAGAACTCCAAGATTGTGCTCGTATCGTCAGAGTCTGGGAGCATCACTCTCAGGCACGAGAAAGAAGGCGGCGGCAACTATGCGCACCATGCGAGCAAGGCTGCGTTGAACATGGTCGGCAAGTTGCTGAGTCTCGACCTCAAGGAGAAGGGCGTCATCGTCAGCATCGTTCATCCGGGCTTCATGCGGACCGAGATGACCAAAGGCGTCGGCTTTGATAAGTACTGGGATGACGGAGGTGGTAAGTTTTTTTTTTTTTTTTTTTTTTTTTTTTTTTTAGGAAATGTCTTCCAACAAACTGTGAATCGCTAATGTTCGGGTGCCCAGCCGTGACGCCCGACAAGGCGGCCGAGAGTCTCATCGCCTGGACGGACAAGCTCGACATTTCCAAGACAGGCGAGTATTGGGCGCCGAGAGGACCGGGTAAGTGCCGACGTCGCGGTTGCACCGTCTGGAGGACAAGACATGTTGACTGATGCGCTCTCCCGAAGGTGACATTGGCACGGCCGAAGTGGTTCTTGGAAAGGGGCTTTCGACGCCGTTGCATCTGCCTTGGTAAAGGCCAGGAAGATTCTAGACGGACGAGGCCGAAGCTCTGAATCTTGTCCGCATGCTCCGGACCAGGTGTTTCCCATCATGTTGAGACAGGCTTCATGGATGTTCGGTCGGGCTGCGCAGAACAAGGCTCTTCGGTTCCGCGGGGGACCCGGCCGTGAAAGCATAGGTGTTCATGATAGCGACCAGCAGGTTTCTTGTGTGATTCGGTACCCAGCAGCCGCTGGGTTCGGGCTTAGTGGGCATTAGTGGTTCGACGGCGCCTGAGGCGGTTCATTGCCCATCGCCGCAAATGAGACGAACGACTCGCTTGATTGCATCCCCGCATCAGAGTGGATGGGGGGCACGGCCAGCAAGTTAGCAACCAGTGCTGTGGCCACTTAGGCGCACGCGATGGCACAAAAATAGGGGATATTGATGATGGGGCGCATGGTCTGCGATGGAGACAAGAAAAGAAATGCAACGACTGGAGTCCTCGTCAGGCACAGTCGCGGTGCAATCTGCCAATCTGTGCAAGATCGCGCTTTTGCTGGTTGGCGCGTTGTCTGGCCCATGCACTTCATTACCGATGGATCAACTACCGCAGCTGTAGATATTAATCAAATTCCCCATGATCGTCTTTTATATTGAACAAGCTCCATCGTCAGATTTTGCTCCAATGCTCTTCTTCATAAAAGGCTCGCTTGTGTTTCAGATTGGCGACGTGAGTCCGGGATGACGCTGTTTGCCGGTGCTCCACGAACGACCGCAACGACGGAAGGCGGCTCCCCGATCTCTCAAGCAAGAAGAAGAAAAGGGGGGCTCGGGGCACAGCTGTCAGAATGCGCGCCAGGGCAATAAGGTTGCAAGGGCAGCCCAAGCACAGGACGCGATGCTTGACGCCACGAGATGGTCCATCGAAGCATTGTTTTGTATGTTATTGTTGCCAAGTGTTATTGGGTATTTGGCCTGGACTCAATAAGCCGGCGTGTTGCCTGCCAGCGTCTTTTTGGGACCGCTTGCGCGTTGTTCGTTGCACTGCCAAGCCCGTTGGCATGTGAGGAGAGACGGGAGGCTGAGATGGGAGGGCTTGGAGGGCGTCCGCCGTCTCCCTTCCCGGAGGTTGCCAGCTGGCTGCGTGTTGTATCCCAACTTCCCTGTTCGGAGTTCGGCTTGGCAAAGGAAATCGGCAAGTCAACATGCGCGGTTGCTGAGTGAGTCGCGGGTCGATCTTGTCATCTTGATCTCGCAGATAACGACATACATACAGCGGATGCGTATCTGTATCTCCCACCGTGGTCAAACAAAGCGGGTCTGTTCTCTGCCCGAATCTCTTAGTTTTGACGCACTGATGATGAAGTGACTGGTTGTTTGCGCTCGGGTGGGAGCTGGGATCGAAAAGACAAAGTGAATTGTCCGATGAAGAGTGACTATTGGACGCCACCGAGATGGCCGGGCCTTGTGGGGGGAGCGAACGGCTCGAGATTCCTGGGAGCGTCACGCGTCAGCAGGAAACGACGGGCTCTTTCTTGCGTGAGGTGACAGAAAGAGCTATGCAGACACAGACGTCGGAAGCTGCAGCTAGTCTGCGGTATCCGTACACAGTAGCGGTAAGAACAGGGCTGGCTGTTGTTGGTGCAGTTGAGGCAAACCGAGGCTGGCGTGAAATTGAAGGCATTGGGTCATTTGGAACAGTTGGAGGAGGTGCATCGGCTGGTCTGACGTCCACGGTGCTGCACCCCATGCTTCCTTAGCGTAAGGTGGACGACCAGGGGGCCTACACGAGGTTGCGTCCAGCAAAGTCGAGAAGGCGGGCGGCGAACCAGGTCCCTGTGTGACTCCGTGATTTTCGTCATGTCCAGATGGGAGGTAAGGGAACATGGACCGGGGCGGACAAACAGCTCCATCCTTCATCTTGATCGAGTGCAGCGCAGTGCAGCCGTGGTGTCACCAGCTCAACGACCCGATTGAAGACGGACGGGTTGTTCGGGACGAGATTGTGTTGTTACGTATGTGTGCCATTTCATCAAAGAAAAGAAAAGAGGGAAAAGCTGGGTCTTGGTGGAGGAGAGCCGCGCAGACGTGGGCAGGGCAGGTACCGAGAGCACCGAGTGGTCTTTGCTGGTGGTGTTTTTTCGTCCAAGAAACGACTCTGTAAGACCTGGCGACGTCAGGTACATGCCACAAGTTCACCCTCTGACACCGAGCCAAGTCCAGGTAGCGTGGCCCAAAGAAGGGCCGGTCGGTAGTAGCCGGCTGTGCATATGGCACTGCTCTCTATCCGTACCGCAGTACTATTCGTGGGAGCATTTGTTCTGGGTGGGCGTGCAGGCGGATATGGATGTGGTGCATTGTCGGTCAGATGGCTCCAGCGTCGGCGGCGGGAGTTGCACGTTTGGTGGTGTGTGAGGTGTTCGTCTGGTGTTGCAGGCAGGATCCGTCCGGGCCTGGTCGAGATGAGCAGGTGGTAGTGGCCGTGGTGCTTGATTCTCTGGGTCATTTCTGGGTGCATGTCTGGATGAGCAGGCGGTCCTCATCTGTCAATTGTCACCGTCGTCTTATTTTGCGGAACTCCATTCGCAAGCGAAGGTGCAGCAGCAGCAGCAGCAGCAGCAGGCGAGAGAGAGTCTGGGCACGTCGGTCCCCTGTCGTCGTGGCGGGCTGTTGATTTGTTGAATTGCAGTTGCGGTGGTCGGGTTTAGAATAATTAGGATTATTAGGGGTCCTGGGGTGTGTCGTCGGCACGTCTGGTCTGCACCCCGGTCGACCGAGGACCATCACTCCCGCGTTGGTCGTTGCTAGTGTTCCAGGACCCCATTCCGCGATGCCGCTTCGAGAGTAGAGCAGCAGACGTGCAGAACAGCGGTGGATCATCGTTTGTTGAACAAGTTGGGTGAATCCATTTTAAAATCTGAGGAGGGCGCGTGGGAGGATGGCCAGGCCTTGGAGCTCGAGCCCAATCGTTGTGGTGCAATGTCAGACAGACCCAGACGCGGGACGGAGTCGAGGGTTTAAGCGTTGCGGCGACGAGGGACCTCAGAGGGTTTTCGATGGTGATGATGTTGTTGTTGTTCTCCAAGAAACGCCCGGGCATGAAGCCGAAAGCCGGTAGGCAAGGCAGGACAGGCGAGGCAAGTAGACCAAGGTTAGGTACTCGAGAGAAGAAAACAAAAGTGGTAGGAGGCGGAAGTACCGTTTCTGTCAAAGACAAAGGAAAGCAGTGACAGACCATGCCGTGCCCGCTCACCCACCGCCCACCGTCCAGCGCCCACGATGCAGCCACAAACCCGGGCTGAGGGGAGGAGGGCGTGAGGGTCATAGGGTGAGGTGAGGGGAGAGAAGTACAGTCTGATGAGTGGAAGGAAGGTGATCGGGGCGGGTGGAATGCGCGGGGATCGGAAGTGAGGAAGGTGCAGTGGAAGTCGTCCTTTCCATCCATTGCTTCTTTCCTTCCTTCCCTCACCCTCACCCTCACCACACGGGAGACTGGACCTCTTTGGCAGGGCCGGGCCTGGGCTGCACTTGCCTCTGCACTTGCATCCGTATTTCAGCCGCTGTCCTGAATAAACTAACCTAATTCTAATAAATCATTGCTCTTGCCTGTTTCTGCTTCCCCGCTTAAACCTCACTTGCCGTACCTGACCTACCTTACCATACCATACCTTACCTTCCTTACCTTGCTCTCAGCTCAGTTCAGCTCAGCTGTTTGTTTGCTCTGTCCCTCATTTACCCTTTCCTCTTCTTCCTTCCTCAACTCTTGCCTCGTTGGCTCTTTCCTGCCTCACAAGATTCCTGTCCTGTACCCTCCATCACCTCAAGTTACCCCAAGCTTTTCCTTCCACCGCCTGCCTCTGTTACTTCGCAACAACAACTACTCGCACCAGGGACACGCGAGTTCCTACCTTGCCTTGCTCTCTCCGCCCCGGCTCGAAACTTCACTTCTTTCGTTTCTCGCCTGCCGCCGCGACGCCACTCTTTCGCTCACTCGCGAATCTTCTCTCACCATCTTTAACCTCTGCCGCAATCCTCCTCCACGCCCCGTTCCAGCACATACCGACGCCCGCATTCCCTCGAGAAGCGAACCGGCAATAGCGACACCGATATACATCCACACAACCACGCAGCCAAACAAACACCATTTTCCACTCTATTACCGAACAGGAACCACGCAGCAGAAACATTACCGTATCGTAGCCGACAACGCGCATTTACCCCGGCGGCTTCCCTCGCAGCTTCAAGAAGGGTCGAGATAAAAAAAAGACAACCGGCTCCAACGGGCCACCTCCGAGACGAGACGCCAGCCCATCCCAGTCAACCGCACCGAGACAGAGTTGGCAGCACGGCCGCCTTGTCTTCTCACGACGCAACCCCGTTGGGTCCTTCGTCTGACTTGAACTGACCGCAGGCACCAAGAAGTTGGGTCGATCCAGGTCCGTGTTGCAGGCGCACCGAGCAGGTCACCGTCACACACGCACACAGCGACCGTCAGTCGACGGCACGGCAGCGCAGCATACAAACACAGGCACGCGAAATCTGCGCTTGGCAGTCTTCTGTGAGATCTGGATTTTTCGATCGCCCGCCTCCCCAGCGTGGATCGCCAGCATATTAAGCCGCCCGATTCGCTCCACGAAAAAGACGTGTTACAGCGTCCCGGATAAGGAAAACAGAAAAAGCAAGCAAGAGGGACGAGAAAAAGAAGGTGAGCTTGCACTTCCTTTTCTGGCCCACCGGCATGGCACCTCGTGGTGTGGTTGCCAGTTCACCCATTCACGGCGTCACCCATCCTTCGCGATCCCCCCAAAAAATAAACCCCCAATTCCGCCCCAAGCAGCCAAACCCCTTCAACCTCGCTCGTGGATGGATCCCCAGATCCACCGCCCTACCACCCAAATTCCTAGCTAATCCAGTCGCTAACCAGCATACCAGCAATCTCCCCCTGAATCCGATAATCCATCCGATAATCCATCAGCCCCCCTCCGAACCAAAGGGGCCCTGAATAAACCATCCATCCATCCATCCACCGTCCAGAATCAGCACGCCGGCATCAGTTGCATTACACCACATACGATATTCAATTGTTATTGGGCTCTTCGACGTTACCTTCGGTCGTCACCGCGCACCCCTTTTTTCATCCTTCTTTTCTTCTTTCCTTTTCGGATTGTTCCCCCTTCCAAGCGGTAGCTCGCTCCGAAGGCCCACGCCTTGATCCCCAACTGCCCAGGTCGACCTTCTCCGGGTCCCGACTCCCGCGACCGCACCACCCGCACTCTGGCCTGCAGCTTGCTTGCACACCTGCCGAGGAACCGTCGAGTGGCCCCCAAAAATCCCGTTGTTTGGCGTCCCTGCAGAGGCATGACGCTAGGAGCGGGCATTTAGGCCAACGAAAACCAAGCTTGCTAGCGACGACTCTCGTGCTCTCTCGGCCAGCTCCCCTTTTTTTACCCGCGAAAAAAGGCCGATCCCTTGAGTTCAATACTACGCCGCCTGTCCATCCTCATTATCTATCCCTCCCGTCAAAAAGCACGGGTGCCACACCTCACAACCGCCAAAATGTCAACAGCACAATCAGCACAGCCAGGTAAGCCAAGCATCAAGCACTGATATGCGCCTGGCACCGCTCCCACCCACCACAACCCCTTTCTTCCCTGTCTGCCACCATCTTCCCAGGTTTTTTCCCCCTTTGACTTTTGCCCTGTCCAACGGGAGGAGAGCCGCCCTTTTTACGGCCTGCACTGCCGCCCAAGCAAACGCAAGCACCACGCCCGCTCCACCCAATCGTCGAACTTGCTGTGTCATGTAGACGGCCCTCTTGTTTCATATCCCATCCCCCTCGCCGTCATTCGCATGCACGGTGCCGTCTCTCTCCTGTCTATTACTGACTTTACTTCCTTGGAATAGGTCACCAACCTAGCAGGTCGGCCGGCTTAACACTCAATCTCTCCTCCAACAACCCCTTTCGCAACCGCGCCGCCTCCCCACTCCTCTCCGGCGGTACCTATAGCAATACCACCTCGCCCGCTTCGCCTTTTGACGACCCTCCTCCTCGACCAGTCTCGCGCAATCCATTCCTCGATCCATCATATTCGTCTAGTCAACCAAACTTGATCGGAGCAGGCACAATGGCACCAACGCTGGACCCAAAGGCGTCCTCGCCGACCGCTGAGGAGCTTTTCGTAAGTGCCCAACCTGCACGACTCGGGCACTGTTCAATCCGAACACGCTTTTACCGGTCGCTGCGATTGCGACCGTCGCAGAGATGACTGACAATCTTCATCACAGGACGGCCTTAACATCGACGATAAGAAGTCTTCACGCCCCGAAGGGAGCAGACCTCCCGCAAACCGCCCGCCTGGCCCTCCTGGCCCCGGTCGCCGTGGTCCCCCGCCTCCCGGCCACCGCCCCTCGAGATCCCAAGAGGAGGCGATGAGACAGCGCAGAATGCAAGGCAACGGCAGCGTTAGTGGCGGCCCGCCCCGACCTTCTGGGCCTCCAGGCTCCCCGCAGCGACGACCTCAGGAGCGTCGCCCTCGCCGGAACTCGGATTCTTCGCTCCTGATTGACATCGAGAAGCCGCTTACCGACGAGGAGAAGAAGGCCAAGGAGGCCAGACGTCGTGAGAGGGAGCGCCGCGCCCGCGAAGGAAAGGAGAAGGACCCTAAGAAGCCCAGCCGCCGGATTGATGTGATTGATCAATTGGACGCCACTAGCATCTATGGCACCGGATGTGGGTCAGAACCTCTTGGATCCATGTCTCGATACTAACGACTTCAGTGTTCCACCACGATGGCCCATTCGACGCCGCAAACCCCCACCGCAACCGAAAGGGCAGCCGCCGCGCCCCGATGCAGGCTTTCGCCAAGGACTCGCTGAACATGTCTTTGGGCGGAGCTGGACCCCTCAACAAGCGTCCCGACCACGCCACTTTCATGGGTAACAATGACGGCGACGCGTCTGCTGACTTTGCCTCCGCTGGAGCCAGAGATCCCTACCAACAGCACAAGAACGAGCCGGCCGTGTTCGATCCCCGAGCCCGCAGCTCTATCCTCCACGGCGAGGAGAGCATGGGTCTTGGTACCTCGACCTTCCTCGAGGGAACCCCCGCCGCACGCACTGCGATCCAGCGCACCCAGCAAGAGCAGGCTCAGCAGAGCCAGGCCGATGGCTTGAAGCGCAACAAGTCCATCGCTCAGCGTATCCGTGGCATGAAGAGGGAGCCTCGCGAGTACGGACCTGCTGGCCGCATGACGAATCCAGAGGGTGCTTACCACTCCCGTAGGTCTCCTGACAGTGCTGGGCCCTCCACCAGCATCTCGTACACAAGCGAGCGAAACCCGTTCTTCTCCGAGTACGGCAAGGAGCCTGAGAGCATCTCAGTCAAGCGTACCGACAACGGTGCGAAGTCACCCGGAACCCCTCCACCGGTCCCCCGTAGAGGCTCTGCCAATGCCCTCGAGCGTCGCAACACTACTGACGTCAAGTCGCCCACCGAGGAGGCCCCCGGCAAGTCGTCCGGAGGTTTCCTATCCCGAGTCAAGAGTCTGAAGGGAGGACGCAGACGCCAGGCCTCTGATGCCATGGCTCCTCCGGCCCCTGGAACTGCCGCCTAGTGGAGACGCAGGCCTTAGGAAGCTGAGAAGAACAAAGCGTCTAAACGTCAAGGCAATGACGCGCGCAAGCAAGAGCGCGTAGCCCACATTTATCTTTCAGACAAGCAGTCAGTCGCGCTTGGGTCGAATAAAACCAGAAGAGCCACGATACCCTTCTGAACAAAAGACGACACAGCAGCATTTCACACTACACCGGATAATAAGCTCGATCACAACGGTATCTGTGCAGCAATCACTTTGGAACCCGCAGGAGTGAAGAGTAGTGGTTGGGTGGGATCTCGAATTGGTTTGGGTGGATATTGGAGAAAGCCATCGGGACGAGAACTACGAAGGCCAGGGCGGACAGGTTGCACCAATGCAGTGCACCTTTTTTCAGGAGCTGCCTGGCGTATTGTGATACCTTTCGTGGATAATCATATTTCTTTAAGGGGGAATAGGTCCCCCGTCTTTCCGCCTCTTTTGCTACAAGTATTCTGGGCCCAGGAGAGGCATATTACACAAGAGGATAGCATAGAGCAGGCAGCCAACAGTCCGTCGGCAGATTGTTATGAATTAGCCTTTATTGAAAAAAATTGAGACTATTTGGCCTCGGATTGTGTTCATCCCTACAGCAGTATTTGAGTGAGTGTGATGATATTTTTGGAACGAGGGATCAGCCCATTGATACGGAAGGCTAATGTGCATGTGCATGACTTGTCATTCATGCAAGGATGCTCTGCAAGGGGCTTTGTTATCTCAGCAAAGGGGATATGGAGGTGTGCCACGCCCAGATTTCATGCAAGAAAAGGGAATGATGTCATTGAGGGTGGCTGGACATGCCTGTCCAAAGTGTCTGCGCCGAGACCTGATCGAGATGGCGACGGGGGACTCGCCCCCAGCTTCCCCGAAACCTTATTTGGTTCCTCCATCATGTGACCTGTCCAGTGACATCCTCACTGCATCGTCAGGTTCGAGCTGAGCAGCAATCACGCGCCTGGCGGGCTGGGGAAAATTGTTGCCACAGGACAATATTCGGAAATGACGCGGTACAATTTTGCTCCTTATTTCTCCGAAGACGGCAGTGGTACGAAGCTGAGCGGCGGCGCTGAGCGGGGTGGGGGAAAGTACCTTACATTACCATTACGCCCCCAACAACAAACAACACACCATGAACGGCGACGAGGATGCTGCGGACGCGGGCGGTGGGATGATGATGATACCGTCGCAGGCGAGCTCGCATTCCCCGATTGAACCGGTCCCGGCGGACGTTTTGCTGCGGCGGGAGACGAAGCGGCGGGACGCGCTGAAGAAGAGGGGCCCGGTGAGGGTCGGGTGTCGCGAGGTGGATGAGTATGTGCTCATGGGAGGAGGGCTGGAGCGCGGGAGCGTGGTTGGGATTAGTGCTGAGAGCGAGCAGATGGGGTTGATGGTGAGTTTCTCTGCACATGTTGTCAGTGGTTTTTTGGGGGCTGACTCGAGGCGATTGAAAAGATTTCGCTGCAGGCGGTGGCGACGGAGCTCTGCGGGAGTGAGGGCGAGATGAGCAGGGCGATGGTCGTCACGGCACAGCCGCCCGCTGCGATCTTGCCGGCGCTGAGGGATGCGGTCAAGGCGGAGCTCGCGGCCCGCGGCGTTGCGGGGGCGGAGGTGAGGGACAGGCTTGTTTCCTGTCTGGAGCGCGTGTCGATCACGAGGGTGTTTGATTTGGAGGGTTTATGGGAGGTGCTTGGCGATCTGGACATTCCGCCGGAGAGTCCGGGGTCTGAAGCAGCGTCGTTGGTGCCGGAGATGGAGGAGGATCCGGAGGTACTGCTGGCGCCGCAAGGGCAGGAGGAGGAGGCCGCTTCACCGGAGCCCGAGAGGATTACTTTGCCGGATCTGAAGCCTACGTTTGAGCCGCAGCGGAGGCCGGTAAGGACGGAGATTGCGGACAGCGAGGAGGAGGATGGTATCAGTGATGGCGACGTTAGCGACGGCAAGGACAACGACATCAATGACAGGGACGACGAAGCTCCCGCGCCGTCTTCTTCAGAGCTCTCGGATCTATCGCCGCCGCCCTCGTCAATGGCTTCGATGCTAGCTACACCCGACCCTGCCGTTGTCCCTGAAGATAAAGAGGAGTCCGACTCCCAGGACGATCCCAACGCGAAACAGGAAGAGAAGCCCCCGACTCCTCGAGAGCAGCCAGTCGACGACCAAAACAGAAGCAGGAGCCCGAGAAGGGAAGCCGAACCCGAACCCCCTGCGCCCCCGGACATAATCCTCATCACGCACTTTTCCACCCTCATGACGGCCCTCTTCACCGGACGCGACAGGCCATCGGCCCATGACGGGCTACAGTCCCTATCCGCCTTCCTACGCTACCTCTCGCGCAGCCTCTCCAGCAGCCCGCTCATCATGCTCCTCAACAGCACCAGCTCCTCAAAGAGCAGGACGCTGACGGAGCCGCCGCCGATACCCCCCTCCGAAGCACCACCGCCACCAGACGAAAGCAGCAGCAGCAGCAGCAGCAAGCCTCTCGCCGCGACGCTGCGGTCCGTCTTCAACCCGCCTCAGCTGGACATACCAGGCTACGCCGGCCACGCGGCCGCGCGGCGGAACAAGCCCACCTTCGGCCTCGTCTTCGCGCAGCTACTCGACCTGCACCTGCTGTGCACCAAGGTGCCGCGCACGAGGGAGGACGCGGAGAGGTTGTACGCGCCGCATGCCCGGGACGATGGCGGCGGCGGCGGCGTGCGGTATACGTGGGTCCTTGAGGTCCTGCTCGACGAGCTAGGCGTCTGGGAGGAAGGGGCCGCGCCCGGGGTGAGACGGTGCAGGGAGCAGCGATGGACGGCCGTGGATGTGAGGGCGGGCAGGGTCGTGGATGCGTTCGAGGGTGCGGAGAGGACAAAGGGCAATGTTGGCGATGTTAGGGTCGTGGGCGGCTTTGGCGGCCCGCGGGTGTGAGGTAGTACGGGGATCTGACGTGGATGCTCGCCCCCGGTTTACAGAATTTCACGTTTTTGCGGTCACAGGCTTGAGGGGAGTCATGGAGATGGATGGCATGTGGATAACACGCAGGCTTGGCTGCGTTCATCTGCTAGCATCTGACAGCCGACCAACAACCTTGTTGTCCCAACCCATCATGCAGAGAAATGACTCTTACCGGATACAGTGCAATCTACAAGCACTTTTACTCTGTGTTAATGGGAAGCGCAACCGCTTAAAAGGCGCGTTGCGACGTCGACGTGTGCTAGGTCTCGGGGGCTCTGCGGACCCGGATGGCCACGCTCGACCGGGAAGAGGCGGCGGGCGGCGCTCCGGCAGCCCGCAAACCCCAGAACCCATTGGATCATTCTTTTTGTAGAAAACCGAGTGGGTTCTTTGTCTCAATGCTCCTGTTGTTCGATTCTGTTACGAAATCGTCTTTCGTGCTGAGAGAGAGACTGTGTGTATATATATAAGTGACGTTAGTTTTCCTCCTTCTCCATGGGGCGAAAGGTTCGTGTCTGCTTTGAGCCTTCGAGAACGCTGCGCAGGAATTTGTCTGAGGTATTGATTGGGCGCGTTCGGTCTTCGTCTTTGCCTTTAAGCAGCGGTAACAACAATAACGACGACGACATCCCGGATAAAGGAGGAGAGCACGCAGAGATGAGGTTTGCTGGGACGCTGGTGCCGCTGGCGGCTGCGGCTTCAGCTGTGACTTTGCCTGGAGCTTCTCCCACTGCGGAAGGGACCACGAGTGCTTCCACATGGACTTCTGTTCTGAACGTCGAAGGGGTTGTATCTTCGTTCGGGCGGGTTCTTGGCGCGGCGGCGAGGAGACTTACATGGTCCGGGACGAGCCCCACCAGCGACGTTGAGGCCGGAGCACAAATCTACCGCTACGAGACGGTGCCGGAGAAAGACCTCGCGGAGAGTGTCGACCAAATCATCCAGGAGAGCGGACACGAACGGTTCGCGGCGCTGCTGCGCGGACAAGAGGCCCTTCGGTCGAGGCTTGCCGGTGCCGAGGGGGACTTCACAGTCTTCGTGCCCACCGACGAGGCGTTCCAGAAGCTGGACATGGACCAGAGCGGCGAGGCGCTGGTGCGTGAGATGGCGGAATACCATGTCCTCGAGGGGGTATACTCCGTCAATGCCCTTCGGGGGATGCAGACCGTGCCGACGGTGTTGGAGGAGCGTAGGACGGGGCGCCGGCAGAGGGTGAGAATTGGCGGTGGCGGAGAGGATGTCGCGCTGAATTTTTATAGCCGGCTTTTGGGGGGTGAATCTGTAAGTGTTTCTGTGTGATGTCTGTGATGGCGTGGGGCTGATGGGGTGGTAGAAGCGGGCGAAGAATGGGGTTGTGCACTTTGTCGATGATGTGCTTGTCCCGCCACCGAGGTTCGATCGACTTGTTGATGTGTTGCCGGAGCGCCTGAGTGTGTTTTCGAGGGCGCTGAAGGAGACGGGCGTTGGCGAGGAGGCGAGTTTGGAGGGTCCGAGGGGTGTGACTGTGTTTGCACCGTCGGATGAGGCGTGGGACAAGCTTGTGGGTGAAGTCAAGGGCTTCTTGTTTGGGGAGGGGTCATCAGGGTACTTGAGGGCTTTGGTGAGGTATCACATCATCGTGGATGAGATCCTGTACACGGATGTGAAGGTTGATCACGCCGAGGGGACAGAGTCTGGGCCGGGGAGGTATGAGACTTTGCTGAGGGCTGGCGTCTCTGTTCGTGTTCATGGGATGAAGGGCCGGCGGGTGATGGAGGTGGATGGAAAGAAGGTCTCGGTGAGAGATTTGCCCTCCAGGGGTGGTGTTGTGCATGTGCTCGATGAGGTGTTGATTCCATCGACGACGGCTGATGGTGTTGAAAGGAGCGGGATGCTGGATGTTGAAGAGTTGAAGAGGCGTCTTGATCCTTGGGTGAGGACAAGTGAAGGATTCGAGAGCGTTGAGTTGTAAGGGGCGTTAGGAGGTGGCTAGTCGGTCTTTTGGGATCCCTCGTGTTCTGATTATTTACGAGCTACTTTCTTTAGATAGGATGTCATCGTTTTATTCTATTCTGCAAATTATGATTATGATATGCCCAAGGGCAGGGGCAAGATTGACGGCGAGACCTGCAGAGATAGGTACGACAGATATAGAGACGACGTTGGAGATAATGATATAGAGACAGAAACAGCGATACTGATAGTGACTAATATTCCTTCAGTAAATAGGATGAAATTTCTGTATTCGTGAAATGCGTTGAATACGGTAATAAGAACCTACATTTCGATTATTCCTATGGAATTCAATGAGCAAACGAACCATTCCAAGCCCCTTGCCACGAAGGAAATCCACCAAACGGGTTGAACGCTGGATTGTTATCATCGACCACAACCTGAAAGTCGTCTATGAAATAATAGTCGAATGGCAAGTTTGACACGTCGCTTTGAGTTACGTGCGACGCACCGACAAGCCCGTTCAGGCCATTGCCCTTCGTCAATCCATAGTCCCATCCTTGAACAGCAGCTTCGTTCCATGCCGCCAAAGCTTTCTCCAGCATATCATTCTCGGGCTCAGGGGGTGCCCCTGGTAACCCTTGTTGAGATGGCACGTTCTCGTGCACCGGCTCTGGCTCCAACGCCGATAGAATTCGTCCCTCAAGCCCAATGGGGTCGGCGATTGCGATGAAGGTCTCATCACTGACGGCATTTTTGTGGAGATTTTTCTTGGGGGACGGAACGCCTCGAGGTTCCGTAGTCTCCGCGTTTTCGCTGACCGAATCTGTCTTTTCTGTGATCTGGCGCACTCTTTCGCTTGTGAAGTCTTTGAAAATGCTCTTGACCTCTCGGCGTTGCTCGTCGTCTAACCCTCCGCTGATAGCTTCAAGTCTTGAGAATGTACGCTCCTCCAGCTCGCTTGGGACGTCATCGGCGAAGATACTCTCTACATCGCTCTGGTCCATGGTGAAACCCTTTAGATGATCATCTGAAGTAAGACGATAGTCTGACGCTTGTTAGTCTGTTTCTAGCATGCATCTGTGGAATTCGACTGCATTGAGAAATGGCGAGAACTTACAAGGATCCGGCATTTTGGTACATGTTGGGAATAGGATTCGAAAGATATTCGCCCACTTGTCCTCCTCTGTTTTCAAATCACGCTTGCGTTTTTTGCTTTTCAACTCATCCTCCTGGGCTGAAGTAAACCCTTCGACATGGATAGCTTCGGCGAGATTGCACACTTCTCGCAAGCGGGAGTGCGGCTCCAGGTCAGCCTTCGAAGCAAAGATTTCGCCACATCGGGTGCAGTGTGGTTTCTGGCGGTGGACTCTGTAGAGATGTTCCCTGAAGTTTCTCAGCGATAAGTACTTTCGTTGGATCTGCGCCGACTTACTTGAGCCTGTGGGTATCTTGAAAGGCCATGCGCCGACATCTATACAACTGCTCTTCAGTGGCATTGTCGTGCTTCGTATACGGACAAGCCAGCAGAGACCCATCTGCTTTTGCTTTCTTGGGTTTCCCTCTCGGTTCGCGCAGAGACGGAGACGTCAGAATCGAGCTCCAGTCTCCTTTCACTTGTCTGCTTCCAGTGTGCCGTAATGCCGAGCGCATCCGGGCGTCCTCTTCATCGATATCATCCTTCTCGCTATCATCGACCACTAGTCGGAGTTCTTTGGGAATCTTGGGCTTGACGAAGACACCTGAGTCAGGCAACCTTGTAGGACGGATTTCTAAGCCATCGGCTTCGTTGTCTGAATCTGATTCTGGTGTTGTGCAAGAAGTCTCATCGGGTGATTCGAAATCTGACGATGAAGAGGGGCTTTGCATCAAATGGCCGAATCTGTCTCTCGAAAGCTGGCTCTTCGGCTCATCAGAGAAACCGAATTCAGGCCATATCGGTTCTTCAGGAGACTTTTTGGGCGCCTCTTGAACAGTATTAGGGCTCGACGTTGGTGCCGGTTCATCGGGGGCTGTTGAGCGACTATCGGCGTCCACAGCACCAGTTGCTTTTATCGTCAAACACGCCAGTCGAGATTCAAGCAACCCATCAACGGCATCTTGGCGCTTCCGTTGGCTTTTGCAGTGGCTCTTGTTCTTGTAGTCGCTGCTGTAGTTGCTCTTGTAGTTGTTTCTGCATTTACTATCGTAGTTGTTGTAGTTGTAACCGTAATTTTTGCCGTAGTTGTTGCTGTGGCTGCTGAATTTATTTCCATAATTGCTGCTGTAATTGATCCCGAAGCTGACACTGTCATTGTCGTTTTTCCAACTGTGGGGGAAATCGTTCAGCACAGAATTGAGATCCATTGTGGATACGGAGGTGGTCAGGAAATGGAGTAATCTATGTTTTCGTGCCCTTTGTACATCAGAATATATTTTCACTAGCTCTCAATCCTATATTTCCAAGGTTGGGGGGACAGTATATAAGATGATTGAAGGCTGAAGAAAACGCGCAAGAGCGCAATTATCGTGCTGAGCGAATCGGCACCCCTGGTTCCTGCTGATGTCACGAGGCGTGACTGGCCATTCACACAGCGGTATTGTTGTTGGGCACCGACAAGGCGAACAGAGGCAACTGAAGCGTAGGTGGTTCGCCATGAGGCCAGCAAGGGGTATTAGATTGCAGATAGTTTGAATCATATGGTCGGGAGAGAAGTTACAGCCACCATGCAGCAACCGCAGTCTGCCTTGGGCTAGAATGGACCTATCTCTGAGTACCGAACTGACGCACGCCGATACAAGCCCATTGGCGCATCGTTGAAGAAGAGGTACTTGCTGCTGTCAAGTCATAGAGTATCATTGCGATTCTTTGCTGACGCAGTGCCGCAACGCAATGCCAACCGGGTTTCGATGTAGGGACCATCGCCCAAGAAGTCGAGAACATGGTAATTGATTATTGCTGCATCATGTTCCTCATCTCAGCGCTTCGGAAGTGACGCCTATTTGATGACTGATGATACCAACATCTACACTTGAGCCCTGGTCAGTTACGCCGCAGCTCGACAAGGGCACGCCCTCATATCCTTGATTACCCGCATTACCCTGAGCTTCCTCAAAAGTCATCTTGTATGGAGAGCCCATTCCGCCATTGGACCAGCCGTAGCTTGATCCTTCCGCAAGCGCCTGGTTCCACAGCGGCCAGTCACTGAAATCGAATTCCTGCCCCATGTCGAATCCTCCCTGTTCCGGGAGAGCCCAATGAGTGTCCATTGTCGAGAGCCCCGCCTCCGGAGCCACCTTCGATCCCGTCTCCAACGTGCCGTCTAATGAAAGCATCATCATAGGTCCTGGAGCCTCTGATGTCCGAGGTCGATGGCTCGAATCCGGCGAGCCTTGAGTCCGATCTAGGCTTCCCGGGGTGGCGGGGCTTGTGGTGATTGTCGCTTTCCTGGCAAGTTCTTTGCTTCTTGTCGCGGAACCCTTGCCTTTCCTCGGCGATCGAAGCATCTTGATGGCGAAATCCTTGCACACGTCCATGATTTTCCTCCTCTTCTTCGTGTTCAACTGGCCACCGACGGCGTCCTCCATCAACGATAACGTTTCTTCCTCCAACTTACGAGGAACTGGCTGCTTGAAGATGGCCTCGGCATCTTGGTGGTCTGCTTGAGCAGGGCCAGTCGGGGTGGTGTCGTCAAAAGCGAGATTGTACACTACCACAGCGTGTTAGTTAACCAAGAAACTTCTCAAGTTGCGCGAAAAAGCTTACAAGGATCGGGAATCTCGCTGCTGTCTGGAAAGAGTATCCGGTAGATCTCTTTCCATTTGTCCTGCTCGGACTTCACAACCCTTCCGCGCTTCTTGCTTTTCAGTTGCTTCTCTTGAACCTCATCGAAGCCCTCAACGGACACCCCTTCAAGAACCTCACACAGACTCTGCGACTTGAGATGCTCTCGCACGTCCGCCTCTGCGGAAAACGTCATGCGACAACGCGGGCAGTTCGGCTTTTGCCTATGCGTCCTGTGCAAGTGCTCCCTTGAGTCAAGTCAGTCTCGGTGATTCATAAGGTGATCTATCTTCCGGGACACAACTCACTTCAACCTGTGCGTAGAGGTGAACGAGGCCCCTCTGCAACCTCTTCTCTGACCATACGTCTTGGGGTCGTGCTTGAGATAAGGACAGGCTAATGGAGGCGCCAGTGACGGCTCTTCAAGCTCGGCAGCAGGTGGAGTGATGACCTGTTCGCCGCATTCTTCGAAATGGAACGTTCCCCCGGAGTAAGACTTGACGCGATTGTGCTTGGATGTTGAACGCTGCGGGATGGGGAACGGAGGCTGGTCAGGACTACGGGCAGGAAGCTGGCAAACGGTCAATTTCGAGCCTCAAATGTTACATGCTCAACATACTTCAAATTGAGGGCTCTGATCTCTTCCAAAATTTGAAAAATCAAAGCTCTTCGCCACCGGTGCCGGGAATTGCGCTGTCTGTTGGGGATACTGCACTGGCGCAGGCCAAGAAGCATGAGACTGGGGGTCGTCGATCTCATGCTTGACCTCCTTCTTGCCATTGAACACACTCTTCCAGTCAAAGCTCTTCTCAAACTTGACCTTGGTCGGTGATCCCATCGATTGCCGTTTGACAAACGTTGGCGGCGTGGGAAAGGCGTCGAGATCCAGCCCCGACATTCGGCTCGTCAATCCATCAGTCTCGTCCCGTCCCGCCGTCGGCGGTGTGACGGCCTCGGTCTTGATGGTAGGTGACATTCTCATCGTGCGTGTCTTCGGTCGCGACGCTCTCTCTCACAAGAAGTTCATGAGTCGCAATTGAAAGAGAAAGCTAGCGCATTGCAACAGGGAAGCGGTCAAACACAACTCATGTTTTTATGAAAAATCAAAAGAATATCGCAACTTCGCATTTCTCTCTCTTCGCGCATCACACCCCTGCCACCCGCCGGCTCGTGGTTGGCTGATTGGCAACGCAGGGCGTGCCAGCAGTGAGCTGGCGAGCCCCGCCGCCTTAGGCAAATGGGTCCCCCCCTCTGTGGTCTGCCGCCCTCACCGTCTTCAGGATTTGTCTGCATGTGGAAAGGCCGTTTGCTGGTTCAGCTGACGTAGGTGGTATCCAAACCGCAAACAGCAGCCCAGAGGCCGCCCCCTTTGGGACCTTGGGGGTAGTCCCTTGCTGATAAGCGGGTGGTAGCGACTGAGAGGGGAGCCTGTTTGGGGGTGGGCGAACCGGTAAATTTAATCTCACTGTCGTCGTTTCTAGCAAGGGAGATCGTCAATCAATTGACATGATTTCCCAGTAAAATTATCTCTCTCCCCTGTGCACACAAATACTTGCCTCCTTACCTACCGCTCTTCGGCGTCCGCATCGACCAAGGCTCGAAGGAATCCACCAAAAAGTTTCCTGCCTCCCAAAAGCTCGTCGTCTTCTGGTGTAAGATCCTGCGGAATAGCACATCTAACTGTGGCATCACTATTCAGCAACCTGTCGAGAAACGGTCTCCATTCAGGTTCCTTGGGCGAACACATCGCGGGCAACCAGTGGGTTTCCGTGGCAATCTCTTGTCGTGTGTTCCGCCAATGCTCGTCGTGTGCCTCGCGCAGCACATACCTTGTTTGGAAGTACGCCCACTCGTCCAGGACCTGCGGCACCCCGTCCACGAGCACGCGCTTTATGACCTTGAGATCCGGCAGATGGTGCCTCGCTCTCCATAACCGCAAGTTATCTTTTGTGAAACCCTTGATACTCTCGCGTCTTGCTTCGTCTTCGGATCCTGCATTCACGTTAATATCGGTGTCAATTAAGAGATTGCAGATGCTGCGCATCCATCTGTGGCGTCTCTTATCCGCCGTCGCCTGTAGCTCAGGCCAGAATCTCTCATGGATGTAGATGAAGTCTAAACCCAAGTTGACAAAAGGATCCTTTGTATCCCTTCCGTGACGGGATAAGGTTGACCAGAAGCCACGATGATCTGACGTGCTCCATGTCCATACAGGGAGCTGAAGCCTTGGCCGAAGACCTCGGGCGATTTTGCGGGACATCTGATTGATGGTGTTGTCGATGGAATAGTAGTAACTTGCTTTCTCCGTGGACAAAGTATGGGCTCGATAGTATTCATAGTAGTAATTCGCTTTAGCCATCGTTATGGGCTGAACTTTCCAACCGCTGTACCATACAAAGTGTCTGAATCTGGACTTGTCAGCTATATAACTGTACCAATCGTCATCGATGTCGTATATTTCACCGTTGTCATCCCCAATCTTGTCTTCGTCACTTCTCTTGATCAGCTCTTGCCAGTCTGCCCACTCTGCAGTGAAGTATCGCGGGGCGCGATAAAACGCTGTCCATATCATTTGCTGAATGGCCGGGGGAAGTTGAGAAAACCGTTCAAAAGTTGGAGAAAGAGGTGAGTGGAGAGGCCACTTGGGTGAGTAGACGGGCCACTGACGGAGGCGTTTGGACAGATTGAAGTTTTTGTCCATAGCAATAGCTTTGTCGTAAGTCAGGGAGAGAAAGCGAATGGCCAAAAGATGATGGCAATAGCAAGTTGCGAATATGGACTAAGTTTCACTGTGGCAATTAAATAATTCTATGTTGCTCTTTTGGAGATGTATTTGGGATCGTGAACCTTGAGAGTTTATTCTCTACTCGGAGTGGTGAAGACAGTCAGGTGCGTGTGCCCATCTGCATACTTCTCCGGTGACAACCCGATATCAAAGGTCTTGGAGTCAAGGTTGCTTTATGACAAGTTTCCATCTCCCTGAGCCGGTGTGTAGTCCAAAGCCTGGTTCCAATATGGCACTCGAAACGCAGTGGCACCAACAGCAGCCCACTCGTAACCATAACCCTCAACAAAAGCACTGTTCCCACCAGGCCATCTTTGCAAATTCGACTCATCGTCAAAATCGAAGTCATAAAACTCTGTGGGAAGCCAGGCGTTGCCCTCATCTTCAGGGGTGTTGAGCGCCTCACCCGAGATAGCTCGTGACTGGAGGTCGTTAGAGTCGACTCCTACCTCAGGGGCAGCCGCCGTACGCAACGCTTGAGTCGGCGACGAAGTATGACTTGAAAATGACTTCGCATTCGACTCGGTGGTCTGCTGCTCGTTGCAGCTTCGCTCATCCTCAGGCTCTTCGACCAGTGCCTTGCCGGAGTTCGTATCTTTCGCTACCAGAGGCTGTTGAAGTACCTTGATAACCAAAGTTTCGACCACTTGCATCACCCTTTTCCGTTTCCGTGTGTCCAGCTGCGATTCTATCACCCCTTCAAGGTGTCTACATACCTCTTCCTCCAGCTCTTGCGCAAGCCCGTCTGTGAACATGCTCTCAATGTCAAGCGGGCGTTTCTTGCCTGCTGTGGTTGGATCTGGAGCCACGCCGTCAAAGTTGTGGTTGTAGTCTATCGTCTCAAGTCAGCTGCAATATTCACATATTATGGTAACGGCATCCTACATGGGTCTGGTATCTCTTTGCAGTCTGGGAAGAGAATCCGGAAGATGTCTTCCCATTTCTCCTGCCCCGATTTTCCCCAGCTTCGCTTTTTGCATCGCGGCTTTTCCCTTTGCGCAACATCGAAACCCCTGATGATTATGTCTTGCGACAATTCGCAGGGGCTCTTTGACTTGATGTGGATATTGACCTCGTCCTGGGTGGGAAAGGTGCTTCGACAACGTGGGCAGTTGGGTTTCTGCTGATGGACTCGATATAGGTGCTCTCTGAAGACAGTCATGTTAAATATCCGCTTCTAGAATCAAAAAGGGCTTCTTGACAGGCGCTTACTTCAACCTGTGTATAGTAGCGAAAGACGGACCCCGACATTTGGGTTGTTGTCCCCAGGTCACCGGGTCCTTTTGAAGGTAAGGACAAGCAAACTTCTGTCTGGGTGAACTGGTCTCTCCTGTAGAGGAATCTCCTGTGGCATTTGCAGGCAGGAATACAGAAGGCTTCGGGAGCCTCGCGGGTTCTGTTGAGCCCTCTTGGTCTTGTTGGGTGGGATCATGGCTTGTAACAGCCTGCGCTGTCGTCTCGCAGACTGGGTCTGTCATCTGAAGTGAACGTGGGCTCTCTTCATCTAGTAAACCAACCCCAGGCTTGATGATGGCACTTTGATGCTGTTGGTTGGTCGCTGGTCTACGAGGAAGCTGAAGTTTCAGCTCGATGTGAGAAGATGCTATCGCCGTCAGTCCTCGATGACCGTCACGAGTGTTATAGGTAACGGGAGCACATACCATCGTACTTTTTCGTGCTTTGGGTCTTGACCTTCGACCGTCTTTCCTCAGGTGCAACAAGGCCATGGCCATTCGATCTCTGCAAGACCCCATCTCCGCGGCAAGAAAGACCAAAGACACTCTCCTGGAGACTGATCTGGGGATGAGGCATCGCCTGGCCAGCAAACCCGCCCGCTTTGATCCTAGTTCCGAGTTTACCTCCATAGTCGTAATCATCAGCAAGGCTTAAGCCAAAGAGCCTATCCGTAATAGGTCCCATGCGGTCGAGCAAGGGGTCAGGGTTCCTTATACTGTCCTCGATCCCGGCGTCGTGGCTCGCGTACTCCAGCCCCAGGCACTTCTCAAAGCCACCTGCATCGTCGAGGAACATTTCCAACAAATCATGGCGCATTGTGCGTGGTACAGAGACTACTCCCGATAGAAAAGATGGGATCTTGTTGGTTCGGAATGGACAGAGTTAGAGAAGGATGGGAACACAAGATCGCCTGTAACGGTTACACAACGGGCTTTTTATATTGTGAGAAACGCGCAATCCCGTAATTCTCGTTCTTCGTACATCTCAAGCCCTCGTTTTCCGACTGGTGGGAGCTTCCGATCAAAACTGCACGTAGACTGGGTGTATCCAATAACAGCGACCAGAACCCAGTCTGCTAGGCGCCTCACGATAACACGCACGAATCCATTCGACGCCAGGTTGCGGTGACTAAATTCACTTTGTGGTCCTCTATATCTCTCGTCGTCGTCGTCGTCGTCGTCGTCGTTGTTGTCTCTACTACTGTCGTCGTCCTTGTCTCTACTATTGTTATCGTCGTCCCTCCTGTTATCGTCTCTGCTGTCATCCTTCGCATTATCTTCACTGTCCCTACTCCAATAGACCATCTGACCTCAAGCACAGGAAAGATTGGCGGTACCCATATTCTCAAAGTTGATGGTGGCTTATACGTCCTCAGATATGACCGATAGCCGTCAGACAGAAACTCACCCGAACGTACATCACGAATGCCAAGGCTGATGAGAGCCTGCGTACTCTGGCCAGTGACGGCACACCGGCCGTTAAATAAGCCTTGGCGGATGCTCGCCAGCAAGGGATGAATGCAAGTGGACGCAGTCTCACCTGCAGATGAGCACCAGTGTCTAGCCAGACGCCAGGAATGCGTGAAGTCCGCACTCGAGGCAAGCTGACTCCCCTCCCGCACGCAACCACACGCACCCGGGCAATCCCAGCGCTCCCAGCCCGATTGCCTAGCCAGCACATTCCATACGATGGCACCAGAAAAACGCACTCAGCAATGAATTATCTCCTACACTTGGCAGAGTCTTTTTCTACAAATACAAGGCTCCGTCCCCCAGCTGAGAGCTCGAGGTCTCCATTGCCGAAGCTCAACATCTTTCTCCCCAAACTGTTCACTCTCCATATGTTTCCTTCAGAAGCCGTGCAGAATCTGCCATCAGGAGTCCAGCTGAGTACGAATACTCTCTCAGGCTGAAGAACTTCCGCCAATGTCGAACAAGGAACAGGACATGAGGCGTCGCTCCGAAAACCCGAGTAGCGAAGTTGAAAAGTCGCGAAAAAGCAAAACGAAATGCCGCCAAAAGAAACAGGAGTATGCCATGCGATGCTGACCATTCATGCCACGCCCAACCGCCACGCCGTGTCCATCAACCGTCTCGGAACCGTTTCTTTTTGTCGCAAAACTCGCCAAATGCCAAGCAGTAAAAATTAGTCGTCAAGTCGCGCTTGAGAAAGTCCAACAATGTCTAGAGCGAGGGCAGCCCAAAGTGTGCCCGTATGCAGTCTAACCTCCATCGCGTCAAAACTCCGGAATGGTGCAGACTGCACAAGTTGTAGCTGCAACATCTCTTGTTGCTCATGCTATAGAGCGCGGCTCCGAGGCTCAAGGGTATCCGCAAATCCGCACAATCGTGAAGGCGTGGCTATACCTCGGAGACAAGCGTCTGAGCTGTCGATTCATGTGTTTCTGTAGCTGCCTGCTTTGTTCGTGCCACACAGCCTCGAGAGTGTCAAATCGAAAGGCTGTAAATGATAATGCAGACTTCAGTTGAGGAAGAAAGCAACGTTGTCAAGTGCTGTGTATCCTTGGATGAATCGACGATGCGTTGGAACAGCAATCAATCGGAGACGCAGCACGCATTGGTTGTTCAAATCGGGTCGACAGCCAATTACTAGTGACGTCCGACCTGGCTATTGCTGGCACGGCTTCGCTCATCCTCTTCTTCCATAACATCGCTCAGGCGCGTCGGGTGATGATGTCTGGGAACGGTCTCCCAGCCCGGGGCGGCGTAGCCTGAGCCGGAGTAGTCTTGAGTGCCCTGTTGCTGACCGCCGGCTGTGGTCGTCGGAGTCTGTGAATAGCCGGCGCTAGGAGGGTTGGTCGCAGGAGTCTCGTACTCTTCTAGTCCCTCGTCAGAAACTGGGGAAGGCGGAGCAATGAAGGGAACTTTGTTTCCCTGCGAATCGCGAACAAACTGGCCCTGTGCATCAATCGTGTACTCACCTTCACTGTAACCGCCTTCGGAGCCAGCACCGGTGTAGCTCACGCCTTCCTGGCCTGCGTCGCCAGATGGATAGAAATTGCCGCCAGGGCTCGAGGTGACAGGCGGGTTGGCTGGGCTTTGTGAGTACTCGCCCGTGTAGCCGCTCTGCTGGCCGCTGTAGTCGGTCTGATATCCGCGCTGCTCACGAGAGCTGCCGTGGCGACTGGGCACACCTTGGGTCATGGGCACAACCTGAACACCGCCCACGATAGTGGGCTGGCCGCTCTGCAGAGACTGTGTTCTTTCTCTCTCCTCGTGCTCACGGCGTCCGAGCTCTTCCCAAGCGCGACGGGCCTCCTCCTTGGAGATCTGAAGCTCCTTCTTCATCTCTTTGACGCGTTCGTCGTTAGCCGAGGTGACTCTCTCCTTCTGGATGGCGGCCTGAACGGCGTTTTCTCTAGCACGTCGTTCATCTTCAAGGGCTCGCTCCAGCATGGCATTGACTTCTTGGCTTCGCTCCAGCTCTGCTCTGGTCTCGAAGAACCAGCGCTGGAACTTGCGTTCGGAACTGGCACGGAGACGCTGCAACTCGACGACAGCATGGAACAAGTTTGCACCTGCAGCGGTAAGGTCGGTAACCTGACGAGAAAGGGCCTGGTTGACAGGGTCACGGTCAATATCCTGGTTGTTTTGCTCCAAACGCCTGATCCAGAAGCTAGTCAGACCCTCCCAGTGGGCAGACAAGGTCTCCCAGCGCTCGAAAGCATGGGGGAAGGAGTTTCTGGGTCTGGATCCTGCGACGGTCGTCTCCTGGCCTCCCTGAGTGGCAGTTGCAGGCTGCTGCGTGGTACCGGCCTGAGGGTTGGTGCTGTACGGTTGCTGGCCGACGTGAGAGCCTGATGTTGTGCGGGTATGCCGGGTTTGAGGCTGTGTTGTCGCCGGTTGGCGGGAGGTTCCTCCCGCAACAGGCCGGGACTGTGGGGTATCGGTGGCTACGGGTCGCCGTTGGGAGGTGGGGTCTGGCTGGGGCACGCTGGCAGCGCCACCAGATCCTCCTCCGGCAGCGCCAGTAGCGGCGGCGGCGGCAGCGCGGCGCTCCGCATTCCGTCTCTGAGTCTCCTCCAATAAACGAGCTTCCTGCTCAGCTCGCTGTCTCTCCAATTGCATCTGCTCCTGCTCGGCTTTCTGTCGGGCGGCCTCTCTGGCAGCTCGCTCCTGCATGATCATTCTAGGACCACGAATTCCGGAAGGCGAGCTGGTCGGGTTGGGTGCGCCAGTTGGGCGGCGAGGAGTGGACGCATTGCCATTGGAAGCGGCGGCGCCGCCTCCGATAAGGTCAGCCATGGATGCGCTTTCCTCGATCTCGTCGGGCGTGAACGGGTGGGGCTGTCGGAGCGCTTCCTCGAGGGCAAAGAGGATGGCACTGCGGGTGTTTCTGGAGACGCGATGAGGTCGGTGAGACTCGCGTCGTTTATTGGGAGATGAGGATGATCGGTCTCGGAAAGACGGGGCTTCGTCCGAGGATTCTTCTAGAAGAAAGTCCTCGCTCAGATCCTGCGAGAGAACTCTTCGTGTACGGAAATTTCGTCTGTCTTCGTGGGCGACGAGTCGGGGATAGTCGTAGTTAAGGGGAGCTGCAGGCGCAAGGGCGGGCGCGGGGGCTGGTGCAGTCGCAAGTTGTGGTTTGGGACTGAAACCAACCGAAGCAGCTTCAATGTGTACTTGGCGGGTTGACTGTGGGGTGGGACTCGGGGTCGCTTCGAATCGCGGAGTACGGCGAAGGGTGCGATGGGATGAAGCTGGAGTCGAGGGTCTCTCAGCTGGATCTGGAGTGATGGTTCGCGATTGCCTACGCAGCTGCTGCTGGCGCTGGGGGGTAGGGTTCGTGAGGTCGTGAATTTCGTGACGGTCGTTAGAGGGCGTGGGGGAATTTGGGTTCGTCAACTTCGCGACGGGGCCCAGGTCACTGATCTGACCTGATGCGGCGGACAAGGTGAAAGTGTCACCACCCAGGTGGTGATTGAGGGTCGTCGATGAGTGATGTAAGGCAGGCGAGGGTTGGCGAGACCTGCGAGAATGCTGATCTTGGTGTTAGCAAGTACCGAAGAGCAGCGCAGCACAGCACAGCGCACGAAGGTGGTGTGGGCTCCTTGGGGGTAACATGGAAAAAAAATAGGTGAGGTTGGAGGGAACAGGGGACAACTCACTTGGTAGGGTGGTATTGTGCTGATGGAGTACACAGATACCACATCCAAAAAAGTGAATTAATAAAAGCGGTCTGCGCAAGCAGGCAAGATGCTGCTTAGCAGAGGAGAAGTGAAATCCGGAGTGGTATGGATCCTCTGGTAAGACGTAAGGTAGAGAGGGTGGTGGGTGTGAGAATGCCACCAGCCGGGAGAGAGAGAGGGTCGAGGTCGAAGCGGGAGGAAATGGGAGAGGCTGGCGTCAGATTTGGGAAAAAGAGGTGGCTAGGCGAAAAGGCGGCTTTGGGGGCGGCCAGTGGAATCGAGCGGAAGATTGGTCGATGCGCGCTGAGCGAATGGATAAGGCGCAGATAAATAGGATTGATGATGTCGTCGGGGCGATAAATGGAGGTCTTGGAACTGTGGTTTCTGGAGGAATAATTGCCTGTGGTGAAGCTTTTTGTTGGATGCGCCAGCTCGACCTCTTTTTTGTTGTGGTTGTCGTGATGCGAAGTTTGGTGGTTTGGTAAATGAGAGAGTCGTGTGAAAGGTGGGAGTGAGAGGGAGAACGCGCGCGCAAAGCGGTAATCGACGCGTTGGGTGGAAAAAGGAAAAACAACAAAAGATTGTGCACTTCTTTTTTCCAATGTGCACCTGTCTTGCAGTGAGAAGCATGAAAGTCTCAGGCAAGGCAGGCGTGATCAATTGGAAGAAGAAGTTGGCAGGTAGGTTGTTTCCCAATCAGCACCTTCCCTCAAGTTCTGTCAACTCCAAAAGCCAGGTGGGTGGAGGGCATCACGCAGGAGCACCCAGGGAAGGTACTACCAACCTAGAGCTCGGGCAGGAGGGAGGGGCGGGAGAGGGGACTTGGGACTTGCGGTTGCTGCTTGGACTTCGAGGTTGGGTTGCGTTGTGGCAACTGCTGCACCTAGATGGATTGAATCCCTCTCTCTCTGCCTCTCTCAGTGGACAGCCAGCAAACATGCAGCAACAGATGGATGTCCTCAAGCCCAACAAGTAGTCAACCAGAGCAGCTCTGGAAGGCGCCTCTGCAACTCGCACCTCTCTCCTCAATTGATGATTCCGACCTGATTGTCAATGTCTCGGGCTGCGTTGCGCTGGGAGGTACTCGTCCTCCACATCCACACCCGCAACCGCAGAGTCAGTGCCGTACAGAGAGCAGCACGAGACGGGATGGCTTGAGTGGCTGCTGCCAGGCAGGTTTGCTTGCTGCCCAGGGCCCTTTTTCGGAGACACAGACCTATGGTAGCTCGCCCAGCAACACCTCCGTCTGGTCTGACCTTGGTCAGGATGCAGGTGTCGAGGTCATTGACGGCGGGTTCGAGGGCGTCGCGTGTCGTCGAGGTCGGGGGTCGCGGCAATGGCAGAATCAAAGACAAGGTAAGGTCGACTATGATGCAAGTCTTCTTTTTTTCCCTTCGAGACAAGAGCAGGGCAGAAACGACGGGGAACCGAGACGGGGACGTGGATGGGGACACGCGCGGGTTGGGACAGGTGACGGGTTTTAATTGTTTCGGCACGGCACCGGCACCGTACCCAACCCATCATCTCGCGTCGACTATTATTACTCTGGCGGAGCATCTCACTCCCATACACTAGGTACGGCATACGGATACCTTTCCCTCTCGCTCTCTCTACCTACCTTACCTCACCTTGCGGATAAGACCAGGTATCCCACAGCGAGAGGTTGGCAGCTCGGAGATCTCGAGGTGCGGATAGGTCAATTGGCATGGGCAAGACCTGAAGCTTCCAAAAGGACCCGCCGCCGTCAAATCACGGCCTGCAGCAAATTTGCAGCTTCGTGCAGCAGGCAGCTCGCAGACAAGGTACAACACACGTACAGCAAGACGCATGGGATGTGGATCGACGAGCTGGTTTCTCTTGCCCCAGCTATTGGCAACGCCGGCTTGGAAGATGGCTGCAGCATTCAGGATTGGGCGGCTTAACGGCGCCGTCTTAAGTCTCTTTGCAGCATGGCTGTCCCCGACTATCGTTGCCATTGCGCGCATGGGAATCGCGGATACGCATGCTACGGTAGTTGAATGGTGGTCCATCTTAGCCCAGCCCAAATCTGCCATCGCGGCCACGCGTGTGCGATCCAGGAACATCCCATCAGCTGAAGGGGAACCCTTGGGCAAAAGAAACCCGGCGCGAACATGGGCTGACAGTCGGCCATCGGGCATTGGGCGCCATTTGGGATGGACGGACAAGCTGGAGGCGGCGACCTTTGAGTGCGACCGAAGGACGAAATTGGAGCTGCTCGCCTCACCTGTTCTCTGGCGCAGTGTCCGATGAGCCGTGACAGGGGCGACGGCAAAGGCAGGGAATCTGCCTGCGCTTTCGCAAGAACTGAGCCAGTGGGAAAAAACCGGGGGGCTGGGGACGCTGGTGGATGTGTGGTCACTGGTGTGTGCCAGAGCCGTGTCCGTGGCCGGAGTGGGAGAGCAAACGCAGGAAACAAGACCGGGCAGGCTGCCTTTCCACCATTGAGTTGGCCTGTCTCGACCGAACTTACCTTGGCCCGACCGCAGCCGCGAAGATGGCTGCAGCCAGTCTCGCGGAGTCATGACATGTTCCTGAGCCGACGGAGTAAGGGGCAGGCGGTGAGCTGAGAGGGCAAGAGATGGAACGAAAGTGAAGGTGAAGAAAAGGTGTGTGTGAGTGTGAGTTGTCACTGCGTCAGGTCGTGACGAAACCCACTCCCCATTGCCAATCACCCGCAGTCTGGCGTCCCCCTTCTTCAGCGATCCCGATGGGCCGGTTTGCACCCAGGAGTCCCCCGTCTGGAGCGCTAGCCGGGAGGAGTACAGAGGCTGGTGCCATTCAGCGGGTTGGGTGAGAGGGGAGGTCATAGGTATCTGATCTTGGAGCAGAGCAGGTCCCTGGGTCAATATGGGAACAGCTGCTACGGATAAACGTTCGTCTTTTTTCCTGGTCAAGGAAGTGATCACCTCCTCCTCTATGACTGGAAAAACTCAGTAGATCGTCTCAGTAGGGCGCGGGCGTTCATCAGCAAAGTTCGTTTGGCGTTCGTCCGTCTGTTGCGCTTGTCCTTTCCAAGGCACATGCATTGAAACATGAATCGAACCTGGGAGAAAAAGCGAAGACATCGAACGGAGATGTCGAAGAAAGAAGAGCCGAGTTCTTTCAGCTTTGAAGGTCAAGGCGAGAGCTGAGTTGGGTTGCATGGAATCATCTCAGGAAGGAGGGGACATGATTGACTCCTTCCAAGCTCACCTCACTCATGGAAGCTGCAGCACAGGCCACCTCCAGCCTCAACATGGATTTGGTAAGCCTGGACTTGCCTGCCACATCTGATTGACTGACTGACCTGCTGGCTGAGGTGGTGCAGCCAAGGGGGGGAGGGCCCGTGCTCCAGAGGAATCAAACTTGGAAAGAACGGGTCGCTCCCGAAGACGGCCCCCTGTTCCTGGACTTTCCTTCCCAAACCAATCACGGCCGCCGTTGAGCCACACTCTCGATTAAGCTCGCAGTCGACCGCGTGTGCCTGAACCACCACCTCTACCTTTCTGCTGGGGCATTTGCCAATCTTCGACAGAACGTGATGCAACGCCTCATCGAAACATTGCAAACAACGTTTTTGGGGGCTACTTGTTTGGGGGCCAGAGAAAACGACAACGATGTCTACGGATCCATGCCAAACACGTCCCAATCTTCAATCTTGGGCTCAGAGGTTGGGTCCTGCCGTCTGGGACCATCCCTTCTCGGCGCATCTCGTCGAAATTCCGCCGTGAGCACATGCAAAGTCCTTGCTCAATGGATCGAGCGAGAAAATCTTTCGATCCAACAATTGGCATCCATCTTGAGCTCCGAGACGACCCTGTTGCGAATCGTCCGATCTGACCAGAGTAGTCAGGTACAGCATTCTTCCACCGCTGACCCTGCCATCAAACGCAAACGCATTCAGCCCGACGAAGCTGAAAATTTTGGAGACTTCGGAGCACGTAGCGCCATGGTCTACACGATCGGCGATCTTCTTCAGCCCTCTCCCACGAGGCATCCCACAGTGGCATGAGAGGGCAACGCGCGTTGATGGCTCCCAGACGTGGATTTAGGTATTCAGCCCAAATCGGCATGTGCGAGAACCTGCGCGGGCCGCGAGCCATTCGGAGAGCTTCCGACGACCGCAGTCCGCGTTCCCGCGCCGCGATACACTCCGGTTCGAATCGGATGCTGCCTGACATCTCCCTTTGCAACGGCCAATTGGGGTTTTCCGAGTCGACAGGCTGAGTTTTGGTGCATTTGAAACAAGTAAACGAAGGCTGCTATCAAGGGATTACAGGGAGGGACTGGGAGCTTAAACCCAGGGGACCTGCCAGAACTCTAGAAAGGGGTCCACGATGCCCCCTAAAAAGCCTTCAAGAGAACACAAGGATACAATTGACCCTGATCAGGGGCTCAAGGGTCACCAAGGGTCACGGAGTTCCAAATGCGTGCAAGAAAAAGACGGGAAAGCTGCTTACCTCTTCGCAGACTCCCTTGCATGCGGCCGCTCTCCACAGTCTTACATCTTCGGGAGCCTACAAACACAACCTTAGAACACAGGTACATCCCTAGCTCGTGAAAGCTGACAAAATCCCCTCGGTATGCGAGGGACGATCATCCCCTGTTGATCGACAAGCTCTGTTGCCCCCCCCATCGAATTGTCGAGTCGGGAAAATCCAGGAAACCGCCATCTCGCATGGGAAAGCTCTCGAACAAGGGACAGGAGCCTCTCAGTGTCCTGGCTGCACACCACCCTAGACTGAGACGATCTCCCGCATTCTGATGTCTAAGAATATGGCCAGTGAAAGGGTCTTTACTTACTGAGCGTCGAGCATCTGTCAAACATCCTCTGAATATCAGATTTGCAGCGTCGGAAAATACTCCTACGCGACCTATGACATCAGTCGTTGGCGACATGCTACGGAACCCGCTTTCGACGGCAAGAGGCGTGCGGCAAACGGCATGACGTACTTTGGCAAATTGCTGAGACTCCCGCTCCGGTCAAGGCTTTTTCCCGCCTGCAACATTTCATATGGGCGCCAGGCCTTCTCCGCCTCAGCCTGGTTTTCGCGCGGCACTCGCAATCCAACCGATCAACCCACACATCAATCAGCTGTTGTTACATCCGGTGGCTGCCGTTGCTCCAGCACGCCGCATGCCTACGGACCGCAGCAAACGGCAATGTCAAAACACACGGCCCGCAGAATAAGATTGTCACCAAACAAACAGATTCAAGGGAACGTGCTTTTCGTCATTCAACGTTGTGGCCATTCTATGGCTTCCTATCTCCCAGCTGAAGCCCCAGAAAAGCAGAGCCACTGCCAAACGGCGATCTTTCCCTCAAATTCAGATCGAGATGAAGGAGTATCCCGTACTGTCTTGGTGACAGACCGCGAGATAAACCGACAGACCGTGGAAAGAGGTCCGCTTGTTGATTCTAAAGCTTCAGCACAAAGATCACGCCACGCAATATTGGCTGTTTCACTGTCTTTTTGAAAGTTCTGTTGTTTTGAAAACAGTTTACACAGACAGAATGCGCAAACTTTCGCTTCAATCAGTTTTTGTCAGCTTTTTGTTTGCCTAGTTGCCTCTTTTTGGAGCCCGGCATATGCTCTGGGCAATCTAGGCCGGCCTTCACAAGTCTGCGCCGGTAAACGAAGGTCGAGAAGGACCTCCAGCGTCGCAGTGGCGCCACCGACTCGGATGGCAGAGTGCAGTCGCCGTGGAGGTGAGACATCGACAAGCTCTGCACATTCCAGTCACTGGCTTCCACATGAAGAGTTTTCTTCTCGACTTCCCGCCGGCCCCCAATGCAGCTTCGAGTCAAGCGGCAACAAACTGCAGAGGACCGGTACTGGTCATTCGTTGAAGAGGGCACCCGGTCATCCGGCGGACGGAAGGTTCGAACAAGCAAGGAGGCGGGTAAGAGATCAAGTGATTGAGGCTCCGCAAACCGAGCCCCGCCTCCTGCCTCTTCCTTGCGAAGCTGAAGCTAGCATGGGTTTCCATCGTCAAGCAGGCCTCCGGATGGGGCAATCGCGATAGCCTCTCTCGAAAAGGATCGATCCTTTACAAAAGAGTTTCCATTCATCACAAACGACGAACCAACGAGAGTTGTCGAAAGCGCGTTTATTCCCACGTTATGGAAACTCGAGCAATCCAGCGACCCAAGTCATGCCATTTTCAGACAGTTGTGCATTCCGTCGAGTCGGAAGTCAGCGTGCCATTCCCTGGAGCCGTCGAGGCCCCTCTTCCAGCTTCCGATGCCCACCGAGCTCCGTACCAAGTACACCGGTAGGCAGTCCGGACTGGCAAACGCACCTGATTGGCCCCGCCGCCTTCCGTCACCGAGCATGCATATCGCACGAGGGATAGAACACCAAGCGAGGAATGTCTGAGAATTGCAGGGGATGGTCTGGTTGTCATAATCAGCCACCAAGTGGACCAAGAGCCCTCGACGAGACCCAGTGGATCAGTCTCCTGCATATTTGTCTCCTGTTGTTGTTCGCCGTTGGGTGGAAGGCGTACGATTCGTGCTGATGGCAGACCATGACAGAGGAGGCATACATAAAGTTTGTTTGTGGCAGGGAGACAGCCGCTGCCGGATTGTGCATATATCGTTGCCTCCCCGTCCGTCCCCCTCGCGTCCTCCGGCCAATATCTCCATCGTGGCGTCGGTATCTAGAGAGCTTGCAACAGCAGTGAACCAAGCCGTCGTTGCAGACGTTGGTCGCAGTCATGTCTTGTGTCCCCCCCGAGGACATGATTGGGTATGCACAGGAACTCGACATGACAAGAGCCTCTTTTTCCTCTTCCAGACCTGCGAGTATGGAACGACAGACCAAACTCGCCCATCTCAAGCTCGTATCAAAGTATTACGGCTACGCAAACTTCTCATATCCCCGACCAGACGGCACTCCAAGTCGCAACCCCTACCGAAGAGCCGGACAGACGTACTCGTCAGAGGATCTCAGCCAGGAAGAGTACGACGAACCGTCCTGTCCCCAAACACCAACTCGCCGAGACCGCTCATCTATCGGCTCGCAAAGCTCAGACGGGTCCTCTGCACCCAGCCTCATTGACGACCGGACCGATTCGGAAGTCTCACTCGACGACGACTACCAGTACCACGCCTCCGCATCACAGCTGTGGGACTCGTTCTGGCCTGCCGAGGAAGACCCAAGTCGGAAAACACCAGAGACGTCTAAGACGCAGTATCCTGCTTTGATTCCTTCACCGCATATCCGCCGAGCAAAGAAGACGGGCTGCATTAACTACGAAGACTACCCGTTACCTCCCCGGCCTGTTGAATACAACATCAAAGTCAACAACCCAGCCACTCCTCCCAAAGATAACCTCATGACATCCCCCCAGCCACGTCCAACAATGTCATCACCTCGAGCGCATGATGTCTCTCTTGCATCACCCTGCTCTCCTCTGGAACCACGCCGCACAATTCGCGCCGTGCGCTCCTCATACAGCCTCTTTCCACGCACTCAAACACCACCGTCCTATCCTCCTCCTCCCCCACCTCGCCTTGCACAACCGCCAAGCCTTTCGAACCTTCGTAAAGGCACACGACCACCTCCAATCCATCTGCACTCGCTGCCAGCACCCAATGTGGCACCAATGCACTCCCCAGCAACAGCATCTCTTTACTCACCTCTCTATTCGCCCCTCTACTCCCCTGTGCCGTCATTTACCCGCCCTCACACATCCCACGGAACACATCCCGCGGATGCCATGTCCCCAACAGACTTGTCACATCCGCGCTCTGCTCCTCTTCCTCCGCCAATCCAAGTTCATAACACCACTTCAGCACCCAAAAGCTTCTTCGACTTCGACTCGGACTCTGATTCAGACGATCCGGAGCCGGAGCATACGATCTCCCGATTCGTGAAGACGCTCCACAAGCGGACGGCCAGCGAGGCGAGGCGAAGCACCAAGGGCGCTGCCTTCGCGGATGCCCAGCTGCGCCGTGCCCGCGCAGACACGGCGGAGACAATCCGGGAACCCGAGGGACAGCAGCTCTTCGTCGAGAGGCATAAGAGGGGCTTCGGCCGCATGTTCCGGGGCAGATCTCACGGAAACTGATGCTGGATCCAGTGTTTCCAAAATTATACGTTTACATGTCTACACGACTACGATGTGGTACTATTGAAGGCCGCAGATGAGGCTGACGGCATCCACATGACGGCGCTTTTGCTATTTCTTCATTCCGCGAGCACAGCGTTTTCACTTTCAGTCTTCTTTGTATTGTTGATTTTTGCTGCATCTCTTTTGTCTTATCATGCTTATGCTCATGCTCACGCCTGACGTTGTTATTCTTATCTGATGTTACTCTACGATTCCGAAGAAGGTACGCGGGAAAGGTGTGTGTCGTTGGGGAAGAGACGCTAGCTGAAAGGACCCTGGAGCTTCTTCCCTAGCATTGCTGGAAAGCCTACACAGAAGGGATGGCCCTCTCAGGAGATGGAGGAATGACGGAGGGCGGGAAAGACGGGCTGGAATATTCTACGACTCAGACACGAATGTTCGAAACGAGTACGAGGACGTCAACGGCAACGGCAAGAGATGAGAACATGCAAAAAATGGTGAGAAAGATTATATGATGAAGGTACCGCAAGAGACGGAAATGGGACCTTTTTTACGAAAGAAATACGGCCTTTGAGCGAAATGACACACAAACCTCACGATCATGCGAGAGGATGAGAATACATCGATTAGAGGAAGAAATTTTACGTTTTGAATGATGCATGATTGATTTTTCCCAGTGTTCGGTGTAATGCAAATCAGACACAGAATAATTGAAGCAAAAACAAAACTTGTTCGTGTTTATGGTGATATGCGCAGGTTGATGGCGGCGGAATGGTCAGATCAGGCCAACGATTTACCTCTCTCACGATCGCGTCCCACTCGGAAGTTCCCTCCTGGACATCGGAACATCGCCGTCAGGGGTCGAGGAAGCGAGAGAAGAGAGAGAGAGGCTCAACGAGGTCGACCTCGCCACAACCCACAAGGCCCCCCATTCCGCGCGCCCCTCCTACCCGACGGCCGTAAGTCAAAAAGTCAGGGCAAGTTGCCAGAGTAATTCCGATTCCGTCCCGTGAGGCATGTTCACCTGAACAGGGAGGCGACGTAACGTAGCGCAGCCGGGGGTCTAGACGGGGCTCCGTGGGAAGTTCCGTGAGCGGGAGGCATTCGAGATTTGGAAAAGAACCAAGTTTTCCAAGTTTCCAAGTTTTTTCTTTCGAGTTTGTGCTAGTCGGGCAGTGTCCACACACGTATGTAATCCGTAGCCTGTTGTTACATTTCCTATTCTCGCTTTCGTTATCGTTATTATCTATTATCGTTGTCGTCGTCGTCGTCATCCTTATTACTACTTCTATCGTTCTCTCTATAATCACGGATCATAGGGGACTTTGCCGGGATAGCAAAAGTCTTTCTTTCAATTTTCGTGGACTGGGTCAGAAAGGTGTTTGAACATTCTTTTTGTATAGGTCTAGGCTCCCTCTTCCTCCGGTCTAGCGACCGCGCGAGGAAAAGGGGGGAAGGCTTTCTAATAGCTAGGGATGACGCGACGGCAGCCTGATGTCTAAACTGGATGATGTGAATACATGGGGGATAGAAAAAAAACAACATGGTTGAAGCAACTCTTTGAACAGATAAATCATTGTACCCGTCGAAACATCGATATCGTATCGTAGACTCCGTGAAACTCGTGAAATAACTCCGGTCCTGGTGGACGAATGCTTTCCCAAATAACGCCCCTTCCTATTTTTGACCTGGGTGTAGAACGCCGTTGTCCCATGCTAGTAGCTTAAACAGATGATACGGTTCGCGCGCATATATACAGATTATGTTGTGTTTTTGCGCATATGATGGGAGATGAGTATGTTGTAAATCAGATAAATCGTCGCTTCTTTCGTCTCGTCGAAAGGGCCATTAATGCATTATAAAAGTCGGAAAATTTCTTCATAGGCCGGCGCGGAGGGGCATCCTCTCGTGGAAGGACTTGCGCTCCGTGAACCGCTTCTGCCGCCTCACACCAAGGCGGCGCTCGTCGCGGCCGGGCCAGTAGCCGAACATCCACGTGCTCTGCGCGGATGCGGGCCCGGCGCCGAGGCGGTCGCGCAGGTCGGACTTTGCGCGGGGCGGGGTGGGCGAGCGGAAGACGGGGTCGGCGGCGTTGTCCTCGTTGGCGAGGAAGGAGAAGACCTCGGCGGGGCAGGTGACGGCGTGGGGGAGGCGGTAGTAGTTCCTCCCGAAGAGGAGGGAGACGAGGGCGCAGAGGTAGAGGGAGAGCAGGGCGAGGATGACGGCGAAGACGGGGACGACGGGGAACATGCGCACGCCGCCCTCGGGGACGGCGGTGAGGGCCATGAAGAGGGCGCCGGCCATGGCGGGGAGGAAGGCGAGGAGGGACGTGGTGAGGGAGATGGCGGCGACGCGGTAGTGGCGGTTGCGCAGGGCGTGGAGGGTGGTTTGGAGGGGGAGGCAGGCGGCGTAGTCTGCGAGGACGGAGCGGGAGGCGGGCGAGCCGTCTTTTGCGCCGAGATCGGCCCAGGGCTGGAGGATGCGGAGGTGCAGGTCGAGGGACTGGAAGGCGAGGTAGAGGAGCAGGCCGACGAGGGCGGGGACGAAGGAGTAGAGGAAGTTTGCGGGGGAGAAGGCGCCGGGGCCCGGGGCGGCGGGGAGGCGGGGATCGAAGCCGTTGACGAGGGCGGTGGCGTGGAGGAAGGAGACGACGTAGAGGGCGGCGAGGAGGACGGTGGCGGCGACGACGAAGAGGAGCACGGGGGAGGTGCGGAGGCACCAGGGGAGGTAGAAGGTGCGGATGTAGTCGTCGCCGTGGCCGTCGACGATGAGGTTGGAGGTGATGGAGCGGCGGTCGGACTCGTTCTTGGTGTCGTAGTGCAGGTCGTGCGGGAGCTGGCCCTGGGAGTGCTCGGTGCCGAGGCCGTACCAGGGGGCCTCGTTGGAGTTGGTGTTGTTGCTGGAGTCGGTCATCCAGTAGCCGAGGCGGTCGACCATGCGGTTGCGGAGGATGTGGCGGAGGTGGGCGCGGTCCTCGGCGACCTCTGAGCCGCGGTAGGAGTCGCGGGTGTTTGACTTGCTGATCATGAAGGAGAAGTCGGCGATGGAGCGGGGGTCCCACATGAGGCCGGTGACGCGGTTGCGCCAGTAGAGGGCGAGGAGGAGGAGGGCGGTGATGACGAGGAAGTAGAGGCCGACGAGAGCCCAGATGGTGCCCTGGACGGCGGTCCAGTACCAGACCTCGGTGTGGATCACGGTGAAGGAGGCGCTGGCGAGGGGGATGGTGAAGGCAGAGAGCCAGAGGATGGCCAGCGCGATCTTGACGTGGACGGGCCCGGCGAGCTGGGGGAGGAGGAAGGTCTTGGGGTAGAGGTTCTGGAAGAGGGCGTTGCGGCGCTTGAGGGGCTCGTCTTCGGCCATGGCGGCGAACGGGAGGATGCGCAGGGTGGCAGCCGTGATGCACTGGGCGTAGACGAAGATGACGGTGGCAAAGAGTTGGGGGAGGATGCGGAAGAGGAAGTACTTTGCGCTGTAGATGGTCTCGCCGTAGGTGAGCAGGCCGGGCTGGATCGGGGAGTAGATGGCTGCGAGCATGAGGGCGGCGATCATCAGGATGCAGAGGACCATGAGCACGATCATCGACGGGAGCCGCAAGATTGCGGGCTTGTAGGTGAGACGGGGGTACAATTCGCGAGACTCGTCAACAGTATCCAGCTTGGTCATACCCGGGAACACCGACTCCTTCTCGCTGATAGGCAGCCACTTCAACGACGGCTCTGCGCCGAGCAGCCTCTGGTCCTCGCTCGGGCGGTACCTGGAGTCGGCGGACTGCGGCGGCGACATGATGCGGGTGCCGAGGGACATGCGGCCGGGCTGCTGCTGCTGGGACGGGGGGCGCTGCATCGAGTTGCGGGTAAGGGCCGGGGCCATGGGCTGGAAGCCGGTGTCGGGGTCGCCGCTGATCTGGGGGCTCTGGTCCTGGAGGTCGTCCGGGAGGTAGCCGGCGGCGCGGTAGTAGCCGTTGCTGTTGTGGTTGTTGTTGTCGGCGGGCGAGGGCACGCTGGACGGGGGCGAGAAGTTGTGGCCGTGCTCGCGGGTGAGGGCCTCGAGGGCGTACTGGATATAAGGGGTGTCGTCGACGCCCGGGGTGACGGAGCCGTTGGCGGCGATGGTGAGCTCGTCGCGGAAGCCCTTTGCGCGGGTGCGGTTGGTGACCTCGTCCATGGCGAGCTGGGCCTCGTTGAAGCGGACGGCCGGCTGGGAGGTGTAGGGGTCTTGGTTGTTGGTGAACATGTTGCTGCTCATAACCACCGGGGCGGGAAACTGCTGCTGCTCCGGAGGACGGCTGAAGTTTTGGAGATGGGCGGGCGGCCGCTGCTGAGACGGGGGCGACGGCGCGTGAGGCACGAAGGAGGGCGGCGGGGAGAGGGTTTCCTGGGGGCTGGAGTCGTCTTCCTCTACGCTCTCATAATGCCTTCCCGTCGCGTGGTGAGGGCGCAGGGTGTTTGGCGTGGATGATTGTTGTGAGGGTGTCCTGGCAGACCAGTATTGTGGCGGGTAGTGGCCGCCTGTGAGGTTGTCGTCGGTGTTAAGAACAGGGATGCGTGGTGTTGGTTGTGGTGGTTGGTGAAGGAGAGTGTGAAGAGGAGGATATAGGTAGGGAAGTGAATGAGGGAAGATGAAGGTTAGAGAGATGTAGACGTACGGTGGTTTTGTTGCATGAAAGGCCTCGCCTCGGGGTGGGCGTTATTATCTCGAGAATTATACATATCGTCGTTCATGGGGGGGAGTCTAGCAGATGCGTCTGATGAGCCTCCACTTGGAACGAAGCAACGAGCCAATTACCAGCGACAAATACGAAAGAAATTGGTGTGATGGAATGGGGGTGTTTGCATGATGCAGGCAGAAAAGAGGAGGGGAAGGGGGCGCAATGCATCGTGGTTGGGTCATGTTGTGGTTTTGGTCGCGGAATTGCAAGTGGTTGGGGAGAGTTCGTCGTCGAGCATCACGACTCTCGAGTGGTGGTTTGTCCCCTCCGTCTGTCTGGTCGAGGTGGCTGGAGACCGGGGTGGCGTTGCATCCCAGCCACCGAAAACCCCCCAAAACTCTGCGAATCCGCCGGGGACCCTTGCGGCTGTGGCTCTGGCCCCGCGGCCGCTAGCCTGTAGCGTCCGGGGACGCAGGTACCAGAAGGGCAAAAAGAGGACCGGGAACAGGGGCACTTACCTCGATTTGTCGCAGCATCAAAAAACTCACACAAAGAAGGAAAATTCAAGGACAAAAGGCCTCGTCTCAGTTTGATCACAGAGACGACTCGAGAAGAAGAAATGGAACACAAAAGACGTTGGCCGTGGTGGCAGCCGTTCGTCCCGTCTTTGTATTGTGAAACGGGCCATGATCAGCCAATCCGGAGAGGATACGAGGACAACATGCTGCAAGTCCAGCTGTCCTGCAGCTCTCTCCCAACCTAAAAGAATACCTGCCTTGCTTTACCTTACCTCATGCCTAACACACCCAACACCGCCAGATGCCCTTTTCCCTCGGTGAAATCAATCCTTCAATGTGTCCCCTGCCCTGCTGTGCTGTGTCTGTGCCTGACGCTTGACGACAGCAGCAGCAGCAGAAGCAGCACCGACGGATTGCCCCACCAACGGAAGCAGGTCCCCACACCCGCTGCCACGCTCGGTGCGAGGCCTCGGCGGAGGGGCGCCATTCAAAGTGTTTTTTCAGTGGCTGGGATGCAGGGGCACCGGCCCCACCCTGCGCCAGAGCACTGGAATCGCCGACCCCGGTGAAGTGATGATGCGATGTCATGTCCCTCCTTCTACATGAAGTTGTTGCCCCTCGTTTGCCCTGATTGTGAAACCTGCGCGGCGATAACGAGAGAAAACATCATCGGCCTTGACTCTGGAATCCTGTCGTCTGACGCGGCTATCAGGCACGCACCCCTGGTTGTCTGAGTTTGACAGCACCGCCAGATTGGGTTCATCTGTACTACTCGTATGCGAGGCGGGCGGGAGAAGCAAAAACGGTCGACATTTGAGGCTGAGGCTCACCGCCGACATCAGACGACAGCTCTGGCGGTCTGCACCGCGTTGCTCTAGTGAGCAGCCTCAAGCCTAGGACTCGCATCATGGGCATTCTACCCCTCATTTGTGATTTTGTTCATTACCTTGAGCTATCATCTGTCACTCCCCCACCTCTTTCCTGGTCTCCAACACGAGGGGTCATCTTCCCAGACCCGCGGCTCATGCACGCTCACTGAGGGTCAATAACCCATTTCTATCCTCATTCAGCCCCCCTCTGCAGAGAAGCCCAGGGCCCTCGTCGTCTTCAGGCTGCTTCTGGCGTTGCTGCCCATCCACATTCCCCATGTGGACCTTATCGCCAGTGGATATCACGAGGGTCCAGTAAATCAATAGGGCTACGCGAGTGCATCCCCAAATGTCCCCCACCATCGCCCACAACTCATCACGAAATCTTCATTTCTAACCAACCTATTGTCGGCCATCTCTCAAGCAACACAGCTTCAAAGCGGGTCGGTTAGCTCAGTTGGTTAGAGCGTGGTACTAATATATCATCTGATATGTTCTGTAATGCCAAGGCCGGGAGTTCAAGCCTCCCACTGATCATTCTTTTTGCTTTCCTCGCAGTAGAATTATCTATTTTGCTTCATCTTGCGACTCCATCTCATAGTATCACGTTTTCAGCCCTTTGGTCGGTGAGCTGAGTGTGTGGGCTTCTGCATAAGAGCCCACTCATTGTTTCTTTCCCATAATGACCACGTTTCCTGTGGCCTGTTTCTATTACTATGTCTGCCTAGCTAGTGTCTTCTCCACTGTTATTATCGTCTTCGTCGTCCTCGTCTAAGTTATCACCCTTGTTATTTATGTCCACGCGTAGATTCTTTTCGCCCAGATATGCGCCCAACAATCAGTCAGTCAAAGTAGCACCGGGTGACTGGGGCCCTGGGCTCAGCCGCAGAGTATCCCAACCAAAGACTTGCAAAGAGATCCAAGTGATGCGGATGGCAGTTTCCTTGGCACAGGTGACGGCACCGCTTCACACTTGATGCTTATAGCAGGACATATCCGAGGCCGAGGCTGTGGGGGTTGTCTAACCATACGTGTGAATAGCGTCTCCTTGACAGTCCGTGGGCGTGCTTCCATTGGACACGCGGATTACTTCGCGCCGATCGACATCGGCTACCTCTCGATTACCAGGCAGACACCCTGGCAGTGTGCGCAAGCACCTCAGCTGACGAGGCACCCAACCACGAGGCATGATTCAAAATTGCGAAGTTTCGCGATTCCATCCCACTGGGCAAATGCGATGGAGGCGGGTTGCTCGAATGCATAAACGCACAAGCGTCCTGGTCTCGTGCTGGCACTGAAGCTTCAAGAAGGATTACCATATTAAAACTTCCGCTTGTCTACCGCGTAATTCCAAGTGCAGACAGCCGCATCACTCCCTCCTCCATACGAAGCAATGACGAATGGCCGAGAGTACAAAGGACGGTTCAGCCGATTGGTTGACAGCCAAGGGCTTGCCCTCCGGCTACTCAATTTCCTCAAAGTCAAGGTTCACCGGCTCAGGCATCGGCGTGGAAAACCAGCTTACGATGGCTCGAGAACCTCTCCGACATCTATTCAGGATGTAGCGGTTCACAACTCAGTGTCCGTGGACCCAATCATCCAGCGGGTTCGCGACAAGAAACATGACCCTAAATGCCATGAGGTGAAAAATGATCAACGAGACAACGACCCGGCATCGAAACCGACGGCTGCTCATCATCACTCCAGCAATAGCATCCATGAACTCGTCAATCTGACCGGAGCCGCCAAACTAACTTCCATCCAAAGCTGTGTCGAGCTCGCTTCTCCAAAAGACGCAGCACCCGTTTTGAAATTCGAGATCGTATTCGGAGCCGGCTTTCTAAGAGACGATATAAGCTGCTACGAAGCTTGGGTCCCGGCCGAAATTGGCAACGCCGGAGGCCGCCTAGACAGCGAACTCAGACGTGAGCCAACTCGGAAACGGGGCAGGTTGTGGGCTTCAGATGCAAGGGCATTGCAAGAGCCATTGAGGCGTTTTGCTTGTCCATACCTCGCATACGACCCTGAAACTTACGAAGGTCGAAAAAGCTGTCGCGGCGCCGCCTTCTCGGAGATACCCAGACTAAAGTAGGTAGACTTTATGTGGACAGTTCTCTCAGGTTGGCACTTTTCCAAATTGGCTGACCTTGAGATCGTCTTGAAGGGAACATCTCTACAGGTGCCACAAACAGAAGCCGCATTGCAAAAAGTGTGGCGAGCTGTTTGCAGATGCATCTGATCAAACATACCATGAAGCGTGTTCATCAAGTCTCGTACGCCGCCCTGGTACAGGCAAATTCCTGGTGGAATTTGAGGGGTTCAATGAGGAGCAAGAGACGAAGCTCAAAGACAAGAAACGGAGGCGTGGTGAATCAAATGAGGAAAAGTGGAAGGACATCTTCAATATCCTCTTTCCTGACGCCATTAAGACACCAGACCCTTGTAAGACTTCCGGCTCTACGGGGCTTTGGTAGCAGACGTTCTGACTGAAATCAAGACTATAGGTCGCGAGCTCTCGAGAAGTCTCAAGATGGGACGGCTAAATCAGACGACGTGCAGTATGGCATCATCGACAACCTATTTGGAAGAGATCAGATCCCCCAAATCGAGAGCACGGCTCGTTCCAGGATGGAGAAGATGACCGGCTCTTTGCCCGAGGAAGACTGGCGCGAGATGAAGAAGATCTTCCGAGACTTCGCCTTCGCCGGCTTAGAGTCCCAAATCTCTGTGTGCAGTTCATCGACATTCTCAGCTTCTCGACGAGTCCCCAAAACAAAGCCAACTTCGGGACAGGGTAGCAGGGAAGTTGCCGATGACGTGAATGCCTCGATACTTGTACCAAGCATTGGAGATTGTCGAAAGGAAGTTGACGAAAACAGTGAGCATATAACACGGAACTTCTGCACCTGCGCTCCGTCGTTGACATTTGGTTTGACAGAACTTGCAGACATATTCAGGCTGTCAAGTCAACCAAGCCAGCTAAGTCAGCCGAGTCAACCGAATCAATCACGTCCCGCAAGCCGGGAAGGGGAAAGCCCTGGAAAGGCCGAGTCTCAATTTCAGTTGCCATTACTTAATCGGGAAGCTGCGGAAGATTCAACTGATCCTCAGCTGGAAGCTACTGCTGAGACTTGCGAAGAATGCGTCTTCAATAGTCTCAATCTTACTCCGGAAGAGTGTTTGGCAGCGGTCCTTCAACAAAGGACACCTCCTTGGCAAGGATCAGAGAATGACTCTTCTGACGGCTGAGGTCATGGAACCAGAGTGATTTGACACTCATGATGCGGAGAAGTCAACGCGTGAAGTCAGGGAACTAGCCATTAAGTGTCAGTCTTGAACGAACATGTTGCACTCAGTGGACTGGGGGAGCCAGGTTAAACATTAGATCCTCGAAGCTGAGATCGAAGATTAATGATTTAATGTCTTCGGTGAAGTTGGGCTTGTGAGCTCATGCGTATGTCAGATTTTACAAAACGTGAGTGCCCTGAGTCTCAGATGAGTCGAATAGGAGGCCATGCCACTACATGTCAGACTTCCTTACTCAATATTCTAGTACTCATGTCGTTCGAACATCGTTGAAAGCCCCATAACAAGATGCCCGCGCCTCTTCATCCGTCCATCCCACACACCTCCAACAACTCAACAAACCGTCCGGATCAATCATCCTCTTGACCTCCAACAATCTCCCATAGTTCTCCCCGAACATGACCTCTTCCCATTCACTCATAAAAGGGTTAGCCTCGTTCATATACGAGAACCCGCCCGGCGTAACCTCCCGCTGCCTCTCCGTATTCGCCTGCATCTGCCTCACAACATCCACCCGCTCCTCCAAGGTGCTGTTCCACTCCCAAATCGACGGCTGTCCCACGATCCACAGCGAGTCATACCACCCCGGATGCACCGCCGACGGATTGAGCGCGTCGGGGCGGAAGAGGTAGGGTGAGTCGACGGGGATGTACGGCGACCCGCCCTGTCCGATGATCTCACGCAAGAAGCCCTTTAGTCCGGCGCGGAGGGTGTCGTTGGTGAAGATTGCGACGGGAACGAGGCGGGTGTTTATCAGCCTGAGATTGCCGACGGCGACGGAGTCGGCGAGGACGTGGTCTTTGAAGAAGCTCAGCCAGTTCGGCGCGATGGTGATGTTGACGTGCCCGCCGTGCGCATCCGCAAAGGCGATAAGTTTCGACAGAGACGCCTCCGCGTCCTCGACGGTAGTCGTGAGGGATGAGACGTGCACGAGGGAGTTGCCGTATATGTGCCCGCCCCAGCCGTCATCGGCGAGAGCCACGGCAGTGTCAACGAGCAGGTTCATCCACTCGCCGTACACGTCTTTGTCATCCGGAGGAACACCTATATCCGCGACAGCCATGGGCACCACAGGCTCTACAAGATGGCTAGAATCCAGCACAACGCCGAAAGTGCCGCCCCCTCCGCCCCGGAGAGCCCAGAAGAGCTCTGTGTTCTGACAGCGGTTGGCTACCCGTGTGGAGCCGTCAGGCGTGACGATGGTGAACTGGATAACGCGGTCGACACCAAGACCGTAGACGTTTGACAGTACCGAGTGACCGGCGCCCTGGACCCAGCCGCCGGATATTCCGACGGTCGGTGAGTATCCACCGAGGATGGTTCGCCCGACTGAGTCCGCGAACTCGTAAACCTCGGCGGAGCTGACGCCCGCGCCGGTTGTGATAACATCGAAGAACTGCTCGTCAGGACACCCTTCCGGGATGAAGTCAGGTTCATGGCGCACTTGCCGCAGGTTTCGCGTCCAGAGGAGCAGAGAGCCCTTCATGCTGCTGTCCAACACAAAACTGTGCCCACTGTTCTTGATGGACAACTTCCCACCGGTCTTGCGAGCCCAGTCAAACGCCTGAACGACGTCTTCGGCTTCCCTCACCTCAAGCCACCATGAGGGTGAATTGCCCAGCCTGCAGTCGACGCCATCCCATGCGCCGGGATCGAGAGGGTCCGCGGTGTTGAGAACACACTGGTCTTGTGATAGGGGGTCGGAGGCACAGATGGTGGATTGTTCGTACATGTAGGCGGCAGGGACGCTGCTCCGGTAGATCGGCGAGTGGTAATTCCCCTGGCGCTCCGCGCATAGTGATTCATTTCGTAACGTGGCGGTGCCTTCAAAGGAGGTGAAGCAAGCAAGGGCAAACGGTTCGGCATGGTGGACGCGACCTTCCAAAGTATCGTTGAGAGTGTTGATGCCCTCGGCGAGTTTGAAATGGGAAGCAACAGACGCGACGGTCACTGTCTCAGCCGATACTAGTAAGCCGTATAGAAGAATATGAGATATGCATAATGATGAAACGGATACCATCGTTGCCGTCTTCTACTGTGTCGTCGAAGTGCTTCATATAGCCGGCGTATTTAGACCGATGACCTCTTGTCGGACCGTTCTGAAAGAGACCGCCCCCGCTTCTTAGCCTCGTTACTATGGACGTAAAAAAGTAGATCAAGTTGATTGGCGACAGGTACCTATTCAGAAGATTGGAGAGAGAGCTAAGCTACGTTTTATTCGTCCGTAACATTGCAGCCGCTGCACCATGCATGCAACGCGACAGCCAACCAGGAGAGTGATGTCTAGCAGGGGTCACTCGTGCGCTGAAATAGAAATCCGAACTCGCGCAATTCTGGTCAGTTTAAATTGCCAACATTGCCACTAATTGCACCGTCTTGTTGTCAATGATCATTTATTCTACGCCATCATCAACTATCAAAACAACAGACAACGTCAAGGAGACAACACTATGCATGTCCGAAACATGATCATGTGCGGGCCAGACTCATCCACCTATGCCCGAACACTTATTTACACGATCAGTGACCCTAGTGAAACTGACATTCCCCGGCGTCTATGTCACCGTCCGATTCTATGTGCAAAACTTCCAAGAGGAAGGGTACGACGAGGAGGAAAAGGATGTAGTAGTTTTGGCGGCGGCGGCGGCAGTAGTGTTGGGTGGGGGCCAGTTGTCGAACATCTTCCGAGTTCCACCACCGAAGACGCTCATGGAGTCCGGCATCGCCACGATGTCAAGGATGACTACCAAAGTACACTATCTGAGAGAATATTGAGTTTGAGAATCGACGACGGGCAAAGTGGTGGTGGTGGTGGTGGTGGCAGATTCGAGGCCGGCATCCAGGTAATGGGTGATCATGAAGTTACAGCTAATCAGCTCAACCCTCAAAATCCCACCGTCGACGATGTGGATGATTCAACTCGCGCGAGCACGGATGATAATCTGCATGACTTCTCTAACGGGTTATTGTCTAATGGCATCGACACAACCCCGCCTCCAACAACGGCTCACAAATCTGAGGAGGAATTGTTTGCCATTCCTGAGGTTCCTTACGACCCCGGAGTGTTATGCAGCAAGTCTGCAAATGTACCACTTGGCATCGATTCTTGTCCGACACCCCAGATTGACATTTCAATCAATAGTGGAGATACATTGGACGCCAATGAGCCCAAGACAGTCTTGCTTGAGCGCCGCAAGTCTTTGAGAGAGCCAGAAGACACTAACCAACACAAGACTCGACTGCTTGCTTGTCCATACCCCAAGCATGATCCAGAAACTCACGGTTACCGCTGCCGAGCCGCAGCATTTTCTGAGATCCACAGACTCAAGTAAGCCAGTGTGTCAAGCGCCTTGACTTTTGACGATCGAGACTAACGTATGTGTCAGAGAACATCTGTACAGAGTTCATACGCAGCCGCCGCACTGTGTTCGATGCGGAGAGACATTCTCAAATGAATCAGATGTGAAGGAACATTTAAGTCGTCCAGATGAGATCTGCAACTTTGTCGCTGGTGTTCCTGTTGGCGGCCTCAACCCCGAGCAGATAAAAAAGCTGAGAAGCAAGAAGAGGAAGCCCGGCGTCACGACGAATGAAGAAAAATGGCGAGATATTTTCGGGATTGTATTTCCAGATGCAACAGATTTCCCTGATCCATGTGAGCACATATCCATTTCAGCTTTCCCACAAAACAACTAACGGCGACGAGATTATTCATACTTGGACGACCGCTCGAATGACCGATACCTGCTTCCAATGGGTCAGAGCGATGTCGAGAGCATTTTCAGCGACGTACCGCCAGAGTCAGAGGACCGCATGTTCACGAATTTAGAACAAATATGTGGCCCTTTGGAGAGCTCTAAGCGCCGAAAGGTCTGGGACACGATTCAACATTTCTTCGTGGAGAGAGCTCAACAAATCATGGGAAGCAAGACGATTCCCCGCAGTAACCGATATGCTGTTCATCCTCACGGATCAAGCCCTGCCAGCATCTCACTAGGCGCTACCGCCCCGGAGGCAGAAAGCCGGTTTGCGGAAGCCCAATGGTCTACGACGCAAAACCATGCAAAGAATCCAGGCCAACCCGTGTTAGAGACGACGCCATTCATGAGTGATGTCAAGAATTTGCAGACAACTTCACTTCATGATCATCTCGAATATCATCTCTCCGTGTTACCAAACGAGAATGCGTTCATTCAAATGCAACCGGAAAATACGGAGATTGCTGGTATGGGCAGTAAAAACCCGCTCAATAAATGCACCGACGCCGAGAGGCCGGTGAGCATTCTCAGCGGTAACATCATAGGTGACGCAAACGACTTGGATACCTTGGTTCCATGCGAGGATTGGATCAACCAATTGCAAGCCGATGGCGAACTCTTCGACTTCAATTCTATCCTCAATGACCCGGAGGATGTTGACTCGGCGTCTGCCGACTGGCCAGTTGAGCACGCTGATCTCTGATGATCTACATCTGTGTATGGGATACTGGGAAGGTTTTTAGGGTGTCAATTCGCAGAGTAAAGTAAAGCCTAGAGATAAATCAGAGCAATGCCGATTATAACCTCGATGTAGTTTATAGTGACAAAGATAGTGCCGAAGACGAAGAAGACCATGGACGAAGAAGACGGTGAGGACGACATCCGCAAAGAGTATGATGATAATGGCGGAAGCAAAGAACCAAAATCATGTATTTGCATTGAATTCAAGGCCCGTATATAGATGAGTCTGTACACCACAAGAGGGAAAATAAGATTTGCCCTGTGTTGTCAACTCAGCAGTTGAGGCTTCGTATTAAAAATTGGCGATAAACGATCGTGTCAGGTTTCTTCAGTTCTCATTTAATTTTGTTTATCCTACTTCCATGGTAATACCAAATCCCTAAACTCGAAAAAGACTCACCAAAAGCTCACCCTAAGCCTGCGCAACAACCTCATCAAAGCTCTTCCCAACCAACTTCACAAACACATCCTTGTACTTCTCCGCCGTTGCCAGACACACCTCCTCGGGCAGCTTCACGCCGTCCTTGCCCTTGAGCCCGTTCTCAATCAGCCAGTTGCGGATGAATTGCTTGTCGAAGCTCTCCTGGTCGCGGCCGACCTCGTACTTGTCGGCAGGCCAGTAGCGGCTGCTGTCGGGCGTGAGCACCTCGTCGACGAGCACGATCTCCTCCGTGTCGGGGTCGACGCCGAACTCGAACTTGGTGTCGGCGAGGATGATGCCGCGCTCCTTGGCGTAGTCGCGCGCCGCGGCGTAGAGCTGCAGCGCGAGCTCCTCGACGCGGTCGGCCACCTTGGCGCCGACGAGCCGGCGCGCCTCGTCCGGGTGGATGTTCTCGTCGTGCTCGCCCTGCTCGGCCTTGGTGCTGGGCGTGTAGAGCGGCGTGGGGAAGGCCTCGGATTGCTGCATGCCGGCGGGCATGGCGATGCCGTGGACGGTGCCCTTGGACTTGTACTCGTTCCAGGCGGAGCCGGTGATGTAGCCGCGGACTATCATTTTATTAACCTTGATGCAGTGAGTGAGATGAGAAAGGGGCTTTTCCACGAACCGATGGCCTCCAGGGGGACGACCTTGAGACGGCGGACCTGCATCGCCCGGTTCTTGATGAGGGCGGCGTCGGCGGCGGGGAGGCCGGCCGGAGGGTCGAGTGTGATGAAGTGGGTCTTCAGGCCGGGGACGCGGTCCGTCAGCACCTTGAACCAGTGGGCCTGGCATTAAAAAAAAGTTTTTGGTCAGCGGAGGGGCTCGACGGTGAATTCGGCAAGTCGCGGGTTTGTTGCTGAGCTCACTGAGGCGTGGGTGAGAATGGCGCCCTTGTCGGGGATGCCGTTCTGCATGACGACGTCAAAGGCAGAGACTCTGTCGGAGGCGACGAAGAGGAGGGTCTTGTCGTCGACCTCGAAAACATCGCGGACCTTGCCCTGACCGATCTTCTTGAGGCCCGTCAGGTCGACGGAGGTGATGCTCGCCATTGCTGCTGCTGCTGCTGTTGTAGGTCTAGGATGTGGTGGGGTGGAGGGGTAAGTCGACTTTTGGAGGGGTAATGGAGGGGCAGAGCCAAGATGGACTGGGGGAAGCTTGGTGAGTGAGATTGGGAGAAAGGGTGATCTAGAACAAGTTGGCCTGGACGCCTAATATGAGAGAAGCCTGAGAGGTCCTTGAAATGAGTCAACGGGTTCGTTAATGCCGAGTTCGGGATGAGATGTGAGGTGAAAAGCCGGCCGATCGGGACGGGTGACGAAAAGTGCATGAAAAAAAATTTCCCCATCGGGTGTACCCGCTCCACAGTTTTGTGAGGTAGCCATTGAAGGCTCGAACTCTACCACTGCGCTTTGAGCTTCATGTAGACCTGAATCATGTCATTTCACCAGACTCAGGTGTAGCAGATAGGGCACTCTGGTGAGACGTTTGCTTATCCTTCTGGCCATGATCAATTCATTGCTCTGTAAGGATATTAGTATTATACATTAAGTTATTCGCGTTCTCAGCTTAGACTGCTAAAAGCGCCGCGCCAAGAATGGCGAAGGCGGATGTAAGTGCTGCCACAATGGTTCCATCGAACCCCAAAGGTGCCATGCCTGGCCGCGAAGCAGCATTCTCGGTTGCGCTCGGTGTAGGCGTGGCCAAAATTGATGTCGCGCCCGAGCCCGATTCCCTTCCTCCGCCTCCGCTCCCGCCCGTAATTCCACTGGCTGTCCGTGTCGGGGCTGCAGTTGATACTTGACTGGCCACGCCAGTGGCCGTTGGCAAGGCGGTCTCGTCTGCGCGCAACTCAATGACATTGGAGCGTGTCGAGTTCAAGTTTGCTTGCGCAATGCCGACTTGCTGATTGGTCTCGTCGTATACCACATACGCGCTTCGCAGGAACGTGTCGCCCAAAAGAGCGAACCTTGTGCTGTTGATGTCGAAGGCCGAGTTGCTCTGAATACCGAACATGCACGGATTATCGAACGGAAGCAGTCCTTCCAGCTGATCCATGATCGGGTCGAGGTTGTCAAGAACCATCTCCTCGAGGGGTACTCGAATCGTGACACCGCTGAACTCGAAGTCGAGGAAGTGGTTTTCGCCCTCGGGTCCCCTCCACTTGCAGTCCACGAAGCCGTAGCCGGCATCGATGACATCATATTTCTCCCAAATTTGGTTGGCGATCCTGTCAGGAAGTAGACAGACTGTTGAGCCGGAATCAAGGACGGTGGAAGCATTGAAGTTTTCCGCAGCCAACTCTGTCATCTTTCCGTCGGGTGTTTCGAGGGAGACGCCGGTCATGGCGACGCTGTAGCTGGTGATACGCTCGGAGTGGTAGTCATCGACCAGGGGCAGTGTTGTGAGGGATCCAATGTACTTCTCAGTGTCGATGCCACCGAAGAGCAACGTCCCTTCTGACGAAGATAGGTCGTTCTGAACTGCCGTTAGCATGGCCGCCTTCAAACACATTGGAGCTTCATACCAGCCATAGACTGAAGGCTTTGCGGCCGATCAACTTCTGCGAAACCATGTTGTCGAGAATCGTGGGATAACTCCGTCTTGTAGACACGCCCGTCGAGAAACCCAGACCCATCAAGCCAGATCCCTTAACCGTCTGAATGGCCAAGCCCAGCTGCTGGCTCGACACCTTCTTCCCGTTGATGTTCACTGTATCCGAGATGTAGTCGCCCTGGATGTTCCTGGCATCGAGGTAGGTGATATCGAAGCCATTCCTTGTGACAAGCTCGTAGGTGGAGCTCTTGGTCGTGTCAAAGGTGCTAGTGCAACCAGTGCCATACGTCCTTTGCAGGCGTGGGCTGTTGCAGAGGTCCGCCTGTTTGTCTACCACCCAGGTATCACTGCTGCCCGTGTCCAGATGCATGAGCATTTTTTGGCCTGGCGTGCCGACTTCGACTTCGGAATAGTAGCCACCGCCGGTGAGATTGTTGATAGCCGTAACGTCGAAAGTATCGCGACGGGTGATTTGCACCAGGTCTGGAGGAAAGGAGACCCTCTTGAAGTCGGTTGAAACCACCAATTGAGAAGCCGCCACATCCGCCAACGCCGCAAAGAACACAGCTCTTGAAAACCTCATCGTGGTCGTCTGGCAGTCTCGTCAAGGTCCAAAGGCCGCGTAGCTAGCCCGAAGATGTGATAGCTGGTCCCTGTGGCAGCTCCACCCCCGCAGCAAGCAGTGCGGAGAAGCTCGATTGATGTTGGAGATGTTGGGGTATCCGCAGCGGGCAATCAATGCTACATGCGTGTGGCAGCTTGCCGAAGGTTCAACAACGAAGAAGCAAACGCAAGGGATCCCGCCGGAGACAGAACCAACGGCGCAGAAAGGCCGGGTCGCATGCCTTTTTCAGTCTCGTCAGAGCATTCGTCGGGCGGACTGTGGATTCAGCTGTGATTATGGGGTAGCGTCCCTAGAGCTGGGCGCCCAGCAGGGCCAAGTGCATCTTTCTTTCGGGCTAAAACTTGCAGCAAATGGTCGCGCCACCTACGAGGCATCTGGGGCCCAGATTGGAGAGATTGAATTGTCGCGCCAACCCGAGGTGGTTAGAGAGGCACAGCACATCCTCATAAGGTCCTCAGCTTTCGCTTGGCTGGGAAACACCTGACAGGTCGCCTTGCAGGGTGAGGCTCAGCCGGGGCATCCGTGCCGAGGAAACTTGACTGGAAAGCGCACAGGGAGAGCCTTCGAAATCATGATTGACATGAGAGCTGGGGCTAGCGGCGTTCCTGTCAAGTTCAGGCTGGTGGATGCCACATTCTTGTCAGGTGCGTATCGGTGGCAGTTGTGGTTCGCGTTAGATGAGGAAGAAGGAGCGGGAAATGCCCAGGGTCCAGGGGTGGCAGATTAAACTCAACACCAATCGGCTTAGTCACGTCCTCCGCGGATCCTCCTCTTCACCGGTGCGCCTCAAGAACTCTAGTTTGAGTCAGGAGGTGCGATCCGCCTTGATATCTTTGTCTTGTTTGAGATGTTATGAGAAATCGCATGGTATTTGTGTGATATCATTAAGCCCAGCAAATGTCATTCATGACCTGACCCAAACAACGCCCAAAGCCCCCATCCCGGTCCCTCATTGTGTTCGGAAGGATTTCCATTAACTCAGCATAGCCGCTAGATGCATATTATACTTCTTGATAATCGATGTTGATGTTTCTGTCGTTGTTTCCTTCGTGCCAGTGTTCTTCTTCAGAAAACAATTTCCGCCGTAATTCTTCGTCATGATGTCGATCACCCCGTTGAACTGCACTCCAATGCACCTCTCGCTGGTGCCGTTGATATTCTTGTTGTATGAGGAGCATGCCATCATGCAGGTGTCCAGAGTGTACGATACTAATGCCATGACATCGACATCGTCACCCGTGTAATCGACATTGCACTCAGTATCGTAGTTCGACTTGATTCCTCCTACAGTCACAGACATCGTCCTGCCCGTTAAATTCGGGCAATTGATCTGTAGGTCTCCTGTCGTCACCAGACCTGTTGTCGGGATGGAAATGCTGGCAGCGTTTGCTGTGGTTTGCGTCGAACCCGTCGTCGGAGTATTTGTGCCCGTCGCGGGGACGCTCGTTACTGTGCTCGATGCCACTGGCGAATCCGTCGCTGTCGCTTTGGCAGCGGCACTCGCTTGTACTTCTGCTTGGGTTTGCCTAGATTTCTTGTGTTAGACTCCAGGCTCTGGGTGTGTAAGTGTGTAGAAATTGCTCACTCTTTCATGCGCAAAACCGCCAACGAGCCGCCAACGCCTCCACCCACTGATGCTGCGATGACGACTGCTGCGAGGACGACAAAGAGAAAGAAACTCGTCCTCCGCAAACCACATATCCTCCGTTCCGTATTTACAGGCTGTTGTGGTTGCTGAGAGTAGCGTTTGCTCTCGTCTCCGTTGTATGTGGGGGATATTGGTGTCTTGGTGTAGTAGTGTTGATCCGGTATGACTTCTGGTCCGTGGTCTATTTCACGAGCCGACATCTTTTCGGCTTGGTTAACTTGGTAGATTGATTTTTCAGCCATTTTTGCGATAGCTCACTGCGACCTTGCCACAACAGGCTGAGGTGAAAGAAGGGAAAGAACTGGTCACGAACTCCACAAGGTGAGAAGTTCGACCAGGCTGGCTAGCTGTACAAGTCGGCTACCAGATGACCCACGAGTCCAAATGCGTCTGCCTGGATTGTCCGAATCCTGGAAGCGAAGGCTGGTTGTTCGTATCATGTCGGCGCGCATGAGCGGCACAGCGCTCGCGAAAGACAATGGTGGAGGGCGAGGCGGGTCAAGCTTCAACCGCACGATTATTCCACCAACATGCTTGATTCAATCCACCTGATTGTATCCGTAAACCGACCGGGTTCCCTTCTTCCCATGAAAGAGCCCAATTTTGAGCTTCCTGATTGCCAAGACGACAGGAAGGATGCGATGATACTCATGATGAACCGATTCGAGCTGCTGTTGCTAGTTGTTGGTTCTGCACTGCCCTCTCAGTAACATTGGGCCCCTGGAGAGCCTCCATAGTAACCAATGATTTCATAGACCTCGCATGTTTCGGCAGGCGCCGAGCTGACCATGTTTTTTGAAAGACAACGGAGCCGGGTATGAAGCTGGGGCTTACTTCGTATTTTGCAGTCGATGTCCGAAGCCAACAGCCTAATTAACTCTAGATCCGTCGCCCGGTTGAGCGTGTAGGTGGGGTTCGATATCCAGCTTCAGCAATTTGGGCCGAGAGATGCAGGGGGCGGCGCAGCATCCGGATTCTGCTCTGCAGGAGTATTCTGCTCGTTGATGACCTTTTGGCCCGCGATGCCGTCCCGGTTTGCCCTCCATACGCCCTCCTCGCCATGAAACTCCTCCCTTTTCCAGACTTCGACCTTGGCCTTGCATTCTTCCAGGGCCTCCTCGCCGGCTCTCCACGCTGCCTGCCGGTGCGGCGAGGACACTACTATGAGGATGCTCTCCTCGCCAATGGGAACTGTGCCGAGCCGATGGATCATGGCGACGCCCTTGAGGCCGTGCTTCTGAAGGATGGACTTGGCGATGGACATCATTGTGCGAAGAGCGAGGGGCGTATACGCGCTGTACTGCAGCTCTTTGACAGGTTTGTCGCCAAATGTGTCGCGCGTGGTGCCGGAGAAGAGGACAATGGCGCCGGCCTGTGGTGAGCGCACCCGGTCCATGACGGCCGCAGCATCGAGGAGGTCGTACGTGAGTGCGACGTAGCAGCTGTTCTCCGCCACCTCCCAAGGACCTTGATCTTGAGAGTCCATGACGAATCGATGAGATGAATAGGCGTTGATTTGGATTTCTGGTGAATATTTCCGTGCCCTTGAAGTTGGTTGAAGTGCGAGTTCGCTCGGTAGCCCGGCCGCTAGGAGATCGTAGAATGGCGGGGTCAAAAGCCACAGTAGCGCCGATTGAGAGCGCTTGTCTGTCTCTTGTACGACCTGCTGGTGCTGGAAAGGGTATCAGGTTTCACAGCCGATAATGTCACTCAATGAGCGATCTCTAGCATTGATCAATAATCTTGCGTTGACAAAGTCTACTCATGATGACCGAATTAGTGTCCTCGGAGATGCTGAATGAGTGACCATAAGGCGAGAGGGAGGCCTTAGGGTACGTACTGGCAGGTGAGGCACAGACCAGCATCAATCAACAAGCTTATCGGACCCCGCTTTACTAAGCAGAAGAGTGTTCCAATTGAGCCTCGAAGCATTTTACCTTAAAGATAAGGTCAGGCAAGGGAAGGTGGTGGTGGCACCTGGTTGCAGCCACAGCACACCACTGGCACGCAAGGGTTGAGCTTCTTGGTGGATCGTCCCTTCTTCAACCTCACCGTTCTGTTTCTGTTTCTTGCAAACTCAGGAACCCATCCTGGTTGCGCCGAACACCCGACGGATTCACAAGGCACGGTCTCGTCGCTGCCTCTTGGGGTCGGCGCCGCGCCTTGCCTTTTTCAACCCCCGTTTCCTCCCTCTTCATATTCTTCTGCTTTTCTGCTCTTTCCTTCCGAAACGACCAACACCGAACGCATCCTGCGCTCCCGAGTTCGCATTGCACCCACGCCCCATCCTGCGATCCGCGAACATGTACGAGGACACCTATCGCTCGAGGGAGAGGGGACCTCACGACCGACGAAGATCCCCTCCGAGAGATCACCAGCAATATCCAAACAACGACGCCTATCGCACGCGGCAGGGTAAAGAAACTAAGCTGAGCCTGCGGAGGACATGACCATCTGCAGAACATCTGGCTGGTTTGAGCTTCCGCTAACTTTCCCACGGGCCGACGAGACTATTCTAGATCTCCACCCAGGAATAACCACCACGAGCTGTCCTACGACGACGAGGAGACCCGCTACCGGGATCGGGACCGTGATCGTGGCCGAGAAGAAGAATACCGCGCCAGAGACGACCGCTACTACAATGGATCGGCGCGTGAGGCCTACCAGCCACGTCCTGGATCGAGAGATCAAGGCGGTCGTGGGGATGACCATTTGGATCGCCGTGATGAAGACCCTGAGGTACTTCACCCATATGACGGCGACGACCGCGGATCACGTCGTTACGATCGAGGTGGCCGGGGCTACTCTCGCCCTTACCACGACGATGGCCCTCGCCGCGATGATGCCCGACGTGGTCCTGACGAGGATTTTCGTCATTTTTCCCCCTCTCCAGGTGGCAGCCCAGGTCGTTATTCTCGTCGCGATCGTTCTGCATCGCCTCTTCGACAAGCTGGTAATCCGAGTGATACTGTGATCCTTGAGGGTTTGCCCACGGGCCTGTCATTGGAAGACGTTAAGGACTGTCTGTTCAGACAAACGGATTTATCGCAATACCCTTCGGTTGAAGTTCGAGTTCCATCTGGCCGAGGTAAGACAGTCTAGCTGCCAAGACACGATTTCTCCCTTGCTGACACGTAACAGGCCAGCGACGTGCTTTCGTGCAGTTTGAGCAGGTTAACCAGGCGGTCGAATTTGTCAAGGAGCACTATCCCAAGCTCATGCTTGACTTCGCAGGCATGGTTGACGGTGATGCCGATGGTATGACCTCAATGTACATACACTACGCGAGGAACCGTGACGACGGCGAACGGGAGAGCAAGGCTGGGTATGCCCCGAACTGGACCTGCCCGAATTGCGAGTTCTCCAATTATTCCACCAGGAATCGCTGCAAGAATTGCGGCGGCCCACCAACAGGTACTTTTGATACGACGTCGACATGCTGCTGAATGCCCAAAACTGACCGTGACAGACCCGTCTCAATACCGTCACCTCCTGACCGGCGAAAGCGATGCAGCTGATGCGCCATCCCAGATTCTGGTGTTCTTTCCACTTGCGGGCTCTGTCACAGAAGACGTGCTTGCCGCCGGTGCTGCAAAGCTGGAACTGGCGCAAAAGCCCGCGGCGCCAAAGAACTCTGGAGAACCACCAAAGCTGAAGTCCACGGCACCAACTGGCGATGCATCAGGATATGGCGCGAAGCCTGGCTCGCTGCACCGCATCTTTTTGATGCGAGATCAAGACACGAACGAATCATTCAATTTTGGATTTGCCGAGTTCTGGACGGTCGAAGATGCTCTTGCCGCCATGCAAAAGTTCAAGATGATGCGCGAGTTCACCATCGCCGGGAAGCCAGTCACGGTATCGACCATCCATCTGGGTGTATTCGTGCCAGAAATGAGAGACGTCACGCGCGCCATCGAACACATCTCATTTAACCCACTTTTCAACCCAGCCATTCGGGTCAAATACTGGGAACCTCATGTATTTCCCAGTGAGAAGGTCGTCACTGAGACACCTCCAGGAGGTACATCCAGCAACGACAAGACGGATGCGAATGATGAGGCGAAGAAGACCAAGAAGCGCAAGGCTGAAGGAAGCCTTGCATCTGCAGCTACGAAAAAGTCCGCGCCAATGGCGGGGCAAATGGCCTTTTGGCAGAGACGACACGACGAAATTCATGAAGGCAAGAAGCCTACCGACCCTGCCGATGGTGACGGCAGCGCGGAAGAGCGCGCACCAGTCAAGATATCTTTGTCTGGGGCCAATGCCATTTCGACTGGCCCGATCAAGATTTCGCTGACAGGAGCGAGCCTGTCCAACCCTGCCCCGCCCGCGGCATCACATTCGGCAGAACCGTCGACGGCACCCACTTCGACTGGTGCTGTAAGCCCCGAGCAGCCTGCTTCGCCGACAGTATCATACGTCGACAGGGAAAAGGTGTGCTGTCTTCTATGCATGATGAAGTACAAGTCTCTGGACGACCTCAACACTCATGAGAAGTCAAGAAACCACAAAAATGCTATGGCAGACGAGGAAAAGGTCAAGGCCGCCAAGCCCCGTCTTGCCGCCCGCGACAAGAGAATGTCGAAGCAGACCGAGGAACAGCCTAAGAACGAAGAGTCGGGCCCTCAATATCGCGACCGTGCGAAGGAACGCAGAGAGGTTTTCAACCAGCCATCCAAACCCAAACCTTTGGCTCAGAACACGAAGCCTGCGCGAAGGGAGGACAAGCCGTCTCGGGCAGCCGCCGAGAAGACGCCGCCTCCGCAGCCGTCCAAGGGCGCAGGGATGTTGGCCAAGATGGGCTGGAGCACCGGCCAGGGCTTGGGCGCCAACGCCGACGGACGCACCGAGGTGATTGCGACACACGCGTACCAGGAAGGCGTTGGTCTCGGTGCGGAGGGTGGAAACCTGGGCGACGCGGCGGAGTTGGCCCAGCGCAAGACAAAGAACAGCTATGCCGAGTACGTGAACACGGTGCAGGACAGAGCCCGGGAGAGATACAACAAGATGGGCTAGACGCAGCATAGGCACGCAGCCAGGGTGGCTGCTTTTTGTAGATACAATGTATTGTGAAGTAATAATGGCACAAGAACTACCCTTTCACCGAAATCATACCTGACTTGTGAGTTCTGCATTCCGCGTTCGCCTCCGTACTAGCCATGCCCTCAGTCCCACAATGTGAGTGAAGTCCCTGACTTGGGCACACTCATCGCACGCGAGATGAAAATGTTTGCTGGACTGGACTGACACATTGTCCTCGTCGCCATTATCGCCCTCACCATCGTCTTCAATACCCAATCCTTTCGTAAATCAAAACGGGAACTAGAAAGTCGGGTTTGTCTTCACACTCTCCCTCTTACGGGTACATACACATGTTATCATTTTGACACTTGAGATCTCGCCAGACGTAATACGCAAGTCGAAGAGTAAAATAGTGAGCAACCATATATCCTAGCATTGCGATCATGGTAACAGAAGCATCGAGAGGCGGCACCGAATTCATCCGTCTTCGAAGATTGATATTTTTTATTGAATAACGCGGGCGAAGCGTCCCGATAAGAATATGTATAAACTTAAAAGTCAACAACCTTGAGGCGGGCCTGCACATCCTCCGGGAACTCCTCCTTCTTGACGATGCCCATCAGGACACAGTCGCCCAGGAAGAAGAAAGCCCGCTCTTGAGCGTAGCTGAGGTAGTCGTATTCATCTCCAGCCTCGGCCTCGGCCTCCGCAACGGCCTGGCACTCCGCCTTGGCAGCCTCGTCGCCCGCAGCGGCCGCCGCCTCGTTCTGCGCCTGCTTCTCCTGCTGCTCCTTCTCCTCGGGCGACTCGAACCCGGGGACCTTGGCCTGAATGATACCCCAGGCGACCCACTGCGCGCTATTGATACCGCGCCAGAGGCGGGTCTCCTCATAGAGCTCCTTAACCTCCTCTTCAATGGCCTCATCTGCACGGCGCTCTTCTTCCTTCCAGTGTCCTGGGGGCACGCGGGCGTCGAGCATGAACTCGACAATGGAGCTTGACGAGGTGGTAGGGAGGAGAGCCGGCGTGGTGCTGCCTACTGGAGCGCCATCCGCGGGTGCGAGACGAGGGGTGGAGGCGCCGCCGTGGGGGTACTGTGGCCGATGCTCGACGTATGCTTTGAGGAAGCGGCGCTGCTCCTGGATTGTCGGGTAGCGGGCCGTGTTGCAGAGGTAGGGTGCGGCTTCGTAGTGGTAGTCGTAGGCCCATTCTGTGAAGTGGTTGGCAAACTCGAGGCCTGGAACATTGGCCGCAGCGTATTCGAAGTCGATGACGATAAGCTGCTTGTGTTCGTTTGCTGGTTGGAGGAGAGGGGACTTTTCATCGTCCGGACGCATACGGAGAATGTTACCATATTGTGTCTATCTATGTCAGTTGCAGACGTGAGAGAGGGGGCCAAAATTGCTTACATCGTTGTGGGCGAAGACGAGACGCTCACGGATTCCTTGGGAGCCTTTGTAGGCCTTGACGACCAGCTCGCGGTACCTCTCGTACAGGGCCTTGAACTGTGCCCATTCCACGCCGCAGACGTAGCCTTGGCCGGAGAAGACGCTGGATCCACGGCGCACGTCTTCGTCAAGAGCGAGGATCTTCTTCTCGACGTTACCGAGCCAAGTATCCCAGTTCTTGAACACTGCAGCACCTTCATTCTTCTCCTTCTCCAAGACGTCGATACCATCGTGAAGTTCCCTCATACGCTTGGCAATCTGCTTTGACGTGTCTGGCTCTCGCAGATCCTTAGGCGTGAGGGTGATTGAGTTGAAGTACTGCTCAAAACGGCCGTTTGTGAAGCATCCGAGGAGTCTCGGGCCAATCTTCTTACGCGCCAATCGCCGGAGCACGCTGAGCTCGTTTTCACGGTCAATCAAGTGCTCAAGGCCGTAGATTCGGAGGAGGAGCTTCGGGGGAGGCTTTCTGCCAGAGGCAGCGTCATCCAGGTCTGTGGGAGGCGAAACCACGTATACGGCGTTGGTAAGCGCTCCACTCAGACGCTGAACGGAAAGACGGTTGCCGCAGTCCAGCGGGACTCTTCGCCAGCCCTTGATCCTAAGTGTGTGTGCGAGGCGCACGATTTCATTCTTGAAGATCGCCCAGGCCTTCTCCTTGTCGTCCACCTTGCCGCCAAGGGACAGGTCGTCGGTGCTCTTGCCCGCATTGTAGCTGAGAGTCTTGGAGTTGTCAAGGACGGCATCGCAGGTAGGAACAACAACGTCACCATCGATGTAGTCGGTATCGGAGCTTGCCGTCCTATGAAGCATGCTGCGCGAGATGGACTTCTTGAGGCGGCCGGAGGTGCGTCTACCAAGTCTGGGGCCAGACTGTGGGACAGAGCTGATGCCCAAGGACGCCATACTTTCGTCGATGATCTTCTGCAATCTGTCGAATGACACGTCGCTGGAGTCAGAGTCGATAGAGTCAGATCGGGAGCGCGGGACTGTCTGAGGCGCAGGCTCAGCTTGAGCTTCAGTTTTGGTCTTTGACTGGGGAGAGCGGCGGCGAGGAGAAGTCTTGCTCTTGCGAGTAGCCTTCTTTTTCTTCTCATGCTCAAGCCAGTCGCTCAGTTGAGCCAGTAGCTTCTGGCTCTGGTACAAATGTCTTTGGCCATGGCGGTGCTGGTGCTGATGCTGCTGGGAGGCGGCGATTTCCTCGGGAGATTGAACAGGCTCCAGGACCGGGGACGAGCGGGACGAGGACTCGGAAAAAGAGGGCAGACGGCCAGTCAGTCTCTTGGCCATGTTGGCGGCGTATTGTCTCTTGTGATGAGCCTGGTGCTCAGCATTGGGAGCAGCTACAGTCTCAGCCTCTGGCTCGGCGATTTGGACGACTGTAAGGGTGTTAGCAAGTCTTGGCTCATCACATCACAAGCCCAGCGACGATACCGGTCCATCAAGCCATGTCGGTGGTAGGCATGATGCAAACAGGCGCGAAGCGTCATTGAGTGACCCAGGCAAGCATTGAGTGAGAGATCACTGCAGCTAGTTGCCACAGACATCGACGTGAGCCCTCTCTTATTCCCATGAGGGCAGCACGATACCACTTGATGTAGATGCCGGGCCTGTATGATTTCAGGTTATGACGAAGGAGGCGAATGTTCAAGACTAACCTTTGCCGGGACTTGCGACTGAGGAGGACTTGTCCGTCTCGTCGTCTGTTTTTAAGGCTGAGCGGAGAGGCAAGCCGTTGAGATGCAGCGAAGAAGAGGAGGAGGACATTGTGGCGACGAGGGCACGCGACAGCGACTGGCGACTTTTATGAGGACAAGGGTCTCTAGGGTAGGATTACTGTTGTGCGCGTTGTGCTAGTGGCTCGGTCAGAGAGACACAACGTCTCTGGGGCGGAACGAGGTGCCGGAAGCAGTCGTCGGTGAGGAATATGGAAGATTGTCTCGTGTGTGGTGCGGTGAGGTGAGAGGTGACAGATTGCGGCTGGCGCTCGGGGCAGACAGATCAGGGACGATAGAATGTCTTATCGGAGCAGAGCCAACGAGGGGCTCGTGGGGCAGTGAGAACGGGATGGGGCCCCCGGCTAGGGATGTACCTTTCTGGCTTGTGACGGATAACGGGGCGCTGCGCTATTGGGGTAAGGTAATACAGCGTAGGTGTGTAGCTTGGGGCGCGAGGAGGAATAAGACGGATGGGATGATGGGCGCAGCGGCTAAGTTGTTGGCGAAGGCGACAGTTGCGTGTTGCGCAGGGTTTGTCGATCAAGAGTTGGGAAGGATGACAGCCAAAGCATGCATGTAAGGTACGAAGTTATTGGTGGTCTGGAACTGGAACTGGTCTGAGGCCGTGTAGGAGGTTCAGACGAAGATGGACAGGCAGACAGAGAGACAGACAGAGGTGGCGTCGAAATGTGTGCCCGCAGCAAAATAGAAAGTTGTCGTGTGGTGCGAGGTTGGATGCAGAAAAAAGACAAGGTCGCATTTTTCCCAAGAACCAGAAAAGGACCCCAGGGACTTTTACCAGAACAAGAGGACTGCAGCTTGCATCGGCTACCAAGCAGAAGCAGGCGCAGGGGAGGAGGGGGAGGAATGACCGAGACCCGGGTCTTCCTGCTCGTCTCCCGTCCCCCAGCTCCAGCCATTCATCGCCTAATTCTTCGGACAGGTTTGGGCAGTCTCGTGGGCCATTGACTGTTTGGTGACCGAGCCGTGGGGAGAAGGCAAGGGGAGGGGGAGCTCATATCCGGCAGCACTCAGTGGAGGGGTAACATAAGGCGGTGGAGTTCAGATTTGCGCCGGTCAGGTGCATGTGGTGGGGCCCACTTCAGCTTCCATCTGTGCTCTCATCAATCTCTCTCGTCACAGTGCTGCTGAGGCCTGCAAAGCTGCTGCTGCTGCTGCACCACAGAAATTCCATCGCGTTCCAAGCATCCCCTCAGCACACCCCTGCCACCGCCCACGACAGGGCCCAGCCAGACTCGACTCGAGAGCTCAGGGTCATGCGAGTCGTTGCTATCTTTCTTGTCGCACACACCGAGGTATCTGGCGATGGTCTTCAACACCAACAAAAAGATGGTGCATGGCCAGTCATTCGTTTGACAGGTCGCCCCCAACCACACTCCAACAAGGCAGACGACGCCTCAGCCCAACGCCACGCTATCTTGGACAATTTGACAGTCACCGATGGTAGGCCGTGACGTCAATTGGACCCTGCCATCCAGTCGGGAGCTCCCGACCCTTGCCTCGACCTGCTTGGTTTCTTTGCATGTGACGTACTGCAGCGAGTCCCGACCACACAGCATCCTGCGAAACATCAACCCAAGTCTAAGCCAACCACGACCGTATCTGACCAACAATTCACTGGTCAATCACCGTTTGACATTCGACCACGCGCCTTCCTCCGCCCCGTCACTTGTGGCACAGCAAAGGCCTGGATACCTCAGCCACTTGGTTGTATACACCGTCTGATGTTTACTCTCTTGTTAAATTCGTTATTCCAACTACAGGCTATAGACCGCAGACTGCAGACATACGTACAGACTCCTAAATGTTGACTGGCCTTCCCTCCCTCTTCAGCGCCCACTCAACCGCCCGCTTGACATCATCCACAACCATCTTGGGCGTGTGCGTCGGCGCCCCCCTCTCTTGGCTCCAGACGCCCGTCTTGACCAGCACCGATGCCCATTCCGTCTCTTTGCTGCTAAAGTCATTGGCTCCCCTGATGTCGCTCTCCGGGTTATCGCCCACCATGTAAACCGTCTTCAACGGCGCAGCAGACCCCTGCCCGCCCTGCTTCCCCAGCAACGCCTGACGATGCGCGTTGAGCACCCGCTCCGCATACTTGTACGTCGTCGCAAACGGCTTGCCAAACACCGTCCGCTGCAGCTCCACCCCGCCCGACACCTCGGACCACACCCCGGCCACCGCCGCCTGGAACGCCCCCTGCCCGAACCTCGGCTGGTGGTACGTCGTCGACCAGAACAGGTCCGCGTTCGAGAAGATGAGCGGCGGCTGCCCGTCCTGCTGCCATCCGCGGTTGGGCAGCGTCTTGTCGCCGTTCTTGGATGAGTACGTCCCCAGGATGCCGTCGCGCGAGAGGAGCAGGTCCGTGATGATCTGGATGTCGAGCGCCCAGTCGCGCGGGTCGTTGAAGACGAACATGGCGTCGATCTTGAGCGCGTCCGCGTCGCGCATGTTGCCGCTGTGGATCGGCTTCGGCAGCGGCTCCGCCGTCTCGGCGTAGACCTGCTTCATCAGGCGCTCAAAGGGGAAGACGTCCGGGTGAGCGCCGATGATGTCTGCTGTTGTTACCACGTTCTTGAAGCCGTACCTGCGCTATCGTCAGCATGGCGAGTTTAAGTTCTTCTGCCGTATCAAGAACTCACAGCTTTGCAATCTCTCGGCACTTCTTAGCGTCCGCGCCCGTCAGGAAGATGGTCTTGTCGCCGAGACCCTCGGGGCCTTGCACCAGCTCCTGGAACGGGGTGTGCGACTGGACAAAGTTGTCCACTGACAGCTGCACACCGAGCTTGTCGCTGAGATCCTGCACGCGGACAGCCTCGGGCTTGCCTCCACCGTTAGTCAGGAGGATGAAGGGGATGTTGTTGTCGTTGAGGAACTGTAGTGACTCGGCCGCCCCGGGGATGGGCTTGGCCACATGCAACAAGACGCCGTCGATGCTGTGATTGTTATTAGTCAAGCCTCTTGTCCATGATAGGCGAGACTCATATCTCGAAGCCCGGCGGATTGTTGACTCACTCAAACGCAAAGGCAAAAGACGGTGTTTCGCCGGCCTCGAAAACGCGCTTCTTGCTGCTGAAGCTACGACGTGATCCCGCCACCCTGTACACCTCCCGAGCAACAGGCCGTGACGCCGTCAACCTCAGGCTCGTGAAACTCCTCTCATGGCTGGCTGTACTAGCAGACGCAACCCTGAACGGAGCTTGCGAGCTTGAGCTCACAAACGGTCTCGCCAGCCTTCCAAGGCCGCTGCTAACCCTAATCGCCTGCCTCATTGTCCTAGAGTTTCCTGCCAAAATCAACGACGTGCAATACCCCGCATAGTTGGGACGAAAAAAAGTATATGGAGGTTGAAGTTTGGTGAGTGAACGTTGACCGAGTTGCTTGCTGGATAGACAGGTAAGCTGCCCGGTGCGTTGAGCTTCCTCCCAATCACCCCCGCCATCCCCTGCGACGCGACAGGACCCCCTGTCGCAAAACTCCACCCCGCTAATTTTAGTGGCGAGACCCGGGGGCTGCAGCGGGCGGCGGCGGGGTGCGGTGCATCGAGAGCTTGGAGATTGCAACGCTCTTCGTTGACGTGATACGCTTCTGGAATTCTTGGCTACATCTGTGAGGGTGTTCTTCCGGAGAATTGCCATTGTAACTGCAAGTGTCTGATGATTCTTAATTCGACGTACGTGTGTGGTAGGCCACTTCGCTGGTGAGAACGGGACCGCGCGGGGTAGCGTGTTCAGGTCTTCGGAAGAACCTAGGGCACTTGAACACTTTCAGTCGATAATAGAAGCTAGGTAGAATGGATGCCGTTATCTTCTCCGTTGAAAAGTTGACAGAGATTGTTCTGAAGTACTACAAAGCTTCAAGCGCATCGCCCTGGCCGCATCTCAGGCGCAATGCCAACACGCACTGTGGCTTCAACATGCTTGTGTTGTGATGGTATTACAGTGATTGAGTGGTCTCGGAGCCGATTGCTCAAGATTCTATGCCCATAGACAGCTAGTGGTACATATTACACATTCCAGGCCAATACCTGCGTCTCCGTTTTTGTGTCTTCTGTTGGTTTTCCCCCCCTCCACGCCTTTACTCCTTCTTCCACTCGCCCGTCCAGTCCTTCATGTGGTCCAGGATGATCTTGGCCGCGGCCGATGGCGAGTGCTGGCGACCCAGGGCCTCCACAAAGTCGCCCTCGGGGTCCATCAGGTAGAAGTATATGCTATGGTCCACCAGGTAGTCCTGCCCGGGCTTGACGTGCTGCGGGGTGCTGAAGTAGACACGGTACAGCTTGCACATGGCCTTGATCTCGTCGTAGGTGCCCGTCAGGCCGATGAACTTGGGGTGGAACTCGGAGAGGTACTCCTTGAGCACCTCGGGGGTGTCGCGCTCCGGGTCGCAGGTGATGAAGAGGGGGATCACGGAGCCGGGCCGCTTCTCCTCGACGAGATCGAACATTTGCGCCATCTTGTCGAGCTCGTCGGGGCAGATGTCGGGGCAGTGCGAGAAGCCAAAGTAGACCTGGGGCGTATTTCATGTTAGCTATGTTTGGGTCTCGCAGTCGAGTCTTGAGGTGGGGTGGAGATTTACCAATGCGTAGCGGCCCTTCATGTCATCGCTGGTGAACTTATTGCCGTCCTGGTCGATCAAGGAGAAATCGCCTCCAACCTTGGGCCGGCCGATACCCTTGGTCGCCTCGGCGATGCGCTTGCGCTCCATGCGCTGCTTCTCGTGCTCAAAGTACCACGTCAAGCCGGCACCGGTTCCCACGAACAGAAGGCCGGCTTTCCATGAAAAGGGCTGTTCGACACCGTCATTAGCTGCCGTCCCGTCATGTCCCAGCACTAAAACCATGGGTTGCGCCTTACTCCCGCTCTATATCTGCTCTTTGCCTCCTCCACGGTCTTGTACGTCTTCGTCCTCCTTTGCGCCGGGGCAGGCCTCGTCTGGAACATAGTCGGTGCGGCAGTCGGCCGGGTCTGCTTAGGAATCGCCGCTTGGGAGATGCATCGTCGGCATTGTCGGGAGGGCGTAGAGAGGAGAGACTTCCAAAGCCTCGAGGAGGCTGTTGCGTGCGACATGGCGAGAGGCGGACCGCGAGTTTGTCAATTGGCAATGGGGTCGTTTCTGGGATGCTGCAGCCCTTGGGTCGAACCTCGAAATCGTAAGATCGAAAAGCTCTCGGTGAGCTCCAGAAAATGATGCCCGGATCAACTGTCGGGGCGCTTCAGCGAGAGCGCTGAGGTCAGGTTGCCACACCGAGAATCTTACCGAGGATATGTGGGCCACTGAGAAGCTTGGGGACTCCAGAGTGTTGCTGCGTCCTTCATCCATCTTCAACATCCCACATACTCTGCCAAATCACCAAATAAAGTCATTCATCGCATTCTGACTTCAACTTCATCAGTATTATACCCTTTTCGTCTTGGATTCTCACTTGTCATTATTAGAGAAAGGTCACAAAGTACCGTGAGCTATGGACTCAGATGTGGACCAGAAGGTCAATGACCGCCAAAATGAGGATCATGAGATGAAAGACGTGCCAGCCCAGCACACATCTTCTTCACAAGGAAAATCTCAACCTCCACCACAACCGAACCCCGAGGCAAAATCTGCCACACTTCCGCCAGGCACCAGTCACCCTCCTTCCTCAACCCAAACAACGACAATGGATCCTCCCTCACCCGCGCCCCACCTCAACAACACCATCATGGAGACTACAGAAAAGCCAACGGAGCCTCAAAAGATTGCAAACAAAAAGAGGGGAACAGCAACTGTCAAGAAAACGCCAAAGAGACTTAAGGGAAGCGGTCCCTCAAAGAGCGCAAAGACCAAGAAGCAGTCGGACACCGCTTCCACCACCCAGGACGAACCTGACCATGACCATAATACGGAGGAGCTGGATGAATCTGACAATGGCCCCTACTGCATATGCCGCGGACCTGACGACCACAGATTCATGATAGCATGCGACATTTGTGAGGACTGGTTTCACGGAGAGTGTGTCGACATTGACAAGGACGTGGGTGAGAACCTCATCCACAGATTTGTCTGCCCCAACTGCAGGGACGAGAGCAAGGAGGTCGTCTCTATCTTCAGGCTCAAGTGCAGCTTACCCTCCTGCAAGAAGGCCATCAGGAAGGACGAGGCTGGCCAGGCGACGGCTTTTTGCTCCGAAGAGCACAGCCAGCTGTGGTGGGAGATGATGATCGCGGCGGCGCCGAAGCCCAAGAGGAAGGCCAAGGATCCGCGCGAACTTGAGGGCCAGTCTGAGTTGATCGCCGTCTTGAATAGCAGTCTCGCCGGCGTCGGCCCAGACGGCAAGTTCAGGATCAGCACCAAGCCCTTCACCACACCAGCTACTGGAGGTATGTATATACACCCAGCCCCGTCGTCCTACATGGCTGCGGCCCGCTGACACTTTTCCGCAGTTGAGAGTGCTGATACAAAGGGTAAGGCTCTCGCCCCCGGCATCCTGACGGAGGAGGAGGAGGCCATCCTCAAGGCCTCCGCCGCCGACCGCTACAGCATGGGCGAGCAGACGGTGCTCTGCACGAAGATGCTGCAGCTCCTGGACATGGCTAACGATCGGCGGAAGGAGCTCATCGCGGCCAAGCAGCTTGAGGACGCCGCGTGCGGGTACGACTTCCGCCTCGATCAGGTCGGCGTCGTGGGCCCATTCGCGCACTGGCTCGAGACGGACGAGTCGGCCAAGAAGATCTTCAAAACGGGCAAGCTGGACGCCGGCAGCCGCCTGACGGGCGACGACCGGAACATCTGCGACAAGAAGCGCTGCAAGACGCACTCGGGCTGGTTCTCCATGCACACTAGGGACGTGAAGCACCTGCAGAAGCTGCTGGCGGACGACGCGAACAAGATGCTCGAGCGGGAGCGGCTGATCAAGGACGCGGCGGTGGAGAGGAAGCTGCGCAAGGAGGCGGAGCGTAGTACTGTGCGTAGTTTCCTTGACGATGGTTCGATGGGTCCGGCTGAAGTGATGTGAGGGCTTGAGAGATACCAGAGGGGTTGTTGTCTTATTTTCGTTACTTGGCGGTTGGCGTTTGTACGGATTGCATGAACCGCCAGATATGGGAGAAAGGTTGTACGCAGCAGTTTCTAGATGGTGCGAGAAGATCACACATTCCTGTAGATGTTTTAGGAGTGAGGCCATCACTAGACTTAAGTAGCACCTCGCAAAGGTCAGATACCTTTAATCATCCATAGTTAGGATGCAATTTGTCTCTACCGTCTAAGGCTTCTAGTGTAACGTCTATGCATCCAGCTTGAGACGATCAAGCATCACGTCAATCTTGCCCAGGAGAATCTGGTAGTTGATGGCGTCCGATGCGAATTCGTCTTCCGCCATCTCGCCGCCCAGTGTCTTCACGCCCTCCCCGTCGTCATTTTGAATGGGCACCTCATCCTTCTTCTCCTGAACAGGCACCGGCTCGCCCTTCCCGTCGATCTGCTCGCTCTGCGCCGCAATCGTCTCGGCCATGGCAGCGTCGATCTCGCCCTGCTCATCCATCATGTCCTCAAGATTGGCGTCTTCGAACCGCAGACGAAACCGCTCGCCGAGGTAGTACCGGATGTCGTCAAGCAGCTCAATGGTATCCGTCTCCTGACGATTTTTGATGCGCGACGCACTCTCGTTGATCAGCTCCGCAAAGTCGGGCTCGTCAATGTAATCCTCCAGCCGGTGGGCCAGGTAGCGCGCGGCGAACTCTTCCAGCCGCTGCACGCGCAGGTCCCACGCGGCATGGATCACATCGTAGATGTTGATGGGCTCCATCTCCTCCTCCTCCCCTTCGCCGTGGGTGCGGTCGATGAGCGCGTTGCTGGTGCCGCTGCCGAGCGTGCTGATGGCCTGCGCCGCCTTCGTCTTGAGCTTGTCGAGGAACAGGATGTCGGCGGTGTAGAGCAGGTCCAAGGCGAGCTCGAGCGGGCAGTCGACCTTTTCGGTGTAGAGGAACGTGAGCACGATCTCGAGCACGTCCGGGTTGCAGTCCACGGTGACGACGTGCAGGTGCTCCGAGTCCTGGGCCTCCTTGAACTCGCTCGAGAACATGGTCTCGAAGTAGGGGCTGCGGATGAGGATGGCCTTGTGCACGGGGTAGACGACGGAGCGTCTGGGTTTCTTTGCGGGCTTGCTGCCGTCGCCGTTGGGTGCGGGGCCGAGGGGGATGCCGATGTGGTTGGCGACGGTTTCGGTCTCCTCGGCGGCGTCGTCGGTGCCGTCCTCGGCCTCTGGTTCGTGTGCGCAAAGGAGGCAGTCTGCGAAGATGGAGTTGTCGTGGCGCCACTTGATGTCGTTTACGCGCCTCGTCTCGACAACCATCTTGTGACCGAGGACCTTTTCCCGGTAGAACTGCTCGACCTGGCGCTGGGCGCGCTGCACCTCGTCCTGGTACCGTTGACGAGCGAGACGGCGGTCATTCCCGGCGAGGATTGCCTCCCACAGCTGCTCGATCTCAAGGTAGTCGCTGAGCTTATCAACGCCGATGAGAACGTCCTCCTCAGTTACGGTGCTACGGGCATCGACCAGATCCCTGGGCACCTCGCCGAGGTACAGGTACCGCAGCGCGACCTGGAAGGACTCCACGGGGATTGTTGCCGGGAGCTCATACTTCACTCTTTCGGGTGCATCGGCCAGCTTCTTGCGGAAGTAGGGCGTCCGCGCCGCGAGGAGGAACTTGTGCAGCTCGAACGACTGCGAGGCCGCGATTAAGCTAATGTCTGCCGTCCGGGGCACGGATTTGGTGAGCAGGGTTGTGATGTGGCCGGCCCATGGTTGAAGCGGATCTGTTGATTTGGAGTAGTCGTACTCCAGCAGAAGGTTTCGTATCCTGTCGTTGAGGGCGTTATAGATGCAACGCTCGCCTTGGAATGTGTTCCTCTCCGCCAGGGCACCTGATGGTCTCAACTCAGCCACGGCATTCTCTTTCCAAATGCGGAAGGAGGAAGAGGCTCACCGGATTCCAGAAGGAGCTGGACAAGCTCGAGATGGCCACACAGACTGGCCTTGACACCTATCGTCAGTGACATCCGAGCGACGCCTCTTTCCCGGCTGGGGGGGTTACGGGCTTAGCTTACAATGATCAAGGGCGTGTAGTCAAAGCGGTCCTTGCCATTGATGTTTACCCCGGCCGAGATCAGCTCCTGACATGTTTTCAGATCACCCCGTCTGCAGGCTAGGAGGAACGCCTCAAACTCGGTCGACTGGTCGAGGGGGTTATCCTCCTTCAGGACGCCGCTCTTGATCAATTCATTTTCATTCTTGAGCTGTGTTTCAAGTTCATCTTTCCGGAGCACCATGTTTGCTGATTACTGGATAAAGACACAGCCTCTCTATACCGGGACAAAAGAAGTAACCCAAGGAAACACCAACAATTATGCAAGGAAGAACTGAAAACCTCAGAATTGCATCCAAGGCAATGAGGACAATGAAGATGTCACAGACAAGTCCGATATCTCCATTCAAGGTCGCCTCCGCACGGGCCACTGATTTACTTACGTGATGCCTTCCATCTCTGTGCCTTCCAGTTGGTGCATCACCACTACTACCGCTGCCCCACCATTGAACCCCTCTACAGGGATATGCTCCCTTTATCGATAGGCGGCTGGATTATCCGCCCTCCGACACTAGCGTGGTTGCCATGGCACCCGCCCCAGCAGGACCCAGATTGTTTACCGAGCCCAGACAGGCCCTGTTAGTCGACCTACCTTGCCGTGCACCCAAGTTCACAGCTTTGACTTCAGAAGTGCAGCTCTTCCCGTTCAACACCACCACCAATCTTGATACTAACCACAGCAGGTCTTGCGTCGTCGCTTCCAATTGCCTCTCCTCTTCTATGGATACAAAGAACCGTTTCTTTTAATCAAGTTTATTGCGCGTTGTGTCCAAGATGACTTCAGAGGCGGAAAAGTACGAGGTGCTGGAGAAAATCGGTATGCACGCCCATTCACAAAGATCCTGCAGCTTCCTCGGAGAGCTTCCAACTGACAAAAACACACATAGGCCATGGCTCCTTTGGCATCATCCGGAAGGTGCGACGGAAGCAGGACGGCCTTGTCATGTGCCGCAAGGAAATTAGCTACCTCAAGATGTCGCAGAAGGAGCGCGAGCAGCTCCACGCCGAATTCCAGATCCTCTCGACCCTCCGTCACCAGAACATCGTAGGCTACTACCATCGCGAGCACCTCAAGTCAACTCAGGACCTCCACCTCTATATGGAGTACTGCGGCAATGGCGATCTCGGCCGGGTCATCAGGGATTTGGCTGTCAAGGGACAGCGCGCGCAAGAGTCTTTCGTCTGGAGCATCTTTTCGCAGCTGGTTACTGCACTCTACAGATGCCACTACGGCATCGACCCTCCCGAGGTCGGCAGCAATGTCCTGGGTCTCTTCAGCACGGCTTCGAAGCCCAAGACGCCGCCTGGCACCATGACTATCCTGCATCGCGATCTGAAGCCCGAGAATGGTAAGTGTTGCCAGGCCACCCAGTCTCTTCTAACTTGACTAACCGCATTTGTGCAGTCTTCCTGGGAGAAGACAACTCCGTGAAGCTTGGCGACTTTGGCCTGTCCAAGATGATCCAGTCCCACGACTTCGCTTCGACCTACGTCGGAACCCCCTTCTACATGTCGCCCGAGATTTGCGCCGCCGAGAAGTACACCCTCAAGTCCGACATCTGGTCATTGGGATGCATCATCTACGAGCTCTGCGCGCGAGAGCCCCCGTTCAACGCCAAGTCGCACTTCCAGCTGGTGCAGAAGATCAAGGAGGGCAAGGTCTCGCCGCTGCCCAGCTGCTATTCGAGCGAGCTCATGGGCTGCATCAAGGACTGCCTGAGAGTCAACCCTGATCACCGCCCCGACACCGCGCAACTGCTCAACCTCCCCGTCGTCCGTCTGATGAGGAAGGAGAGGGAAGTTGTCGAGCTCAACAAGGTCATCAAGACCAAGGAGGATTCGTTTGCACGCCGCGAAAAGGACCTGCAGGAGAAGATTGCCGCGTTTGAGGCTGACAAGGCCTCCGTTAAGCAGGAGGTCGACGCCTCGCTGCGCAGAGAGTGGGAGGTCAAGGCGCGTCTCGAGATCGATCGTCAGATCAACCAGGAGATCGAGGCCCTCCGTAAGAGATTCGAGAGCGAGGTTCAGGCCCGCGTTGAGGCCGAGCTTCTGAAGAAGGCCACCGAGACGGCCCAGGCTCAAGATCTTGCCACGTCGCAAACGAAGTCCGACTACCCCAGATCATCCGTTGGCAACGCCAGCGGCGACGAGGAGTTCTCATCCTCCACAGACCTCACCGACATCTCGACGGAAAGCCCCGTTGCAAGCAACGAGTTGAAGAAGGTTACTCGCACCCCCTTTGGCCGAGCGCAGACCATGTTCGTCGGCGGCATGGGAACTCCCATGGACATCGAGATGGCATCTCCTTCACCTATTGCCATCGCTTCCCTGTCCCTCTCTCCCCGACGAAATGCGGCCACCAAGGTGCCTAACGCTAACACCGGCAACCTCTTCTCATCGAAAGCTGCCTCCGAGGACCCTGTCTGGGATCTGGCTCGCGACACCATCAGCATCGATTCCGACGACGAGGACATCGTCCCCTCCCCTACTCGCAACATCAAGTCGCGACAGAACCCTTTCACGTCGAAGAACCGCCCGGTTCTTACCTCTCAGAAGTCTGTCCCCATTACTCGCGTCAAGCCCCAGGCTTCTTCGACAGCATTGAACCAAAACAAGACGCTGCCTGCTCTGCCTAACATGGCTTCGAATCCCGATCTGGGCCGCGGTCTGCGCGAGCGGTGCCCGTCCCCCAACCGCCGTCTGAGTAAGATCCCTTCGGCGTCGAACTTGGCGTCGGCCGCCAACGGCAGCGAATCCCCCGGCGGTCTTTCCCGCAAGAACTCTACCAAGAAGGATCAGGAGCCCCTTGGTAAGGTTGCGGCGAAGAACAACATCAAGGGCAGAACCCTCGTTGAGCTCCAGCAGGCTCGCGCAGGCGGTCGCCCTCTCTCTGCTGTCCTGTCTGGCGGCGAGAACATCAGCCCTAAGCGGGCGTTCAAGGACCGCATTGCGGACCGACGATCCAGCGGCGGCGAGCCGGCCGCGGTGTGGGATCCTGAGCGGGACGAGATGCCCAGTCCGTTCCTGGTGCGACGCAAGCCCATGGCCAGAGTCTAAGATTCTTTTCCTTTTGGCATTACATGAGCGTTGGGTGGCGAAGATACCATAGCATTCACACGGGTCATTCATTTGTTGTTCTTCTTGTCATTACCTCATTACCCCTCTCATTTGTTCTGACGGCACCGAAGAAAAAAGTCTGGAGAAGTATTGCTCCGTTGGAGATAATTGTGAGTGTTTATAACACACAACTGCCCTTGAGTCCTGGTGATGACCAGACGGGACTCTTGGACATGCACACTTATGAAGATGAAGTTTTTTTTTCGGAGGTGTTGGGAAGGGACGGGACGGTGTTGCCGCACTCGGCTGGGTGTCATTTACATTGCAGACGTTGTTTTACGGCGTTTGGGTAGATTGTTGGCTGCTTTGTACATACATGTTGCATACGGGAACTGCAGTTGTAGTTTTATTACGAACAGATATCCTACTTTCCAGATGACTTTTGCTATCCGGGCGGACCACTACCCGTAAGCTGTGGTAAACCGGTTCCCTTTGTTATCCTTATTGTTATCATCGTTGTCGTCCTTGCCGTCGTCGTTGTCGTCCTTAATGCTGTCTTGCCTATGCTGTCTCCTTGCGTAGTACTACTGTTATCCTACTATCACTTTCCCCCTCAATAGCTATTGTTACTTGCCTGAATAGCAATCTCCCAGATACATCTCGTGTCTCTCTGCCACATGCGGTGGTGACACGCAATGCAATACTCCTGCATAGCCCGATCTCCAAGTATTGGATATGGCATGCGGCTTGATATTGCGCGCGCCAATAGTTGCCATCGGCAGCCGCAGATCCTCGCGACGCGATAACCTGCCCGATGACCGCGTGTGTTGTTTCCGATGGCAACCCAATCACATTGGTAGAGGAGGAGGAGGAGAGAGCGAGAACGCCTCGCCACATGACATGATGAGACAATCCGGGGTTTGGTGGCTGTTTCTAGACGACGAAAACGAGCGCAAGAGAGAGACAGAGAAACAAAACGGCCGCAAAACTCAAAGCCCGCAAAACGAATGTGGCCAGCCATCGGTATCACGTAACCCCCATCACATTCCAGATGCCGTTTTCTCGAGAGACATGCACCCAAGCACACACGCGCGCGTGGGAAAGTATACACCTATACACATTGGAAAGAAAAGTAAAGCTGCGAGACGTCACGGCGCCATGTTGTCTCCTTGACTCGTAACAATGATCGACGATTAAACCCCGGCCAGTCACATTTTGACGTTCCGAGATGGCAAGTCCTCCGAGACAACACGAAGCAAACGGCGAGGAGTGCTTCTTTTTTGGGAAGAGAGAGACAGGCAGACAGAGAGAGCGAACGAACTGTTTTACAGCAGGAAGGGGTAGGGTGAGGGGAGGGGGTGAAATGAGTGAGAGTGATGATGGAATGCGGAACATGTTTGCTTTTGCAGAGGAGGTTTAGTTTCGTTGTGTTGAAAATGTTCAAGTAAGCCGCTCGTAAGCAGGAACGAGGAGGACGGAAAGTGAACCCTTGTCTGATATAGCTCATGAGTTTATTATGACTCTGTGCTGATTTCAGCGTGTGCGCGGTTCATGATGATCTCATTGACTGTTTGGCGAAGGAGGGTCGTGTATGTTTAGCTCACGGTTTTTGCATGTGGTTTTGGAGATCGCGCCCGGATGCTGGGGGCTCGGGACTGCATGTCTTGGAAGCCCACCACCTCCTCCTCCTCCTCCTCCTCCTCCGGCGCCGCTTAAGTCGCATCTCCATCGTGAATTACACGCGAAGGCTTGAGCGGCAAGACTTGGTGGTTTAGCTAGCTTCGAATGAACGCGGCGGCGACACACACAGAGAGGCAAAGGGCGACGACGGTTGCAAAGGGGATTTGTGAGATGTGACAGTGGGAAGGGGGGCCGGCACGCTGATCGCCGCTGCGCCCGTCACCATGGCGCTGAGACAGACCGACGACGTGCGTGATGGAGGCGTCGTCACCTCTCGCCTGCAGTAGCCTCGATGTTGGCCCACGGGGAGGGCAGCGGAAGGGAAACGGGGAATGAATGAGGCGCGGCGGCGCACGCCTCTCTCTCAATGATCAACGACAAGTGTTTTGACGACGCTTGGACTTGTGGGTTTTGTAACTTCCGATGTGCAGTGTTGACAGCTGAGGACCGCAACCTGGTTGAGGGTTATTGCTCCGATGCATACTTGCTTTATTCTCTGGTGGACGTGAGGTTTTTGAGGGCATTTCCAAGTCCAATGACGGGGCGTGCCACCCTAGTATATCTGCACGGTTTTTTTGGGGACCATGTTTCTATATCTCTCTTTCGATGTCTGGTATCGGCATTTCAGCTGAACCTGGGGCACATGGCCGAGTATGGTTCGTTCATCAGCTCATTTGATGTTGGGGCCTATGCGGTTTTGGGTTTGGTGTTGCTCTGATATGTTTGCTTTTTCCTCCTTCTTTCCCACGCGCGCACCGCACACGCTTCGCTTGCTGGCGCTGTCTTACGTCTTGTCCCCCCTCCCCTCTCACCTTTCTGGAACCCCTGAGCATGTTTCTGCCAGCCGCCAGCTAGCCGCTTCGTGCATACGGGGAAGGAGGCTACTGCGTGCTGCACGGGGGATCACAAGAAGCATGGAAAGGGCACCGGGGGTCGGGTGGTTGAGGCTTTTGAGTGCCACGAGTGATGTTCAGAACGACGACCGTGCCCAGGAATGGAACATTACGCGGGACGCTTTTGTGAAAAGCCCCGAAAGAAGAAAGTCGGTGTTTTCCCGTGTCAGAGGAAGCAAGGCATAGGGGGTTGGCGATGAGAGGGTGTTGAGAAAGACGGCACAGCGCGGCGGGCGGACGGACGGACGGGCGGTGCTTCGGCGCGGCTGGGGCCGGCACCTGGTACTCTCCTCTCTCTATCTCTACGAGTGTCGTTGAGTTTCAAGACATTTGATGGGGCTAACGAGGTGGTTGTCCAAGTTGGACTAGTTCTTGACGGCTTACAAGAGAAGTTCGAGGTCAAACAAGGGCATCCGTCTCTAGACTAAAGCCAACGCCAATGCTGCGAGGCCTCATATTCCGGAGCACAACAGGGCTGGTGGCTTGGGGCCGGGGAAAAAAATTGGGCATGGTTGAAGCAAGATTTATCACATCGTGATTGTGAGCGAGATCTAGATTGTACCTCATTCTTGTTTCCTCGGACTCTGGAGATTAGGTTCTGGGGTGTGTGGAGGAAAGGCGACAAAAGGCAACCTAAGGTAAGGCATGCTTGTGTGTTGGGCTTCTGTCTGGGGGAGGCGTGTATTGTGTCTTGACTGTCTTGTGCGTGTATTGTCTTGAATGCAGTTCAATGTCTCACCCGCAACGAGATTGTCTTATGAGGCAAGGGACATGTCCACATTCCCATCCCCTTGCCGCCGTTGCACGCATGGTCTTTTTTTGACTCTGGCGTCACTGGATCAACCTTTTCGCTGTTATCGACAACGGCGTGGAAAGGGAAGAATGTTCGCTTGGACTCGATGGCTGGGTTTAGTTCTCCTAGTCTTGACTTACCCGTTCGTTAAGAAGTAAGGGTTCAACGACGCCAGGAAGGTGAACGGTCGAGCCAAAAGAGAACCCCAAACGCACTGTCTCAAGCCACGCGAAGACGCTACGAGATTCTAGTCCGAACGTCGATCAGCGAAACCCGCAACGGTCGGCTAGAAGAACGCATTTTTCAACCTCGTTTGTCGACGCGGCTGTATCTCTGCTTTCTGTCTCTTGTCTCTCTTTGGACGTGGCCATCGCGTATCGTCATCCCACAGCATATTACGGCACAACAACGAACGAGACAATCCTACGGAGGGTTTCCCATGCATGTCGTACTTGACTTGAGGATCTTGGCCGTATTCCGGGGATTGAAATGCAGCATGCTGGTCGCACCTGATCAAAGCCCGCGAGAAGAGAAAGAATGGCTGGCCGCTGCCCGCCGCAACGCACCCCCCGCCCCGGCTTTGGCCCAGGTTCCGCTTGGGGCCTTTGCTGCGCAGTCAAGACATTACCATTGTTGATCGTTTCTTTTTCCCCGGATGGCCCTACCGAGAACAGAAGTGACGTCCGACGGCGCGGGATCGTCCAAACGTTCGTTTCTCGGGCTCTGGCGGGCTGCAGGTTGCAGGTTCCTGGCTGCAGCTAACCAGGGCACGGAGGCCAGCCAGCAAGCGAAACAAACACGTTTACTTGTTTCGATGTTGCGGCATTGCTGACTATCTCTCGCTAACTGACCAACTAACCTCCTGTGTTCTGCCTTCTCTATCTCTCCGTGTCATTGCTTTTCTTTCCCCCGGGGTTTGGTAAAGCTGGGCCCCTTGCCAGATCGTTTTGCTTACGAAGACATTACATGGCTGACCGGTTGGTCTGACTCAAACCCGGAGCCCGTATGAATGGGCATTCTTTTCAATATTCTCACACCGAGATTATTGGGGAAGGCTGTACACGGCGAGAGGGATGTAGACAATAGACACGGAGGGCCGTCCGGCCGTGATGCATCGTGCAGGGGGGCTAAGGAAGCAACCCGCAGCCGCGTAGCCGCCTCCCTCGAGCTCGGAGCACCGTGTGACCCCCCTTCTCCGGGTCGATCCCACTCGGATATTTGGATGACGGGGGGAACTTCAAGGGAGGCTGAATTTCGACTGGCTGGATACCAGACGGTGGCATTGGCTGAGGGAGGAGGAGGACGATGATCACCAACCAGCCGCGGGACGTGCATAGGGGGCCGGGCAGCATGTTTGGAACGCCGCGGTGCTACGCCGCAGCACGGGGAGCATGTTAATCTCGGGGCGTGTAGCGCTTTCCGGTACGGCTATATGTTTGGCTCTTTTCAGGTGTGATTACGGGAAGCAGGAGGCAACATTGCATGCCATTGATGGCTTGGGAGGCTTGAAGCCATGCCATAGACAAGCGAGAGAGCGGCCGCTGTCGAGGCTGTGGATGCTTTTCTGGCTAGATTGGGAACGTTCTTGGACGACATCCAGCCGTTGATGGGCGCGTGTTCCGCCCTTTCGAGATGCCCGTCGCCTTCGGCTTGTTGCCGTGTGGCTGCTGACTGACTATTAAAACATCAGTAGTAGAAGATGCTACCACACACGCCTTGCATCAGTCCATGTCCTGTTTGGAGCTTTAGACTCCTTTCTCCCCCCAGCCCTGCGAACGTTTTGGCCGTGGGCCCTCGCCCCAAGACCTTCTAGACTCACAGGTCGAAGGCTTGAGGCGGATTGTGGCGTCTGCGGGCGCGGGAATTGGAACGTGATGAGAAAGGTCGTCGCGACGGAAGGGATTCCTTCTGTGCAGTAGCCGCTGTTTAAGCTGTTTCTCTATTCCTGAGTCCTGAGACATACTTTGGCAGTTGGCTAGAGAGCGATAGTCTACTCTGTACTTCCCGCTGCCACCTGGGAGTTTTCTTGTAGGCGTACGCCTCCTGTCGTTTCCGGTCGTATATTAGGCAGATCTAGAAGCACGCGGATACGGAGGTTGGCAAAACGAAGAGTGTACGAAAGCAACCTCCTTCCCTTCTGGTTTTCGAGCGAATACCGCGGCCGGCAGTGAGACTCGATGCTGGAAGTGGTTAATGGGCCGACCAAGAGGGTGAGGTGAAGGGACCTTTCGCACCCCTCCCTCCTCCGTAGGCGACGCAGATTTGCGAGATCGCAGTGTGGGCTGTCACATTCTTACTCGCTGGCCCTACAGGTTACAGATGTGACAGAAAGGCGCAACCAGTCCAGATGCGAGGTACATTTACCAGCCAGCGCAAGGAGAATTCCGTCCGGGTCTCTCCTCGTGTGTGTGTGTGTGTGCGTGTGCCGTGTGGTGGATTTCACTTCACCGCTGCATATCGTGGGCTTTTGATCTTCAGAGGGATCCATATACGCCCCCCCTTCTCCCCTCTCTCTGAAGCCTTACTCATCCGCCGTTGCCGTCATGTGTCTCGGCCTGAGTACAAAAAAAGCCTCCTGGACTAACGTCTTGCCCTGAAGCAGACCGGCGGATCCCCTTCACGGTCAAGCTATGCTACTGTTAGGGAAGGGGATGAGCGATATCGAAGGCCCTCAGTGTTTTCACCGAGCCGAGCGACATAGGAGAGCAGCAGGGTCCGCTGGATGCGTAATGAGGACTCTGCATGAGGAGGAACAAAGAGGGGGCGAAGGCTTGTCGTCGTTGACGTGCTGGCGTCTCCCACACACACACCCCCTTGGCCATGCGCTGGTGATCATCCACAGTGATCTCTGGTACGGCACGTACGGCGCGCATATGCGGTTGTCCACAGCCTGGGCCCCCTCCATATTTCTCCCCGTAGCGTCGACGTTCAACGTGAGGATTCAGGGATCTTCAGTGAGATGGGGGGCCAAATAGTGTAGTCCAAAGGGGGGTTTCTAATGCAGAGCAACTTGCTCTGTGGCTCCTCTTGGCCGGTGGAATCGTGCCACATTTACCTGTGCCAAGGGCCGCTGACGGCGGCCAGGAGGATCAAGAGCGTTGAGAACGGTCTTTAGGTAGCTTAGTGGATGCTTATGAATGGGTAACGTACACGCATGATCTCGTGGGAGCTGAGCATGTGCCGTGCTACCTGTGCCGCGCATTTGGGACAGATAGAGGCCGCGGTTTTCCCCTCTGGCGAGACTGGCGGCAATAAGGCCCGTTCGGGAGGGACGTTACATGCGAGACCGGCCGAGATCTTGCGAGACGCCGGGACGGGGCAGACGCGGGAACAAGAAAAAGGCATGGTCGATGTCAGCGGAGCGCAGATGGCCCAGCCTGGCCCGGCCGACGAGTCTTCATTCATCTATCTGCTGGAATGAGGTCGGAATGAAAGGGCTCGAAGGATGCTGATCGTCACTTGTTTCCTCTGCTTGGAAATAGCGACTTTCTCAAAGCATCCGGGATTCTCCCCTTTCAAGTGGACTTGGTATGACAGCATGCGCGGTGGATGGGCAGAAACTCCAGATTGCTGGATCCCGCCACCCTTGTTCGACCATGACACAGCAGCGTTCTTCCTTTCCCTCGGAAGGTTTTTCGACTTGCCTGTCGATTTTTCTTCTTCCCCTCTGCTCATCATGATTTTGTACCAAAGTTGTAGAGATACTGCCCCGGTTGCTCAGTTCCCACCCACTGAACATGCTCATCTTACCCCCCTCTCGCTGAGTTTCTTTCGGGGTAATACCGTCGGGGAATCGGGATGGACGCTGCGATTTGCAAGATCCCTGGAAATGATCCTCTGAATCGCGGTCCTCCCAGTCGCCCCAGGCCCACGATTTTCGATACGTATGCAAGCACAGCCTCGGTGTTTCCTTGCCAAGGGGGAGGGGAGAGGGACAAGAGAACCAGTCAGTGGACACCGGATCGAGGTTAAGCTCGACTCGGAGCCCTCCCGTTTGTGTGTCATGAATACATGCTACTTTGAAGTATACAGCAACTTCGATAGAGGGCGCCATCTTGCCTGCCCGTTGACGGGCCCCTTCTCCTCTTCCTTGGTTGCGGTCGTGATCGTATCGTTGTGGGCTGCGTAGTACGTATCGGCCGACGCAACTCTGCAGCCCACAAACGGTCGCGGAGAACGTGTCTCTGCTGGGATCACCCCTATTTATCTGATCCCGGCGGCGAGGAAACTGTGGGCAGGCTTCCTGTTGATGGATGGCGGAGTATCCACTGAGCAGCTAGTGTCCCTCGTGAGGAGCCCACCGATGAGGAGACGTTGAGAGTTCGTAATGGAAGGTTTCTCTCGCTTTTTGGAATTTTTCTTCTGCTCGCTCTTTTCTTGTCCCTGCCGTCTCCGTCGAAACTCTCGCAAACGACTCCAATTTTACCCAATATTTTCTTGATTCTCCCCTGTTCCCAGCGCTTGCCGGGAAGAAGAGCTCCAAAGGCTCGGTACTCGCGGAGCACTCGCGGAGCCTCGTCCGCAGCTTGAACGACGTCAAGGTAATTATCAAGGACGGTGATCTGTGGACACCGTGACTCCATCCCGTGTAACGTCAAGCACACGCACTCCCTCATCGAACAGTGAGAGAGACAGAGGCGGACGCGGCACAGGCACAGGGGGGGCGATGTTCTTTTCTGCTTTTGAGGGGAAAATGGGAACGGGGGTGAGGGACAGGACAGGCAGGACAAGGCAAGGACCCATGTCCGCGATGCAGTTGTCGATTTGGGGATAGTTCGAGGGGGTCCGACCTGCATGAGCTTCTGCTTCTGTCTCGAAGAGATGCCGTGCCTTTGCCCTTTTGCCCACTCGGAGCCGGTTTTCTGTCAGCAGGCGCATTGGCAATATCCGGAACTCGCCCGACAACTCGGTACAGGTTGCTGCTTCTAACGAATGCTGCTGCTGCTGCTGCCGCGGCTTGAGCTGTGCCTTTGCCTCGCATGGCGTCCAGTCCCTATCCGCCTCCTCCAATATTGGAGAATGACACGGGGCCTTCCTCCTTTTTCTCCTCCTCACAGCAGGCGGCTATGCCGCTAAGAGGATTGAATGCAGGTTTCCGCAGGACAGAGCTGCCTCGGATAATGAAAGCCATCCATGAAGCCCCCGACCCAACAGCCCGCCCCGTGGCATGTTACACTTGCAACGCAGCCTTCCTTAAAAACCCCCATGGGCGGCGGGCCGCGCTGACATATGATGGCAGAGTTGCAATATCGAATTGTAAAAAAAGCATCCGGCGTCCGTTCGCCGGTCACGAAGCCCATTCCTGTCTGGCAAATTGCGTATGTGTCGTGGTATGTAGTTGTTGTGTGTCACAAAGCTGTCAAGGAAAAAAGCAACCCGGGACTTCGGGGCTGTCTTAGCACAGGCGGATATAGGGATTTCCCACGCAAGCAGGGAGCAGGGGGCCGGGGTTCTTCCTTTTTTATTTATTTTTTTGGTCCTCCTCCTCTGCTCCTCCGCCTGCGCCTGTTCCACTCATAGCGCAGGAAAGGGCGAGCGCCGCTCATTTCGCAAGCCGCCTTTCGTTCCTGGTGACAGGGCTGGGCACGTAAGAAGGGGGGATCATCCTGACTTGACACTATGAGGAATTCCCAAACGGTTGTCTAGCCCTCGTTGGACGCAAACAGGGACATCCTTCTCTCGCGCCATGTGGCTTGCGAGTCATCAACGTTTCCCAGGGCCGCGAGAATCCCCAAATTTATCGTATTGAACCTGGCTTCTTCCCCGCAGGTGTCCGACTCGTAAGGTCGTTCGAGAGAGATGAGCAAGGCTTATTTTGCTATGCGGATTTGCGTCCTTGTTGGTGGATACGCTCTTCTGGTTCGCCTGGCGGGCAGCTGAGCGCAGAAGGGGGGAACTTTGGTCATGCTGTCTGCAACTCTCTTTATGCCGATGCGCGTCCCAGGCGCTGAAGGCGGCAAGGCAAGCTGCGTCGTAGAAAGAGTGGACGTCCTCTCAAGAGTCTGAACAACGAAGAAAGCATGGACGTGTTACCCACTGATGTGCAGTTGAACTGGCAAGCAAACTGCGTCTTGGTCGGTCCCAATTGGTGGGCGCGGTGCTCCCGTACGTGTCATAAGCTCTCGAAGCCTTAACGCATATGCGGCCCGCTGGTCATCCGTCTCCAACGGTTGCTTCGCTGGGTCTGTCCGATGCGGCGGGCAGAGGATCAACAACAGCAAGCAGCAGCACAGCGGCGGGTACCGAGTGTTGGTGACATCCATCATCCGTGACGAAGCAGCTATGACAGACGTGCTAAGTTTGCAGCGTGCTCCCTACCCTCCTCCTTCAGGCTTGCGCGTTGGACAGGCCTTAGTAGAGGGGAACAACAACCGACATGCCGGGGTCCGTCCGACTGTCTCGTGTTGCACCGCAGACTCCCCCCGATGGTCATCGTGCATCTGTCTGTCTGTCGATAGCTGCTCGCTCACCTTGACCCCCTCTACCTGCAAGCTGGCGCACACCGAGGACGGCACAGGCCATAGGCACGGGTAATATGCGTTGGAAGATTGGCGACGGGCGCACCGGTCGAGCATGAGGGTTGCAACGGCCTGCAGATGAGTCTGCATTCCATTCGCTGGCTTCACTTCCCCGAGAGGCGGCATTTCCCCCAAGGAGCCAGCATCAGCATGTGCTTGTCATTGACATCCATGGGTTGTCGCAGGAGCAGCAATGATGTGTCGCCCACCCCAAATGTGTTTCCTCCCCCCTTCCCCCAGTCTATTGATGCATCCATCGCCAATATCTCGACCTAACTTTGTCGAAATTGAAGGCGGAAAGAAGGGGACGTGAGATGGGAAAGATGGCAAAGGGAGCCTGGATCTCCAGTCTCTGAATCACCGTCGTTGGCGTTACAGTTCGGAGAGACAAAGAGTTCAGAAAAAGCAAAATAAACAAGAGAGACACATAATTGGACGTCCCATCCCGGACATATTCCACATTGGGTAATCTCATCGCATTGACAGGTTGTTGCTTGCTGGGCGTTATTAATAGAAATTGTGAATTCAGGCTTCTGAACCCCAGACATCGTTCCCCCGTGCAAGGCAACCGCGAAGACGCCCGTTGAGACTCTGTAAACGGATGCATTTTGCAATTCAAAGGAAATGATGGGCGTTCGGTCTGGATGTCCAGTGGGTGTAAGGAGGAGGAGGGGGGCAAGTGAGAGAGAGAGACAGAAACATCCGGTCCGGGTCGGAGGAAGAGACAACATGTCGTTGACTGGAATGTTTGTCCACCAAGCGACGTTGGAGGATTAGGGCGGCTAGGGGCTTGTTGGTGTGTGTCTGTGTGTCACTGGGCTGGAATTTGCCGTTCGCTGGCAGGACAAGACTGATGGTCCATGGACTCTCTCCAAAAAGCGCGTGAGCTGTGGCTGATGCGGCCATTCTAACAAGCCCAAAGAGAAGCCAAGGGGGCGGAAGCACGGGAACCAGACTAACGGCCAGTGTCAGGCCATGATGACGCCCGTAGGCGTCGAATGAGATGTCCATACGCGGAGCCAGAGGAGCCAGTACGGACGCGGAGGAAGAAGGAAATGGCAACGAGTGACAGTGCCGCAGTTCCATCCCGGGCCCCGGGCCCTTTCTTGACGTCCGAATGGACGATCGATTGGGGGAGCGCTGCATGGGGCCTTGCGATTTATTGACAGGCCCGGGAGAGGTGAACAGGGGGGCAAGAAAAGCCAAGAGGCTGCAAGACGAGGGCTGCGGGCTATGGTACATTGCAGAAGAAAAGGGAAGATGGGTAAATGCAGGTCTATCCACGAGCGGCAGAGGAAACAACAGCACACCAAAATGCGAAGAGAATCGGCGGTGCGAATGTACGTGTTTGATAGACAAGCGACCACGACGACACCGACTCAGCGTGACGGAGAGTAACGCAAAAAGTCGAGTCACGGCCAGCGGTCCCATGAACAAGGGCCCTTTATTTGGCGTCATGGATAAAGAACGGGTTCCAGGTCCCAACTGTCCACTCAAACCACGGTTCTCCAATGTCGTCTAGCACGCTTTCAGAAGAGGTTGCAGCTCTCGCGTGGTATCTGGCCCCGTTGGGCGGCGCGTCTAGTCCAGTCAAAGAAGCGGTGCTCGCAGGGCAGGGGAGTCCCGGCTGATCGTCGCGGAGGCTGGAGATCACAGGATTGTCCCGTGGGCCTCAGCTTCTTTCCCATGCCTGGGAACGGTGCTTCGCACACCCTCTTCTTCTTCCCTAGTGCGCATGTAGAGAACGACATAGCCGTGAGCGTAGGGAACTTTCGGGAGGATTGGAGAGAGGCGTCCAATGGGATTGCCGGCCGGAAATGTGTTGGAGAAGCATGAGGTAGGCAACGTTCACTGAATAGGAAGGCTAAATTCTGTACATTGCGAGGGTTCATGTCAGTTGTTCTTGAGTTCAATCAAGAATCGAACGACATGCCGCAGTAGATTGCAGTAAACTGGGCCTTGGTTCCCTTAGTCAGAAGTTTGTGTGGCCAAGTTGGGGGCCAAAGACGAGGGTCTTTCCGTGTCCTTGTACCGCGTGCATGTCTACCTATGCAGTATCTTTCTACGGTGTATCTGTCTGTCTGGTTGCCGTCTCCGACCGACTGTGCGGACTAGTGAACATACCAAGTTCGTGTCCGCCGCCACAGCTCTAGCCGAAACTCTCGGTTAGCCATCTTCAGTCCGGACAATCTGGCGCCTCTCTGGGGCCGAGGAGAGATCTAATCGAGATTGTCCGCGTCACTATCGGAAGCCCTAGTTGTTGTGATGAAGTTGAATTGCCCAAATCTCGCTGGCCGGGGCCTATTCAATGCGGGCGGGCAACACTGAGGAGCTGGCCCCGAATTGCTAATAAAGCTGTTCCCAGCGGCCGACCGCATGGAAAGCAAATTGGGGCCTGTGCTTCCGCGTCGTCCTTCTTCTTCGTCCCCCCCCACTTTCGGAAATCTCGACGCAGCCGAGGGACGGCAAGGGTTCCAGGGGTTGTCGTTCCACAGACGTTCTAGGGGCACAGCCAAGGGGTGTGTGACATTTCGTTAGTACGCAGAGCGAGCGTTGAAGGAAAGACAATGTCCGCCGTCCGCGGACAGGCGAGGCGTAAGAAGCGGTTAAATGCGAGGCGAGGCGAGGCGAAGACGGAAAGATGAAGCTAGATTCATGGCTATTGAAGACACACGTTCCTCGCGTCCTCTGAAAGTGTCTCGTTCTACTGTTTGAGCCTCATTTCCCCCAGAGCGAGCGACGGCAATCTCTCGCCTTTCGTCATCTCCTCGGTCCGCAAGAGAGAATCTTGGAGGAGGAACAAACAACAAGTCACACACACTCTCTCAGAAGGATGTGGCGGTGGTGGAGCACACAACACGCTGGACGGCTCCCAAAAGCAAGCTGATGGGATGAGAGCCAAGGGTTGGGCGGGTTGCCCCTGTGCTGATCGACAGATCCTTTCTACATCTTTGTACGCACTACGCTTTTTGGCTCCGCATCCTGGTCAGCGACCCTGCCGCGCAAGGCCAAATGAACGTTGCTGGTGACGCCCGTCAAACCGGTACTGGGCACCAGCCATTGGCCCAGACGCGCGCGCGCGCTGGCGGCGGGATTTCGAGAAGGGCGACATCATTGTTCATTTCATCAGATGGCATGGCCAAGGCATGGGATGTGCCGCCGCCGTGCATACCCATCATCCATACACTACATCAACATGGCTGCCTCCCGAGAGTCTCGAGATGCCTTCAGAAGCGACCGCAAGACTAACTTCGGCAGTGGCAGACGCTGTCGCTGCACCTAGGCTTTCTTCTTGAGCAGGTTTCCCGAATGTTCATACGCTACGCCTTCGCTTCAATAAGTGCCGAGTGGCTGTAGCTTACCGTCGGGTTACTACGACGAAACCTACTATGATAGTGCGCGGAGCTCAGGCGGTCGGCAGTTGCGTAGTGTCTTGGTGCACTCGTGAGCGCCATGAGCCACGAGCATGTTTGCCATGTGGTGGGTGCTCCGGCTGGAATTCGGGCTGCTGTTGATCATCAGTTGCTTGCTACACTTTACATAAGCTCTCGGGGATTTTGAAGACATACGATAAAGACATGACGCACACAGACAGAGGCACACACAGCTATGTCTTACTGCGAGACTGTGTGGCACTTTTCTGTTCGTGTTTGACCAGCCGTCAGCTTTCACATCTGACCGCCTCGCCGTGTGCCCTTGTCCTTTTAACACTCATCACCTGGTGAATTGGGGGCGGGTCAGTGTTGGATGATCTACGCCTGGCAGTTGAGAGGTGTAAGGGGGTTGAAGAAAATCGGATGCGCAACCGGCATTAATCGAACCTGAAGCAGAATCCGCACCAAACACACATCGGTCGGTTGGTCTTCCGTGACACCACTCATGCTTCAGAACGATCATGCATGCGCCAAGCGGTGCACATGGCACACGGTAGGTTGCAAGACAAGCTGTTGCCACGGCTCGATTTTAGAGTTAACGGGACATTTGGCAGCGAGGGGGCATCCGGATGGCATTCTCTCCGCAAGAGCCAAGTGTTCGCGGGGTTGCTATCGCCTGTCCCAAAACCATTTGACGGCTGAGACGTCGAGACACATACGTAGACGATGATGTAGACAAGCAGCGGTGATCTGACCCCATGTCTTATTTCTTCTCGTTCGGAGTAATGAGGCCCTGGACAAACTCCTCACTCACTCACCCCCATTGTCGACGGTGAGCCGCTTTTGATGGAGCCCCGTCGAAGATCTCCCAAGGATCCTACGAACATCACAATGGCATTGCCTGGGATATTCCGGATGTTTTAGCAAAGAGATGCACCGCGCGTCGTCTGCTTACCGGGGGTGTTTTCCAACGCGGGAGCGCAGTGCCGGCTTCAAACGACATCATCGGCCGTCATGGTGGGATCCCAAGTTCCCGTCCGGGTGCGTGGGATGTTCTTCGAGATCAGCACGGCGGGGACCCCAAACCAGCGGTCGCAGCATTACGGCAACGTGCTTCAGTTGCTGACCAAGACGCCCCGAGGCGGCGTTTCTGGGATAATACCCGAAAGACATCGAGGACGATCACCGCGGCCACCGCGTTAGTGCACTTCGGCTAGAGGTACAAGGGCCCAAGAGGCCAGCCCAGCCCTTCTGCGTGTTCCCTTGTACCGGAGATGAGCAGCACACGCAATGGATTGGTCGACAGAGAGGGAGGGAACGCCTCACCGGTGAGCCTATTCACAGATTCGTCGTGTGTGTGAATGTGGCCCGGAGTCGTTACATCGGGAACAACTGCACCGTGGTCCGAGACCGACCTTCACGTCCTTCTCTGTAGCGCAGACAGACGATCGACGTTTCCAACGTTGCACCACTACGAGAGAGCCGGACTGCCAGCACAGTAGCCCGGTGTTTGGTAGGTGACCATCCGCAACCGGTGGACGGGCTACAACTACAGCTACTGCACCTACGAGCGTGCCGCCTTGGGGGTAGGAGGGAACGAAAATGAAGGGCTATATGGGGGCTACGATATGACCTACGGGCAATCAAAAGAGGCTCCGAGGTACGACCGCTTCGCGCCGTAGGGTACCCCATACTGCAGGGTCAACACGCAGCAGCAGCAGTCTGCATGCGCGCGGGGGGGAGAACCGCCTGGGAAAGGGAAGGGATACGTCGATACGAAAAGCCTGACGGGTGTGCCACACACACACACTCACACACACTGGCCCCGATCTGGATGGACGCCGTTTCGTTTGGCACCAGCTAAGCTCAAGACAGGCTGGTGCTTCAGCGAACCAGAGCAGGCCCGCCCACGGCAGCCTGTCTGTCGAAGAGGACTCGCTGGAGGACCCCTTGTCGAGCAGAGAGATCTGTGATGTGCCAACGACGCCATCGACAACGGAGGAGGCGGGTGCGCTGGGGACTCATGTTCGCGCTAGCAGCTTCAAAGCCCGACGACGTCGTCCACTTCAAACCCCGAATCACGGGACTTGCGCTGCATGTCGTTCGGTTCGGTCTTCGAATGGATCCCTTTCTCTCTCTCTGGCTGGGCTCGTTGAGGACAAGAAGATCGTCGCTCTTGCGTGGGGAATTAATTGCTTTCTCTCGATACGGAGGCCGAGTCAAAGCAACGGGGGCTGCCGGCCTTAACAGCCAGCGAGCAGAAATAATCCGTATCGAAACAAAACGATTCAACAAGGTTCGCCGATTTCATGCGGGTGCTGAGTCGTTGACAGGTGCTCATTAAAGCCTAGCCAAAGTCAAATAGACGTGGATGGCCGGCCTGGCGGCGATCTGCAGCCGCTGCAGGTTCACGAACTACGCAGACAGAAGCTACTTCATCTACTTGGGAAGGTTTATTGTTTCTGGCCCTTCATTTCCCGTGCTTCTTGAGATAGATGGATGGGTGTGTGAGTGCCTCGCAGCCAAAGAAATTGGGCGGATTACGTAGCCCCAGCGTCGAACCAACGACACGGACAGCCAAGAGAAGGGTGATTGATGCTGTTGGTGCTCGCACATCACGATCCTCTCCATAGTGGGGATCACCAGCTGCTGCCGATTGGCGAGAGAACGAGATGTTACACCGATGGGAGATGGAGGTTGGGGGGGTCATCCCACGACGAAGGGCAACGACAAGCACGACAGATACTAGGGACAGCAGACAGACAGACAGCCCATGGGGCACCCGCTCGACAGAAGCCAAAGCGGGATGACCAGCCGTTAGGCATCATGGAGTATACATACTACTTCATAGTGTGAAGTATGTCTCGGTGAATATGAACAGTTAGCAAGTTAAACAGTTAACTATGTAGTAGTATGTCGGCCAACGGCCCAGCAATGTTCAAGTGCCAGCGTCTAGTAAGGCACTGGCAACCACTAGAGGATTCCATGGCGGTTCTGGTGTGAGTCTAGCGTGGGCCGCGGCGGATAAACGACTTGATCGGTGCTAGCACGCGGCATAGCGGTCCCTTAGCAGAAGAAGCCATCGCCAGAGATGGCGATGGCTTCGTCCGGGACATGGTTAACGCACAGCCGGCGCGAGGAAGAAGCAAGCAACGGCCGGTCGGCCCCCCGGCTCAGGTCAAGCCACGCACGCCTTGCCTTGCAACGCCTCGCCTCGTCACACCCGCCGTCTCTTAATAAGCTTGGTGATGGTGTAACTGAGTTTGTTCACCGAGGGCGGAGGGAGAGTCTTCTTCACGGCTAGCTAGCTCTAACGGAGTCTCACAAGAACAGAGGAGTGTCTCTCTCTTACTCAGTAAAGTCTCGCAGTGTCTCTGGCCCTTCACGTGCTATGGCGCTAAACATTTCGCGAAGTTTGACACGGAGGCGCTAGACGACGCCTTCGCCAGCCATCCTCTCAAGCGAAGTCTGAAGTCTGCCCTTCGTCTCAACGTTCCCCGTCGCCCCGTCCGCCCCGAGGTTGGCAAGCGTGATAAGCATCTGGGGGGTACGTGTTCCTCATTCTCCAAGAGTCACGCCAAGATGTCGTCAGGTCTCAGAGAGGCTCTTCCGTCACAACGTAACGCACATGGCGATATGCAGAATGCCAATGCAGAAGAATGCAAAAAAACGCTATTCGAGTCGCAGCCACAGACACAGATACAGCCGACATGCCACTGCGGCCACACACAAAAACAACCACATGCATCAACTTGCTTGCTCTTGTGCCGGCGTTCATACATCGGCAACTCTTGCTCCCCTTAGCCACACGTTGTCACAAAACGTCAGAGTAGCCGGAGCTGTCACGGGCGGAAAGACTTGGGACGACATCGGCGGGACAAGACGTGACGGGGCCTGTCACTTGGTCTTCAGCAGCAATAACGGACGAGTCAACGCTTCATCCGATCGCATTCTGATGCACGATCGTGCCTGAGAAACTCTCGGAACTCGACGTCTTGTTCATGCCATGGCCCGCAGAAGAAGGGCAGCCCCCAGCCCTTTCTCCAACCCAGCAGTCTTCCCTGGCATCCTGTTGCCGTTCCGTGTGCATCCCATTCCCATTCCAAAACCCTTTCCTCCCATCTTGCCCCCGACCCTCGTCTCCAAGGTCGATCACGGACCCCTTTCGCCGGGGCAGTAAGAGCCAAAGAGAGGCACAGGCACCCTGCAGCGGACAGGGGAACGACGAGACATCGTGGTCAGGGCCCGGGGGATCATTTGTTTTGGGAAAGCAAGCACCAGCCCAGAACAAGAATCACTCACTCACACACTCAAGAATCCGAGTATCAGCGGCAGGAGGAGAGCAGAGACGCGGAGCCAGAAGCCAGACTTGGTTCCTCTCCTCCCCATGGCCATGCTCTCCCATGCCCTGCCCTCATCCTTGCAAGATTCAAGCCACCCTGCGCAAGCGAGGGGGGCTTTCCTGGCGCCCGAGCTAAACTGAAGATCATATTGAAATTAGCCTTTGTTTCCGACCGTCTGTTTCTCTGCCCCCCCCCCCCCCCCCCCCCCCCCCCCCCCTTTCACACACCCTTCGCACACATCTCTCGCACCCCCTCATGCCATGCCAATATGGAGTCTTCCCCCTCTTCAGGAAACAGTCTCTCGGCGCCCCGTGTGCCCCAAATTCCCCTATCGATGCCGTGCCGTCTCTTTGACGCCGCCGCCGTCCGATCCTCTCCCAAAGATGCCCACCACCGATGGAATTAGACGGGGTCACAAGAATGTCGACATGTCAGAGCACACCGACGGCAACCAATGAAGGAGTTTATTGAGCCACTGACAGCAACTGACGTGCGCGGCCCTTTCGCACGGCCGCCGCTGCAAGCGATGTTGACGGCGCCGACTTAGCGGGAGCGCCGGCCTTCTGCGAGTTTGCGGCGACTACGGGAGAGCGTCGCTGGGCGCTTCTGGATGCCTCCCAAGCCACCGGCCGAGGGTCAGGGACTTCAGGCTGTACTCACAAACTCTATCTGGGATGCGTCGAGTTGTCCTGGTAATTGCGATCATTTGGCGGAGGGAGGCCCGTCTCTACTGGACTGAACTCAAGTTCCCAACAGTCTCCATTGTCCATTTCGGCCTGCTGCCCGACCCGAACGCCTGGCGAGCGCCGTCAATCATTCAAAACCCAAAGAGATGATCTTCACACACGAACCTGCGGACGCCAGAATCCCGCCGCAGTGTCTTTCTCGGCTTCGCCAAGCGGTAGTTGCCTGAACGCTGCGACGCACACACGACATGTTCAGAGCAATCCGGCTCTTGCCGTTGCAAAGTGCGCCTCTCACGAGTGTCAACGCCTCGGGTTGGCTCGTCGCCAGCATCCGGCATGAGATGCCAAGACGTGCCGTTTCCACCTCATGGACTTTGCCGTTAAGCTTGTCTAAAAGAGCAGCAAGATGGGCGACAATCAAAACAGAAGAGCACACATCATTATGCTCTCTGCCGCTCCTGCCTGCTTGCCTTTCCTTTCTAACCCTGCAGCAAATCCGGAACATTATTGCAGTTAATGTCCCATGATCGGGGGTTGGTGGGATGGGGGTTTGCTGCCGTGGGTGCTCCGGCACTGACCTCTTCCACCCCGGATGAGCGGCGGACATCAACGTAGAAACAACATATCGTGTGCCAGGAGATGCCAGTTGAGACAAGATTGGGATCATCTCGCATCGGCGGCAAGTTGAGAAAGGAGGAGAAGTTTGGATCTGACAGCATGCATCATGAACATGCTCCATCCCACAGATCAGGAGGAATTCTGGAACAACGACACCAGTCATCCGAACATGGGACCCAGCACGGCACGTCGAGGCACCGTTGCCCCCTCTCGCAGCCTTGGGATGACGTTCTGGCATCTGCACACACGAAGCAGAAGCGACGAACGGCATAAGATCAGCTCGACAATCCGGTCGCAGCACAGGGCTGGCAGGGTATCGATGAAGCTCTTGGGGCCTCAAACGCCGCACGCCCCCCGACGTCAGTCAGGTACCAGAGTCCCCGTTGCTCGTCTCAAGTGCGTGCGTGTGTGCGGAGCAGCAAGAAGAGTCTGTGGGTACGTGCCCACGGCTGGCCATCCCCGTCCGCGAACACCAGACGCAAGATGAGAGAGCGACTACGAGAACAACCTTGCACCTTGTCTATGCCGACCCCTCGGGCCCCTGTCCCAAACACACAAGCCTTCGTGACAGGACAGGGGACACTAAACCCTGTCTGCCCCGTTCTCGGAACGGGACAGAGATCCAGATTGGGAAATGGTGGCCCGAGTGGTGCCATGCATAACAGCTCTGGATTCGGATTAGCTCTGGGCGTGTTAGCGTCCTTACGCACCACGGCCGTGGGAGGGGGGAGCATGGGAGGTGTGGGCAAGGGTGTGGCATGAAGATGTGTGTGTGTGTGAGAGAAGGGCAAGAGGGCGTGTGGCCAAGACATGTAGGGGACTCTCTCAGTACATTCCCGTGTGGGAGGAGAACGCCTCCTCGTTCTGAGAGAGGCCCTGACGAGCAGCAGGGGTGCCATGGCAGACGGCTGGGGTGTCTTCTGGACCAACAGACCCTGCCGTTGCATAAACCAGTGACCGTTTGACCTCGAGCGATCCCATTGACGTTGATCCCAGACGGGGGCCAGTCTCCCTCGATCTCACCCGCAATCCCGGCTGCTGCCACAAGCCAGCAACACGGATACCCATTACCACCAACCAGCAGGCACTCGACAGTCACTCTCTTTTCTGCCCAGGGAAGAGGCAGACAAGACATTGCTGATGTTCTCGTTGCTGCGTATTGTGCCCGAGCAGTAGCAGAGCAGCATCAACATCATCAACAACAATATCAACATCGCTGAGGATCCCAAGTCAGAGAACACAAAGCGAGCACCCTTAACCCCGTCATCCCATAATCCAGGAGACGCTATAGCCAGGAGGTAGGTTCAGGTTCAGGTTCTCTCTCGCTCTCTTTCTTCTCCTGCCTCCCTCGTCGAGTCCCCCAGTCATGTCTACCTAGTACCGATGACCCCGTCTTCCCTCCCCTTGTCGTTCAACCTCGCAGTACGACGAGTACGTACCATGTCGATGACCCAGGACGAGGACCTTGGACTGACCCTTGCTTAGCTGCCACCGACTACAACACACCCATGCCTTTCGTCTGGTCCCAGGCCTGGCGTAACGGTCCCAAGACTTATCCCACTCTCTCTGCCTCTGACCCACACACAATTTGTGACAGGCGATTGTGGCATCCCATCCTCCAGGGATCATCGTGTGGATTTACGCTTGATCACCCATTCCACTCTGCTTCGGGAGATCTGATATACTTGCCTCCCCCATCTGCCACCTCTACTCCATCCACCCACCAACAAGCTTCTTTGGCCTGGCCATTTCATACTTAAACTATCCACCCTCCCCTTCCCCTCATCGTGTTCCTGTCCTGGAATCTTGGAATCCTCCGAACCAAAAACAATCTCTAGTATCCAGCTGGCACTTGGGCTAATCACTACTCTACACCTAATACTTGTTGTGTTTCTTAATATTCAACGCCGACAACCATCGCCCTCTCGTCACTCACCAACCGACGAATACCATCAAGACAAACGACCAAGCAAGGAACTACTACACGCCAGCAAATCTCAGCAACTCAAGTCAGAAAAGACTTTTCCAGTCCTCTAATCAGCAACAATGGCGAGCGCTTTAATATCGAACCCGTACGCTGCTCACCAAAGCGCACACTACGGCTACGTCCAACCGCCTCAGCCTCCGCCTTCGCCCCCCATGGACGAGACATCAAAGCAGTGCTCTCTCCCCTCCATCTCGAACCTGCTCGGCCTCGCGGACCAGGGCTCTCCCACATCCGAGACTCACCCTCAAATCCCCCAACAAGGTACGGAGCGAAAAGGACAACGACCAGCGAGCCCAGCAACACCCAAACTGACTCACGGAACAGCTTCCTCCCAAAAGTCCGAGACGAGACCAAACTCCTCTCACTATGGCAGCTCCGCGATGCGAGGTCTCCCTCCCACGCCGCCCATGAGCTCTGACGCCTCCTTCGACGGCTACAACTCGCCCTCGACAAGATCCGTCAGCCAGCTCTCCGTCGTCTCCCAGCCCCAGAGCAACTACTACTACGAGTCGACGCCTCCCCTCGAGGCCGACGCCCACCGCCCCATGGCTCCCGTCGTCTCGAGGGTTCCCGTCCAGGCCGCCTACGCCCAGCCTCAACCCTTCCCTCCCGCCTACATGCCCGCCCAGAACCCCATGGCGGCGTCCTACTACCCTCCCATGCAGCCCACGCCTCCTCCCCAGTCCCAGATCCAGGGCCTCTACTACCAGCGCCCTCTGCCCCAGCAGTTCCCTCCCATGGCCGCCGTCCCCGTCGGCATGGGTCCCAACCCGGGCGCCAACCCGTGGCAGCACCACCACTACATCTCCCCCTCCTCCGCGGCGTCCTTTCCCCAGAGCCAGGACCGCTACATCTGCCAGACCTGCAACAAGGCCTTCTCCCGCCCGTCGTCCCTCCGCATCCACAGCCACTCCCACACCGGCGAGAAGCCCTTCAAGTGCCCGCACGCCGGCTGCGGCAAGGCCTTCAGCGTCCGCAGCAACATGAAGCGTCACGAGCGCGGCTGCCACAACTTCGAGAGCGGCAGCAACGGCTCATCAATGTAATCTGTTGGATCGAGTCTCCTTGATCCAATCTATATAACGGACTTTTATTGTTCTCCATTTCCATTACTCTCTCTCTATATCACGACCAACAACGACAAATCGGGGTTTATCCAAAGGGGAAGGCTAGAATCAAACATGGGTTGGCACACACACAAAGAGTCGGACAAAGAGGGGTGGGCAACCGGGGGGTTTCCGGGTCCGGTTTCATCGGGAAAGATACCACGTGGTAGACGACTACCACGACCGCAACTTACAATCACGCCTTGGAATATCAACATCCACACACAAAATACATAATCAGCAACGAGGAACACAAAAAAAACAACCAAAAAACAAAAACATCAACGAAGGCCCTTGTGTTATCAAAAGGCGTTTCAACAATGATGGGGCGGACCCGAATTCGACGGTCTGCCCCTCTGGGAAGAAAGAGTACGAAACAGGAGGGGGACGACGAAATCTTACCTGGGATGAAATCGGAAGGGGAGGGGTTTGGCTTCTCCTTCATCGACATGTGTTAACTCGGGAACAAACTTGTTTTACTGGAGCAAAGAGGCGTGAATCATGGGGCTGGGGGGCAAAACAACTGGCAGCGGACATGAAGTCCCGCCAGGCAATGACAAAACTTGGCATTTACAGGAGTTTTTCTTTTCAGAGTTCAGTGTGGTGGTGTGTGTGTGGTTCAAAACCAAGTCGAGGTCCGGGTTCATTTCCCTCTTGGCAGTGTTTTGGAGTGGTCTTTTTTTCTTCACTTATTTCCTTATTACACCTTCGTCCTTTTTTGGTACAAAAATTATGTACGATTATGTGGTAATGTATATAGAACGGAGAAGAATCCTCACAGAATCGACAAGAAGTGGTCAAACCAATCATCATTCCGTTCCCAACTCTTGTGATATGTTGCATCATCGCTACAAGTAAAAGTTGGGGCTCTTGCTTGGTATGGGGAATGGGGGGGTGTTCCTCTTGTGTAACCTGGTCACATCTTCGTCTCAAGTGTTGTGGCGCGTGTTGCGCTTGCGGGTTGTGGGTGTTCGTTTTTTTTTTTTTTCTTTCTTGTCTTAAGGTGGGCTTGTGTCGCAGTGAGGCGAACTGTGCCTGTTGACCCCCAGCAGGAGGAACAGCACAACACAGCAGAAGGGCGAACAAATGACCGAAGAACCGGCTTGATCCGAGCATCTCGCGCATCTTCCTTCTTGCCAAGCGAATTAACACACAGACATTTGGTAATCACAAGAAACATCAATTTTACTCGGTTGAGACCCAGTGAGTTTAACGCTTGAGACCGGACGGAAGCCGCGCCGATCGCTTCATCGTGAGATGACAGCTCGCTGACACATTTCGAAAGGGAAGAAAGGGAAAAGAAAAAGAGCATATCCGAGTCGAACTCCTCGGCCCTTCTCCGTTCCACCCCTTTTCTCCGCGGCGATCTTCTTCTCTAATTGGGCCTGCCTACCAGGTTTGTTCCGGATGTGGCAGCAAAAGTAAAAACGCGTGGGTGTGGTGTGGTCTGGTGTGTGGTCTTTCTTGATGCCGCGGAGAGAAGTGCGAACAGAGACGAGACTGAAGAGGGGAATTGATGAGCACGGCAGAGCAGGGTAGGACGGGCCGGGGTTCGGGCGTTTTGGGGGAGGAAAGGGCAGATGATCGACGCTGCAGAAGGGTGTCACAGCCTTGGGATGAGACAGTCAAAAATTTACGCTTAAAAAACATCCAGCCTTGAAAGCTCGCTGCTTGCTTGCTTGTTGTTGCTGTTGCTGTTGCGGCAGTTGTGCCGTCAAAGCGAGAAGCAGCCGTCTGAACAGAGTTGCTTCGGTAGTTGTTGCTTGCTTTTCTTCTTCTTGACTTTCAACCACCCCTCTTCCGTTTCGGCCGGTCTCTGGCGCGTGCCGATGATCCCATACTTTTCAAGATTGTCCCGTTCTTCCGACGAAAGAAAGGTTAGAAGAGGGGGGAACATGACTTGAGAGTTTTCAGCTGTTTAGCTGCATCGTTGCTGAAAAAGTCATGCGGGTAGAGGTTCAGCAAAAGCATTGGTTGAAGTTTGTCGGTCTGTGTGTCCGTCGTCGCTCTTTACGATTTTGCCTCTCGCTCTTTCGCCTCATCGCTCTTCTGTGACTGACTTTGGGGGGACACACACACACATCTTACTTCTTCAGCCGATGAAACGAACTGGAGACCCTCAAGCCCGGTCCTGGTCCCGGTCCCGGCCCTTGCCTGACATCCCATCCTTATCCCGTCCCAAAGTTGACCACCAGGAAAAAATCCCCTTCAGCTTGATCATTCTGATACTGCTACTTCCCTCCACGCATTGAACGCACTGTCGTTGCGGCTCTGTCGCTGGTTGGCTGTCCACCTGCTCTGTCAGCCATGTATAATAAGGCTTGATGTGTCTCGTGCACGTCACGGAGTGGGCTTTTCTTGACTTCATGTTTCCAGCTTCTGGTAATCTGTGTGTGTCCGTGTGTCCTACTTTCTCTAAATTTGCTGCTGCTGCTCCTGTTCTGCTGTCTCGCGTCGGCTAGCACGCCCGAGTCCGCACCACACACTCTTTCACTCGCATCAGACACCAGACGGGCCAGGGTTTGGGCAGAGAGTAACTGTGGTAGGTGCGCGCTGGGAAAAGTCTTGGCCGCGACCAGCGATCTGTTACGGGGGGTTAGGGACTGGAGTGATGCTACCTTGGCCAACTTTACATCAGCTGCGAAAAAGGGGAACAAGAGCTGGTGCCTTTTTGCCTCTTGCCTTCTTTTGAATTGGGCTACGGATACTGCGTACACAGCCTCGTTCAGCCAAGAAAACCCAAGTTGACGGTAGTCTCCTCTTGGGATAACCGCCGTAGCAGTGCTAAACGCCGATGCTACCGCGGGACAACTGATACATGCAAAGTCCGAGATTGTGCGAGAGACTTTGTTGTGTGGGCACGGCGGCAGCAAGTCCTCCTCCAGCCCAGCAGTTCGTTCAACCGGTCACGCGGCTGGAAGAAATGAAAGAAAAAAGGTACATCTCGGCCCACGGCTTCACAGGCTGGTCCCCATCATCCCTTGTGTCTCCTCTCCGATTGTCACTGGGAAGTATAGTAGAGGACCACCAGCTGGGGAGCAAAAGCTGGACATCTGACAGGCTCAGCCAGCACGAGTAAGTAAGAGGAAGATGCCAAGAAAAGTGTACAAAAAGGGCGGTAGCAGGTGTGGGGTTGGGAATTGAATGGCAAGGAATGCCGCCACGCCGATCTGCGTGCAATTCGGGGTGAGGTCAACAGGGGGGGGAAACAAAACCTTCAACTCTAAACTGGGAGACGAGATGGGGTGGTGGGCGGAAGGGTTTGGTGGATAGGATAGGCAGCAAGCATTTTCAAGTTCGTTCGTTGGGGACAACGCCGAAAGAGAGAGAGGGACAAGAAGGTTTCCAACGCGACGGTGGCATTTGGAGCGGGAACGTGGAAAGAGGTTGTTCTCCTGCTCTTCCTCTCTCTGTGTTACCCAAAGTGCCATTGGAGGCTGAGTTGGGGGAAGTCTCCGGTCGCGGTACTTTGGCGGAGCCGAATTGACGTTTGCCCCTACCAGCGTTGCACCGGGCTTACCACTGCAGCGTGTTCTATTGGAATTAAGTGCGTAACATTGGGGACAGGATGACACGCCCAAGAGCCGTTGCAGCGTGGGCTGAGTCCTGCCAAGGGATGGTATGGTTGGGGAAGAGAAATCGGCCATTAAGCTTCTCGTGTCGTCCTGACTCGGCCTGCAACGTCAAAGTCTCTCTTCGGCGTTGACATGCAATATCAAAGATGCCAATATGGACAGGCCGGACCAGGTAGGGCAGGCCACGAGAAAGCATCGTTAATGATACCTGTTCGTCAGTTTCGATCCATCGTCCTGCCGCGCGCGCCCCTCCTTTTCTCCTTCGTTTCGTCAGGTTATTAAATCTCTTTTCGCCTCAATCAAAGAAGAATTAAGACTTCTCCTCTAATGATCCGCCCGGAGCCGGGGGAGGGCATGGGGCTTCGGAGAACCTTATGTCTTATGATTTGCCCTAGGGTGCATGTCGTGAATGACTCTGTCGAGCAAAAAAAAAATGATCAGTGATCTTCTGCCCGTCAAGAACTCTGTTTGAACACATCAGTATTTTAGCGAGCAATCATACTTGTTGTTGTTATTCATATTGGAACGCTGATTGCCGCATGGAATGGATCTTTGTTTTGGACCCTCAATTCATCAATCTGCATTCATTCGCAATACCAAGCTTTTGCTTCACTGGCGAACCTATTGGGTAAGGCGTGTGTCCATGTCTCTCTTTCGCCCATCTCCCACTTGTGCAGCGGTCGCCGATGTTTACCCACGGCCGTGGAGACCTTGTCCGCCTAGACCCGAGAGAGCCGGGCTGCGCAATCTCGGGGGGCTTATGGACGGGGTGGATCTCACGCGCGACCCCCGAGATGAAGGGCTTCCAAGCGCCGGGTCTCAACTTGTCTTTTGACGCAGCGGCATAGTAGCGCTTCTGCTTCGACGATTGCTTGACATTTAACATTATTTTGATCGTTTTGTTATTGTTATTACTTCGACACACTTGTCGAGCAGCCCGAATCCCTGCTTCGTGCCTGATTTACCCGTTGGGTATTCCCTTCAGGCCCGAACCCAGTGCCCCTCCGATCAAAGACTCGACCCGCATAGGGGTGATCGCCATTTCGCAGGCCGAGACAGGCTCGATGCCTGCGGCGCCAGGCACGAAAGGTCTTTGCTGGACGCAGGAACGGCGGCGGCGTGGGAAGGATCTCGCTGGTCTCTGAATAAAGATGGGGGTGGGCTGACGATGACATATTGGCTGATGACGCCGGCAAAGTGGATGATTGTTATTGTTCAACGCTCTTCCTCTCGCCGGGCAATGCTTGCCAGAGTCTTTACGACCAATGCTTGCTTCTGCTGACCCTCGAATCTTGGAAGATTGAAGAGAGCAAAGTGCCCTGAGAAAGTGTGAAGCTAGTTTGCTGTGCCCCATGTCTAGCATGAGGACTAGTGTAGCTTCCCTCCAAATGACCTTCCATCCTCGACGCTAGACGCAGACCAAAATCCTTCTAGCCTGCGGTGCGATCCTCACCGCGAAGGGAAGACCCTTGTCCATCCGTGCGCCGGGAGGAGCGCAGCGGTGGCCTGTCTTTGCCGATTCTTGGGAACGCCTAGGTAGACACAGCCCGGCACCAGCCCGCGAGCCCGTCCTCCCAATGACGCCGTCCGTTGTGTATGGCGGCACTATATTGTAGCTCGACGAGGCTGGCTAGTCTACTCAGACTTTCTGGACATAATTCGACACTAGAAAGTTGGAAGGCTCGGGCCAAGAGCTGAGATGGCCTGATGTCCGGATGCATCCCCTTTATCGCGTCATCAGCGAATCTCCTCAAAGACTCAGCATGAATATTGACAATCTCGTCTCCGAGCAGAGACCCTCTGGAGACCGCCGGGAGGGCTCGTGCGAAAACGAAGAAGCGATCTATGCGTTTCTTGGACGAGGGCGCTTGTCGTTCATGTCGGACTATGATATGGGAGACGCGGTTATAGGGCCTTAAGAAACCGCTACTATTGAGGCGTGCGCCCCCGGGGTATTGTTCCTGACGTAGTAGCTGGAATGCTCACCGTTGCAGAGGTGTCAATGGGCGCAGCCTCCGCTGAAGATGAATAAGCCTCGCTACAGCAGGGACCGAGGGGTCAGCGAGATTGCTGAAGCACAGGTGCCAGTCAATGGAAGGGGGATCCCATCCGCCCGGCACGAGGTCCGTCTCTTGTTGACCGTAAGAAAGTTTAAGCAGGCAAAATCCTTGCCAAACTCTAACAGGGGGTCTCGCTGTTGGTCAGGCTGGTCATGTTCCTGCAGAGCCGACTCAGGACCACGCTCACCGTCATTGGCAATTGCTTCTCAGAGCCCAGCATTCCCTGCAGTGCAGAACCTCTGACGATTCATTGGAGGAGCCGAGGGGTGAGTGAGGGTGTGCAAGAAGGAAGAGGTGCACCTGTGTTTGGCTGTATATCGAGGGGTGGACGGTGATCTCTGTTATCTTTCCTAGCCTTTCCCTGCTTGGTAGCGTCCGTTCTCCGGACTTTGTAACGTGCGACAATGCTACACGACCACGGCAGTTTGTCGCTTTGGGGAAGAAGAAGGGGTTGTGCGCCGTGCCGCCTTTCCAGCGTCGCGGTGGCGGGAGGGGAGAAAGGGGATTAGCAAGATTGTCACGATCCCAAGGGAGTGTTACGGCCCCATCGGCGCCGTCACGACGGAGAGTCCGTCGAACTAAAAACCAACGTTAGCGCCGGTCCCTTTCCAATGGTAATGAAGACCAGCAGCCGGTGCGGGCCCCCGTTGGACCGGGCCATCTTTCGACTGGGAGTCCCTTTCCATCCTTCATGCCGCCCATCAACACTTCTGCCGCTTCTGCAGCGGCCTTCCTTCGTCTTAGCCGGCAGGCCATTGGCCAGGTTGAGTCGTCTGCGAATCGCACGCCTGCCGCTTCCCACCCCCTCGGCGTGGATGGGGACAAATTGCAAAGTGTTGGAGAAATGGCCAAAACCACCACAAGCAAGTTTCAAGATTTTCATCTGATCAACTCTGTCCTCCACACCGAGGTGTGTCCAGGTCGTCTCTTTTTTTCCCGCCTCCCAGTACCGCAGAACGGTCAGGCCTGGGCTGATAAGGCCAGCTAAGGTGTTTAGCGTGAAAGAGGGCGGTTCAGACGGAGCGGCCAGTCGTCGTCCGCAGATTTTCTGCTCCCCCTCGCCTGTCACCAGCCACACGACTGAAACAGTCAGATGAAAAGAGACGAAGACCAGCCGATGCCTCGCTTATGCATCATGAGAGACGTCAACGTTTGAGAGCGTCGCCAAGCGAGCTCTAGCTCCAATGCTGTTACGGCACAGACGGCGTTGGACAACGGGGGCAGACGACACAAACGGTCGTTCCCTTTGCTACCGCTCGGACGCCAACGTTGCGATGTCACCTAAACGCCAACTGCAACGCCATGCGCTAGAGAAAATGGGGAGACGACGTCGAAAAGAGGACAAGACGACACGCATCCCGACTGTTGAACCCCTGCACCGGAATCTTGACATCCCATCTGCACCCCTTATGCCCCGGACGATCCTAGATCAACTGATCACCATGATCAACCCCTTCGACAGCTGCACGGCGCCGTGACTTCCAAGACAACCACCGCACCGGGCTCTCAGTCTGCCAGGGCTTCCAGAGCGCACTTGTCAGCGACTAGTCAACTGCCGGCTGGTCCTCTCATTTCGTGCTGTCTTTAATTCCCTCAGAAAAGCCACCGCGCTCTCTGAGCCATGCGACAGTGCATAGCGAAACCGAGCGGTGAGAGACATTGATCGTCGAGGAATAAGAAACTATCAACTCTGAAGTTCTTCTTCAAAGTCTGGTCCGACGTCGTTATTTTCCCACGGCATGCCTTGCCGTGGCCTTGTCTGCAATGCGTTTCCCTTCTCCGCCTGTGCTCCGCACCCCCCAGGACTACGCCGCCAGGACCAGCATTGAGAACGGCTGTTGCGGCTACGCCCTTGACTGGGTCAACAAGCTCAGAAAGCATGGCAAAGAGCCTCTTGATGTTCGAATGAGGATGAATGAGACAGTCAAGTTTGGTAGAGGCGGAGAGACCCTCGTCCAGGTCTGTGACAACCCTCCCGTTTCAGGTGGCTGGGACTGGGTTGCTGCACGCAGCCCTTCTCTGAACTCTTGACAGGCGGGATCGCGGACGCCGGGGCGAACTTTGTGCTGCCCATCACTGGGAGCTCCTGGGCTGTAGCCTTTGACTAACCGCTTTGTAAAGCGACCGAGCTTGACTTTGAGTTTTAGGTGCATTTTGCTCGCGCTTCGCCTTGTAATTGCTTTCTTATTCTTGTGCTTTAGAAGCAGCGAGTATGTTTGACTCGGGCACAGCAATTAAGAACCGCCGACCAGCGAAACCGATCGACGAAACTTTGGACGAGGCCAAGTCTAGCTCGTGGATCGCCGGACGCTAACGCAGTGCCGGGTGGGTGTATCTGTGGGGGGAAAGGAAATGGCGAATGGCAGTGAAGGGGACGTCCAGTCGATAAGATGATGGAGGCTCGCACACCCCTGCGCCGACGAACGACAAGGACGACGAGACGACGTGAACGGTTGGCGGAAGATGCCGCCCTGGCTCCTACTTCGGCGCTGACTTCCCTTTCCTCTCCAGCGTGGGCTGTATTGGATGCAAGGCGTCTCATGAATCGAGTGTGACGCACGCATGCACAGTCCGTCTCATTGTGCATGGCGTATGGGCCACCCCTTTCGTCCCAACTTGTGCCCCTTGCTAAATTGTATTTTACCGCAAAGCCGGGGAATCCCATTACGTTCCCATGCCGACTCCGAGCGAGCATGGGTGCTGCCAGACCGTCTTTTTGGTGGAGGCGGCCCTGGTCATGAATATCCTCAGAGGGGGGAGTGGCTGGCAGTCCATGATAACTCCGCTTCCAATGGCCTGCCTTCACATGTAGGGGTCACGGGAAGAACGCATTCCGTGAAGGAAAACAGGGGAATATGGGAGGCAATAATACCCTGAATACCGGGGATTCTCGGTTTGGTAACGTGTTTCGAGAATCTCCTGGATGAAAGATCGTCGATAGAGTGTGCAAATCCCCCGAACCCTAAACCGGAAGCAACAGGCCTTTATTCGCAATGATCCGACATATTACGCAGTGCCGGTAAATCATCGAGGATGGCGGTGAGAAACAAAGTATCCCAAGGCCGTGGAGCAACCCGTGGAGCAAAGCAACAGACGGGGGCTTGTCTCGTGAAGGATGGAGAGGGAGTCCGGTAGCGACGGTTCCGTTCAACAGACTCTGTCCTAATTTTCAGCCTCCCGCGATCCCCGCCGTTCGCCTTGTCACCACCTGCCATCAAGGCGTCAAGTTTCGTCTGTATTCTGTCTTCTACGTCAAACTTGACACAGGCTATGCCGTTGCCACTGTCAGGCGGGTTGAACGCGTGGCATCTCATCTTCGCCGGGGAATTTCTAGGCATCGCTTAGGTCGTTTTGGTCTCAAGTTGTTCAGCCTGCCTCGATCTGACAGCCGAGCCTCATGCACTCTGCCACTCATCCGAAAGGAATGTGGGATGGCCAAGCATGTCGAGGTAGCGTTTTCTGGCACAAGACGCATGATACTCTCGACCCCCGTGTGGCTCCGCGATGCTTGTCCCTGAACCATGAACCACCTGGAACGAAGAGCGCGCCAGACACCTGTCAGCCCCGTGTGGGTTCCCGATGCGGGGGACAAAGGTCGGAGGCTGGCTCGTCCGGGCGCAAGAATAGCATCTTGTCTGACGAAAGAATGAGACATCGCCGGGAAGAAGCCCCTGCTGGCATGAAGGATCTGTTGAGGCTCAAAGCTTGGCTTGTTAATCTTCTTTCAATGTCAACGACTGTTATCACTTGACGGGCGGGCCGACTTGTTTCGACTCGTCGCCTCCACGGTGGCGGCGTTTCAACTCTGTAGGTTGCTTGCGTATATATCTTGGCGACATATAGACTATAGTGACAGATGGCGTTTCTTGACAAGGCTGTCTTGACGCCCTGGACTGCCTGTGCTCCGACGAAGTATCTCTCAAGTCATATCTTGTACAGCATCTCCTCCCGAGGGGCGTCTCAATAGCTAGACTGATCATTCCAGTACAGAGTCTCATGATAAACCCTGCATATGGGTCAGTGTACGCGTGCTATGGTGATCCAGCCAAACCTTCTCGGCTTGATGTGCAGATGAAGCCAGCATATCGCAGGATGGAACGAGCTTAAACAGGATCTTAGCAAGGGAAACTTACTCAGGTCCGGTAGCGTAGAGTGGCCAACCAAGCTTCAAAGTGATGTACTGGATGAGGTGGCTGGCCACCTTGATCTGCCCGACATCCGTGGGGTGCCACTGTGGCGCGATATCGTTGTGCTGCAAGATGCCGATTGTGTTGAAGAAGTGCACAAATGGCTTGGCTGGTTTGCCTGTGTTAGATGTCGTGTTGGTGATGGCATCCCAAGTGATCGGGTCGCCGAGATACTCTTCCGTGTTGAAGTACTCATACACGCTGTACACTTCGTCTCTCAGATCCGTGTTTTGGCCGTAAGTATTTCCATCTTGAAAAAAGCCTTGCCACATTTGCTAGCCAAGTCAGCTTGAGGGGCCAAATTGATGTGAGACTTGTTCACACCATGATGATGACCTGTGCTTCGGGCCACTTTCCATGAACGCCCTGGATGAGTTTCTTATAACTCTCCACATAAGTAGACTTGGTGACATTGTTCGCGGCGTTGGCATCGTTGGTTCCAAGGTTGATGACGACGAGGTCTGCAGCTGGGTTTTTGGAAAAGTCCCAAGGCTCAGGGTTGTCTACATTCGTCTGTGTCAGTTGTGTGATTCTTGACAATAACCCAAGTTGAGAATCGGGAGAGAATCTCGGACTCGAGGCGGCAAAGGCTATTTGATGCCCAGGCGTAAAGGCATAACACATACCTCCCCATACCTCGGCTGCCCTCCCACCAGTGTCAGACGTGTAGAACCATTGATGGGACTGCCCTCGAGGATTTCCCCAGCAATCTTGATCAGACACACAGATGCCTGGATACGCTGTGATTGAGTACTCAGTGTTTCCGAGACCTGCACCGACGCCATACGCAAAGCCCGCCAGAGCTTCATACGTGTTGTACATGCCTGCCGATAGACTGTCGCCAATGAATTCGACCCGACGTGGGTAGTCTGGAATCTTGACAAGCTTCTCGCCGGCAGCCACATGAACCTTGCCAATCTGTACTCCATATGCCCAGTTCGTCACTCTCATCTCAAAAGTAACAGGGCTGATGGGACCTGTGAGTTCAATTCCCGGCGTCTCGGGGCTCACAAAAAGATGCGTGGCGCCCGCGGTGACATTGGTGTGCATCCAGTCTAACCCAGCAATTCTGTAGGCAACCAGAGTGCTGTTGATCGTGTCGTTGCCGAAAGTGACAGCGACGCTCTGACCTGTGAAGCCAAACTTGATGCCTGGACCGCTGCGACATATTAGATACTCAAGAGTTTCTGTACTTTGGGGAGAGCAGACTCACGCCCACCAAGATATCATCTTGGAGTCCCAACGGCCCTTGTAGGAGATTTCTTCCGCGTCGGCATTGTAAGTCTCATACTGGCCGTCTGCTAAGTTCACTTTGGTATCCGGGAAATCAGTGATTCTTGGACGACCATTCTCAAGGATAGTCGCTGTCACGGCAGATGCGCAAAGCATGAGTGTCGCTAGTGATGGAACGAACATCATGGCTACAGATGCCTCTCAGTCAATCGACTGGAGTTGTAGAACGAGTATCAGCTGCCTTAATCAACGCAAAGGCCATGATGAGCGCAATTGACACTTCTTATATGAATGCGCGGCCTGCAGCTATGCCTAGTTGATGTTGGCCCCTCATTGCGATATCGACTAGAGATCCGGGACGGCATAATAAGGACCGAGATGAGCGGGAAATCCGTCACTTTGGCCCAAGACTTGTTGGGGTGCATGCAGATACTATTCCGGCTGTTCGGATCGCGAACCGCTTCCGATAGCTGATCTAGTTTGGAGGGCAAACAGCGAACCGTCGCCAAAGTTGCTGAGGGATGAACACGCCAGAGGTTTTCTTCAAGTGCACGAAGTTGCTCTCTTCAAGCATTTTGATAAGACGCTTCTTGTTCTGAGCAGGTCGAGACCAAACAATACGAAACAAAAGAACCACGGCTTCGGTAACCAACAGCTGGCGAGCCTCAGTCAGCTGGGGTTGTCGGATTCGCGATTCGGCTCATCGCTAGAGATATCCGGCGGAAGGAGACACTCCGTGCCCAATTGGTGCGAGCATGTGGTCTGCAAGGTGTGATGTAATGTGGGCCGTCGGCGCAGGCGATCTCCTGCTGAGAGGGACTTGGATTCCGGGGGAACATGTGCGCCAGTCCGGACCGGCCGCACGGGGCGGGGCTTTGGGGGCACTGAAGGACGGCAGAGCCGTTGGGTTGTATTGAACCTAGACGGGTTCACCTCTGGGGAAGTCGGCACTTTTTAGCGACAGGGACCTACGTGCCAAAGCCGTAGCGTCCGGTCTCCCTCAGGCAACGTGGTGGGTTGGCCGGGACACATGGTCATCGGCCTTGTTTTGTGTGCGCTCATCGGATGGATGTGCAGACGCGCGCGTAAAGTGAAAAGCCAACCTTCCCTGGGCTGGACGTCACAGAAAATCCATGAGAGAATTAACAGACGAGGGCGGCTAGCAGCAGCGATCGTCGAGATCGAGGCTGACGCCTACGAAGCGCTGAACAAGGGGGAGGGGGGCTCCCCAGAAGCAAGCGCCCTGCAAGGTCCGATGTGATGTGCATACGGGATCTCGATGATTGCAGCAATCAATCTGGCTGCCCGCGTCCTCTGCATATGATGAGGTACGGGATCGCACATTTAAGCAGCATTTGACCTGCAACCGTAATGCAAGGCCATGCGTTTCAATTGGCGCTCGTCATCGGGCAAAATTATCTTTTTCTGCATGTTCTCCTGGCATGGCTTGTTAGCACTCGACCGACTGCTGATGAGAAGAAAGGTCCTACCAACACCAACACGAACCACCGTCAGGCCACGGAGAGAGCTGGTTGTCGAGCTGGTGCCGAGGTGAGGTGTCTGAGCCATGTGTGTGGTGTTTTGAATATCCCGCAGACCGGTAGTATCAAGTAAGGTAGGACGCCGGTGAAGTAAGAAAATCAGGTGTTCGGCCAGCAAACACGCTACGAGCACGCGGCGTCGGGTTCGGCGACGCCTGACGGTAGCAGGCCGTGTTCCCCGGAGGGCCGGTTGGAGGATGGAATGAAGCTATCATCCCTGCGGCAAGCTTGCCCAGCGTGACGGGTCTCAGGGAGGGCACTGGCCGCCTGGGTATCCCCACGGAAAAGGAACAGATCCCTTTGGACAGCTCGGTTGCCGTGGCTCGTGGTTCCAAGGTTTCGAGACGAACAGACCGGCAAGTTGCAGTCGTTCATTGATGCTCCATCAAGGTCCATGTCTCTCTTCGCAGGCGAGGTTGCGAGGTTGGGATGGGGGATTGCGGCCGAAATGAGGAAACGGTGTGAGCCAGTTCAATTTCGGGGAACTCAGAAGATGCCACCCGATGTTCAGCGCAGCGCAGCATCGGGGACGCGCACAAGGTAAGAAGAAGAGGTTCGGCCGAGGGACATGCATCAGGAAGAAGATTGCCTTGAAAGGTTGGTGGTTTGATGGAGGAAGGCAGGTACGAAGCAACGTACCTACCTACCTACTTTACCTTACCTTAAGGTACCTAGGGAAAGAAAGCATCAGGTGCGCCTTCCTTCCTCCCGGGCACTTGGAATTCTGGCAAGCGCGACCCCATCGTCACACCGAGCTGCATGGGCCCAGACACCACTGCACCTACTTCCTTACCTTACCTGCACCTTCCTAAGGTACCTCACACTCGTTGCTCTTGCTTCCTGCCTCCTTCCGTGTAAGAAGGCGCCAATGACGGGGCCGACCTCCCGGTGTAGCTTCCTTGACCGTGTCCTCACCTTAAATATCGTCCCTGCCTCTTTTGCCTCCTCGCATGCAAGGCGACCTACCGTACGTACCTGGGGACCTTTGGTTCTTCTCCACGACTCCTCCCGACTTTGGTTGCCTCTCCGTCTCTCGCCGCCATCATCGTCCTCTCTGACTGTTGCTTCTCACGTCACCTCACCAACTAATTACCCGACAACCCCTCATTTCCTTCGAACCATCCGCAACCGAGGTGTTCGCAGTGTGCGTGGTGTCTCAGTTGCAAGATAGCGCAACGATTCCCTCCCACCAGCATCCATCACACCCACCGAAATCCCATCATCACGAGCGCCGTCAATCGCCATCCAGATAGGAAGGCCAATAATCTCTCAATACCACCACGGCGGAATCCCGGCGCTTGTCTCGAATTAACAACAGCTCCGAGGGCTGCCACACTGTTCCTGTTTCCCTCTGCACACCATCTGCATCTCGAATCATTCTCCCGCATCCATTGCGCGACTTGATGCTGCTGGAGACTCGAGACACTGGAAACCTCAACCAACAACTCCCTGTCCTGCTCTCATTGCCGGCTCAATTCCCGTCTCGTCTTCGCCATTATTAATGGCTAATCACCCAAGACAAGCCCTACAGCCACCTCGCATCAAGTTTGCTTTTTGCGCCGCTGCAGCATTACATCGTCGCCGTCACTAGCAGTTGCGGCGTCCCAGGACGTGGGAGATCGCCTGTCAGCTGATACCGAGCTTCCTCCATTGCGCAAAGGGAAAAAAAAAGAAACCACACCCGCAACCAAGACACCCAACAAGTCCTCGCTTCTTCCAATTCCCGTGCCGTCATCAGGGACCGTCTTTCCTTGTGTCCCTTGCGCGCCGACGCTTTTGCGTTCTTTTCCCCCCAACAGGTCAAAGCGGCCGAGACCTGGCCCGGGCCTGAGTTTGGGTCACCAAAGTCGGGACCTGTGCGGGTAGCAGAGCATCGCGGTGTTAGAGCGTGCGAAGTCACCGGTTGTGTATCACCAAAAAAAGGTCCCCGACTTTCAAGCACTGTCTCTCGGGCTCCCTCCTCCTCTTCTCCTGCCCTAAAAACCCCCCTCCTCGAATTCTATTCCAAGACAAAACCTGTTGTCTGCGATTCTTGGCTACGATCATCTCCGTCTTGCGAAATCCTCCAGCCTTTCGCGCTTTCGCAAAGCACTCGGTGCCAGCACGACGACGAGCCTATCGATCCTCCTCACCCTTCCCGGGCTCGAAATCCGACCTCCGACCTCCAGCAATGCTCTCTGTCGCCTCCTCGAGATCATGACTTTGTGCGCGCTGAAATCGCCCAAACAAAGGCCGCTACGTTTCTCTGCTCCAAGTAAGAGCACATGCTATTCGTCGCATCCGCAACCGCAGCTGCAGCTCTCTCTTCCGACCCCGACTGTCGTCGACCCTCTCCTCTCCCTCGAACCCCACCTCCGACAGGGACAAGACTCCGAATTTCATCGACGCCGCTGTAGCACCGCTGGGGAAGGAAGTTCCATCAACCATACCCGTCCCACACCGAGGCGCATCACCCACGAACGCTAGTCGAGCAACCGACCAACTGCGCACGGTGCGCTGCACCGAGCCATGTCGACTACCCATACGAACGCGGTGCCGGACTCGCAATTGGGGTTAAGCTATGAAGAGGTTCAATTACTGCGCCAAGGCCAGGCCGCGCTGGGCCAGGGAGCTGGAGGGGGCGGTTCGAACTCGTCCCGCGCGGCGAGCCGAGCTTCATCCCAAGGCTTGCTGCTGCTGGACAGCACCTCTTTAGCAGCGCTAGGACGGTATTTTGACCGCGTCATGAACCAAATCGAACAGCAAATCATCTACCTCAGCGAACAAAGCCAAATGTTCACCATGGCTCAGTTCGACCGAGCAGGCAACCTAATCGAAGGCGCCGACGCCGAAATACAGCGTTACCACGAAATCCTCCGGCAACTCGACGAACTCGAGCTCGACTTCGATCGAATAAGACACATCAAGGAGATTGTGAGGGGATACAGATCCAGAGTTGAAGAGATGGAGCGTGAACTTGAACGAAGTAGTGCCTCGTCTTCACGGCACAGGGAGGGGCACCACCATTCCTCTCACCGACACGGTCACTCCCACCGCCATGGCCATGAAAGTTCCCGCAGACACAGGCATTGAGTTGCTTGGCAAGCTGCGTACCTGCAGACTTGATGGCCCACGATCTCAGCTGGCAGGAAGCTTACTATATGGACGTCCTTACACTGTGCATGGGGAAAAGTCGTCTGAGGATGTCTCATATTTATGTTGGGGGTAAAATATTGGTCACACGGCCGCCATAAAATCACAAAAGGTCAAAAGGCCCCTCGTCCCAAGCGGGAACACACAGCACCGCGGGAGCAGGCGCCTGAGCCACACTGATGGCGGGGCTTTCGTGTACTATGGGTTGTGCGAAAAGACTACATCAATGATCAAGACGGAGGGCCTCGCGGCTGGATAAGATGGAATAGCCTCACGGCTCGTTGGTTTACTTTCATGGCGTTGAATTTTCTTTCCTTGTCAAGCCTCTATGTTTCGGCGGTTCATGACGACGTTTTCATCAACAACTCGGTTCTTCAAAGCTGGAAAAATACCCATCTTCCTTTGTATTGCGAAAAACAAAACTCAAGCCTCACGGCGATGTAACATGTTTCGATTCTGTTTCGATGGCAAGGCCAGCTTGCCGCTACCTAAGATGACGACTTACGTTTTCTTCTCTGTAGTGTTGGTTTTCTATCCCAGCCTGATCTCGGCCTGATGGAGGGGGGACGTACGAATTGCCCAAGACCAGAGGCAGACGTCCAATCCCATTCGAGTTTGTATGAAAAGTAATCACCCCCTTTTTTTCGGCGTACCATTTAATCAGACAATTCTATTCCTTAGCCTTATGCCCGCACTGTGTGCAATGAGGAGAGAACGAGGGAGAGATTTCTGGCTCTGACGCAGTTGGATCGCAGTTGCGAAGCGCTTAAAACCAAGGCTCGGGGAACCTCGGCTCCAAAGCGGCCGGCGGAATATCTCCTCCCCTGGGGTTTCCATTACTGAAGAATTGGACCAAAGGTATTATGCTGCTGCGTTGCATTTCGGCAGCGCGTGGCGTCATCTCCTGCGTTTACTCTTACTATCTCATGCACGCCTGTAAGCTCGGTCGCAATGTAGCAATGCTGACGTCCGAGAGAGATGGGATGGCGGGATGCTTTTAGTGATTGAAAAGACTTGTTAGGGGCTTGAGATACCGTTGTTGGACCATCTCAACGTTGTCTATGTGTCGTCTATATCGTCGTTCCCATGGTCGGCGTCGTCGTCTTTTCCGTTCTTGTCTGTGTTGTTGCCATCGTCCATATCGCCGTTTCTGGAGGAGGGGGGGAGTCAGTCGTCCTTGTCGCCTTCACTGTCACTGTCAGGTTTGTTGTTGTTATTCATAATTATCTTCTACCTCACTGGCAATGCTTTGCATTGTGCATCTTTCCGTCGCAGATTTGCCATTTCAGTCGTGGCTGCAAGCATATGCATACGAACGAATGCTTTTGTTTCAACGTATCGCTGGTGGCTGTACTTATCTACAGGACTTGGCACAGAACCCTTTGCTGGATTGGTAACTGCTGGAGAACCATTTCAACCTGTGTAAGAACATACGTCATACGATGTTCAGCTGGAGGCAGACGCGCAAAGATGTAGCACATAGTGTCAGCAGCCCGCACGCCTTGGGTGCCTCGTCCTCTCTGTGCTTCGATTGGTCGCCTGGTCTCTGGTAGAACCGGCTCACGTTTCTTTAAAAGTTCTGCACTCCCAGAGAATTTCTTAGATCCGAACGGTATCTTGAACACACCTGCTAGACCATTCGTAATTCGAAGCGATGGGTGCGACGTGCTCGAAAGTCGATTGCCCGGACTACATAGACCCGGCGGATGTTGCGGACCCTGATATGATGGGGTTTGGAGTATGAAAATCTTGCAGAAGATGATTGAGAGCCTTCGACTGACAGTAGAGACAGGTGCTTGTGGCATTCTTTATGCCTGCGTTCTTGTCCAATGCTGTGCTGGGCGTGGCGTATCTGTCTCGCACATTGCCCGATAACATGTATGCTCACTTCGACGAGAAATTCGTGTCGAGACTCAACTCTACCTTGAAGAGTTGGAAGCGACTCTGGAATTTCTTGGAAAAGCACCCCAAAACATGGACCTGGATGCGAATGGTGAGATACGAGGCGCTGCTTCTTACAATCAGCGATCAGGTACTTGTCGCAAGCCTTGTGATTCTTATCGCGATGTACGCGCAGATTTGCAGCATCTCAAATCTCACTTTTAGCGTAGCTATCACGCTATCGTACTTTGCTACCAGCGTTCATGCGTTGACTCTGACCGCCTTGAAGGGATACTTTGCTGGGCACCACACACAAGCCAAGGTCCGACTAGGCTCGATGGTTTTCATCACCGTATTCCAGATAGCCAGCGTATTCCTCTTCAAGATCGCCGAACAAGGCTACCTCTCCAATCACGTCGTTTGTGATATCAAAGAACCCAATACGGACTGGGCGTACACCATGTGGAGTTCACTCGCCGAAAGTTGGTTCATTAGCTACGGTCTTTATAACGCTATATTCAGCATTTGGGAGCCTCACTCACAATACTGTCCCGTCAACTCTTGGGTATTGGGCTTACTACGACTATCATATCGAGATGAAAACTGTCGAGTGGACAGAGACGAGCTGGTGATTCAAGAAGGACAAAGGCTTGACCAGTCTCGCGCTCGTCATATCCATAAGCTTCAAAAGCATCCTGACGCAATTTCAACGAAGCTGCGCATTATCGTCCCGGCCGTTGCGATAGACTTTTCAACATCAACATTCTGGACGATATCAGGCTCTGTATTCTTTACGCTGTGGACTACAGAGATGTTCGTGGAAATACTATTTTACGGACGCTACGAAAGCATTGATGTTGGGTCCCTCCTCGAACCCAAGTTCGGCCAGCTCCTGCCGATACTTCTTCTTCTGGTCTTCGTGTTCAGCTTCATGGAAGCTAGCGGTAGGCATCTTGATGGGATGTCAGTGGAAAAAGCTGAAGACTAACTCAAAGTACACAGGGACCCCGAATTTAACAACAGACGTGCCACCTGGATGTAAATCACAGGCATCCGACACAAACTCAATGCTTAATAATGATATCGGAGTCTCTGGAGGTCCGAGAAGTTCTGAAGATTCTCTCAACGAAGTACCGAAACTGAACCGAGGACAAGCTGTCGCAGTGGAGGCACCAAGCACTAGAGAGCAGTATGCCACATATGTCCGTCTCGAAACTACTGACGCGCAAATCGATCACACCCCGGCCGCGAATTCAACTGATTTAACTCGCCTAATAGAGCTACAGGCCCGGACCGACACCTTCGGGCAGGAGGCTGGACGTCTCGAGCTGGCCTCCTTCGAAGAGCTCATGGAAGCGATTTACACTAAGGCCCCAAAGTACAGTAGAGTTTTTGTTCTCGCGACATTAGCGGCACAACTGTGCTTCTTTGTTGCCTTGTTTTTCTTCTTCAACCCCACTGTCACGGCTCTGTTCTGTTTGAAGACCCTCGTTGTCTTGAAACGAATAGTAGTGGGATTTAGGGGCTTCAGACGGATAAGAAAGGAGCGGATGAACAGAGAAGCTGATCAACATCAAGAAGATGAGCAGCGACAAGAACAAGTAGAGAACCGGAATTACATTGAGGGGTTGACTCCAGAGTAGCCGAAAAGGCAGCTGGTAGGTCTTCAAGGTGCATAGTACGGTCGCATGAGTGAAACCATGGGGATGGAGATGCTCAGGGAGGAACTCAAGAAAGTTGCCATGGGCCCCATATACCAAGTTTGCTAATACATCACTCCTTACATTGAGGCATACTTCTAGTCCACCGATCCCTCTCACATAATCTTATTGGTGATAAAGAATACCCCCCGGATGTTTCCCATGAAGACTCTATCTTCAGACCACGTTTGGACTTGTTTGCTTCTCTACTGCTAACATTTAGTACTGATCTGAATGACAGTAGACTCTAATGCTATTACATCGCAAACCTGTCTTGAATGCAATCGGCCCTCACAACAGCCCACAAATACTCGTCAGGCTGGCAGAGACCTTTCTTCGACCATTGCAGATGCTTAGGGTGAACATTTGTATTTGTCGGCTAACGTGTGCCAAGCCATATTCGCTGCCCACGGAGATACCCCCCTTGACCAGCTAGCTGGCCCCCGCGAGACGAACACCAATAGATCACAGTCTGGCTTCAAGAGACGGGATCCTTCCAAGTCGTACTGGCTGCCTACCACGAACACCTGGAAGGCGCTTACTCGGACTGACAGACTTGGCTTATCTTGTGCTGCTCTGGTCATCTTTTGGCATGCTACTGTACGCGTGGACGATCATGTACGTAGAGAGGAAACATGGTCTTAGAGACAATGCATACAATACAGTATCTGATTCCAGAGTTAAAGCTTTACTCGACAAACACTTGCTTGCTCAACTTTTGACAAGGTGGAGCTTGCATGAGGCGACAGTTGTATTGTAGGCGACCTGACGGACGCCTACATCCATGATAGAGTTCGGGGTGAGATCTTCGATAATGTTTTTGAGCCTGGTTGACGTCCCACGAGGTCCTTGCTGCTTTCTTCTTCTCAGTCATTGCGTCTCACGTCTTCGTGGTGTTATTCTACTCACAAATTACAGAACGGGGTCACTGAGGGCTAGAACGCAAGCTGATTTCTTGGCGGTTCCTTGGAAAACCCCCACCATTTAATGATCGCCCAGTCGCCGCATGACTGGCGGTAGTAAAAGTGTTTACAACCTGATGACGTGAGTTGGACTGAGCCTTTCCTAGGTAGTAAATGACCGCTGGAACATTGGTTTTCCTACATACTAACTATGGACCTTTTACTACATCAGTCATTGACAATTGGCGGCAAAAGGGTCCATCGATCTCATTCGACTTACTCCAATTGATAAGCTGCATTCAGTCGGATGTAGAACTGTTCGTCGTGGGCTGTGAAAAGTCAAGGGTGTATGCAAGGATGCATGCCGGGTGAGTCAACGGCAGGCTGGGTAGGTTCGTGAGATGAGCATAGCCCCAACAAGCACTCTGACGTACGGCGAATGTCGGATATTATACAGCCTCAAATAATGTTAAAACGCTGGCAACCACTGTCAATTCAAGTTGACACAAACAAGAAGTCTTTTGCTTCAACGACTTACATTGTACCCATCGCCCAACCTTCATGATTGTTCTTTACCCACCAGTCAAACACAGTGCATCAGTCGAAACCTGGAAAGATGGAGAACCTGATGCCATACGGCAAATACAAGCAGCGGTCTCATGAGACATCTCATGAGAGGCACCTTGTAGAACTCGAGAACAACCCTGCGCAGCCGTCTATTGTGTTGCTAGGAGATTCTATGATCGAACGCATGATCACAACTGGCCTATCTCCGAGCTTCGACCCATGGCCCCCCACAACTATGATCAGCGACGAAACTATGGCTCAGCAACAGCCGCAGACTTCTTTGGCTAAGCCTGAACGCTTACAGGGCGTCTTTAATGCCGGAGTGGGCGGCGACAAGTTCGAAAATGTCATCTATCGACTTACCGGCTCATCAAACCCCTCGAGGCCCCTGGGTGGTCTGCTGGATGCCCTTCGGAACCGCAACGTCAAGTTATGGGTGTTGCATGTGGGTACAAACAACCTGCATCCCAAACGCGGGTTGAGAGACTCCGATCTAGCTCTACTTCGCTTGATCGTCGAGGCTCTGCTCGGCATGGGCGGGAAGATACTCCTTGTCGGGCTCTTCAGGAGGAAGGATATCAATGACGAACTGGTGGTGAAAGCGAATGAGAACTATCTTGAGCTCGTTCGACAATTTCAAGAGGAAGGCTCAGATCGGATAGAGTTTCTGGAGCCGCCCTTGGTTGATATGGATGAGTGTCTGGCGGACCATGTTCATCTCAACGAGAAGGGTTATCGAATCTGGTCCGAGGTTCTGTTTGGAGCAGTCACGAATATTGTGAAATAATGAGCTTTGAATTGCAAATCTTCATTCACTTTAATCACTCGTTTGCAACGATGCTTGCCAATATTACCGAAAGAGATTGAGACACAGCGGTCGTCAGGGGTCATTATGAACTCCTCCATCCCTTCCCTTCAACTGTGACATGGAAGACATTCAGTCATGCCAGTTTCCTGAGATTGTACGGCAAGATTTCTGTCGTTGTAGGGCTGTAGGGATCACTCTAATTCTACGCCGCGCGGCTATCCCATAACCCCTTAAATCTGGAGGTCCTCGCCAACAATTCCCTTGGATCCCCAACCTCCACAACTCTCGCCTCATGCATAACAACAACGACATCGTATTCGACGATGGCTTCCAACCGATGCGCAACTTCCACAACAGTAATTCCCTTGAACTCCTCCATCACCACTCTCCTAACCTCCTCATCAGTCCCATGGTCAACATTACTCGTCGCCTCGTCCAATAATACCACCTGTCCATGCTTCAACACCGCTCTGGCAAGGCAAAACAACTGCTTCTGTCCCGCTGAAAGTCCCGCCTCCGACATCTCCGCGTCCAGTCCGCCCCGTGCATCCAGTGCGTCCCATACGCGTGTCTTGCGGAGGACGTCGATGAGGTCTGCGTCGGAGGTGTGGCCTGCGGGATCGATGTTGTCACGGACTGTGCCGGGCAAGAGAACAGGGTCTTGAGGAAGGGTTGTAAGAGACGTGCGGATCTTGTTACGAGACATGGTTGTCAGGGATTTGGAGTCAATGGATAGAGTGCCGTTGGGGTCGGTGTCGAGAAGACGGAGGAGGGTCAGGAGGAGGGAAGATTTGCCGCTGCCCGAGCGGCCGCAGATGCCGACTTTCTGACCAGGCTGGATTGCAAGAGTCGCGTCTCGTACGACGGGATCGGTTTCGTCGCTGGCGAGGAATAAACGTCAGTGAATAATCTGGAACGGAGGAAGAAGGAATCATGCGGACCTGTAAGCTGCAGTCACGTTGCCAATTTCAATCTTGCCGTTCTCTGGCCAAGACGGAGGGGGCATGTCTTTCTCGCACTCTCGGTCTTCGCGAGGGGTGTGCTCAATGAAGTACTTGAGCCTAGTAATAGCCCCCAAGCTCGTCTCCAGCATAGTCCACATCTCGATGAATTCAGCAAGCGTCCGGTTGAAGCTGATGATGTTGACCATGGCCAGACCAATGGCGCCTTTGGTAGTAGTGTTATTGAAGTGCAATGCGAAAGCAACCAGGCAGAGCGCCATTCCTGCAACAAAGAGATCCAGGACGACATTGAGCCAGCGCTGGACACAGAAGAAGAGATAGTACGGCCTCTGCGATGCGTCTAGTAGAGTCTGGCTCTCGCGCAGCATGGCCGAACGCCAGGAGAAGGCGCGCAGTGTGGGTAGGCCGGCGAGAACCTCGGTGAAGTGGGTGAATAGAGGAGATTTGGCTTCGAGGTCGATGTGACGGAGCTGACGGGAGGTGCGGAGATAGTATTTCTGGAGGAGGTAGAGGGCCATGAAGGAAGGGGGGATGAGGGCGGCGAAGTAGGATGCGCCAGAGGCGATGATAGCTGTTTCGGCAATGACGAGGAGGAAGGTGTGGAGGGTTGCAAAGGCGGACATGGGAAGGCGGTGGTCTATGAGGGTCATGTCTTGACTGAATCTGTTGAGGGTCACGCCGCTATCTGTTGTTGTGAAGAAGACCAGAGGGGCACTGAGTCGGTTGTTAGTTGAGTGTGATGAGAGGAGATCTAGGCACATACGCGAGGACAGCGTCAAGGAGCATCTGGTGGAGATGACGTGCGGATCGAGGAACCACGGTGAGCATCCAGAAACTTGAGTTATTAGCATCAAATTTCGCAAGAAAAAGAACACAAACTTACCTCAAGGAGACGGCGTTCATGACGAGATAGAGCAAAGCGAACATGAGGTAGATACCGAAGTACATGGCCGGACGTTCGTTCGTGCCCTCTTCTGTCCACACTCGCAGCCAAATCTCTGTAATCGAGATGTCAGCAAGCCTCACGATAGAGATTTGCATAGTTGAAGGACACTTACGGGGAAGCTTGGTAAAGCCCACGTACAAAACGACCATGAATATGAAGGGACCTAACATCCGCCACCCGATGGAGCTGAAGTAGAGCTTGTAAACCTCGGTGTCACCGGTCTGTCTCGTGAGCTGTGCCTCAATGACCCTGGCATTAGTTGGTCCTGGAGCCTCTACTTTGATGGTCTTCGCTTCATCTTCGGTCGGCTCTTCGGCATCATGATCGTCATCTTCTGCAAGCTCCTTGCCCTTCACGTCCTGAGCGAGATGACCCCACACAGACCGTGGTACAGAGTCGAAAGCGATTTGGTTACGGATAATGGTACCATCTTCGATCATAGTGATACAATCGGCAGCATGAAGAAAGTTCACTTAAACATGTTAGTCTATGGAGTTAGTGTGGCCTGCGAGAAGACTTACCATGGTTGGTGGCAAGGAGTACGGTCATACCAGCCTGTCGAAGAAGACCAGTAGGCCCTAACAGGCGTTGGAACACCGCTTTTGAGGTTCTATTGTCAAGACCACTGAGGACGTCGTCAAGAAGAAGCAGCTTTTTTCGAGAGTATACAGCGCGAGCAAGTGCCTGGAAGTCCGTGAGCCACGATGAAATAACGCCGCAGAGCCTGACTTACCACTCGTTGTTTCTGCCCACCACTCAAAGCCACCCCGCCAGTGCCAACAAGAGTCTCCTCAGCTTTGGGAAACAGAGCAATGTCCTGGTCCAGGCTGCATGCGCGGACGACCGCCGAGAACCAAGTGGCATCATAAGGGACTTGGCCGATGATGTTGTCCTTGACGGAAATATTGCGCAGCCAGGCGGCTTGGTCGCAGAATGCAACGGAAGAGGTATGTAGAGTCACTGTGCCGGAAGAAATCACCAACTCGCCGAGTATACCTTTGAGGAGAGAAGACTTGCCACAGCCAACACGGCCAACAAGCATGGAGATGGAGCCCTTCTTCAGCACAAGTGAGATATCCCTTAGGATCTCGGTGCCGTCTTTCAAAGTGAACTTCGCTTCGTTGATGCTGACAAGTGGCTTGCCCAGTTCGATGGATGCCGGTCTGAGAGTCGTAGCTCTCAATGACTGCAACTCGACCGCATTGCTGGTCGAGACTTGATGCCTTGGGGTCAGGGGTTGCAAGTCTGACCCGTGGAGGCTGGGCGGCAGCCGCGCAGAGTCCAGCGAGGACTTCTCAGAGTTGGTCAAGATCTCCCGTCGGTCTTCGAGTTCGTCCAACAGAAGGAACTCCTGGATCCGGGTAAAGCAGCCAAGAGCACCCACGAGCTGAATGATGGAAACGATCAACTTCATAAAGGGGGCAGACACGAGAACGATAATCGACAGGGCAGTGAAGGCCTCGGCTATGCTCAAGCCTTGTTCGGCCCGAGTCCAGAAGACGGCGGCGGCGATGATGACCACGGGTGTGATTTGATCGGCGGCTCCAACTGGAAATGTGGTGTCAGTTGTCAGATGACTGGAATTGAGGTGAAAAGATCTTACCAATCACACTGAGAAAAGTGACAAGAACTCTGAACTTGACGGAGAGCTTCAGCTCCGTGATGCGAAACTTTTGCACTATGCTGGAGAAATGGTCGGCGAGACCCATCATCTTGACACCCTTGATCTGGTTCAGCAGTGATGATGTGATTGAGATACGCTTCTGAACGCCTTCGTTCCACGCAACACGAGCCGGGGCCATGCGCGCAGATAACTTTGTGGTAACCGCAGTGCAGACTTTACGTTCGTTAGCAGCGGCTTGGGAAATGACGAGATAAGAATTTACTCACGGAGCCCGGGGATGAGAAGGAGGAAGCAAGGCGGTCCGACTTGACGGTACAGGAGGTAGATCCCAATTGGAAGCTCAACAACCGCAGGCCAGATATCATGGATGAACGTCAAAGACACGGCGATATTCTCAATGTCGACACTCATCAACGTGACTGGCGCGGAGTCTTTGATCGCCGACGCGTCTAGGTCCAAGGTCTTCTTGAAGATGAGCGACACGAGTCCGCCACGGAAGAGGGTTACGAGCTGGAATGTCATGTGCTGGTACCAGCATCGCGATATCTATGGCTGTTAGCCCATGAGGCGTAGGGGATAGATGAAACACCCACGGCAAGTCCGACGTAGATGCAAGCCGTAGCACCGACAAGGCCGGCAGCTACGTTCCTTGAGTCCTCCCCCCACGGGCTGCCGACGAAGTTGACTATGCGGTTGACGAGCAGCGGTTGGGCGAACGTGAAGCCCGCGAACAAAAGACGAGGCAAAACACCAGCAAGGAAGGTGGTTCTGTATGCCCAGAATGTGCTGATGACCAAGCTCCATTTGCTATCCTTCTTACCTATGCAATGTTAGATGGCATCTGTAGATGTAACGGCGTTACGCACTTGTAGCCCACGCTCTGTCTAGCATACCAAGCAGACGCGCCGAGTCAAATTTGGGGTCGATGGCACCCAGATCCTCAAGACCAATGAGAAGCCTGAAGCCCTGGAAGAATAATGAATTGAGCCACCAGAAGAGACTTCTGCTGACGACACCGGTGGTGGACTCGACGGCAACATCTTTCTCACTGCTGGCCAAAAGAACTCGCTTGGGAGTCTCTTCAAGAGCGAGAATGACCACCTTGACTACCACAGAGGCGGTAAAGACGCCCGCGACCGAGCTCAGATCGTCTCTGAGCCATAGTGTTCTGGCTTGGGCGATGTCGAGGACGATGGTAAGAAACAGATACAGGCCGATGAGTGCCGAAGGCCTGATGGAACGCTTGTGCTCCGTGTAAGATAGGGCACCGAGGGCGATTGCTTCGATCAAGCCCAGCGCGCTTTCTGCGACCGAGGTGCGAGCTCTGGGTGTTGATGGTATGGACCACAGTGCTATGAGAATGATCTGGAGGCATAGAAACACAGCAATTGAGACCTGCACGAATTAGATCATCATGCGGAATTCGATGTGCCTTGGAATTTGTTATTACCAGCTTCAACCATAGCAGCTTTCCAGCTCGAACATGGATGTCATTTCGAAGCAACCAGGTGATGCGAACCGGAGCAAGGAGGATGAGAAGGGCGGTGGGCAGGATGGACAATATGCTCTGCTCAAAGAGTACGGTGAAATCAAAGTAGCCATTGACCTGCGGGCCGAAATAGTCGTCGGCGTCGCTCATGGTGCCAGTCACGCTCAGAGGCTACGTGACTTACACTTGGGAAATGGTCAGGAACATAGCATGCGCCGGAAAAGCGCGTTGCGACCAGCTAGATAACCAACGCTTTTGCGAAACACACGAGGTTCTTATCCATTCGCCAAGTTATCAGTCGCATCCCCTGGCGCAGGATTCCAGCTTCCTATTTGAGCGCGCTGATGCCGACAGGAGGCACAGTGTCCCAACTGAAGTTGACAGTGACCGATTCGTCCAATAAAACATGGCCAATTTTGAGTCAGAGACACGCGTACTGCTGGCTTCGGTCCAAACTGTGGCCGTTGGTGCCTTTTGTTCTCTTATCAGCGGCCGTTGGGGTCTTGGTATTTGTGCTTCGATGAATTAACATCCTTGAGACGAGTCTTGGAATCGCACGTCGCTCTGGTAACCTGCTGTTGCTCGTCTGTATTATGTGTCTTTGGGTTGATTGTCTTCTCGGCGCCATGAAATGACACCATGACGTGACCAGGAGAGGCATCGCGCAATAATCTTGCTGGCGTTGATCTTCTACAACGAAGGCCTGTAGTCCTAGCAGTTCTGTCATCCCCACCGATCGCATCTGTCATGGCCCTGACGTATCTATTGGCCTCACTGGCCTCGAACTCTTCTCCGTCCCGAGGTCACTTGGTAAAGTACCTCGATGGTCTGGCCATCATCCATAAACCTAAGCTTTGATTCACGTGAACCGATATGACTGACTCAAATCCAGACTTGATGGCCTCAGGAGGGCTTTTTGGAAAATTTATAAGAGTATTGAAGGACTGCATCAAATATCTTCCATCGCTCTGTTTCCCTCCCATGACAGCAACACACACTAACATGATGGAGATTGACGAGCCTTTGCCTAGAAACGAATGTTCTTTGGGCAGAACTTTCTATCGATTCCCCCAACTCCCTCCGGTCATTCGACGAATGATATGGGAAGAGTTTTACCTCATCCCAGGCCATTTCCTCGCGCATTGGGAGGGCTCTGAGGATCTTCTAGGTAACGATACCATCTTATTATCTTGGGATTTATACCCCGTTGCCCCAGGCCACAACTGGAACGCGAAGAGTTACTACTACTCCATCGACAACACCATTGATCGTATGTCGAGGTCCGTCGCTCGCAGCCTTCGCAAGCGGTTCGGCTTTCCTACATATCGTCGCAAAAGCCTAGACCCCTGGTCGGTCTTGCAACTACCTGAGCAGGGCACGAGGTCGGACGTCATGATCAACTGGGAGGTGGACTTTATAAACCTGAACAAGGAGACTCCTCAAGTGGATCTGATCGACGACTTACCGCATCTTCAGTGGCTCAGATACGTCGAGAACATCGTCGTCGAAACGTGGTTCAGCGAGTGTAAGTCAATCGTCGAGAACATAAACGGGCTTACATCGGAGAACAAGTGGCTGCTAGAGATGAGGCACTGGCTCCCAAACCTCAAACTCATACAGCGTGAGTTCACCAACAGGGCGCCAGTCGTTCTCAACGAGTGGGCATTTTTCCAGGCAAGTTATATACTTCGTGAGGCAGAAGATACCCCGCCGAGCTGGAGGCATACAAGGCAAGTTGCGACTGACCTCCATTGGCAATCCTGGATTTCTTCGCCCAAGAAACCTCACTGGACTTCTTTTCTAGAGAGATTGCAAAGTAGTGGTGTCGAACTTCGAGATGTGATGTCGCAGGAAGTCGAGTTGTATGACGAGGTGTTGGGCAGTAGAAGACTTTTCCAAGGGCTCGAGCAAATCGAGGCGAAGGAATGGGACTCTTGAGATGTCGACATTGCGACGCCAGGCCCTCGTACATGGGCTACTCCAAGTTAAGCCAATGCACAGTGACTGTCCATATAGTACTTTACGAGTGGTTGAAGTGGTACCATCTTAGAATGAAATAATGTAACAAGAAGATACTATTCGTGTGATTTGCTGGCGTAGATCTTCCAATCGTCACGTACTCGAACGCATCTGCGGCGGCAAGGATATGAAGAAGTAGCCGTATCTACCGGTTTCCTACTACACCCGAGACTTCCAAACCGCCGTCCCTCGTCCGTGTCCTCCCAGACTCAGCTTCTTCCAGCGCAAGTCTAGGTCCCTTGCCAAGCACCTTCTCGCGATGCCACTGCCCGACAAACATGCCCTCCGGATCAGCCGCGTTCCTCACGGACCGCCACTCCGTCAGTTCCCTACCGTAAAAGTCCTCCACCGCCTCGCTCGCGAGGAAATTCTTGGCCCAGTGCGGCTTGCCCCCGAGATCCTCCATCAGCCACTCAAAGGCCTCATAGTACCGCGCTCGGCAAGGCGGGTCCATGAGGTACGGCCGGTACAACGTCGCGTTGAGGTACAGCGTCGGTCCGTCGGGGGAGGTCGGGTCAAGGTACGGCCGCACGTTGGAGGTCAGGGTCGTGTCGCTTACGCGCACCTCGACCGGCGCGTGGACGTAGAGGCCTTTTGCCGAGAAGGGGATATTGTGGGGGACGTAATCTGGGTCCGACGGTGTCAGGTGGTTCAGCCACGACGATAGACGGCGGAGGGCTTCGGGGCCCCGTTCGAGCGGGATGGCCCACTCGTTGACGAATTGTGAGTAGAGGCAGTTCATGAGCAGGGCCTTGCGGCTGGGTTGGACGGCGGAGATGGTCGAGCCGTTGGAGAAGCCGTATTGCATGCCGAAGACGAACCACTCAACCATGGGCAGGATCCGCGGAACGTACTGTGCCAGGTATAGCAGGTTGTGGTAAATGTAATATCCCAACGCGCCATCGTAGTTTCTCCTCGGTGGCTCTACAAGCTTCTCATCCGTCTTGTCCGCCCTCCAAACCACTGCTCTCCTGGTGTAAGGGAACCACCACACGCGTACGAACTCGCTTTGCGTCCACAGGTCCTTCTTCCACGCGTTCAGCATCTTGACGTCTGTATCAATAGTTTGCGTCCACCTCAGGGTGAAGGAGCGCACGGCGCGGAAGGTGATTTCGGTGATGATGCCCAGCGCGCCGAGCGACAGCAGCGCGGCGCGGAAGAGCGCGGGGTTCTCGTCGTGCGAGCATATCTCGGTCTTTCCATTGGCGAGGGTGATCTTCAGTGCCAGCACGTCTTCGGACATGAGCCCGTGGAAGAGGCTGCTGCCGTGGGTGCCCGTCGAGATGGCGCCGGCGATGGACTGCTGGTTGATGCTGCCCAGGTTCGGCATGGCCAGGCCGTGGCGCTCGAGCTCATCGCAGAGGGCGTACAGGCGGATGCCGCTCTGGATGACCGCCAGGCCTGAGGACTTGTCCACGGACAGGATGCGGTTGTAGTTGTCGAGGTTGACCAGCCAGCTCGAGGTGCAGGTGATGTTGGACGGCGAGTGGCCGCAGCCGGTGGTCACGATGCGACGGCGGCATTTGCGCGCGAGGTTCACCACCTTTTCGATCTCGGCGAGGGACTCGGGCTGGATGTACAGCTCCGGGAGGGAGTAGAAGGTCTTGGCCCATGTGTGGTGGACGTGGTTGGGACGCGCGCGAAAGGGGATGTCGTTGGAGCTCTTTTCGAGCTCTTCAAGGATGGTAGGGTCCATGGCCCCGGGTATAGGAAAGGTCAATCCTGGGTGAAGTCAAGCTTGTCTGTTTCTTGCTTTCTGTGCAACTTGATGGCTCAAAGATACTTCGCTAGGCTGTCCACGTTCATCAAGGTTGGCGCCTCAACTCGGCGCTCGGCGCATTCGGACAACCGTGGAAGCAGCACAGGTAGATGAAGGACGCATGGCTAGTGAGGGAGAAGACGGAATGTGCTAAATTTCTACCCCAGAACCGCGCGGTTGGTGTAGGCGAGGGCTGGAAAGAGACGGGATGGAACATTAATAAAAGGGTCTCTCAGTCCGGTACCGTTTTAGCCCGACGAGCTCTTCGATATCTGGATGGTCGCGTCATCGAGTTGCTGTTTGCGACATGTGGATGCGCCGATAAGCCAGGGCCGGGCACGCTAAGCCCACAGCTTCTTCCCCAAGCTGTACAGCTGTCCGCGGGGTGCATTCCGCTGAGCTGGAATCCCTGCACCGACCAAGCCGAGGGAAGCTCCGAGATGTACCGTGCGTCGTTCTGTGCATTTGTCAACCTCGTCGCAGTTCTTCATGCATTCTCGCGTATGTGAATGATATCTAAAAATCAACGTAAATTGTATTGTAATACAGTCTCTCATACCTAAGCTGAATCTCCACAGCTCCCAGATTTCCAGGTCGCTGCCACTTGACAGATATATCCAGCACACAACCAAACCACACAACGAAAGGAAAATGCCCTCAGATTAGCTCTCTTATTGTTCTCACTGACAACGGCCGATGGGCTCCGCCAAAGTGACTGGATGTACCCTCGTGCTGTCTGCAAATTTGGCTTTTCGGACTCTGGGTCATCACCGGGCAATTCTGAATTCCTCGCTGCGCAGCCACTGGGCAAGCAGTTCTGAGATCTGTCTTCCGTTAGCAAGTATCTTCAACAGCGCCAAAGATTGAACCTACCGGCCAGCTCCGATTGAAAACTATGTATGTGCTGTCATGCGCATGGTCGAGGCAAGCCGCAACCCCAGAGGGGCCACAACCGTTGGCCGACGACCTTGCTTCTAGACTTGTTGCAATTTGTCGGTCATTGCGGCGCGTGATCTCAGAACGTGAGCATGCCTAGAAGAGAAACGCAACGAGTTGTTTCCAGACTGGGGGAACCCCAGCTGGTGCTGCTCAGATCTCTGTTCTTGGTGCTGGTCCCGTCACCAAATGGAGGGTTTCGTTAGAGACCACACCGTTTGGCGATCCCATAACCTTGTGAGAGTTGTCATCAGCGCAGACGATATTCTGAAAGCAGGAAGGGGATGAAAATGGTAGCTTGCTCGAAAAGTGGTAAAGTGATCAGGGACAGGAACGATGTTGACGATCTCAGGCGCATCGGCAGTATGCTGCTTCCCGCTTGGGAGACAGCCACCCAGCAAGCGAGAGCACACGTGCTGGATCAGAGGCGCTTGGTGCAAAGAAATGAAAAGGTTGGACTGATGACATGGCGAAAGAAGCTCTCGAGCTGTCGCCGAGTGCGTTGATCTGAAATCGAGTGGTCAGTCTTGGGACTCTGCGATGGCAATAGCGATCCAGACGCAGGCTAGATGGCGAAATTGCCAGGACGTCTGACGACAAATATTGTGCGACAAGCTCAATCATCTGAACTTCCTTGTAGATTCTCACGAGGCGCGCGACGTTTCGTTGTCAGAAAGCCTGGCAGAAGATGGAGGTGGTTTGCCTTCGGTTGGTTGCGCAAAGAAGAAGGAACGCGACTGGACGCGACAGGCTTACGGGCTTGACCCACAGTGTGATACCCACCAACTTACACAGTCATACACACTGTACCCACCACCTACCTAGGCAAGAACGGAGAGACAGAGAAAAGGGGCATCTACATGCTCTGTTGAAATTGCACTAGGTTTTGATATTTGGACATGAAATCATGATCAAGTGATATTCTATCTTCTAAAGTCTATCCTTCTCCGCTTCGGCAGCCTCTTGCAGCCTCGCCTCGACCCGCGCAATCACCTCCGCATCGTACAAATCCTCCAGGTTCTTCTCGCCGTTGAGATACTCCTTCTCGTGGCGGAGAGCCTCGTCCCTCGTCATGCAGACCAGGTCGCGGAACCGGATGTTGGTCCACTTCTGCTGCTCGGAGCCCTCGCCAATGACGAGCTTCGTCTTGCCCTCAGGCCTCTTCCACCGCACGAGCACGAGCCTGTTAATAAGACCGGTGACGGCACTGCGGCCCTTCCAGAGCTCTTCGGTCAAGAAAGCGGCATCACCGAGGGAGACAGGAACGCGGATGCCCATTGACGCCTCGACGCCGTCTCGATGCTTGACGAGGCGGGTCTCGGAGCCCTGGACGAAGCCGACGATGTCGCCGTAGAGCTTGTCGCGGTTCTTCGCCGGGACGTAGTCGAGGGGGTATCCTAGCTCACTGTTAGTCATGGTCTTGAAGTAGGTTGATTGTTGCGTACCTGAGATGCTGAGAATAACGTGATTCGCGACAATGTATCCAAAAACGGCGGGCATGGTTCCAAGAACGGGGAGGATTCGCACTCTGAAGCTGGGAAGAACGCTGAGATCGCCAACGGTGCCCTTCTTGAACTCCTCCTCGGAGAGGGGCAGCAGAGCAGCCTTGCCTTCGGCCGCCACCTCGTTGGAGTACACGACAGGAATACCACTAGTCACACCAAGGAGCTTCAGCTTCCTGCGCGTAGCCCTCGAGAGACCGTCGTCAGTGCTGGCGCCGATGTCCGCAACGTTTATACGAGTAGGATCACCCTTGGCCCCGGCACCCATGCTGGAAATAACAGGAATCTGGTGGTCATGGCAGTACTTGAGCAGGGCAACCTTCGTGTCAATGTTGTCGATGGCGTCCACCACGAAGTCGGGCTTCTGGCCGTCTTCGGCCCACGGCGCGAGCAGCTCGGCGGCGACGTCCTTCTCGAACTTTTGGTTCTTGAGCTCGAAGCGGGCCCACGGGGTGATGGCGATCAGGCGGCGGTAAAGACACTGGACCTTGGGGATGCCGACGTCCGCGAGCGTGGCGACGGCGTGACGGTTGAGGGAGCTGAGGGTGACCTGGTCGAAGTCGATGAGGCGGATCTTGGAGACGCCGGAGCGGGCGAGGGCGGCGGTGCAGTGGGAGCCGACGCCGCCGACGCCGACGACGACGACGAAGGCGGAGCGCAGCTTGCGGAGGCCGTCGTCCTTGAGGAAGACGCGGTTGCGGGCGAGTTGTTCCAGGATCAGTTCTTCGTCGAAGTCGCCGGCTTGGGCGCGACGGGCCAGGGCTTGGTTGCGGGCATCCTCCTTGTCGACAGGGGGAGAGGCGCCGCCGTATGAGGTGAGCTTTATGAAAATGAGTTAGTCGTGAGGTTCACAAATGGAGTGGGGGTGACTTTACGTTTCCAGATGAGTCGATGGGGGCGGGAATGGACTTTTTGAGGTCATGAATTCGTTCTTCTCGTTCGAATGCTTGGTAGCCGAAAATAAGACATGCTACTGTCGCGCCGGACAGCAGCGCTGTTGCTGCTAGTTGTATGTGCGGGTTTGACGCCGCTTTTGAAAAAAGTGAAGACATTTTATACTCGTATGCTCATGATGAAAAAGGGTAAAAGGAGCTTCCTGGCGAGTTTCGCTTGAGGAGAACAATTGAGACGGTCAGAAACCGAGCCAGTCTGACCTTCTATCAAACAGGGTGACCCTCTTGGAGTGGCAATTGGGTCTCAATCGTGAAAATCAAGATGTTGCACCATCATCGGCGAGCAATGTCAAAAATGGATTTTCGGTCAGTGGCCAATCAGACGAGGTTAAAGTGTCCCGCGTCAGCGGGACGAGCACGGACGGACCTTCCACCCCCACTGCTTCCCCCCAGATTTCAATGGCACAACCAGACAAGGGCAGCTTCAAGATTTGACGATAGCAGCAAATCAATCGCAACATCAAAGTCAACCCCACGATCCTGACCTCGCAAATTCTCCCGCCCATGATTCACACCCTCATTTGAACATAAACGGAAGGCCCCGCAGCAGCCGAAAATGCGCCAACGCCTCGCCCTCCGGCGGATCCTCCTCCAGAGGCTGTTCCGCCTGCAACAAACCACCCGCCCCTTCACAAGCAACACCGCCCTCACCGCGCGCAGCAGCACCACCCGCCCCCAGCTGCCCTTCCTCACGATACCCGTCGCCAACCGCCCCCGTGCGCGCTACTTCACCACGGAGAAGAAGCGATGGCTGCGCTGGGAAGGCAGCCTCTTCTTGCGCTACAACATCTCCATATGGGGCGGCGCCGCCTGCGTCCTCGCCATCGTCTTCCTCCTCAACCAGGAGGCGCTCGAGAAGGAGTTCCCGACGCCACATGAGTGGTCCATCCGCACGCGCATGTGGATCCGCGGGGCCAAGAGCGCGGCCGTCAACCCGCACCTGAGGAACGTCGACTGGGCCGAGGTCATCATCTCGTGCAGGGAGGCGCTGAACATATTGGAGGATGTGGAACGGGACGGCAAGGGGATCAGGGAGCTTCTGGACGAGCCGCTGTCGATTGACGGGCTGGGCGCCGCTGGCAAGGATGTATCGGCCAAGAGCGAGGAGTGGCGGCGGGGATATTACGAGGTTTTGATGCTGATGGCGGAAGGCCAGGAACAGATGGACGGATGGGTAAAAGATCGAACAAGCAACAGAGTCTTCCCTCCAGAGATGGTCATCGGACCGTCAAATCCGCATCCGAAGCCGATCCCCCATGGGGTCGACAAGGCGCCCAGAGAGGAGGATTGCGAGGTCGCGTTCGAGCCGGCGGAGAACACCTACCTTCGCATCCTGACGACGAAAGGCTTCACGAACCGCCAAAAGATGGATGCCGCGCTGGCATATGCGTCCTTCCTCGATTTCAAGAGCATGCCCGATGCTGCGGAGAAGATGTACCAATGGGCCCTCGCCCTAGCCACGGAGACGGCTTCCGCCTCGCTGGTTGACGGACGCACATACACCATCAACGACAAGACAACACCACCCTCCGAGAACGTGCTGACCGTCCTGACGTCGATCGCCACGCATAAGGCGAGGAGCGGCGACGTCAGCGCCGCGCTGCCCATCTTCATCTCCGTCCTCCGCGCCCGCCGCGCCCTCCCCACGACGCCTCTCCCGGGTCAGGAGCGCCCGCAGGAGGTTCCCACGTCTCTGTGGCAGAGAGTCTGGAACGCCGCCGCGGCGCCAAATTACCCGCCCCCGCCCGACGACGGCTCTCGCCCGCCCTGGAGGCATTCCAAGGAGCTTTGCGAGGAGGCCAGTCTGAACCTGTACATTGGCGAGATCCTCTTCGCGACGAAGGACGCTAAGGCGAACCGCGAGGAGGGCCTGGCTTGGACGAGAGACGCTGTGGACCTTGCTGAGGAGCAGCTCCGCAAGGTCGGCACCGTTGGCGGTGACAGGGAGGCTCGCCAGACGTGCCGCGAGTGCTTGGGTGTTGGGCTGGAAAACTGGTCTGCGATGGTGGCGAAGCTTGCCAAAGAGGAGGAGGCGAAGAAGAATGCCGCGCCTACTAAGTCCACGTTCGGTTTCTGGAGTGAGACCAAGACGGTTGATGGGAGGTGGGCTGCGGAGCAAGACGTTGTCACGGAGAGGATACGCCGCACCAGGGAGCTCCTGGTGAATGTTGAGCCACCTGCTGCTGGGCTTGCATCGTTGCTTCGGGCGTAAGGCCTGTGGGCACTGTATAATATTGTTCAACATCACAGACTCAAAATGCAGAGCAATGATACCAAGAAATTTGATTCCCTATCTATGCCTTGTGACTGTGTACTGCAGCTTTAGAGAGCAGATGAGCACCGCCAACCGTCCCCGGCTGAGCTCCAGAACACTCTATTGGTGGGAGTATGTAGCGCTGTTCCATGTGTCCCCTCAATAACATCCTTCTATCTGAAAACACACTCCATCACTCCTCCCCTCCTCATGTGTAGTATTGTCCTTTAGTGCGAGGAAGTCCATGCATGTGCCCGTCCTGGCCTACGGACATGCCAGGTGCAAAGCTTTAGACCGCGATAGGAGCTGGAGCTGCACGACCTGAAATATCCTAGCGTTCAGCTCTCTGCAACAACTGCTCCTTCTCATCGTCGCCGTCGTCGTTGTTGTTGGTTCCGAGCTGCTTCTGAACCTGGGCCTCCATGTGAAGCTCCAGCTCCTCGAGGGCCTTGGCTTGCTCGGCAACCTCCTTTGGCACGGCGTATCCGATGCTGGGCTTCGCATACTCCGGCATTTGTTCCCACATCTTGTCGAAGCTGGAAGTGGTCGCGGCCCACTCCTCGTCGGTGGGCATGGCCGGGTTGACGGGAACGATCTCAGGGTGGCGGTAATCAGGTCCTGCCTTGGCGACTTCTTCAAGCCAGGCGAGAATCGGGACGCGGCTGGTGATGAACATCAACTCAATGTAGTAGACCTCGCCAGAAGAGAAGACAGTGCAGCCATGCTGGGTGAATGAGGCCGTGTTGGGGTTACCACCGGGCTTCGCAACGGGCGTCATGGCGGCAGCCTCATCCGTAATGTAGGCTCGGCCGCGGCGGACGAGGAGATCCTTGAGGGGCTCGTGAGAAAGCTCGTCGGCGCTGGTGCTGCAGCCAATGACCGAAAGCGTGTTGATTCTCTTGCCGATAGCATCAAAGGTGCGAGGGTTGTCGAGGGCCTTCATGATGTGGTCGGCGCTCAGACCGATGCCGATGATGTCGATGGAAGCAGTCGCATTGGTTATGGCGGGAACGGCCTCGTTGAGGACGTACTGAATGTGCGCCAGCGGATGCTCGTTCTTGGGGATGGTATGAACCTTGGGGTTGTGAGCGCGGCCGTGGTGAACCATGCTTGCCATTGGAACAGCGCAGGCCGAGACGGGGCTCAGAGGCTTCTGTCCCTCGGGCCACCACCACAGCTCGCCGGCATTGGCGAGGATGATTCCGGGAGGGGAAGGATCAGTGGCAGAGGATCGCTGCTTGAGTAGCTCCCGGACGATGGAGACCATGCTGCCCTTATCGATTCCGCCAGATCTATTGGCGACGCGAAGAGCCACATTGCCGAGATCCTGGCAAGGCTCGCCGAAAATGACGACGACGCGGGAGGCAGTGGAAAGATTGGCGCTGGTGAAGATGGGCACGTGGGGACAAGTGGCCGGGGTGCCCAGAGGAAGGAGCGTCTTGCTCATGCCGAGATTCTCGAGGCGCTCGTGGACGACATCGCGGATGGCCTCTGTGACCAGGTTAGTAAAGCTGGCAGGAAGTGGACTGCAATGGTACTTGCCATTGAAGTGGAAACGTTGACGGTCGTTGACGCGCTCGTTCTTGGTAAGGAAGTACTTGAAGTAGAAGCTGGGGTCTCCGATCTTGTGAATCTCATCGTCGGTGTCGATGAAGTAGCTGCTAGTGTTAGCCTCAGCTGAGCGAACGCAAAGGAAGGCACTTACCCAAGCTTCTTGATGTCCGAGGGGAACACAGGGTCCTCAGGCAGAGCAGACCAGCGGCGGCGGAACATGACGGCGAGTGGCGATGATGAGTGGCGAGGTGTTTTGGTTGAAGGAAGTCTAGCCGACCTCAGGATTACTGAGGTTGCCTTGTGAAGTGCGAAGAGAGGGAGAAGATCCGAGGAATGACAGTTAGAAAATATGAGAAAATATTGGAAATAACTGGCGGAGGACTTGATTGGTTTGTTTGGTGCCCCGAAAGTGTGACGGAAGGTGAAAGTGAAAGTGTGGTTGATCGGGTTGTTGGTTGTAGAGGAAGATGGAAGCAGGAGGCCGCTTTGTGTAGATATATCCAGTCGACAAGCAGCAAACGGGAAGTCACAGGCCAAGCCGTTCCTTCTCCAGAAACCTTTGGAGACCAACAGGAAACTGCAAACAATCACATACCCGGAACAAATGGGAGTTGTGCATTTTACATGTTTTGGTATCTGTACATATGCTTCTCAGATCCGGGAAGCTGCGACCAAAACGCCAAGCCTTCTTCGTCTATACGTCGCTTAAACTTGATTGAAGTTGACTTCGTTTTGAAGAGCTTCCCAATCATGTTTATATTGTACACAGGCACTCTCGTGCCATAATCGTCGAATCGTCTCCTTCCACCGGTCCGTTTACCAACTGGCCCTCTTCACACCAGGCAGGTTGCCCTCGTAGGCCTGCATACGGAAGTTGAACTGCGACTGCGTTAGCACCTTTGCCTTCGTGCCCAGAATTCGCCAGCTTTTCAACATACCCTCGTCATCTTAAAGTCACGGAAGACACCCCTTGACTTGCCTCCCAGGATGCAGCGGTTGCGAATCTGAGTTGAGCGGGTGTAGGAGTGCATCTGCGACAGCTGGAGCTGCGCCTCGGCGCGCACACGGGGAGGGAGGGTCGCGTTGCGGATGATGTGGCGGAGAGCTTGCCTGTAGCGATCGCAATTGTCAGTCCTGTGGTCCGCGCAATTTCGACGGTGCTCGGTGATGCTCACCTCTCGGGCTCGTGCTCCATGAAGACCTGGCGCTTGGTGTGGTCACGAATCGTCCGGATGTTGACGAAACAGCCCAGATCGAGCTTCTTGGCACGGAACATTGACATTTTGGCGGCGTTGTGGGGAATTGGGCGGCGACGATGTCGATAATCGTGATGTTCGAGAGGTTTAGTAGAGAGCTCGCAGAATTGAAGATCCGTCACGTGGTGCCGCTGCGGGCGCTTATCTTATCAGTCACCGAAATCTCACCGAGCACGGGTAGCCCAAGCAGTCTGCGGAGAAATTCAATGCTACCCAAGCGCGAAGGTATCAACCAATCATTCAGGGACGCAATGCGAACCACGAATGGTACGCACACTTGGTCTTATAAGGCAACCGCTAGTATTGTGAAGCGATTGAGATGTGACGGAAATGATTTTGGTATTGGAATAGCCATTGACCCCCGAAACGCCAGCCGTCGTCTCTATATCTGGACGTCCAACAGAAATACAAGTACACCACCACATCTTCTCCAGAATATTCTTTCCCTCTCAGCGAATTATCAGAGTTTGTCGTCGTTCGCAGAAGAGGAGAGCGCCGCGCCATATTGCTATAATTGGTCCAAGAGCTTCTGCCGTCTCCTGTTGATCAACTCTTCTTGCACCTCCTCCAGTGTTGGCAATACCCAGCCCTTGCCGTCCCCTGCGTCGCCCGGCAGTGGCTCCCAATCTTCTGGCGCTTGCTGCTTTCCTGACTTTGCCATATGTTCGAATGCTTCCTCCTCCTTGGCAGCTTCGTAGGCGAGCAAGTCCTTGTCCTCCTCGTCTGGCGCGTAGCCGTAGTATGCCGCATCGACCTGTTTCCGCAGGTCATCCCGTGTCTCCAGCGGTCTCTCGTCGCTTGCTTTTGCTTTTGCGGCCTCGAATAGCTCCTTCACTCCCGGCAGGTCTCGTGCGCGTCCAAAGTAGCGGTAGCCTTTGCCGCCGCCGGGTATCTCACGTCCTTGCTCGTCGTAAATCTTGCCGCCTCCGCGCATGTAATTCGGTCCTCCCAGATTTCGTATTTGCACCTCCCACATGTACTTCTCCCGCATGAGCTTGTTGATTTCGTCGTTGAGGTCGCGGATTTGGTAGTCGCTAAGGGCCGGGTCCTGGATCTTGGAGACCTTGCGCGAGATTTCCTTGAGCACCTGACCACGCCATTTTTCGCAGGAGGGTATCGAGTCGACTTCGGTGATTACTCTTGGCCGCCTTGTTCTGCCAATGTCGATAATTCCGAGGTCTGCAGCCTGTGCCTCTCTGAAGCGAAACAGCATAGACTGCGCCTTCTCCGAATTTCGCGCCTGCAAATCACGTTAGCGCTTCAGCGTTGCGTTAAAAATACTGTGATAACTTACCATCTTGACAGCTTTTGGGGCCGGAGAGGCGTCGGGCTTCCTGGAATGAGAGTCGGGTTGGCGCTGGAGGTGAAAGTCGCGGAGGAGCAGTTGATGCAACTTTCCATTGAAGGTAATGCGCCAACCTCTCCACGAAGCACAGGCCACCCGGCACCCAATCAGCCAACGGCTTAGGTACTTTGGTGGGGCGAAGCTGCCCGCGCTGCTGTATCCGTACTGAACAGTGTGACGTCCAAGCTAAATAATACATCTGGACATTTCTGGAGCTATCAACAGCTCGCGCGACTTCAGACCAACCCCACGATGCGCCTCCCGACGCTGCTTCTCGCAGCCTCATCTCTGGTAGGCGCGGTGTTCGTCGACGAAGTCGGCGACATCGACTACCACCATGAACTTATCGGCGTGCCTCAGGTCGAGACGACCTTCTTCCACAAGCCTAGGAAGGACGACAAGGCTTCCCTCCTGTACTCCTTGAGCGACGTCGGCATTGTCGGAGCCGTCAACCCGAGCAATGGCGCCGTGGTCTGGCGCCAATTCCTCACTGGAAATATCACGAACGGCGGTGGACATCTGCGAGCGGCCGAGGGCGAGGACTGGGTGGTCTCTGCGTATGGCAACACCGTGCAGGCTTGGAACGCCATGTCGGGCAGAAGCGTGTGGTGGACCGATTTCACGGGCGACATAAGGGATTTGGAGGTCATGGAGCTGACAGAGAACGGGCGCAAAGACGTGCTGGCGCTTTTTGAGGAGGAGGATGGATCTTCGACTCTGAGACGGCTCAATGGAAAGGATGGAAGCGTCGTCTTCGAGTTCCACGACACGAGCAAGACGGTTCCCCTACAAGTGTCGAACAACATCGAAAAGATCTTCGTGGTCAGCCTTTATGGATCTGCCAACTCGTACGGCGTTCGGGTTTCAGTCCATGACACGGTTGACGGTCGGCGCGTTGACGACATCAGCCTTGGCTCAAAGGGCGACGTCCAGACCAAGGAGGATCTTCTGCTCGTTGGTGCCAACTCGGCCTCTCCCATCATTGCCTGGACCGATGCTGCGCACTCGAAGCTTAAGGTCAACGTCCTTGGTACCAAGACCAAGCAGGAGTTTCCTCTGCCTGCTGACACGCTCGAGGTGGCCATCCATGCCCCCCATCACCTCCAGTCTGAGCCGCATTTCCTGGTCCACAGCAGGACGAAGGCTGGCAACAAGGGTGAGGTTTACCATGTCAACATCAAGAACAACGCCATCACCAGGGACCACGAACTTCCTCTGTTGCCAGGCCTTGGCGCGTTCTCCACCAGCTCCGAGGGCGCCAACGTCTGGTTCACGCGCATTACCGAGGAGGAGGTTATCCTGACATCTTCCAGCTCTCATGCCATCTTGGGCCGTTGGCCATACAAGGCCGGCACCGAAAGCGTCTCTGCTATTCACGCCGTTTCGGAGGTTATCAAGAAGGCTGGCGACAACTTCGCCGTCCGATGCGCCGCCGTCACCACTTCAGATGATTGGCTGCTTGTTCGTAACGGCGAACAGGCTTGGAGCCGCCCTGAAGGTCTGACTGGTGGTGTCGCCGCCGCCTTTGCTGAGATTCCCGAGAGCGAGGATCTGGCCAAGACCCTCGAGGCCGAGGCTCACAGCAGCATTCTGTCCGCCTACATTCACCGTGTCACCCGCCACATCGACGACCTTGCCTACCTCCCTGACTACCTCGCCTCAATCCCTCAACGTCTTGTCAGCAGCATCACCGGGGCCGAAGTCTCCAAGACTGAAGGCCTCTCTCGCGATGCCTTCGGTTTCAACAAGCTGGTTGTTTTGGCCACCCGTCGCGGCAAGCTCTTCGGCCTTGACGTTGGCAAGCATGGCAAGGTCATTTGGAAGCTTGACGCTTTCAAGATCCCCCGCGGGTCTTCCTGGGACGTAAAGGGCATCTTTGTCGAGGATGCCAAGTCTCACGTCACCGTCCGCGGCTTCCACGGTGAATACGTCGTCGCCAAAACCGATACAGGTAAGATGGTTGATGTCATGCCCGAGGGTTCCTGGGCGCAAACCCAGGCTGCCGCTATTGTGGACAGCCCCTCTGGCCCATGGCTTGCCCCGGTTGGTGTTGGCGGTGCCATCGGCGATGTTCCTGCTGCCTGGGCTCCTAAGCAGACTGTTGTTGTCCGTGGAACAAACGGCGAGCTCAAAGGACTTACTTACATCGACGAGGATGGCACTGCTAAGGAGCAAGTCGCCTGGGAATTTACACCACCGGCCGGGTTTGAGATTGTCAATATCGCCACCCGACCTGTCCATGACCCCATCGCATCTATCGGTAGAGTTCTCGGCGACAGAAAGGTCAGATACAAGTATTTGAACCCGAACACCATCGTCGTCTCTACCGTCAACGCCGCCAAGTCGACTCTCAGCGTGTCTCTGCTCGACTCGGTTTCCGGAGAGGTCCTCCACTCTACTTCTTACGAAGGTGTTGACAGCGACAAGAATGTCGAGTGTACCCTCTCTGAGAACTGGTTTGTGTGCACTTTCTTCGGCGAGTACGCCCTGAAGGACGACGCCGGACAGCCCCAATCTGGCCAGTCCCTCAAGGGCTACCAGATCGTCGTCTCGGACTTGTACGAAAGTGACTACGCCAACGATCGTGGCCCGCTCGGCGATGCTGCTAATTTCTCTTCCACCGACCCCGTTGAGACCCCCACCGGTGCTCCTCTTCCCTCCGTCATCAGCCAGGCTTGGATTTTGTCTGCCCCCTTGGCTGCTCTGGCCGTCACTCAGACCAGGCAGGGCATCACCAGCCGACATGTTCTCGGCTACCTGCCACAGTCCCACGCCATTGTCGGCTTGCCCCGTCAACTTCTCGAGCCGCGCCGCCCTGTCGGACGCGACCCTACCCCGGCCGAGATGGAAGCCGAGGGATTGGTCAGATACCACCCGGCCTTGGAGATCGACCCCAGACAGGTCATCACCCACCAGCGCGACGTTATCGGCATCCAGAAGATCATCACCTCCCCCACAATCGTCGAGAGCACCAGCCTGATATTCTCCTTCGGTGTTGATGTGTTCGGCACCCGCGCTACCCCCAGCTTTGCCTTTGACATCCTCGGAAAAGGCTTCAACAAGATTAGCCTGATTTCGACCGTGCTTGCCCTCACTGTTGGTGTTGCTGTGTTGGGCCCCATTGTGAGTAAACCCAAGCCTAGGCACGCATGATTTTGACTAACAGTATGCAGGTCCGCAAGAAGCAGACGAACATGAGATGGGCATAAATAGTGTATGATATGATATGACATAATACAGTCTTACGAGTTTGAGTCACCGGCCTGCCCCTTCTTGTGCGCCTGGTCGCCTTCTGCCGTGTCGTGATGGTCGTCTTGGTATTCTGGCCACTAACATTCCCGTGTGTTCATTCTAGCGTCATCGAAGTCTCCCCTTTTCTTTCCATGACTTCAAGTTCTGTCATCTCGCCGCTTCACCTCAATGACTTGAGTCCGTGGGGCATTGGTCGCCTGCGGGAAGTAAACTGTCAAGTTGCTGGGTAGGCACATGGCGCTCGCGAGTCCGGACGTGCCCCGGGATAGGCGCCTTGGCCCTCATTGCATCCGTACATTCACATGTAGTGATTTCGAGATAGAAGCCTCTTCTCGGGCTTCATCCTGTGAGTCCAAGATGGCTATGGCTTGTGTGCCTGTAGCTTACCCCGCCAACCCCTGATGTCGAGACCATCACGCTCGCCGCCACGATACTACAGCCCCGTCAGTCGACGTATTCATCGCAGGAAGCTCTCATCCGCTCACACTGATGAAAAGTTTATTCGAGCTTGTAAACGGGGGCGAGATTTGGTCCAACACATAGATAATAGGGGTTTCGTGCCATGCTCGCTCATGCATGAATGTCCCTCGCGGCGATTTTCGCCATGCGCAGGGAGATATCACCCATGCTCCATGCGACGGACCACTGATGTGATCTCGACAGCAAATATGCGCAGAAGGTTTCTTGGATCATGTGACGAAGATGACCAAGAGAGTTGAGAGTTCTTTAATCATCGGTGAGAGGACGTTGTCTGTAAGGCTTTCCCTTTCATATACTGACCGACGACTTGGTCTTCAACGTACACGCGCTTGCAAGCAAAGCTAGCTACGATAATCACTAAGACCAAGTTGGACCACATATCATTGATTCTAGAGTGATGTTATTCATTGAGAGGCATTAGGACGACCTCGACACCAGCTTATCGAGGGGGACTTGAGGCCGCCAATGAGGCGAGCATAGTCTGGTCACTGTTTCTCGGCTTAGATAATTAACATTCAGCTACTCATAGCATGCCTTGTCCAAAAGTCTTTGAGAGACAGCAATTGTCGGATTCCAATTTTCCCACCAGACCTTGATCAAGTGAGGGGTTATGGGAAGCATATCGGGCTTCGGGGTTTCCATTAAAACATCTTATTATCACGTCAACTCGACATTAGTGACCACTTCCGGCTTCCATGCTCAACGCAAACGGCAATTGATCCTCCCAATAGCATGAGACTCCATATCTCAGGCCGTCTAATAGGTTTGAGTAGTATAAACACGTCGGGCTCAAATCTCAGAATCTCGGGGCCCCCAGGGAAAATTTGAGCTTCCCAAGGAGCTCCCGGAAAACCTAGACAAGACCTCATCCGGAGTCACCAAGCGTGATCAAGTTGCTAGTCTCTAATGGGCATGTAGAAGAAGTGTCTTGTAGGAGAACTAAACTCAAACAGGTCTCCGCTGATCAAAGATTGGAAGGAATCGGGAACTAGAAAAGAAGATCCACCTGCTATCCTCCATCCTATGTTGCTAACCTGATCGACTATCGTGGTCGTTCAAGAGTGGACTGCGGGGCATGCTCGTCAGAACCTTGGTTCCCACGATGCGATCCTTTCGAAGCCAGCACATTCTTCAGCAATCCTCGCACGCATGCACCATGTTCGTACTCTCGGATCCTGGCTCCTAACTAATACGAGCCTCGGAAGGGGGCATATGTCCACCAAGATCTAAGGTAGTATGCCTTGCAGCCCCACGCCCCTCATTTGGGGAGCATTCAAGAATCTCTTTGGCCACTGAATACAAAAACGCACCTGACTCCACGTCGTGGACCCATACCAAGGCAGACTCAGTCTTGTCAGTCGTGCTGGCAGCACTTTAATCGCAAGGCAATTGTAATTTAGGCCTGCTGTAACTCTGCAATGCCTTGCCAACATGGCATCTGCAGGTAAGCCAACGTTCGGTTGGTTAGCGAAGCATCTTGTATGCCTGCCGCAGCGTTCATGATCTCCCAACAAACGTCTTGCTCGGCTACTTCTGCACTTTTGACGTGTGCGAAGCTCTCCATCCCCACAGCGTAAAACCTATTGTTGTAACAAGTGCGGGTAGATGCTGGGCTACGATAGCATCGCATGACTGCGTGCGTCATTCTGGTTGCCTTCTTTTCCACAAGGAGCTTCTTGTACTGAATGGAAGGGGTTAACTCCAGCGCGTGTGGGGGACTTCTTCCAGCATGACTTGGCGTATGCATCGTTCAGGCGCCATTATCGAGGATTTTAACAGAGAACAGCCTACGACGCCTCACTGTTGGGCTCAAATATATGCAGCATGGATCCAAAATGACAGATATGTTGGCTTGAGTCGGCCACATCTGATTCAACGGTTGGTGTCTGCCTCAGCGGCACAGCACACGAGAAAGCTTTAGAGCAAACAGTACCTCACACGACAACTTCCAACCAACAATAATTTGGAATTTGGCATTGAGGGGCTTTCACAAACTGGCGGGGTAGCTACGCTAGCACATATGCTGGAAGCGGCGGTGAAGCCAGGCAACCTTGATCGCTGCCATTAGTGTAAATTGATCAGGACTCCGTCACAGAAGTGGCGTGAAAAGCTGAGCTACAATGTGGGCATCGGAGACGGTCATGTGCTCGATGATTGATGCTCCGGCCCGGGCCTTGCCCTCGAGGCATGGGATAGACCGCTCTCACCGACAAGGTCCCCGGTCAAACAAGGATAGGGCCCTGCTCCCCAACCTCACCCTTTGCGACGCTGAGAATTCACACCGACTTCCCGATAATCCTAGACAAAAGAACCAGGGAAGGACAATGCGAAGTCCTTTCCTAGTAGGCAGCCAAAAGATCTAACCATGGGAAGCAGTCAGAGAAGCATGTTGGCTGTGTTCCAAAGTTCTTCCTTCGCAATCCTTCGTCAGACTGCTCAGTTCCGTAGCCAGCTTCCGGAACCCGGGTCTCCGGGGACTTTTGAGAATCCCTGATGTGAGAATCTTGTCCTCGGCGAGGGCCGCCATCGGATAAGAACTACCTTACCACAAGCTGAGTTCCGGTGCAACCAAGGCATCTAGGTCAACACGTTCCAGCTTAAATGCAATTCATGCGTGTCTTATCCGATAAGAGCAGCCGTCACCAATTGAGTCTTGTATGACACTTGCCATGCATCTACCTCTTCTGTTCATCTTGTCATCACTCGCACAGGCCATCGTTCATGGCACCCGAGCGATCTCTTCACAGGATTGTGTTACAGAATGCTCAAGAGGTGCGCTGGAGAATGTCGTGGTCTGTTCTACATGAGACGTCGCGCAAGACATTTGATCGTTCGATACTGTAGCTCTGTGGCACCGGTTCATCTATCAGCCGTCAGCTGCGCTCCACATACATGTGATGTGTCTTGGGAACGCCTTAAAAGAGTGAAAAGGAAGCAGTCCCATGAAACTTTCAAGGATGTCGAAGGTTGCCTTCTTGTTGATCGCGGCGGAGGGCGCTGATGGCAGGCATCGAGGCCCCGAGTTCTCACGATGAATCCCCATGGAATGCACGAGGAATGAGCTTTAGGATGCAGTTGCCTGTGGGATCACCGTCTTCCGCAGGGAACGACCCTTACTTACCGAAAACTTAGACATGAAGATGGCAGCCTTGCGAAGGCGTCTGTTGCCTTGTGCGGCGTAGATGTTGCTCCTCACCATGCCAGACGCTAATCTGTCTGTGAAAGCGGGAGTTGTTGTCTTGAGACACACTCAGAAGCTTTCACGATCGTCAGTCGTTGCTAGTGTTGTGGTGCTCTGGCCATATTGCGAAGCCATGTCGACGGCAGAGAGTATCGAGGATAATCCCTGAGCAAGATGATTGCTCGGAGGGTCCTATCTCACGGACAACGTCTGTCTATGCAGCAGGCAAATGCCGCAAGGCCGCTTCCCGCCCAACGAATACTACCCTGAGGACGAATCAATGTTTTATAAAACCTCTGATTCGTTTGTTTCAGGGACTAGTAAGCCTAAAGCCAAGAGAGCTTCGGATTCGGCTGGGTCCGCCTCAAAATGACCCAGACAGCTCACTTATGCAGTAGCAAGTCCCCATTCATGATTTGATAGGTTACCAGCAACTTCAGCCCCACGTTTCCATTCGCCATGGGAAGCTGGCGTAGCTGGCTCTGAGAGGAGGGCCTCAAATAGGGCGCGGAAGATTCTGACCAAGTATTCACGTCAAGCCAATAGTGAATGAGAAACGTGCGCTATCAACAACCAATGTCCGCTGAAGGATCGTGAGATTTGGGCAAAAACGCTGCCCTGCTTCGGAAACAATATCCTCGTGATCCGCTCACCAAACGTCCACCTTCGTATGATGAGTTGCCACGGCGTAAGGCAACCTCAGGGCTTGCTCAGCTGCATGCGTGGCAAATGGCCTTACCTATGGTATTGACGCCCGATTCCGTCATCGGGATGAGGGATTCCAGCTAGTTTGAGGTGAGGCTATTTGGACCAGAGGTTAAATGGCATAATGCCGTAAGAAACCGGGGTCGAGTGAAGCAAAATTGGGCGCTGACTCCATAAGTCCACGACAACGAGGCGTCGAAGAGGATATTGAAGTTTACCCTCATAAGCCACTTTTATGCGAAGAAAATGATCATCTGGGCCTCGTAGGCTGTCTCGTATGCTGCCCGTCGAAGTCGGGGACGTTTGGACGTGTGCTACATCGGTCAGTGTGGGAGGTAACACCCGGTGAAGACACCTGGCAATGTCGACAGTGCCTGTAGACGTTGATTGGCAAGACTGCAGCGTCCAAAACCCGTGCTGCAAATTGTATGTTGATACAAGACGGAACGTATCGAATGTGCTAGCAGAGTGATGCATGTGTGCCTGCGGGATGCCCTCCGGTGTGTCGGTTTTGATGCGCATCAGCTGCAAGCCCCGGTGCCCGGCAGCAGCGGCGCCGATAAATGCGGGTACACCCAATGCCGGTGCCATCCCGACGTCCGCACTGGTAGGTAGTACTACATTTATTCGACTAGATGAATGTGACACCGACGTAGCTTGTAGAGCATACGTTCTTAGTCGATTGAAAAAAAAAAAACACTCTCCAAATGCGCAGAGTACAACAACGCCCCTGAAAACTTTCTCAACGAAGCTAGCGTTGTTTCCCCTACTGCAGGCAGCCTTCGGACGCGACTGAGTTGTGAATTTTAGACGTCCAACATGCACTTCTCTCGATATTGTGTCTGTGCCGCGAGAATGAGCTTCTACTTCGGTGAGGGTTCGTCGCCGCGAGGCACAGCCATAGTTGTGTACTTGTTGGGCCGCAGGTGGGGTCTGCGGAAAGGGAACAAGAAAAAGCAAACGTGTAATGTCATCGACCCCCTTGCTAGCATGCGTCGCAACTTGCAACACCACGAATCCATTTCCCAAAGTTGATTCCCCTGACGAATTTGGTCCAGTATTTGCGCCAGGCAACGAGGCGAAGTCGTTTCAGGGGCGTCCAAGGGGGCAGTGGAAGAGAGGATCAAATTAGTGGTGACAAATTGCCGTCAATATCTCAACCTTTGACGGCACGGTTTTGATAATAATTTGATTGGATCAGGTATGTGAGAAGAAACGTGGTTGGTTAGAACGCCGGATGTCACCAAACGCGCGCCAAACAGTGCCAACCAACCAATTCCTCAAAGAATAATGGGGTAGCAATTATCCTCAGGTAGCCACCCGCCAGTCTGACTGCGGTACTGAGCTTCGACGCTTGTCGAACCAAGCGACGTTGGCGAGGCGGCGAGGCTGCCTAGGAAGGTGTCTCATGAATGTGTTTCAATAGACAAAGACACATACGAGGCAGCCGCTTCATGGTCGAAACAGGAACTATCACACACATTTCCGAGACATCTTGACCCAGTGGTGCCCTGCAGCAATGGTACGCATCAGGAGATTGAGAGTAATTCTGGCCTGCAACAGGATGTAACGCCTTTCACTTGTTAAGGCTCGGATAGCGGCTGTGCCTAACACAAGGCTGATCCTCCTCGACCCCACTGGAGATATTATTGGATTTAGACGCCCGCAGTTCTGTTGTTCATCTCGGCGCCAACAGCATTTTCGGTATCTCGGTTTGGTTCCCGGCCGGCTAATTGCAGCGGAAGCAGTCTTTCGAGGGCGAGCAATCTGCCTGCGGCTTGCTGGCCAGACGTCAGTCATCATCCACGTGCAGAATGCTTGATTGCGAGGCCCCTTACTCCTTACAGGGTGTGCTTTTTGCTTTGCAAATGCATTCGGAAATTGGTACGTCAGGTGTATGTAGTATCATGCAATACGCCTGCTCTGCTGCCTGGGCGGTCCCTCTGATGGACTGGTCGCCTTCCAGGATATTTGCACGGATTTACGCGGTTCGATGCCAGTGGCATATTCTCCGACAAAGCCCATGTGCCTTGCTGTGCAGGCAGCAGTCGGGTCCGTCATGATCTCGAGGCCAGTTTTCGGTGTCGCCTAAGAAGGGCCTGCATCGGTTCTCATCTTGAGACAGGTGACGAAGGCAATCGGTTGGCGTGGGAAAATGCGAAAGCGGTCGGTCTGCCGGTAGCACGAGGCGAGCCTCGTCAGCTCGCCAAGTTCGATAACGGACGATGAAGTGAAGATTCGAGTTTCTCTGCATCGTGACCTCTGCCCACGGTAAGGTGACAGTCAGAGACAGGCGACATTTGAAGGTAGGTAGGCGGGCATCGGCGAAGATGATGGATCTAATGATCACTTAGCCATCGTTCGGTTTGCGCCGGTTTGCGCTGGTGTCAGGAGAGAGAAAAACAGGCGATTTCTTAGGTCTGGGCAGAAATTCTGACCCTTTGTAGCAAGGCAAGGAAAATTTTCTCGGTATACTTGATTCAGAAGAGCATACTATTGATATTAAGCCTGATAATTGAAACGGGAGCTTGCGGAAGACCGTTTTTGTGATATGATACTGTATTATTCGTTGATCTGGCCTGGCCGTGGGATGATGCGCCCAGACAAGAACGTAGCATGACAAGAAATAAAGGATACCAAAATGGACCTGGCCGTCACTCTCTCGGATCGGATGCCTTACTTCGCATAGGGGACGTTGAAGTACCCACTTTGAGAGCCCGGATGCCTAATGCGCACCAGTTCGCAACGGAACCCCGGAAGTGATGTTACGTCATGTTGGCCAACATCGTTTACCAGCTCCATCACAATCATTGAAATGAGTAATTTTCTGTGTCTGTGACCTCTTGGATCTTGCATATGCGTTTGTTTTTGAAGAAAAAGCCGAGAAACAAAAGACAAGGCTGTGCCTGAACGCAAAGTTTTGCGCTGTGTCTTTCTTCTATCCACTGCGCAAAGTGACAAGCTTGCATGATGGAAGGAGTCTTGATTACGTGCAGAACCCGCTGCAAAGTAGCTGTTTTAGATCTAGCGTCCTAACCCGAAGCAGGTGTCCAAACTGTAAACATCACTCTCAGAAATACTCATATTCTGACCACGGAAGTCAATGCAATGACAACTTTCAAAAAACCAGACCGAAGGCGCTCATGACTCAAATTGAGTCATCAAATGTACTGTAGCCACCATATTTTTGATACGTTTTCCGTGACATATCATGTGCGCTGACTGTATAAGTTAACTTCATGTTGAAAGGCGAGAGTTTCAACATGACTAGACGGACCTTAGCGGAACCAAGCAGCCCTCGATGAAAAGTTGCCGAATCCAATAAGTTTTCTTGACGATGCATATACTGAGGAATCCAGTGAAGTTTTGTCTCAAGTCCTAGATAGATTTGGCGTGTTCTAACGATGAGGCCTAGATACACATTGTTAGGTAGTTTTGCCTGCACGCAGCTACGCGTAGTTTTTAAGTATAAACAACGAAAAAACCAAGAGAAACTTGGATTCTTATATCATTTTGGCTTATGATGTCGTTGTGAATGCTTTACCTGCGGCCTGTGGAAGCACCTTGCAGGCTTTATATCATGAGAGTGGCGCCGGGGAGTTCCTATTCGCATGAGGAGTAGTAGCTAGAATCTAAGTACCTGAATCGATGGACCCTGAGGCCTTACCTCAAACTCAAAATTTAAAGTTCTGGCAGAACCCGCCACGTCCAAAATCTCGAGATTGTGGCTTAGGGTATGATTGGTGAGCCTGATGAGGCTCCTATGTTGTGTCCCAGACTACCGGGTGTTGGGAATTTAGCATGCCACAGCGGCCAAAGTTTATCAGTCAGGACAAAAAACGGCCAATATTCCCCCGGGTATCTAGGAGGTTATTTCTGCAACGTTCTCCACATTGAACCTCCTGAATGGTGGGTTATTGAGGGGCCCTGATCACCGTCGGTGTGTAAGTCTGACTGTGCTTAGAAGAAACCGATGGCCCGACAGTAGACGGCAATGTACGACGAGAGTTAAGTCTTGTGCCGTTCAGTCATAACGAGATGCTTAACGCCTAATCACTAACCGTACGGATGCTAGCGGAATGTCACTTCACGGTTGGTGGGACATGAATTCATGATGAGCCCCGCTTCCAACTTCCCGCAAAGGTCTAGTTCTGATATTCAAACATGAGGACACTTCAGCGCGAGACTAGGCAACCATTCATCACCTGACGATTCCTGCCTCAGTCGCCAATCTTTCGGTAGACGGTGGACCAATGCCATTTCGAAACTACTGGATCAAGATGGAATGTGTCAGCGGATGTGAAAGACCGACAAATGCTTGGGCGAAGGCGCCAGCTGAATGACCATCTGCGGACACTCATGACCAATCAATGCCTCGGAGAAGATATACTCAAGCTTGGAAGTGTGCTTCGCCATCACCCTACTGGTGAACCCTTTCGGTGGCAGATTGGCATAGTTGCAGCCTCAGCAACCAGCCTCCACCGGCATGGATATCGGCCAGGCGGCTACCAACCATCATGAGCCTAAACCCTGCGATTGGGGGCAGCATTCGTATCCAGGTTTCAATGCCATAAGGCAATTTGGACTATGCGTCACGAGGCAAAAGTCTCCAGGCGAATGGCAGCCGATGGACTCGCAAAGTCGTCCTGTTGCGTTACGCATGTGTCAACCTGGGCGGGCTGCCTCGAGCAAGTCCATCTACTCCCTGACTAAAAGTAACGATGAACGGCCCGATGTGAGTGAGGCATCCGGGTCCGCCCCTCTAAAGCCCCGAGAGGACACGGAGGTTTCACCGAGCTGAGGAAAATGATGAGCGGAACCCGTATGGAATTCCGCCACATTTCTGCATCTCTGAGAATCTTCAGCCTTATTGAATCGGAATTGCGGTTGAGAACGATTCTGATTAGTGTTTATACGCTGAGCCGCTTGGCTTGATTGTCCTAACACTCACCCACTGCAGCGGACAGGACCAAACGCAGTAATATCTCCTTTTTGCCTCCCTCGGAGCGTTCCTATGGTTGGAGCTCCGGCTCTCATACAATGAATTGACCGAGAGACAACAAGGAACTTCAGCTGCATTCGTTCAATTTTTCTCCCCGTGTTCCCAGGTGCATCGGTGATGCCGATTGACTAGCTGTGGCTGAGTGGATGCTGTGGCGACAACCGCCACCGGCACTGTCGGCGATGGCGAAAGCCATCATGTGATGACAAAACGTTCAACACGAGTGTCTTCGGATTGAAGGAAAATATTCAAGATCCACATGCTTGGCGATTTGCTCCTCAACTCTGAGAACATCATTGACGCAGTGTGGTTGTTGGTCAGCGGAACGGCCATACCAAGTAGTAAGCAATGCGGCTCGGAGCAATTCCGTCCGGGTTTTAGCCAGCAACATCCTGTAGAATCAAGGGCGGGCACTTCAACCGCCAAAATTGCTCTGAGAGTACTTGTAGCCAATAAGAAAAACCGGAAAGAGTCAAGTTGAAATGACACTGAGTGTGTTGATGTCTATGAGACCAAACCAGTCATTCCGGCGTTGAGCTGAGCCCCAGAGCACCCACTAGGATGGCTTACGAATACACCGAAACCGTGTCCGCTGGCTCGCGACAATGATGCCTTGCTTGCACTTGCGAAGAAGGAATGCAACGTAGAAGAAAAACAGACCGTGGAAGATTGGAAGCTACGATGATTGATTGACTTGGAAGCCTGAAACTGGATGTGAAGCTCATGAGAACAGGACAACACGGCAGAAAAGGGTGTTGCTGTGTATTGGCAAAAATGGGGAAACAGGTAATGTCGGCGTTAACGGGTGCCCGCTGCTTTTATGTGCGTGACGCATGCATGTAAGACACCGTACAAATGACTGGATGGCTTTGGAATTTGCTGTCAGTTGACCTGGCATTTGCAACCCTCTCAACTGCTCAGGGCTTTCGGAATCTGCACTTTGGCAAATATAGGAACATCGGGCATCTTTACAGGTAGGCATGCGGCATCAAAAGAACGCAGTCGTCATCGAACGCTGGACCAAGATAATTTAGCCCAACCTGCAACTCAAGAAGGTGCATGTGTATGTCAGGCCAAAAAAATGCAGGACACTTGGGCCAACTCCAGAGGCGCTTTTAGAGCTCATAATGACCACCACGACCGGAGGCGAGGCCCCGCACCGGCCTGTGAATCTTGCCAGCACAGCGCCCCGAGAAATGAATGGCTCCCGTTCCAAAACTATCGAAATGAAAATGCAGTTGGGCCCTCTTTCGGACCTTGTAGCCAGTCTCTTCAATAGTTTTTCGCCTGGAAGCACCGGAGCATCAGGCTGTCGCTGGGGAGGGTGCGAGATTTTATAATTTTCTGGTCTTCTGAGAAAGAGAAACGAACCAACTCAGGTCATTGTAACAGGGCCCCTCATAGACCCTGAAAAGTCGGTGTTGGGACCGTCGCATGGTGCGCGAGCCATAAGGCAGCCACTAAAATGGTTCGCAATTTATCATCGCACTGTCTACCTGGCTCACGCTCGACTTGTGCTCACAAAGGGCATCGATCCCCCAGCCTGCCGCATTTTACATTTTGCTACTGCCTAACAGCCAAATCCAATGTTGTTCGCAGGTTCGCAAAGGTTTTGCTTGCGGATCGGGTTCTTCTTATAGATAACCAACGTTGATGTCCCTGAAGACCATTCTGCACTCGTTTCAATTCACTTAGGGAAAATCATTTGCCCGATCATTTTGTACAAATTCCACTTTAATCAACCTTCCATCGTCACGCCCACGTCGCGCGCGAGGAGGCCAACAATGTCCGACAACAAGACGTCGCAAACCCGGGGGGCTGATATTGACAAGTTAATCATTGAGTCAAGACGGCTAAAAACAGACCAAAGACGAAAATGCCCAGCTTGCTCGAAGTTGTTACCTTCGAAATCTACGGAGGAAGACATCGAAAACCACGTCCAAGATAAACACAAAGACATCAGCGACGTGGAGCAACGAAATTTAATCGATAAGACAATATTACAGTAACGTGGTCAACAGCAGAGCCGCATATTCAAGCGCTAACCCAGACTCTCTCAGACTCCGACGCGACCCCATACCACAAGCCACGACTGCCCAAGCTGCCAGGACCAATGCCGCATCAGACCCATCCCCATCGGTCTCCAAGGCAGCTGTTGTTGGAAATGTTGAGCCTCCTCTACTTGAATCTAGCACGGATGGGGATCCTCGGGGGAGGTTAAAGAGTCCTGCGTCGAACCGCAGCCTGAAGAGGGACAACGATGATTCGTCTCTCCCTCCCAAGCGGAGTCGGGCTCGCGCACCTATACAGCCGGGTAATGCCAGCCGCACGGCTGACAAAGAGTTTCGGAGAGAGCCTACGCAGAAGGCAGGAAAGCTCTGGTCTCCTGAGGAAGAGCCCTTGAAAAAGAAAGACAATACCGAGTCACCCAGACCCCCTCCGTCTCGCTCGTTCGAGCCTCGCAGTCCAGAGGTTGATCAAACAGAAGTCTTAATAAAGCAGCCAGAAACGCGTCCTATATCGCAGGAGCAATTAGTCGCCGAGGTCAAGGGTATATATGCCGGTCTTGTGATGGTGGAAAGTAAGTGTATCGAGGTTGACAACGCCCAAAGCTCGACAACGGAATCCAGTCCTAAACTGAACAACGAGCAATGGCAAGCTCTCATTGCGTTGCACCGGACTCTGTTACATGAGCACCATGACTTCTTCTTGGCATCTCAGCATCCATCTGCCAGTCCTGCCTTGAGGCGGCTCGCAAGCAAATACGCTATGCCTGCTCGGATGTGGAGGCATGGAATTCACAGTTTCCTTGAGCTTCTGCGGCACCGTCTCCCTGCATCATTAGAGCATATGTTAACTTTTATTTATTTGGCATACTCTATGATGGCATTATTATATGAGACGGTGCCCACGTTTGAGGACACTTGGATCGAATGTTTGGGGGACCTTGGGAGATATCGGTACGTAAGCAGCTCGCAATAGCTGACAGTCTTCCCGTGATAAGGCTGAATGATATGAGTTCTGACATCGCATCTAGTATGGCAATTGAGGATGATGACTTGAAGGACCGCGAGGTTTGGACCTCTGTCAGTAGGCACTGGTATTCAAAGGCAAGCGACAAGGCACCCACAACCGGTCGATTGTATCATCATCTGGCCATTCTTGCGCGGCCAAATGCGCTTCAACAGCTGTTCTACTACACCAAGAGTCTATGTGTTCCTATTCCCTTTCTTTCAGCCCGCGAGAGCATCATGACTCTGTTTGAGCCTCATCTCAACGGTTCTCCAACACGTCTTCAAGAGATCGATGCCGCCTTCGTCCGAGCTCACGGCATCCTCTTCTCCGGCCGCAACCAAGAACAACTTGCATCCTCCGTCGACGAATTCATCGGCAGTCTCGACAACCACATTGGCCGGACCACGCGACGATGGATGGAGAGTGGCTACCACATTGGAATCGCCCTTGGATGCTCCCTTCTGGAGTATGGCAGCGAATCCAACGTCATCATGCGAACGATCAAATCAGGGGCGCGCACCGATGAACCAGATACGGCCATGCAGGGGGTTGAAGCCGCCGCCCCATCTCAGAAGTTTCTTGATGCCCTTGACTTCGCCTGCCGCACGCATGATGTCGTCTTTCGCCGCTTCGGTGACCCCAGCGTCACCCCCTATCTTCACGTTACCCTCTCCTTTCTCCACCATCTTTCTAAATTCCCCGTCGCTATGGCTCACATAGAGTCCAAGATCCCCTGGAAACTCATCTCACTCATGCTCAACACTCTGGTTGGCACTTGCTCACGTTTCGACAAGATTGAGAATGAGGCCTTCCCTCGAAACGAGAAGGAAAGCCCACGCCCGCTACCCGACGATTTCGCCCAGCGTGGTCTTCTCTGGGTAGAGAAATACTATCCAGCCGACTGGTTTACCGCCGCTAAAATCGACGACGAGGAGAAGTACTTTGAAGTAGCCTCCATGATGGAGGAGAGGCAGGACCGCTGTCTCTGGCTTGGAAACCGTTTGGCATCCTCAGGTGCCTGGCTGACGTACGACAAAACGTTGAGGCAATTCGGCGTCGCGCCGCAATATGCGGTTGAGATTGCCAACTTGCCGACTGTTGCTGAAACAGACAATGGAACGCCAACCCAACCCAATAGATGGGGAAGAGGAGAAGACGGAGACGTGGACATTCCGGATGCGCCTGCTGGCTAGGACACCGTTTGTCAAGCATGCAGCTGGAGGGTTCTGCATGCTTTATACTTCATCCACTGCGGGGTATGGTCAGGCTGTTCGCTCGTGTAACAGCACTGCATTACGTTGGCTTTCATAGTCTTCTGCCACCCACATAGACTCATCATGGGTTCATACAGACCAGACTGGATAGTATGGTCTTAACTCCTGCCCAAGCTCTCCCGACCCAGAGAGTTTGATAAGAAGCTACTGTGCGTGCTGCACTGAACGAGTTGCCACGCAAGGCCATGGGCGTCTGCTCTGTCATAACACGTCATCAAACATCACATACGTTGATCTGTCAATGTTTGTAAATACGCATCACACGGCGCATGGTGACATTGGGGGTGGTGGTCCTGGGGACTTCAGTACTCCCCAAGGCGGGTTAATAGTTGATACTAACTACAGGGACTAAACCTTACCTATCGTTAGAAGTCTGCATCATCCGGCGTTATCATTTAACTAGTTGATACCATATTCATAGAAATACAAATCCCGATGATGCTCGTTTGAGAGTGCCAGTTGTGCTTGTGTGTTTCGTGTAAAATTCTCACCAGTGGCAAGCTGCCACGAAATGCTTCCCAGGATTGACCGAACGCCGCTAGTCAACTCATACAACTCCCGGATGAGTTCACCATTTTGATTTGACACCTTCAATCGACGGTAATGGAAGTTTGTTCCAATGTGGAACTGTGCATGCGGTTCAGGAAAATCGCGGCGAGAATGACAGATGGCTGGTTGTGAATAGCGTCTGAAAAGATGGCTTGTTGACCATAGATATCATAAAAGAAACCTGTTGCAGTAGGCACTAAGAGAAAAAAAAAACACAGCTCGTCCTTTTTGAGGACTTCCATCTCGGCAGGTGGTCTACCCCATGGATGCAACACGAAACTATGCGTCAATGTTGTGGTCGAACAACATGCGACTCTTCTCACCTTGTACTCGAGAAGTATGCCGAGTACTGACGAGACGATAAATGGTAGCCTATGGAGGCAAATTTGAATCATAATATGCACTTCCTATCATGTCCTCTGAGTTGAAGTAATCATCGAATATTGAACTTCGGGGTTCCAAGTCGCCGTAGTCTTCAAAGCAACAAAACAACTACCAGACTAACAGGCTATACCTAAATTTGGAATGAGTCCATCAAAAGTTGTCAAACATAAAAGTTGTCAACACTTTAAGTCATTACATATAACAAATGTAATCTTTGGGGTCTTCTAAATGAAAAGAAAAGAACAAAAACAAGAACCGCAAGTTGTGCCTCGACTACTTTTTAAATGTTGAAGCCTAAGTAGGTAAAATCTGATACAGATATTTCGTTAAGCTGTGAAGAAAGCCATGTGATACCGGGATATGGCAGTTGCCTAATAGAGAGAAAACAGCAAGAGAATAATAGCATTAAAAGACCGCTCGGCTTCCCGAACGGTTATTCCTGTGCTGCCGTGATGGCAAGTATTGACTGGGTTCGGCTTATGTGATCTCAATAGATATGAAATAAAGATCGCGACTCTTCCCTTGAAAAAAGTTCTTACCAAGTTTGCTGCAATGATAGATTCCATCCACCGGGTCTTCCGGGTGCCATCTGCGCGGAATGGCCCATTCAAAGTTTTGCTAACCGATAATGGCAGCCTCAGCCACAGGCGACGTCTTCGGAGTCGCAACCTCACGAGAGACCCACGAGCTCTTACGAATTATTTCTTCACAGCCTACAAGGCAACCAGGCTATGTCACGCGCTTCATGAGAAATTAAAGGGGTGCTGCATCATCATCGCGGGCGCAGTCGGGTGCCGTAACTACATGGATGCGTGATGTGGTTCCACTCCCGAATATGAGCTGCGCTAGGCAGAGGCTTCAACGAACTGTCCATCAATGGAATTGCCTTTTTCAGTTCCATCCATGGTCTCTCCCACATGGAAAGAAACGCCAAAAAGCCTGTTTTCTCTGCCTGGGATTCGTCGATGCGGAGCGGACGCCGAACACGCTCACCGAAGATCGGCATGCGACAGACCGCTGTTGAAGAATGGATGATACCCTAAATCCTGGAAATCGCACGGCCAATTCAACAAATAGTGTAATGATCCTTCCGGCGGGCAAGCGTTCTCTTGCATGGACTGAATTCCACGTGAGGGCAATTTATCGAAGTCATGCTCCTGCCGTTTCCATATTGGAACCGAGACTCCGGGGATGGATGATTCAGGCAGCTGGATGCCTTCTGTTGCCTGCTGTAGGAGGCTTGGACCCCCAAGTTCGCTCTCCCTACCCTATCCGGTCAGCATACGGAGTACTCGAACGTTTGCGGATGTAAGATGCAATGTGCGGTTCTTTTGCCGGGCAAAGGAATGCTGACAGAGAAGCATTGAGACTATCTCGCCCCCTAGCCACAGAGGATCTGGCCATGTTAGACACTTAAATATTCCAGTCTGCGGCTTTGGATTTGGGGGCCGTCTTGGGTCTGCTGGAGCTGAACACGAAGAACGTGGTTCTTAGTTTAGCAGCACAGGGCGGCGACCAACAGCCGTAGCGTGCTATGAACCTAGGTAGGCGACGGCCCCTTAAAACTGGCGTGGTTGCCTCTCGTTAGATCACTATGATTTTCGCGCAGCATGCAGCAAGATTGGGACGCTAGTGGAGCTAATTTGCTATGGCCCTTGAGGTGAATTTGACCCTGCAACGATGGTATGCAGGAAAGTAGGTCGACGTGCGTCTAATGCATGCTTCTGAACATGTTATCAGTAGCGCTGTTGGTAAGGGATGTCCAAAAGCTTCGCTGCGCTATTATTTCTCGCAATTAGCGTACATCAACCACACAAATGGCCTGGGTGGTTGCCTATTATCTTATTGAGTCAATTACATCAGTGATAATTAGTGCTCACCTTAAGCTCATATATTGGCCGTTCCGTACAGTAGCTGTGCCCGAGGATGGAGTAGCCCCTCTAATTGTGATGTACCAAAGGCCATTATCTCACATCATCCACCGCCTGCCATCAAGCTGCCTGAACCAGATCATTCCTGACCGTCTAGTTCTTCCGAATAAGTAGCCTCTGACGCAACGCCGACCCTGCGAGATATCTGGAGCTTTCGGTGAACGGATTGCGCCATTCCCCTGTCTTTCTATTGGATGAATGATCAACGCCCAGCATATGCCGTAGGTACCAACCTGCACTATTCTCAGCCTGATCCTCGACCACGGAGGAAATGGCTTGATGAATCCCGGGTTGGAACGTGCTGCAGCCCTGCCTGTAAGACAGGGGGCCTTTTGAGTGCGCGAATCTTACCCGGCCCAGCGCCCGCACGCTGCAGTTCAGCACCAAAAAGGCGGTCGTACATGCAACCAACGTTATACAAACCCCGCTCATCAAGCAAGACATGCAGACGGGCTGCGTGGTGTAAAGTTCCCCGGTACGCAAGGCTGTTGTGTTTCCAATTCTCGAGGTGCAAGAAGATCTACGCTTCTTATCTCGATTGTGGACGCGGATGAGACAACATCGAGAATAACATCATCACATGTGTCTTGGTGGAATATTACTTGCTTTCCGTCACAATCACCAACATGTTTTATGATTAATGACCGGGAAGCGGCACTCTTCCCCGACCACTCGAAGCAGGTTTTCATATCAGAGGATGCATTGGCAAACATTGTGTGCGGGGTGTCTGCCTTTCAAGGCTGTTGGAAAACGTTGCAATGTCGCAATGGCATTGAGCGGTGCTATGCGGTGATGAGCGGTGATATGCGGAGAGCTTGGTATTGCGGGACGGCTTGCGCGCATATCACATGCAGGTTTGATTGGACCATGTTTCGGAGCTCCACGAGCACGCGTCTGAGGGATGTGAACAGGCAGCAGTCAGTATGCCATTGGTTTGACCAGCCTCACTTTCGCGTAGTATGACACTAGAAGCCGATCCGTACGTATGGAATTTCGAAGAGGGAGAAGGGCGATACGGCATCGTTATATATTGCATCAAGATTCTGACGTTTGGGAGGCTGGCAGTCAAGACTTTCCGGATATATCTTGCAGGTGAGTGGCTATTCTCTCACCGAGACGCCCATCATTAGACCATCTTGATGCATAGAAAATGCCATGGAGGTTGCGAAAGAGACATAATACGACATCGGTGAGGCGCAGCAGCATCTGCGGATCGACAACCCCTCAGTTGAAGTGAGCTCTCAGAGAACCTAATGCGGGGTTTATTCCAGCTCGCTTCCGGATGGATTCCGAGAGGCTTGAAGCGTCAGAGGGTGCATAATGTGGAGGGAATGGAAGGGTGCTTGCTTGATAATGTGCAAGTCCGCACACTAGCCAGATTTTGCGCAATAACTAGCCCTCGGAAGTAAGACAGATCAACTCGAGGTTGAGGTCCGACAACGCAACCCTGATACGTCTTCGAGAAGATTCAATGATGAAGTGGAGTATGATTGATTTAGGCAAACGAGGCAACTAAGGCGTCCCGATCGGAGACCTGCATGGACTTGCTCGAGAGGGGTAGATCATGAGACGAAACGCCTCATGGCACTGAGGCTCCCGCAGTCGGAGCCTGATCTCGACGCATGTCTTGGATATGTCCAGAATGTGAAAAAAATGTCAGAGGAGCATATTGACTGGATGGAACAATTGTAAAAAGTGAGGTGGGTGTAAGAAAGGGCAAAATTGTATAGTTGTCATCCAGAGGACATATGGTATCTGTAGTACGTGTACCAATGAACGGACGGCGACAAAATGCGTGGACATGCCGGCACTACTCTTGAGCCTCAGATCTATATTGTGGGTGTGAAGACTTGGTGCAGCGGGCTATGATGTGCCTCTTCGGTGATCATGAGATTGTGATGCCGGCAATCGTACCCGAATTATCCTAACAGCCCGCTGCAACGTTCTTCAGAGCCCGATAACATACGAGACTTGGCGGTAGAAGAGCTCAAATCAGATCGGATTCAAAGCTGACGTGCATATTTTGTGAGCAACGTTTCGAGGCTTCTCGCCAATTGGCAAAGCCCCGAACATTGCAGGTGGGTGTGGTCCAAGATTCGTGCCAGCATTGTAAAGCGAGGGTTGCTTGAACATGTTTGGCTTGGAAACTTGATTCGAAAACAATATTGTACGTGGAACGTATCATCATCATGTTGAGGAGATTCTGCAGCCCAACCAGGAAGAAGAGAAGCAGTAACATGAGCCTGGTCAGAGAGTTTTGGCCAGTCTCTAGTCTATTGTCGGGTTGGACTTTCCGGACATCGTCATGTTGGACTTGATGAAGCTTGTGTATCCATTTGTTTAAAGAGATGAAATCATGCGGTTTGTAACCGTATAGCGAGTATGTATCGTCAGTCTCCTTTGGCTGAACCTGCATGAGGATAGTCGTAATAGAAATATCTCTTCTAGCTATCTAGCTTTCAATCTCATCAGTGTTCCGCCATATGCTTACTTATGTAACTCATAGTCTAAAACGGGTTGGGCATCGTCGGACTCTGAAAGTCAGATCAAAAGCGTAGAGACTATATTCTTCAGAGCAAGCAGCGCGAACTGAGAACTATAAGATAACAAGACGCATCTGTGAATTTGAAGTGAGCGGTCTTTGGATCGGTTTCATCCTCTAACACTATAACACATTGAAATTTAATAATTCAGCCCATCTTATTTTTTCACTTGTATGATAGCATAACGTGTTGAGCAAATATGTTATACTGGTATTGCGCTGAACAAACCTGAGTCTTGTAACTGTTTAACCTCACTTTTCTCAGATGGTCCGGAATCTGAGCAATGCAAGCCGTACAGTGTCTTCCAATGTCCGTGACATGCAGCAAAATCTACAGAGATACTTTTCAAGACTTGTAAAAGTTTCTAAGCTTAGAGAGTCCTTGGCTACGTCTTATGAGACTTTTGATATGCAGAGCAACAGAGACGTCAATAAGCATTGAAGGATGTGGCAAAGGGTTGAAAAGCCATGGTACGAACTCGGATACCAATGGAGCGTCTGGGAAGAAGGCCTCCGAACTCAACTGGTGGCAAGAAGAGAAAGAAGCATCGCCGAGGAACCTCCGGGTGTCTGGATGAGCCCAAAGACTTGAACTCAGATGCCGGTGCCTATTCTCACCCTTTGAACCCCTCTACCTTCATGGTTTGTCACGGAATTTCACGTAGGTTGAACTGAACCATATTTTACGATTTCGGATTCTCAGCAAATTAGTATTATTTGAGTTGTCCAACTCATTATCTCCTCATTACAGCGCCACACAACTTGTCCCAGCACTCTATCCCCGTGCCATCAGGGTATCATCTGCTGCCATCTCCGATCGCCGACCGAAGGCGTTCGGCGTAGATGCCGAGCCCACAGGCCCGGCATCCAGCTCCGATAAGCGGTGACCAGCCGGCAGCTCAGCACGTCCCCAGAATCTCTCCGTATGTGCTCCGTCAAGCTCGTTGATGCCTGCCTTCTCCGCCCGAAACCCATCCGCTTGTCCCGTCTCGGCAACCGCAGATGCCTGCATGTTGTTTCTGCGTTTGCGTCGTCTGTACCACATGAAGAAGCCAAAGGCTGCGAGCAAAAGGATGCCGAGAGCGACGCCGACACCCACCCCGATGCTCGTCGCCAGGGGAATGCCAGTAGATGCAGGTGTTGAGGTCGTGGTAGACAAACTTGACGTCGTTGAATTTGGCTCAGCAGTTGTGGATTGGGCGGAACTGTACGTTGTGGTGGGTTCGGGCGTCTTCGTCGTTGTCATGGTGGCTTCCGTTGGCGTAGAAGTTGTCGCATCCACACGTGTCGTTTCTGCAGAAGTCGTCTGTGCAGTGGAAAAACCGGAATCAGTACCTAGCGTGAAGATGATTGTAGATCGACTCAAACGGACGACTGCGGTCTTGACAACTGTCGCCGTGACAAATGTGGTGGTGTCGTCGTCTGTGGTGGACGCGGAGAGAAAAGGGGTAACTGAGAGGGCCATGGTTGCGACGCGACCGTGAAATACCGATGTACGGGTTATTTCCAACGATGAAAGATTAGGTACCAAGTCTCAGAGGAATTCAGAATGGCCAGTAAAGAAACTTATTGTGAGAGCAATGGTACTCAATGGAAGCGTGTTGTCGAGAAAGGACGCCTCACCCAACCGGAATGCATCGTAAATCGCGAATGTGATGCTATCAGCAAAAACGAACGACAAAATACTAGAAATTAGACATCGTGGATAGGAATTGAGTTGCGGATCCTTCTAATCTTATTTTGGTTTGCGATTGGCCCAAAATATTGTCTCAGCTGTTGCTTGTTGGTTCTGCGTTGGCTTCCAACATGCGAGAAGCAAACACAACCCTTGTTCCAACAGCTGCGGCAGCAGCCACGTCACATACCATGGACCTCTCAAAGCCTGATGACGAGATTCAATCCGGGTCACAAGAAAAGCAAGAGACATGTAGTAGCTCATCAAAGTCTTCTACTCACGGTTTTATACCTCACTACCTACAGTAGGTAGGTACGTTATACTACCTATGGATGAAGGAAACCAACTTAGAAGGCTTGACACCACTCCAGAGCCCCCACACTGAAATTAACGAATAACAGCCTAGGAGGGTGATCTTTACTGATTCAGGAATCCACATGAAGTCTAGAACGGATCCTTCCTTGCCCATCTACTTCTTTAAGACGTGGTATCCCATGAAGTGCTGGTGGGCTACGGATCTTTACCCAATCAGAAAAGATCGACGGCATTCTCTGGTAAATAACGGTTATTGTGTATAAGTGAAGTAGGGGAAAACTGAAGATATCCGCTGATGAGAAGTACCGTAGTCCGCCATGGCTGTGTTGCTGTGTCATGGGCTCAGCGGGTATAAATATCCCTTGTCCTCCTAACCCCTCATCAGCTCTCTTTTTTCTTTACTCATTGAGTCTTGCTTTCATCACTCGAGTCTGACTCCTCAATACCTAACACCAAAAGAAATCGAAAAACATTCATTGTTCTGACCCGATAATGTCGCAAACTTCGGGACGAGGCAAATACCTCGGCTTTTGTCCGCTGGTAAGCCTTTCCTCGCCCCTGGAAACCTTCCTCTATACATCAGAGAGAAGGGAAACATAAGATCACACATGCTTTCAAGGAATGATAAGTTCAAGTACTCCTCTGAAAAAGGCCTCCAAGACATTTTCCAGGTCAAGTCAACCTGTGCTTCCAGAACAACCCACACAGCATGTCCGAGAGGTATCACAGACGATGGCCTTCGCAAAAAGGATATCGAACTATTCCCATACTTTGCGCGGAAAGGCTATCCTCAACACATCTGTTGCGGAACTGTGGATTGGAAACCCTGCGCGACATCTCAAACCATACGAACATCCTTCGATCAAGAGTCATTACACTGCAGCCATCGAGATAGACGTTTAACAACCCAGCGTTGAATGCAGGTTTTACTAGTCATTGACTCCTCACGGCATCATAAGATTGGTTTGAAATCACACAAGGAGTACCGAGCCGAACCTCTTCCCGATCCGAAAGTCTTTCGACGGGAGGCAACCGGTTACCGATCTCGATCGTCAAAGGTTACGAAAGAACCTTGAGACTATTGGTGGTCGACACAAGAGGCATGAATCTCATTCGTAAAGCTAACAGCGGCTATTAAAGGCAGCGAGAACCCTCACGCAGGACTCCTCCAACCGCACCTCCGTATCTTGGACGGGTTCATCCAGTGCGGCTGGCCGGAGCCGATGCGTTTGCGAGCATGCGATACCCGAAAGCTTAGCACGGCTAGTTGGTAGATAGCCGATGGCCAAGGTGAATCACCACACACCGATCGGTCACGAGGATAGGTCTGATGCATCATGGAACGATGGGATGGGGGTTGGGGGACCTGTGTAGACAGGTTGGTTCCATTGCCGACGCGGATTTAAATCCGGAAAAGTGGCAGAAAGTGGCACACCATCTCGGTGTTTGTGCCGGCTATTCATCCATTGACCAATAGAGCAATTTCTTCCGATGTCTTCTCAACCTTCCTTGCTCGTTTGGACGAGTCAGAGATGATTTGGGTGCGCTAGAGCGTGGGCCACCACGTATTTGACGGCAATTCGCGGCGAGTCGGGGCATCGCAGTGTCGGTGTTCGTCCCTCATTTCCAGAGAACCCCGCCATTTTGTCGTGAGGGGGAGGGGCACTACCCCCCACTTTGTGCCTCCAAAGGGTGGTAGTGTGGTGTATTCCCCCACCATGGCAGGGAACACTGGTGAAGCAGCACGCTATTTTAGACGAAATCGCGGCTATCCCGTTCCTCCGTCATCGCTGTCGGTCGGCCAATCTGTTGCCGAGTAGGTAAAACCCCATACAACCCAGGGCTCTTCATCACGCGCCTTTTCTTTTCCAGTTTCACGATTCTTTTGCTTTGACCAGATCCCTAATCCCGCATCCCAAGGTACGAACCCTCCATCTTCCAACACCACAAGTTGACCCGGGCCGAATACTCACATCAACTCCAGATCCAGCCCCAGATACCACCGCCGCCATGAAGCTCCTCTACCCAACTTCCCTCAAGCTCGACATCGAGTCCCTGGAGGGCTTCTCCGTGAAGCTCGTCCCGTACGACGTCAAGACGGCCATCCCCGAGGAGCACACCGACGCCGAGATCCTCGTCACCTGGACCAACTCCGCCGACAACCTCAAGGACGCCGCTGGCCGCCTCAAGAACCTCAAGTGGATCCAGTCCCTCGCCGCCGGCCCCAACGACGTCCTCAACGCCGGCTTCGACGCCACCAAGATCACCGTCACCACCGGCTCCGGCCTCCACGACCACACCGTCGCCGAGCACGCCCTCGGCCTCCTCCTCAACGCCGCCCGCCGCTTCTACGAGATGCGCGACTACCAGCTCCAGAACAAGTGGCCCGGCCACCTCGGCGGGCCCCAGCCCGACCGCCCCGCCGGCGCCTTCACCACCCTGCGCGACGCCCGCGTCCTCATCTGGGGCTTCGGCAACATCGCAAAGTCGCTCACCCCGCACCTCCGCGGCCTCGGCGCCCAGGTCAAGGGCATCGCCCGCGGCCAGGGCGTGCGCGACGGCGTCGAAGTCTACGGCGAGGACAAGCTCGCCGAGCTGCTCCCCGAGACCGACGCCCTCGTCATGATCCTGCCCGGCTCCGACGCCACCAAGAACGCCCTCAACGCCGAGCGCCTCAAGCTGCTGCCCAAGCACGCGTGGGTCGTCAACGTCGGCCGCGGCACCTCCGTCGACGAGGACGCGCTGGTGGACGCGCTCGAGGCCGGCCAGGTCGGCGGCGCCGCGCTGGATGTGTTTGTAACGGAGCCGTTGCCCGAGTCGAGTCGGCTGTGGAAGGCGCCGAACGTTATCGTTTCCCCGCACGCTGCTGGCGGCCGGCCCCAGGGTGCGGAGGCCCTGACGGCGTACAACTTGAGACGGTTCCTGGCCGGCCAGCCGCTGAAGAACGTCATCTGAAACGAGGGTTTTGGAGGGGCGCTTGGATCGGACGGGATTATGTAAAAGGAAAAAAAGCATGATTGGGAGGTAATTAGACGGGTGCTATGGGAGTAAATACAAAGCGTATGAACATGATCAATACAAAGCCCTCTTGTTGTCTTTTGTCGCATCTGAACCATCCAGAATTTCCCACAGGACTTTGTGCAACGATGCTGATTTTCCTCTTCTAGCTTCGAATGATTTCCTAAGAGTCGACGGCTGCAATTTGTCTCGCGTAGAAGGTCTCCATGTTCCATGACCAGCTAGTGATCTCGCGCTCAGTCATCCACTCCGAAATCCTCTTCTCCCAAGCACGGCGGCAGGCATCTCCCAGCTCAGCCGACGTGAGGTTCTCGAGATTGGTGTGCTTCTGCTGGCACCACTTTCGCAAAAGGTTATAGCGATCCTGGACAGGCGTGAGAGCGATCTGTTGCTGCAGCCATTGGCCCACGCGGTAGGCGGCATGGTCTGCTTCTGATGTCCACGGCATGAGCGCGAGGGCGTGTTCGCATCGCTTCAGCTCTTCATCAGTGAACGCTCTTTGCTCCGCTAGACCAACGACCTGCGAAGCACCTTCGCTTTCCTTCTGGACGGGCCTGATCATGAAGTTTTTGAAGGCGTCGGAAACAGGGCAGCTGGTGCCGGTGACGACGATCTTCCTAGCCCAGTTGAGCGCCATGTTGTAGCTCAGGGCCAGATTCATGCGATTCATCGGGTTATCGAAGGCGTTGGGGGCGAGGCCGAAGACGATGACTGAGACGTAGTGTCCGCTGGGGTTGAGGCGACGGATGATTCGACCATGAACGGCAGCGGGAAGGTGCTTTCGCAGCTCGTCGGCATCGAGAACACCATGAGTGCGGAGCTTCTCAGCGAAGGGGATGACTACCTCGAATGGATGGCCAGGTACACAAGGCTCGCCGAGGAAGACATCGTCCCAGATGTTCTGGCGGAGCGCAAGGTCCATTCCGCCCCTGAAGTTGCGCGCCATCTCCGGCTCCTCATTCATCAACGGAAGACGCTTCTCGATGCGGGTGAGGGCCGGCAGGCTGTTCTCTCTGATGATTGCGAGTCTGAGTTCGGCGAACAACTGGGAGGCGTCGGTGGGGCTGGCGGGAGCCATGCTGGGCTCTTCGTATATCCATGGAAACTCTCCGACTTCGGTCTGCTGAGTCTGTTTCGGCCCTGTTCGTCGGTTAGGATGTACGGAATAATGGAAACGGGAGGCGATGGTGACAAACCTGTCGCAGAAAGTTTGGCCCAGACCTTCACGTGAACCTCCCACTCGAACCACGAGGCCGAGACAACCTGAACGCCTCTGTTGACGAGCCACTTTGCGGCGCCCTTTTCCTTGGCGTCGTAGAAGCTACGCAGCGTGCGTTTTTCTTGGCGCAGCACGCTGGCGAACTTTTGCTCCATGAACTTTTCGCGCTCTTCAGGCGTGGCGGGTGGCTTCTCTGGAGCGTCGGCCATGCCCACATCTTCGGGGGATTGACGGTTGCTAGCCGCCATCTGTGTCAATGGGCAGAGATGACAAGCCTATGATCGTCGGGGATGAGTGGTAGCAAGTGAAGAGATCCGAGGTTTGAGGGAAGAGAGTCTTGTAGAAGCTACGAGGGTGAAATCAAGATAAAAGAGAAAAGATCTTTGTTTATCAGAGCGTTCACCGTCATGAATTCAGACGTGGACGTTCTTAGGCCGCAACCATGATCCCGAGTGAGCCATGGCCCTTGCCGACAGACATTACCACAAATCGAGGAACGTCTTCCCCAAGATGGCTCGGTATTGCCACACCATCAAAGCGTCAAAACCTTCTAGAATCATTATTACCCCAAAAGAACAAGAGTGACTCTATGAGTTTGGAACCAAGTGCTGTGTATTAAAACCAAGCATGGGTTCTAGGTCGTTTGTATTTGGCTGTCTCATCCACTCTGCCTGGCTTGATGAGTCTTCGATGTTCTTTCAGGATATTCTGAGAATGTACGTGTTGCTAGACTGATGTTAGTATGATTTGACTAAGACATAATGTCCCCGAGGATTCTAATGGCAGCAGAAGCAGACATGAAATGCCATCGACAATTTTTGCTAACGTTGATCCTTGCCTTGGATGGGCTCTACTGATAGCTGAGCTGTGCATGAGTTTTGCTATCCGGGCGGATACTTACTTCTGGCTAACCGGGCGGGTGTAGATGTGAATATAACGACACTAACGGCGACGACGACGATAATAGGGACAGAGAGAGGGGTAGGAATAGCGACGAAAATAATAGAAGTTAACCGAGATAGAATTAACTATAAGACCTAATATGTGTAGTTATCCGCCCGGGTAGCTAGAAGTATCCGCCCGGATAGCAAGACTCCTGTGCATACCGCATCCAATCCCGCTTAGAGAGTGACTAGTAGCTTTAGATAAAGTGAATAAAAAAGCAAAACAATCTTTCGAAACAGTCCACTACTGCCCGTTGTCTTCAGCCCCCCTCCCCCGGAAGCGTTGAAGACCTCTCTAGACAAAGAGGCATCTCTGCCCCTTTTTGCCACAATCATCAGCAACCCCATAGTCACAGCAAGACTCGCCATCAGCCGAACACTCGTATATGTGGTTTCTGACCCTCTTCCTCGTGACGATGTACTTCTTAGTGTCAGGGTGCTTGCAGGCCCCGCATACTCTTCGCTGGTAGCCGCGGGTGTCGCACTTGCACCCGGTCTTCACACAATCCCGTTTGTCGAGCGAGAAGACCTGGTTTTGCCGGTCGACGAGTTCCTCACGCGGGGTCATGACAATGGAATCGTCATTGGAAACGGCCGCTTGTGCGGTGATGGCGAGAACGGAGATGATGAGGGATGTGGCGAAACGCATGGTTGGGAGATGAATGTCTGCGGGAATGGTTTAGTAAGTAGGCCAGAGGATGGGTTGACAGAAAAAGTGAGCTTCTGGAAGCTGAGGAAGAATGATAGCTTGCCTTGACCGTTGTAGTTGGGCTGATGTTTAATTCTTGATTGAGTGCGAAGTCAAACATTTGAGCTGATTCAGGACTGAAAGAACAAGGTTATTCGTTAAGTATGTATTTTATTCAAGCTGTTTAAATCTGTGATGGCTCTACTGCCAAACATCATCTTCCAATCTGGAGCCTGCCTAAAATACTTCAATGTCTCCATACATACAAACGAAGCAGGTAGCTCTCGTCGTATTATTACACAAGTCATACCTGAACTACACTGGAATACATGAGCCAAGAGCCGGATGGTGATGCCAATGTTGTAGTACTTTTTGTTGATCCTACAGATGCCAACCATGGTTGTCAGATTCGGTTCAATAGACAGTCCGTTCTATCTTCCCGCACCAAACGTCTGTCCCATCAGAAAGGAGCGGAAGGCTGATGCATCAGAGACTCTCCAGATCTGTCTTTGGCCATTGCCTTTACAGATTCTCCGAGCAAAAAACGGGAAGACAATCTCAAGCAACTGTAAATGCGTGAGCAGAATTACAAATTGAGAGCAACAGTCCCTCAGAATTCGTCTAACGATCTGAAAGAACGGCTGACATACGAACGCCCCAATGCTGTCGTCATTACAAGACGTGACGGCGTGATTGACAAGGCCGTATGTCGGCCAAATCCTTCCAAAAATTCAAATATGTCGCTTGCTTGCATGAGTTGTCACACCTAGTCTTGATCATCAGATAGGCGAGTTGTCACTTCGGGATCTGCGCCAAGTTGGTATCGGACAGTTGAGTGATGGATAGGCTTTCAGGAACCAGGGCCAAGACAACAGTCTGGAAGCGTTCGGTAAATCCTTTCGGTTTCATAAAGTGTGAGCAAGCGAATACAGCCCTATCATCACAGCCGATTATCATGGAGAAGGGTTACTTTGCATAGGAGCTATTACAGGCCGTTCCACAGCCGGCTCTCAACTGCGATTCCCATTTGGCAGTTCGCGACGAAGGAATCGGCAACGATGGTGACGAGCATGAAAAGTTGTTCCGTCTTACTTTTGACACTCTGGGCTGTGTAATGGCTGTGTAGAACGACCAGCAGAGCGGTAAGCAGATTGTGGACGGTGAAACGTGAAGTCTTGTGTCCTCGTCAATTATCGGGTGATCTAGGAGAAGGCTCAATTCGAGACGAAGTTGGCAATGCGTCCAGCCCGATCTAAGCCACCCCCTCAGACTGAAGATGGGTCTCTCCGGACAAGAAGCGTCCATGGTCACCCAGGTTGAAGAGTGTGGTAGGGTAGCAGTTCCATTAGCTCGATGCGCTGGGGACACCGTGACACCCATGCCGGCCATCACGACCTGCTCGGACCGGACAGTAGCTCGATCAAATAAGCTTCGAACTACTGCGGATGGGAGCCGAAGCCCGCACGCTAGTAGAGGAGCAGCCCTAGAACTCACGGCAGATTTGAAAAGGGCTTTGGTAAGTAGACTGCTGGGTAACACTGGTGTATCCGCACACCCGGTAAAGCATCAATATCCAGTTGATGAAGACGTTCGTGTTCTGGTCAGTCTCGCAAGTAGATATCTGGCCATACCACTCTGTTGGACACTTTGTTGTGGAATCTATTCGTCGACGAGTTAACAATCAAAAATAGTATAGAGCTTGGATAAAGGAGTTGAAAGTCAAAATAAGCTTTCTGACCAGTCTGCTGGAATCGTTCGAGATTCAAGGGTTCTCCGCATTCAGATGGCAGAGAGAACTTCTGACCGAGCTTAAATAAATTACGCGGCCATACCGGCCTTCTAACGAGCTCGTCGCATTCCCTTGCGCCCTAGGGGAACTGACTCGGAACTGGCAAGGACCGGATATTTCGTAATCGTCTGCCGTACATTTCCCTCGGAAATTGTTCTCATGCCGTCTTACTTGCTCAAACCTTAAGGCCATGGGAATCCAGGCACTCATGACTAGTCACAGAACTGGAAACCTTAAAGGAAATACTCTTTGCTGTTCTAGAAATTGTCTGATTACGCGTACTTGAATAGTAGTTGCATGCAGAAACTTTGCAGACTCTGAAAGTGATAGTTCATAACACCCGAAGACACGCGTTTGTCTTTATCTCCGGCTACACCTCAGTTCTTGTCAGCTCGGCGCGCTTGTCCACAACCGGCGCCTACCCATAAGGGGAAGCTTCTCGCCCGGAGGCCCCGCTGTGCGAGCCGCAGGATAACTTAGCGGCGGCGACTTATCAGACATGGGAGGCCCATTCTTCACACCGCCATAGCACAAAGTCAAGTATATGACAGCCGACGGGAGGTTTGAGTCCTTGGCCGGGCTCCCACCTGTAGCTACACCATGGGCTAGAACTCAGCTTTCACGATGACTTCGGGTTCAAAATAACCTATACCCATGGAACGTAAGAAAGCTTGTCAGATATAGGAGAACTTGAGCAATGACTCGCATTGTAAAACTATATATCACGAAGTTTGCAGCTGATATGGAAGAAGTCCAAATATAAATAGGCAGAATATCTCTCCCCGATTGTACGCAGATCATCGCCTACAGGAACTCCAAAGCCTCCAAACCAGCTATCAGTCTTTCGACTTTTGCTAAATATAAAGAAAACCTCATTACGCGCGCACACGCACCATCAAGTCAGTAACTCCAGCAACTGTTGCTTCCGTTGGTGTCACATCCTCTAACATGATGTGTAGCTCCAACATGAGATTCTTTGAAGCCATCTTCTGCCTCGTTGCAGCAACCGCCGTCAGCGCCGCGCCTCAGGCTGCTAAGGCATGCCAGCCTCAAGGCTTTGACACGTACTCCAACTGCAAGGGCTTGTGCTTCAGCAAAGATTGCCACACGCAGTCGGATGGGAAGTTCCATTGCTGTAACTTCTAGATGTCTCTATCAAAGACGAGCGCAACCAAGGGAGTCAGCGATTGGGTTAGAAGCGGGCAGGGGAAATCGTAGATTGAAGTTTTATCTTCCCAAGGCTTTGAGGCGTCTTGCAAAATTCGGAGTAGAATTGACTTCACCAAATACAACCCAAACCCTTATGGTCTTACTTGTGATTAGTGCAAGCTTGAGTTCATTATACAATTGCATGTTGCACCGTTCTAAACATTTGCCTTTCCGCGAAATCACGGCTTAGATGGAACAACACTGCCTTATAACCGGTCTAATGTACCAGATGTATGATGTTTCTCTCGACTATTGCAGAACTTAATAAAGGCGACAACCTTTAAAGCTTTGCTTTATCGACGACGTTTCTCTCCTTCTGGAAACCTTCAACAAGCTCAACCACGTACTCAGCGCAACCATAAGAGCCTTGGAATCCCCAGCCAGCATGTCCATAGTTGTGGACCACTAGAGTTTTCTTTGTCGACAAGTTGGGATCCGTCTCCAGTCGGACACCGTCCTTTCTCCAGGGCCGCAAGCCAACTCCGTGTCTTATGATTTCGACACCTTCGACACCCTTCCCATTAGCAAGCTGAGGAGACAGCGCCACACAGCGCTTGATGATCCGCTTGGCGATGTTCATATCAGGCTCCGGGTTCCAGTTACCCTTGTCATAAGTGCCGCCTAACACAGTACCTCCTCCAGATGCGCGCATCATCAGATACGAGATTTCGGTGTCTCCATCATCCGTTCCCGATATGTTATAGAGAGGTCCCGCTTCGTTCCGTACCAGGACAGTCTGGCCTCTGATTGGGACGACGGATTTATCGATAACGCCTCCTAAATCACGAACCAGGAGACCAGAAGCATTAACGAGGACATCGGCAGGGTGTCCGCTGTGGTGCATCGTCTTCAGGTCGTCGATATGAGAGACTGCACCGCGCTTGAGAACCACACCCTGAGCTCTGCATTGACCAACTAGCCAGGGCAGGTAAAGAGATGTGTTGATGCAAACACCTGTGTACTCAAACCCAGAGTCCACTCCCTTGGGGAGTTCCTCTTGTTTTAGGTCGCGGTAATCCGAGAACAGATCGCGAAGCCATGAGTTTGGAGAGAAAAGAGGCCCAAACGGCACATCTTCGCCTTCAAAGTCTTTGTTCCGGCGGTAGATGTGAGTTCCTAGTTGACATGAGCATCAAGATATGAATGGTATGACTAGCCCAATACTAAGTATCTTAGAGTTATAAAAGACAATGACTTACTTTGAAAATGGATACCAGCTTCAGGGACAGAAGATGCCAGACGTGACAGCTCTGGCCAAGTACGGCGCTCCCATCTGCTGTCTTCTTCTCCAGACATGCTGAAACCATTCGTCATTTCTTTTCACGCCAATGTTGAGTGAATTTTACTTACGGCTGGAACGTTGCTCCTGCCCAAGGTGACGCATATTCGATGTCATAGTCTCCTGGCATGTGCTTCGCTACGATCGTGACAGAGTTGGCCTTATTCTTAGACAAGAGCAGGGCGGTTGTGAGACCTGACACTCCAGCGCTGTCAAAGTTAGCTCCTCTGATCTTGAGAGATGAGAACAAAGAAATAATCGTACCCGAGGACCACGATGTTTGTCGTTGCAGCCATTTCAGGAGTCTCATGCACCAAAAACGCCTGACAATATGTTGGTACCTATGTTAAGACAAGTGAAGTTCGAGATGCGAAGCCTTTTCAATAAGTGGTGGAATCTGCTTCCAGTAAATTGAGGATAGGAAGTCAAATATAGTCTTTACCGTCATAGCAATGTGGAACGAACGGTTGGATGGGGTAGGCACATATCATGCAAGATAATCGGATGCGGCCGCCGAACGCTTCCCGACGCGTCAACTCCGCACACTAATTGCAACCAAAGGGGTCCAACACCTTGGACTGGGCTTCTGTTCAACCAAACGATACTTCGTTTATGAAAACTGCGTTGAAACATGAGACCGGCGGTGAGGGCCAATTGTGTTGAGAGAATCGCCATATTTCTGTGCAGTGTGAATAATAGCCATGCCGGCACGTCGTGTTTACACGTCATAGGACCGCTGGCAAGAGTAGGAATTTACGCCATCATCGAATCTCTTGAAGGACATCGTCTACTTGGCATTACACCAGAGGGAGGAGGGGCTTGACCGGCTCGAACGGTTGACACTGGATGTTGTTTCAGAAGAAGCCGGCGACCACGTGGAGAAGCCAAGACTTGAACCTCTAAAAGGTTCCAATTGTCCCGGGCACCGAGCAACCCGCCACCGAGGAACGCCTAGAAGACGCGTTGTATGAATGACCAATCTGGCTGCTTGAGATTATCAAATCATCATTAAACCCACGTTCGTGGGTTGGGAGCCAAGACGACGGATTCTACTCCATTCGAGATCTCATGCCGGTAGTGAGGAGGGGAGGGTGTGACAGACCAATGACGTTGACGGATCGGTACATCTCCACGCGACAACTATCCCTTCCCTGCCCGAAACTTTGCCCCGGATTTCTGGGGAAGCGTAGATCTTCTTGACAGCTCGATTGACAACCATAGGAATTTCGGTATATTTATGCGCGAAGCATGCTCTTTAATAAGTGCCGATGGCAGTCTCTGTGATAACAAGTTGATGTCGCAATATTCAAACTCCGCCAATATTGTCTTGCTTTATTGACCAGAAGATAACTGTTATCTATAACAATAATTATTGTTCGCAATGGGCTTGCTGTGGAAGCATCATTTTCGAGGCAGGAAGCTTGTCTTCGCAGTCACGGCGGCCTCCTGCCAGGCCTTCCTGTTGCTGGGATACGATCAGGGTTAGTTCATCATGCGCGCTCCTCCTAACGCATCAGATTGATGCTAAGTCTTGTCCTCATCTAGGTGTCATGTCTGGTATTATCGGTGCCGAAAATCGATTCGCCCGGGACTTCAACAATCCGGATCCTGATATGCAAGGCAATATCACCTCTCTGTACAACATTGGATGTGTCGTAGGCTCAATCCTCTCCTACTTCATCGGCGAAAGACTTGGTCGGCGGAGTATGCTCATGTCCGGAGCCACAATAATGATCATTGGTTCGATTCTCTTGGGAGCGTCGGAGAACCTCGCCACTCTACTCGCCGGTCGTATCATCACCGGTATTGGAAATGGCATGAACTCGTCGACAGCACCTGTATATCTCAGCGAGTGCGCTCCAGCCAGCATTCGTGGCGCTCTCCTGACACTTCAAGGGACGGTGACAATCCTGGGGGTTGTCATCGCATACTGGACTGATTGTGAGCGACCCTGACCCTGCCTTGACCGTGGATCAGATGCTGACTTCATCCCCAAGATGGTACCAGTTTCTACGAATCATCTTTCCAATGGCGATTCCCGCTAGCCTTCCAAGCGTTCTTCGCCGTCTTCATTGTTCTCCAGATCGTCGGACTTCCTGAGACACCTCGATGGCTTGTTGCACGCGACCGATACGAGGAAGGCAGAGACGTAATCGCTGCTATTCTAGATAAACCTCTGGACGATGAAGCCGTTGGAAGAGTGTTGCTGGATATCCAGTCCGGGCTCGAGGAGGAGAAACGCGACGGTCCGTTTCGTTTCAAAGAGCTCTTCTTATGGGGTTCTCAACAAAACCTTCGCCGGCTGATCCTTACCATCTCCGTGCAACTTGGCCAACAATTCAGTGGCTCCAACATGATCAACTACTACCTGCCAGGTCCGTCAACAATATTCTGCTCAAACCATGCTAGGACAAGTAAGGCTAACTAGTTTTAGTGATCTTCACCGATACGATGGGCATGGATCGCGAGCTCGCCCTTATCCTAGGTGGTTGCGCACAGATTACATACCTCGTCGGATCCGCAATTCCAGTCTTCCTCATGGACCGGTTTGGTCGTCGTGTACTGCTAATGTGGTGCTCAGCTGGATTGAGTTTCTGTTTTGTCATGGTTACAATACTGTTGACCAGGGGCTCCAGTGGAGCAGCATCTGGAGCAGTTGCCTTCATCTTCCTATTCCAGCTCTTCTACGGCGTTGGATGGCTTCCTGTAAGTGCGGAAACCTGTTGGAAGCGCATGCATAAAGACTGAACGATTTTAGGTCCCATGGTTTTACCCGTCTGAACTTTCGACCACCCGAGTACGCTCCAAAATGCAGGCAATTGCCTCTGGCTGGAACTGGATGGCCGTCTTTGCTGTAGTGAAGATTACCCCTATTTCCTTCGGTGGGTTTGACTATTCTCCAGTATTTGAAGCGGACTGACGAGAATTTACAAGCAAACATTGAGTGGAGAACGTTCATCATCTTCGCCGTTCTAAACATTCTGTTCATACCCATGGTCTACTTCTTCTACCCAGAGACCAAAGGACTCGAGCTGGAAGATATCCCGCTCCTGTTCACGAAAGGTGGTATCACGGGCGGAGTTTACTCGACTGGTGGAAGAACAGTCCAACCGGGCCAGCATGCCTTGGAAGCTCGCGTAGATTCGAAGCAAGGCGATATTCAGTTGGATCAGCTTGAGGAGGTGAGGGCATAAATTGTCTCATGCTATTACTATTTCTCAAATGATCTGCATATGTTCCGAGCTGCGTAATAGTTCGTTGATGTCTCTGAACTTAACCTCCCCAAAGTACCTCTCGCGCTGATGAAGTGCTTCCTCCAGAGGCACAGCAGTTGCACCAGCTAGTGACCACTCGTCAATGGTAGCCCTGTACCACTTTTCGACCACTGCCTCATTAGCCAAGTCTTGGGATATGTCGTCTTGGGTAACGTGTGTTCGCTGTTCACAAAGTCAGTCTATCTATGTTCGTACGGGAAACAGGACCGACCAACAGTTAATGTAACTCCATAGTAGCGCTCGACCTTCTCGATTGCTTGGTTCCATGATCCGTTCTCTCCGAATACATAGACATGGTCAGGCCACTCGTCGTGAGATACGAGCTTTACAACTGCCTTCGCTACATCTCGTGCCGCTGTCCAGCATACCGGTTTATCCCCAGCACCGATCACTCGAACGGTTCCTTCCTCCATGTTGATCGGCCATCCTTGAGGAAAGGGGCTTATATAGCTTCTTGATCCATCAGGCCGCTGAACGAAGTAATCCGCTAGCCATCCAAGGTTAACAAGAGTCCACTTGATCTCGGACTCGTTCAGTAACTCCAAGCGGAAAGCTCTCCGCGCGCGAGCGATTCCGCGTGGGATGTTGTCAAACTTGCGCAAGTTTCCCAGGAATTCGCTGGGTATAAACCGCTTGCATGTCTTGGAAGCCTTGCAGGCCAGTAGCAGTGCCTTGTGCAATGACGTGTAGAGCGCCGGATCGTCGGTGTGTAGGGTCGAAATGAGCACAGTGGCGTTTACTTTTTCAAGAACAGCCAAGACGCTGTCGGCAGAGTACTCATCTACTTCATGAGTAGTGACATCTAATTTGGTGAAGAATTTGCGTTCCTTTCGGGATATGAGAAACACATCGTGCGTGTTGTCGACTTTGAACTCCTCGGCGAGATACTGCGCGAGATCACCGGCACCGGCGATAACGACAGTCTGTTTATCCTCAGACATGGTGCCCAGATGCAAAGAACTATGATTAGCCACTGCTGTAGGCCATATGAGGCAGCTCTGGGTAATCAAGCTACGTTATCAACGTTCACATCGGGATACGCATCCGATGCCGCGGGGTTACAGCCGGTAGTGCATACAGAAGTATTCTCAAAACTAGCAGGCTTCAGCGATGACCACTAGGGTGTCTTATCAGACCTAATTTCCTGTGAAATCCTTCTCCCTTCCCCGCATGTATTGCCGGGTGTTGATAGCCAGGCATTCATATGTAAGCGGACGTTGCTTGGCTCCCGGGGTTCGTGGCCCCCACAGCCGAACAGATGACAGCACCGCCCGGATGGAGATGCCGTAGCGCGACTCGGCGTCCGGGGAGTCTATGCGCCAACGTCGCCGATCACACCGGGGTCGGCATACTTCGTTTTGCACAATGGATTGACTGATTCACGAGTACGTCTGTCATAGTGCGTCTTATTCATTTGGAAGGAAACCTGGCAACAAAGCCAGAAGAATGAAATAATAGACTCTGGAGTCATAAATGGTCCTTCCACATATTGTACAACATGTTCTTCTCTCAAACCAATGACAGGTAAGTCATCACCCTCCTCCACAAAGGTCTACTGTAGTATTCGTTGAGAAATTGAATCTCTTCGTCTCTTAGCATATGCCTTCCGGTTACCAAGTCAGCTTCCGCTGGATCGACCCAACCCGAGCGCCTAATGAGCTTGTAGCCAATCGTAGCACCCACGATCATCAGAAGGCCGATCATGTACTCGAAAAAGTTCTCGGCCGAGAAATCGTTCTGCAAAAGAAATGTCAGGTACAAATGGGTACGGAGCTTAGACGCCCTAGCGACTTCGGCCTGAATTACTTACCGAAGGGTTAACAGCCGCATAAACCAGACAGACCAGAAGCATTGAGGATATAATAAGACCCCAGATGGGTGCAAACGGCCAGGCAATAGACTTCCAGGCGAAGTTTTGGCTAAACATCTTGTCGTTCTGTGCTCGCAAAGCAGCATGAAACCTCAAGTTCGTGAAGGCAATGATAGCCCAGTTGCTGAAAAATGAGGCGCTGGTGATCGAGATGAACCAATTCAACGCCGTGGTTCCACCACCTTCACCTAACGTTAGTTTATCTCGCTGGTGAATCAAGGAATGAGGGATCTTACTGCTCAAACTGAGATAGCTCAAGATAACACCCACGACTGCGCTGATGAAAAGAGCCCATCTAGGACGGCCTTTGTCGTCGCACTTCGCCAGAACCTCGGGAAGCAGACCTTGAAAAGCCATGGTACGAATGATCCGAGAGGGAAGGTATATCGACTCCAATGCAATGGCCAATATGCCAATGATCATGCAGACGTTGATGAAGTCTGGAATCCCCGCTAGGCCCGAGTTTCGTGTTGCGATAACGAAAGGCGATGCTGCCGAGCCGGATCCGCCAAGGAGAAGGGGGTCGTCTGATGGGACTATGATGCCGATAAAGATCACGCAAACCAGATACATGAAGCTGACACGGATTGGGACCAGAGTCGACGCGTGGGCCATCGAGTATCTTGGCGAGCTGGCCTCTCCTCCCATGACGCCAATGAAGACCTGGTCCCCAACTGCCCAGATAGCTAGAAGTGCGCAACTCGCAAAGCCCTAGGATCACATATGTCAGTCGCCTAGAAGCTCCGATCCAACGGGAATGCCGAATCATTACCATGAATCCGTTCTGGAACGCCTTTCCTTCACGCCAGTAGCTTCCATCTTTGACAGATCCAGTGGGCCCGGCGCCAGCGATCAGGGCAAGAGAGAGGAAGATAACGAAGACGAAAAGAATAATCTTGACAAGCGATCCAATGGATTGAAGCCAAGCGAAGAATTTGTTTGGGAGGAAGAAGACAACGAGGCAGATGCATAGAAAGATCGAGACTGTTTGGTCACGCGTTGGTCAGTTTGAAATCTTTTAAGAATGAAGGAGAGAGAGAGGATAACTGACTCAAAGCTGCGTGTGGTACTGCAGTCGTCCAATACTCAATTAAAACGACGAAGAACTCAGCCTCAGCTGCGAATACCGCGATCCAACCTGTTTCCTGGTCAGTGAGAAGGAAATACAACGAAGAAGACAATGAGTTTGAAGATTGGGACTCAGACATACCGAGCCATTCGGCAAAGCCTGCACCAAAGGCCAGAGCAGGATCAACCCATCGACCGGCATAGTTGACAAAGCTACCAGAAACAGGGAAAGCGATGGTCATTTCACCCAGGCTTTGGAGATTCGACCAAACTCCAGTGCACACAATCAAGTAAGCCAGGAACATAGTGCCGGGGCCGCCAGTTGCTAGCGCTTTGCCAGTCGCGATGAAAAGCCCGCTGCCCACGCTGGAGCCTAGGGATATTATCTATGGCCATGCGTTAGACTTAGCAGCGAAAGAGGTGTGGAAGTTAGTTCGATAGAACGTACGTGAATATGCCGTGGACTAAAATCTCGGTGTAAATCCCCTTGCCCCTGTTCATCGGATGTGATCTGACCCTGATGGACAGATTCAGCGGTGCGCACGGGAGACAACTGCTTCTCCTGGTCTGATTTCTCGGACGCCTGCATGTCGGATATCTGAGACGTCTGCATTGCAAACAACAGTCGGCGGGTGTTTGGAAAACTCGCAGCTGTCCAAATCGACTGGTATAAAGATTGCTATGACTGTCACTATCGCTTGATTTTCTTGGCGATGCAGACTAAGTAGCTTGGAGAGCGCTCGAGATGGAATGCTGCAAAGGTCTGAATATTGGGACATCGGTGTTCTGTCAAAACTGACCAGACGAGGCTATCATTTATGGAAGCTTTCCAAGGCTCAGATTGAAGGGAATATGAATGCCATTTCCAGAGACAAGAAAGATGACGCCGTGTCTGCATTGCATATCTCGGGCACGTTACATCGACGATTACAAGGGGATGTCCGGGGTGATGTGGGTCAAATCTCCGGAACGAGTATCCGATGATAGTGATTGAGTTCGATATCTCAAAAGCAACAGCGTTGCGTGTTTGAGAGACGGCTATCGGATTGTACGTAAGCTGGCCGAACGCTAAGAAGCAAACCTCGAGGGCGATAGGGATGGATTCTCGGTGCCGTTCAAGCACCTGTTTCTGACTGGTCCTGCTATCCAATGCTCCTTGTCGTTCTTGCAGGTCATCTGTCTCCCCCTTCGCTAGGCTGTCTAGGCTTGCAGGGCTGGCTGGTCTGAGCAGGCATCGAACGGCTTGGGTTCTTCTATGCTGATTGCACGAAGTCGAACGAATGTGTCAGAGAAATAGCAGGCCTCAGTCCGGGTAGTGATAACCGAATGCTCGAGGTAAATATAAGCCAAGACGCATGTGTTACGGAAGAGCAAGCGAGATGGCTAATGCCTCGGTTACTAATGACGACCGTGAAATGACGTGCAAGAAGCACTGTATTTTGGAGAATGGAAAAAAAACTACTCAAATATGCATGATAACAGTTTTTGACCTTGGTCGTATTTGCCTCTTTTCATCACTGCATCGCGGACCCAACAACGACCGCGCCCGCCAGCACCATGAGGCCACCGACAGATATAGCAGCACCTTTGGCAGGGGCGCCACTGTTGGCGCTGTTCGATGTCGATGGCTGGGTTGCGCTACCGGTCCCGTTCGCCACCAACGCAGTCAGCTTGGAGTCAGTTGCGAAGGAAGCGGAGACGGAGGTTGCGTTCTTGCAGCTCGCGGGTTGGGTGCCTGTACCCTCGACGAAGTTTACGGCGGAGCACTAGATTATATGCATTAGTAGTTGTCCAGAGACAAGATATAGGGGAAACGAGCAGGGAAGCATGGTGACTTAGATGTCTGACCTGACCTGCAAACCAAAAGGGTATCGTGCTGAGATGATATCACTTACTTGGTAGAGCAAACCGTCTGGTCCGTCGGCGACAACACTCAAGACGCCCTTCTTGCCGACCCAGCTTGCAGGTGCAGTTACGGAAGGTTCGCAAAAGTCGCCCAGTCCCTTCTGCTGTACGATAGGGAACAGCTGCTTCCAGTTCGAAGCAGCCGTCTGGTCCAGTGTACCACGGAACAGCCAGTTGGCCTGAGGGTGCGCAAGCAATAGCGAGATGGCCTCGCCGCTGACGTGGAAATCTGTCACGTTGTCCTTGGTGAAGTCTGGAGTGAAGCTTCCGCAAGGAGCGGAGCCCTCGTTATCATCGCTGAAGCCAATTGTGGGCGGAGAGTTGAGCTTGAAGTGTGCTTGAGCCGCCGACACCAGCAGCAGAGCTGTAGCAGCGATCGATCGAATTGATGCCATGTTGTATTAACGGACGTACGACGGAAGGAGAATGATGTGTGGGCGACTGAGTATTATGTAGAGATAGTGAGAACCAGCCTCTGTGAAAACGATACTGCGATTAAAACGAAACTTTGAATCAAGAAACAAAAGGTTTGTACTGTCGGATGTCACGCAAAGATGGAGGGTGCTGCTTGGTGATAAATAGTCGGCCAAGGATGTCGTAAATGCTGCACGACATCATTGAGCACATTTGGGAAATAGTATCATGCTTTCACACCATGTGAGGCCAGTCCCTGAAAGACGGCTGTTTGAAGAGAAAATGGAGCTTGCCGGTGCCGGTAAAACGGCTCCTTAGCATCGTTGCCCAGGGAGCAGATGACCAATGTTAGCGGCACAACGCCACACCCTTTGGAGCACTACCAGAACTCTGAGGGGGATTGAGGCAGATTTCGCCTTTCCCAGAGTTGCGACAAACACCCGATGTACGAGAAACAAGCATTTTTTTCCACGATCCAGTGACAACGGCATACCACGGTTCCTGGGTGCCGGTGGCTGAAATGGTGAAACTTAGTTCGCGGCATTGAGAAGGATTGAGCTTGTTTTGGCACGAAGGCTCTAAGCTCTGTTGAGACGAAGACATACCCCTTCTCGCGTTTTAAAACTAGTCTTGTCTCTATATTGCATAAGAGTAGCTGATAATTGAATAAATGCGACCACCTAACCCTTTTTTCCAGGGGATCACGGACTGGACGGAGATCCATGCGGGCGCAGCAAAGCATATCTTGAGGCCCCATGTAACTGCGGGCTTTCTTTAACTTCATTAGATCTTCAATTATATGATTGGTCAGAATATGGTTTGATCTCCTATGGTGTTATTTGGTTGGGCGAAACCGAGTCCCAGTCCACACGAAGGGGACGGATGGCTCCTTTGTACATGCGGGGGAAGAAGCCCACTCACATGGTACAGCATACATGGATGTGAGAAGAACGGATGATGCAGGATGACTTCCCAAGAAGATCCGAATTTGTAAGTAGTTCACCGTCACTGGTTGCAGTTGGGATATGTCACAACGATCTTCCCCCTCCGCCGCGTGTGCCTGAAGACGTCAGCCGGTTTTGTTTGATTTTGACGTCTGTTGATATGCCACATATACATTTCCTTGTAATTTGAACTTGATTTCTTCTTTCATCGTCTTCAAAAAACTCTAGCGCTGGAAGCAGGCCTTCTCAACCGTTACATCGCACGACATCGTCCATTTTAGTGGCGTCTCCCATCAAATTCGCCGCGATGGATATGAGTAACATGGGCGGCATGTCCATGGACATGGGCATGAACATGTTCCAGACGACAAACATCGAGCTGGCTCGTGATTTTTGGATCATCATTGGAAGCGTCCTCGGCAGTATCGCCGTCTTGCGGCTGTTGAGTCTGTACCAGTCACGTACCAGGTAGGTACGCCTTTATCTTCTGTTTTTGTGTATGATACGGTGGGAACACCATTCAATTGTAGTCTTTACCGTCATCTTGTTACTTGATGGCTGATTCAGACATTTTCCAGACTTCGCCGCCTTGCTTCAAGTTCCAGCCGACATCCTACTCGACCAACCAATGGCTTCCAGAAGGTCTTTGCAACAATGACAGCCCTCTCCAGAGAGATGAGCTATCCACAGCTTTTCATCAGCAAAGCATGGCTTTCCTGGATGAGCCCACCGCCGTTAGGTCGTTCTCTGGTATTGCTGGTTTACTGGATCATAATCGCATACATGATGGCGGCTGGGACAGCCATCTCGGACGGATACTTCTGGGAGCGTATTGGCTTTCGCAACGCTTGGATTGCCACCATGCAAGTGCCGCTAGTCTACCTCTTGGCGTCTAAGTACAGCATCTTTGGCCTCGTCGTTGGCTCCGGCCACGAGCGTCTGAACTGGCTTCATCGGTGGGTGGCTCGCACTCTACTACTCTCGGCAACGGTTCATGGGTTCTACTTCTACACCGAATGGGTTCTCGCCGACATGGTTGAGTTGCAGATATCGATGATGGGCCCCATGATCCGGTATGGCTTCGCGGCTTGGGCAGTCTTGGCCTTGCAGTTTATGACTTCTCTTGGCCCACTCCGGTCTCTCTGCTACGAGCTCTTTGTAGCGCAACACGCCATAAGCGCGGTAGTTTTCCTCTGGCTTCTTTACGTCCATGTTCCCAGCTACGCGCAGGCAGCTATCTGGGTCTCGGTAGCAGCTCTTGCCTCCGATCGACTTGGAAGAACAGTACTGCTCGTTCGCAACAACTTCCAGATGAGCGCAGGACGGCGGCTCGGTCATTCCGCTCGCGTCAAGATTTCAGGATTGCAGACAACAGTCCTGACAATTGAGAACATCGACTTTAGCTGGAAACCAGGCCAGCACATTTATCTCTGGCTACCAGGGGTTGGACCGACGCAGACTCATCCATACACCATCGCTGGTGTAAATCAATCAACAGACAAGGAGAAAAAGACGCGAAACAATAGTATGCATTTGGTTGTACGCAAGCACGCGGGCTTCTCGCGCAGACTTCATCGCTTCGCCTCTCAGAACGATGCCCAATCTAAGGTTTTGACGGCCTTCGTTATGGGTCCCTATGGACATCCACCTGCAAGTAGCCATTACGAGACTTTAGTCCTCATTGCGGCCTCTACTGGTGCCTCTTTTACTCTTTCCATGCTAGAGGGCGTTATTACAACAGACAAGAAAACTTGCGTGACGCGGGTTGACTTTCTTATCATGGCCAAGGAAGCAGACGAGATCGCATTTTACGTTGAGCGTCTACAAGAGTTGAAAGCTATGGTGGGACAAGGAAGCAACTGTATGGAGTTGAACGTTCAAATTGCGGTAACGGGCGGCGTAATATCTCCATCCTCGTCAGATTTCACGCGGTTGGTCAAAGACAGACCTTCGTCTTTTGCATCGGGCGATTACGATATAGAGGCCGAAAAAGCGGCCACGAAGTTCTCAGCGATGACTGACGTTGAAGCTGATGGTGCCCGTCAGGCGTACAATAACACCGGGGCCAGATCTTCAGCGAAGATCAACCTCTCGACCTCGCGGCCGGACATCTCCAGCTTTATACGAGAACCTATTGAAGCTGCCGGCGGTGAATCCTTGGTTGTTGTTTGTGGTGGCTCGTCTCTAGTAGCTACAGTTAGAAATTGTGTCGCCCGACTCTCAGACGAGAGAGCCGTACACAAGGGTACTGGGGCGCAAGGAATCTGTCTACATGCAGAGCAGTATGGGTTCTGATTTGAGGTCTAGAATTCTAGATGGTTAGCAAAGCGAAACGGTCATAATTGAAGCGGATACTGATGCAATCATCACTGATCAGAAGGAGGTAGAAGGAATTAAAATATAGCATGTCTTATTATACGTCTTTGAACTGAGCAGAAAGCAATACCCCTAAGCTTGGGTGCAAGTCACCTGGGTACCGACAGGCGAAAATTTGCTGAATATCAAGGACACATGATTCGACTTTTTTTTCTCGCATTTCAGACTCATGAAGTCAATGAACAGGTGCTCAAGGTACGATTGTTCCTTACATGACAGTCGCAACCTCATTTCAAGTCGAATGTTGGTCTTACTGCAACATTAATACGAAGCTTCCCACTCATCTTTGTGTATAGTAACTTATTCCAAGGGCATACGATGCGTCCTTTTCATCGTCGCCCCCTGGTCATCCAGATCCCAAGGTCACCTATGACAAATACGTAGCTGCTGAGGGCAAGATGCAGCCGCTCAGACGGCCCAGAACGGAGCGATTGCTGACCAGGGCCTATCAAAGTATCTATGGCCAACCAATTCTCGCGGGCCAGACTGCTCATTCTGACTGGATGAATGGAAGCGTCGGCGGCCGGCGGCCGGCGGCGCCCGAAGGCCCTGCGGCTGCGGAAGATAGCGTGTGCTTTCCTTGTCTGTTGCTTTGCTATCATTGATGCGTCTGTGACTGATATGTGAACATGAAGACTGGGATGGTGCTTACTGTGCAGTGATCAACGATGCAAGCCATGAACTTGATCAAGACGGCCAGCTCAAGTACCAAATGTTTAGCGCTGGAGGTCTACCAAGACAGAATTAGGGATAGGGGCTAGACCCACGGTCCGTCACTCGTTTCGCGGGTTTCGAACAACGAAGACGCCGAGCTGTCCGGTCAATTTCTCGGTGACCGTGACGTCTTTGAGTGGTCAGGCTGGATAGCCGTAAACGCAAGGTACCCTGCAGGAGCGAAACACTACAGCGATTGACGTTGGAGCCACTTCAGGTACAACGTCCATGAACATGTACAGAAGCTTTAGCGGGGCAATGGTAGTTCTGGTAGTGTCTCCGCGTGCGACGGCATCTCGACAGCTAATTTGGTACGTTCACAGTGTCATAAACTGAGAAGGATTTCTCGGCCTTGTGCAAACCTGCGGACGGCGCAAGCACTTTTGCCAGGAATTCGATCATCGCAAACCAGTCATGTTCAGTCTGGAGTTTGGCAACTCAAAAGTACGAGTTTGATCACTGAAGGTATACAATGTTGAGCGATATTGGTCCAATCGCTGATGACAACATGCCGGGCAAGCGGAAGCAAGCCGATGTGGTGGGAACTCTGCGCCGTAGATCACTGCAATTCGAGCGTCAACAGGGCCAACAAGAACCTAAGCACTGAAGGTACCGTGCAGGCAGGAGGGGACAACGCCTCCATCCAAGACGTCAGCATGAAACAAGGAAATTGGTCGGTTTTCCGAAGCGGTTAATTTTTCGCTTTGCCGTGTCTAAGAATCAACTTTGATCCCCGAGTTAGTTCAGGCATCAAACAGGGCTCGTCGTGGTCTCACCGCTTTGTTGTAATCGCTGTTGTGGCTATTTGATTCTCGGGGTTGCCGTGATCATTTTGACGCATGAAGGACGATCCGGGCTTGCAGACCACTGTTCTGGAAGAGCACACATGCGCTTACAGGCCGCATTAAGACTGTGATGCCACCCAGTCCCAAATCGGAACATGGTGTCGTAATCACCCCCTGGCCTTTCTGTTCGAAAAGAAGCCAGCAATGGCTGGCTCAGAAACGGCATCTGCAAGTTTGTTTCAATGAGCTACATCCTGAAAATCCTCCAGAGCCATTATGCACATCTGGAAGCAAGGCTGATGAGAATTAGCCAATTGACGAACCAAAATGCATCTCTGCGTCAAGGCCTTTGATTCTGTGGGGTACGTATGCCTCGGCGGGATGGCAACCCCGTGTCTTGTTATCCGAACGGGTCCTTCAGCTGTGATACAGCGCGATGGTCATCGAATTCGGGGCGGCCCCGGCCATGTACATCCGTGGTCGGCTCAAGTTGAAAACTGTGAGATGCGTTAGCGAGAGATCCTACTTACCTTCACCTTCCCGGAAATGGAGGCTCTGGGGCGAACCATCTTTAGTCCGCATCGGTTGTTCTGCTCATGAATTTTCAGCTATGTGAAGAGCGTGAGAAGGCAGATTTGAGTGAGCCCACACCTCCTCTAGCACTCTAGGCAGCAGCAGCTAGCAGACGACGCCGTGTTTTTGAGGCTGCCCATGATAGGGCAATCCGAATTTTGTGTCTATTCCAAGCATTTCTTCGTGCCCAACGATCCTGTAGGGCTTTCATCTTTGTAATAAATCGCGCCCAACGCTATGATGATTATTGTGAAGTGTGATCCGAATCGCCCGGCCCCCGACGATAGTGAAGAAGTCGCTGGTAGTAAACGCCTGTTGTTCATAAGACGATGTTTCGAGGGCATCCTGCAAAGGTATTAATACAGTTCTCCTCGCTGTCCCGCCCCTGAAGTCTTTTCGATGAGCAAAGTCATTTTTCTCTTGACGTTGAAACAAAGACAGACATAGTCTCGAGCAGCTCAAAGCGCACACTTGCCGATCCCCAACAGCAGCAAGGCACTTCGGGCCAGAATAATCGAGGTTCCATGTCTTACCCCCACCAACCTTACGACGGCCGGCAGATGGCGAACTCGCCGCCACAGCCCATACCTTGTCATTCTTCATCGCACCACTTTAGTATGGGCCACGCACAGACTGGCCACCCCCATTCATCCCCGCAGAACGCAGCAGCTGGCCAGCCCGATGGATATTGGTATCAGCCGGCGGCACAGCAGCAAATGGACTGGAATGCAACTTTGCCTTCTCAGCCTTATGGAGGGAGCGGGAACGATTTCAGCACCGCTCAGCCTGACCCCGCCATGGGTGATGGGATTCCCGGCGTGTACTATTCGTCGAGCATGCAGTCGGCCTCCACAGCTTTCACAGTCGGAACCCCGTCATCCCAGGATTTTAGGCACATGGGCGCTTGGAATCCACCTGGAGCCAACTTTGATCTCGTACCAGCCCAAGAAGATCCCCGCGGCCGTGACCCAATACAATTGAACTTGCAAAATCTCCCAGGGAGATCCGAAAGATCGATGTCGACTTATGTCAACAGACCTAGCAGGTATGAGTTTCTTCCAGCAATTTGGGAGCTCTCTAACTGAAGTCGCAGTCCAAATCATGATGAGAAGAAGAAAAAGAAGAAACACTCCAAGTCCAGCCATCGTCAAAAGTAAAGGATAAGGAAGGGGGTATGGGAGAATGTAGGATATGGCATGACAGGAGCCATGAACTCACTCATCATAGCATTTCGACGTCACCTATCTTGAGGAAGGAAAGCCTGGTTTCTGTTGTTCTCTTATCCCCGGCGGCATGAAAAGTTCTTGTTTGGTATTTTGACGAGAGCTGTACTAGTAGTTGTCGGTCAGTGCAATCGAAAGGTCGTAATAATGCATACTTAAAATCGTTCTGGTCAAACATCTGAGTTGATGTCAAAATTAAAATGCTGTGAAAAGGAGAGTGGGCGCTAGTGAGTTATCAGGCCACGAGCGACCATCCATTATGACCAGTAAACGAACATGCACTACGAATAGCCCTCTACATCGAATCACCATGCTGACTCCTTTTCGACCCGGCGAATAGACTTCACCCTGGTGCTTTTCAAGCTAGATGATTCATCAGTCCCATTATTTTGCTTCCTAGCTTGTGGTCATACCACGGCTACCTGGCCAATGAGGTGGAGTAGCAAGGTGAGGCGAGCATCTGTTGAACCCTGTTCCCGCCCTGACAACTTTGACTCATCGTTAGTGACTAGCGGCTCCGTTGCCCATATATCACTGCTCTTTTCATTGGTTAGGTCGTCAATTTTCCCCGACGTTCACGATGGACCATCACGCGCGCCGAGACCTCACGAGTCCACATAAGACCCCTGGAGATAGCTTCAGTTGCTTAGACCATCTCGACTGACAGGGTGAGGATTTCCTACTCGTATCACAGCACCATCAGACTGTTGATCGGCGTACAGCTCGTGGTATGTAGGAATTGAGGGGTCATGAGAAGGCAATGTCAACACGTTTGCCAAGGTGCATCCCTTGAGACACAATGTGCCACTCATGACACCCTTCTCCTCCTGTTCGCGAGTGACTGGCTTGGCGGTTTGATCATGTGATCACTCACAAGAAGCTTTCGCCAATCACTTTGACGTCTTGTGTATGCGAGGCTATATTGAGGAGCTGCAGAAAGCCGCTGTCGCCCAAAGGAACCAGTTCCTGGTCAGACCCTGAGGCCCTAGACCAGGTGCCGGTCAAAGCGCCAAACAGCATTCCACTTCCCACTGAAGTTGCCGTCAATTCAGAGTTTCCTACCTCCCGGTCCCATGCGTTGTAATCGTACTAGTGACGGGTCGTCTATTTAGTGCGATCTTCGGTCCCCACTATCGCGGACTCCTACACTAGGATTAGACGCAATGCCATGTCTGACGTTCGTTTTGGTAGTTAGCGTACCAATTTTGCTAGCAAATCCGTGATTATTTCTCTGAGAGACCTGTGGTATAAAACGTGCGTATCGATTTCACAAGCTCCTCAAGTCCTGTTATCTAATGTCACATCTGCCATGCATAAATCATCACTTTGATGGAATCATTACCATTTTTGGCCCACTATACGGGAAATCGGGACTCACAGGCAAGTTGAAGACGGCGAAAACATCATATGTCACGCAGGTTGTTGTTTTAATGTAGTTGTTTCTGGAGGTTGAGGCCATGCGTAACTCGACTACACTCCAACCCTTTGCTACAACTTTCACTTGAATCTGGCTTCAACACATTCAGCCAAAACACCATATTGTTGAATCATCCCTTATAACGCACGAATTCTCGTCCAGTTTACACAAAGGGGCTAGCATGAAACATCTACGCATGCCCTTGATTCTTCAGTTGATAGCATTAGACTACCCATCCAACCACACGTAGATTCCATCGCCAAGGCTATATGACCTAGTCAATTAAGTTCATTTATGTCAAAATGGGCATAGGTTAGTTTCGACGTCTTTGAAGATTTCTATGGGAATTCCAGTTGTGCAGTGACAACTCCCATACAACCACCGTGTCTTTCTTCAGATAAATACTGATTTCGTCGCATGTACGTACCTTATTTTTGTACAATACTTAACAAATACACAATTCTGCTTACCAAAGCCTATGATAGATATACAATTTGTCCCCAGGACCCAATTGAGTTGCCCAGACACCATACAGCTATGCCTGCCCATGTTTGATATACCAGCCACAAAACTCCGGCGATGCATGTCTTATCCGCGCGACCTTGCGCAGCCGTACAAGCCTCCAGAAAGATGACCCATTCAATCTGTCTTATTGTGTTAAGTAGGTATTCATGCAAAGGTGTCGCCATGTGTACGGGCGTCTCCCGCGGGTGCACATGTCTTGGCTTGGCAGCTGGGTATCTGCGCCACGACTTACTCTCTCGCTGCACCGAGACCAGCACGACCAGGCTCCCGTAGAACCATACCAGACACCAACAATTGAGAAGTGTGCCTCGTATCTGTCAGTTGAATGTTGTCGGGAGTTGTTGCTAGTGAAGATCCGCCCTAGAGGCCCGACGTGGCTGGCTCCCATCCAGAGAATTGTACACAGGCTAGCCTCATCTTAGGACAGGGAGTGCTAGCTGAATCTACAAGAAAGTGTAATTGTGATCAAGTGAGCGAGTAGGTTCTTGGCTCAGTGTGCCTCATCGTGTGTGCCATGGGGTGTGTGCAACTAAGGCTACGCTCTTGTGGTCTGTAAAGCGGGTATCTCTTGCAGCTTGACGGCTTTGAGCCCGCTTTTGGTTAGGAATTCTTAGCATTCTTCTACTTCCTGCGAAGATGTTCCCGGTACTTGAGATCAACTGCCAGAGAACCTGTGAGTGGGGAAGGACATACATCCAATGGATGTTCTGAGGCTTCGTTAGGGCAGGGACATGGGCTTTCTCTCCGGCGTCATGCAGAAGAGCCCAACGTTCAGGGTGTCTCTCATGTGCGCCAGCCACAGTGAAGTACGACATATGGGATGCCCTTCAGGAAGCTAGCCGTCTTTGAGAAGTCCTACAGAAACTCAGCCCATGGCTAGTCAGCCTAGAGTGTTCTGAGGGGCGCAAGGGCATCATGCAGAGGGGAACTCGAACCGAGACAAGTCCCGACTGTTAGCACCAGAGGTCACGGGTTACTTCCATTTTACCGTCAGGTTCTCTGCCACAAAGATTGCCTTACTAGTGGACGTCTTAGTGTGATGCGTGCAGCCCCATCATATTTGATGGACAGCAATGCATCCACCAGAATACAGTGGCAGCAGAGCCACAAGACGGTGAGCCTGCATCCTTGTCACCTTGCAACGGTAGTTCCAGCACATAAGTGGCACTGAAATGACAAGGGAGCAGAAGTATGTGCGGATGCATCGGCCACGATGACTTCCGTCATAACTCATGAGATGAGAGGGTAGGCAGACGCGCATCTCCAATAGCAAGAAGGTGAGAGCCGTCATCCCTTAGCGGCTTCGCCAAAGAAGGACCAAATCAGTACAAAGAGCGACACTCACACTTCCGCCTGGCTACTCCATAATAAATCTTTGGGTGTCTACGAACAAATGTGAGCTCCAGAAAGCTGGCCTTGGGCCCCCAAATATCAGCCTTCCACCACTCCAACGTGAAAATGTTGCAACCCAAACATCAAATTGCCAGCTATCAACCCACAGCCAAGACATCAAGCCATGCTTCAATGGCGGTCAATCGCGGTTCAGCCATGTGAGTAAGCCTGCTAATCCCCTCTCCCGATTTTCAGCCCTTCTAAGCCTGCGCGCAGATTATCTCAGGGATGCGAACCTACAGAGAAGACTGCATTTTGTGACAAGGCAGTGTGGCAACCATCAGCGTACGTCAAAGAGTATGTCCAAGACAGACAGAAAAGCCACAGGAGGCTTGCATGTCACACCACCCCAGAGCAAGTGATCGACGAAAAGAGGAAGGCTGCCGCAGATACCTTGCAAGCCTTTTGCGATGCCATGTGCGGAGAGGTCATCGCCGCCCCCTTTTGTGTCGATGAATGCGGATGTCAATCCACTGAAAATAAATTGGAAAACGACGGAAGTCCTAGTACCCGGGTTTATCAAGTTTAGAGGTAACGTCATGTTCACACGTTGTAAGTGAAAGGACGCTCTTCAAGAAACCCACTGACAAGGCTCTTCCAGGATTCTGATCCTTGCACAACGTCTCACCTGCCATTTTAAGACTTCAGCTGCAGCCTTCTGCGATGACAGCCGGCCACCTTGCCGCCTAGCGGTGGTGTAAACGGTGGGCATGGATTCAATGTTTGCAGTTCGGCCCGGCGGCTCCTGGAATCACGCAATTCAGTAAAACAAAGTCAGTGTTCGGCAGCTTTGGCTCAAAACTCCGGCGAAAAAAGCACACGAGGTCCAGTTCTATTGACTAAGATCCGTAATGATGGCCCAGATCTGTCCTCGATCAACGTGATCCGTGGGCTTGGGACCGGGCAATCTCATTCAGCTATTCCCGGCGGTGAACAATCGGGCTTTCGGGGGTGAAACATGCGGAGGCATGGCTCGGGACGGGGATATCAATTCGCTCGTTGGAAAGGGAGACAAGGGAACATGGCGGGCGCGACGCTGTGCCGCTGGCTGGGCCATGTGCATCACCTGAGACCGCATGGCCAAGCTGCACGTGGTTAATGTTGAATCCTGCATCTGGTCCACTGCAATCTCGGGTAGGGGAAGAGCTTACAGTGCATCGGTCTATCTTTGTACAAGATCATCATATGGGCGGCCGCTGTCTCAGGCTTTCGGGGTTCTTGTACTCGTAAAGTTTCAATCTCTCTGAGAAGTCTCGGCCCAGCCAGACTGTTGAAATCAATCGCGTATTTCTGCTTAGTTTGAGTATCGTAGAAGGCGATAAAAGGGGTGGTGGTATGGTGTCGGGGCCAACATCCAACGGCCAATAATCCCCGCTCGCGTGCTGCCTGTGTCACACTGATGGAACCCGATTAAGACTGAAATCTTGCAAACATGCATGCAAGTATCAGCTCGGTTCACCGTTTACAGAAGCTGGCGGTAGATAGATGGACGCCACGAGCCAGACCTGAAGATTGGTTTCCAGCGGTCAGAGCGGCTGGAGATTTTGTTTCCTTTGCCAACTGCGGGCGAAGGTGTTTCTACGCCCATTACGGATCCAGGTTGTGTAGGTCGCGAAAGATCCTGGCCCTTCTGGGGCGCGGCACCAGATGAGTTGAGATCTCAGCCTGATCTGACTGTTCCTACTTTAATGACAGACACCCATGCTTATTTCTGATTTCCCTTCCTGGACTTTCAACGTTCGACGAACACCAGACACTGACAACTTGAAGAAATCATGCCATACGAAAAGGCTGAAGGATTGCCCCCAATGTGACCTCGGACTTTGGACGACAGGCTTCACAAACAAGCACCCTTGTCCCAAGCACCAACAACAGGGGTCGAAAATCGGGTCCATCACAGAGAGGAATGCAGTGCAAGGGATACATCACACAGATCAATCTTCAAGCCTGCCGTGATCACCCCGCTACTGGGACCAGGTCATTAGGGAAGGGCCCCCAAGAGCTTACTCGACGCTGAAACGACCTGGACCGTTGGGGTCAGAACCCCAGCTTTAAGCCAGGTTTCCCAGATTTTATTTCGGCGACTCCGTTCCCTCGTTCTCTTGCGCTCTCGGCATGGAGTTGACTGCTCCAAGTAACGTCACTGCCTTGCTAGCCCCCGCGGACCATGCTTTGCGCCGGACCCGCGCAAGGTTGCTGGTGTCTACAACCCGAATCGAAACGCCCTCAATGCCCACGAGATCCCCGAACAAAAGTGATAAGATGATGGAATGGTCGATTGCAAGGGCACGCCTGTGTTCAAACGAGATATGCATGGGGCGGTCTGACGGGGGGACGAGCAGGCAGTCAAGTTTCCAGCACCGCTCGTCGGTCGGTGAGGAGCACTGCCTCTACATCGCCTGCCAACTGGTCTTGTTCCACACGAAGCAGGGCACCAGTATCAACTACTTGACTTACGTCCGTATTTGAGAAGATCGCCGTACAAGCTGCTGCTACTCGCAGTCTGCCTCGCCGACCTCAGACAGTGTTTTGACCTTTCACAAGTGAAGCTGCTGGACTGACATCGCCGACCTGGCCTACCTACACAACCAGGCTACCGTTTAGCACCCAGCATCGTCATTCTATCCCGCCCTTCATCGTGGACACACCCCAGCAGACCAGGGTCTCCATGGAGCTGATTTCCAGACGCACGACCCGGCTACCAGGAACCCAAGCACGAATGCACACCGGCGGCTAGGATTCCCGGCTGGGCCCCTGATTGAAACTACACCATATCCACACGATGCCAGATGTAATCCGGCCTTGCTTTTTGACCTGTCATCAACATCGCTTCGTTTACCGTACTTTGAATTGAGGCAGCAGGTAGATCGGTAGGCTGAGCAGGCTATGGGGTCAGAGCTTTCTTCATCAGGTAGAAGCATTTCACCTTTAGCACTGCGTATATATATCATTGAATTGTGAAGACACTCTAGAGAATGTTGAACTCATTATCCTCAAACCTATCCCATCTGTATCAAGAAACGTTTTCTGCCACACTACCCCAAAGCTTTACTACCCATCAAATCACAATGAGCTCAAGGCAAACTCAGACCTTTAATGACAACGACACCCAAGCTTATGCTGGGAGGTGAGTCTGATGTGATCTTCATCTATTTACCGAGACTAAAGTTTGCAGTTGGTGCGGAACGCAACATGAACAGAATGCCAGAACCCATCAATCCGGTCAATACGACAGAAATACCGCCGCTTTCGTTAACGATCGGAAGCGTGAGGAGGAGAATCGCCAAAGACTTCATGACAGAGAAGGCAGGCGTGCCCATAAGAACGATTTGAAAAACAAGATTGACGGCTTGCTGTTGCCAATGAATGGAAGCTCCCACAAGGACACGTCTAGCCGGAACAATGACGAGTCCAAAAAGAAGAAGAACAGGTGATATGAGTTAATTGTTTGGAAGCTGGAGAAACCCTTCTCTGAAGCCTTGGTCTCACTGTACCCAGGTTTTCTATCTGGTTGCAGTCATTCACCACAGTGGCCCATGTATTCTACGTAGGACCTCTTTGCTTTAGCTGGGCTGGCTGTGAGTCTTGCGGGTGTTTTTCTGGGGAATTGCCTTTGGAGTCTGCTGCACTTGGATTTCTGGATTTCTGTACTGCTATCATCCATGCTTGGTTCAGTTTATATATGTATCATTAGCAATGTTCTCATTACATTTATCTTGTGTCTTACCGATGGCTATTTTAAAACTGAGATCATGAGACTGAAGTGCAACAGCTATATATGTTTTCATCTTGACGAAACTGCTCATGATGCCGTCTAGCTTTCAATTTCCTTGCTCAAAGTTTGCTGGTTGTGTGGGACTTCCAAACGCACCTATGAATATGGTTGTATTGTCACTTGCATCAGGGATATAAGGCCTCCCATGTGGATTCAACATTATCGATGTCTCTCAAAAGGGTATTCGACCGAACGATAAAGTGCTAAAAGTTAAGAGTTTTGCTAGTCAGGCAGTGTTCGTTAGCTATCCGGGCAGTGTTCCCTATAATCTGTGATTATAGAGAGAATAATAGAAATAGTAATTAGGATAATAACAACAACGATAACGATAACGACGACGACGACGACAACGACGACGACAACAACAATAACGATAATAATAGTTAATAATTACGAGAAAAGCGAGAATAGGAAATATAATAGTTACTTTAGAAATAGGCTACGGATTACGTACGTGTGTGTAGACACTGCCCAGATGACTAAAAAACACTGCCCGACTAGCAATACTCAAAGTTAATTCTATGGGCTTGAAGTTGAGGCGGCACTGCCTGAACCCGAGATTCAAGAAATACTACTGTAAGCGCTGGGTAGCGGAAATAGCCCTGCATCAAAAGAGCGCAACTCGATCATCTTAAAAAGCTCATTCTCGATGTTAGAGTCTTTTCTCTTGGTTCAAGGCAGATTCAACTTCGCGGACCGCAGGATAGTTCTAGTGAGACCCAAGCAAATATGTCGCCAATAATTAACTCGCCTAGCAACACGTAGATCACTATCAGATCGGTACCCGTTGCAAGAGCCTCCTGAACTATGATGACGTTGTTCTCGTCGTTCTTTTCCATCGTGCTCTTCGTGTATATCTCAAAAGCCTCGACCTCATTAACAGAAGCTTGGTCAAAAATCTTCGCCTAACTTGTGGGATACTGCTGCCACCAGTAATAGTTTTAGTCGGCGATTTGGTCAAGGCTATGAGCAACCAGAAGAAAACTTTGTGTATCCGCACTGCAATGCGCGGGCATAATGTCTTGAAACCTGACAACCCCGTTCTAATCATCAATTTGGTGATCGAGTAGCTAAGTTGTGTACAAGCCCGCCATTGTGGACGTTCGAGTAAGAGCCCCTAGCACTCGCGGATCAATAGTCGACAGCTATGCCCTTAAAGGTAGAGTCTGCGTTGACGTTGATAAACTGAGTATTTATGTACAGCGGCGCGCCCTCTTAACCTAGGTTCCCTCACGTTAGAGCGGAACATCTCCCCGGTAGGTAGCTTAACTTATGGTAGTAAGGGTTGTTGGTAGTACGGAGGCCAGATCACAACACTGGTTTCGGATAGACAGCGCGGAATGTCAGATTCCAGAAGTGATTACGTTGACTTTGGATTGATGAGAAGATTTCGGGCCCTTATACAGATCGCGGCCAATCGCGCCTCACTTACGTATGCCAGTTGCCGGGGCGTAACGTTATCGAGCTTGTGCACCAACGATTTCACGTTTCTCCAGAGACAAGCTGCAGGAGTTGACCCTAGCAGAGCCGGATGACCTTTTGTGAAAAGAAAAGAAGAGATCAGTTGTGCCGATGGAAGCGGCGAAGTTGATGCTGATTATTCCACGGTCTATGCCTTCGGTTGAAAATGACCTGACATACACAATTGATCCTATGCAGATTTGATACGCCCAGGTGCTTCAATAAGAAAAACTTCAACTGGGTAAATAATACGAATCCGATTGCGCGGTTATCGCGGCTCTTTGCCAGGATTGGGGTCCATATATGTCAAGGAGCAGCGCGGAACTCGGGTTCGCTTACGTCGACCCGAGATGTTCGGACACAACTTAGCCCACGGAAAACCAGGGTTTGGATCGGATGGCTCATGCCACCCACTTCTCATAAATCATGCCGGCAATTTGTAAATGCCAAGACGTCACATTCGCAATTGAAGATATCCAATTTTCGAGGGCCCCTCTCAGCGCGGAGGTCTTCTGTAGTACGGTGTTTGCAGCGTGTGTGGTCATTGGGAGCACGCAGCTCGCGTATGTACACAGATCCGCTACTCATCGGTCTGACTTTGACATAATAACGCACATGTTCCTCCGTCCCTAGCGACTTATTCAAATGATGAAGATTCCAATGGGAAAGCATCGATTACAGGGATCTTGAGAACTTTCAGTTGGGCTACATGGCGTCCTATGGGCTAAAGCTTTAAGATAGCTTCCTTACAGTCTCCTCATTGAAAGCTCTCGCCTGTTTCCCGTGATTCTTAGCCGTAACTTCCCGGCGGGCCTAGGTATCTCACAACCAACTTAAACGTACTCCGCACAGATAACATCTCCGCCGACATCCATCACGTCGCCTACAGTGACGTTGGGAAGCATCTCATACAGGGACAGAACATGGGTCAAAGTTGTGACATTGGCAGGGTCGCCGCTGTAGTCCGTGAAGTTGGCACCCGGCGCTTCCCAGTTGTTCTGAAGGTTGAAAGAGTCGGATGGGGTGTTCTGGCCACTGATGTCCGTCAGACGGGCAGTCAAATTCATTGACTGCCATTCCCACCAGAGACGATCCAGGTTGTTGTGGTGCAAGAAGAAAATGGGGTCTCCAGGGGATAAGACAGGGTCTTGCATCTGTGGAGCAAGTTAGCAATGCCGAGACCATGGATTTCAATCTCCCAGAAGGTAATACTTACAACACCACCGGTGCCTGCATGACCAGCTGAGTGGGGAGCCTGTCCTAGGCAATCCCAGTAGTTCTCGTATACTTCTGCCTCGTTGCACTCATCCACGCTGGATTGACTTGCCAGCTGAAAGATGGATTCGCTGATAGAACGGTTCAAGTAGTATGTTGCAGCCTTGGGGATGACGGTATTGAAGGAGTACGCTCCGACGTGGAATTCCGTGTAAGCAAAAGGGCCGTCCGTCACGACGTTGCTCTCGGAAGAATTGCCATCACCGCCAACGCCGTAAACTAAGTCCCACACAGCAGACTGAGTGACGTTATCTGCGTCGACTTGCAAGTCCCAGTAAGGCATTCCACCGGTGTAGTTGCAGTAGGTCTGCAAGAGATACTCATGCAGCTTCACGTAGTAGCGGTGCCAAGGCAGAAATTGTCCCTTTTTCCAGTCAGATTGATAATGTATGCAACACCATCTTCAAGAGACCTACCACTCCATGAATATAGTTTGACATGGTCAAATGCAAATATTGCTGCTCGTCCCAGAGAGTTGTGGCAGCATCGAACAGTCCGAACACGGCATCGTGAGTCGTGAGACACTTCTCAGCATCAACCCAGGCCAATTTTTCTTCGTTTGAAAGAGATGTAAAGTTCTTCCGCTGAACAGGAGAATCGCAAGTGGCTGCGGTAACGACTGTACCAAACGCCAAGAAGACTAACCGGGATATGACAGGGGTCTTCATAGTGCAGTGAACGAATGACTTGGAGAACGGAGATACTCAAACAAAACAGCACAAACGCGATAGTGACAGTGTAAAGATGAGTGAAACAAGTGATGAGGGCAATTTCGATGTGGGAAAAATGGCTTTTCTTTATGGTTCGCATCACAAGGTTTTATCACCATTCAGAGGCCCCAAGATGCTATTCCGAAATTGGGATGCTCTGCAATGCCCCCTGGTGCGGAAGTTGGTTTCCACATCCCGTTCACGACACGCGTTCAGCCAAGACTAAACTTCGTCAGCGCTGCCCCTTTAACGAACACGCATATTCGTTCTGGATTCATCCTGCATCCATGTTTCTTGCGTACGTCTATTGTGAGTCATCGTGATCTCGGCTGAGATGAGTTATCGACGCGTCTCGTCCCTGTAACAGCAGGCAATATTTAGATAATCAAGGAAATTGACATGGAGAACTCAAGAGAGAAAAAAGTAATTGGTACGATTTGCCGGTCGAATCCACCTATCGCAAAATACACTGCTGAAAGATTTCTCACTAAAATGTGACGGCCATCACTAGATATCCCTCAAGCTATGGTAAGTGATAGCCAGTTCTACCCAACGAGAAGCGAGAACTAGATTCTCCCTCAGCCTCATCCATCTTACGCTAAGGAGCGTGTCTCCGCAGGACGCGCAGCCCGCTTTCAAGCCATTGAATAATAAAGTAAGAAATGCCCAGTTCGAATTTTCCAAAAATGGAGGTGATCGACAATGAGGGCGGTCGTGATATCCTTGCTCACGGCACTTCCGCTGGCACTTGTGTGGGGTTGCCGCCTGATTCTCCGCGGCTCTGCTCTGCTCGAGTCTGGAGCACCAATTCAAGCATCCACTCATTCGTGGATTTTTAGAGGTCTGTGAAAGATACCTGCATATGTGAACGAGCGAGCGCACATATCAATTGCTGTAACATCTTCTGTGTCTAGCTCTGTATTTCCGGGTGTGCTTTGAAACTCCACCAACATACCATCAGATAGCTTGGATAACGCCGTTATTGAGCACGCACGCTGTCCGATTCGTCAGGTACTCCTGCGCATCAGGAATAAATGAAATACCTGCTATTCAACACTTCGCTCTGGGCAAGATATCCAGTGGTCTTTTCGACGTAGGGATTTGTCAAGCATGTCTAGTCCAGTCGTCACCCGCGAGAGTGGAGGTTGACCCTGCAAAGACCATTCAATATTCAATCCCTTTGAGTCTCATTGCGACGCCGCCCCTCCACGCACGCGCCAAGGCCGCATCCCGCCCGGCTTGGCAACGGTCCTTTCCGAGTTATGGATGCATGGAAGCCATGTTTTTCTGGCTGTGCAAATAGCTTTGAAAATGACATGGCTCGTAGCCGGACGGTTATACACATCTCTGATTCCTTGCGAGTGGGAGCACAGCGAATGGAGGTAGTCTACTTTCACTTGGATATCCTGATTTTCTGTGAAATGAAAAGTTTGCGGAGGCTAAGAATCGTCTTGCGGTAAGCTTACTCCCCAAGTTTTGCTCATTTAGTGTGAGAGAAGGCACAAACAGTGCCTCCACAGCTTTTAGAAGGGATATGTCTTTTGAAGACGATTCAATCGTATACGCAGAGAACGAGGTAATCTCCTGACGTTTTCGAGACGGCTGCAAATAGCATCTTTTTCTTTGCAGAGTACGTCATACTCGAGACAGCATTCAGAATGGTGCATTTTCGGAGAAAGTATTAGGTGTCAACGATCCCCCTGCGCAAGAAATATGGATCGGCTCGCAGGTAACTGAAGATCAGTGTGTAGGTAAATAATCCCAACTAGGACGACATCAATGGACGTCCGTGATTGGAATGTTTTGTAAATCCCTAGACTAACTTTATTTTCCCTCAGAAATGCTCAGCGTTCCACCTCGCAACCTTCGCGTAAGTCAATTATTATGAAAGCTAGCTGGCTTGGCTGGATGTGTACTGCCAGCTTCGAGAGGATGATACATCTCAGAGAGTGAGAACTAGCCAGACTCGGACAAGGGCGAAGTCAAGGGCTGAGACAGGTCGTCCCAAACTCGTGCGTTGAGCCTGCCAATCGAGGAGCCACATTTACCCCTCACATGGCTTCGGTGAGGATTCTGTTGATCCGCAAGGGCTTTAGTCGTACCACAAGGTACGGGCCGCGAGGAAGCTACAACTCCGTGTATAGTGAAACTTCGGCGTTCAAGGCCTGAATTCCTTCGATGTGCTTCTTGGCCCAAGCCATTTGCCTCCCCACGGCATGTAGAGGAGACCTTATCCCACTCGTCCGAAAACTTCTATCGTCATCGCTGTATCTGTGGCTTGTAGTGAGATTCGTCCCGACGCTTCTCACGCCAGAGATCCTGCACCAAAATCAATACAGCGCATCAGTATCACCCTTGTGAAAAAGTCCGAAGATAGCACCCAATGTTTTCAGCTTCGATACCAGAGCATGATTCGATGTTTGAGAATTGCCGCGTTCTGGATTTGGCTATCTGAGACCATGGCGCTGTGGTGGCCAGCTGAAAACCCACATCTGGCCGTTTAGCATCAGCTAGAAATGTGACAGGCACATAGGTTTCCCCGCAAGCTTTCAGCTTCGTTTACATTCACCATCTGCAAACATTTTCCAGTCTCAAGATTGCCGCTTCGAGAAATTCGAGGGGGCGGCAAATGTTCAGCATCGACATCACGACGATTTTGATTTGACATGTATGTGACCAGACCTTTTGGCACCGGCAATAGAGGGTATAAAGCACCCAGAATGGCCGTAGAACCTGGTACACTCAAGCTTCTGCATCTTCCAAGCGATTGAAGTCCGTACGACATCTATTCTCCCATCCCAAGATGCGGTCTTTCTCTTTTATCGTCCTACAAGCGGCCCTCGCCACCTCGGCGAGCGCCTTAAGTTGCAACCCTCTCCAGTTGGACTGGGGAACCTGGAAGGCTGCTCCAGAATCCACTGATGTGAGTTCATGGACTCATCTCGGTTCCAGATTGCAAACTAACTACTCAGTCGCTTTGTGTTTACAAGGATGTTCGGTTTGCGTCTAGTCCTACTGGGGACCTCCGCTTTGCGGCTCCGGAATACCCTCCTGACGCCAAATCCGGGAAGTCGTCTGTCGATAGTCCTGTCTGTGTAGCCATGACGGAAACGAAATGTGTCAAGAATCCATCGAAATCAGATTCTTGCTTCCCCCATACGTTCGGTAACCCAACCGAGGACTGCCTGTTTCTCGACATATATGTCCCCAAAGAAGCCACTCTATCACAGCAAAAGGTCCCCGTGATCGTTTGGTTTTACGGGGGCGCATTTGTTTTTGGGTCTAAGACGCAGTATCAGAAGCCCGGAAAACTCAATTTCTATGGCGGTAACGGCATTGTCAGCCCATCGGTGAGCGATAGTCCCGTTATATTCGTTGTACCGTAAGTATTCACTCCCCTCTTTACCGCTAACTCCGTCAACGAGACTCATCTCTGTTCAGAAACTATCGCTTGGGTGCCTTCGGCTGGCTTTCCGGCACATACATGGAAGAACATGCGCAGCCCAACGCTGGCTTACTGGATCAGAGAGCGGCTTTGCAATTCGTTCAGGACTCAATTGGCCAGCTCAATGGCGATAAGACTCAGGTCTCTGTCTGGGGCGAGTCTGCGGGAGCTTCTTCCATTCTCCACCACATGGTCGTACCACAGGAATCCTATCCACCCCTTTTCCAGAAGGCTCTTCTGCAAAGCCCGGCATATCAGTTCCTCTGGGACCGTAAGAGTGTCCTGAACGATACGTTTACACGCTTCGCCGAGGCTGTGGCTGCAAAGACACCGAATTGCCAGGCTGCGAACATCGACTGCCTCCGCAGCGCCGACTTCGCCATCCTGACTAAGGTCAATCAAGACCTATTCAATGAGGTGGCATGTGAGGGTATCTTCCCCGTCGGCCCTGCCGTTGACAACAAATTGATCCTCGACATTCCCACAAACCTCTTCCAAGACGCTAAGAATGGTAAGCCTTGCATTAATTCTATTGGAGATGGGTTTTCTCTCTGACTTTGTTCCAGTCATTCCTCTCGACTCTGTTCTCGTTTCCCACGTCGATCAGGAGATTCCGAAATCTAGTTCATCAGCGGGCTTCAGTTTCATTCCACTTCCTATTCGACAGCATCCGACCGATCCATCAAAATTTGACGACTTCCTCGATGAATTTCTGTCTGGAGACTCATACGCCGGCATTAGGAGCTCTATCCAGGCGCAATATCCGTCTGCCAACTACGACGATCAGGTCGACAGAGCCCGGCATGTTATCATGGATTCCAGCTTTTTGTGTAACACTCGTGTTGTTATTGACGGGTATCTCTCTCAGAAGAAGCAGGTTTGGGCTTTTGATTACGCCTTCCTCCAAAAGTATGGGCGCGCAAATCACGCCTCGGATCTGGTACCGACATTCTCATCAAGCGATATCAACTATTTTGATCTTTTCGACTGCCTCATCAAGGTTTGGGCAATTAAAGATCTCATCGCCAAGATACTTAGTAGCTTCGTGTCCAGCAAGCTTGGACCGGGTATGATTTCTTACTTTGTCTCGTTCTCAGTCACAGGTAATCCCAACAAGACTCCTCGTCCGCAAACTACCTGGCAACCCGCCCAGATCATTGACGGTAAGGTCAACAATGTCATTCAAGCTCGAGGAGAATTGAATCCATTCTCTCCAATCATTGATGAGCAGAACACCAACCAAATCTGCGATTTCTGGAAGCAGGTTGCGGCGAACATCACTACAGCCTATGGCGATAGCGGTGTCTCAGGTATTGAAATTGCTCCTAAGGTGGAGGAACAGGCGACTTTTGAGGAGCTTTAAGAGGATATAGCACGGATGAAAGTCTCGAGGCGCTATTGAACGTCAATAACTATGCCATGTATCTAGGTACAAGCACCCGATGATGATGATAGCGTAAAAGAAGGTGTAGTTAATATGGACAACTTCCGTTCATTGAAAAGAAAAGCCTAGGTCTAATGAATCTTTCGACTTGGTCAACGTAATTGACACGCGCGTCAAAACCTTGCCCTCTACTCGAACTAAGCCCAACGTTGTGTGTAGTTTGTGTCATCAATCGGACTAAAGCAGTAAGGCCCAATCACACGTCTTGGGGTTCCATGTGGATAGCACCTGTCGGCTCTGATCCTGTCTCGTCGAAGAGTCTCATAGAAAGCCAGTACTCGGGAAGAGGGGCCATGATAAAATTGAACGATTTGGTTCAATGTCTCGCCCAGAAGGCACGAAATCCAAATTTCGGCCATCTCGTACTTTTCAACGAAAATCCCACAGTGTTCATGCGACGCAATGCGAAGAATGACGCCATACAGCGGTCTTCGGAAGCCCACGTCAGTTCGCAGAAAAAGCAATATGTGTGCTGCGGGGTGGCAGGTTGGCTGCAGCATCCACAGCACCTCAGGTGTGTGGGATCCCACACAACAGACGCAGCCTGGTCTCTCAATCTTCAGGGGGACCATCGTACACGTGCCTCCGCAGAGTCGCTTAGCATTAAAACAAGCGGAATGTTGCTCATGTTTGCGCCAAGTAATCGGTAATCGGTCGGAGCAAACAATTGTGCTCTTCCAAGGCTCTCCGGGTCAAATCTCCGCGACGAGACACACTTGCTCATCCACACCCAATTTGCCTGGCGATAAGCCCAAGCACCAAGGTGAGCAGGGTGGCTGGGGGCCGCAATCCTTCCTGCAGCTGGATCTCGAGAGGGGTAAGCTCCGTCCAAGACTCCAAGACATGGCCTTCAAGCCACGAATGTCCCCCCTCTTTGCCTGGGAAAGTCGAGTCAACCTCGTCGACGTGTCCCGACTCCCTCGAGACAACCCTTCTCTCCTTCATCTTCTCATGTTTCTCGTCCCACGACGGCACTGCACCTCTCGCATCCGGCGCTGCACACTGCAATAATGGCCACACGCCTTGTTTCATGACGATGCTCTGCCTCCACTCCCAATGCGCGGTACTTTTCAGCAAAGCATAAAGAAACCGTACCGTCCGCTTCGGCCAGACTCTTCGTAAACGAAGAATTTGCCACCGTCTCCCGGCGTAGGCTACTCGTCAGGCATTCACCGCTCTCCGTCCACCGTGCCACACTGCCTCTCCGAGGGCCGAGTCCGGCTACCGTCCCGTGGCTCAGCTTCGTCAGCCTCGATAGGCACATTCGGGGGCCATGGCGGTGCTTCCGCCCCCAAGGCGCAGACCTGACGGCGTTTCTTCCGTCTCGCCTCTTGTTTCTTGCCCTTTCAGTCCAGATGACTAAGAGCAGTCCCTCTGGCGTGGTCGGCCACTGCCTGCGGATGACAACTCACTGGAAGCTAGCCCAGCTACAGTCTAGGCACAGACAGGCAACCGTTGCGGCCCATTCGTCGATGCGTATGGCGAACCACGCTCAGCTTCTTGCCGTCTAGTCGCTGACCGATGACTGGGGGCTTCCCTGGTCCCTCTGCCAGACAAGTGTCGGGCAAGGTTGTCGGCTGCTTGACCTTGGCTATTCGAATGCGGGACAGCTAGTGGCTTGACTCGACGCGCAGCAGGGCGGGGCGCTTAAGTTCGTTGAAGGTTCGGTGCGCAGACGCGCGTGTCGTTCTTGCGCAGAGGTACTTCAAGGCGTACGTCCATGGACCATCCCCGTCTCGCCCTGAAAGTGGAAGAACTGCGCCTACTGACTGGCCCAAGCCTCTCTGGACAAGTGTTAGTGCCTACCTACCCTCTGTTGCCGGTGGGTGCCTGAAGAGTCCTACGCTATGACTCCTGAACCTGAGGTTGTTGTCCCGTTTCTCCTTTTTGACTCAAGTGACGGAGTTCAGTTGTCTAGCATAAAATCCGCTCCTCTCGTCGTCTCCGAAGTCCTCGACCGCACACGCTCAACATCTTTTGCTGCGTAACGAGAAGCATATGGATAACGATCGTTCCTCCAAACAGTCATCCAAGTCAAACCGAGACAGCAACAATATGAGACCTGAGAAGGATCACAAGAGCCGTTCTGGCTCGTCGGGCGACAAGCACCACCACAAGAGCTCGAGGCCCAAACAGCAGACCGCCCAAACGGCCGACCGTGACGAGGCCGGCTATGAGTCTCAGTACTCCAACCCTGGCAGTTGGAACTCCAGTGGGTGGGTTGCCCATATCGAATACTTGAAGGATAAAGAGTTGTACTGACCAGCCGCAGCTTGACAGACGAGCAGCACCGCAAGAAGGCAAGAGAGAGAGAGGAGAGAAGACAGTATGCCATTCAGCATCCTGGCGTGACATACCCAAAGAACGGGCATCGCCATCATGGGAAGCAGTTGGCAGACGTCGAACACCTGACTAGCCGTGGTGGTGGCTACCAAGGCCAGGCACAGCAGACGTACTACCCCCAGCAGCTCGACATAGATGGCGACGACGGAAACGTCGGTTCATCCAACAGCTATGCAGCTAGCTCATCATACTACGATCACCGCACCGGTACTTGGTATCGCAGCTAGCGGACCTTCGTTGCTTGTGGTCAAATGATGCACTGTTTTGTCCTTTATCGTAGGTTGCCATGACGAATGCCTTCATCTTGCCAACGCTAACAATGGCTTGACAGATTTTGAAACTTCCGTTCGTCAGAAACATCTTTCGAGAGTCCACGATTCGATACGCACCTTTTGTATGAGTTCTCGCATGTCATTTGGCTGCATTAGACCGGCGATGGCAAAACATTCCTTATAGACGCCTGTCCCCAGGGACACTTATACCCAATCAAACTCCCAAAAAGATGTATATTCAACTTCTGGAGCATGATAGATCCTGTGTTAAAAAGAACGGATAAGAAGAACGAATGGAACAAAGGAAGAGACGGTTGAGGAAAAGGGGAAACTGACTTTATATGCCTTGCGAATTAATGCTTCGGGATTCTGTTTCACACCTTATGGTTCGGGTTATGTTTTTCTTTTGTTAGTCCATCCGCATTGCAACATATTGTCGTTCGCCTGGAGAAGGCTTTGGCCCCTGTTACAGCTGTGTTGTTGACTTATATGATCGCCTTGCACAAGGCGTTGGCCACGGAGGCAATAATGGACCACACGTCGTCGAGTCAACCCATGAGGCGTCGCGTCCATCATTCGTCCATTGACCAACAGTGTTGTTTGATAGTCAGGCTAGCATGCTGGGATGACTGGCGTATATCATGCAGCCTAAGAGGTACGCGTCGTCCTATCGTCTGGCCGAGGCAGCTTACACAGAGCCTATCGTGGAATGCCAGACGCCCCTCACACAGCGAAGCCTCAACTTAAGACTTGCTTTTCGAATTTGCCTCTTACACAGCATCGGCCCTTATCGCCAAATGCGACCATGCAGGCCGACCGTGCCTGCCGGCGTCGAGACTGGCCGAACTGCATTTTTGCCGTGGTCGAGGCCGACTCCGAGAGGCGGTGCTGGTGGCGGCTTGCGGATCATTGGAGTCCAGGCTCCGGAGGGTGCTGAAGATCGCCGGCGGTGCACTGCAATCAATCCTGGGCTCGGTGCATTGGACCCTGATTTCTGCAGTGGTGTTGACGGGCATCGGTTGTGTGATTGGCCTGGCCGCTTATGTTGAGTGGATGTCCAGCCTGTTGAGATGTCTCGGCAATGCGCGAAGGTGGGATGCATGCGTCGGGAGACCTCCAAGACGAAGACATCACCAGATGAAAAACCAGAATGAAGTCAAAGGAGAAATTGAATCTCAATCCAACGGGGGAAAAAAAGGGGATGTCGTTGAAATTGGGGGTCCGAGAGCGACAAGGCATCGGGATGGCCCGGCCGGAAACTCTATTTGCAGCAATCCGCAAACGAACAAATGATGCTAACGGCTAAACCGGAAAACTTGGAGCTGCAGGCACCCTTTTGGAAAACGCCACTTGGCCTTCTTCAATCGAGAAGATTCATATCCCATGGGACTTCCTGAAGAATGGGGACGGGGTTCTTATGAATCCCATCAAGCTGACGAATCGCCCAAGTCATACCACCACGTTATCCTTAGGGGGCGCAGCTCAGTAAGGACACGCCAACAACTTGACCATGGATCCGAGGCATGATCCTCACCACTGCGCCTGTTCCTGTGCAAATAGGCAACCGGTTAAACTCCCATTAGGTCTATGACTGACGATTTTGATTCACATCCATCTTCGTTGATACCACTGAGCGTAGTGAAGGAGTAAACCAGGTTAGCGAGGCCGCTGGTCATTCCGGCGAGTGACTCAATGTGGCAGGCAGCACAAGCACGGTCCTTCCTCAATATTGGATCCCAGACATCGCGGTTCTTAAATAGAAATCGTATTTGAGCCAGGAACAATTCTGAATCATCACGAAGAACATTTCTTCAATCAGTTACAAGAGAATCTTCCGGCAGATTCAGCCGCATGACATAATTTGTCATACTTGCTGCCGGCACCTCCGACGCCCTAGACATTACCATCTCACGCCGAGTCAGCGCCCGACTTACACCAATCGCCCACTCGGAGTTTAGCAACTGCACGAAGACACCGAGGTGCCGGAGACGGACTTGAGTCGTTTTACGAGCCAGCACATCCGAATGGCCTCATCAAAGCCCATCGAGATCGATGGCAGGACAGGTGAAGGCGGCGGCCAGCTTGTCAGGGTCGCGGTGGCCTTGGCCGCCGTGACTTCACAACCTGTCAAAGTCATCCATGTTAGAGGGAATAGACCTTCCCGTTCAGGTGGGAAGGTAGGCGGTTCGTGCTTCCCAACTTCCCCATTCACTCCTTCGTGGGGAAAAACACTGCCCCAAAAGGCAACCCAAAGTCGCGTCCTCAGCTTACATCTCCCCTTAGGTCTGAAAGCGCAGCACGTCACCGCGATAAGATGGCTGGCCGAAGCCACTGAGGCCGACGTGGAGGGCCTGGAGGTCGGGAGCAGCACCCTCTTCTTCACCCCACGGATCCCGCCAGCCGGTGCCTTGGATGGGAAGAGCAGATGGATCAAGATCGCCGCTGACACGGGCGCTGCCAGCACCTTGCTGATCCTCCAGGCAATCCTTCCCTTCCTCCTCTACGCGGCGGACGGCGAGGATGAGCCGGCCCCCGTGGAGCTCGAAGTAACAGGCGGGACAAATGTGGGCATGTCATTGAGCTACGAATACCTCGACCAAGTCCTTCTCCCCAGGCTCCAAGACGTCTTCGGCATCGCCATCGAAAGGAATCTCAAGAAACGCGGCTGGAGTCTTGGACCACAGAGCAGAGGCTCAATATGCCTAACAATCCATCCCATCAAGCGGGGCCAAAGACTACAACCACTCGTCCCGTCACCTGAGCATGACTTTGAAATCCGCCATGTAGATGTCTCCATGATCGTACCGTCGCACATGCACTCAGACCTCCAAAACGCCCTCGCAAAAGACATCACAGCCCACGTCCCCACAGCAGAGGTGACCTTCAAGATCGTCGAGGACTCGGGCCACGACGCGCGCATCTACGTGCTACTCGTTGCCCGCTCCGCCACGGGGCTCCGCTGGGGCCGCGACATACTCATGTCCACGCCGAAGAAGGGGAAGCAAAAAGAAAGCGTCGCGTCGCTGGTCTCGCGGAGAGTAGTCAGAGACCTGGCCAAGGAGCTCTCTGTCAAGGGTTCAGTCTGCGACGAGTTCCTCCAAGACCAACTCGTCATCTTCCAGGCGCTCGCCGAGGGCCGCACGTCGTTCCCGCGAAGCCCCGTGGCGGAGGGCGCCGACGTGGAGACGTTACAGCAGAACGTGGCGGAACTGGGAGTTGAGGAAAGAATGAGGCGGGATAGGACTGAGAAACCCTTCGGACAGGGAAGCATGCATTCGCAGACGGCGAGGTGGGTTGCTTCTGAGATCCTGCCAGGGTTAAAGTGGTACAACAAAGGCGAGATATGCGAAGGTGTTGGAACGAGCTTCAGTTGAAGACCTGGCTAATCAGAAAACGCCGTTGCCTATACCCATATAAAGATAACAATAAATTCGAATGTCCTGCCCCAAACTCCTAGCCTTTTGAACCGTGACATACGCGGATTCGTGTTCCGCACTGAAACCCCGCCAAGTGGCTCTCAGCCACGCCCTTACGCGGCATCCTCAACCGGTCGAATCGACCATTGTCCTTCCCGAATCTCAGCGGGTCCGCATTTCCACGAACACCCTCTTCTCAAAAACGGCACCGCACCATCGTTCTCCTCGAGAAGGTCGGTCCATGGCCGCGACCGAAGGAAGTGGTTGCCTTCCCTTTGTCTGCTCTCGACCAAGCAGACCTGCCACCACTCCAGCCACTGGACGGTCGGCGCCACGAACGGCTTCTTGCAAGCGCAACACGTCTGGCCACCGACCTCTTTCTGATCGGCGGCACGCTCCAGCAGGCCCTGAAGCTTAGGTATCTCGGGGATGTAGTCGGGCAACTCCTCGAGGTTCGAGGTCTTGTAGGCGCTGCGAAGAGCCAGCTCCATTAAGCTCGGCACGCGGCTCCCCTGCGTGCCCATCACGCTTCTGCCTGCTGATTTGGAATGATACGGGGCCGACGAGGGAGGTGTGACGAGGGAGGCGCCATCACCCTCCGGCCTGTCAATCGGCACCATCACCGCCTCGGGGTCGAGGCGGAAGTCTGAGTGCGAGAATCCTGAGGTGTCCAGGTAGTGGACCGGAGACCGCGCGAAGAATCTGCCAGCGGTGCCGCTGAATCCTTCTCGCCAGGCTTCCAGCAAATTCTTGCCCTCAGGATCTTCAGCGGTGAGATTGTCCATGTCACTAAGACGGGGAAGATCAGCGTTCTGGAAGAAATGGTTGCCTTGGAGGAGAAGCTCCACGAGAGACGAGGGCGCAGCCATCATGTCAAGCAGCTCGGCAGGCAAGTATCTGAGCAGGTTCTGGGCCAGGTTGAGAGTCTTGAGCTTGCGCATCTTGCCAATCGCCGGAGGCAGCTCTCTTAGCCTGCATCCGCGAAGAGACAACACCGTCAGATGCTCCAGGTCGAAGATAGCACCAGGGAGTCTTTGCAGAGGATTACGATAGAGGTAGAGCTCCAAAGAAGGATCTTTGTGTTCAAAAGGCACTCCTTCGGCGACAACGGGGATGCAAGAGAACTCCGACAATATCCGAACAGTCGCGTCAGAAAGCGACTTGAGACCCATCATTCTGCCAAAGGTTAGCAATGCATCGCGTGCCATTCGGTCGCCAAAAGTGACTTACGAGAGATCAATCTTTTCCTCCCCTGCGTCCACGAATCTCTGAATCTTCTCCCGCGCCTCCACCTCTTCCGAAGGAACCACATTGCGACGAACCGGTGCGGGAGCCGCATTCAGCTGAGGCAACCGCGCCTGCGTCGGCAACTCGGGCATCATCGTGTCGTCCCCGTCGGTGCTGTCGCTGCCCATCCAAACACCAGAATCCATGTCGCGCTTGAACGCCCTCTTGCCCCTCAGCGCCGGCCGCGGTTCTCCCGTGGCCGAGTCGGATGATGCAGCAGGCTGCTGTTGGTACCATGATCCAATGTACCGCTTCTTGCGTCTCCCCTCGACGTAGTTGTCCAGGCCCGGGTCGTCATCGCTGGAGAAGACGGCGGGATCGCTCGAATTGGACCATGACGGCGGCGCGGCCGGATGGCTCTTGAGGTCGTACCTGCGCTTCTTTGGGTTATTGGGTTTACTGCTGAAACGCTCCGTTTGCGCGTTCCAGCTAAGGGAGGGTGGGAGACTCGGGAGACTAGGTTCGTCGGACATCTCGAAGAATGGGAGAGGGAAAGATTAGGAGGAAGTGGACAGGAACGAAATTGTGCGCAAGGGGAGGTCTAAGTGAAGCTTACCCCCAGCGCAGCGCCCGCCCGCCACCGGCAGGAGTGGAACACGGCCAGGCGCGTCGTGACGCAAGTGGGGGCTCAACGCGTTCGGCGGCCGGGATTAGGTCCCACAGGGGACTGCGATCACACGATCTCCGACCCAAGCTCCGAGCAGCTCCAAACTTGCCGAGGGGGCGCCTGTCGCAATTTGGGTATTCGGGTTGCACTGCTCAGTATTCAATTGATGTGCTCTGCGAAGCCTCGACACTTGTTTACATCTGCGGCAGCCTCATCAACACGCTACCGCGCGTCCTAACTTGACCGGAGCTCTCCGGATACGGTTAGCGGGGTACTCTGTATCGAATCGAAGAACATGGACAGTGAACAACCCTGAACCCCCACATGCATCTTCAAGGGTCCATCCGCTACAACACGCGGGGCACCAAATGCACGACACGATGCCAGCAACCAGCTCTGTCCCTGGCTTTTTTCGAAGTTGAGCAACGCTGTCCAACTTGATTTGCAGTATGGCTGCCTAGATAACAGATTTGGTGTTTTGGTATGTGCAGACTTCGGAGGTCCTGCAACCAACATCTGGCTCTTGTAGATCATTGCAATCGATCTAAGCGGGGTCCGCATCGCAGAACAACCCATAAGGCTCGAGCAAATGAGCTCTTCGGGAGACACGTCGGCGACATAGATATCCCCCGTGTAACTATCATTCAGCGCTTTCGGCTGTCTGGCATGCGCTAGATGTGGCACGTACATGATGCTGTTTCATGGCATCGACGTGCAGCAGTCCCGAGTTGGGCCGCGGCTAGGCCACCGTCATGCCAGAATTCCCTCAGTCCCAATCCTCATCGTCAGAATCGCCTTTTGACTTTGATACGGTGCCTTGTCGAATACCCTTGTTTCCCATCGCCCTCTCCTCCTCCTCGTCTTCAGCCTGTCTGCGGCGTTTGACAACGCCCATGTCTGAGTCCTTGACTGCGCCAACCTCGACCAGGAGGTTGTCGATCTGGAGCATGTTTATCTTGACACCTCCGTGCTGCACGAGCGTGACGATCTGCTTCACAATATCACCGTCCTTGTATACCAGAATCGTCGGGCAGTTGCGCTCGGGGTAGTTCTCAATGGCCTTGTCCGCGCGCATCTCGCAGAACTTGATGTCGCCGTATTCCCTAGCCGCTTGCCTCCACAGCTCGGTCAGCACTCTGGACTCGACGTTCGTACCGAGCGAAGAGGTCAGGTTGACAAAGACGGGTCCGTTCTTGGACGCATCTGTGACTTCGCGCTGGTACTCGGGCTTCGAGATCGGGTAGACGGTGCCGTGGAGAGCTTTTTTCGTGAGCGCATTCAACTCTTGCATCCTCTTCTGGCGGTATTGCTCCAAGAACGCCTCGTCCTCGTCGTCCTCGAGCTCGTCGAGCTCATCCAGGTCCTTGCCCTCCAACCTGTTCTCGTGTGCCAATCGTCGACCCTCGAGGATCGCCTCCTCGATCATGGGTGTCGGGCTTGGGGGCTTCTCGGGGATGACTCCATGTTTGCGGAGGATATCGTTCCTGGCGCAAATGTGTCAGGGTTCGTCGCGGGGCTCTCAAGGAAGAATGGCAACGTACCACTCGGTGTCTGCGTTGGGATCATCGATGGGTACGGCGATTCTTTGGTCTGCGGGGGCGGCCATTGTGACGTGTGTGCAGACGCAGTAGAGTTGGAAGGGAAGAGATGGGAAGAAGTCAGGCAATGGTGGGTTGGAAAGAGCGACAGAGCGCAAAGTGAGGTTTCAACCAGCTGTATGAATGATAAGTGACTTAGGCACCTGCGTAAAATGTTCGGAGCCTGAAGTACCCAACCTTGACGCAATGACACACTCGGGTAGGAATTGCATCGAAGCCAGCAACCCCGCTACCTCACCTTACCCCAAGCTCCAGCTTAGGTAAGGCAGCAGGGGCCAAGATTTCGGAGGTCGTCGCTGCCTTCGGAGGATCCGTCACGTGCTGGGGCTGCCTAACCCTCCTCGCTAGTCCAAAAGCGGCGGAGGCCCATGCGTCTCGCCGCCCAGCGAGTCGGTTGGCACACGAACCGAACTTTTTCAGATCTCCCCATCATCGCTCAACCCTCAAGTCTCTGCGAGTGCCAACTGCCTCTCAACACCACCAGTTCCGTCCAAGACCGACCGCACTCGCACCGATAACCGATCAATCCATAACCGATCAGATCAGTCAAGATGGTAAGAGCCCACCGCCGCTTTATTTTACGTGCAGCGCCGTGTGTGTGCATTTGAACAAATTTCGCCCCCCGACCGACGGCAAATCGAAAAATCACGACTTGGGCCCGACCCGCGACGAAAAAAAAACTTTGGAAAGAGGGGGAAAAGATGGTACGGCGGGGAACACGGATGGACACGACGGACACGCACGACGACTGCGCGCACGCGATCATTTGATGATGGAACCATCATGCTGATGGCTTCTCTCCCAGGTTCTCGCCGTTGATCTCCTCAACCCCTCCCCGGCCGCTGAGGCCCGCAAGCACAAGCTCAAGGTACGCCCGCCACTCCGCATCACCACCAGCATCACCACCCCTCTTCCATCATCACGACCATGATGTGCTCACACGTTGGACGCAGACCCTTGTGCCTGCTCCCCGCTCCTTCTTCATGGACGTCAAGTGCCCCGGTTGCTTCACCATCACCACCGTCTTCTCCCACGCCCAGACCGTCGTCATCTGCCAGGGATGCACCACCGTCCTGTGCCAGCCTACCGGTGGTAAGGCGAGACTTACTGAGGGCTGCTCCTTCCGCAGAAAGTAAACTGTCCGCGAGGACGCTTTTCTTTCGACAACAAAAAAAGGGCCCTTGGGTGTTTTCAATCTAACGACTTGGACGGTTCATCAACTGGTGGGACATCTCGGATCTGCAAAAGCAAGCGACCTGGGCATGGGCGTATAGACAACCCTGGCACAGGCTCTTAGAGTCTGCTGTCTCCGAACAGAACATAATCAGACACCTTTGCGGATAGAAGATGGAACATCCAAAAATTCCTTTTGACCAAATCAAAAATCACAGGGGCGTTTGGGGTCTCCGGATATCCTTGCATCACACACGCAAAACGAATCGAATGCATTTCTCTTACCAAAAGCACACAAGAACCGCTCTTCGTCGTCGTCTTCCTCTTTCCTAACGTCGTTCTGCGTTTACGCCTGGAGTTTACGTCGTCGTCTTCTCTCTGCATGGGGTGGACAGCTGGAAATGGCTTTTCACATGAGCGTTTGGGGTGGTCTTGCGATGACCTGACCTGGACGTGAGGACGTGGAACCGCTGATTGAGGATCGCTTCATACCCGAGTGCAGTGAGTTCGGAGGAATCAGCACTGCTTGCGAAATTCAATGGTTTCCACAAACGCCGGACCCCCAAAGTGTGACTGTCGTGACCGGTGAAATGCAGTGTGTGGTGTCTTGTGATGGTGAAATGCTTGTGTGTCTGAAGTGTTTGCTAAATGCGTGCTGCTTGTCTGTTCAAATGTGTGTACCTTGATAGATCTGCGACGCTCCACAACCCACCCGCCCACTTGGTTCTCACTTTGATGCATGGGGTCGTGGTGAAGACATGCTCGTGTGATGTGGCTCGAGTGTCTATCCTTAAGATTTGTTTCATGCCGTCGGCCTTTCCGTACAATCGGCGTCTTTGGAATCTACAACTCTGCGTCTTAACTCAACTCAACATCGACCCCGTTCGATGAGCGTTCTCACTGTAACACACATGGCAGAGGACAAGTGTGCTTGGTGGCTAACACATTGAGATGGGGCACCGTTAATCTGCTCTGATTTGTTCTCACAGATCTGGACTGGCGCATGTCTTACTGATTGATAGCATTGGCCACTTCAGCCCCGAGATAACGTCCGCCATCTTGCTGCAGGTTACACCGCCGGAACGTGGGTGTTGGGGGAGCTTCTCCTTACTGATGCACATTGCCCTCGCTCGCTTGGTGTAAGTTGGCCTCGGTTGTGCCACTCCTGCAAATCAGCGCCGTTTTCACATAGGATCACCCATTGGATGCGTCACCTCGCCGCTGAGTTTACGGGGGTTCTCGAAAAGCAATTCCTGCTCAGTGCACAGAGAGCAAACAACGGAGCCTTGAGAGCATGGAGCACCCGCAACGCTGGCATCCCAAAAAACGATTGCGTTTCGCAAACTGCATTTCGACGGGAGGAAAAAGATGTTTGGACCCCGAAAATAGACGTGCCGGAGTCCATGGAACGGGTGCATCCACTTCCCTGCCTTCCCGGCCGGGCCCAAGCCAGTTTTTTGCTGCTCACCAACGCCGTCGTCAGCGTCCCCGACGATTGGGTAGCGAGGGAATGGGCGGCGGCGCCAATCATCAGGAGGCCAATGTCAGTTTCAGTGCACATGGTCTCCATAAAACCTGCTAAAGTGGCCCACCTCACGCGCATTCTTCGCGAAAAAAACACGCCCAGACGCGATCAGCTGGGTCTTGCGGATCGTCAGCGGGCTCCTGCTTCACCTTGGAAACGCCGCCAGTGACCTGGCACCGCAGAGCCCAGCCCCCGCCGCCGTCATTCCACCTCACTCCACATCCCCTTCCACTTCAACTTAATCTCCTCCCAACCACTTCTCCCCTCTCCCTCCTTTCAACATCTCCCCTCTTTCTCGCTTCTGCACGTCATACTTCAATCGCTTTCCGATTGTTTCTATGGTTACCGTCGTTTTTTAAATTGTCCGACAAAGAGACACTCTCCACTCTACCAACCACCAAGAACCCGCATCCCACGATCTTAGCTTCCTCAACCCTCCGAGCTAAAACGCTAGGGCCTCGACCTGACGATCGACAACCTCTCGTCATCATCAGCCAAAGCCTCAAGCAAACCGTAACCGTGGCCTGGTCTTTCGACCTCCCCATCCGCTGCACCATGTCGGCCCCAAGAACGAAGCGTCCCTTCGCCGGCGCCTCAGTCGACCCCTCCCAGCGCCAAATCACCTCCTTCTTCACCACCCGCCCCGGCCCAGCTCCCGCTGGCCCTTCACCAGCCGCTCCGGAGAACAGCCTTCCCTCGGACGTCCAGTCCAACCTCATCTCCGTCGGCATGCGCATCCGCAAGTCCGTCCCGGAAGGCTACAAGACCGGCACCTACAGCAGCTTCAAGTTGTGGAGCGACAGCTCTCCTGTCTCTGGCCCCGCCGTCGTCCGGACAACCCCGACAGGCACCTCTCGAAAGCATCGCAGCGCCGCCTCCTCCCAGCGCGAGCTCATGCCCTTCTGCGGCCTCAACAAGGTCGGCGGCCTCTCCGCGCAGCCCGTGACCGCCGACGAGGACGAGTTCTCCTCCGACAACGACGTCCCGGGCCTCGACGACATGCCGGGCCTGAGCAGCTCCCAGGAGAGCGTCGAGAGCGTCGAGAGCACCGCCAGCGACGGCCGCAGCCGCAAGCGTTTCTTCGATGACGAGGAGGAGAGCGATGCGCCCGTCAAGATGTGGGCCAACCACGATGCATGGCTGGAGGGTGCTATCAGCCCGCGTAGCCTTGCGCCGTCTGGCTGGGCGAATGCGAGAACTCTTGCAGTCCCACGCAAGAGCCGCCGCGGCAAGAATGCGGGACAGGAGAACCTGGTCGTCGCGGACGACTTTGAGGATGCGGATTTTCTGGTTACCCCTGATACTGATATGAGCGATGCATAGAGGATGCGAAGGGAAGTTTTGTTTCAGTTGTACAATGTTTTTCATGGGCGCAGGCGTGTGGAGTTCACTTTCTTTTTGGAAGACTCAGGGGATGAATGCATTTGTACTCGGCAAGAGCTGCTTTGAGGACGTCTGCATGGATTTATCTCTTTGCGGGAACAGGATGAACCTGCGGAAGGTTTTGAGGTGGACTGTATTATGTATGCCCAGAATGGGTTCTTGTGCCACCACTGTTTGTATCGATATCATAGGCTAGCATGCTACGTTTGGGGGCTCATCAAGCCACAAATTGTACACATTTTCCACCAGCGATTTACCTCCTCTCTCGTGATATTACATACCTGTGAACGGGTCCCGAAACTCCAACAGGTCCCGCTGCCCGTAGAACTCACCCGCGACTGTCAAGATCATATTAAGCGTGGCTCGCATGTTCATCCGCGCACGCAGCTGATCCGACATGTCTTCGTCGTCAGAGTCGGCCTTCTCTGCTGCCTCAGCAGACACGTCTACCGCCGTCGTATCGAGCTGAGCAAGAAGGCGAGCTCTAGCCTCCTCCAACGTCTCAACCGGTGCAGACTCCTCCGCCACCTCACCTTCGTCTACCTCGCCGTCCTCGGAAACGTCCATCGGTTCCGACTTTTGATCGTCGTCAACCTCTCCGTCCTCAACCCCGCCTTGCTCAGTGGGCTTCTGGGGCTCAGCATCCTCCCCTTGCGACTCTTCAGCGGGAGCCTTAGTCTCGCTGTCGGGAGCCGGCGCTTCCCCGTCCCTCTCCTCAACCTCCATCTCCCGCATCACGTCCTCGTCGTCCGAACTCTCGTCAACGGCGTCGTGCACCCCCAGATCCATCCCTTCCTCCTCCAACGCGTCCCGCAGTCGCGCCATGTCCGCCAGGCTCTGCATCATCAACACCGCCCGCCTCCCCAGGTCCCGCACCCACCCAATCTCTGCATGGTTCAGCTCCCCGCGCTCCGGCAGCCGCGCCAGCAGCGCCCACAGCCACCGGCTCGTGCGCTCCCGCAGCTCGTACCCTCTCCTAAGGAACTTGCCGCCCAGCAGCACCCGGATGACACGCAGCACGCCGTCCTTGTCCATCGACGCCACCTGCGCCGGCATCGGGTCCGACGTCCGCAGGCGCTGCGACCAGACGGAGAAGGTGGAGGACTTGGGACCGAAGGCGCCAACGAAGTGGCCGTGGCTCTTGGGGAGGGCCGCGACAGCGGAGGCGGGGGGTGTGGTGTGGAGGGTGCCGCGGAGGGAGTGGAAGCGCGCGAGGATGGAGGCGAAGTAGGCCTCGTGCAGGACGGCGGGGTCGTCTTCGTTAGGGTCGAAGTAGCCGTCGCCGCCGTTTTCTTCTTCCCACTCGCCCTCTTCGTGCGTGCCTGTGTCGTTCGTCTCCTCCCAATTTGCTGGGCGGGCCGTGTATGCGCCGTCGTGGTAGTATCCCCTGAAATCGCCCTGGCCGGAGGTGTAAATCTCGCGGTCCTCCTCTACGTCTTCTCCCTCTTCAGGCTCTTCCTCTCCGTCTTGGATATTCTGTAATTCCTTAGGCAGTTGTGGTCCGATCGGGATCTTGGGCGCGACGAGGAGGTGTGGGATTCCGTTTGCTTGCGTCCTAGATACTCACCATCAGCAATCGGCACGCTAACTTTACACACACACACAAGTTCAGCACGGAACAGAACTTTGAGAAGAGGAAATGGAAGGCGACTCACCTTACGGACTTGAGATACGCCATCGCATCTCCGTCGTCTTCGAAGTCGAGCTCAGGGTCGACGGGGACAGTCGTCGCGCTCTCGGTGGCCGAGAAGACATATTTCTGGCCCCATGTTGGATCTATGTGGGCGTTCTGGTGTTCGCGAGGCTTCTTGCTGCGTTTGGGGGCCCGGTCGGCGTCGGCGTCTGACGTGTCGCGGGATCTTTTGGAAGCCATTGTGGCCGGGGAAGCAGGTGTTGGACGAGGGGACGTCTCTTGGGAGTTGAGGTCGCGAAATTTCGTGATCGGGAGCTCGGGTCAGTGACGATGAAATGGCTAGCGCGTCCACGTCCCAGGAACTTTTTAGTGGGGCGGTTTGGCCTTATTTAGTGGGTCCGACGCCGTTGAGGCCGCTCACCGAGACCGCTTGAATTCACCGGCGCCGCTCCCAGCTCTGACAGCGGTTTGCAAGTCGCCACTGCTGCTGGAAGAATACAAAGCTTTTCTCATCATGCTCATCTGTACTCAGTTCAGGCGTGAATCTATTCTGACCCGTTTGAGGGTGCTCACTGATGCCAAGGATCATTCGGGCGAGCTTCACGGCACCTCGATTGACTTAGACGGCGCAAGAATAGTGATGAAAGGTATTGACATTCTATGAGCCCAAACGGCTCGTAATAATTACGCTCACTTGAACCTCTCTTATATCTCCTTGAAATCATGACTCTTCTTGGGGCCTCGGGCCTTTATGGTCAAACTGCCACAACAGCATGAACAAGACGAAGAGCTTGACAAGCATTGCTTTCTAACATCTGTGTAGTTCCCAAACAACTTTGCAACTGGCATCTCGCTTACTTAAGTAAGTTTTTCGTTTCGTTCGATAGAAAATTTTATGCTAGGACTCAAATTGTAAGTCGTGAGAAATAATAGGCGAACTTAATTACTACTTTAAATCAAGAAACATATCGTACTACATTTGACCGTCGATATCGGCTTTTCCATGCAATCAGTGCCAGTTGTACAGATAATAGAATTTACCATCTATGAAGCCTCCTAGGGACACACTTTCTTGATATTATCTAGCTTCTCAATCACTTTTCACTCATTCTGGAAATGGTATGATAATCTATGCTTGAAATTGTCACTCGACATAGCGACGAAAATAACGTGCACATTTCCTAGATACTATGTAATCATTTTCCAAAGACCAGGCTCTTTCGTCTCCATGAAGACAGTTATTAACTCCTCTGTTACAAGTTACTGGTTTGCATTTGTGGAAAAAGATGTACGAAATTGCTTGACCAATGACCATTCGACGCAGTACATTGCTAATCAATGTGCTTGCTTAACTACGAAGCTCGAAAATGAGATAAAGTCCCTGCTCTTGTAGCTGAAATCTCTTCATCTGGCTCTGCGCTCCAGTCGATACAAAGCTAGGCCTAGTGCTGCTTTATCGAAAGAGAATGGAAGCATGTTAACATGCGGAACATGGGCTGGTTCTGCTTACGATCTTGTAAGACAGAGCCTAGGTACTTCGGCAAGGTTAATGATTTCCAAGATAAAAAGAATGAGACCGCTTAATTTTCCTATGCTGGATGACTACTGTATGCTCAATTGCTCTTATCGAAGACAACGACGACAATAACGGCAGAGAAGACGAAAACGGCGACGGCAACGGCAGCGACGACGACGAAGACGAAGACGACGGTAAAATATAGTATGCTACCACAGGAAAAGTTGTCACTCTAACACAGGAAAAATAGGCGGCTCGAAAGAACATGAGTACATGTAGTAAATTAAGACGCGAAATAGGTTAATGAGTGTTTGTGAGGCGATACGTCGACAGGATCTAGCTGGCCAACAGGGCAAATATGAGATACCTAGAGTCGTGAATACGTCGTCTCTGAAGTATCGCGTGCCCTGAATTTTCAACCTGAATGATGAAAGTCATCTGATAAACGCAATCAAGTGAGCGCACCGTCGCATCAAGCATTTGAGAAAAGCGACCGCAGTAAATGCAGATTGTATCTGACGCAGACTGCGATTGATCATGGTGCTAACAACTCAAGCTTCGGGTGAGAGGTCTGCCCTGGGCCGCCCCTTCCTTTCACCCCTCCTTCCCAACGGCTCTTTCCACCTCACCTCACCTTCACCTTTCACCCACATTCCAAACCCTTCCATCCCGTCTTTGATAAAGGAGCTTTTCCTGCCAGCTGTCATCCGGCGGTCGAGAGACTCTCCCTCCCACCTCTTCCGCCCCGCTTAGTCCAGCGGTCCGATTAAAGAATGGTAGAAAACCTCAAGAGACGTCTTGGATGGATTTTCATAGGTTCTTGAACTGACGAGTTCGAGAACCGAACTTTTGGCTTTTTTCCTTCTTCTGTTTAGAACATCTAATCTGTAATGCCGACCTAAATCTGATTAAGTTCTGTCCTGCGTATCTAAACTCATGGATCAAACCATGCGATGCCCAAGGCTTGGTATTTAGCTGCAGAAGGGTGTCTCTGATGTCGGTGCAGGGGACTTAGCAGCTTCCCCACGAAAGCTCCTGCACCTCACCGACCCTTCACCGAAATTAATGTTAGTGAAGCACTACTATCACTGAAGTTCCATAGCTGTTTCTCCCGACTTCAATCATTTGATTTTCTTTAATAACGCTTCAATTGGCGACAAATTCCCATCAGAAACTATACGACCCATCGTGATAACAGCAAAGAACTCGTTGCAAACCATCGCCACGACGTCCTGGAAATACAGCAAGGTCCCCAACTATCGCGCATCCAGAGCTAGCTAGCCCCGAACCCTGGTCCCAGCTCAGAACCACGCCCACGCCAACCCATCAACGCCATCCAACCTTCTTCCCGCATCCACCACAATCGCCATCGCAACCGGAAACATGGCCACCGCACCCCAACAAACACCCTCCCAACCGCCCGCGCCGCCCGCAGACAACGAGCCCGTCTACGGCGGCCACACGCGCTTCGAGATCGAGCTCGAGGTATGCCGTCTACTCTCTCCCCGTCCCTGCTATCGTCGGGAACAGTGCTAACAGTCGCACCAACAGTTCGTCCAATCTCTCGCGAACCCGTACTACCTCAACCACCTAGCCACCCAGAAGCTGCTCACCCGCCCCGAGTTCGTCGCGTACCTCGCCTACCTGCAATACTGGACCCGTCCGCCTTACCTCAAGTACATCATGTATCCCGGCCCGACGCTCAAGCACCTCGAGCTGCTGCAGCAGGAGCAGTTCCGACAGGATATCATTAGTCCCGATCTCGTGTCGAGGCTGATTGAAGATGGCATGAAGGCGCCGGTGGAGTGGCACCGCAGCGAGGCTTGAGGCGTAGGACGAACGATGACAGAACTGACGCGGATTCGCGCTGTTGAATCTCACGACGGCGTTCTGGGGACGTCAGACGGACCCTTACATGTCTTGGGACGCGGCAGGAATCAGGCGCATTGGATCTCAGCATTATGGGTGAATGGATGCAATTCAGAGCTGGGGTCAAAAGTACAGAGCCCTGAAGCGCCGCGGCCGCATGCTGTGGCCTTCGCAAGGCGATTACTGTCGCCGATTCTGGAAGAGCGCGAGAAGCATGCACATCAATGCCAATACCGACGTGGCGCACAGAGGTCAGACAGGTACATGGGAAATGGCATCAAGTAGACTGGCGACGGCCGGACGTCCAACAGGGTCTTATTAAACCGGTTAGAGAGAGCAAGGTAGAAGACCCCTCGATACCCTCTCCCAGGCGCATCAATCGCGCCTCTAATAAAGCAAATGACCATTCCCCAACGCCACGCAATGCAAAGTAGTGTAGACCAACGACAACGCCCTCCTCAGTTCTCTCTCCATCTCGTTCCGCAAGTCATGCACTGTACTCTGTTAGCATATTCTCCCAACTCTAGATGACACCAACAGCGACGTACCTTGAAGAACGTAGTCATAGGCTCATCAGCAGACCGAATCTGGACCTGGAAGAAGGCCGCCTCCTCGCCGTTGCATCCATCCTTGGGGCACTGCGCGCGCGCCTTGTCGGCGTTGTCCCACTCGCCGGGACCGCCAAAGACGTCCTCGCGCTCCTTGCGCTCAAATTCGCGGCGCGAATAGATTGGCTCGGTGATGGCGTGCTCGAAGGGGCAGGTGCGGCACTCGAGGCGGTTGCGGACACCGGCGTAGGCGGAGACGGTCAGGATGTTTGCGCAGTTGGGGCAGACTGGCGAGGCATAACATTAGTCGGCGTCGCCGCGTCGGAGAGACGGGGAAACTTACAGAGCAACATGTTGGCGGCTGGAGCTTTTCAGCGTGTCTAATGGGAGGTGGGGATTATGCGGCGGCTGTACTGCTGTTATTGAGGGGAGTGCGAATGCGCAATAAGCATGTCTCGGTGACTGTCGTGATCGTAGAAAATTCAGCGGGTCGAGATGCGACGGTGGGGGACGACGAAGTTACACCTCGGTCAAGACTCACCACCGAGAAAAGCTTGGCATCCATCACTCACCGTGGGACATGGACTGAACTCATCCCGCCGGATCCCGCCCAAATAAATCTCCGTGCCCCTCTATCCTTTCAATCGCTCCCCCGCCTTACCCGTCCCCTCGACAATTAGCGCCTACCGGCGGGGCACACCAACCACTGTGAGCTGTTACAGCGATCCTTTGTCCTCTGTAAGCCGCCGGCGGTTACGTACCACACCCGCTAAAAGAAGACAGCCTCCAGGGGTCGGTAGATCTCACTGCCACCTCCTGGGCCCGGGTCTTCCCAGCCAAACACCTCACGTCTCCCCCAATTACGTCCCCTTGACCCAGATCTGGGCCAACCACCACTGCCGAACACCTGTACCTTTGACGGGATATACATCTGCCTGGTCCAACTGTCTCGCCTTGTGTGCGCGCGAAATCTGCATCCTTTCGTTGGGCACATTTGCATTCCGCGATTTTCTTCCCATTGCGACGGGCAAACTACGTAGCGCAGCCAGGCCTACCTTACCTTACACGAACGAACGAACGCAACGCAGGAGCCCCTCCTCCTCCGACTTCACCGACAAACGAACCCAACTTTTACCCCACCAACCGAACCTACCTTTACCTTACCTGCACCCATCCCACTCCAGCACGGTGCCATTTCGAAACACATCTCTCCCCCGGAATCCCAACGACGTCAATACCTTCGCGAGGGCCGACTGAACATGGCGGGTGACAACGAGGAACACGAGGTAAGTCGCTCATGTCGCCGATCTGCCTGTTGCCCAAAGAATCAAGGAGGGGTAGACTGACACCAAACCTAACACAGGGCGCCTCCGTCAAGGAGATCCTCATCGAGGCCTGCCGCCGCAACAACACCGACCTCTTCAATGAAGTCGTCGCCGACATCAAGGACGAGGACGAGCTCTCCCGCATCCTCAACGAGACAACCACAGTCATGGGAAACCACCTCTACCATGAAGCCGCCTCGCGGGGTAACTGTACGCTTGAACCCATCCCAACCACTGCTCACTCGTTTCCAACTACAACACCCTTCCTCCACACATCTACTTACTGTCTGTTCATCCCACTAACACACCCGTCCTCCCGCAGATGAGATCATCGACCTCCTCCTCGACCAACCCAACTTCGAATGCGACCCCGTCAACCGCCTCGAGGGCGACACGCCCCTGCACACCGCCATCCGCTGGATCAACTCGGAACCCCCCGCCCAGCGCGAGTTCGGCAACGCCCTCGTCGACATGATGCTCGAGGCCGGCTCCAACCCGCGCGTCAAGAACAAGGGCGGCCTTACCGCCCTCCAGCTCGTCGACCCCCGCAACACCGCCCTCCGCGACCTCATCCAGAAGCACGAGTACGCCTCCCTCAACGCCGGCGACTTCATCAACGTCGACTCCTCCGCCGCGGCCCCGAAGGGCAAGGCGCCCCCCGTGCCCAACCACGTGGCACCGCCCGTGCAGGACGACGAGAGCGACGAGGACGCCGAGTTCAGCGGGAGCGACGACGAGGAGAGGGCCGAGTGGGAGCGCAGGCGGAAGGAGAGGGCTGCCAGGAGGGGCTGATGACGGCTGCTACGGCTACGATGGTTTGAGTGGATTGTCAGTTTTATTGCATTCGAGAGGACGAAGGGAAGACTTCCGGCATATCTTGCATTTGGAGAGGACGCGCTATCCCTCCGTCCGGGTGGGTATTCGGGGAGAAGAGAGAGAGAGAGAGAGAGCACAAAGTTGTGAGATACAGCACGGGAAGTACAAACAAAACCAGATTCACGGGAGGAGTCAATTTCTTGGTACAAGTTGCGTAACGGAGTGGTTGGAGGGGAGAAACACATGTTAGACTAAGGTATCGTCGCCGTCTCGTCAACCCTCGAGGGGAAGTCTTTTCGCAAAATGAAAAAAACTTCATAGACATTTCAAATGGTCCTCTGTTCCGGAGTGATGAAAAGGAGTTTAATGGCTACCGTGAGGTGCTTATACCAGCTTAGATGGGACCGGAAGGGAGTGTGAGATTACGTTACGACAGCAATTATCAAGAGACCGCCTATTTTTCCTGTGCTAGAGCGGCTACTTTTCCTGTAGCTATACTCTAATTACTCCACCACCGTCGATATCGTTATCGTCGTCGTCGTCGTCGTCGCTTCTATTATTATCGTCGTTATAGTCGTCCTCGTCCTCGTCCTTATCCTCCTCGTCGCTATCACTACTATCGCTTTCGGTAGTAATAGTTAAGTGTATAGGAAATATAGCTGCGCAGACACAGAAAAATTAGGCGATCTCATTATCAAAGCATCGAGTCACTTTACTTGGAAGTCTTCTTCACTGGATTGAGACCATGAAAAAAGTTGCTAGTTTCTGAGCGCCGTCAATGCAACACGCAGAGAACAGTTCTGGATGCATGCGGCTGGATCGGAGCCGCTGTTCCAGTGCCACTGCGTCGGATACCGGACCCGAAAGCCAAAATCGACGTACCTGAGACTAAGTCTTCACCGGAAGACGCAACTACTTCCTCAGAGTTGCAGTCGAATATGTCAAGCAGGAATATCAAGGAAACAAACCAAAACATTCACAAGGTATCCAACGTGATTATACACTCGATCTATTGTTTGATACAGGGTATGGAAGTTCTAGGTACGTGAAGAAAAGAAATGTTCGCTGTTGTCATTGTCGACTCACACCCTCGAGTCCTATCTTTATCGTCTACTTCGTACTTCTCGTTCCACGGCTCGTGTTATCGTTCTAGGGTATCCCAATGCTTGAATCCAAAAGTAAAACATGACTCATTGCGCGGGTCCTGCCCGTCATGTTCGAAACGAAGAGAAAGGCCGCCAGATCGCTCAGATAGCCATCAGCAGAGCGGTTACAGCCGCTGCACAGACGGCCCATGCCGACTTGGACGCCACACCCGGAGCGGCGTTCTTCTCACTCTGCGACTCTATGTAGGAGAGGTTCTTAACCAGATCCAGGTTCTTCTGGCTCAAGTATCCGGCGCTCGCAAGCTCGAAAAGTTGGGGTCCCATGGTGCGGAGGATGTTGGTACTCCTCCCCGCCGGACAAAAGACGACCTCCCAGCCGCCGCCGGATGGGATAATGAAAGTGGATGTTTGGTCATCAAAGGCGAAACTGTAAGCGTCCGGACAAATTGATTTGGCATGCTTCGAGTACAACCCCGGCTTGCACTTGTTGGGGTCGTGCCACGATCCTATGCAACAGTCCTTATCCGAGTTGGTGGCGGCACATTGACTCTTGCACGGGCTAAAGTCGGGACGCATGATGTTGTCATCGGGGTAAGGATAGACACCGTCACCGGGCTTCTCCGGTGGCATGGAAAGAAGGGGCCAAGGACACCAATCTCGAGCGCTGTTATTCGTCTCGGTCGGTTCCCACGGGACGGGGTAGGTGGAGTTGGTATAAACAGTACCACTTGCTGCGGTATTTGACAAAAGACCGGCCGTGGCGATGCAGGCACAATTGGTCAGATTTGGCGGAATGTACGAGGTGTTGTCGGCGGGGATGTAATTGATGCCCACGGGGATGTTGTAGCCGTCGACGAGGGAGATGTCGTAAAAGGTCTGTCTCCCAGAAACGCCGCCAGCCAAGTTGAACTCGGCTAGTGTTGCAGGAACGGCGCCCTGTCCTCATTAGCATCTCCTAGTACCGCGCGAACCATGATCACTTACACTGAACTCGCAGTTAAGCTTTCCGAAGCAATCGCCCGTTGTGCAACCAGCCGACTCCCCATTGACAGTGCAATTGGTTCTTCCCCACGCTCGGCCTTGCCATGTCGGACCGACCCACAGGTCCCGGCTTTCACCCGCGCCAAGTTCGAAACCCCCGGTGCCGGGGCCGACGCCGTGCTGCGTTGTGATGCCTGGCCAGATCGGTTCTGAACATGTGTTCGTGATCTTCAAGGGTATCCTCCCGTTCCAATCCTCGGGTGGGCCTCGCCTGGCGGGGTTGTAACGCTTGTTCAGTGACAAGTAGTCGGTCTTGTAATTCGGATGTGTGCTTGGGAAGACGATGGCATTGGTGGTTGGGAGCTGCGACGCGAGGGCCAGCGCAACGAAGATGTTCCGGCTGGATGTCGTTGAGCGCCCGTCGCCTTTCCTCGACCTCGACGGCACCTGTCTCATTGTCTGCGTATCGGTCGTCTGCGGTCGAATGCCCAGACAGTTCAAACAAAGAAGGATGATTGCAAGAATCAACAGCGGTATCGATTTGTGACTTGGAAGAGTAAAGGTGTGGTCTATGCTGGGATGGTGCAACAGTTCATGGTTCAGAGGCCCCAAGCTTCCATGGTCCGGCAAGACGACGATCGGGCAAAGATATACGGGCGGCTTCTGCGAGGTGGTGATTTGGTGCCGCCAATAGCTCGCAACGGACCTGCGCCGAGTGACGTACAGCGTGTCGTCGAAAGAACGAATGGAAGCAAGGGGCGGCGAGGCCCCAAGAGGTGATCGGCCTGCTTGATCCAGGGCCAATACCTGATTATCCCTGTCGACGCGATATAGCGTCAGAGGGTGCCAGGTGGGAGCTGCAGGTTGGTTGGACGGATGAATCAGGAACTGGGTCGTAGGGCAGAAGGTAAAAAGACTGTTTCAGGCGCCTAAAGAAGGTGTTCGTAGAGCTAGCGATGCAGAGAGGCGGATAGGATGTTTAGAGGTTCGCACGCCTGTTGTTGAAGATGGAACTGGTTCTGTCCGCCGTTCTCACGTTCTCGACACACGCGATGGAAAGGGGGGCACTAGAGAGCCGCTGCCTCCAACAGCAGCCGATGGGGAGCACCAACCCATCCCATCGTCGCCTGCCCGCCGGCGCTTGTCGACGTTGCAGTTGCAGGGCCGGACCTTGGGTCGAACCTCTCAGCGGTTCATGTTCAGACGATGACGCAGGTGCAACTGGCTGCCCAGTTTCCCGTTGGAACTGCAGGGTCCATTTCGGGTAGCCAACGACCGGGGCCTTCCCTGCTTGGCTTATTGCCCCGCGCCGTTCTGGCCTCAGCTCCACCTGCAAGCTGATGTGGCTGTGCCCAAGATTGTTAGAAGCGGTCAGCGCGAGAAGTACTGCTTTGCCGCCGGACTGTGGGACTGTACCTTCCCATGAGCTGTCCTCTATCTCTCACACAGCCGCAGTATCGTTGCTCTTTTGCCGTCATCATATCACTTTAGATACCATTGAGAATGTCAAGGGCCAACATGGGGAACGTTGACTCACCACGTGGTGGCAGAGTGAAGCCCGCAGAGTCGTGCCGGGCATCGTAGCTTGTTTCTTGGCCAAGATCTGGCGTTGACTTCGACCCTGCATCGACCCGGCGATATCTTCAGGCTCGCTACAGGAAAATAACCTTGCACGTCCCAGACGGGCAGTTGTTGCAACCTTCTTGGTCTTCAATAAACTTGATTTGTCCCATGCTGGGAATGTCGTGCGTCTACAGTGGACTACAGGCCATCATCTTTCAGTGTCGTAATAAAAGCCTCCCAGATTCCAGGCCCCATCTCCAGTAGTCAGTCCTGGGAGGTCTCTTCGTAAGATATATACTCTTGGCCATCATTAGCCTCGGCTGTCCTTCCTGCTCCTTCACCTTTTCGAGGTATCATCCGAGTGTATGGAAACGAAATGCCCAACGCAAGCCGGCAAACAGATTATCATTCTTCTCCCCCAAAACTCCGCCAGTTTTACCTGAAGCGCGCTCTGCAGCGGCCCATGACCTCGCCTTGGCAGACCAGTTCTGCGCTGAACTCGGATCCGTCAAGAGTCAGGTAAATGTCAAAGTAGACACGGTAGAATGTGCCTTGTGGTGTGTCCATCCTCTCGAAGTCCTTCTCGAGGTTCTTGCGCGAAAGATCAGAGGTCAGAGTGACGACTTCCTTGATACCTATCATGGGGTTAGCGAGTGCTGGGTCGGATTGTGAAGGGAATACACTTACGAGGATCCTTGGTGTATTCGGGGCAAACATCGTCATCGCAGGCGTAGAGGATATCCTCGTACATGAGGGTAGCACCAGGGGCAACCTGTCTGAAGAAAGAAACCTTGACAGGCTCGCCAATCTTGACCTTCTGGCCCTTTTGCACGAAAATCTGTCTGGTGAACTTGCAACGGTCCTTGCCGTCGAGGGACGGCACGCGGTAGGCCTCGGGGTGGTAACCCTCCTTGAAGGGCTGGAGAGTGGCCATGAGGTAGTGACGACGAGCAACACGGTGGGTGACGACGCGCTCCGTGATACCGGCAGTAACGGCACCCTTGACGATAGCAGCGACAGAGTCCATGGGACGCACCACCTTGGACTGGAATTGAGGAGGAACGTGGAGCTTGATCTGCTGGAAGAGGTACTCGGAGGCACCGAACCCTCCAACAACCAGAATGTTCTGCAGAGTGCGGTTCTGAGCCTGGATGGCAATGATCTGGTTTCTGACGAGTTCCAGAATGCGGTTTACGACAGGCTCGAAGCACTGCAGAATCTCCTCGTTTGTGAAGGTCATGTAACCTTCCTCAATACCAGCCTCGGGGAATTCGGCCTCGATACCGACATCCACAGCCCACTTCTGACCGTTATTACGGAAGTCGGCCTTGATGCGGTTCTCGAAATCCATGATGCACTTGGCGTACACACGGCCGGCCGTCTTGGATCCGTCGGGCAGCTTCATCTTACGGATCTTGGTGCGCAGAATGTTGCTGAAGTTACGGTTGAGCGCTGTTGAACCGCAAGAGTCACCAGATCCAGCCGTGCACTCGGCCACCGTAAAGGGGTTCTCATCCTCGACTTCGTAGGCAATCAAATCGACTGTACCACCACCGCAATCGACAATCAGGACGGCGTCGTGAACCTTCAAGTTAAGAAGGCCAGTCTTGGAGCAGAAGATTGCCGCCGCCTCGGGCTCGGAAACCAGGGTCAGGCGGTTGTCGTTCTCGTCTCGGAGGAAACCGGCCTGAATGGCAGCGGCTCTGGTGGCGGCCTTGCCAGCATCGTTCCAAATAGCAGGCACTGTCAGGTAGTACCGAATGTTTCTCTCCTCACGGTTGAACACTTCACCCAGCGTCTTCTGCAGCGCCGAGCGCATGGCCTGGCGGAGCTTGAAGAGGTAGTCGGCCGCAACATCGATTTCGGACTTGCCAGGAGGCAGAGGAGGCAGGTTGATGGGGTCGATATATGTGTTGCCGGAAAGCATCAGCTGCAGCTTGAACCATTCCACCTTTTGCACACCGGGTTTCGGGTACCCAGTAGGCGCGAGGGCATCCGCAATATCGGGACCCCATCCGACAACCTTCTGGTACTGATCGTAGTAGAGGACCGTGGGAATCTAGGTCGAGTTTTGTCAGCTGCGATTGAACGCACCAATTCAGTGCCTCCTTGATCGAACCTTTTGCTTTGTGTATGATCCGGCGCCGGGCCATTCCGTAATAATATCCTCCTTAGCCTCGTTGTTCGTGGCGAAAGCGAAAGCCACACCGGAAAACGTTGTACCCTGGCAGTCATGTCAGCAAGCCCGGTCACCCCCGCACTTCTCTCCGGTGTCCACGTACGAAATCGATACCGACTATCAGCTGAGCCTTGCTCCTGCTGTTGCCCTCAACCTCGGCCGCGCTGCCGCCTCTCTGATATTGCGCCATAGGGCCTCCGGGAGGGCCAGGAGGACCCGGGGGAGGGTAGCCACCGCCGCCACCGCCGTACTGAGGAGGACCACCCATGGGATGTCCTTGGCCGCCGACAGGAGGGAGCTGAGGGGGGTATCCGGCGACGGGAGCGCCGGTGTTGATGGGAGGGGGACCGCCGACCATTTGGCTAGGCGGGGTTCTCGTCGGGCCTTGGTTCGTCAACGGGCTTGTGCGGCCGATGGGAGGAGGGCCGCCTTGAGGGTAGTTTGCCGAATAACTCGGTGGTCGGTTCCCGGCGCCTGGGTGATTCATAGGAGCGATAGAGGCGGAAGAGGTCGAGGCGATCGAGCCAGGACGAACGGGGATCTGCTGCGGTATTTGAGGGGCGCCGGACGGGTGGCCTTGGGGAGGAGGGGTCGGGCTTGGGGTCTGGTTCGGGTCTGGCGTCTGGATGCTGGCAGTTGACTTGCGTTTACCGAAACCAAAGCCTTTCAGGCGGGAATTGGAAAAGCTCATAAGGGAAGTGGTATGGAGGAGGGAAGAAGAGGAGGGAAGAGGGGAGAGGAAAAGGGACTCGGCCTCAGGTGGGCAGGACAAGCAGAGGGTATATCGATTCGGTTTGGGTTGCAGCCGTGTGGTGGTGGTCTCGCCGGGCTGGTCCTGGGCGCAGGCTTGGGCTTTAGACCTTGGGCTTAGGACTCCTCCAGAGGTGGGCGCTGCTGCTGCTGCTGCCGCCGGTGCTTGTGCTGTGCTGTGCTTTTGCTTCTGGGGACGGGACAGGACAGGACAGGACAGGATGGGCAGGACAAGACAAGTAAGGTAAGGATGGGATGGAGCAGGCAGTAGGCTGGGGGGAGGGGGTGGTGGTCAAGTCGCAGTCAAGTCACGGCGCGCCGTGTGGACGGATAGCGAGAGACGGGAAACAGACGGGAGTCGGGAGCGAGAGTCAGGCAGTGGGTGAAAGCCAGGACGACGGACGGGCCTCTGTAGGTAGCTCAGGACTTGTCCTTCTCTCTTCCTTTCCGTCTTTCACTTTGTTTCCGTCTCTCTCTGTCTCTCTCCCAGGTGGTGGCAGTCTGCAATTCCGGACTCTCTGCACTAGGCACACACAGTTTGGCGGGCTGTGACGGTATGGTTCTGGGGGCTGTTTGACAGGACTGATCGGATGGACCAGACGAGAACGTGTGGGAAAGAGTGAGGAGTGAGAAAATAGAATGTGCACTGGGCCGGGCTGGACTAGATTGGACTGGTGGGCTGGGAATTGGGAATGGGGGACCCGTGGTGAGCAAGCAGCAGCGTGAGGAGTGCGAGGTGGACGCAACGCAACGCAGACGCTGCGACGGAACGAGGATGGGGGGTGGAGGGGGTGGGCCGTATTCGTGGGCCGTGTACTGCTTTTTTTCTCGCTTCCCTGGCGGGGGGGAAGGAGCGAGGGGGAGCGACGAGGGCGTGGGCTGTGGAAGGGAAGCCGAAGTAAGTGTGGCACCGTAAGGCCAAGGCAAGGCAACGAAGGTAGACGACGTGGGCCGGCGCTTGTTGCTTTCGCTTTTGTGAATGAGATTCTCCTCCGTTTCTGGGGATGATGCAGGTGGTGCAGAGAGCGGTGCGACAGACAGGCGGACGACTTCAATGGAGCCGTATTGTCCAAGAAGAATGTGCCCAGGTAGTTGTATGAAGTGCGTGCAAGAGAATTGACTGATGGTGGACGGCGGACGGTGGTACGAAGAGGTCGAGTAGGTACCTTACGAATAGCGAAAGCAGAAGGCGGGATGGGACGACTGGGATGTGTGAAGTTTTGGTTTGGGAGAGGTGGGGAGGTAAAGCGAGTTTACTGGACGGAGGAATACCTATGCACGTATTCAACCTCTTTGCAACAAGGTGGACGGAATACCTAGCGTTTGTTGCCGTAAATAACTGCAGAGTAAATATTATGCACAAGACCTGATGGTGGTTCCCGATAACGGACAAGATTGCTGCTGGGGATCGAGGATCGGGCTGGAGGAGGAGGATGCTGACGATGATGATGATGATGATGATGTTACCGTTGGCCGTTGCTGCTTGCTGGTGTTAGTGTTAGCGAGGCACCTTCTCTTTAGTTTTATTACCCAGTTTTTTTTAGTGTTCTAGAAAGAGAAAATTCTTACTAATAAACTTCAAAGTATCAACAGATATACTACCTATATTTAGCCTCATCTCTCAAAGTCACAGAGAACCTTAAAAGCAAGGATTAGCATAGCTATAAAACTAGCCAAGCTAGCAAGGATTATAACACTACATTAACCCCTCCACAACAACAACCTAGTCAAGATAGCTCAACTTAACCCTACCAACATTCACAGCATAGAGATAGCCATAATTAGCTATCTAAACCATCCCAACTTCTAACAAAACCCCAGCTTCTATAAGGATATCATCAAATACTATATCAGCCTAAAAAGAACAAACACACCAATCTCAATAGACAGCAAGCTAAGCTATCACTAAAAAGTCTAAATTAAACTATTAAGCTACATATAGCTTCTACATAGACTAATACCACAGCAAACACTACTACATAAGCTATCTCTTATTCAGGTACGACAAGCTCTCAAAGCCATACTAACAGTAATCAACAATAACACTTCATATCAAGCCTCAGATATCGCATTAATAGAGACGCCAGCAACATTAGCGTAGCAGATAGCCCTATTAGCCGAGATACAGTAGTGTTAGGCGTAGGAGGATTCGCAGTAGTGTGGCTACCTATTAATTAGTCTCAAAAAGTCTCTTTTTTGAACCACGCAGCTTACATAACGCAGTTACCTGGGGCCGAGGCCCGCAGGCAGCGAGGCACCTTCTCAGTACCTATGTATGTTTGTACCTCAATCCATAGTGGAGAGGGAGAGGCAATACGAGATTCTGGACCGAGTATTGGGGACCGTCAACACGGAAAAACGGACAGAGCACTGTAAATCAAAACTGAGGAACTGCTTGCATTGTTTCTCGAGCTGTTTTACCTCTGCCTGCCCTGCCTGCTCTACTTCTTGCTTCCCGTGCTTCGTTTCTGTGTCCCGTCGTGTTTTGCAGCGTGAGCGCTGTGCTCTCTGCTGCCGGTGCACCTCCAGCTGCTGGAGTCGTCCATGGTGCTGAGCTGCCCTGTGCTCCCTCAGTATCCGCGATAGGTGGCGGGGTGGGGTAGCTGTAGGACACCGCAAGTATCTCACCGCATGCTTCTGCAGGGACTCTACCTTACCTACCTTAGGTACCTTACCTGAGGTGCCTACCTACATCCCACCTCCAGCCTGGCCTGGTAGGGTGGCTGGACTGGCGCCAGCAGCTGACGGCACTAAAACGAGCCAGCGGGTGCGCCTGGTGGAGGAACCACTCCCACGACTTACCCCGGCTCGTTTCTGGGCAGTGTAAGGCTGAGCGACGCCGCCGCCGCCTGCCACTGGATTGGGCTCGCGACAATTAAAACTGGCCTTCTGGCTGCAGCCTGCAGCGTGAGAGTCCCGTCTTTGGGTACCTAGTACCTACCACCAAACGCAAGGTACGTACGTTGGATGGGCGGTGCCGGTGCAGGTGGGGAAAGCTGTATGTACGCGTGAGGTACTTACTTCCCTTCTCACCTTGGTCGTCAGCAAGCACCGTCCGTACGTTCGTAGGACTCTGCTTGTTGCCCTGCGCCGAGCAGTCGACAGATTCCACGCCGGATTACACCCAGGACTTGAGCGGTCAGACAGCAGCGTTGGTTTCGTCCTGTCTCTATCGCCGTTGTCCTGTCAGTGAACCTGCTGCGTCCCTCTATCTACACCAGACACCTGTCTTGAGACTGCGTCTTTGGTGCCTGTATCAGACGCGGCAGACATTGGACGGCGTCTGTGGTGGGGGAGGGACGGCTTTCCTGTACCGCCCAATACGGCGCCGACTGGGCGACGGGCCGAGCAAAGCATCTGAGTCGTAGTAATCGTCTCATCTCGCTTTCCCGAGAACTTGAAAGAAGTTTACCAAGTACCGAATGGGCAGACAGGAACTCTCTCTCTCTCCCCCAGGGAGGCTTAGAGTTGTCGTTGATGACATTCAGGAACAAGACAATTTCGATGCCTAGAAACTCAACCTTGTCCTCTCGTCGGACATGTCTGACAGCTGACAGAGTGCAACGACGGCAAAAAAGAAGGACAGGGACGCGGAGATCCTGCTGCGACTCTCGTGGAGACGACACACGGGGTTCCCGGGACGCTGGATGCGCCCTTTTGTCAGCAACCAGCTTAAGGTTGAGTTAAGGATTTCAGGGCAGGGAATCGTGTTGTCCATCCCGCGAAGATGCGGCAGACCCTTGTTTATCAGCGTGCCGTGGCAGCCTTCCTCCTCACTTTCCGTATCCTATTCAAGACACCTCGCGGAATTTCAGCAGTGGCTGCGGTTCTGCCGACAAACTACTGCAAGCCCTCGGTTGTCTGAACTGGCTTGTTGGCCAAGAAGGCCATGTACGCATCATTGCGCAGCAACAGGAAGAATACGGCCACAATTGACGCCCAGCGCGACCTTGCTATGCAGGTTGCGAAAGATTCATGATTCTGACCATCATTCCATTAGCAAAGAATTAAGCATCCGTCTCGTGGGACCCCGTCTTGGTTTCGTCTATCCCGGCCGCGAGCCGAGTTGTGATGCCAGCCCGCCGGACCCTTGACGGCCAAAGTATCTTTTGCATGCTGGACCTGCTGTGGAATACGCGCGACAGAAACAGACCTAGCGTGGCTCGGCACGGTCTCACAGGTCCTGTGTGGCCCTGGGATGCAGGACTTTCTGTAGGACTTTTCCTCCTTCTTGGTTGTACCGCTGAAGTACCTCTTTTCAGGATTCCATGAGGAAGAAACCCACCACATGCAGTCTACCGCCGCCACCAGCAACATCAGGCTTCCCGACTCCTTCAGCTTGAAGCAGCCGTGAAAGTCAATCATGGAATCCCTCATGAATAGGGCGGTCACTGGTCCACCCTTCTTTCTCTCCCTCGAGTGTTTGATCAAAATCGTGGCACAATCGCCGTCTCTTTTCGGTCGACAGGGCGAACCGGTCCTTTGTCCTGGGAATTGGGGCTTCGGGAGGGGTGCAGTTGACTTGTTGGGCGGTGTACCTTTTTTCCCTTATCTTTATTTTTTCTTAAACGCCGTATTCCATCCAGCCATCTCCTTCAATTTCTGCGTTGATTCGTGCTTACCCCGCCACATTAGGTTCGAATCACACTGAGCACTGGCGTGAGCCCCTCTTTCCCCATGTGTTTCTTATGTAATAATTGCTCGGGACGGCAGGCAGGGACCTGCCAAAATGTGCGACTTCCTCGGCGACAACTTCCGAGCCACAGAAATCTCTTCGAGCCGTCGTTCGAAGATGCCGTCTCGTTCGCTCCCAACAACATTCTGACTTGAGAAAAAAGGCATTCACACACAGCAGCTGGGGAGATCACACCCGGACTGGGAGTCCTGTAATTCAATTGTTCCACAGAATGCTGATGCGCATCTCCCAGCTGCCTTAGCAAAGTGGGGCAAAGGATTCGGTCATGTCATCCAACCTCCAGGCCTTGCATCCCTCGCCAACAAGCAGTAAACCAACGAAAAACTCAAGCTATTCTTTATGAGCTTTCCATGTCGGCAATGCAAAAGGAAGACGCCGGCTGCAGTCGCCAATGGCCGCTGCTTGCTGATTAGTCGGGTGTCGAGAGTGTCCAGTCCATCTACAAGCAGTCTGATATTCCGCAGAGAAAGCCTCGCCGACGTCAATGTTGGCTCCGTTCTGCCAACGCCAATCGCCAAATCGGCCTGGCGTACCTGCCCAAGGATTCAGAAACAGCGAAACATCATTCACGCAGGCTTCCCGCCGCCTGCCAAAGGACGGTGGATAATACATTCCCGTTCCACACTGGCAACCCAGGCGCGGTGAGGCGTAGCACAAAAGCCATGCTGAGCCCCGGAGACATCTGATAGGCTCGACAGGGGAGCCCTTACAAGTTACTGCCTTCGTCTCTCTGATCGGCCTCCGCAGCTCAGCCGCACTGTTTTTGGGCTCACTCCAGCGTCCCCGTACCCGTCCAGTCTCCGTCCCCCGACCGGTCGGAATCCTGCCAGTCTATCAGCCAGCCCGCTTCGCTCCTCCTCTCATTCGCGAGCTCGCTTGTGGCTCTTGTCAGCGCCAAAAGCTGAGTTCTTCGGTTCGAGGCTTCCCGCTTTCCAAGACATCCCGCCGCCCCGGAGCGGTGTTGTCCCGTCAATACCCCCGGGAACATGCCGGCCATTTTGCAGTACCGACAGGCGGCCAAGGCGGAGCACCCCCCGTGCGTTGGTTGTCTCGATTTTCACCCATCACACCGACACCCGAGAGCGCAGGCTAGGGTAATGCGCAAGCACCCCCATCTCGGCCGAGCGTTTCCTTCGTAGCTCGGTAACCCGCGGCGCCGCTTGTTTCTTCATCCTGTCGTGGGCTCCGTGACCGGCTTCATCGGTGTTCTGTTGGCCAGGGACCCCACGCATGGGAGACAGCGTCTGCGGTTCTCCGCTACGACGTCGATACGATAAACTCGCGGGAGCCGATGCACCGCCCCTTCTGAACCCCGTCCGCTTTGTGGGGCCTCTCTGGCTCGGAGCTGCTCCAAAGCTCCGGATTGGCCCCGGCGACGTCCGAGTCCCTTGCCATGGAACATGGAAGTTTGTGGGTTCCTACCGTCCGCGTGGACAGAGCCACTCCCGCCGCGTTGGCTGACTTGGAGGCCGGCAAGGTTGGCTGACGTGCTCGTTGCGTGGCTTCGGTGCCCCGGGAATTCTGTGCCGGGCGGTGAATTATGATGCCGTCGCGAACGGAGACGAAGAGGACGAACCCGATTTCATTTTGTAATCGCCCCTGCTGTGCGTGCAGGTCTCCAAGTCTTTGAAAACATTGCATTCAGCACATCACGAGATATCTCCAGCTTACCCTCTCACGCATGAGCACTGCTCTTCGGCATGCTGAGATGCAGCTACTTCATTGGACCCCTCCATTTTCCGCGTCTCTGTTTCCACGAATACCGAGCCAGATGTCACATCTCTCGCCTAGGAAGGCACTCAATATGTCTTTTGTGGGAAGCAGACGACATTGAAGGGGTTAATCAGCGTGCCATGGGATTCCTTTTTGCACCTGAATGCGCATACCAGACGCAGTGTTTCCCCAATTGACAGGAATGTGCAAGTGCCGTCGCCCGTCTCAATAGTCCCTGTCGTCAAGTACTGCGTGGCCATTTGGTAGCCAGTATCTACCTATTCTCCCTTTTCCATTTGTGGTTGGACTTTGTCCCTGGCTGGGAGCAGTAGCCTTCTCTCAATTGGCCCTGGCTCTCCCTCCCCGTGCCTTATCCGATGGCTTGGAACGCCAGCCCTGAGATTTGGGTTAAACTCTGGATATCAATCAAGTCCCTCTCTCCTCAACGGAAAGCAGGAACTGGCCAGCTACCAAGGCGTATTGGCGGGCTGCATAGGCATATGTTCGCAGCTGTGCTGCAGATCCAATAGTGCAAGCAGCCACCGAATCATGCTATGACAACTCTATTGCACTCAAATCGCCGGCTTCGGCTGTCTGATGGTCGCTTCCAGGAAAGTGCGATTCTCCATGTCGCGGGCGGCAGCTGCCAAGCGTGATGGCGGGCGGAAAGAGCGTTGCAGGTAAACGGACAGCTATCAGATGTGTCTCCTTCCCTCGCTACCTGGCGGTTTTTCAAAAATGCAGCCACCTCCAGTCTCCCTTCACTTCTGTGTCTTCAGCTTCTCCTACGCCAGTTCCGCGAGTGGAAATCTGGGGATGCCATTGCAGGGCAACTGAGACACCTTGAATGTCAGGATCTCCCCAAGACACGCGCAACTACTGCTGATAACCTCGCCTCGTGGAATGTTGGGCCACCGCGTTCTCCGCATCTATTAGAAGGCTTCGACATCCCCATTGCGACCCTCAGCAGACTTGCTCACAGCACCATCGCAAGGCCGAGGCTTCGACATCATGGACTTTTACTCGCTAAATCTCGCCGTCTTCGTGGCAGGCAACGGCTACCTGCTGTACCGGCAGTATCAGCGCCAGCAAGACGAGGTCGTCGAGGAGCTCAAGCAGGAGGCTTCTGATGCGGACTACGGCTCTGATGGGGAGGCCGAGCACCAAGGCTCGCTCTTGGGAACCGACACCAAGGCTGCTGCCCGCCAGTTCCAGCTCGACTATTTCCCCGTTTACGCCCTTGCGATGGCGGCGGATTGGCTACAGGTAATGTGTTGGTGACAGGCGGTGCGTGGGAGCCAAGCTGATATCCGTAGGGCCCTCACATCTATGCCATTTACAAGTACGAGAAGAACATACCCGAGAAGGTCGTTGCTGCGCTCTATGCCGCTGGATTTGTTTCTGGTGCCATTTCCGCCTCCTTTGCCGGCGAGCTCGCTGATCGATACGGGCGTCGTCTCGCTTGCCTTACGTACTGCGTCACCTATATCCTGACGTGCCTGACCATGCTTTCCGATAACCTCTTCATTCTTTTTGTCGGTCGTTTTGCCGGCGGCATCTCGACCACTCTCCTTTACAGCGTCTTCGAGGCGTGGTTGATTACCGAGTACCACCAGCGCGGTCTTACCCAAAGCAAGCTCAAGCTGGGCGCCATCTTCGGAAACATGACCACCATCAGCTCCGTCGTTGCGATCCTGTCCGGCATTATTGGCGACATCCTGGTCAACTTTCTCGGTGGCCGCGTCTGGCCGTTCATGGCTAGCGCTGCGTGCTCCGCTGCGGCCATCATGCTCATTCTCAAGTCGTGGAAGGAGAATTACGGAGGCCTGCAGAATAGCCAGTCAAGTTCTCTGGCTGATGTCAAGAGTGGAATTCAGGCAATCTTGGCCAACGCACGCGTCGTGGCCTTGGGTCTTACAGTGACCTTCTTCGAGGGTTCGATGTACCTCTTTGTTTTCTTCTGGTCCGCAGCGCTGAAGAGTGCCAGAACCAAGGCTGGTTCAACGGAAGAACTGCCATTTGGTCTCATCTTTTCGAGTTTCATGTGCTCCATGATGGCCGGGTCTGCGTTCTTCTCCCTCTACACCAAGACGCACACGAAGGAGACAACATCCCTTATCCTGATGATTGCGGTCCTCACCGTCAGCGGTTGCTTGTCAGGAGCCATCTTGCTGGAACAGGAGCAGTTGCTGTTCTGGGCTCTCTGCATGATCGAGGCATGCATTGGAGCCTACTTCCCAAGCATGTCGTTCTTGAAGAGCGAAGTTGTGGAGGACAGTACTCGCGGGCGTGTGTACAGTCTTCTGAGACTACCTCTCAACGTGTTTGTCGTCGTGGCGCACAGTCTTGACGAAGAGGGTAAGTCGTCCCTTCCGAGAGGAACACTCAACGTGCATGCTGACTTTATGTACAGGCGACGGTCATCGCAACATGGTCTTCATCACCTGCGCGGCGTTGCTGTTGGCATCCTTCTTTATCATCAAGAGGAGCTTCCTTGCCTAAACGCCTCGTCGCTCAGGGTGATATTACGCAACGGCAAGGTGCATCTGATTGGAGGGTGTTTTGGGCGTATGGACAAGTTTATGAAATGTTCATTCAGCATGGGAGAGGGACTATTCAAGGCATGGCATTTGCATCAGATACGGGGACTGTGGAGAGCGATGTATGATTGGCATGAACATTGACATGTGGCTTTAATCACGGTCAGACATCCTTCGTAGACTGGAAATTTCTGGAAGAGCATCCAATGGAAGCAATCTGGCCTGTTGGAGCCATGTTGAAGGTGAAGCGAGGCTCCCCCAGCAAAAGGAGATATTGAGGACCAGGATATGTGACAATGCCGCCAACCAAAGGCCGGGGAACGAGGTCGTGGGGTTTAGTGACCGAGTTCAGCGCAGGGGCCTGTTCTCGTTGGGGTTGGGTTTCCGTTTCATCAGCTCCAGCTTCCTTCCCCTTTCGGGGCATTTGGCTGCCGCGTGCCGTGTCCTACAAGTATCGTGTGCTTCTTTTTTGCGAAGTGCCCACCTCAAGTTTCCCCCCTCCAACTCTCTGAAGGCCTCGAACAGTGCACAGCAGCGATTGACATTCCGAGTGAGCGCTCCTCGCGTGGCGGCGTGCCATTCGTAGTGAGGTGCATTTAAGATCCTTCGACTTGCAGTGGTCAACCCCGGCTCTAGCAGTCCACACCGCACTTGTTTTGCGGAACCCCTTGCGAACCGGTTCGACTGAGCAGCGATTTGAGTGGCCAACTCAAAATTCACCCTCCACCGTCCAAGGGGACTGTTTAATGCAGAAGTCGCATTGGAGGGAGGAGAAGAGGGGGAAGGAAAAGGCCGTTGGTTTTAGCAGAGAGAAGGCTCAACTGCCAGCCTCTCCCATCGCTGCTCTTTATTCTCTGGTCTCTGATTGTTGAGCATCGGGTTGTGTCTCCCGTCTTTCATCTCATTCTTTACCAATCGACGTCTTTCCTCAACTTCGCCCTTGCTTCTCCAGAATTGACGTTGAGCGAGAGAGAAGTGGTGGGCTTATCACACGAAAATCGGATTGCGCGCCTGGCCCGAATCATTTTGGTGTAACCATCCAACGGCCAACCGGCGATAAGGGATTCCCATTCGACTGCGTCTCCCCCTTTCACAACCACTTTTGCCAAACAAACGTGAAAACCGGGATATTGACGAAGACCTTGGAGCTCTCTTTTCAACCAAGATTCTGCAAGTTCTCTGACGTGGGACTGGACTTCGACAAGGGGAGACTCTGCGCCAGGCGAGAAAAGCGCGCTACGCACCTGCCAACTTCCTCAAACGACAACCTACCAACCAGCCACTGCAGCAGCCGTTTTTATCGGTGGTTGCATGACATCCAACTGCAGGCGCGCTAAAGGCTGAGGGGAAATTCGCAGAGTAAAAAAAAGGAGGAGACGAGACGGAGTGAAGAAAGGACGCAATCCTGCAGCGGGACGACAGGCAGGAGCGAGTTTATTAATACCAAGATCAAGCCACCCAACCAAGGCGCACGACTCGACGGTTATCTCGACACCAGGTGCAGCGAGATTCCCGACCAATTCATTGACCGGCCAGATCTGCCTGAACCCAGAAACCAGCAACGAGAAACCACGCAACAGCACACACCCTGAGACCCAGACTTGAGGGAGGAACCCTGACTTTTTGAACTGTCGCTTTGTTGGACGACTGCACGAATCATCACGAGCAATTGAACGAAGCAGTAATCGCAAACGAAACGAGCCAGCGCCCAGCAGCCATCCCTTTTCACCTGCTGGCTGTTCTCACCTTGCTATTCCCCATCCGCATAATCCCATAATTCTTTATTTCATTACAACGGCAAATTATTCCAGTCACCAATCCAACCAACGAGAGAGACCAGAAACCAAGAGAGGCCCGCCGTCGCCCGACTGCGACTTGCACGAGGACAGCAGAGTTTTTGGGATTTTGAGCGAGGAATTTTTGGCGCGGCCAGCGAAAGAAAGCCCTTGCTCCAGTCCAGTCCCCTCCATCGGCGGCTTTCCACCCCCGGGATATCCCCATTCATGACCTCATTGGGGGGAGCAAACCTGGGTCCTCGTCGTCTATCCGCAGCGTCACACCCGGGAAACTAATTACAGACGGGCCGTTTAAACGCGTGCTGTCTCCTCCAAAGGGCCGAAACTGGGACTGCGCACTACTACCGGACGGAAATCGCCAGCCTCACCTCACCAGTGCCGCAATCTGCTGCCCAGCAGCTGTTGTAGGCTGCAGCTAAGTGGTGTGTGTGCGCGTGTGCCAGGCAAAGCGGCGGCGCGATTATCGTCAGCGTCGCTTCGCTGCAGTCACCGTATTGCGACTGCTGCTTCTGCTGCTTCTGCTGCGATTGCGCCCGTCTGCATCTCCATCTGCATCTCGCAGGTTGCACGCAGCCCGTAGCTGCGAGAGTCTAGAACGTCCGCTCGTACGCCGGGACGTTTTTATCTCTCGCCGATAGGAGAGGACGCCGGACATTTAGCCGTCGTTCCGTCCCGAAAGTCTAGAGGGAAAAAAGAAAACACCGCAAAGGCGGCAGTCTCGCGCCGCGCCCGCTTCGAGACCTGCATCTGGAACACCCGCTATCTCACTCACACCAGACACCGGCCTTGTTGTCGGGCTTCATTCGGGAGGGAAGCGCCGAACAGCAGGCGCTCGGGTGGCCTTGGCAGCAGACCCGGCCCATCATCAGGACCGTATCTCGCGAGACCAAGGGGAACAGCAGCCACATGCAAATGCAGTATGACAGGATGTCCGAGGTAGCAGTGGAGGACATGGACTACGTTAATGACTTTGACGACGGCGTCGTCGGCGCATATCACGACACGGAGGAGGTGGTGTTGACGCTCGGCAGCGGCGGCTTGGACGAGATCAACGGCGGCAGCGGCAGTGACCGGCAGCCAACAGCAGCAACAGCAACAACGTTACCGAGGAAGACTCCAGGACCTGGGCACCGGAGAAGGAGGAGCAGCTTCCTGGTCTCCCATGGGGTCTCCTCGTTTTGGTACGGCCTTTGCTCGGTCGTGTTATTAGTGCTTGTTCTTGTAAGTACCCGGCCTGCGGTCGCCGTATTTCCTTTCTGTTTGGACAGCCAGTTCTTATCACATTTTCTCCATGATCCATTCTCATCCCCCCGTCCCAAAAAATCACCCGTCATCCTGAATCCACTACCCACATCACCCTGAGCACGCGCACAGTCTGTATTTTTCGTTTTATTGATTGGGGATTTTCCTTCTGTGGCTGCCATTCGAATTGGTGTCCCTACCTATTTCTCCCTCTCGTCAGTGGCGTCTCTCCATTTCCGGCATGTTCGGTGGCCCGCCCGGTGGATGTTGGACGGGAGCTTCTTCGGCGCAGAAGTGGGACCGTGGAGCCGGGGTGGTTTCGCGTGTCGTGGTTCCCACGGAAGGCGTGCAAGTGCCTGGAGTTGCCTCTCTCTCCCGCATCGTACCAGCAAATCATCGCAAATGATTGGGAGACGAATGAGTTGTTCGCCCATCGACGTTGCCCGACTTTTTCTCGGTGCATATCACGGGGGCTCCAGCTTTTTGGCGTCCTCCCCCCGGGGTCCTCTCCCCCTCCTCCTTCTTGTGCTTCAGGCGACTTTCCGAGCTTGGGAAGAAGAGCCGCGAGCGTGGGAAGGTGTGGGATGAGAGATGCGGTACCTACAGACTGGAGACTGGAGAAAGCAGGGGACTCGGTGAAAGCCCGCGAGAAGCACCGCGAGGGAAATGCAGCGTCCAGTGGCCGCCCGCTCCAGCTCCAGAAACCTGGACCCAGCGCCGCCGGCAAAGCCAATTGGGGACAGCGGAGGGGCCGAACTTGAGCCAGCGGGCCAATGGCTGGATGGGCGTGGTCGAACTCCGGCGCCGAGTTTTTTCCAGCGTGTTTCCAGCGTGTTTCCAGCGTGTTTCCTCTTGCGGCGGGCGGGTTCTGGTCCGTGTCAGTGCCTGTCTGTTGTTTTTGGCGGGCATGACGAGGTCTCGCAGCAGACGGCGTTGTTGGTGGGCAGGCACTTCAGTGAGGACCCAAGGCCAAGCACCTGGTTGCTCGACTGGACCCAGCAGCCTGACATTGGACGTTCCCCGCAGCTCCCAAGGACAAGGACAAGGACCAAGGACCAAGGACCAAGGACCAAGGACCAAGAACCTGGTGTCCAGCCAGCTGTCGTCGCCTCACGTCACGCTACCTACCTGCCTGCCTGACGCTGCTGCACTGCTTCGCTGCATCCAGTCATAGCGGGATGTTGAGACGATATGTTGCTTGTCAGTCGTAGAGGGTGCTGCTGTCCAAGACCCGATTCCAACACGCAGCTTGTTGCTCCGTGCTGCCCCAGTCGAGAGACTTGCAGCTCTGCAACCGCATTTCCATCTGCAAGTTGCGCTGAGAGTAGCCATTGGGATGCAGTTTTCCTCTGGAGTTAACCGTCAGCTCCGGGTTCTGGCAGGCCAGCTCTTTTCCACCGTCTTGTTCTGCAACTACCTAGGTACCAAGGCACTGCAGTATCAGTGTGTTCCGGTCCTGGCCCTTGGCTCGGCTGGGCTGTTCTCGGCGAACTGTCAGAATCATGAACTGTCAGTCAGGTCAGATCAGATGGCCACAGTTCCTCATGCATGTTCAGACCAACGTCGTGGCCAAGTCGCAGCAGTCCCCTACCAAGCCCTGGGACCAGGCTACCCAGCTGGAAAGTCGTGTGTGTGTGCGGCGCTGGGGGGATTTTCTGGAAGACAGATGCACGAGGCCTGTCACCCCACCACATCATTACCTCATTTTCCCGCGATTTCTTTTTTTTCTTCAAGCACACTCCTCACTGAAAGAGGCACTCTGTAGCGTGTGTGCAAGGTACCTGACTTGGGCCTGGCCTGGCCTTGCCTTACCTTACGTGCTGAGGCGCTAGCGACATGCCTGCTGGGGCTCCAGCTTGCTCCACGCGTGTGCTCCGTACTCCATGCTCCTTGCTCCATGTTCCGCTCCATGCCAATTGACCACCCCCGTCCCCCGTCCATTCCTCTGCGATTTCGTCACATACATCATCCTCGAAGCTCCCACTCTTCCCTCCCCTAAGCTCTCTCATTATTGTTGTTGACTTTTTGTCTCTACCTTTGTATACCCTCACATCCTTACCTCCCATCTTCATCCATACCTATTTCCGAGAATCCCATCATCTATCTCCCTTGGCTGTCCTACCTTACTGTCCTACCTTGCCTACCCACCTTAACATCCATCCACCCTCCATGACGAAAAGCGTCTGCTAGCCAAGCTCATAAACTAATCTTCTCTCTTCCTCTCCCTCCTCACAGCTCGCGCAGCTCCTCCTCGGCAACGCCAAGCTCCTCCTCCTTCCTCAACACCTACAGCTCCAACAACTTCGTTCCTCTCTTTCTTTCCCCTCGCACCCATTCTTCCATCCTTCTCCTCCATTCTACTCCCCCTCGGCTCAAATATTCCAGGAGCCAGTCTGCGAGAACCCCGCGCCGTTCCCAACCACGCCTCCAATCTCAAAACCACTCACAATGGCGCTTGAAGCAGAGACAAAACGTGTCGTCGACCAGTTCGAGGTCACCGATGTCTACCTGAACGAAGCTGTGACGGAGTTCCTCGGCCAAATGCGTAAGTCGACTTGCCCCTCCCTCCCGAAGCAATTGCTTTGCTTTGCTTCCTTCCCGCTGCAGCTAAGCTACCTTGCTGGAGCTCCCAGCTGGGCCATGCTCTGTGCGCGAATAAGTGTGCGCGCACAGCGCAAAACACCTTGAGCTGTCTGGTTGCGGGAAGGCGCGAGTAACCCCGCAAAGAATTGAAAATTAACGCGAGCAATTTCTGCAGACGAGGGCCTCGAGAAGGACGGAACGAGCTTGTCCCAAATCCCGACCTACGTCACTGGTGTCCCCAATGGCACCGAGAAGGTAATAACATAGCAGCGGAGAAAGCTCCCCAACTCCCCTCACGCCAATGCTGACGCCCGCAGGGCCTTTACTTGGCCGTTGATCTCGGCGGCACCAACTTCCGCGTGTGCTCCGTCCAGCTGAACGGCGACACCACCTTCAACCTCACATACAGCAAGGTCGCGATCCCCAAGGAGCTGATGGTCGCCAAGAAGGCCGAAGACCTGTTCTCTTTCCTGGCCAAGCAGATTGAGCTCTTCCTCCGCGAACACCACGCCGAACACTTCGAGCAGCACGTCCGCCGTCGTCAGACCTACAGCGCCCCCGAGGGCTACCGCGACGAGCATGTCTTCCGCCTCGGCTTCACCTTCTCCTTCCCCGTCCAGCAGCTCGGTATCAACAAGGGCAACCTGATTCGCTGGACCAAGGGCTTCGACATCCCCGATGCCGTCGGCAAGGACGTCTGCGCCCTGCTGCAGACCGAGATCGACAAGCTGCACCTTCCCGTGCGCGTTGCCGCTCTCGTCAACGACACCGTCGGAACTCTTATGGCGAGATCCTACACGTCCACCGGCAAGTCTGGCTCGATCCTCGGCGCCATCTTCGGTACCGGCACCAACGGCGCTTACCTCGAGAAGCTGTCCAACATCAAGAAGCCCATTGTTGGCGACTACGAGGCTGCCACCGGCGAAATGGTCGTCAACGTCGAGTGGGGCTCCTTCGACAACCAGCTCAACATTCTTCCCAACACTCCCTGGGACGCCCAGCTTGACAAGGACAGTGTAAACCCCGGTATCCAAATGTTCGAGAAGCGCGTGTCCGGCATGTTCTTGGGCGAGATCGTCCGACTGACCATCCTTGACATGCTCAAGGACGAGAAGCTGTCCCTCTTCAAGGACGCCAACTCGAGCTTCAACGACTGGAAGTCCACCACCGACATCAGCCCCCAGTCCGGCATGTTCAAGCAGTGGGGTCTCGACAGCGCCATCATGTCTGTTGCTGCCGCCGACAACACCCCGGAGCTCTCCACTCTCCGCCAAGAGCTCGAGTCGGTCCTCCACGTGTACAGCCCCTCCCTCGAGGACGCCCAGGCCTTCAAGGCTGTCGCTGGCGCCGTTGGCCGCCGCGCTGCCCGTCTCTCCGCTGTCGCCATCGCTGGCATCGTCATCCAGTCCGGCAAGCTTGAGGATCCCAACGAGGAGGTCATTGACATTGGTGTCGACGGTAGCTTGGTTGAGCACTACCCCTTCTTCCGCGACATGATCTACGAGGCCCTGCGCGCAATTGACAGCATTGGAGCCAAGGGTGCTGAGAAGATCCGTATTGGCATTGCCAAGGATGGAAGCGGCGTTGGCGCTGCACTAATTGCCCTCGTGGCGGCTGGCATGGAGAAGGACTCGGACGTCTTGACGGAGTTCAGACAGAACGTCAAGCGCGAGCTCGATACCATCCCAACACCACGTAAGTGTCTTGCACCGGTCACGGAGCACTGCGAAAACGCCGATACAATCCCCGTTGTTGTTCCCTCGAACTAACCTCTCTGTGCTTCCTTCTAGGCGAGGAGCCCGCAATTTCCAACACAACACTGGCCATCGGCGGCGCAGTGGGTGTTGCAGCCATTGGGGCCCTGTGGTGGTCTCGTTATAACCGTCAATGAGTGTGGATGATGGGATGAACTGTCATGAATGTGGGTACGTGTGAAAAGAAAAGGGAAGAATGACGGCGGGCGGAGGCAAAGCATTTGGGAACAAGGGAAGGAAGGGGTGACAAAAAAGCAGAGACCACCCACCACCACCCTGGCTGGGCAAGCATTTTCAGCATGCTGTTCTTGGTTCTTTTTTCAAAATATTTTTTGGACGTTCGAATTTTTCCATATTCGAAGCTGGGGTCATGGAGTTGGGAAGAGCAAACTTCGAATTTTCTGTTTTGTTGTTCTACTACTTGTCAAAGTTGTACATTGGCTCCTTCTGGAATAAAGAAGAAAGTTCTTTTGGCATCCTTTTTTTGGTTTCTATCTCCCTCTTGGTCTATGGTGATGCTGAGCACAAAGTGTCTGGAGTGATCCTGCTAAATGATTTGATCCAGTCCCAACGCCATCTCGCAAGGTTTCCATCTATTCTTATCAACTTTAGCCCATTAATTAATCCTTTCCAAATCCTCGAGCTCTAACTTTGGAATGCAGCGGCCGGATACGCGCGATCCTTCTTCTTCCTCGCCGCCGAGCTGCTTCGCGAGCTCGCACCGGAGGCGCTGTTGCTTCGCGGCGGCGCGAGCATGGGCGGCGCCATGTCTGCCGGCAGATCGTTCCACTCCGTCTCGGCGCGTCGGTTCTGGAACGATTGGCCCGACGGCGTCATCAGGGGCCTATCCGTATCGCCATTCGCGCCTGCCGCTACGCGCGTGTTCATCGGAGGGAGGTTCGCGACGGCGGCGGTAGGACCGGCGGAGATCGAGGCAGCCATTGCTGAGGTTTGGTTGTGGCGGTGACTGCTGGAAGACAGAGACAGCGGTCCGATGGAGCGGCGGACGATGTAAGCCGAGTCTGGGCGCAGCTTGATGTAGTAGCCCCTGAGTTCGTCGCCGAACTGTTCGAAGCCGCGCGAGGTGTACCACTTTATGCCTCCGTCGTTCTCTGTCCAGACGTGTGCGTACACGTGGCGGAGGTTGACGCCCGGCACGGAGGAGGCGGCGGCGATGATGTTGTCGAGCGTTGCGGTCGCGAGGCCGTGAGAGCGGTAGGGGGAGAGGAGGGCTAGGGACTGGATATAGAGGGCGTGTTCGGGCTCCGAGGAGATTGTTGTCGGCGGGAAGGGGGAGGGTTCAACTCGGGAGACGACGCCGCCGATTACTTGGGTGGTTGTCGAAGAGGAGGAAGTGTCGGACCAGGTTATTACGCGGGAGAAGGGGCCTTGGAGGGCGCCGGCGTAGAATTGCTCTGGGTAGGCGACGGGGAGCAGCAAAGAGTTTATGCGGCGGAGAGCTTGGATGTCTGTCGCGGTGACAGGGCGGATCTGTGCGGACGGGTGGACGGACGAAGCTGTTGCGAGAGGTGGTGGTGATGGTGTCGTTGCTGTCGAGGTGGGGGTTTGCGTTGCGGGGGGAGGGGCAGCTGCAGCTGGAGGAGGAGCTGCGGGTGCCGGGGTGAACTTGGTTGATGACGGAGGAGGTGCGTAAGACGGTTGTTGGCGGGGTTGGAAGAAGGATTTTATGGAAGATTGGGTTGGCTTCGTCTGGGGGAGAGACATGGTGGCTTTCGATCTTGGGGAGTTCGTATGTCGGTGTAATTATATGCTCGGGGCGAGAAGAAGATTCAGGGTCCAAGGGTCGTTGAGGATGCGAGGGATTGGTGGCTTCTAGCCAGATGTGTCTATGATGGGGGTTGACGTAAATTCAAATTCAGATTCGCACTATTTACACGCGAGCGGCCAAAGGTGGTGATTATTTGGGTGCGGAGTGAAGAGGATGTCGATGTATCCGGCGAGGGCGACGATCAGCGTCCCAAAGGAGAGGTGCGAGTGTGGAAAAAAAGGATGAAGTTTCGGGACGGAGTTGGAATGTCTCTGAATTCTGAATGGTTGCGACGCAGTGACGGAGCCCAGGCCAGGCCCTTGCGGGAAGGGGCGGGCGCTGGTTGGACAGGCCGGGGAACCTGAGGGTGGTGGTGGTGACCCTTGTGACGATGGCGGGAAGGTTCAGAGACAGGTGCTCTTACCACGGGTGCCTCCTAAAGCCAATAATTTCCAGTGAGGGAAGGAGTCGAGCGCCGCAGAATGAGATGCGCTGATGCAGGGAAGGAGCCGACGGCAACCGGCCCCACCTGACCGACTCAATGGCGCTTGCCTGAGGTCGACACTCTTCAGTTCATCAGAGATCCCAGATTCGGGAGGACTGGGCCGGCAGGGGAGTAAGATGGAATGGTCCAGCTCGTAGTCGCTAACACAAGGGTTTTGGTTTAGTGCCAGCCAACAGAAATGTGTCCACTCCCGGAGCAAGTCAGCGCCCCAAGCTCCAGGCCGTTGACAAGTGAGGCTGGTTGTTGAGTCCCCTTACTTTGGACGGACAGGGAGGCTTTCTGCTGGTGATGGATGATGCAGTGCGGCGGATTACGTGCTGCACGGGCGGTCAAGACTTTCTCCGAGAAACCGATGCTCTATGGTTTCTGCCGCCCGGGGTGTTATCGTGAGGCGCGAGGTTGGCCTGGGGTCAAGTCCCTAAAAGGGGAGCTAACTCAGGCACATGCATACGCTGATGGGCCTGAGTTCGCAGACCGAATCCGATGGCCCGGGGCGGGTATTATGCTGTTTCTGCAGCCACTTCAACTAACCCATGACTTGGAGTTGAAGCTGGCCCGATGCAACTTCGAACGGATGAGGTGGCCATCTTACGATGAGATGCAGCTAAGGCGCTCTTGGTGTCTTCGTTCGGGTAGTTGCAGTCGAGAGTGATGCGGTGTAAGTCGCTGATTGAACCGCTAAACCGTCAAATCGCCCTTCCGCATCAAAGAGCACATCGGGAAGCCAATGATAGATGCTTGCAACGCACCTTAGGTAAAGGTAGTTGAGGTAGCTCAAGGTAAAGGGACCTTGCAATAGCAGTTGGTGGACAAGAAGCGGTTTGAGCTCTTGTAAAGCTGCTGCCCAGTGGACCGCTTAGATCAATCAAATGTCGACAGTTCTGGGAAGTTGCGTTCGGGCAGTTCCCCGTTTGTACCTTCAATTCCGTCTGCCTTGCTCTTCTCCGTCCTGTTCCCTTGGCTTGGCAATTTCTGCTCCGGAAAAACTGCCCATCTCTTGACCTTCCATTTTGCTATTTTCACATCTTCAAATCTTCCCTCCGCTCCGGTTTCCCCAAGTCTCTTCTACTCAACAACTTCTCCGGACCGGCGACAACCGTTCAGATCCCTAACCGTACCAGTGCCTGATTCGGATTAGGATCCTTGTCCGCAGAGACGAACGACCAAAAGTCGCCTTATCAGCTGAGCGGTCGACACGAGGCTCGTGCTTCCCAATTGTCAAGTCAGTCGCTGGTCGCCTGCCGCTGCTAATAATTATCGCCGATACATACCAACTCCTTGCAAACCAGCGGCGTTGCACCCTTATTACTTCAGCAAGCAAGGTTCCGAAACTTTTTTTTGGCCGCCAACTCTTCCAGCTTGACCTCATCTCACACTGCTACCGCTGCCCCCTCGTCAGCCCGTGTGGCACCTATTTTAGTTACCCGTCAACCCGATTCAGATTCCACAAACCTGCACACACGACCACAAAGCTTCGCCCTCTGAGGCTGCCATCACCACCCCCAATTTCTCCCCTCAGCCTTTGTGCGCCGTCCGACCGGCCCTTGGAGAGATGGCTTCCAACACGGGCAAGGCTGGAGTAATCGTCGCTCCCGACGATGCTGGCAGCATGGAGAATCTTGTAAGTGCTCGCCCTGCCGGGAACTTGGTGGATGGTGCACCCAGCCATCTCGATCGCAAATTAACACCACCGCGACATGCCGCCGGTGGGATGACATGATGCTGACAATTTCGGCGCGAAGGCTCATTCGGTGCTCGACGACTTAATGTACAATATCGTTCACGACCTCCTGCTCAAGGTGCACCGCGACGAGAAAATGGCGAGGGCCACCACGGCCGCGATCCGTGTCGAGAAGCTGGCTTCCGATGCATCAGAAAGCTCGACGCCTGACTCGAAACCCGATGTGCGGATCGAAACCGATGCGGCGATATACGAAGACGGTAAGGTGATGCTCAAAGGCAATCCCTTGAAGACGACGACCGAGATTCTCTGCCCGAGATGCCACCTACCTCGATTGCTCTACCCGACCGACGGCAAGGGGGCGAGAAAGCCCGATCCGAGCGTCATCTACTGCAAGAAACACCCTTACATCGACAAGCCTGGCTACGACATCTACGGGCAGACCTGGGTTCAGCCGGGCCCTGGAAGAGGCAAGAAGAAGAAGGACATGAAGCCCGACCCGAACATCGAGTCTCCCGCCCCCGGAGAAGGGCGCCCTGCCAATGTGCTTTCGTTCCCGTCAGCCACATGCAGCAAGTGCAAGCGATGCATCCTCGTCACGAGACTCAACAACCACATGGGATCGTGTATCGGTAACAGCGGCCGTAACGCGAGTCGCGCTGCGGCAGCCAAGATTTCAAACGGCAGTAACGGCGCAAGCCAGAACGACGGAACACCCCCATCGAGCCAGAAGGCGACACCAGCGCCTGCATCACGAGCCTCGAGCCCAAAGAAGCGCGACAGTGAGGAAGTGGCGGCACCGGAGGAAGAGGAGGAATCGGAAAACAGCCATAAGAAGAAGAAGATGAAGCCAACGGTCATGACGAAGAAGGTGATTCTCAAGACTAAGGGCCCAAAGAAAGACAAGGTCAAGACCAACTCACTGCTGAGCCACGAATCGAAGGTGGGAGACGACGATGACAATTCCACTGTCGAGGTCGCCCCTAAGAAGGAGAAGAAGGAGTCTAAGGAGGGCAAAGGCATCAGCCCGGCTAAGAAGTTGAAGCTTGGCGCCGCGAAGCCGCCCCTATCGTCGCCGCTGTCGAAGAATGGCAATGGTAAAACCGAAGATGCAGAGTCCGAATCGTCCGGCACGTTGTCGTCGCCGCCAAACTAGAGGCTTGGCGGCACAACTGGCCGTGGAGCTTTGAAAACCCCCAGCTCCCGCTCCGGCTCAGGCTTCCAGCAAAGCTCTGACTTTGCCACCGTATCGGAACCTAAGCCTCAGTCTGTTCCAAGAAGCAATCCTCCAACTGATTCCGGTAAACGTCATCTGCCGCCGACACCTTCGCCTGGACCTTTTTCGTCACCGTCTATTTCGAACACCAATAAGATATCGAAGAGAACGTTCGATGAATCTGCTACCAAGGGTCAAAAGAGACCCCCAGACAAGATCAACGACCAGTCCAAGAAGAGACGCTGCTCGTAACAACCATTTAACCTCTACATTATCCCTTTATTCTCTTCAACATGCCCGGCCTGGTTCAGTATCAAACCAGAAACAAGACATCGCTCGTCCCGGAACATTGGAAACACCGGAGCCAAAAGCAGATCAGCGAACTGATCAACCGTCGGGTTCCAGACCGACACATCATCTTGTATTCAAACAAAGATTGGCACCGCAGTACAACAGACGCTCTTGATACACACACACACCTTCACACTCAACAACATTGCATGAACTGGGAGTTCGTTGGGTAGGAGTGGGGGTGGCTTATCCCATACAATTCTTCTGCATCACCTGGCAAGGCGGATGACGGCGTTAGAGAGACTGCGGTTATTTTATAGGCATTGACTCAATGATATTGATTCCCCATTGGTTACGCGTAATTTGAGTCTATTGATGGATGTGATGACTTGTTACAAAAAGGGAGCAGCCGCTTCTAGAAATGTCTGTAAATGATCGAAGAAACACCCTGGTCAGTCGACAGCATCCTGCATTGCAGCTTCCCGGGGCTCACGACTTGGAGACACTGAGGCGTCTTGCCATATCGATCCTCATTTTGGCGCATCGTTTTGCGAATGGTTCAATCACATCGAATTACCCGATATCTACTACTTGTGGACAACCATGTCATGATTTTCCTTTGACGCTCATGATTTTCCTTTGACGCAGTGAGGAAGGAGCGGCCCAAGAGTGCCGGTCCTGCCTCAAAGCGCAAGAAGACAGGAAGGCTTATCAGTTGCACAATGTCTTGCTATTGCCGTTGAGGTCGGTGGTCGAACGGTTGTTCGACTTCCTTCTGAGGCTACTCGGCCTTCCCAGCGTGGGACATCAATCCTTCGAATTTACCGTCTGCCCTTGGGTCTAATGAGTTGGGTCGCTCGTTTTGTCATTTTGACTTTATTTTGTCGTCGTCTTTGGTATCCCTCTCTTTTCTTCTTCTTTTATTCAATAAGAGCAGGAAATCTTATATGCTACCCATTCTATGCTGCCTAACGTGTGTCACGATGCTTTTTATATCCTCAGACGCCTGAAGCAGTCTAAATTTGCAACCGCCAACGCCATGAACGCCCGTTTCTCCAATCAGTATCTGTCTCTTCGCGCACGCGCATCCTCTCCCCATCACTCCTCCGGCTCAGCCTCCTCAACGACACTCGCCCGAACGATCTTGACCTCCTGCAGCGGCCTGTCCTCGGGTCCCGTCTTGACGAGCCCCATCCTCTTGACGACGCTCAGGCCGCTCTTGACGCGGCCGAAGATGGTGTGCTTGCCGTCGAGCCAGGGGGTCGGGGCGAGGGTGATGAAGAACTGGGAGCCGTTGGTGTCGGGGCCGGCGTTGGCCATGGAGAGGACGCCGGCGCCGGTGTGCTTGAGGCCCGGGTGGATCTCGTCGGCGAACTTTTCGCCGTAGATGGAGGTGCCGCCGCGGCCGGTGCCGGTGGGGTCGCCGGCTTGGACCATGAAGTTGGGGATGATGCGGTGGATGATGGTCGAGTTGTAGTAGCCGCGCTTGGCGAGGGTGGCGAAGTTCGTGCAGGTCTTGGGGGCGTGGGAGGTGTAGAGCTCGAGGATGATGGTGCCCTAAGTTGGGGGTTTTGGTTAGCTTTGCGGGTTTGCGCTGAAGGTAAGAAAGGGAGTGGAGGTACCATTGAGGTTTCGAGGGATACGTTGGTCGTCATTTTAGCTCCTTTGCGCTGTCGCGACTTGTTTGTGCGAGCTAGAAGTCGGGAATTCGCGATGGAGGGGTTGTCGGTATTTTGGACGAGGCTGCGATGTAGCGGCCCGCGACGCGGTGAAAGCAAGCAAGCAGCAGCAGCGATTGAGTTGGGACGATGGTGGGGAGCTTGAGCCAGCCACCCGCCTGCCGTCGAAGAAAAATAAGGCAGTTACGGTGCGTGATTGGTCGCGCAGGTCAGGTTAGCGGGATCTGGGCCGCTGTGGAGATGGGCCCCGGGTCCCTGTCGTGGTACCTTGCGGCGCGCTGGTTTCTGGCCAGATCCTGCATCATTTGCTGGATGTGCCTGCCTGCCGAGCTGTCTGAGTGTGAGGCTAAGCGCATCTTTGGCGAGTGACTTCCATTGCTTCTGTTCCTGCAAGTTGCAACGCTCGTCCATCCCTCGCAGTCTCCAAAACGGATCTCTCTCTGTGGAAGTCCGGCTCTCTCTTTTTCCAGAAGGACCGGGTCCGGCAAGGTGTCTCGATATCGGTGTGGCGTACCTATCCTTTGCTTCGAGCCCTCTAGCAAGGTTCCAACTTTCGCATTATTGGTAACACGCTGTTCAAGACAACTTCTATTGTGCGCGCGACACCCAGAGCTGCAAGGTGTCTTCTCACATATTCTGCAGCAAATTTCATTCACGAACAGAATAGCTTCAGAGAAGCTTAAGAGAGAGACTTTGGGACCAGTATCCGGACTGAAGAATCAGGCGTCATCGTACCTTCCTACCAACTACACTTGCCACATCCAGATCTCTATCAGCTTCATCACGTACACGAAACATCACGAGCGTGCTTATTCAGGCCGTCACCAGCTCTCAGCAGCTTCCAACTACCAAGTCTCTCATATTCGTCTGCGACCGCCCCGAGTCATCGTACCCTAGGAGCCCATTCGTCCGGCCGGCGCCATGGCTTCATCAGCGGTCCCCAGTCCGGTGACCCCGCCATTCGACGAAATCTCCCAGAACCTCACCAACATCACCGGCGCCAGCAACGCCACAGCCGGTATATCACCAGAATGGGATCTCGCCAGGGTCGCCAGTCTTCTCACGATGGAGGGAAAACTAATCTTCTCCGCCCTCGCCATCATCTACGTTGGCGCGCACGGTGCTCTCCGCCGCCCCCCGTCCGCAGCTCCCCCGAAGCGGAAGAAGGGCGAGAAGGCCGACCGCAAGGAGGACGAGCCCATTACGGAGGGATTGATGCCCTCTGATGCCATCGTCTTTCCACTTTTGGCGGGTGCCATGTTGATCGGACTCTACTATCTCATCCAGTGGCTCCAGGATCCCGCTATCCTCAACAAGATCCTGCGCGTGTACATGTCCGTCGCGGGCGTGGCAAGTCTCACGACTCTGATGGCGCATGCTTTGAGAGTTGGCTCAGGCTTTGTGTTTCCGAACTGGGTTCGAGAGAAGGGCGTATTGTGCCGGGTTGACGATGACCGGGAGACATACGTCAAGACCAACGGCAATGACGGCGAAGAGACGGAGGTCATGACGACTGGCAACCCCCTCCCATCCGCCCTGCGCAAGATCTTTCCCGTCACAGCAAAGGTTAACCGCCTCCTCTGGGATGTCCGTCATCTCCTGATCGACGAATGGACTGTCAAGGCCAAGGTGCATGGCTTGTTTAGGGAGAAATTTCACCTGTCCGTCACGCATATTCTCGGTTTCTTCCTGGCTTTCGGCACGGTATCGGCGTACTACATGACCGGATCCCCCTTCCTTTCCAACATCATGGGATACGGCTTCTGCTACGGCACAGCTCTGATCATGTCGCCGACGACATTTGGCACCGGCAGCTTGGTCTTGATGGGCCTCTTCTTCTACGACATTGTCATGGTATTCTACACGTAAGTTACCCCAAGCTCTGATATGCATCGAACATCTGCTGACAGCCAACAGGCCCTACATGATTACTGTCGCCACCAAGCTCGATGTCCCCATCAAGCTCCAGTTCCAGTCCGCTTCTAGATCAAGCATTCTCGGCCTCGGTGACATTGTCGTCCCCGGCATGGTGATGTGCCTGGCGCTGCGCTTTGATATGTGGATGCACTATCAGCGCCAGATCAAGTACGTCCCGACTGATTTGAAGTCACACAAGCAGGACACCAAGTCTGGCGATGTCGTCACCGTCAGCGAGACTCAGCACGTTGCTCAGAAGGCCCCCTGGACCGACATCACCGGCTGCTGGGGCGACTGGTTCTGGTCCTCTACGTGGAGTGGCCTTCTCAAGGGCGACAAGGAGGTGGCGCCGACTGTCCGCGGTTCGACATTCAACAAGACTTACTTCAACGCTTCCTTGATCGGCTACGCCCTCGGCATGCTCCTCACACTCGCCATGTTGACCATCTTCAAACACGGCCAACCCGCCCTTCTGTACCTCGTCCCCGGTGTCCTCGGCTCCCTCTGGCTGACGGGCTTGGTTCGTGGCGAACTCAAGGAGATGTGGATGTACACCGAGGACGGAAGCCTGGACACTCGGGACGTTGTCGTTGAGCTCGACGGCAACGGTAACGTTCTCAAGGAGATCAAGGACGACGAGAAGGATGAGAAGAAGCGTAAGGCCGAGGAGGAAGCGAAGCGGAAAATTGAGGAGGAGAAGGCCGCCGAGGAGAAGAAGTTGGGGGACACACAGGAGGCGGAGAGGGATGCTGAGAGAAAGGAGTATAGCATCGTCTCGTTCTCGGTCACTGCTCCCCTTAGAAAGGTGAAGAGTCATTAGTTCGGTACGGGAGCTCAAACCCCCAGATGTTGCATGGAGTTTATCGCATAGATAGGGCGGGGTTTAGAGGTATAAACATAACTATCTGATTGCAGGCGCAGAACGTTTATTATGAAGCGTACTACAGTTTGTCGCCTGCCCCTGATATCTATTGCGCTATCAATTCTTTGATTGAGGCGATTATAGCTTCTATCGTTGGTATTGTCGTCATCGTCGTCGTCGTCGTCGTCCGTCGTCGCCGTCGTTGTTGTCGTTGTTATTTCCATGTACTGCCTGCAACTTACTACCGTCCTTAACCAATGTGAAATTGTACATGTGCCTATTGAACGAGAAGAGGACATACCTGCGCAGACATTAGAAGGAGAGATTACAGAGAACAAGCGCGGCGACAAATGTAGCGCCGACCCTAAAGAAACAATGGCAGGGCCATGAATCAGTGCTATCTTTATCTTCGTCTACCTATGATCCCAGTCTGTTCTGTGGACTGTAGCACCACATTACTTCAGCTTGAATTCTTCTTCTTTTGTTCTTCTTCTCGTCATTTAATGGGCGGTGCCGTATGTTAGATAGACTGGGTAACTGACACTACCTCGTCGTACCTGTTCGATTCCTCAACCGCGGAGGAACGGGAGCTTCGTGGTCTCACGGGCAGAAAGCAAGGCTAAATCGAATAGGTTTGTGTTTTCTTATCCAAGGCCGATATAAACGGAACTGATATCTGTATCATCCTCAGCATACAAGTTTGGAGGGAGCAAATCGAGAATGTCGATATCGTTGGGATTCGTATCTACCTTCATGAGCACATGTAATCCAGTTCCGGAGTTAGTAATGCGAGCGTACCTCGTGTACTAGAGACCTGCCGGGCATTTTTCCAGCATTGGATCATACATTGAAGCGTGGCTCAGATTTTTAAGCCAGTTCGCCGGCTGCTGCTGAATCTGGCAGAGCTCCTGAGCCTCGAAAATGCTAGGAAAGACCGGCCAACGAAGCGGGAAGGTACTACACTGGCAGTCATTGGGTCACCTTCCCTCGACGTTCAAAGTTGACCCAGGTAAGAAGGTGCGCCTGCCATTGAGGAAAGTAGTCCCCCGTGATGACTTCCGCGGCAAGAGAAATGGGAGACCAAGGGGCACAAAACTCTTGCTGGTCGGTTGGAGCCTTTCCTGTTCTTCTTTTCTTCTTCACGGCTTCCTGAACCGCCATGGCTCAACTTTCAAAGATTTCTCGCCTGGCCACCGGCATGGGTGTGTTCCTCTGTTTTTGTACCGCATGGACTTTACCCATTACGGGGGTTTCTGTCTTGGCCAGTCGCGTCAGCGGAGACAAGTCTTCCTTCATGTTCCTGGCTCGTGTTCCATCTGGAACTTTCGTTGGCCTTCGCGGTCCTTGCCATGAAGTGGGAACTGGGGAACTTGTTGATGAGGCTGTACCTGGACAGTCAAGACGAGCCGATATGCGGGTACGAAGAAGGGCGGGTTGTCAAAGCGTTCTGTCATATACCCGATGGACTTCGCCATTGGATCCTTGGGTCCGGCAGCGTGCCGGAGGGTGATGGTTCGCTGCGAGCTGTCTGATCGATGAAGCAATCGCCTAGCGTTGCTGAGTGGACGGTGACCCAACTTTGCGCGGATTCGTTTTGACAAAAGCAGAGAGGGGTGTCGTCACTCGGTGGACAGGAGGTCAACGGGTGGGCTTGGGGTACCAAAAAAAAAAAAAAAAAAAGAAATATCGACGTAAGTCAAGCAACTCATTTGCCCGCCAAGTACTAACGCATGTCAAAGACATCATGGGCGGCGGTTCGCGTCGTTCCCGTCTCGCTCAGTTCCTCGGCCACGGCGCTTTCTCGACCTCCTCTATCCCACAACATGCCGGTCGCCAGTCAGGAACGACAAGGACGATAGTGACGACAGCGTTAAAGATATCGACGTACGTGGAGCGAACCCTTTGCTCGTTAAGTGCTAACACATTTCGCAGACATCATGGGTGCGTGACACTGGAGCTCCCACTATCTCTCCTACAACGGGATGCACTACTTCGACAATGTCTTGGGTCTCGTTCTTCTTCTCGACTTTCCTGAACATCTCCCAACAGCTTCACCCCCAATACAACCGCGGCGATGCAGTCTACCCGCCCTCTTGTGGCTGTGTCTCTAGATATCCCCGGAACGCCAGCAACGACTTCACCACCCCCCTGACCTTCAGCTACCCGGCCTCAGCCGCAACCACCCAGCTACCGCAACATTTTGGGTCTCGCTGTTCTGCTCAGCTTGCCTGACCTTGGGTCTTGCGGCAAGTCTCCCGCATCATGACGGACAACTACCTGTTGTTTATGCTCGGCTTGCCAGACCTTGGCGCGCCCTGATGATGAACCACTACCACAATGCGTCCAACCCCTGGCTCAAAGACAGCGAATCATTGCTATTTATACACCCACAAGCGCAATACACATGGAAACATGATAAACGACAATTGTCGACGGCGATGAAAGACCATATCCCTCCTCAGCCCGACACTGTCCAAGGTCGACACTTCGGCCTCTAGGCGACAATCTCCAATCTCCAGAGGCAGCGCGCGACAAGTTAATTGTCTTCGAAGGCCCGAATATCGGATGAACACAATGAAAGATGAAATTACAACAAGACCACCTTGGGATACATTTTGAGTGCGTATGATCAAACCTTGTCTCTCAAGCATGAACAGCGACTGATTGCCGGTGTAGTTTTGGATAAAATTTGGTTACTGCTGGGGAACAGCAGTATGGGAAATTCAGAAGATGGGAAGGAAGTCGAGAGAAACTCACTGCCGGGATTGAATGTACGGGTTGAGTGTTCCAGGATAAACGGACCAGAGTCCTGTTCAGCAGCAATCCACATGCATTGCTTCTTCTCGACAATGGTTCTTAAACAGCTTGTGTTCTACTAGGAATATTCACACCTCGTTGATTTGGAATCCCCCGTCTTCTTCCCTGACGCAGAGGCTTGACTGAGACCTTTGCGATCCATCGCAGTCGGTGCTATGTGCCTGCCGTACCATTCCTCAGCCGAAGATACCCCATTCCCGTCAAGTGCGCGAGGCAACAGAAATGCACAGCAGTCTCCTGAAAGCCTCAATGCCCAGTAAAATATAATCGCAACATACACAATCGAGAACATCTTAGCCTCTGAGCGCACATACCTCCAATCCAGATAAGTCCAGGTGTTTGCCGTATCCTTGGGTGACGCAAATTGTGCAGTTCCGCACAAGAATGGAGTGCGTTTGTCACCGCACCCTGCCGAAGGGACAGGTTCTTGGCGGAGAACTTCAAGTGCACATACGTAGTGTGCTTCTTCTACCAACTTGAAAGGTAGACAGGAAAGCTCGGGCTCTTTGGATATTCTCTCAGAGAACTGGGTCACAAACTCATAGTACATTCGTGCGAACGTGCGAAGCTTGTCATGCTCTCCTGGTGTTATTGTTCCCAGCTGATGTGAGCCTGATGGAACTCGGGCGCCTAGCATGCGTAGAATCTGCCGAGCATAGAGCTCTATATCAGGCACAAGTTTGTGGTGTCGGTTGGCAAACGAGCAAATGATCTCGAAAAGCCAACGTATTGGAGGATACTGTTCAGAGGGATACGTATAGGCGGGCAGTTGCTTTCGGACGATGCAGCCGGCGAGAGCGAGAGCAGGCCGCGCTGTAATCGTCCATAGTGCGACAAGAAGAACCCTGGTCGGAAGAGGGACGGCGCTAAACATGAAGTTGTTGAAAGGAATAAGGAAGGCGGAATGCTGGAAGTCGACGAAGTGACCGCTGCTGAAGTCTCCACGAGACAGACCGATAACGCAGTCTATAGGAAGAAAGACGACTAAGGTGACCACAGCTGTTGTCGCATAGAATAGCAGGGCATAGACGAGCCATTCTGCGAAGACGCTGCGAAAGAAAAGAGGAACAGAGCGCGCAGTGGCTTTTGCTAACCTCCATTGAGGAGCAGGAAAGCGTTCCTCAGGCTCCATGGCACAGTTGTACTCAAGGACCAACAACCGGCTAGAAAGGCTTGGTGATATCCAGTAGGTCTTAGACCTTAGAGTGAAAGTCTGCGCTCTGCGAAGGGCGCCGTGAGCAGTTGGAAATCATGAAGGTGCGACGGGTTTGCGAGGTTGATTCTCGGAAAGTTTCGTTTCTGTATTAGCGACCCTTGCGGTTCGACGCCACCATTGCCAGGAGCCGACTAGATGACATCAGGATTCGCCCCGAAGTTGAAATTACAGGAAATTCGTGGACGGTTCGGATATTTTGATCATGAGAGTCTTCAATCTGATCTACACTGGTATTTTTCTGGCCATACTTCTACAGTCCGTAGACTCCATTCTCGTCGAAGAACACCAAGAGTGCCTCGCTACCCCTGACATCCACCGTGCCGTCGACTTTCTCGATAGCCATGTCTCCTACAGGCTGACCTTGAGGGAATGACTGGCCACCGAATGTTGCCAGGTTGGTGTCGCCGGTGTTCACATAGGGCGCCGTCATGCGCTTCGCATAGATGCTCTCCCCCTTTGCAGCATCCGCAAGAGAAGTCAGGTCAACGCTGACAGTGAAGTCGGAGGTAGAGTTGGCGTAGTAAGGCTTCAAGTTGACGAGGGCAATCTTGGAGATGGCGTCGTCAACGTAGAAGGCATACGCGGCGAAGCTCTCAGAGTCAACGCCTGAAGGCGCGTCCAGAGCGCGAACCTGGGTTCCCTCGACGGCGAACGCCTCGGCCATGAACAGCTGGGCAAGGAACGACGGCAGCGCTCGGGCCGGACCACGCTTGAGGCTGTCGCGCGGGTAGAGCATCGAGTACGTGCTGTACCCGGGGCTGCCGTTCTCGCCGGGAGTGTTACTCTGATCGCTGGACTGGAGCACCAGCGTGGCGCCCATGTGCAGGTGGGTCGCGGAGGCGTTGCGCGTGGCGTAGATGAGCTCGCTGTCGACGACCCAGAGGGCCTGGGCGAAGGTGTCGGTGACGTTGGGCTTGCCGGAGCACGAGACGGAGTTGAACTCGCCAATGTTCCAGCTCTTGCCGACGTCGAGCGCCGCGCGGGCGGAGGGGTAGATCTCCTCGTCGCAGTAGCGCACGAGCTCCGTGTGGTTGAGGATGTTCTCGATCGTCGCGCGCACGTTGCGGGCCGGGTCGCACGTCGAGAAGGGGTACGAGTGGATCGAGTAGACGCCGACCTGGTGCTCGGAGTCGACGCCGGCGGGGATGAGGGCGATCGGCCGGACCTCGAGGCCCGAGTCGTCGGTGGTCGCGGAGGACGCCCACCAGCGCTCGCTGGTGAGGTTGTTGGTGCCGGTCTCGTTGACGGCGGCGTCGATGGCGTGGGTGTACTCCTTCCACTGGTCAACGTACGCTTGCGTTGAGTAGTTCCAGCGCGTGGAGGCGTAGTTGGTCGGTTCGTTGCCCAGTTCAAAGTACGAGATCTTGTCGCCTTGGTACGTGGTGGAAGCCACCGCCAGGTCCCTCGCGATGTCCAGGCTCTCATTGCCAAAGTTGAGCGTCGATATGAACTTGGTGCCCTCGGGAAAGTTGTCCCAGCTCTTGTAATAGTTCGGGCCAACCGTCGTCCGCCACACGCCGCCTTCAGGGCTGGTAGTCCGGACGGAGTCGGGGCCTTCCGGGTCGAAGATCATGCTGTCCATGGTGATGCCACCGGGACGGATGACGGGGTGTCCTCCATGCTCGTGGATACGGTCGAGGAGCCCAAAGGTGAGGTTGTTCGGTGTCGTGGAGTTACCGAAGAACTCGACCCAGAAGGCGGGCTCGAAGGAGAATGAGGCGAACGAGTTGGTGTGAGGGATCGAAGCTCCTGCAGCTGTTCTCGGCACGTTCAGGGTTGAAGCGCTCGAAGTCGAGCTTGCCGGAAGAGCGTTGGCTGCGCGGGCGGCGAGCAAGGCCGTGGCACTCCAGAGAAGACCCATGATGATAGGCTGCTGTTGTTCGGCGAAGGAAGAGAAACCTTAGACGGGAAGAGACTGTTCCAGCACATGGAGTCGCCTCACAGCGCTCTTATATCATGGCTGTATGTTGCCACGGACGGACAAGATTGTACCGACAAGACGGAAAATGACGATGCCATGGTGCCCGGGTCAACGTGAATGGACTCGCTAGTGTCTTCTGATCCTTCTGAGTGCAGAAAGTGACCCTGTCATGGTGCATGGCATCATGGGCAAGCCACTTGCCAAGGGATGTCACCTTTTCAAAGCCAATTCAAGATGATTGAAGGCCATGATTGGCGCGCCAGAGGTCATCGCGGGGAAGCGGGGAAAGCTCACCCCACCGACCCCAGATCGCGCACGACGTTGATGCGGGGATCTCGGCTCCGAGGTTCCGAAGAGACTGTTGACATTGGGCTAGCTGGTAAATATTGTACAAATACGAGACTAAGAGACGATGTGGGCTGTCATAGGCTGTAGCTGACTCTGGGCGGGGTGTCTGCCATGTGCTTTCTGGGTCGGTTCAAGGTTTAGCTGTCTCGAAACCCTCTTACAAGCTCTCGTCGCTGTCTGAGTCGGGTTCCAGGCCCTCATTCGACGTCTCCTTCAACTTGCGGTGACAGGCCGCGTACAGCTTGATGTAGAACTCATCCCGAGCCACCTTTGCTTTAGAGTTCCAGTGTTCATCGCCGACTAAATCTCGAAGCGCAGGGGTTGACCTCTCTTTCCAAGCCAAATAGGAACGAGACGCGTTTTCTCGCCATGACTGACCGGAAAGTTGCGGAAAATACTGTTCGAGCGTTGACGCGTAACGAGTGACTCCAAATTGCGGAACGACCATCTCCCACGCCTTCATTTCCCACCGCACCATGGCCTGGATGTCTGACTTCTGCCTCGCAGGAAACACTCCCCGCGGTTTCCTGTCGATGAAAAGAGTGACTATACAGTCGATTGCCTGCTCCAGATGACTACACCAAGTCGAGCTTTGCTGGCACGGCTCGTATTTGGGTCTGGAGTCCGGTTGGTCTTGCATCGTCGGTTGAGACTCCCTTCCGCTTTCATGGCCATCGCTATAGTTGTCATCGTCGCTTTCGTTCTTTTCGTCCTCGTCGTCTTCATCATCCTCATCGTATTTATCGTCCTTGGTCTCCGAGTCGACTAAAGTACTTGTCTCGGTCCCAGTCTGCTCGGCGATTGTCTTTTCATTACCAAGCTCTTCATCGTGTGTTTCTTGCCGCAGAAGATTCCCAGGATCATGGAGTACCAAGCCATCGATCTCTTTCTCTGGTATGAAGACGCGTGGAATAGGTTTCTCAACCTTAGCAACCGGGAACTTCTGTTCCAAGAATGCGAAGATAGGAGGTAGCCGTAGAAGCCTCGCAGTCATCCCATCTGCAAGACGAACGGGCTTTCCATCTTCGTCCTTGAGAACAGCCTTTTCACTTTCGCCAACGGGTAATGATGAAGGATCATTTTCTTCCATGTACTTCCAGATGGCCTCGAGGCGGTCTTGCTCGGAAAGTATTTTAGCTTCGAAGCCATAAAGGAGATCATCCTTGCTGGTGCTTGAGACCATGCCGTACTGTGATGACTCATAGGTCTTTCGCCGAGGGTGGACACCTTTGGGATACACTCTGATTGCTTCATGCCGCAGCGGTACCCCGATTCCATTCTGTGAGACGAGATATTCTGCCCATGCCTCCACGCGGTGGTGGATTCCCCATGATTCATCGTAGTAGAAGTGCATCACCGTTGCCAAGTCGTAGGCTGCCCGCGCCACAATCTCGATTCCTCGGTTGATTGTACCGGCTTGCCAAAGAGTTTCGTCGAAAACTATAGAAACGATGTTTACGACTGCTTTCTTAGCCCAGTGATGATGAGGGACACCAGAGAAATGGTGTCCGATGATCATTTCAATGGCTTGATCGAGGCTTTGTAGTCTCTGTACCCGTTCGTCATACGTCTCCTCTCTCTCGATTTCCTGTTCCTGTTTTGCATTATTCGGGAGGTCGAGGGTGTCGTACGGCTGCTGGAGAGAAAGTGACGCCTCATCCCAGAGAAAATCAGGAGCGAGTGCCTCTCCAATTTGACCCTCTCGATCAAGAAGGACAGTATCTTCCTGACCAAATTCCAAATCAACGTCTCCTTTGTTGGCTACTTGGGTGCCTCGAAGAATGCTAAGAATGCCAATGTTGCCAGTACTTGCTGCACGAAGAGCAACAGCCTTCGCATCGTGTCCATTCAAGTTGAGCAAAGTGACATCTGCGCCCCTCGCCAGAAGGCGACGGAGAATACTGTAACGGTTCAACTTGGCAGCGATATGGACGGCTGTATTGCCCCGCAAGTCAGTCGCGTTGATCGGCGCGCCTGCGTTGAGAAGCCCGTTGACAACGTCGGCAGATCCGCTAATAACCGCACAATGCAGCGGCGTCCCGTACACATTGTTCCTTAGATCCAATATCGGCGATTTCTTTAGAAGACCCTCTGCAATTGCACAAGCGCCCATGAGACAAGCTCTGTGGAGGGGCGAAAGCCCTTCCTTATCGGTGTGGTCAATATTTACTCCCTTTTCTAAAAACAAATCGCAGTTGGCCGAGGACGCGCAGTAATGGAGGGGCGCTCGACCCCATTTATCCTCTACATGAAGTAGGCCGGGACGGCTCTCTAGGATCCATTTGGTGATGAGACCTGAGGCCCCAGTGACTGCGAGGTGGAGCACAGTTCTTCCCAGATGGTCTCGAGACGGCGTTGTGGATGGCTGAAGATCTCCAGCATGCGACTCGATAAGCTTGGGAATCAAGAAGGCGTCAGCGACATTCCGTCTTGCCGCTAGTTGACAAGCAAAGTGGAGGGGATAGGTGAAAATGTTGGGGTCGTGTGGCGAGCGAAGCGGTGTGTTTGCAAGTCCAGGTTCGGCTCGCAGAAGAGCTGCAACAACATCCGCATCCTGCAAGTCAATGGCCTCCATAATGGCCGTCCTTCCATCTGAATCATGCATTTTCAGAGACTGTTTGTCTTTGATAAGCATGATCGTCTCGTCTAGCTTACTCGCGCGACTCGAACGGTGCATGGCAAGCCGCTCGAGGGGCGTGGAGAGACCAAGAACGCAACCGAGCGGTCCGAGGCCCTCCCAGTCCCGAGATTCCGAACCTCGCATGAGTTCACGCAAGATATCGCTGCAATGATATTTCACTGCGACGTGGAAAGCTGTCCAATGGGAGCGAGGGTCTTCTGGTGGGTATTGAGACTCATCGTAGGCATGGGCGAGCGGGTCTGCACCCAAGGCGAGGAGTGCCTTAACCGCTGGGAGACAGTTTACTGATATGCTGAATACGAGCGGGGTTCCCAGCAGCTGGGTAGGCCATTGTTGATGGGCTTCACGGATCATGGTTGCGGGGACGTTGACAAGACGCCGTGCCAGCTCTCCGGAAAGCTTCTTGGTAATGTCTTCAAGAGCGGTTGGGTCCTGAATCATGAACAGCCAATGAAATGGACCGCATCCGTCAGAAGTGCAAGAGGCTAAGGATGCTCCTTCAGACAGGAGATTCATGGCGGCTGCTGGATGCCCATCGAAAATTGCCTTGGCCAGGGCGGGTATTTCCTCCGTCAAGGCTCCTTGCGCTTGCATTAATTCCGAGATTTTCGTGGCATACAAGTCGCCTGCCGGCTCGGTGGTCAAGTCTGTCTCAGAATCAAATAGATCACCGAAGATTGCGGCAATAAGATGACCTTCAGACCGAGCGATCTTGGCAAATTTGTGTGACTCTTGCAAGTCTCGCTCTGCTCCAAACCCCAAGTAGTAGCAAAGCGCAATTTGCCAGCTTATCGGGCTTTCATCATTCGCTCTGTTGCTGGAATGAGTCTGTTGAAGGCCTTTGAATATTTGCTGTTGGTGGTCCCAAAGGACTTCCTTGCCTGTGTCTAGACGGAACATCTTGAAAAGAGTTAGCTAAATCATCGAAATTTATGACCGCAACTGAGACTAGAATGAGTGCCTTATCTATCAGAGAGTATGTCTATGAATATCCTGGCAGACAGAGATGATAGGGCTGATAGGAATTAAAAGAGTAACAGAGATGACATGGACAACAGAGATAGCAAGGACAAAGACAGTGACGAAGAATGACAGAAAAGACAAAGAGGACAATAGCAGGGAAGACAATACAAACAGGGACTTTGGAACCGGTGGTAGTCCAATTAGGTAGAAGCACCCTTCCAGATAATAAAAGTCAGGATGCTTACCTCGTATGTAGGAGTAGGGACGTCAAAGTGTAGTGCTAAGTCGGCTTCAAGGCCGCGTAGATCCCCGGCGCTAGATCCATCAGCTGCCAGAAATACTCAGGTCGGTGACTAGAAAACTTACGTCCACCTAGTGTAGAGCGGCAGATCCCGTACGCTTGAAGCTCGTTTCGATGGATCTGCCTGGATAGTCCTGTGGAGAACGATTCGGATGAACATAGCGGTCCCCAGTTGTTTGGCAGGCATGCATTGCTTGGCGTAGTCGAGGAGTTTCCATGGATCAATAGGATTTTGGTCCTCCTTATCGACATGCCCATGCCCGTGATTCGCGAGCCAAGTTGTGTATTCCTGGCCGCCCAAGCAGGCTTCCCACACCATAAGGCCAAAAGCCCAAATATCGCATTTCAACAGGTCTTTGCGTTCTATCGGGAAAAGATCCTGAGTCTTAACTTCAGGGGCGTTGTAACTATGATGACCATGAGCCAATGACCAAACCACGACTGTGTGCAACTTACAGAAGAGTGCCCCCGTACTTGATGATCTCATCAATCTGGCTGCCTGTCTTCTCATTCAAGATGATTGCGTGACCAAAGTCTGTTATCTTCGCAAGAGCCTTGGTCGGACGATCCCAGGATGGAAAGACCAGAGCATTATCCAGCTTGACATCGCCATGGACTATGCCACATGTATGCAGCGCCGACAAGGCCGAAGATACGTCGCCAAGAAGAATCTCTACGTCGGTAAGACGAGGCCTGGCTGTTTTTATGTACTCTCTTAGTGTTCCAAGTGGTGCGTATTCGACGACAAGGTAGGGTATGACTGATGCTCCGCGAAGGCTCCATCCATATCCGAGTGCTGATGGGAGGTTAGGGTGGGCTCTCAATGGAGGATGTCTCATAATCTGAGCCTCGAAAATGACCGAGCCTAGTCTCCGACGGAACAGCTTTTCATCTGATACATCGTTGATCTTGAGCTGCTTGACGGCGACAAAGTCGCCTCCCTTGACCGCGCATTTCTTCACCACGTAGGTCTCGCCTTCGCCTAGCACTTCCTCCTGAGTGAGCTCCTCTTGCGGGTATCGTCGTAGGTTAAGAGCGCTGACGACCCTGAGAACATCATCGAGACCGTGAGCATTTTGGCGCTGTTGTTCAGAAAAGATTGCGCATGTTAAACTGGATGTCGAAGTCCGGGATAAAAATGTGTTCCAGCTTAGCGTTGTGCCAACCGATTTTGTTGGATGGTCCATGGCCTCTAATTAGTAGCTGATCGTCTCCCTCACCGCTGTCTTTGTCTTCGTCGTTGTTACCGTCGTCGCTGTCGTCGTAGTCTTCGTCGTTGTTATTGTCGTCGTCGTCGTCATGATTGGTGACCTCCCGACAATGCCCCATGTACTAGCGAGAAATTAATGTTTGATTCTATTTCTCTCATAAGGAAATTGCACTAATGATTTTAGGCAGCACTGAGACAGCGTTGAAGCTGCGCACGGAGAAGGTCCCTGACTGTTCTGAACAGCAATCTGATTGGGTGACCCGAGGTAAGCAAGCCAAGTCAGCAAAGAAGGTCGCCGAAGGGCGCCGGCACTAGTGAGAAAGCGCCGATGAACATGCCTTCAGCCGATTGACCAAAGGATGATTGACCCTTGCTCAGAAAATTACAACGGATTACTGTGAGAACCTTATCAAATAGGTTCAAGTCTGGGGGCAGGCGTTCACATGGATGCAGAAAGCCCGCGGCCTACCGGTGACACACCACCACACACTTTCAGCTTGGCAGTGACAACAATTCTTAGCCATTCATGCTGTGCTCGCCTAAAAATCTGCCTTGCTGTGCATGAAAGCCGCATCGGAGCCTGATCCATAGGCAGGCGCAGCTTCATTCCGTGCCGCGGTGTTTCCGAAGCGCCTTCATTGGTCCAGTTTAGCGAGCCGAGTGATGATACATCAGATCCTACGGCGTCAATCTGGTTGCTTCTAAAATATAACCGAATTGCGAGATTCAGAACTCGTAGCGACTCATCTAGTTTCGAGTTTAAAGAGAAGCTGTGCTGACAATTTGATTCCATTCTCGCGTGAAGGCCAAAACGTCAACTGAAAGTAAAAACACTTTTATGGGCTGAAGGGGATACAGAATTCACCAGCATTTGAACCAATCTCTTATAAAGATCAAAGTAGTTTAGGTAAAAGAGAGAGCCTCCACTCAGCTTATTATTATCTCAAGCTCGTTCGCAAAGCTCCGGGCTTCATCACAGGCCTGAACTTTATGTTCAAAAGTTCCGAGTCACATATGACTGGAGTGCTTAGACCCTTCAAACGTTGCGTTTGGCTTTCATTTTGATTGCGAACTGCAAAACGCGGGGACTTAATAATAAGAGACTGTTATTGCAGAAACCATTAGGGGTCTGAAATCTGCGTTAACACCACCCTGAATTTTCATCCGCAAAGGTGCAAGGACCCTGAACCACATATGTATATCCAGCCCTGCGACTTCAAGTCATTCGGGTAGTTGGATTTGTTTTAAGCATTCTTAGAACCCTTCAGGCACCCTGCGATGGCAACACTAACCTTTCCAAAAAGGCCCCGAAAGGGTTTCAGGCAACTTGATGGTCTTCTCTATTGGGCTTTCCCCCTTTCGAATTGACTTTCTAATTCATTTACATTGCTGCTGTATTCGAAATATTCTTTCGTTCTTCCTCGACGTTGACAAAAACCTTAAAACCATTCTCCATCATTCTCGCTTTTGAACCTCACAGTACACGAGAAGAAACGACAATTCCTGCTTCAAGCACCAAAATACCACCGGAAGGAATATCAAAATCTCCACAGCAGACATGGCCGGAGGAAGTTTCTCTTCCTTTTCCCTCCTCCCGGGCGAGATTCGAGATCAGATCTGGGACTTCTCAACACGTCCCATCGGCGCCCGCGGAGTCCACTACTTCTCAGCTTTGGACGTGTGGGACAACACCAGACCGATCCCAGAAGCATTCAAACATCACACCGTCAGCCGGACCTCAGAGAATCAGAACCAAATTCTTGCAGCCCCCTTAGTAGGAAACGAGACATCTTGCCCGTCCTGGTACGACGCCAACCGGTCGACCTATGCTATCGATGCAGGACTTTGGACCGCATGCAAAGAGTCGCGCGCGGCGATGTATCGACGCTACAGGCCGGGGGAATGGCTCGGCCTCCGGAAAAGACAACGCAGGCATTACGACAACAATCACATACATCTTTGTAAGTCGATATCTAGCGAATCGAAGAATGAGCAAATGCCGGCAACCTTCAATGTTGAGTCCGACGGGAGAACCCAATCTTTGACTATCTTACCCGGGTACGATCTCATACATCTCTCACCGCAGGAAACCCGAGCGGATTGGAGGACGTTAATTCGATACATGCCTTTTTCGTCTCCGGAGTTCGGCTTCGGTGGGATCCGCCACGTCGCCATGGACCTTGATCCATCGTGGAGCCTTGAGGAGCTTGGAAGATATCGATTGGGGTCTGAGCGCAGTATGAACTTTGAAGAGCGCACCGAAGAAGATGTATTGGACAGCCTTCGCTGGGAGATGTACGACTGTTTGGTTGAGGCTACACGAGAACTGTACTATTTCTCGAACCCGACGGTCTGGCTTGTGGACCATCGTCTTCGGCGCAAGAGCACCGTTCTCGACGAACACATGACGGAAATGGTTTTCGGGCGCGACTTCGGGTCGTGGCACGAGGAGCAGCTGGTCTTTCATGCGGCTGGCTGTAGGTACTACGCCATGCCTGAACATTATGCCTCTCAATTCTGTGGCTACGACGCGAAAGATGATCCCGGTTGCGACGATGATGTGTTTAGCTTCGTGAGTGAGCTGGAAGACGTGGGCGCTCGACAGGAGGCTTTGGAGAACCAGGGCGATGAGGATTGGTTCGACGACGAGAATAAATATTATGCGACGGCCCCAAGAATTTTGGTATGTGAAAGGGATCATACCTAGGTTTTGGTTTTCAGGTATGGATAACTACAGAGCCATAGCTATCTTGAAGACCCTTTTTGGTCCTTGATAATAGTATTCATTATCGACGTCAATGCTTTTCTCATCTCATCGATCACTACCCACCACTTCTTCAGCTTCGTGTTGTTTTCTTTCGGAATCCAAAACTTCTAGACATAGCTTATTGAAACCATGACGAATTATGTTTGCTTTCCAATTTGGTTCTTGACGCACGACTTGAGCACGGCGGTAGCACATGGTCCGCCTGAGAAAACTTCAAGAATGATAAGTTTCTAGCCCTGAATAACTCAGGTGATTACCCAACAACTCAACCTCAAGGAGTCTGCGGCTGTCCATCTAAGGGCCTGGAGTAATTCAACACCGAAGCCCTCGAGAACCTCTTCCCAACCCTCGCCTCATACACAAAGCGGGGCGAGCCCAGATCCTCAACCACCCCTCCTACTTCCTCGGAATGTCTCTCCTCTCCAACAGAGCTGCCAGAAGACTCATTGCTCGAAATCGATAAAGAAAGTCTATGTCCCCTGAAGCTTGCCTCGTCATCCCTCATGCTCTTACGGAGAGGCGCGGTTGAGATGGGCGACATGAGAAGACTTGACGGACATCGTGGGCGCTCTGATATGACAATCGAATCGGATCGTGGTTCGGGGATGATTCCTGTATCGAGGCGACGGAGACGGTATTCCTACACAAGTTAGCAAACTCCACAACCAAGCTTTCAAAACCCTTACCTCAAGTCCATCCCTCTCACTCTTCTTCTCCGTCCTCGCCACATCCCACGTCCTCGCCATCAAAATCCCAACCCTCACCAACCCAGGCACCACAAACACGCCCACCAAAACCACCACATGAACACCCAGCACCACCAACCCAAGCACATTCCTCGTCCTCACCTCCGCAACAACCCCCGGCAGGAATCCCACAAAGATCCCCAAAACAACCAACCGTGCCGCGCTCAGCGCCCCGCCGACCCTCAAGACCGGCACGCACCACCACGTGAAGCCCATCACAAGCAACTGCACAACCTCGCACGCCGCCAGCACAAGCACCTGTACCACCCCAGCCCCCGCCATCTGCAGCCCGCCCACCGCCGCGCCGCGCACGAACATGAGCGCGAACATGGCCATGGCGTACCGGTCCTGGCTGCGCGACAACCTGCCGGGTGTCTGCGGCGTCTTGGACGCGTCGAGGAGGAGGTAGCCCATATTCCGCGGCGAGTTCTGCGTCACGCCCCACCACAGCGCGGCGACCAGCAGGGCCACGACGAGGGCTGTGAGCACGGTTTGGTAGAGGGGCAGGAAGGCCGCGGCCGTGAGCTGGTACGTCGACCACGCGGCCACGGGGGTGAGGAAGTAGGTGAGGAAGATGCGGAGGACGGTCCAGACGGTGCCGCGCAGGCCGGGGTCGGTGGTGCCGCGGAGGCGGGCGGCGCGGGCGTGGTTGCTGGGGCGGCGAAGGGCGAGCTGGGCGGCGGCGGCGGCGGCGATGAGGAGGAGGCCGACGAGGGTGAGCGTGTTGGCCCAGCTGCGGGGCGTGACGGGGGCGCCGAGGATCTGGGTCATGAGCTCGAGGCCCGGGGACGCGGTGAGGGTGCCGTTGACCTCGTAGAGGGCGTCTTTGAGGCCGAAGTAGGGGGTCGCGGAGTGGACGGGCCCGCGGGGGATCATGAGGGTGGACCAGCTTGAGGGGGCGGCGAGAGGGCGGAGGAAGGAGGGGTAGGGGATTGTGAGGGCGGTGGAGAGGAAGAGGAATTGGATTGTGGTGAGGCATTGGGAGATTAGGGTGAGGCGGGTTGGGGAGGGGGAGGAGATGAAGGGGCCGTTGAAGGTTGGCGAGGGGATTTGGAGGGGGAGGAGTTCGTGCCACAGGGCGAGGAGCAGGGTGAGGAGGAGAGTAGCCGGGGGAAGGTATTGGGCGATTGATTTGGCGACTGGGGAGAGGGCGGGAGTTATCGTGGCGGTTACGCAGGAGACTGGCTGTGAGGAGGATGATAGGTGTAGGTTGAGGTCCCAACTGTCGATGAGAGAAGGCGGATCGAGGAGGAATGTCATTTGGTGACGGATGAGGGCGACATCATGATTCGGGTAGTTCGTTTCATGGCAACTGGTCGTGAGGTTGTGTACCGTGTAGCTCTTGGAGGCCGTGAGGCTGATTATCTCGATAGTCGCCGATACGTTGGAGGATGGGATGAGGTCGCAAGTTTTGACGCCAGGATAACTTCCTGTGAGGTTCAAGTGGAGTTTCGTGACGGCATCAGATTTATCGAGAGCGGCTCTGAGGCCTTCAGGTGTGAGTCGAGTGTTCGACGAGGCTGCCACCTCCGGCGGAATGGCATCGTAGCAATCTTGAAACTGAACGTAGGCGGCGCTTGTTCTTGAAGCAAGTGTACTCAGTAGAAGGAAGGGCGCGAGGAGGGTCGATCCTACGCGTGGAGTTGTCACTACTCGCATGGTGAGCGTCTGGTCAGTGAGAGTTGCCTTTCGCAACTTTCCAAAAGGACGAGTCGAAAGATTTCAAAGACTTGGGGACCGTTGCGATTTTTCACAATAACACAAATACGAAGGGGGCGTTGTTGGCAGGTCCACTTATGATCCTCGGCCTTCTCGTATCCAGTGGATCGTGGGGGCCGGTACGAGATCCCAAGCCAACAAGCGCATGAAAATAGAGTGAATATCCATGTGGGAAGGGTCTCCAGCCAAGCGCTAACCGAGTTCTGTGTGTCTTTCGGAGTCTTGGTCCGCTAGCATACTGTCGCAATCCCCTAAACGCATACAAGTACGTCGTCAAAGGAACAAATCAGGAGTTTTACGACGACGACGACGACGACAAGGACAATAACGATGATAGTAACAACGACAGCGACAACAATACAAATCAAGAAATCGAGGACGTAGGAAATGTAGTCGCTTTGATGCAGGAAAATAAGGGCGTCTCATTGGGATACACGGATTACAATTACATGCGTGCGTGGTTGACATTACCCGGATAGCCAACTGACACAGTCCGGCTAGAGAAACTCCAAATGACAACAACTCGCGAAGGTTTTACTGCTGCATGCCGAATATTCTAGCGGATTTTTATGTACTTTGACGCTTTCTCCGGTCTGGAAGTCAATGCGCACCGTCTACGACTCGGCTCCGGCGGCGACGCTGGACCCGCAACGGGGCCGCCACAAACTCTCCTTTGACGACGTGCTGACTTTGCACCTGCTCAACCGGTGAATTAGTGCCGATTTGATGCTAGGTAGGCTAGTGTATGCCTCGTCTAAAGTCTGCAGCTATCTGCAGTCGGCAGTATAGTCGTGATGCGAGATTCAGATCGAGTGGTTGGCTGAAAATAAAAGGTCTTCGAATGTGCAAGGGCGGGGTTAGATTGCATCATCCGCGACCTTAGAATCGTTACACTCTGGATTACAGGCCTGCGCATATGCAAAGACCACGGGGAGACGATAGCGAAGTTGACCACGGATAAACTCATGTATTAGCGCACGAAGACGCATGTCTGTCTGATAATAGATCAGAAACTAGATAGGTATCAAGATGGCGAGACTCTACAAAAATATAGATGTTTCGAAGCAAGCCTCAGATTTACAACACCAAACATCCCCATTTATGGCTCGAATGACCGAGCTGTCGCAGATTCATACGCCGTTTAGAAGACCTTGTCAAGCCACTGTCTCCACTTGGGCCAGGTGGCAACCTTGGCGCGGTAGGCGTGAATCTCATCCCAGTCGTGCTCGCGGCGGCCAGTGTCGAGGTCGATCTGGGAAAGCTTGAGGAAGCCCTGGCGCTTCCAAAGGTAGCCGCAAGCCCAGAAGAAGAGGACAACAGGCAGGGCAAGGTAGGCCTTGAAGAAGTCCTCAGCGGTGGCCAGGTCGGCGCTGCCGGGGGGCGCGATGGCGACGTAGAACTGAGCGAGAAGCGAGATGAAGATCAGGAATAGACCCAGCCAAGAACCGGCAGTTCCGCCGATGGCACGGAAGGGAAGCTCGTCGAGAGTGTGGCCCTGTGCCTTCCAGGCAGCGCGGAATCGGATGTGGGCAGCACAGATGGATCCCCAGGTGAAGAGGGCAGCCAGACCGGAAAGAGACAGAAGCCAGTCAAAGACAACACCTCCGGAGGAAGCAAGGCGGACGTAGGCGAGACCACCGAAAGCAAGGTTGAGGATAACGGAGTAAAGAGGACGACCGGATCGATCAATGTAGGAGAAGATCTTGGGGGCGTATCCCTGCTGGGCAAGGGCGGTAAGCGTACGGGAACCTCCATAGACGCAAGAGACACCGATAGAAACGACGGAAACAAGAATAACGACGTTCATGAAGCTGTCGTATCCCTTAAGTCCGGCATCGAGAGGAGCCAAGACGAAGGGGGAGACACCATCGGCATAGGGGTTGGCGGAGTTCAGAAGGCGTTCATCGGTGGAGCTAACGAGGAGGCCGACGAAGGTAAGACCCAGAATGTAGAAGCTGGATCACGTTAATGACGAACTCGGGATATCAGCGCAAGTGTGGGACTTACATGGTGATACGCCAGAAGACCTGCTTGATGGCACCCGGGAGAGCCTTGGCAGGGTTGCTGGACTCAGCAGCAGCCAGACCGACGAGCTCAGTGCCAGAGAAGGCAAAAGCAGCAGTAACGAAGACGGAGCAGAAACCGCGGAAGCCGTTCTGGAAAGCACCGGGATCCCTCCAGAGGCGGTCGCCCCAGTATTCATCGTACTTTCCACCCTCAGGGCCACCACCGCAGATGAGAACGAGGGCAACGATCATGAAGATGACGGTGGCGATCAGCTTGAAGGTAGAGGAGATGAACTCCTCCTCAGCGAAACCCAGGGTGCCGAAAACGTTGATAAAGATAATGAATAGCCAGAAGATTGTGATCCACACTGCTGTGCTGATTTCTTTATTCCAATATTGTATCGTAAATGAGCAGACCGTTAGTTCGAGTGGTAATACGATGACCCATTGAAAGACCTGCGGCGTGTTAATTGAGAGACGCATGAGGCGGTAAGACGGATGCGACATACGTAGTTCCAGCCCATGGCAAAACCCCAGGAAGGATCGAGGAAGCGGATAGAGTACGTGTAGAAACCACCAGAAACAGGGTACATAACAGCGAGTTCACCGAGAGCGTAGACGACGTTGAAGATCATGACACCAGCAATCAAGAAGCAGATGAGGACAGAGCCAGGGCCACCCTTGGTCAGGGCGCTACCGGAACCGACGAAGAAACCAGCACCGATGGAACCACCGATGGCAATCATCTGCAAGTGACGAGGCTTCATGGAGCGATCAAGCTCGACTTCACCGGTACCATAGTCGCCTGCAGAGATAGAGTTAGCATGCGGTCGCAAGTGTGAGGCACGGGTGATGCGGGGTCGCGACAGCCAACGTCGCCATGAGGGGAAACCTACGGCGCTGGAAACTCTTCAGGTTGAGACCATTTCGGGTCAGGAAGTCCTCCTCACGGAAGTTCTCAGGAACATGGCCATCGCCGGCGGTGGGCTTGGCGGTGCCCTTCTCGGAGTCGTAGGGATAATTAGGCGGCGTGACGCCGACATCAGCCTCGTCCTTGGACATTGTGAAGCTGTCGCCAATGGCTCAAGGTTCAGGGAAGAGACCGAGAAAGGAAGTATAAACAGTTGCGCGTTGGCGCTTGTCGTGACTGGAGCCCTGGTCGACGACAGAGGGTGTTACTCTGCGAGGTAAGGTACTACAAGAGTATGAGGGGCGGGAGGGACGAAAGAGGGGAAGCAGAGGCGAGAGACGAACAACGCGGGAGGCCGTTTATTAAAGAATCGAGACAAGCGTTGACGGGAGGAGCAGAGCCAGCAACGGGAGCGACATGTGCAGGCGCAAGGTGCAGACAGGGAAGGGGACCCGATGCCAGGACAGACCAGGCCACACCAAACACAGGAAAGTGAGGGTAGGGATACGGCAGGCAGGCAGGACATGGAAGGCAAGGCAGGTAAGGTAGGTACGCAAGGTAGGTGCACCTCCTGGCTTGGGCAGGAAGGACGGGGGAAGGAACGTCCTCTCGCTCGAGGAAGCGACCAACCAACGTCCTCACCGAAGAGTTGATTTGATCCAACTGATGGGAAGCTGCACCATCGACCAGGGTCCCTGGGGTCTACCTAGGTTCCTTCCTTCCGCGACCCTACTTGAGGTACGCTCAAGGGCACCTTGCCCATCTCATGTTAGTTTCTCTTTGGTTTTTTTTCTTCGTTTTCTAGGATGGGTTACTCTCCGGGAAATCACCCATGATAGCTGCGCCGCTGACGCGCAGAAAGCAACAGGACTCGACGCGCACTCGAACGAATCAGTGATGTCTTGGCGGCGATTGGACCGGTCGGTCAGCCGTGATAGCGGCGGCGCCAGAGCTGGGAGGGACGGGGGCGAGGGCAGTTGACTTTGATCGTACATGGGAGATGGCGCAGATGGACGGTTGGGAACCGTGGAAGCTGTATGGAAGGCGAAAAGGAAGATCAACATGCCCCTTCCAAGGGACGTCGTCACCTCGAAAGGTGGTGCAGTGTCACTTGACGCGATTGACAGGCAGGCTTGTGGGTGCTGTCGAGGCAGACTGCTGGGAACGGGATGCGAGACCAGCCGATCAGGCTGGAATATGATTTCGATTACAAGCACTGTCGAGCAAACAGACAGACGTGCGCTTCCCCCATCGGTTCGCATCCAAATTGCCCGGCACGAGGTGGTCGCCTTCACGGCCAGAGCATCCCATCCGAGGCATCGCGGCGGCTTGGCAAGAGCTAGGTACGAACATTCGTAGCAAGCTTTCTCAGAGCAGAAGGTGGAGAGCCGAGACGGTTTTTGCCAAGTGATTAGGACTGACGGTGGTCCTTATTGGTAGTTCTTGGCTTGATGGAAGTTGGTGATTGGGCCGAGGCGGGGAGAAAGAGCGATATTTGTATCCGTACCTACCTTGCCTTCCTCAGGTAGGTAGGTTGGTGAACCGTGCCTGAGCCCGTGCTTGTGGGCATTTTGTAGCGGCGCGGGGGTGGGACGGCGCACTGGACCACGACTAGACCTGGGCCTAAATGAACGTTTCGACGGCTGGCAGGGGTCGCAGACGACGCGCTATCAGACGAGTTGAGTGCGATCCATGACACTGGGAAATGGGCCCGGGCCAGAGATGGGGCATATGTCTTGGCCTTGAAGATAGTGACGGTAGAGGCGGATGCTTGCGCAAGATGAAGATGGAAGAGACAACTGCAACAACTGCAAAATGTTTCGGTCAAGGTGAGGGGTTTACTGTAGAGGTGAGAATGGCAGTTGGCCGGTTCATGTGTTCCTTCCTCACAATTGAGCATGGAAATGGCTGCACCAACGGATGAACCTGCTCCTGCTCCACTTCCACCTGCCCGCCCATTCGCACCCTCGGGCAGCTCCTTACGAAATGGAATATCGATGCTGCATGCCTGCCTCACCTTAAAAATAAGGTACCTACCTCAGGTATCTTTCTTTCCGGGTGACATCCAGTCGTTTCTCTCTCCCACAAAGAACTCCCCAAACTTCCCTCATCGTTCGGCCTGGCTGACAATGTACGTCCCCCTTCCCAATGCACACACACGTACAGCCGTACGCAACCCCTTCTGCCAACGCCGTCTCCCGGCGCTACCGAGCTGCAGCCAAGCTCTTCTGGAACAGGGCTGTGTGGCTTGGTCGAGTTGGTGCCTCTTGGCCGCCTCGCACAATCCCAAGCCATATCCAGTCCAGCTTCCTGTTCGGGAAGGCACAAGACGGGGGCTTATTGCTTGATGGTTGAATCTCGCAGCATCCTCCCTCCCTCCCTTCATCGCAGCCATCCATTGCATCTGCCCAAGGCCCATCTCATCTCAATAACCTCGAACCGAACAAACTCAGATGCGACCCGGCAGCCAAGCGACGCCGAGTGTTCCTCCTCGCTCTCCTGCCTCTTTGACGTGTCACCCGCGAGAGGAGAGACACGGGCGGGGGCCGCGGGGCAGGGAGGCGGCAGCCACTAACAATGCGAAGGAATCCTTCTAGAATGCCGCCAGACGCTCAAGACCACACCATCGCCGGGGCCAGTCACCGTTCACCGCGGAACACCCCCAATTTCCCGTCGCCGCCCATCACCCACCCTGCCCGTCACTCGCAGTCCATTGACTCGACCTCCCGCGATGCAATTCCCCGTCCAATCTGATGCGACGCGACACAGCAGTCCGCCCCGTCCTTCCAGCTCCCAACGGCCGCTGTCACTGGGCGACCGATCACCTACCCACGCCCGCTTCCTCTTCGCTCATCATCGTATCCTCAGGGGGGTGCGTCACTAAGCCCTGCAATTGGCCTGCGATACCACGACATTTCCTCCTACGGCGCAAAATATGGGGAATAAAGTCTCGGCAAAGATAACAGTCTCACGCGCACCATCTTTGCGATACCAGCCGTGATAGCTGAATCGGCGCCGCCGTCATTGCTACCACCCTTTTGTCATGATAACTTCATTGACGAATATCTTCGTCCCATTCAGCGGCGACAACAGACCACTTTCTCAAAAGTCCCACCGCCAGAGACAAACCGCTCCATGTTTGAACCACGGTGCCATTCATTAGAGCACGTCTACCGTCGCTCTGGATCCACCGGTGTTCCGTGGCTTCGGGTATCTGCCTCAATGTGTCACTCAAACGAGGTCGAGCCGACACTGGCGCCGGCACGTTACCCCTTGAGTGCTTCTCTGGCGTGCGCGAGGCATGCCGCGCCGCTGACGGGTGAAAACCATCAGCGCCGTCCACACTGTCTCTACCAGCAGCGAATAGTGAACAGACGTTCGCTATCAATTCCGGTTAGGGACGGGTTATCGATCGGCCAAACTGTTGGAGGCGTTTTCAGTTGACGCGAGCCAAGACATGCCTAAAGCGCCAATCCTGAGGGCACTTTGGCACCCTTCGGCGCAGTCCAGCACTGTTTCTTGGCTCTGATTCATCGCGACCGCTGGCGCCAAGAGCCTCCAACGAGCTACCCTAAATGAGTTTGGGGAAGCCAAAATTCGCTCAAGCCCGGCGCAGAGTCGATTGACAGGCCTGGCACAGCCCTCGCACCCAACCCGGCGCTTTGCGACTCCTTCGTTGCGGATGTAGGAGGCCGTCAACAGAGCATTTCGACCATCTTCTACTTCCAAGGCATGTCGTCAAAGACCCTCAAATCCCAAGACTTTGGTACATCTGGTCCAAAAGCTTGACCATAAGCAAAGACGGAAGATCGACTTGGTAAAGCCAGTCGATTGGGCATGCCCAGATGGCCGAGATACAAGACAGCTTGGCCTACCGTTGTGATGGAAACCGCCCAGTCGACAAGCGATTGGCGACCCAACCGAGCCGTTCCTTCAGCACCCCCTGGTTCGCTATTGACCTTCTGTAGCCGGTCACTGGGCCGAGTCGATGACCAGGGTGCGGGGAAATTTTTTACTCATAGCGCGCCTAGAATGCCGCGCCGCACGAGGAGAGCAGCAAAAGCACGCCACATTCACGACTCTCAACCTCTGGGAAAAGCGGAACTATTTGACACGAGGTTTACTCGCTAGTCTATCAATTCTGTGAACTTCAGTTTCTGTTACGTGATTGACAACTTCTCCCCAGGTTTTCCCCTCATCATCCACAAAACTCAACTTTGTTCAGACGCCAGCGGGTCGCTGCTTGGTTTGAACGCGTGGGAAACACTCCTTGGCAAGCTTGTCAGCTGGCACTTTCAGTGGACCTGCCCCTGCAGCTTATTCGGACTGTGTTTCACTGAGCTGACTCTGCGTACAACGCCTGTCACTCGCAGGATTACGAGGATCCGGGATGGTTGCACCGCTGTCAGCGACAACGGCAATCCCTACGTGAGAATGCCAAACTTTGATTCCAATGCGCCGCTTTGTATCTCTGTCGATCCTTTCGTTCGGTGAAGCAAGCCACATGCGGTTGCTGCCTGTTTGGACTTGTTTGCCCCGGGTGGCCACTGATGTGAGCCAGCAAGTGCTCATGTTGCTATTGCTGGACTTCCAGTGAATCATCCACGTCGGCCTTGATTTGTACCTCCATGAGTCCACCATCAATTCTTCCAAATGTAAGGCCAGTGATGAAGTCAGAAATAGAGTGTACGGAGATAGAGAGACCGCCCAAGACGACACCAGAGGTGGTGGCGAACACGGCAACAAGGAAAATTGAGCTGTCGAGTGTCGACTTACTAGTCTGGGAAACCAGGCGAGCTGATCTCGAACTCATCAACTCCAAAAGACCTCAACGAGGCGCAACGAGGGTTGGGGAGTCACTGAGAAGGGTTTTTGCAGTCGTGTATCTCCAGGACCGATTCGTCCAACCATTTCTTTGAAATCGTGTTGTTATAATCCAAATACTGTACTTTTCGTACTCGGTGGTCGATATCTAGTTAATTGCACCTTGGCTATCTACTACTGCGCTGGGACAAAGGCGGAGAACGCAAGACGCAAACACATCCCTTGGCTTCTACTTTCAGTGGTCAGACTCGATTATAAACAAACCTCAATTTTCTCGATGAGAGGTAGACTGCAGGCGAATATCTCTTTCGGCGAAGTTGGCTAATATTGGGTGTCGCGAGTTTGTTCTAAATACGCCATGGGCACCTGATCCCCATACATACATACCTTAGGTAGGCCATGAAGATAGCCTCCCGGGACATTGGTCATCTCATCATCGTTGCCATTGGTTTATTCGCCCGTATCTGTCCCACGAATAAATAGTGATATCGCAGGGAATGGGTTGACGTTGAGTTGCTGCGACTGAATGCATAAGTAGACATCGGTGAAGTCGGTAGATGATGTCAGAGTTTCAGATGAGGGAGAGATGGAGCTTGTTCTTATACGGTTCAGATTTGGCTTGGATCTCGCTATGTTTGATTCATAAAACAATTTTATGGCTCCCACTGCAGAAGTCTTCTGCTAGGCCGCAAGGTGAAGCTTGCTGGTAGAGCTGTGATGTACAACTCGCTGTTGAAATAGACTGGAATTGGTTTTGCTCTCGAGAGCTTGTATTTAAAGAACTTTCACTTCAGTTCTGCCAAGTTTTTCAAAGATCGAAGGCATCGTCGTGGTTTCGCGTTGGTCCTCATGCCTTCCTCTGCGAGTGTCAACACCGTCTGGGATGCGAATTTCATGGGCTACGCCGGTTACTGCACTGGCTCTGCGCCCCATGTCTTGGCGTCTTCGGCGGCTGTTATCTTTCAATTCTTGCTGGGTATTCGTACGCGCATGTGTTGCAGGTCCACTTGATGTCCCACGAGGAAATACGCATGAGTACATCCATGGCACTTGGACGAGCATTCTGAGGAAACGGCTGTGTGTTCTAGTAAGATCCCCAGCGTGCTATTGCATGAAGGAAACCTTTTGATTGTTGGGCTTCTCTCTCTTCCTCAGGCCGTCGTAAGGACACCATCATATACTTTTGCCGGCGACCGCGAGCGAAGTGTTGTTCTGTGGAACCTTTTTCATTGTATCAAAGGAACCCGAATTGTTCCTTTCTATGGGACATGAGCCAAATAGAAGCCAGGCATGTCGTTTACTGCCCACTTCTAGGGCACAGCAAAGCCTCCCCTGACTTCTACAGCTCTGTAGTTTGCGAAACCTGGCATATCAACCATGGGCTGGGTGTGCTGTAGATTCTTATCCCACGGAGTACACCAGAAGAAGCGACGCGGGAGAGTGACCAAACAAGCAACACTACATCGAGGTCTTTGAGATTGAGGACATCTGTGGGCTTGGATGGCTTCGAAAATGAATGCGAGAAATGATCCGCAATGTCGAAAACTCATCCGCTCACCGGGAATGAGCATTGCTCATACACATTACAAATACAATTCTACATCTGCTTTTATACATCGACATCACGAGTTCCAGGACTGAACATGGGCTAGACTCTGAAAGTTTCTAACAATCGAGAAATCAAGTATTTAAAGGATACAAGACGAATAAGATCTAGGCGTTGTAACGGCACAATGATCCCTAGCACGCCAATCTCCCAATGCCTCCGTTTCAGTTTCGACTCGCTTGGTCATGTCGTTCGGCTTACCAGCAGGTCAAGAGTTGCAAAGCATCAATACCCATACAACAGGATCATATCATACGTTTATACTGCTTGATTCACCCATGTAAAACGTGCGCAGGATAATGAAGGGAGGCGATGGCGTTCATCATGGCACTCTACAGAAACGTCTGCAGACATACGCGTTTTGGGTTCTCCAGAAAGATGAAAATATGGTACTGATTACACAGATTCTTCATCGAACTCCATTATTGTTTTGCTCATACTATCTGTGTGCGCTGGTGGCTCTCACTTATATGTGCGGTGCAGTGCATTTTAGCAAAGCAGCTGGTCTGTGACTGTTGGTACGACAGCTACGTCAGCTCACCGAGATTCTATGAATGTTATAAATGGATCTCGTCTTGGACATTTTTACCGCTGAGCCCAGAAATATGATAGTATTCACGCTCTGTTACTGAATTTCAAACAAAAAGGGTTTAAATATGTCGGTGCCCGTGGAAGCTTTGATTCGATGATGATGAAACAGTTCTTTCACAAAAAAGCCTACTCAGTCGTCCTTTCCAATGGAGTTTTGCTATCCGGGCGGGTGCTTCTAGCTAACCGGGTGGGTAGTAGATATAAGGAGATAAGCATAATACGACAGCAACGACGACAAAGACGACAACGACGACGACGACGACGACAACGATGACAATAACAATAGGGACATAGAGAAAAAAGGAATAGTAAAGAAAGTAGTAAAAGTATTAACTACTGGACCTAATATAGGTAGTAATCCGCCTGGATAGCAAGACTCTTCTAATGAATGCGCTCGAATAGGACCAACGATGGGAGGTCCTCAATTTTTACCGAGGCCTTCACGGTAAATTGAAGGATATAGCATTGAAAGGTTCCGGATGAGCCTCTGGCTATTGAACCAAGCAAGCATTATAACAACGGAGCCATTTGGCTTGCAGAAAAACTCTGTTGAAATGTTCAAAGGTTCAAACGATTTTATATGATGCGTCTGCTGCGTACACCCTATTTGATGCTAAACCTCTGTGGGACTGCCGGGACTTAATTTGCCTTTCAGAAATTTGACGTAAATTTGATGCAGGCGGGGGAGTTGTAATCTCTTGGGTTCTATGCAGCTCACTTGCTACACGACGCCAATGAGCGACAGCAGGCTCGGACTTTCGCCGATGTGGGGCCGTGTCAGCCGGAATTCAGTGTCCACCCCGGACTAAATGTCCGGGATGGGCAGTCCGTACAGCCGGAGGAATTTCGTGGAGCCCCAATCGAACTTTAGCTCACATGCTCTTTCTCCTCGCTCTTCGGTATCCGCACAAAACACGCACACACCAGCGCTCCTGTCATAGCGGTGGCCAGGCTCATCCACCAAACAGCTCGAAGAGCACCCAAATCCAGAGTGGAATCAGCCATTTTCGTTACCTTCTCCCCAATGGTATCCCCAAGAGCGGCAAACACTGCCGTAGAGAGATTCTGGGCTGTGATGACAAGGCTTCCGGCAGCACCTTGATAAGATCTGGGCACATTCGAGGTGATGAACACGGAAACTGCCGCGAAAGACATGTCCGGCCCGAAGGTGCTGATGACGAAGCCGGGAAAGGATAAAGCCCAGTACATCGTCCCTGACGTCTGCGGGAGGAAGAAGGCTGGCCCCGTTGCAAATGCGAGCATGCTGCCCATGAGGATCCAGTGTCCTGGCATGATGTGCAGCAATCTGGAGACAACCCAGGAAGCTAAAGTACCGCTTATGCCAACGGGTAGCAAGTAGCAAGCTGTGATGATCGGAGACGTATGTTGGATCGTGAGTAAGAATCTCACGGCGAAGAATTGCCATGCGCCGGCAAATGCCCCGTATCCCAGAAAATAAGAGACAATCAGCGGCAGGAACCCAGGAGTAAACCAAAGTCGATTATCAATGAGGGGACGGCGAACTTTCTTCTCGATGAGCCCAAATGCTGCCAAAGAAGCAAGGCCAACAATGACAAGGGCGTATGTGTACGGGCTCCAGTGCGTGGGCGATCCTTGGGTCAAGCCAAAGATGAGCAGCCCGCATCCCAGCATGGCCGCGGAGGCACCCGCGTAGTCAAAGTCCCTGAGCGATACCGAGTCTACAGGGAGTGAAGGGATACACCAGAGAGCACCGCCGACACAAAACAGAGCTAGCAGAGCCGTTGATCCGAAGACCCAGTGAAGGTGAGAGCTAAAGGCGCCGCCCTGAATCGCACCAATAGCGAACCCCATTGGAATCATGGCGCCCATGAGCGAAAACACTCGGTTCTTTCGAAGGCCAGGTCTGTACACTCTTCCTAGCATACTCATCGCCGCAGCGCAAAGAGTACCAACCGAGAGACCCGCCATCGCTCTTGCGAAAAAGAAGAGGATGATTCTCTCAGGTGAGATCGAGAAAGCGCCGATGAAGCTCCATATGGAGAGCCAGACGAAGGCGCCGCAGGTGAGATATTTGGGGCTGACGAGGTCGGCGAAGGAGCCCGAGATAACGACAGATACTCCGTTTGCCACAAGGAAGGAGCCGATGAGCCATGGTGTGTTGAGGGTGCTCGTGCCCAGGGCTTCAATGAAGGTAAGTTGGTTGACGAAGGAGTGGGCGAGGTGAATCGCGAAGAGGAGCTGGCCCATGGAGCAGACGCAAACGAAGCCGATTTCTTCTGCGAATGAAGAGAACTCAGGAGGCACGCCGAGAATTCTGGTTGGGCTCGGTGTCGATTCTTCCGAGGACGCAAGTGGAATGCTCGAATGAACATGGCCCGGTTGCTCGGCCTCCTCATGCCGGACGGTCAGGACAGTAGTCGCCATAATTTCAGGCTCTTTAAGCCATCAATACGAGTTTGATAGATTAAAGACAGAATCTTGGCGTTTTGTTGACTTCGACACCGACTAAACTATTCCGTACCTTATATGAAGGGGTTATTTCAAAGGCGGTGTGGCCAAGCCCTTGATTTGTAATTCAGCACTTACAAATCAACAAGCCGTGAAGGCCCACTGATGGAGATGGGTATGATGATGTAAATCAAGGGGAGACAATCCACTATATATAAAATGCTAATGCTTCTGTACTCGGCTATTAAGCAAATCGGCTACTTGGTCACTGATATGGAGGCGAGACCGCCTATGCTTCCTGTAGCTATACTCTAATCACTTTACTACCGTCGGCCTTATCGTCGTCGTCGTCGCCGTCGTCTCTTCTATTGTTATCGTCGTTATAGTCGTCCTCGTCCACGTCCTCGTCCTTCTTATCGCTATCGCTACTATCGCTTTTGATAGTAGTAATTAAGTGCACAGGAAATATAGCCGCGCAGACACAGGAAAATTAGGTGATCTCATGGAGGCTCGTGTAAGCAGGCAAGGTTGTGCTCTGCCACGGAAAACATAGAATTGACGCGTTGGTATTCCAGAGAAGTTCGAAAGACAGAGTTAATACCTTGTCGAGTAAAAATGGTCACACGGTCTTCTCGTAATTGATCGAAGCAGATTTGTGAGTAGCGTGAGCAAGCCGAGGGCTGTGTAATCTATTTGCGCTGATGCCTTGGCTAGTAACACTGATAAATTGAAATCTTGGAATTGAAAAACGCAACATAAACTGCTAGATGAACTGTGGTCTTTGACGAGACTTTCTGAGAGCTGCCTCGTGACAGCTAGAAAGTGCAAAACTGAGAAGTCTCACAGGGGCTCCCTATGCGCTTATCGGCACAAGTCAAAGCCGCCGTCACCGCAGCAGGTCTTGAACGGGAAGCTGGCAGGAAGAGGCGCAACGACGTTGTTGACATAGCACTTTCAACGGTCAGCCTACACTGCAGCAAAAGATGAAAGTGTGGAGTCACTCACCATTAGCTTTCCATCATTTCTCTTAGCCGAAATGAACTTCTGGGCGTTACAGCATGACGTGGTCTTGGCGTCGTCCTTGCACTTGCAGTCAAAGGCTGCTTGGGCGCTGGGAGTATCGTTAGTGATTAGTGATACACTTTGAACTTTCCAACAACTTGAGCTTACCCAAGGCAGAGAGTGGCAATGGCCAGGACAACGTTCTGAATCTGCATGGTTGCGGTTGGTTGGTTGGTTGGTTGGTTTAGTGAGTGAGTGAGTTGCTTAAGTTGAACGAATGAGAGGTAAACTGATGATCTACCATTCTGGGAAGCGTTAGGAGTGACTTCGATCTTATATACTAATTGCCAATGTTGAGAAGGGCAGTTTTTAATTAATCTGCTCATGGGCACAGGGCGCAAACATCACAGTGCACTGCGCCTGGCGGCCTGGAAGATTTGACAGCCATTTTGAGGAGCAATCCGTCACTATGGAAAAGAGCGTCAGGGCAATTAAAACGGAGTTACGAGCAGGCCTCGAGTCGTTCCACAGACGTTCCACGTAGAACGGAAACAGAGCCTTGTCCCAGCATACACCGCAGGCGTAGTCCGGAAAACCCTAAATTCATTCGCTACCCCTGGCATCCCTGTCTGCCATTTCCTGAAGCCAAGATTAGTTATCGAGGAAAACAGATCAACGGTGTAACAACTACTGGTAAAGACGACAGCTCGACCAAGACCTGAAAAGATGGTGAATTGAATAGCAAACTCATCTTCCAGCTAAAGTATGTATCGTGTAAACTAGAGCTGACAATGTTCCCGTCAAGATTGTTGGCGTCTCTCGGTCTGCTCAACGGTTGTCTCAGGCTTTCGAGTCAGGTATCTTTCCTCATTCGGCGTACTTGGTCACTTGAGCAATCCTACCCTGTAAACAGATCTTAGCTAGCCGAACTATCAGACGAGAAGTGATCTCTCAACGTGGAGACCCCAAGTAATGGATCTGCAGGCTAGACTTGAGATGTTCTAGAAGGGTCTTTAGCCGAATGACTTGACCAGCAGGGTCAGCCACAATGCGCCTGTACGCTTGCAAGAGATGCGGACGATGTGTAACTGCTGGACGAATAGGTTATCACAGTTATTCGAAGTATCAATCGGTATTCTTCCTCGCTTGTGAAAGACGGTTCGTTCCTGTTCGTCTAAGACTGGCTCTCTTGAGCTACTTGGAGAGCCGTGGAATCCCAAACAGTCCCAAATCGCGGAGGCAAACATAGCAAGGCGTTGTGTGCGAAGTCTATTTCCCGTATTGCTTATAGGCCTGGGCGCAGAAGCATAGCCTCCTCGACGTTTGACGCTCTAAAACCTTGTTAGCGTTAGCAAGACACTAGTGCTAGCGAACTCACGTGGAGAGAGTCGTTAGTCGGAGGGTTTTGTCTGGTCTTTGTGTGTAGTGGTGTACTTTGCTCCTCAGACGAACCATGCGTTCGCACATCAGCAGCATGCAGACCCTCTTCTACTGGGCTACCTTCCTCTTTCTGCTGATTGTGCACCGTGATTCGTGGAAAAGGGGTGTGGTAGCGAAATGGTCGATGACCCCTGAAACCTTCACTAAAGCCGTGCGGTAAGACCGAACCCAGAAATTTGGGTCGTTCCAGAAAGTGTAAATGGAGACGCCCGCCTGGCCGGGAAGGAGTCTCGGATCACGGCTGCTGACAGCACGGAGCGGAGTGGACTTGGTCTTTTCAGGTGTAAAGGCGTCAGATACACATGTTCCGATGACTTCAACACCCGGCCCAGAAAGTCTGGAAGGCAGCAAGGTTTGAACTAATGTCAGAGCGGGAGAATATGTCCCCGTTTGGAACTGTCCGGCGGAATAGGCTGATTTGCAATGCCCAGACCATTTGCGCGAGTCAAACTGCTGAAATAAACCTTAGGAGTCGCTTAGCTCGGCACGCTCCGAAATTCAGTCAGAGCCAGCAGTGAGGGACTGAATGTGCGCTTCTCCGAGCCGTAGGTGGCATATTAAATTTAGACCTCGGCAATCTGTCATGAGTCTTTCACAGTCAGCACGCTGTTCGCATGATGACCAAGGCAGAGCAAGCATCAGCACTCAGCCAGCGCGTCACACCAAAGTCTCACAGACTCGTTACATATTGCCCCAACAAGCGGGACGCAACGACTTGTAAAATCACGGCGGCATAGCTATCCGCAAGCCGCAGCGTCTCCCCCATCACTGGGATGGAGAGGCACACCCAATAAAGCATTTGCAGCCTTTGCGTCGCTTTCTCAACCGATTTGAATCACATGGGTGGCCTGAAAACGCTCCTGTGCGCAACTACCACGCAAAGAGGCTCAGCCCCAACGCATACGAATGCTATGGCCCGCTCCCTCCGAACATCTTTGGCATTTGGTGGTAGCACGCAAACTGTACCGGCTTGAGTTGAGCGACACCATGAGGCCGCTTTTCTACAGAGCCGCCTCTGGGAAAGGATGAAAAGCGGACTACGACCTATTATATCCGTAAAAACGGAATAGGTATAGTCAGATGCTCTTGAAAGGCGGAGGGTAGGTGTTAATTGAAATGGCCAAATGAATTCCTTTGTAATATACGACGCCGAAGCTGGAGACAATGACGATAACAACAGTGTGAGATGAGGAAAAAGAAGGAAAGAAAATCAAAATATATAGCGGTCTGGCCGGATAGCAACACTAAGCCGAAAGAAGGAAAACAAGCAAGGACGATATCTAGAGGAATGACATGCAGCATCAACCTATCCAGCTTTTCCGGGTCGACCCGTTCCTTGGGGGTTGTTTTGGTCGAATCAAGACAACTTTGCAGCACTGGTTAGCAATCACTATAGTCAGGAAAGTAATAATTGATGCGGTCAGATGAATCAAAAGCTCTCATGACTCCAACGTGAAGTTCAGACCATTTTGGTGCAGTGTGAAGTGATGCAGACCTCATTTCACAAGTGAATGTGTAGTAAGCAGCACTAGAAGAGGATTGTGTAGAAGCACTCATGCAGGCTAACAGCTTCTTAAGTATATAGGAGGAGAACTAATCCTCCTAATAACGTGCGTTAAGCTTATTGTATTATCTGCAAGAACGGTAGAAATGCCACTGCTTGCCAACCTCCTATCCCTGTCATGGTAATTATCAACATTATCAGATCCCGCCGCTGCTCCGCTATTATATTATGTCTAGATCGTTGTGGCTGTCTTCGTCACTTACGTCGCTGCAGATATTACCACGAAAACTGAATAGTCCGGGCGGAGCTGAGAGGAAACTCGTCAAATCGTGCCGTTTCTGCTGACCGTGTGTAGCTGTTCGAGAGTAATCAGAGCAGTGACGAGCGTAGCAACGTGACTTACCTCTGCCGACTTAGTCTCGACCCATTCTTTGAGGCGCGGATGAGTCAGATATATGTTGCTATACAGATGGTATGTAGCTTTGATTCCATTGAGATTTCATGGCTTGAAATGCCGATGATGTCCATGCGCGCAAGTACAAAAAGAAAACAGAAAAAGGTAGAAGGGAAGAACGACGGTCATGGCCATGCTATCAGCCGTAAACAGCATTCTCTTACCTCAAAAGTTGTGAATGGGAGGGGAGGGGACATTTTAAACTTTTTTATCGGACTTCTAGGTTGAACACTGAAGGCAGAGAGCAGAAAGTTTAGTGTTTACTATTCGCGGTGGTTTCCAGTGACCTGGTGGTCCTGTTCAATGCCTCCTAAATTCTTTGACAGTACTGGGCACATTTATGAAGCAAGGTCCCTCCCAAACACGGTGTTATGTTCTGATATGAACACAAGACTGCCGGGGATTAGGTAGTGATTCGTTTCGTTGACTTTATTATCTTGGTAGATATTCTGCAACATCTCGGAGAATACAGTTAAGCATATCAAGCAAGTTGAAATCTTGGCACATCTGCCCCAGCCTGCGCAGAAAAAACCGCGCCTCATGTTCCAGAATCCGGCGTCCGCAATCATCCTTTACCGCTGAAGTCTGGTACCGTGCCCAAGGATCATCGCGTTCATCTGAAGCTGACAGGGGAATAATATGACTGACTCGAGTTCCACCGGATGCCATTGACTCGGGCGCAGCCCAAATGGTGACGATCTTCAAATGAGAAGCAGGCAAACCCTTGGTCGATCTAGAAATCCCTTCAATTCACATCCCTGCAGGAGTAACCTGTTCGTTCGATGCCAGGACGACGTTTCCTAGATGCACACATCCCTTTAGTACAATATTTCTTAAATCCTACCAAACCTGCACGCCACCTAGTTGCCCTAAGAAATCAGTTATGCACGGGGATATAAGGTATCTATATGAACAATGAATTGGAAGATAGCCATTGTCACGTTGTCATCACCGATTTAAACTGTGCTGTTCCTACTAAGGCTCTATCAGTAAGTGCTTTACTGTGTGAAAGTTCAGAGTCAAGTGGTCCAAGATCAGCCAAGATCCAACTCGGAGATGCGGATAGAAAGATCGCTATAAGCTCTGGGTTCCCGAACTGATAGATGAGACATACGGCGCATTTCTAGTCTCATAAGGTCTCTGTGTTGTCACAGGGCGATGTGAGGTCTCTCAATTACACATGTCATGTATGAGCAAATGCTTCCTGGATGAAATGGCTGACGGTTGTTGCACGTGCGCATCCACAGGATGGACGACATCAGAATGGCACAAGATAAACCCATCCAAAGCATGTCTTCGGTGATCCAGATTGCGGTGCCAACTTGCACTGCTCAATGGTTGTTACGAAAACTTACACTGCATGTCTACTGCATGGAACATGAAGCAACACACATTTTGGACTTCAAGTATTCATACACCTCAGCGCAAAACTGCGATTTTTGTGTTATGCATTTCTGAATGTCGTACGTTGAGTACCAGGACGCAAGAGTGGGACCTTGTTCTCATGTCTCCGCCGAAAAGGACTCGTCTCAGGAGATTCAGAAAAAGTATCCCGTCGGATCTAAGCCAGCATACGTACGGCTTGAATTAGAGGTGCGGGCACAGTGGCTTTTTTCGACTCGCGATTGGATCCGAATGATCTATGTGCTCTTTGATTGGTCATTTTCCGTGAAACCAGGCCACCGCCATTGATTACCAGCCGACGGGATGATGGAGTTCTTGCCATCATGCGAATGACTTAGAACTTGAATCCCTTATCTCAAACCTGTTCGGAGTCCGATCGTTCGCCGTACCGATTTCAGACTGGTCTTTACGAAACCCAGCCATCAAGTCTTTTTCTATAAATATTGCAGCCTCGCTGAATTTTCTGATGTGAGTTCCAACCAATTCCGACCTCCATCGTCTCAGTATCACGACTCGTCATTCTTTTCTTCCTACGAAATATGCAGCTCTCGACGCTCTTTATCTCTGTCATTATGCCCTTGGCGTGAGTATTATTTTCGCGTTAATGTCACACATCCTGCTAACTATGACCAGAGCGATGGCCGACACTCATTCCAGCTGCAAGTGCAACGGAGATGATCTGTGTACGTCAAGAGCATGCAACGGCTATGCATCTGGCCAGAAGTTCTTCAACATTCCGACGAACGCTGTTGGACCGCCAACTTCCCAGCCTAAGGATGGGGTGAGTCGAAGTAGCCGAACGGTTTGGATGGACAAGTCTAACGAATGGGACTCCAGAGATGCTTTTCTATCTTCAGTGATAACACGCAATTTCTTGTTTTTGAAGGCCTAGGTGGAAATGAGTTCAAAGCTGAGTGCCTGAAGGCTTGCAATAGCGGTTCTTCATGCTCGTAATTGATTGTAAGAAGATCGACTTGGCGGACAAATGGTATGCTTCTCAGCAAGCCGGGTTGAAACCGGGGTTTATAGCTCCTCGAATTCATTTACTTCATTGTACAACTTATCCGAGAACCTCAAACGTCTGATCTATGACTCCGTAGTCAATAGATCTAACGTATACCCATCTGGATTAGGTTCCCAAAAGATGCGACTGAAAGAGTGATAGCAATGCAGTCTCCGTGTCGGATGGTTTTCATCCCATCGTCGAAGTGCAATTGTGTGCTTCTGATGGAACCCTTTTCGTCACCATATGAAATATTGAAATTCACTGGTCCTCATTGGAGTCCATTGACTACTGAAGGGATTGTACCGGAATATCCTCCCAGACTACAGTTCTACTATCAGCCAGGTTCTTGGTTGGCAGGCGGACTACCATGTTAAATTTGTCATTCAGTTGGATGCTATGTTTCATCTCTATTGTTCTTGAGTATCCGTCCTTATTTGTTGCTCTGATCGTCTCTGTTACTAGCCATGCTGCCTGTGTTGCGACATTTGCTTTCCTCTTCACTTCTTTTCATATAATGGTCTCAATAGTGCCTTCCGTCAAACGCACGCGGCACGTCTGTTGATGAATAGAATCAGGTGGGACTTAATTCTTTGCTTTTATCATCATTTGAAGCCCTACTCAGAGTATACTAACTCAGAATACCGCAATCCTGTCACATTGATAATCCTGATGAGCACGTACAGTATTCAGTTGACTACTCGAAGACTGATTGCGTCATATACTTGGCTGTTGGGGTCGCGGAGCTTTGGTCTGCTGCTTAGTGTCCCACTTTGCGCAACTTATCACAAGTCAAGATATGCAGCTGTGGTCGAATTTAGAGTAAGGCATTCCTCGAGAAACTGAACGGGGCTTGTCTCAATCAATCAGAAGAAACCATACAGGTGTGATGGTATTATGGCTACAGCTTACATCCTCGTCGGTGCCTGGTCAGAATGAAGACAGGGAGCAATCGGACGGGTCAACCTTGTACCAAAGAAATAGCACAGTGGTTAATTGCTACTTCGTCCGTAGAAACTCGTAAAACCATCAGGCATTCAACTGAACGGCGTCGACGTTGCACTCATGGGGGCAGTTTATGAATCAAACTTATCATACATCGGTGCGGAAGAGCTGTTCGCAGGTTGTACCTGGGACGGTTCCCGGAGCGAGATCCATTTACTCTACGGGGAACTAATCCTAAGCTCGAGGAGGCAGGCGCGGATAGCAGCGGTGATGAGAGTTTCGGCCCCTGCCCTGGGGCTTTCGCTTCGAGAGTTTCACTGACGGCTTCAGTGTTCATGTGTTCTGGTATAATAGGGATCGATATATAACAACATAGCTTGTTTGACGATTTGACAGTCCAAAGGACCTCTACAAGAAAATCCACTACTTGGGTCTATACCTACAGTTAGGAAGCTGGGATGATCACGTTGTCAGTCTAGCTATAGAAAAGTGCTACTTCATGGGAGGACATCTGAAGAGCTTGAGAAACTTTACGCGGGTGACGGCAGAGACATGAATTGGAAGGATCAATGTATGTGGATGATCAATATGGTATGATATTAACTTCGCCAGCTCCGGGAGCTTCGAAAATCTGCCTGAACAGCAGGGATTCGCTTAACTCTTTGCTCGAATGTAGTCCTTCTTCCTCACAGGATGATACAGGCCCAGCTGTCCAACTCCTATTGCAAATGCTTCATCTTGATGCAACGCTTTGCTCATGTAATCAACGCTTCAACTCCACAAAACCTTTAACGCCGAACAAATGCAAGACCAAGCTGTTTCTGGTCATCCAAAACGTCTCAGCACGACTTGTCAAGAACACTACGAGGAGTTAGTGATGATGAAAAGGCGTCCGAGAGTCCACAGTACTGACCATTGCTGCGTTTGACATCTTCCGTTCGTCGGGTTGGGGTACTGGCCCGACTTGGGATCACACTTGACAGTCTTGCCTCCCGTACAAGTTGCGCCTATGAAGTTGCCCCATTGGGCGAATGTCGCCGAATAGTCGTCGCCGTGCGCTGTCCAGGCGCGCCAGATGTCGAAGTTGCCGGTAAAGGTCGAGAGGCCGGCTGCGCAAGCGCCCTGGCCCGCATTCGTCGGCGAACCGGGTTGCCAGCTCGCACAATCCGGCCCCATGATAGCTACCAGGCCAAGACTCGCTTCATTGTATGCTTCGTCGGCGTTTGCGGCGCAGACAGTCACTTGGCAGTGTACTTGTGTGCATCCTGACGCCAGAATTGATCGGCACTGGAAAAAAACCAGCAGGAGAAGGCTGAGGCTGCATCTCGGTCAAATCCTGTACAACGCCAAGACCAGTTACAAAAGAAACACTTACAGCTTGAAAGACATTGACATTGAGCTTGAACTCATGGTGCGAAAGAAGTCGGTGTTGGCCGAGTTTTGGCTTTTTACTATGCTCGGTATCCCAGGGTGTTTCGGAGGTGTGAAAAACAAGACGTGTTGGGTTCCCTTGGCCAGTGCGATGAGCTCTGATCATGCAATCAACTGAACTCTTAAAAGAATGTCGGGGAAATTTGCGATACCTTAAGGGAATCCTGGCTTGAGATTTCATCCCACGTTTCCCGACGCCATCACTAATACAAATACGGAGCACGACTCGCTTCGGACCTCCTTCAGCCATTCAAGAAACTGAGGGATGGCACGATTGCTTTTCGTCATGGCGAACTTCTAAACTTGTCCAAAGCTGAGAAAATGAAGGAACACTTGCAAATCGAGCACGTTTCCGCCTTGGCCAGTAAGAACGACCACGTGGGTGGAATTTTCACCACGTTGCTCCTTGATACTGACTCGATCAGAAGACTGTGTGCGCTTTTTCAGTTTGCAGTGCTGGGAGCACCCTCATATTAACTTCATTATATAGTACCGCCGACCCACAAAAGAGGATAGGCAATTTAAACCCCCAATGTGCATGAAATTTGGGACAGTTCCGATGAACCGTGAACTCCATAGATCTACGGTGGGCACGGCTGAACCGGCGCCAATGACAGCTGTTGCAGCACACATGTGGTCGAATTCTTTGTCGCTGAGCAAATCGTGCAGCGTATGATGCGATTCAGTGTTACCGGCCCGTACCGTGGCCCTGTGGTAAGGCGTTGAAGATGGCAGTTGTCGACGATGTTAATAGGCCGGTACCTGCATCGTGGTTCGCTTCTGCAGGATTCGGCGATCTCTCATCGTTCTTTCCCCGGTCGTTCGCGTGATACCCTTCATTCGTTGCTTTGGATTTTCGTTCTTTTCCAGCCAGTCTCTACCTTGTTACAATGATGGTTAACGCAGCGTTCCTTCTCCTGGCTGTCACGGCCAGTGCCTCTCCAACCACACTTTGGGTTCGTCAAAACACACCAAACTGGGAAGAGGTCAAGTGTACCGATACGAACATCACAGACGCCAAAGTTGCGTCTAATATACGCTGGCAAGCTGCCGATGCCAACACATCTTGGGATGCAGCCGTTGCTGCGTGGCATAATTATACACCTGGGGATGGCCAAGTCCAGCTCAAATTTCCAGCCTTTATCAGCGACTTCTACGGCGGCCCTGAAGGATGGGACTGCCAAGATCCCGTCAACACGCCTTGCTCAACGACAGTCCAGTGCGCCGACACCAAGACGCCAGCAGGGTATGTCATATCCCCGACTCTTTCATAGTCACAAACTGTCTTGGCTGACACTTTATGTAGATTTCTCGTTCTGAATTCTTTCGCGAAGTTGCATGATGTAAGACGCGACTTAAAGTCCAATCTGGCTTAACCACTGACAGGTGATAAGATCTATCAAAAGTATCACGAGGCGCTACAGGATGCTCAACTCAGTATTTCCGCCGTGATGGGAGACTTCACCGGAGCCTTCGCCCCAAAGTTGAAGGCTAAGGACGAGTCAACGATAGTCAAGATTTTTCTTGATGTTTTGGCATTCGGTATTGGCATATCTTCAGCGGGACTTTGGAACATTGGTGAGTCTGTTTTAGTCTCATGATTGAAAGCCTTTGCTGATTTTAGCAGTCATCCATGACGCCGCCATCTTCGCCACCAGCGCCTACAGAAGTTTCGCCAAGGACACCTTTAATAGCGCCATCAGTTCCTCATTCGCCCTAGCCAAGGATACTACCAAGGCGTAAGTGGGATAACATTGGACTTGCCAACTCGTTCCCAGAGAAGAGGCTAACGCACTCCATCGGCAGCGCGAAAGACTCTGAGAGCGTCCAGAACGACTTGACCTCTGCAATGGGCACCCTTTTCGACGTATGGAAGAAGACTCAGGATGCCTACTTGTCAGAGGTGTTTTCGGGGTCGAACAGCACCACAAATAGCATGCTCCAGGGACTGATACGCGACGGCATGATGAACATGGTCCCGGACGACATAAATCTCTCAGAAATGAAGAACACCGTCCAGACGATCTTGTTCGGCCAAATGATTCCCATTGCTTGGTCGGTAGCACCGGCTGGGTTCACCCCTTTTGTGCTGTAAGTCAAGACTTCCCAAGCTCCAGTATGATGCATCGTCTGGTATTCATCAAACTAACACGATCCAACAGAAAGACGGGAGATGCGTGCTCAGATACGATGCCAAAGACACTAGACCCATACATGGACGAAGATACGCACAAGAAGGCGGGCGTCTGCTGGAACGGAAACCAGTTTTACGTCCTGACCATTGGAAAATACCCAGACGTTGACGTACAGGCCGATACTCCGGGTCTTCCCGACTCTGATCCGCCTTTCCAACTTCTGGCTGGCGGTACTCATGACATTTTAGATGGAAAGAGCTGGGGTGGCATCACGCTGGAAGACATGGTGATCAGTTCCTATGGCGGTTATTTGGCCAATGGCAACCGTAACGGCTACAACATGTCCTTGGATACCAACAGTGGACCTGTGGACGAGCTCATGCTTTCGGGCGGCGTGCGGACTCCTGGCTTTTTTACACTTCCTGTCTGCACGAGCATTTGGAACACGCTGATGAATGTTGCTGGAAGCATAGAGGGCAAGAACTATTACCCATGTGGCGTTATTGTTGAAAAGACGTATCCTCAGTGAAGGGCAGCGGATGAGCCATTCTATAACACAAGTGGCCTCGAGAAATAATGACAAACCTTAATGTTCATTCAAGGTCATTCTGTTATGTGACGTTGTGTGATAAAGCTTTGCTTGCCGCTAAATAGCTGAAACAGGAATGGGTGTACGCTGTGGTAGATATTATTGGATTGCGGTCCTCTAACTAAAGACGACGGCCGTAATGGGGTACAAGTCAATGATTTCATTGCCTAATAGCTAGACAGCATGCCTCAGGCTTTCCTTCCCGATATCTAATCCCAGCCAAGTAAGGAGAGTATTGATGAAAGGGTACAATTCAACGCATAACTAAACAAGGGTTAAGAGTGTATTATGCCATTGCTATCTTCGTCCGAATCATCGAGGAAAGACGTCGCCAACATCGAACGCGCTATCAGACATTGGACATCATAATGTCATTCCAATCTATGTACCCTAGACATCTATTATGTAGTAAACATTGAATCCCCCCATGAAATCTACAGCCCGTGATGATAAAAGTTCCGCTTTAATGCAAGAAAGAAACAGCAAGAAAGAAATGAGTCCACCCAAATGCAATCCCGAGATCTACCCGTGAAGGTGGTACAATCTAAGATGCTGCAATAGTACGCGTGTGGTATCAGAGTGATGAGGTAAGAGAGATGAGTCGAAGTGGAATGAGCTTTGCTCACTCCGCCTTCTTGGAGGTCTTGGTACGGAGCTTCATGAGGAGGTAGACCAAGGCGTAGGAGCTGATGGCGAAGATGACGACAATGGCAGCATCGCGCCAGCCATAGTAGTACTCCTTGAGGTTCACGGTCTGCAGGTAGTCGCTGCCGTCGCGGTATTGGCACACCTTGCATCCGGAAGTGGCGTCAGGGTTGATGAGATTGCTGGAGGAGCCCATGCCCATCATGTAGTCGGCCAGGTAGTTGGCGCAGGTTGTGCCGTTGGGAGGATCGAAGAGGGCGAACTCCCTTTCCTTGCAGGTGACTTCTGTGCCCCAAATGTCGAAAACAAGCATGCTGCCCATGAGGTAGTTGAAGGGGTTTAGCCAGTACCTATGCAAACAGTCAGTGAAATGCAAACGAATAAGCGGTAGGAAGGGAGGTTACTTACATCCAGTACTTCCAGAAGCTTTGGAGTTGATCGTATGGTACGAGAACACCGCAGAAGGAAACCAGGACTCCAATGAGCAGCGGGTTGACCAGGGAGGCGAAGACGGCGTTGGGTGCGTAGGCGGCAATGAACTGACCGATACCAGTGTACACAAACTCGTACATGAGCATGACGAAGAAGGTGGATCCAGCGCGGGAAGACTCGGAGGGAAATCCGACAGTGTAGTACCAACAGACGTAGTAGAGCACGGCGCAGATGATGAGGTACGGGATCTCAGAGACGATGAGTCCAGTGACGAAGGCAACCCAGGAGTACATCTTGGACTTCTTCTCACGAGTCTCGAAGATGTCACGGCGGTCAATGAAGAGTGGTTGAACTTGAGCCAACACACCAGGAGCGACGAAGATGAAGTTGAAGATCGTGAAGAGACGCATCTGGAGGTCGCCAACGGAGTCACCAATCATCCAGAAGGAAAACCCGTTGAAGAGCGCAGAGAAGATGTGAAGAGCGAACTTGTTGTTGACGTAGTCGATGTTGCGGTAGAGGGACACGTTCATGCGATGGGTGACGATCTTGGTCTGGTCCCAGAGGGAAAGAGCAAATTCGTGACCATCGTCGACGGTACCAGGAGGCTTGGAGGCGGCGTCTTGGATCATGTGGTCGAGTTCCTTGACAACGGCCTCATGCTCAGGAGAAGACAGCCAAACCTCGTTCCAGTCCTTACCCTTGGACAGGTGGCCAGAGACGACGTCGATCATGTGCTCAGCGGGGTTGGCCTCCTCGGGGCAGGGGGCACCGTATCGACCGAAGTAGGAGCGGATAGTCTTCGCGTTGTCGCCAATGTCGCCGAAGTAGACAGTTTTGCCGCCCTTGGCGAGAAGGAGCAGGGTGTCGAACTGGGAGAAGAGCTGGGCAGAAGGCTGATGGATCGTGACGAGGACGGCCTGGCCTGCATTCGCAAGCTTGCGAAGGAAGCGAACGGTGTTGTAGGCGGACTGTCCATCGAGACCTGAGGTGGGCTCATCAAGGAAGATGAGGATACTAGGCTTAGAGACAAGTTCGACACCAATCGTGACACGCTTGCGCTGCTCGACAGACAAGCCGTTGCCGACCTTTCCAATGAGGGTGTCGGCCAGGTCGTGAAGTTCCAGAAGATCAATGATAGTGTCGACGTAGGCAAGCTTCTCCTCGCGGGAGGTCTCACGGCTCTGTCTGAGGAGAGCTGAGAACTCGAGGGCTTCTCTGACGGTGGCGTAGGGTTCGTGAACGTCGAGCTGCTCGCAGTATCCGGCGGAACGTTGGAAGGAAACAGGGAGAGGGCGACCGTCAACCATGATGGATCCGTGGATGGTACCTTCCGTCTTGCGCTGGGCCAGAACGTCAAGGAGGGTGGTCTTTCCGGCACCAGATGAACCCATCAAAGCTCCCAGCATACCCTGCGGAGGAGAGTCAGCGAATCGTTATTAAGCAATTGGGCACCGTGAATACTTACAGGCTTGACATATCCTTGAACATTATCCAAGAGCTTGCGGTCTCCGGAGGGAGTCTTGACAGTGTAGGTCAGGTTCTTCCAAGTAAAGATGGAGGTGTTGCGAACGAGGTTCTGGTCGGTCTCGTCTCCACTGGTGTTGCCGTTGGCATCACGCTTCTCGTTGTCGCTCTTGTTTCCAGAAGTATCCTCGGTGGTTTGAGCTTCTTCGTCATTCTTCAGAGCTGCGGTAACCTTGGCGTTCTCACGAGGAATCAGGAGAGAAGCACCACCCTCGGCGGCGGAACGCCAGCGCGACGTGAAGATGACCGTCAGAGCGATAAAAAGCACCCACCAGGCCCAGACGATGCCGAAGTTGCGCCAAACATGGCTGTGAGAGTAAGAGAGGGCTGACAGGTACTGATCACCCATAAAGGAGGTCTGGCCTTGAGTGGCGCCGGGAACTCCAGCGCAGGACTGGTGGTTGGGGTCAGTGTAGCCGGGTCCGTTCGGGACAAGGTTGTTGCCAACGCAAGGGAGGAGCTGGCCATAGAACTCGGTTGACATGAGAGAGTCGAAGGCGTATGCCAAAGGATTCTGCAGGTGAATAGTTAGCTAAAGATCGGGAGCAAGATGCTTTGCGTGGTATGTCGGGGAGGTGAGTGTGCACGGGCCAGTCGGTCCGGAATGCATAGACCCACACCGCCGCGCCGATGTCCGGGATGTCCGGAGCATCGCCGGGATATCACCAAAATCATTGAAAATCAATCATAAAACAACCAGATTAAATGAATCCCAGAAAATCACTCACAATCCAGAAGAGCCACACGAACCACGGGTGCATTTGTCCCTTTTGAATCATGTAACCGCAGTACATAATCGTCGCGGATACGATGAAGCCGGATGCCTTTGAAGCGCCGTCGAATGTCGAGAAACTGGCACCAATGGAACGGAACATCGCGGTCATACACATCGTGGTAGCAAACACGACGACCCAAAAGGTAAAGAAGGCTGACGCGCTCAGTTTAAGCCCGACCATGAAGTATAACACCACGGAGAAGACCGATACTTGGAAGATCAAGACCGGGATATCGGCGGCGACCTGGGCGATACAGAAGGCGGCGGGGTGGTAGTAGGCGAAAGACTTGTGCTTAATAAGCACAGGACGACCGGTGAAAGAGTTGGTAACTTCGGACATGGAGAGCAAACTGTTGAACAAGAGGGCGAAGAAGAGAGCACCACCCTTGGAGAACAGACCACCAGAGTTGTTGGGAGCGTTGTAGAAGAGAGAACCGGCGATAAGAGCTTGGACCAAGGTAGACACCTGAGTGATGATGAAGGTAGCCTTGTCACCCCAGATGATCTGGTACTGACGCTGGATACACGCTCCAACCTGGGTCATGAAACTTGTCGTGAGGGCACTGTTGGCGGGAAGCTGCTTGTGCTTCTCGTTGGCAACGCCTTGCTCGAACAACTTGGTCTTCTCCTTGGCTGCTTCTGTTGTGGGGAAGTCGTACTCGGCGATCATTCGGGGGTAGATATCTGACTTTTCGTACTCTGCTCGGAGGGCGGTGGCGGTGCGGGGGAAGGTCTTCTCGAAGCCGGGACGGATGGCTCTTTCCGTGGGAACGGTGACACCGGTGAGGAAATCAGCTACGTTGGCGCCGTCGGAGCAGATGAAACCGAGCTTCTCCATGAAGGGACGGGCCTCCTTCATGGGACCATAGTACATCTCCTTGCCGTTGTCGAGGACGAGGACCTTGTCGAAGAGGTTGTAGATACCGTTACCAGCTTGGTAGAGGGTGACGATAGAGGCGAGACCAAGGACGTCGGTCATGGCACGGACTGCCTTGGTGTATTCCAGGGCACTGTAATGATGTTAGTCCAACTCCTCCAAAGAATCAGATGAAGGAGTAGCTTACGTGCTGGCGTCCAGTCCTCTGGTACTGTTATCCCAACAAAACACTGAACCTCTCGTCGCCATAGTCTCGATTATAGAAACACGTTTCCTCTCGCCACCAGAAACACCACGAACAAACTCGTTGCCGACCTTGGTGTCGAAAGTGTGCTGGATGCCCATCGATTCCAACAAGAAATCTCTGTTCTCCGCTCTCAACTCCTCGTTGGATGATACACCATCAGGGAGGCGGAAGGGAATCTTGAGGCGGGTTGCAAAGTCCATCGTCTGGCCGACGGTAAGGGTGGGAAAGAACAGCTCCTCCTCGGTGTTCATGACGATTTGGCCACGATACCTCTCCGCCTCCTTGTGAGACATTGAACCGTAGTGGACATCGCCGGTGACTGAAGAGTATCCGCGGCGGTGGTTGGCGAGAATGTTGAGTAGTGTCGTGCATCCGGATCCAGGTCTTCCGAGAACCAACAGCATCTCACCGGGCTTGACGCAGCCGTGGGAGTTATCGAGAATCGTCTTCAGGGGCGGCTTATGGCGGGACTCCTTGACGAGCTTGGGGATGTTGAACTGCGATAGGACGTTTTCGTGGATCGACGCGTCGGCGCTGACGGCCTGCACCGTGAGGTTCTGCCATGTCACACCCAGCTCTCTCGCAGGGAATCCAGAACGTTCATCTCTCTGCCTGACGGCCTCGACCTTGTGCTTCAGATGCCAGGTGGTATCGTCGTCTGGGAGTTGGGCGAGCTCGAGCGACTGCTCGTAGTTGGAACCATTGTTGAGCGTGCCGTCGGACTCCATGTTGCCTTCGCGGGAGTACGATGAGCCGACTTCTTGTTTTTCGGACGTGAAGTTCATCGTGCACACTATCTCGAAGGACTTGAGTCGAGAGCACGCTTGATAGCAAAGAAGCAAGTCAGAAGCATGGGAACATCCTTGGGTGTGTGGGAGGTCTTCTATTTGTTATCTCTATTCATTTTCGTCATTTGCTGTTACCCCTAAAGTCCGGCCGGCCCGCCGATGGACTTCGGCCACATGGGCAGAGATTAGGACCCGATCAGAAGCTACCTGAGATCTCTGTGCAACAAGCACCCCTAGCAAGATGGAGCAACGGGCCTAAATCGGGTCTAAATCGGGTCAAGCGGAGTGAATGTGATAAAGGAGGGCACGCCATGGCAACAAGGTGAACCGTCATCCCGTGTCCTCGATGACAAAATTCGTCCGAAAAGCTTACTCCAAGGCGCCCCCAATGATGCTGCAAGACGCCATCGTTGTCCGAAGAAAAAATTGTTTCGGGACCGTGGCCCAGGGCTATGGTTCCGCTGAATAATTGTTTTTCCCTTCATCCCACTTGCTTCCAAAGCTTCCAAAGACAAAACATGGCAATCTGGTTGGATGAACCCTGCATGCGACGGCGTGGCAGCTGGGCGCTCGGGGTTGGTTCCCTGCCCGAGGCGACGGGATGCCGTGGGCCAGACCCAGGCAGATCCCTTGAAAAGACCCGAGAGCCGCAGTGAGACTCACCAGTCAGACTCGGTCTACCGTCCCAAAGCAGCGAGGAGGCCGCTTACTCAGCGGCGAATTGGACATTTTTGGGACGGTTCGTAGGGCTTGGTGTTGTTTCGGGGGGAGGTTGTTGGTGCCGAACGAGTCGGGGCGGCGTGTCTCGGAGCGCCGGGCACGGGCGCAGAGTTTGGAGATGACGGTGGAGCACGCCTGAAGTTTTGCGTTAAGGTTTCCCCGTGAGGACCAATTAAAGCACGGGGCGCGGAGGATGACGCTCCACTTTTGGCGTTGGCCGCTTAGTCACAGGTGGTCAGATGCCGCTGAGTCAGCGGGCCGTTTCCATACATCTACCGAAGGGGGGAATGACTGCCGTAAACAGGCGTGTTCTTGATTACTCGTGGTGCGAGCAGAGAGAAAGAAAGGCGGACGACTGGCAAACCGGATTCCCTACCGAACGCGAGGCACGCCAGACGGATTACCTCTCTGGAGCTATCCGGTCCCTGGCGACACCAAAGCAGCGTGCCGCGGAGTGCGGCTGCTAACACGAATCAGAAGCTCCGGAGTAAGGGTCAACATGAGGAAGAGAGCGTGTGATTCCTGTCACAGGAGAAAGGTATGCTTCCGGCCCGTCTATCGTGGACTCAAGTTTGTTTACCTGTCTCAGACGACATGCTAATCTGTTTTCATTCTTTCAAGATTCAATGTGACGGGGCCGTGCCGCAATGCAACTGGTGCAAGCACCATGGAATGGCATGCACTTTCAACCGCGCCACCAAAGTGAAGAAGCGAGTGGCCACAGCTAGGTGAGTTATCCCTGTGGCCTGAAGTTGGCCCCCACCCAACCCCTATCTCTGTCTTTCTCGATGAATCATCGAACGGAGCATCAAAGATTTACGACGTCCGCAGGGCTGGATCTGAAAAGGACCTAGTCGAGCGCCTCAACCGTATCGAACAAGCTCTCGAGGCGGCTCGGCGGAACCAAGGCGCCCAGGATGCTGGGGATGAGGGGCGGGACCCATCCATGTCCCCATCGTCATCATCGGCGCCAATGTCAACCGTCGGGCCGGACCCCCCGGCCGCCGACGGGACCCCGGAGGCATCCCAAGTCCGAGCCTATGACTCATCTATACGGGCATCCGGCGCTACGGTGGGTAAGATGCACTTTGCCGGCTACTACATGGGCGATATCAGCTCTTACAATGGCATTCCGTTCTTCTCCGCCGACGGGCAAGACTGGATTCGTTCCCGGACGGGCGAAGATGCCTCCATCAACACTCTATTTGCTCTTGGCCCACTGTGGCAGACCCAGCACCCGGTTCCCATCCTTCTGGGGTTCCCGCAGACCAACACTGGAGGTGAACTTCCTAATCGGGTAACTGTCGAAGAGTACTTGGCGCTCTTTCGTGCCTCTCACTTTGGGCTATCTTTCCCCCTAATCGACCATGCCTTGTTCATGGAAACAATCGAACTGGCTTACAGCTCGACTGACGGTTCGCCGAGTCTTGAAGTCGTAACGGCAAAAGCATGTGTCTTCTCATTTTTTGCCGTTGTCTCTCTTTTCCAAGATGAGTGGAAGTCTGTGCCGGAGATTGATGGCGAGGCGTGCGCGGGAGCAGCTCAAAGCCTGTTGGCAATGATCCTCCAGGACACCAATATCACGGCTCTCGAGACCGTCTTCATGCTGGTAAGATTTTGGTTGTGAGGCAATTGCCGAAAGGTTGCTGACGTTTGACTTTTGTAGAGTTTGTATCATCTTTTCTGCGGCCACCTCCAACAAGGGGCCATGTTCCACTCGGCCACATGTCGAGTCCTGTTCATGCTTGGCGGGCATCTTGAGCCCGGGACGAGCCGCACCCCCCATCAGTCGCCAAAGGCTGGGGACGACCATGCTTGGCGAGTGAGGAACCAGCTTCGGCGGCTGTTCTGGCTGTCGTACAAGCTTGATAAGGAGATTTCCCTACGAACGGGTCAACCGCCGAGTATTGACGACGAGCACTGCGACCTGACCCTTCCGCAAATGGATTGGTGGACGCGAGCTTCTGACGACACGGGCGGTTCGCCATCATTTCTCGACGAGGCGACAATCACGTCAACGCTGCAACCAGACTCGCTGCAGTTGACCATCATCAAATCGAAGATCAGTCGAATGCTGTATTCTGTTGCGGCGCTGAAGAAGAGCGACGCGGAGATGCTGAGAGATATTCGCGAATTGGATGATGAGTTGGAGGGATGGAGAATGTCAGTACCTCAGTCGTACAGGCCGACTTTGACGTTCCCTCGAGGGACGATGACCATCAGGAAAGGCCGGCTTGGTATGGAGGAGATCATCCTCCACTTCGAATACCACTATCTAATGGCCATGATCCACCGAGCCAGCGGCAGGTGTCGATGCTGGGCAAGTGGTGAGGGTGGCGGGCTGGAGGGAGTCAGCTCAAGTCTTGCGCTATCCGTGCAAGCGAGTCGATCAACGCTATATTTCCTGCGAGCCGCTATTAACGGTGTTGAGCAGGTTGCGTTCTGGTAAGTTGCCGAAAGGTGCACCGTTAGGATACAACGAATCATTGGCTGACATGACCAGGATGGTGGTTTTCTACCCCATGTCGGCTATCCTAACGATCTTCTGCAATCTACTCCTCGACCCTCTAAACGCAAAGGCCGAAGAGGACATGGAGCTTTTGCAATCAGTGCCAAAGCTGATTGAAGGCATGCGAAACCGCCGCTTGACGGCATACGAGGTGGCTCATGTTAAGATGATTGACGAGTTTGTCCTGGAACTGACCCGGCTTGGCACATCTGCCATCGCCAAGGCCAAGCGCGAGCAACTGGCGAATTGATATTCTTTGGAAAGGATCACTGTGTTTTATCAAGCAGGGCGTTCGGGTCCGGGGATCGTTCGACTGGTCAAGACTTGTATGAGTGATTTGACGGAATGACTGGACACTAGTGGCTGGCGTTGACATAGAAAGGCAACGGAAAGCAAAATAATGGTATATGGTATTCCTCTAGAACATCTACATCTCCTGAAAAGATGAGACCAGTATCGCATGTCAGATGAAGGAGAACTTTAGATGTGGCCTGGGCTTGAGAGAAGACGACGTGGTGGTTGCCAGCGCACGTGGGAAGCAGGTTTAACCGAGACTGCTGGACCGTGCGTTATTTTCATTTTTTTGGAGGAAGGCACGATGGAAAGCGGAGAGCAGACCAATGGCACCGGAGGAATTCCGCTCCTCCAATGACCAGCGAGATGCCCGTTTTCCGTTTCCCTTCCTCTCTCCAAAATTCATGGTGACTCTCGCTCGACACCTTACCACGGAAAAGAGTCCCGCACTCGTCTTCTCGCCCGAGTCTGGCCTACGCTTTTTCAGTCGGTGGTGCATTTTCACAGTTGATTCCCGTCGCACAGATCCATCTCCACTGCGGGTGAAGCCGATTCCACGTCCCTAAAGATCACAATTGGGACGGCGCCACCAGCACCACATTGCGGCCCCGATCATCAAGATGCATCAGGCCAGACATGAGAGCTAGGCCCATCACTCCACCTCGGCCGCTCCCTCCGAGATCAGTGGCAAGGCCGCTCATTTCGACCACATCTCATCTGTTCATCAACAACGTATATTCGAACGATTGGCCGGACCACGCGCCACCTGCCACATCGTGAATGGCAATGTCAATGGCTCGTCGTCGACCCTTGCATGTCAGCAGTCGCTAAGCGGCTAGGTCGCAGCAGCAGGGTCCATCATCTCCACATTCGCGCATCGAGCCAACGAACTTCCAGTCGAATGATCACCAGAGTCGAGGCTGAATGGCCGGTTAATCTATCGATGCATCCTCTAGCTCGACATTTCCTGGGGTCCCCAGAGGTCCCGCCACACCCAGAACGCTTGGGACGGCAGCCATTCTTGGAATCGGCATGTCTCCGGCGGTGCATTCGCTCCTCGGCCCCTTCTCCAAATCGTCCTGCCCTCACGGCAACCCCTCCATCACGCCTTCCCCTCACGCACTGGGGTAGTTGGGGAACCCTGCACACCCTGTCCGTCCCCAAGAGGGTGGCTCGTTGAAATACTAATGTCTCCTGCCGGCCGCAGCGGCTACTCGTCCTGCTGTCTCTCGAAAAGCACCACCACATGCGAGTCGACCTCGGGCAAGGTCGTCAAGTCCTTGTGCTGCGAAGGCCGAATATCTTTCCAACATTCGCAGCTTTTGACAGTGTTCCATCAACATGCTCGTCAACCAGCCAGTCCGTCCCCGGCCGATCAAGACTCGGTCTAGAGCAGGTTCGTATGAGCCTTCTCGTAAGACAAAGTGTTGAAATCGTCTGACATGTTTTCCTGCTTTCAGGATGCAAATACTGGTAAGTGACCCCAGCCTTTCCCGCTTGTGAGAGTCTTTGCTAACGACCAACAGCCGAGACAAGGTTCGTCGCCATGGTAGCCTCATTGTTGATCATCTTGCCAACACTCATCTTAGAGAAAGAAATGCTCCGAAGAACACCCCCAGTGTCTGCGATGCGTGCAAGCCGGTGTCGCTTGTGTGTACGAGCCTATTAAGAAGAGAAAAAGGAGGACGTCCACAAAATCAGCAATGTTCTCGGAGTCCAACGCCTCTGACGACTCAAGTAGTCCGACGGCTAGCACTGACCTCCAAACGAGCCCCGACACGAGCGTTCTCACGCCGCCTGATGTCGCACAATCCAATGCCAGTGTGCTTTCAATGTCGCCGATATCTACGGATAACTGTTTTTCTGCATCCATAGACTCGATCCTTCCTTTATGCGAGGACTTGGACGGCTCGTATGAGTACGAAATGGGTTACGAGGATTCCGGAACTCTTGGAGAAGGCTTCACGACAATCACGGAAATTGGATCATGCCAGAAGATGGCCGATACCGACTTCCAACTCCCGCTAGCCAACATGGATGGCAGTGTCCACTCAACTGACGAATCCTTCTTCTCAGCAAGCCTAGAAATGTCGTGGAACGAGCCCTCGTGGTCGACAGCGTCCTCTCCGCTTTTGAGCATGCTGCCGCCCTCCTTTCCTAGTGCTCCTGACTGCCCTGAAGACACAGGCTTGCTAGATCACTACTCTAAGGTCATGTTGCCGATGATGGGCTTCAGAGAAGGGGTCAGCAACCCTTACGAGCAGCACATCATCCCTCTTTCGCATAGGAGCTCTGCCGTCCGAAGCGCCATCTACGCCCTGGCCAGCGCGCATCGAGAATACGCTGGCTTAGAAAACACCGAAGGATCGGCTTGTTTCCACGAGCGAGCTGTTGCAGGCTTGTCGGCAATTATTGAAGAAGGCGATGGCTTCGAGGAGGCGCTCGCGACAATTGTATTGCTTTTGCAGTACGACTTGGTAGGCCGTCAAACCTTTGAGACGTGGACTGTCACTGACTGTCGCAGCTTATGCAACGAAGTCTGTCAATCATCACAAACAATCACCTTCAGGGGGCATGGCACATCATTAGTGCCATGCCGTCGCCGAAGAGTGCCAGTGTTGAGTTCTTCGAACAGGTCAGTCTCACGAATCACTAGGCTTTCCAGTACTGATGGATTGCAGGTTTTCCGATATTTCGACGTACTCAACGCTCTCACCAATGGCTCGACCCCAGTGTTTGCCGCACCTAAAGCCAATCGAGCATATTCGCCAGGGAGCTCCCCACCCCCCTTTACCTTTAGCGGAGTCGACCCCGTCTTGGGTATGGCCGAAGACCTTTGGCCAACGCTGCATCGCTTGGGGGAGTTGACTACCATGAAGCGGGAACTTCAGAGTGCCATGGCCACAGGCCAGGCATCGAAGTTCGCTGTCCTTCGGACCGAGTATCAGACCACTTACAAGGCCATTGAATACGCTCTGGAGTCATGGAAGCCTACTCTACCTCCAGGCTTTAATCTTGTCAACCGGGTTGTCGATGGGTCTGCAGATGCATCTGAGACGGAACTCGCCAACGTCAGATGGGCCACCAGCACAGCGCTTGCATACAGGCAGAGCGCGCTGGTCTACCTTTACAGCACCATCTCCGAATACCCATCATCGCATGATCTAGTGCAGAAGCACGCACAAGCGGCCCTGTGGCATTGCGCGGCATCTGTTTCTCACGGTGGAGCCGGGCTCACCATGCTGTGGCCACTTTTCTTCTCTGCATGCCATGCGGTCTGCAGTCGGGACCGCGGCTTAGTGCGCCAAGCTTTCACAGCGTTTGGTACCAAGAGGGGGACAGTCAACACAGAGAAGCCATGGGCTGTTGTCCAGGAAGTGTGGCGAAAGATGGACATGCGGACCTATGGCAAGGAGCAGGTGGGCACTGAGGCCTGTCCAGGCTTGTGGAAGCAAGTTGCTGCGGACATGAAAATCGGCATCGTCTTTGGCTGAGGAATAACCAAACACGCGGCGACGAAGAGCTGCGCTCTCTGAGTCACGGTGTGCTATTGTCACGACACAAGGGCGGCTATCCAAGGCTTTCTCGGCCGACGGGAAGAGGGAGCAACAGCAAACATCAGACTGCTGAAAATCAGGGAAATACGGCGCATCGATACCCAAAATACCACAATCGTTTTTGTTCCCACAAGATGAACTGCAGCACCAAATCTACTGATTGACAAGTTGAAAAACCGTTCTTGGGTCGTACCTCAGCGGAGCAAACGAACCACCCTGTCAAGCTAATGCAGCTCATGATTGCATCCACTCCAACTACAGGACCCGCCACTCCTTCAGGTGAGTCGACGTGGCTCGACCAATGCCAACGCCACTGGCCTGATTGTCCGCCAACCAAAGTTGGGGAACACGGAGCCGCGTCTGATGACTGGGGTCGGTTTCCCCACAGGCCAGGGAGCGCAATTCAGGCTGATTGCCCTCCGCAGATCCAGAGACGGGAGACATGTCAAATACTCGCATTCTGCGCAGACGCGGAGCTGAGGGCTAGAGGACTTGGGCCCCTGGCAGTCTCAAATTTCTAGACGCCAGTCAAACGGGCCAGAGAACTTCATCTGCAGGCGGCTACCGATCTGGTTAAACAATTTCTTCGTCCCATGTTTGCGCACACCCTCAGCTGTTCATCGCCATGCGTACCAACCACACGATGCAACGCAATATGCGATCCCAATACCGGAATGCCATTCAGCCTGACGGGTTCTTGTCTCTGGAACCAAGATGCAACAGACTTTGGGTCTCGGTTCAAGGAGAGGGGGTATGAGGAGCGGTCAGTTACCTCTGCTCTGCACCCTTCTTCGCGTCCTGGTACGATTGTGGCTTAACGTAGCTCATGTAAATATGGCTGAGGCATGAACAGATTCCGAGATGAGCTCATGCCACTTGTGTTGTCTGGTCACGGGACGTGAGAGCAGCTGGATCAACAGTCAATCCAACCCGATGGGCTCGCCTGTTCCGCGTCCTGGGAGAAGCAACTGATCCTCCGTCGTCACACATCAGCGTGCATCCTGTCGCTCCTCGCCATAATTGGACATGTCGGTGACGCATAAAAGGCCGAGCAGACCTTCTTTAACCTCTGACATTTCGAGGCTCGAAAACGGGCCGCAGCGATGGTCATGTGACAGATGCAGAGACGGCACAGCTGGGACGACTGGCGAGTAAGCTCGCCTGGTTTGCCTGAGCGAGCACAACACGCCTGCATGTGTCACTGCAGGCATGCAGAGCTCGCTGTGGTTCCAGTCCGCAATTAGCAGATGCCGAACCCCAAGGTCTCCGAGCCAGGGTCTTCTCCAAATTCCTCGAGATGGTGGTCTTACACAGCGCCATGTTCGTTTGAGTGTGTGTGGAAGCTGCACGGCAGGCAAACGGGCGATGCACTCGTCTGGCACGTGGCTCGGTTCGGCCGCGAAAGGATGGCTGCTCATCAACCCACCTGGATCTGCCCAACGGCTTTGCGCCCGCAGCACACAAGACGGAAGGATGAGGCGTGAGAGATGTGTGGCGCTTTTAGTATAGAGGGCAGCGGGCGGGCTTCGGCGGCGGTGATTCGGTCCGGCGAGAAGGCTGCCCTCTCGTTGACTCGTCTTGTGGCTCGGCTGGGCTTACCCTGTTGTCGTTGATTGGTCCTTAGGACAAGTCGAGAGATGAGGCATGTGGATGCTAGAAGGATTCAATGATTCAGATCCTGGGGAAGTTGCAACATCCTTCGAGCCCGCGTGACGGGTTGCGGGTGTAGGGGGGTGTTAATTTCGAGACACACTGTTGAGACTACCTAGTACCTGCTTCTGAGGACCCTTGAGGTTACGTTCTGTCTGGTTAAGAGGTTGCTGATGTCGTTGAAATGATTGGGGGCCAAGAAGTGGGATGCAGTTTAAAGTCGTTTATTGCTGGAGGCTCATCTGAAACAGAGTAGCTGAAGACTTTTGCTGCCCCGGCGGATACTTCTTACTAACCGGGAGGGGGAGTACACATATTATGTCGAACAGATTCTTTATTTGGAAAGTTTTATCCTCCCTATCGTACTTATCCCTACGACTGTCGTCGTCATCGTCGTCGACCCTATTGTCGTCCATGCCCACTACCCGCCCAGATAGCAGAACTCAATCTAAATAGTGAATATGCGATGACAATTGTCCGTGCCTGGCCGCCTTTGCCATGCTGCCCAGACCTGACTCGAGCACAGGGCTTAGTACGGAACACACTCGCAGTAGTTACCCGGCAGGCTTTTAATACCAACGTCAGCTTGGTCTGTAGCATTAGATATCCAATCTCGCAAAGTAGGATCAACTCACCGGCACAGGTTGTCTGCGAAACCGCCGCAGTTCTGCGGGCAGTCCGCCGTGCTTTGGCAGGTTACAGCGTAGGCTCCTTGAGAGAAGACGGCCAGGGCGGTCATGGCGATGGAGATGACGTTGACGCGCATGTTGGGCTGGACTTTTGGGTGTGAGATGCCGAAAAGGAAGTGTTGTGTTGCTATGTGAGTGTTGGTTGGTTGGATAGAGTTGAGTTGAGCGAGCAGGAGTTGAGACGAACCTGTCAAGAGCTTTATACCAGCAGACATCCGCTAAGTAATCAATCCGCTCTACGTTGTGATCGACCCGGTGTCGTGGGCCATCTTGTCTATTAAGGTTTTAGGGGATTGTACTGCTTACTCGCACGTCGGTATCTGATGCGGGCGTCGTCTCGTTGTCGTGGTTAATATATAGGAAACAGACTGGATTAACCTTAGTGTCTAATCTGATTACTCTACTCGAGTGTTTTGGCCAGTTGGTTGTCTAGGCTCATCCTGTCTATATCCCGGGGTAGAGGCTCCCGCAGCGGCGTTAGGTGGTTCGGAAAGTGTATTACCTATTGGAGAAAGCGAAACCGAAGCTGGGAACCCGCGTTGTGGGGGTGTGCACTGTGCAACGGGCGTAACTTACTACCGGAGGACCCGGACGCAGAGTCTTGGCATTCTCATACTTGACTCAGAGTAGGTGTACGTCGCTGTGAGATCGGAGTCGGTGTGTTCTCTTGAATAGAGGCTTGATTTAACCGCGACTGTGTAAAGTGGCTTTGGTGTAAGAGGTTCGTCTGATGGGGCATCTTTCGTCTGATGCGGATACGCGGAGTTAAGTCTATTTCCCCGGTCTCGACGCCGGCCAGCGGCTCTTGCAAGCCAGTAGAACCCGGTTGCAGCACATCAAGCCGTATTATGTTTTACTAGCATCAAGACCGCATGCATTGCTATGTTATCGAGAGTCCCATGCAACCGTGCTGATGACCGTGCCTTATTGAAATCTCTCCGGCTGGTCAGTTGTTGGCCGAAACCCTGTGGAAGTTTCAGGGCACCAGTTTTCCCGAGGCTTTGTGCACATACTTGAGAACCTGCTTTGGAAGCATTTCATCTAATGCATCATACTACGGTGTATGTCGTTTCACCGATATTTTTGAGATGAAGATGTAATCACAGGAGAGCGTGACGTTCTGTAGACTGTGAAAGTATTTTGACTCGCGCGGCGTTTGACCAGGGAGCGGCGGTCAATTGACGTGGCTCAGGCGTGCTATGAGCGTTTTTAGACTTCGAAAACGGAGGCAAGCGTCTTGAGGGTTCGGACTTCTCTTAATGAATAGAATTCAGGCTGTATCGTAGGACGAAATACGTCTAATCTAGGGTCCGTGACATTGAGGTATGAATCCGAGTATTGGTATTGTGGAATGACTTCTCTTTTCTGAATCTTGAGACAGACGAGGAAAATGCGATACTGGAGTTGATGATTTCGTGGCATTGACTGGAGGGCATTCAAGAAGTGAAGTGAAAAATGCAGAAATGACCGTCAACTGAAGCTGGAAGGCTAGCATGGAGCGAAAAATACTCAAAACTCGAGAAAGGCGGGGTTGAAAGGGACGAGAACTACCTATGAGAAGGTTAAGAGAAGAACCAACAGGAAAAGTTGTTGTCTGCTAAGCGAGCTGCCTCTTGGACATGCCATATGCCGATGAAGTCGATGAGAAAAGACAGTCAACTTCGGAACCCTGCCTGAGGCAGATTGATGGAATTCGACGTTAGCGAAGGGACGCACTTTCCTGGGTTGACAACTTCTAAGATAACGTAGCTGAAATCAAAATTTAGGGCAAGCTCCTTCCTTCTCTCAACTCTCACCTTCACATCCTGCGACAAGACGACTACCAAGATGTCGCCAGCTAGCAGCAACACGGACGCGACCGCGACTTCCGCGAACGAGCTTGACAACCTCAGCGGTCAGTCATCATTACTGATACTGATGGTTCGTGTTCTCACTAATTCATGACATGCCTGTTCTCGAGTTCCGCGTCAAGCATGCTTGGCGAGTCAACAACCAGGGCAAGCATGAGGAGGCGGAGGAAATGGCTACCAAACTTCCGATGGAACCCGCTCTGAGCTCAGTCCACCAAGGCTGGATGCATCTGCTGCTGGCGGGATCACCCCACGACTACGTCCACCATGCCAATGAGGCGGCACGTCTGTTCACCGAAGTCCTCAACGAGAATAAGCCCATGGCGACACCTCATGAGCTGGACTGCATGACCAAAACGCTCGATAAGGCGAATGATGCCCAGCAGAGAGACAGGCTCTCAGCCACAAAAGCACTGCTGATCGAAAGATTTCTGAGGTACTGTGAGTATCACCTTTCCTTTCGGTGTTTGCAGCACTATTTCCGTTTCTTCTGGCCTTATTGCTGCCAATCGTCCTTGCTATCCGACCGCGTCCCCATCACCCTTGTCATCCCATTACTCATCTCAGCGCTTTCGACGTCTTCTCCATGGCTTATGTTTTTCTTCTTTTTTTGCCTTTGTTCTTTGCCGTCTTCATTGTACCTCTAGTTTGTTGTCTTCATCCTTGGCTGATGTCCTCTGTCGGCCACGTCATCTGTCAGCCTGGTCTCATGTCGGCTCTATTCTCCATCGTCCCTGCTTTCTTTCATCCCTGTCTCTGTCGTCCACAGTCTCTGTCACTCATGATCTCTATCACCCATGATATCTTTCGTCGTTGGTCTCTTTTGTCGTTGTTACCCTTAGCCCTCGTCATCTCAATTATCTATGAAGCAAATGCTTACTCATACTGATAATGATCCAGTGCTGCGGGCAAAACGATGACTGATCTTCACGACGATCAGATGAAGGAGCTCCAGAAGTTCGAGGACGATCAATTTGCCGAGGCTCAAGCCTTTGCCCGGGTAGTGACCTACCCGGTGGTGTTAGCGGTAGTGGTAATGGCGGAGGCGGCGAACACAAGGTCTCCCAGGAAGCCACCTTTCCTGCGTCCAGTCAGAGTGCCCATGATACTACCGCTCGCACCTCCCAGGGTTCCACTCGAGGTCGTTTGCAACCCAATGTGGCTATGACCTGAGTTGGTTGGGTGATTTGACGCCAGCGGAGATCGATGGTTCCTGTAACTTGACTACAGCGGATATCAATGAATTCCAGCCCCCGTAACCCTATTTTGCATCACTTCTCGTGTGTTCAGCACTCAGTCTCTCTATCCTACTTATATCTCGAACGAAGAGATAACGTAGATTCTTGCATTAATCTCCGTTATACGCTACTTCACCTTATATATTCGGTTGCATGCACGTTTCATGATATCGCTTTAGGTAGTTTTCGATCAGACGCTTCTGACTTTGACAACGATATCATGGAAAGCTTACAGCGCTGAGCCTCTTCCTTCATTTACAGCTCTGACGAAAAGATGATCTAGATTATGAAGGGTTCAAGATTGATAAAAGAGACAATATGTAGGTGAGTGCGTATGAGGGCTATATGCATGTAGGAGAATGTTGCAGAACAGGTTGCGTTATTATCTTCAGAATCTGAGCTGTCTAAAAGTCTTAGTCGCGTGATGTCCACGCACGTCTATTCCAAACGCCTATCTCCAGTAGCCTCCGTTCCCTCTTCATCCCTCTCACTCTTCGTCTTCTTTTTCTCCCTCTTGAACAGGTACGCCACGGTTGCCGTGATAGCTGCCTGCGCTCCAAACGCAATGGTGCTGAAAATAAAGCCCTTCCTGAACTTGGGCGCATCAACTTGAGGGTACGTCAAGAGCGGCACCCACGCATTGAAAGCATAGCCCAATGAGTTCATGATTCCAATAACGATGGCCCTTTCCTCCGCATCGGCGCCGCAGATTTCGTTTGCCCAACTCATGCTCAGCGGGCCGTATGGCACGGAAGCACGCTGAAGCAAGAAGGCGAACCATTTAAGGCCATCTGGGATGTTCCAGATTGCCAATAGCAGAGCAGCGAAACCTCCGAGGAAGGTGGAGATGGACATGATGCTGGCGCGGTGACGAATAGCATCAGAGATAATGGCGAAGGAGACCGTGAGGACGAGCTGGATTGCTGAGGCTGCTGTGGGGATGATGTTCTGAGTTGCCATGTTAGCTTGACGGAAGTCCATGACATGAGTCAAGCTGGACTCACAATCTTCTCGACAGACTCTCCCTTGGACTTGAGCCAAAGTGAGAACGGATTGACACTGCTGGAAGGTCCAATGTTGATGAAGATGATGTACAGAATCGTGAGGTAGTACACGTGCCATCGGCCTGAACAGTCAGCTTTCGGTGTCATTCGCTGGAGCATAATTCTAACTCACCAAAGATACGCTTGAAAGCCGAAAGGCCAAGCTTAGTACGAGGCGCACGTCCGACGGCATTCATACGGTTCCGTGCCATCTCTCGGTCCTAAGATCGTGTCAGCTACCACTAGTCGTGAGGTATCGGGTTTTGATAGGCTTACTTTCTCATTTAGATAGAACGCCCTTGTGTTTTCTGGCAGATCTGGAATGAGGAAGAATCCAGCGATGCAAATTGGCAGGCTGATGATTCCATCCATGATCTAAACTCGTGTTAGTGCAATTCAACAGATGGTCTCATTCGGAACACTCACAAAAAGCCACTTCCAGCCGGTTAGACCATGGACGCCATTCAACCCCTTGTACACACCAGCCTGCAGATAGCCCGAGAACATGCTTGCTGCCGCGGAGGAAGCATGGAAAATACATGCCCTCTTGCCCAACTCAGACGGCTTATACCACGATCCCAGAATCGTATGCGCAGCTGGGTAAAAGATCGACTCTGCCAAACCCACAAAGAACCGAATCACAATGACATGATTCGAAGTCTTGGCCGCCGCCAGACAAAACGTCAAAACAGTCCACAGAAGCTCGCAGGACGGCACCCAGATCGACGGGCGCACCTTCGTCAACACAATCTGTGAAGGGATCTGCCCTACGACGTAACCCACAGTCCACGCCGTGTCGACCAGGTTCAGCTCATTTCCGTTCATGGACAGGTCCTCCTTCATGCCGGACACGAAAGCGTTGCTGATGTTGGTCTGATCCAGGTTCTTGATGAAGTATCCGAAACTGAGCATCGTGATCAGGAAGACATCCAATTTCTGAATGAACACGCGTTCCTCGTGGGAGCGGCCCGGCTCGTAGTCCCAGATGTAGGACCACCATGGCGCCTTCTCCTTCCCGTGCGGTGACGTTGCCGAAGTTCGGTCGGAAAAGGACTCGTCGACCGCCAGCCCCTTGGGGGACTCGCCCTCGTGCTCGGACGGCATCTCGAGCAGGGGCGTCACTTCTGAGGGACCCAGGGCGTTAACTTGAGAGAACCGTGGGGAGAGAGTTGTTGAGAGAACGCAAGAACCACCTCAGAACGACCGAGAGTGATTTCCAAAACTTTTATTTCATGCTGATCATCTTTTTCAGGGTCCCGTACCGAAATTTAAGTACCCGACCTCGGATTCCGATATCCTAGCCATCGCGCAAGAGCTCAGGAGACCTGGGTACGACCTCAAAGATAGCAGTATTCGACCGCAGACTGGCTGTCAGACGTCGGAAGTGGGTTTGGGACGGGTCCGAGGATGAATGATGTGCTGCGGCGGGTTGGTGATTCGCCCACCCTTGGCGTGGGGTGTGTCGCCATCGCGGGGTTTGCTGTCGTGATTCGACCAGCGCAACTCGGTGGCCCCTTTAACGCCGTTGTCTGGGACATCTGTCAGCGACAACCCCATGGGATTCAGCTTTTAAGACACCGGTGTGGATCGGTTTTTGGTTGACTAGGGAGGAAGATTGGTAATACGGTTTATTTTCCGTACTGAGCTTGTAGCCGGCGAGATCCGGGTCGGGATATATCCGTGTATTTCGGGGATTTGGCTGGGTTGCGCGGCTGCTAATCACGTCATTCGGGGCCGGAAGACGCCATCGCCATCCCGGTCCCCGGTCCGTCTAGGCATACCGAGAGACGGTCTAAGCACCTCCACGGTAATGTCTGAACCGGGGCCCCGCGATTTGAATCGGATCACGGAGTGGAGCAACGGCGCCACCATTGCTCCGCTTTCTCCGACCCAGCGGCAGCGCCGGTACCGGTTGAGCCGCCGTCTTGGCACGGGTGAAGGCCCTGTGTGTGCGTCAAAGGGGCAGGCAAGACAACGATAGCAACAGTTCCACCGCGTACAAATGCAAGAGCAGAATAGAACCACTCAAAGTATTGTTCTCGTCATATTGTACGACTTTCACTTGAACTATCTGCTATCAATGTGTCGCCCAGGATTCGGCTACTTCAATATCAAGCTGTGCTTATCAGCTTAAAGTTGCGGAAATGGCGCCGCTGACCGTATGATCCCAGAGTTTGCTATGTCATTTCGAATGATGTCGTAGAGAAACACGTTGTGGCCCTTCTCCTTCAATGCGCCATTGTGCTTCACCATCTGAATCGCACCCTGCAGATGCCGTTGCACCCACGGAATATTACCGAGAAGGATCTGCCATTTTTCAACACTCCATAAATGAACACAACCTAATACGCAGTCGAGGTAACTTACCTCATCTTGTGCTAGGAAAACAGCTACCGTAATGATGGAATCACTGATTGGAGATCGCGTCTCTAGGGTGGATATGGCTTGCATGAGTATTTGCGCGCAGTCGACTTTGTACTGCAGAGCCAGTTGAGCATAATGCGGCCCCTGTTCTGGCAGACAGTATGACAGGCGCCGACACGTCACAAGAAAAAGGCCATTTAGACCGCTGATGCTGGTGGCTGCAAGCTGTACGAACTGCTTGCTTATGTCTCGTGCAGTGGCTCCCGGAAGTCTGCTATGATTGTGTTCAAATGTCGAACATGGTACAACGTTGTGAGCATCTAAATTGGTTTATCCGGTCAAAATATGCCTTTCTAGTTCGTATCTTACGTGCAGAAATGACCTTGGGAAGTGTAATATCTTCACAATTAGACGAGCCACGTATGTAACTTACAATAATCCAGGAGGAAGTCTTCTGTCGGACTGAGGCGCCTCGCAAAACTGGCGAAGGGGTCTCTCCGGCCACATCCCAGGGGAGCTATGGGGCCCGAGATGACAGATACTTGAACTTCATCTGCGGCTCTTGCAGGAGGCTGTTTCCCATTAAAGTCATTGCGAATTGCTTTGGTGGCCTGGTATTGGATAACCCTCTGTCGCCGCGTCTTGGCGTGCGCCGCCCGAGCCGCATGGGAGTGAACTCGGCGTTGCGCCTCAGCCGACTGGGCTCCAAGGGTGGACTTCTCATGTGAATGGATGAATTGGATATCATGTCTTATTGTTGCCATGATGGTTATGATTCCAGAAGTCTGTTCAACAGCTTGTATGGGCCCCATATTCTGGACTTTAGGCCTGTCACGATGTGTCGAAAACGATGTCCGGATAGTTTGTCAGCAAGACCAGGTCATCTCTCCCTTCCTTTTCGCATTTGTCATCACAAAACTTGGCCAATAACTCGCCTTCTCATCTCTCTCAATCGTCAGCGACTGCTGATGCCAAGGCTTGCGACTTCCAAAAAAGGAAATTGGGACTCGAACCACCGGAGCCGGCCCGAGATGCACCTCCGGGTATCGGGGTTCTTCACCCGGCATCAAGCAGAATTTCAACCCATTTCCAGTCCCTAAACGCCGCGTTCCCATATAATTGGCTGGTTACAGAAGAAAATGCCAAGGCAATCTCCTTCCCGATGTAGAGCAGCCTACGTGACCTCGCTCTGTGAGACATGCCTCACGAGACTGTTCCCTGACTTGAAAATCAATATAAATGCACACGTTAAGGAGGGCTTTCCAGTCCAGATCACGACTTTGTGAGGACCAAACATATATTCCAGGTTCACATTCGGGCTATTCATCTCCATCATCGTTCATTGCCATGTCTCTCCCCGAGACCGTAATCACCCAAGGCTCCTGGGTTCTCATCACCGGTGTCACAGGCCACATAGCAGCACACACGGCCAAACAATTTCTCCAACGTGGCTTCAAAGTCCGCGGCTCCGTTAGAGATCTGGAGGCCGCCCAATGGCTCACTCAGGACGTCTTCAAGTCATTCGCAGACCGCGGTGATCTCGAGCTTGTTCACGTCCCAGACCTCGGCGCAAAGAACGCCTTCAACGAAGCGATCAAGGGTGTCTCAGTCATCGTTCACATTGCATCGATCCTCTCATTCTCTAATAATCCCCAAGAAGTCATTCCACCCGTCGTCGAGAGCGTCACTTCGATCCTCGAAGCCGCGGCTCGCGTACCATCCGTCAAGTCATTCGTCTACACCAGCTCCATCGCCGCCGCAGTGGACGTCACTCCGGGAGCAAACGCCCAGCACGCCGGACCGGATGCCTGGAACGAAAAGGCAGTCGAGATTGCCTGGGCTCCGCCGCCACATCCCGAGAATCATTGGCACATGGTCTACCAGGCCAGCAAAGTCGAGGCGGAAAAGGCCGTATGGGACTTTGTGAAGAAGCACAGCCCTCATCATAACGTCAATGTTGTCAGCCCGGCGACGGTCTTGGGTGAGGCGCTTCACCCGAAGCATTTGCTGTCTCCATACCCGTGGCTCAAGAATCTGTATTACGGAAACGCAGAGATTGGAGGCTTGTTTCAGGCCAGTAAGTAATATTCCGAACGCCCGAATTCCTTGCAGGCCGCTGATTACGATGTATGCAGTCATCCACGTCGACGTCCAAGATGTTGCGATCCTCCACGTCGCCGCGGCGCTCGATCCCGATTGCAACGGGGCGCGACTACAGGCGTGGGGTGAGCACTGCAACATGAATGACATACTCGCAATTCTGCGGAAGGCTTGTCCGGGCAGGGACACCATGGATGACTTCGACAACCAGACAAAGCTGAAGGTCACGGCTGATTCTGAACAACCCTTGGCCTTGCTCAAGAAATGGGGAAGCCAGGATGGATGGACATCGCTTGAGAAGAGTGTGATCAATGAGATGGAAGGGGTCCTGAAGTGGTTCCCCGAGAATTGAGGATGATATGATGTGCTGCAAATAGAAGATAAATAGCAAGCTACAGATCAAATTGGAAAGACATACAGCCGAAGCCAATGCACCGCTCTCGAGCTTCTCTATATCAATGCCGGGAGCGTCACTTTCGCATGTGACTGTAGATCGCCGCACGCAATCCTTCCAGTACAACTTGGGCAGCCGTTGAAACCTTTCGACACTAATAACTCGCATATATTCTTCGGTCTCGGTCATCAGTGGTTTATTAGAAGAACTATTCAAGAAACAACGGATGATGACACGAACAAACTTGCTATTTCGGCCATGTTTCCTCACTCGACGGCGTCTGGCACCAGGTCACAGGTGAGCTCAAAGCACGGTTACTCAGCTCGCTTCCTTTCTCACATTTTGACGCACTCAACACAAAATTTTGGTTCGTTCTGGTCAGAATCTGGTTGTAGGTTGTATATTTGTTCAGAATATGGATCTCAGAACATGTTCTTGTAGGGCCATTTCGGTAGTTTCCTACCAAAGCAACATTTAGTTCAAGGACATAAGATCGAGAACTATCGCAATTAAAGCAAATTAGCAGACAATGACCAATGATGGGCGTTTGGTAGCTAGGTCCCGTTTCAACAGGCCATAAGGCCAGCATAACTTTGAGCAATATTGAGCACTTCCAGCTTTGAGTCGAGAGCCATCGGCTTTCTGCATCGGCTCTGGTGCTTTAATGACACGTCGGAATAAGCGCGCGACGCTGTATTAGCTGTACATGTTGTCTAAAGTTCTCGTGCGTTCAACAATTGTCCAGGGAATTCTCGATGGTGCTACCCGTGGTGACGAAGACATTGCAATGTCTGAAGTCGAGATTGATGACATCGTCATTGGCCTCTTGTTGATTTACCAAGGCACGGAGAGCTTCACTTTATATGTTCAACGCTACAAGGCCCCGGCCCTTGATGGACGGGTATGTCGTCCTTCATGAAAAGGCATAGTGCTTGGACAGCCACCAAATAGGTCCAGAAAAGAGTAGAGTAGGCTTCACATATAGATAGAATGCATTTTAGTGGCTAAGGGACACAATGAGTATCTCTTCCCTCTCTCGTTCCCTTCGAATTGTCGCTAAAACATGGTCAAGCTGGATCGCGGTCTGAAGCCCCCAATGCTTAGTTGACGTTCAGTAACTCTCAATAGTCACGTCACTACCCCCCATCAGTCTTGCGATATTCATCGAGAATATCCCAAACCCGCGTTGAAGGTTTCTAGAGACGCTTCTTAGGTAGTTACTAGGGGATCACAGCACTCGGTCTGAGAGGACATATAAGTACTCTGTGCTGAGACGCATGACCACTAAACAGCAAGATTTGCCAGAGACATTCCTGTCTGATAGTCAGACTTTCCTCCAGCATCCTATATAACCATTTGTAGAAAGGCCGGTGATGTGGTGAAGTTAATCCCTGCCCAGTAGCATATTCAACGCAAAACACTCCAGAAGCTTCACCTACATCGTACAAAAGGGAAGGTCCTTCGTAAAACAACTTTCAACGGCAAGATAGATCGAATGGCTCCTCTCCTATGAGTTGAATCAAGTCGAAATCTCGAGCCCTAAGCCCTCAACTCTGCCCTCATGACAAGCGCGAACCCCGGCACCTCCAACCCTGCCGTCACCTCCGCAGCATGCTCCCTCACCCTCCTCCGCTTATTCGTCCCTGAATAGAAAAGAGACGCGCGATGTCTCGTAGTTCATAGCTGGAAGCAACAATATCGGACTTGGAACTTGACCATGGCCGCTTCAGCCGTGGCTTCGAGAAAACAGTATGAAGATTCCAGGCAAATTGGCTTGGGATCTCACGACCTGCAGAATTGTCTATCGAGTTGACTGTAATGCTAGCATCTGGCTTGCTCAATATATTTGTGAGGCAATCTGGTGCTTCTCATTATCACTACACGAGGCATGTTGAACGTTGTCAAGCCCGACGTCGAACGGCTGGCACTGATGAAGAACACGCGATGCGACGACAGACACGAGGCACACGTTGCGTCTCAGTCTGGTCATTATTAACGGTATGACCTCAGTGACTTCATCATTTGGGCTAGTTTTGCATGCATGATGATTCCGAAGGAGTCACCCGCCCTGCTTCGACTCAGAATTCAAACTGGGCAGTTGTTGATCGCGTTGGCGATCGTGTTTCAAGACTGCGTACTTTTCAACATGAGGTTCTATGATCTTACCATCAAGCAACAGTGCTAGTGCTGCTGAGACTTAGATTTCATCGTCTGTCTGTATCCCTGGCATCGCATGTTACGCCCCGTATACGCAAGAACTGTGTTCTGAACACTCTCTGCGGGAATCGACAACTCATAAAAAGGACTTCTCCGTGGTGTAATACGCCGCTGCTTGCCGCGATGCCCTTTGCCAAGGCCCATGACCATTGCAGTGACGGAGACCCAAAGTTCGCTCCATTCTGGTTCCGAACTTCAACATAGAACGACGCAGTATCTTAAGTACGCGAAGAAATGCCCACTCTCTTTCCGACTAAGAGTTTCCCATCCTCCCCTAAGACCACCAGACGCACGCCGCCATACCCACGAAAATATTTCACTACCAAGTTCATGGAAGCTGAAACCCGTGTCCACCTCTCTCTCCGCGAGAATGGAGTACTTAGAGCAGCACAGCGAACAGTTCTTTCTATCCAGGCAATCAAAAAGAAGTCCTGTCCTGCAGGCAATATGATAAGCGGCTAGTTTGACTTCCTCAAGGTAGCCAGGCACTCATCTCCACATACAGCTCGTAACCTCCCATCCACTCCCTTATCTTCACACGAAAGCCAAACCGTAGCATCGTCATCATCCATCATCATCGTCTGTTCCAACTCGGCGTTTATTCCGTTCTCATTTTGGAGTAAACCTCATACCAATCCTCGATACCGAAGGAATCCACATGTTTCAACTCAATACCCAATGTGCTTTCGTTATATGATGCATGTGGAAATACCGACGTTCGGACCAAGGTCATTGTCGGGCTTTGTTTCTACAATGAATGAGGAACCGAGGAATTTATAGGCGTCCGTCCCGAGGCCAAGTCACATTTACCAGCCGGTAGCTCTAAAGGCACGATGTACCTCGCGAGGAATTAAACTCTGGTGTCGATCAAGCACATAGCGACCATCGATCGTCCCCACCCTGGACCAAACACCAACATCCACATCGTCTCACACACCAGTCATATATCACTTTGGATAATGGAGCACTCCTTTGAAGTATTAAAGGTCCTTGTATTCCCGTCCCTCCCACTATGCAAACATTACTCATCGTCACGCCTGCACCAAAACCCCACCGTATTCTACACCACACCAACAGCCTCAAAGCCACGGTGCTCTTCTTCTATCTTCACCAGTTCATCTCATGGAAACAGTGCACCGTATGCCTGATTCCCATCTCTGCAGCAAAAAAAGAGGTAATTTGTTCATCATCGAATTTTAATTCTTTTTTTGCCCAGTAGTCGAGAAAAAAGTGTGTTTGTCGTCATCCCATCATCCCTGATTTGCCCATCCCATTTCCCATAAAGGGTTGCACAGTTTAAAGAAAACACCTTGCTGCAGCACGCGCGCAAAGGGGACTGAAAAACAAGAAAGGGGCAGAGCATGAAATAAAAAACGCCTGTTCCCCGCCCCTCCGTATTTGTGGTTTCCGCCCAGCCTGTCCCTAATTTCCCGTGGTTGAAGAAAAATAGAGACAAAGGAAAGGAAGGAAACCAGTCAGGTTTCGCGGTTCATACAAGTAAAAAAAAAGTGGTAGTAGATACAAAGGGAATAAAACAACACGAGGGTCGGTGGGAACGAATGACCGCTGTCAATGCAAGAAAACGCCGTAGGTATGTAGAACGCCTGAGCAGAACGACGAATGTGGTCTAGAGAAGCGAAGAGGAAAGGATGCCCAGCAGCCATCGTCAGTGACGGGGGGTCGGCTCGGGTTGCCAGCCGTTGATATACGCCATCAGGCCCATGCCTAAGATCACCACGCCTAACATCGAGGCGTAGGGAACCCCGGCCATCAACGCCTGGTCCTTGGCCAACTTCCCCGGCGGTATTGAGAGCGGCGTGATGGTATTGGCACGCGACAACGTCGGCTTGTCGCTAAGGTCCTCAGTCTGTGTAGCTGAAGGAGTCGAATCCTGGGATCCGTCGCTCTGGACGATCGAGCTGGTTTTGCTGCTGGCTTCCGCGGTGCCGTTGGTTGTTCGTCCGCGGGATCGGGAGCGTGCCTTTTCCTCTGCTGCAGCCTGCCGGGCCTCCTCGTCTCTTCGAATCTGGGCGACCATTTCGGCAAGGGTCTTGCGGTCGGCGTCGCGTTCCGTCTCGGCCTTTTCGCACCGCTGCCTCCAGGCGTCCATCTGCTGCTTCAGGTCGCTCATCTCTGACATCATAGTGTCGATCTTGATCTGGAATCGAGCGGCAATGTCCTCCGCGCTTTCTGGCGCCGGCTCCTTGGCGACGGAGTCGACGTCCGCCATTTCAACGTCGGGGGATTCCGAGACTTCACGAGGAGGCTCAAATGCTTCCTGCAGGAGCGTTTCGGTGTCGGACTCCTTGGGCGCACCGTTTGCCTCCTTGGCCAGGGCACTGTCCTCGAGGATCTTAGCCATGTCTTCAGCCAGCTCTCTTGCCTCCCGTTCCTTGCGGAGCATATCCTCCAAGTCGCGGATGCGAGCCGTCTGCGAATCCAAGTCCTTCTTCGCATTGTTCAGCGCCTCCGTCAACTGAATGATCTGATGCAGGTTGTCGCGTCCGACTGGCGAGGTGGTGCTATTCGCGGCCGAGTGCGTCTTTGGCCGTTCGGTGGTGCCTCGCTTCAATGAAGGTACGTCAGGCTTCTCGGGAAGGGGTTGTTGAGGGGGAGGCGCGGGAGGGTCGGAAAATCGCGTCTTGCCGTCGGAGCGGAATGGCATGCCATTGCCGTTGGGTAGTTGCTTCGTGGGCTCTGGGACCTCAGGTTTCTCAAGGTCCTTCACGTCCTCTTTGCTCAGCAGGGCGCTGATGAACTGGCCGGTTCGGGTGAGGTCTTGGGTTTGTAGTCGTGCGCTTCGCATCTCGTTCTGTTTCTAGTTAGCGTCTTGCGCTAGATTATGTCAGGCAAGTACTCACGTGTAACCGCTTGACGATATGCTCAGTGGTGATGGGGGTCAACAAGAATCCGCGCGCGGCTCCTCCATTCGCAGGCATGCCGTTCATTTGTTGGGCAGGCACCATACGCCCATTGCTGGCCATCGACGCGTTGCTACCTGCCCTGCCGCGATAGGGCATGGGCTGGGGCGCCGGCATCATCATGCCACCGTTAGCAGGGTCTAAATCTCCAAAGCTCATGTCCATAACATTGCTGGAAGGGCTCATGAAGCCCGCATGTTCGACCTTGGCGGCTACTTTGTGGTGGACGACGGTCTTCTGATCCTCGCTGACAATATCAATGCCGAGTTCGAGATGGTCGCCGGTCTGCAGTTCGTGCGGTTCGGATTCACGGTTCTCTTGTGAAAGGCGCGTACCATTGACGAATGTGCCGTTAGAAGACTTGACATCTCGGATGTAGATCTTGCCCATACGATCGGCCCAAATTTCGGCGTGCTGCCTGGATAAGACTTTGCTGTCGAAGTACCCATTCGTAGCAGTGGGAATCGTCTTCTGGTTAGTCTGACGGCCGATGCGAAGGCTCTCGGGATAGAATGGAACCGAAATGGTCTTGCGCTCAAACGTGCCATTCAAAGACAGCAAGTAGAGCACGGGCTGGCCGTTTGGCATGGGATCGCCCAAAGGCCTCGCGCCGAGACCCTGCTGCGACATCATTTGCGGCTGGCCGGGTGCCGACTGCAAAGAGGTGGCCCCGTTGACGCCGTTCATGGGACCTCGCATGACGGGCCTGCCAAAATCGCCCTGGCCTTCAGGTTTGCCGGCAGGCCAAGGAGCCTTGGGCTGGGGCCGCTTCCTGGAGGCGGTGCTCCAGGAGCTCATATCGGAATTTGTAGACGCGGGAGTGCCATTTGGTTGGGAGTTGTTGGTAGCAACGGTGGTGGTTGAGGAGTTTGAGGAGGTCGAGGAGACGGAGGAGGATGAGTTGCTTCGCTGGAGCGTTTTTCGGGGCATGAACATGCCTCTGACGTCTTCTGGATTCATCGAATTCAGACTTTGCCCGCCATTAACGTTCCATGCCGGCCGATTGAGTTGCTGAAAGCTGGGAGGGCTCGCGACGGCAGTCATGAGGGGTGGGTGTTCGGTCGTGGTGGTTGACGTGGTAGGACAAAGGACGTCGGACTAAGGGGCAGGCGATGGCGATGGAAGGGTATCGATGGCAGTGGTGGCAGTGGCAGTGGTAGGTGGTGGTCTAGGGACGCCGGGGTCGGGTTCCGTCACCATTCGCACAGCAGCCCTCTGGGTATCTCAAAAGGTCGGTGGTCGCTTGCAAGAAAATGGGGAGGTATGGGATGTCGTCTCGATGAAGCCACGGTCGGAGGTGGGAAGGGATGAGGCTGCGCTGGCAGGAAAAATAAGTCAGCAATGATGTCGCGGCAAGGATAGGGGTGGACAGCCAATTGGCGCGAGACAGCCGGTCGGGTACGGGGCCTCGGGGGCCTGCGGCCGTTTCCTGTAGGCAAGAAAAGCGCAAGGGGTGTCTGCTCGACGTACCTGCAATTGAAAGGGAGCGGGCTTGAGGGCTGTTTGGGCAGCTCGATCGACGATAAGAAGACGTGCTCGGTAGGGGAGGTGAAGTTGAATCTAGGATTTGGGAAAGAACAGAGTCTCGCCCCCGTCTCGCTAAGCGCTTAGCGGGTGGTGTGCAGTTGCCGTTGCCGTTGCCAGTGCACGCACGCAGACTTTGGTTCGCAGTCGCACCTCACTCAGCGCTGCTGCTGTCCCGGGGACTGGGAGTAGGAGGGGACACTGAGGGGACGGGAGGAGGAGGGAGGACCAAACAGCAGTCGGAAACACGCGCCGGAGCCGACCTGGCCCATGAGAGTGAGAGAGGTGGAACGCCGGGCTGGGTGGACTGGGGGTCCTCTGGGCGCTGGGCTGAAGCTGCGACCGCGACTGGAACTTTTCTGTTTTAATTCCCCTTCTGGATTCAGCACCGCACAGGCCCCGACGGCTGTCACCGTTCATGCACCCGCTCGTGGATCTGCAGCGAAGACGTCGAGAAGGAAGGAAAACATGCAAAAAGAGGAGAGAGAGGAGCGAGCGAGGGAGTACAAGAGGGATGCTGACTGACTGCTGGTCTGACGACTGGCTCGTGGACCGGGCAGATGGCCTTGGCTACCTAGTCACCTAGTGAAGGCTGCTTGCTTGCTTTGCTTTACAGTGCACCTTAGCCGTCAGAGGATCCCATCCGGTCCACCTGCCCACCCTAAGATTCTCTCGCTGCGCTTGCTGCTGCTGCTGATTTGGCGCTGGACACCTCAGCACCCACCAACAGAGAACCTTGGCCCACGTGACACTCCCGTCTTCGTCACAGTGAGGGCTGATGTCATTTGCGGGTAGACGGGGCGGTGCGGCACTGTGGCTCGCACTGCCTGTCCGTCACACCACCCGACCCGGTCGGCCACCTGGAGATTTTCTGGTTCCAGGTGGCCTGTGCCTGCTCGAGTGCGGGTGACCGTGCCATCGTTGTCGATAAGGCGTTGCAATAATGACCGGCCAATGAGACGTGGACAGACCAAGCCCCACCATCTGTCTTGTTTTTGCCGAGGAACTGCCGTACCCCGGATTGGATTCGTCCAAAGCTCAAGTGGCGCCGGGAGGCTGCAGGAAAAGGCTCCAGCAAATTGGGAGAGCTCGACTCCACCAAATATTCAGGCCATCCGCAGCACCACAAACATCACCCACGACACGAGGTTGAGCACCAACGCAGCTTGATCCTTTTGCGGCAACCTCTTCCTTTTCCCTTGAAGATACCTTTAAGCTCGTCTTCTTTGTCAAAATGCCTCCCGTTCCTCAGCAACACGCCGGCGCCATGGGCCCCTCCATCGCCGACAAGCGTATGATTTCCCCTCCAGCCTGGTGGAGCTTGCGCTGACCTTTCGCAGTCAAGATGGGTGCCCTCATGGGTGGCAGTATGTCAACAATGCTTCTGAGATAATCTCGGACGAGAACTAATTCAGCAATAGCTGTCGGAGCTGTCATGGGCTTCGTCTTTGGTGCGCCGCCGCCTCCCCCTCCTCTGTCGCATTTTCTCGACTGACCACCCAAACCCCACAGGCTCGGTCAACATCATGCGCTACGGCGCCGGCCCCAACGGCATTATGAGGACACTGGGACAGTACATGGCTGGTTCCGGAGCAACTTTCGGGTATGCGCAGTCTTACCTCCCGTTGCGACAAAGCTAACACGGCCCAGCTTCTTCATGTCCATCGGTAGTGTTATCCGATCCGACTCCGCCATCGCCGAAGCCGCCTACCGCAACATGCAGCGAAGACCGGTCCTCGTCTACGGCCCCGGGTCCGACTTTGCGAAGCGCCAGCAATAAGCCGACTGCCACCGAAGGCAGACCACTGTATACCAAGATGTAGGAGAAGGCCCGAGGATGTGATGCTTCCGCACCGGCATCAAGAAATATTTGTATAATAGGTGTATCAGGCATATCACGACTACATGAGAAAAGTTACATCTCTTCACAAGTGTGTTTAGCTGCGGGGTGATGCCTTACGGGCCTCATTGCGCCTGCGCAAGCAGGAGAAGCCGCTCTCTGAGGGACGCTTAAGGAGCCTTGGTCTGGGGGACTAACAAGGTCACCAACACTATTGGCGGTGCTATCTCAATTCCACATGCGCAGGACACAGCTGTGTCATAGCAGACTGGAAATAGTTGATGCCGCTGCTTTGGCGATATTGGCCCTGTATCCCAAGTCAGTTGCCTTGAGCTTGGTAAAACACACATATTTCAACGTTCAAGTGAACACAATGGACAGGCGGCGCATGAGACGCGCCATCCAGCCTGAGCCAGGCGACCAAGACCTTGCTGATGCCTTCAACAATCCAAACGAGAGCCTTCTCCAGTATCTTTGCGACCGCTCCTGTCGTCCTCGTCTCTGTCGTCCTCGTCCCTATCATCCTAGCCTGCAACCACTATGCCACCAAATAGCAAAGCTCTATACTACCACCAAAGCTCGTATTACTGCATCTCAGACGGCGAATCGGCCTCCAAATCCAAATTTTATGATTGCAGAATAAGCTCTTACCGTTCTGGGCTCAATTGTCGCGACACACTTAACCACTTCAATGGTGGAGTTCCGCAACACATGCATGGCTTCCTCATCGCCCGCACTTATTGGACCCCAGTGGTGCAATGAAGCTGGCTAGACTGCGTCGGTATCGATGCATGTCTGGCTGAGCCATGGCCAAGGTGCTTCTCAACGATAAATGGCTAATCAGTCATTGTAGCTCCACGATGCAGAGCCAGCAGCCCCTCCCTCGATCTGGCTATATGTAGGCTCATAGATTCGTCGTCTGCACGGGAAAACCTGCGCGAAGCTCCCTATTTTCATGCCATCATCCGACATCTTGAACCGGTCTGTTGCTCATGGGTTCCCTCAACAATGGCCTGGTGACGACACCTTCTGCTGGCAGTTCTGTCGACGTTTACAGTCACAGCCATGGCTCATGTGTTCGACAACATGTGGGAACAATACTCATCTCCAATTGCCGCAGAAAGACAGCTAGCCGATGGCTAGTATCGTCGGCGGCGGTATCGCTGGACTCACCATCGCTGCCCGTCTGACGGAAAGCTCTAACACCACAGGTCTGGCTCTAGAAGCCGGGTCTGATCACACATCCGACCTGAACGTTCTTGCTCCGGGTCTGTCCCCAGCCATGTACGGCAACCCAGAGTACGACCGGGACTGAGAATACAAGACCGTTGCTGGGGTACGACTTCAGTTGTGTTTGGAAATCTACATAACTAACGACAACAACCGCCGCGAACAACAAAGTCGTCGCCCACATCCGCGGCAAACAGCTCGGGGGCTCCAGCGCCATGAACTTCATGTTCTGGACGCACCCCTCCAGACAAGACATCAACGAGTGGAGCGAGCTGGGCAACGAGGGCTGGTCTTGGGAGGAGCTGGCCCCGTACCTGCGAAATTCAGAGGCCTTCGTCGCCCCGTTCGAGCAGCAGACGGCTGATATGCTTCTCGACTACGTCGACCAAGACTCCCACGGCACCGGTGGGCCCATCGTCAACGAGTTCCCACGGCTTCAGAGCCCTCTGCTGCGGACCTGGCCCAGGACGCTTGAGAATCTTGGCCTGGCTGTCAGAAGTGACCCTCGAGATGTCAAGGCTTTGGGCGGATACGTCAACCTGCTCAATATCGACGGCGCAATGCGTAGCTTCGCTGCCAATGCGTACCTTGGCCCCGCTCGATGCCCCAACACTTGATCTTGATACCCCTCCCTTGGGTTAAAGACCGGCAAGACAGGCTTGGATGAGCAATACCGCCTTCTCATTCGCGACCTAAAGTCAGAAGCTATAGCGCAAGAACTCACTATAGAGGGCGGCATATCCCCTCGGTTGTCCTCCGACACGACGAAGCTCTTCTCCGCCAACGCTCAGGGGAACTATCCTTCTATTCTCAGCGTCCTGGAGCACCCCTTCGCCAGAGGCTCCGTCCACATCCAGTCAGTTGTTTATGCAGTAGCAGAGCGAGCAGCAGACCTTCTCAGGGAGGCAGATTGTACGACTTAGACATTATCACCTATCATCTATATCCCGACTATCTCTACATATTACGTCCAGCAGTGAAACCATCCTGATTAGGTATGCCCTTTTACAAAGCACAGGCAACGGCAGCAACACCCGCCGCGGCCATCCACCCGACAGGTCCAACCAGATTACCCCCGCTCACGGCCGTCGGCGTCGCACTCGGGCTCGTCCCGGTCCCGTTCCCGCCCGTCGTCGCGTTCGCCCTCAACTCCGCCACGCCAAACTTCAGCGCCTCAGGCTGCGCGCCATCCCAAACGGTGTAGTACCCCTTCAGCAGCGGGCCGCCAAGCACCCAAATTGGCACGCTGTCGCTGATCGGCGTCACCGGGTTCAAAAACAACGTCTGGCAAGTGCCGTTCTGGCCGGGGTACTCGCCGAGGTTGAACTCGCCGCGCGGCACCGTCACGTTGACCGCCTGCGCGCCGAAGCCGAGCGTGAAGGTCAGCTCGGGGTCAAGCTTCTCGACGACGTCGCAGGGCGCGCCCCACGCGCCCAGCGGGTCGATTTGCGTGATCTCCGGAGAGATGGCGGCATAGATGTCCTTGGCGGTCTGGTAGTCCGGCGCCTGCAGGAAGGCGGTGCCCGTGTCGACGAGGGAGACGCCGCCGGGGAAGGCGGCGCCGTTGGCGGAGGAGTTGGTGACCGTCTTGCCGTCGACGAAGAAGGACGGCTGGTCGATGAACCAGCCCATGCCGGCGGCGCTGACGGTCATGTTGAAGTCGATGTACTTGATATCGCCGGTGTAGCGGGCCGCATTGACGCCGCCGAGGGTGATCTCGCCCAGCGGCGCGCTGGCGCCGTTCACGTCCGAGTTGAGGAAGATGGAGAAGCGCGGCTCGGGGACTTCGCCTTGTGCTGCGAGGGTCCAGAACCAGGTCGAGAAGGAGGCGTTGGTGACGACCTCGGAGAAGTGCGAGAAGCCGGGCGGGCCCATGCCGAAGATGCCGTCGATGGGCATCTCGTTGAAGGCGTCGGCGTAGGTGTCGCAGAGGAGGAAGGTCTGGTTGGGCACAGTGTGCCCCGCGAGGGCGACGGCGTCGGTGACGACGGTGCCGGAGGCGGGCTGCGGCTCGGCATAGGGGATGGACTTGCCGCCGGTGCCGAAGGAGGTGGTCACGTTGTAGCCCGGCAGGGGCGAGAAGGTGTTAGAGGAGGCGCGGGTGAAGACGGACTCCTGGGTGCAGGTTGTGCAGGACGAGGAGGGGAGGATGAGGTCTGTGGAGCCGGTGTCGAAGGTCACGGTGCTGTTTTCGGCGTGTCAGTTGAGTGTGTATCTGAAAGATGCGGACTTGGGTAGAGACTTACAAGTTCTGCGGCGGGGTGCCGACTTGGACTGTGCCGTACCACTGGAGGTCGTAGTTTTCGAACCAGTTCGTGAGGGAGACGGTGCTAGTGGAAGACCGCTTCATCACGTTCGTCTTGGGCTTCAGACCGGCAGGCACGCGGCGGCGGTTTTGGAGCGTGATTGTGAGGGGGTCGGCGGCGACGGAGCGGCTGAGCGCCGCGAGGGCGAGAGTGCCCGTGAGAGTGTCGAATCTCATCGTGCCTTTGAGGTATCGATGATGTTGAGTTGGTGTGAATTATGAGATGGTAATGGGTGTCGATGATGGGAGAGGTCGTCTTTCATTGTGCGGACTAAGCTTTGACTTATATACAGCGCCATGGCTGAGAAGCATCTCGGCTTCGCGGCATCAATATTACTCAAATACAGCCATTGTCCAATCCCACATCGTCAACAATAGTTTCGCGATGTGGGCGGGAGAAAACCTCCAGGCATCAGCCTGACGTGACAAGGGTTCTTTCCAGCCTAGAGGCTAATAGAACACACGCAACGTTGAAATTGGGGCTGAAGCCTGAAGCCTGGAGTTGTAAGTCGGCCGCATCACCAACAACACCGCGCCCTGGCATAGGGCTTCCCCGGATATCTGGGAACAAGGACTCCACCCGCGGCGGCCGATCCTAGCAGTTATGGTGGTATGGAACCTAGATAAAGGCTAGTCCCGTCAGACGCACTATGAACGGCTCAATTGTGATGCGCTAGCTCACCAAAGTCCCAACGCTAGTTCGACCTGCGCTGGCTACGGTCTACCATTCGTAAGCCGCGCTGCGGTTGGTGCCGCAGGCTGAAAGTGTTGGCTAGGTTCGATTCGTGTGTTTGGTGAGCGGAGCGGGATGCCTGGTAGAGGCGCGAAGGATGCACCTTTGCAGTGTGCATGCAGTACAGGGCTGAGCAGATTATGGTGTTTTGGACAACTGCACGTCTCGTATGCTCGGAAAGCGGTGGGGAACGGTGGGGACTCTAGCTATTTGGACCCCCAAAGCTTGGCTTATGAGGCAAAAGAGAGACGGGAGCGAGGGGAGAGGTGAGGTTGAGGTGTCGGGGCTCGATGGGTATTTCGAAGAATCTTGGGACAGGGGTGCGTTCCTCCCGTAGGGCGACCGCCTCCCTGGGTTAGCATCTCTCTGTGATATGTGATGGGTGAGATGAGATTTGATTGGACTTTGGTACGAACTTCTTTGTGTGATGATTCACGCGACATCAACCACGATCCATGGTGATGGTGTAGCTGAGCTGGCTGACTACACACTCTGTGAGGCGCTGCTGATGAATGCTTGCCTTGATCTATTGATGCTCCATGTTCGAAGTTTGTAAATCTGACAACCACAGACGACGAGCATTCCAATTCTAGTCAAGCGCCAGCGGCTATTTTGCTACATAGATAGCATGGCCGGAGGCGTGACTCACGATGCATCAATCACAATCCCAAGCTCGGACAACAAGATGAGCAACTTTTCAAGGAGTTTTTCTAGGTGTTAGTTAGCTATTCGGGTAGTTTTCTCTACAGTTCTAAACGTAGCGCATCTATAATTCAATAAGAATAACAGCACTAGAAATATAATGAGGGTAGCGATAATGATGATGATGACGATGACAGATGAGGACGATAGAAGACGACGACGACAAAGAAAACGACGATAGCGAGCATACGCGAAAAGTGGTCGACCACTTTGAGGTAGCACAAAACAAATAATCAAAGTCTTTCAATAACAACTTTTAACCAGAATTGAATCATCTTTTCTACTAAAACCTAAGTGCAATACACTTACACTTAAGACCAGGATGTTGAGGCGCCCCTAATCTGGTGTTGATACCAACTAGATGTTGAAGATACGGAGCTGCCACAAAGCCCACATCCCACCAACGAGAACGATCGCCAGCAAGATGGCATCAGTGATCCGATCTCGACGCGTCCATTCAGCCTCGGTCTGAATATCCGTCTTCTTCCAGTTCACCCCCTTGGCCGCGTGGTACTCATCAGAGAAATCCGGCCTAACAGGGTCTGGCAACGCATCCTTCATGTCTAGGTAGACCTTGATGGCAAACTTGATAAGTGTTTCCGTGACAGGATTCGGATGACCGATTTCGTTGTGTTCGCGAATAGGTGCTGGTATCACGGTCAAGACCACCTGTCGCCCAAACCACTGTAGACGCCTATTAATCGTTAGAAACCTGCGAGTTCGCCAAGAACAGTACCGAGCGAGACTCTCACCTCGGGAACCACATCACACTAAACTGCCTTATAAACGCCTCCGAGGCATCATGCGCCTTCCGCCTCGTCTCATCATCCGTATACTTCTCCATAGGGATTCTCTGAAACCACAAATAAAACCCCTCCACCTCCTCCCAGGTCCTCGGGAAATTCACCCCAAAGCTCCTCGATCCATCCAACGGCTCCGTCCGGAGCTGGGCACACACTCGCTCGCCCCACTCCGGCCACGCCCGCTGCACGTTCGGATGCGGCTCCGTCCGGCGCGCCCCGACCAGCTTGCGCAGGTACGTCTCAAAGTACGCCGCGCCGATGATCGCCATCTCGCCCTCCCAGGGGTGGCTGTACGCTCCCGGCACGTTCTTCCAGACGCTCGCGTGGATCTTGTTGACGCTCTCGAGGCGCCTGCGGGAGATTTCGGAGCCGCTGCCGTACCACATCCAGTCGAGGAAGTAGTCCTGCGTCTCGAAGAAGCGCTGGTGGCCGCGGCGGTAGGCCTTGGCCGTGTGGTGGACCGCGGCGGCGCCGGCGGGGGTCTGGACGAGGTGGATGAAGGTCGAGGCATAGCCGGCGGAGAAGGCGAAGGAGTTGGCCATGAAGAAGATTGCTGTTTTGATGATTTGGTCATATTCCGTGTCAGGGTCAAGCTTCAGGGAAATCACACGGTTAGTGCATCCACGACGGATAGGATGCTTAGGGTACACACCTTGTCCAGGTACCTCCAAATCCACTTCCCTTTTCTTTCTGCTTCCGGAGGCCATTCTGGGACGGGCCTCTTGGGTCTAGGAGGTGGTCGGGGTTGTCGTGGGCTAAGCTCGAATTGTTCAATGCTATCTGTGCCGGGGGGCAGGTTATCGGTAATGTCGAGCTTGTAGTATACTTTGTCTCTCTCAAGCAAGCTAGGCGTCATATTGTATTACGCGGGATGACTAAGTTTGATATGATGAGTATTATGATCAATGTCAAATGTTGTCATAGGTCGAGCAGTTCAACAAATTCCGCAGCAGTTGAGAGGGCAATACATGACAATGTTATACTCTTGAGAGCTCTAAGCGTAAGGAAACAAACTTCCCAAAGCGGAATCACTGTCGTCGGTATCAGCATCATTTTACAGCACGGATAGAGAAGGCCGTCCCAAGCACGCCCATCGGCAGTTGCTTCGGCAGTTGCATACATAGATTCCCCAGACTGTCAACAAGCCTCGACCCAATCGTTCAACTTCAGATGGACAGTGGGTTGCTTTAACAGGCAACTTGGTGGAGGAAAAGAAGGGTAGGCAAAGTTTCATGACCACGTCAGTGCCGTGTTCTGGTACACTTATAAACGAGTGCGATCGGAATCGGAACCATTTTGTGCGGAATATCGGAACATTTTACATGTGAGTCCTTCTAAACTCTCATATTTAATACCCGAGAGAAGTTTTGAGACTGACTAATTAACCTTCAGTTATCCTTCGTCTGAAGGGAAGGCATAGAAGAATTGATCGAGAAAAAGCAACGTCGATCGGGAGAATGGTTTTCGGTATCAGCGATGATGAAAAAAAAATGATAAAGCGGCGTGTAACAAAGGAAACAATCGGATTGGGGACAGAGGTAAGGACGTGAAACAGGACAGCGCCTGCGGTGATCTCACAGAGCCAAGGACAGTGCTCGTGCATCGAGTCATCACTCAGTACAGATATCATCTGATATTTCGGATTCAATCAGCTACCGGGAAGTCAGAGTTCTTCTGTCTTACAAATTCATTGTCTTTGAAGAAGATCCGATGAGATTGGACGTCACTGATTGGTGGTATGACAGAAACATGCTGTTGTGAACGACGATAGACAACGAAAATATAAGCGAATGGAGGCGACGGCAACGGCAACGATGAAAGCTAAAAAGCCTTTATTACACCTCTAGACGCCAGCTACGGCCATCAAACTTCAACTCCGCGATCTAAATCATCCGTGCCCAGAAGGTGTACCGTTCATATCTATCGGAAAGAAGTTGAACAGATCCGTCGTCAGCACGTCGAAGTTGAGATCTGGAAACGGGTTCAAGCCTGGCGCTGTCCCAGGCAAAGACATTGCATAGTCCTGAGGCAGTGGCTCGGGTTGCTGGCGATAACCCCTGTTGCTGAAATAGATCAAATCGTCCGAGGTTGTCGCGCGATTTTCATCGAGCGACGGGAATTGTATGCTCGTTGGGAACCGGTCGCCGGCCCATGACGGCGACGAATCCGTGGAGCCCCCGTCGAGTGTGGTCCTCGACGCATTGATGGAGCTCTCCACGGCCCACACAATTCTCTTGATGGAACGCACTGCGTTTGTGACAGGGTCGTCTCCGACGAGAGAATGCAAGCCAGAGATTGCCATCTGGATGTACTCGAGGTTGTGCGGGTGTTTGGCTGGATGGCGGAGGCTGTCGTAAAGGAGAACTGCGCAGCATGACTCGATGAAGAAAGCGTGATACCGGCGTGACTGAGAAGTTGTTAGTCGCAACATCTAATGTGTTCAAATGAAGCGAAAAGGTCTTACATTGCAATCTTCAGGGCCTTGAAGCTTACTGCTGGTAAACGCCAACGCATCTTGGGCCGCATCCGTTGCATGCCTGCATGCTTGTCGAAGCCAGATGTCGCCCGTTTGCCCAGCGCCATTTCCAGACTGAAGGGCAGCCTCAGCTATTAAAAATGGGCGGAAGATGAGGAGAATTACATGGAAGTAGACTGATAGACAATTAGAAAAGAGGTGATGATAATGGACGACACTCTGCAACCTACCGTTGTGCATCAACAAGGATGTTTCGGCATTCCACACCTCCTGTTGTGCCGGGATCACGGAGCCGAGGCCCCACTTGTCGCCGTATTGACGGACCTGAGCGTAGAGCTTTTCGGCCTTTCCGTAAAGTTGCCGGAGCGAGTCAGTCCTGCGGTTATAAATCGACTCCACGGCCTCTTCTATAATGGTTGCAAATTGGCAAAGCGCCACCATTGTAGGCTGTCCGTCAGGGAATGCGCAAGCAGCAAAGTCTGCCTTTCCAACCATACTTCGGCGCCCGACAACTAGACTAAGCCATCTGCACGTTGTAAGCATACTGTCCAGTTGCAGTACATAAAAAAAATATTCGTCGACTTACATCTCGAGAAAGTAAAGTGACCAGACAGTAATCAGACGAGCTTGGATCTCATCGGGGCAAGAGACGGAGCTCGTGGTTCCTACGTGCAGGCCCATCGCAAGGGCTTTCCTGCTCGCGACTCCCATGTGAAGATATGCCGAGTTAGGCCGCCCCATGTTGAGCTGGTAGTGGGCCAGAAGCATCGAGTACTGAATCATTGGCAATGTGACAGAGTCCTCGTAGATGACGGCCTCTTTCTTGGCATGAATGAAAAGTGATTCCGCGACGTCGGTCTGCGGTGTGCCTAGAGCTCCAAGGGCAAGAGCTGCGAGCAACACCGCCTTTCGCTGGGGCTGAACATCTGACTCGGGGCCCGGCTCGTACAGACTGCTGAGTGTCTCTTCCAGCTGTGAATCCGTGAAAAAGGGCAGTGTCGATAGATGCGTTATCTTGAACTGCTGCATGAAGTCCCTTGCTTGCTCTATCGGGATAGGACAGCTGACGGGCTGCGTCGGCTCCACATTCACCTTGAGCGGCATACCGAAGAAGATGTTTCGTTGCATGAACATGTCCAATCCCGGCCCCCCCTCTTGCACGTCCCGACCATGATTCTGCCCGTACTGCCCTGAAAGAAGTCCACGATGGATCTGCTGCAGAAATGCCGAGTTTGACGAAGGGCCATAGTAAAGTCGGGAACTGTCAGTCGACTTCGGAGCATGATGTGCAGCAGCCACGCTATGATAGACCTCCGTCTGCGCCACCTGCTGCTGGTGGTCCTCCGCTAGACGCCGGGACACGGCCTCGTCACACGGGCCATGGTCCGGCGTTGCTGCCGACACGCCGTCCCCGGCTCCGGCATCCTTCGCCGCCCTGCTGTGCCGTGCAGAGAGCCTGATGCGTGGCTTGAGGCGATATATGCAGTCTGAAGGCTTGTTCCCGCATTGCTGACAGGGCTTGTCACCCGAGCATTTGATCTTGCGCCGACGGCACGGCTCGCACGCCTTAGGGATCTTCACTGTGGATCGCATCCCGAGTTCTCCGAAGACGTAAGCCCTGTGGCCCCAACCAGCCGGAAGCAGATTCAAGAAGGAATTTGGGCTCGATTGAAAAGATCCGTAGAGATAAATCCTCAAATCCGATGCGAAAAGGTCTGAATTCGGAGTTTGGTCGTCGAAGGTGGGAGATGGAATGTGAAAAGGAGTCGGCGCAGCGGCAGACTGTAATTCCGTAAATCCGAAACACCGTAATTCCGCCACCGAATGTACCAAAAAGACCCACCGCTGGACCTGACAACATCACCAACTAGGGAGTATGGGAATCACCGCCAAATCCCGGGTGGAGGCTGATTGCCAAATTGATTCATCAGCATATTATCTCGATAGTATATAGGTAAAATGTCAAACTCAAACTGCGCCTTGCCCATCCCCAGCTCATCGTGATTTGCCTTCACCTATGTTCTTAATTCCGGTCGATGCACGATGACTTCGCTTCCAGCATACGACAGTGACCAGACGGTCCAAGGCGAGCCCAGCTTGAGTGAAGCATCGAATTTGCCTACAGGACTGACGGTGACATTTCGAGATGTGAGCATTCGGGTTCATGGTATGGGCGAAGACTTTGGCTCTACCTGCCTGTCTGTTCTTGGCGACTTGATTCCGTTTGCCAAGAGCAAGAAGTCTCAGAGGGTAGGATGAAATGCCGCATGTTCACGAGAGTAATAACTAACTCAAATGACAGAATATTCTCCACAACATTTCAGGTCAAGTTCGTCCAGGCGAAATGGTACGTTGAAAGACATGATGTCTGTACCCTTCGTCTATGCTACGCTCTACTTACACAACTTTAGCTCTTGGTTCTCGGACGACCTGGTTCTGGCTGTACCTCACTACTGAAGATCATCTCCAACCAACGGGAAGAGTTCCATCACGTTAGCGGAGATGTTAGATATGGCAACCTAGGCCAAAAGGGGGCCCAGCAGTTTCGGAATCAAATCGTCATGAATACCGAAGGCAAGTTTACTCGTGTCTGAGAGTTGAAGTTCAGCGAAGTTAACTACTTATCAGAGGACCTGCATTTCCCAACTCTTGAAGTCAAACAAACTCTCGATTTCGCCACCGCAACAAAGCTTCCCGCAACAAGACCAGATCATCTTTCCAATGGAGATGAATGGGTCTCTCACAAGACGAATGCGATTCTCGACTCCCTAGCGATCGGCCACACAAAGGACACGATGGTTGGTGATGAGGTGATTCGGGGCGTTTCGGGAGGTGAGAGGAAGAGGGTTTCAATCGCTGAAGTCATGGCAACGCAGGTAAGTTTACATCAGCTTGAATTCGCCTTTGGCACTGCTAACGTGAGAGATCAGGCTGCTGTGCAATGTTGGGACAACTCGACGAGGGGCTTGGATGCCAGTAATGCGTTGGACTTCGTTCGTGTCCTTCGCAAGATGGCGGACGAGGAGCAAAAGTCGATTATTTCGACTCTGTATCAGGCTGGCAATGGCATCTACGATCTCTTCGACAAGGTTCTTGTTCTTGCCGAAGGCAGAGAAATCTACTATGGCCCAACATCCGAGGCTAAGCAGTATTTTGAAGACATGGGCTTTGAATGCACTCCAGGAGCCAACATTTCCGACTTCCTCACTTCGGTTTCAGTCCATACAGAGCGCCAGATCCGGCCTGGGTTTGGAGAGAAGATCCCAAACACCGTGGCTGAGTTCGAAGCTGCGTATAAGGCCAGTTCTACCTACGCCCGTATGTCGACCGAGATGGACGCGAAATCGGAAAAGTCCCTTTCAGACGAGGTGGACAATCTGTTCGCTGTTCGGCATAAGGAGAAGAACCGCTCGTTGCAGTTTCTTTCACGCGAAGGAAGCCCTTACCAAGTTTCCTTTGTCAGTCAAGTCCGCACTTGCATTAGAAGGTATGTCTGCAACCACAGCTGGGTGTCGAGGTCGTTGCTTGAGCTGACAAAAACATAGACAATTTCAGATCATGTGGGGTGACCGATGGTCCAATATTCTACAGATCTTTTCAGCTCTTGTCATGGCTTTGGTGACCGGAAGTCTTTTCTACGACCTCCCTGACGACAGCACGTCCATTTTCCTGAGGCCCGGCGCTCTTTTCTTTCCTATCCAACTCTTTGCTATGAACAAAATGTCCGAAACTACGGCGTCTTTCATGGGGCGACGCATCATCTCCCGACACAAGCGCCTGTCCTTCAACCGGCCTGGAGCATACGCTCTGGCGTGTGCAGCAACCGATGTGCCAATGACGGTTGTGCTCTTCTCCCTCTTCCAGGTAGTCTACTACTTCATCGTCAACTTTCAGAGAGAGGCGGGTCATTTCTTCACCAACTGGTTCGTGCTTATTCTGTGCACTCTTTGCTTCGCGTCAATGTTCCGGATGATCGGAGCGTGGTGCAAGCATTTCGGACTTGCATCGCAGATTACGGGGTGGACGACGATGGTTTGCATGGTTTACGCTGGTAAGCTACGTTGATCAGAGAGACGAGAGTCAAATGCTAATCCGTCTCAGGATATCTTATCCCCGTGCCAAGCATGCCTGTCTGGTTCCGTTGGATCTCATGGCTCAACCCAGCGACATATACCTTCGAGGCCATAATGGCTACGGAAATGGGTGACCTCGCACTCGATTGCGTCGCCCCTCAGTACATCCCATTCGGGCCTAGCTATAATGATAATCAGTTCCGCAGCTGCATCGTCCGTGGCTCCACATCCGGCTCTTCACTCATCGACGGCGAGAGGTACATGAACGCTCAGTACTCAGTCTATCGCGCACACATCTGGCGTAATGCCGGCATTCTCATCGGACTTTGGATCTTCTTTGCATTCATGACGGCTGTTGGTTTCGAGGTCAATCTCCACACCGACGCAGGTTCAAAGATTTTGTTCGATCGGAGGAGCCGCCAGAAGCAGATGGCCCGGGCTGCCGACGAGGAGAAGGGGGGTAGCTCGCCAAACTCCCAGGATGTGTCGCCCATGTCCCTTAGCAGGACTGTCTTTACGTTCAAGAATATCAGCTACTTTGTTCGTCACGGAGGTCAAGATCTGCAACTTCTTCGGGGTGTGTCAGGCTTTGTCAAGCCAGGCCAGCTTGTTGCGCTGATGGGCAGCTCAGGTGCTGGCAAGACGACGCTCATGGACGTCTTGGCGCAGAGAAAGGACAGTGGCCGTATAGAAGGCAGCATCATGGTCAACGGCAAGCCACAGGGAATCAGCTTTCAACGAACAACTGGATATTGCGAGCAGAACGACGTCCACGAGCCAACCGCAACTGTATGGGAGAGCCTTCTTTTCTCAGCGAGACTGCGTCAGAGTCATACAATCCCGGACGCGGAGAAGCAAGATTATGTTCGAAGCATTATGGACCTACTTGAGCTCACGCCTTTGCAGCATGCTATTGTTGGAAGTAAGTCATAATTCCATTAGTGACCGTGGAACTTGAGCATGCACTGACTCATTCCGCCAGCCCCTGGATCAGGTCTGTCCATCGAGCAACGAAAGCGCCTTACGCTTGCCACCGAACTCGTCGCCAAACCATCCCTCCTTTTTCTCGACGAACCTACATCTGGTCTCGATGGCCAGTCAGCTTATGAAATCTGCCGCTTCATGCGTAAGCTTGCTGCTTCAGGTCAGACGATAATCTGCACCATCCACCAGCCCTCTGCAACCCTCTTCGATGCTTTCGACGTGCTTCTTCTTCTCGCACGTGGGGGAAGAACGACGTACTTCGGGCCGACGGGCAAGAACTCTGCTACAGTGATCGACTATTTTGGCCGTAACGGAGCGCCCTGCCCTCCGGACTCGAACCCTGCTGAGCATATTGTCGATGTCGTCCAGGGTCGCTTCGGAACGGAGATCGACTGGCCGAAGACATGGCTGGAGTCTCCCGAGAGAGAATCTGCAATGTCCGAGCTGAATTCCCTGAATGCTGTAGAGAGCCAGGAGAAAGACCAAACCTCTTCTTCGGCTACTAGTTCAGATGACCTCGACCAGCACACCGGCTTCGCGACCCCGATTCCCTATCAAGTCTATCTTGTTACCCTCCGTCAGCTGGTTGCTCTCTGGCGCAACCCAGACTACGTGTGGAATAAGATTGGACTGCATATCACTAACGGGCTTTTTGGTGGCTTTACGTTCTACATGCTCGGGTCCGGCACGTTCGATCTGCAGCTCCGGCTGATGGCGGTTTTCAATTTCGTCTTCGTCGCCCCAGGATGCATCAACCAGCTACAGCCGCTATTCATCCGCAACCGGGATGTCTTCGAGACGCGCGAGAAGAAATCCAAAACCTACCACTGGTTCGCATTCGTAGCTGCGCAGCTGCTGTCAGAAACGCCCGTCCTGGTAATCTGCGGAACCTTGGCGTTTGTGACCTGGTACTTCACTGTTGGATTCCCCACCGAGGCCAGTGTGTCGGGACAAGTCTACCTCCAGATGATCCGTGAGTTCGCCATCGGTATCCCACGTTCATGCCTATCCATGCTAACGCAAACTGTGTTTAGTCTACGAGTTCTTGTACACCTCTCTCGGCCAAGCCATCGCTGCCTACAGCCCAAACGCTTTCTTTGCGGCGCTTGCGAACCCCATCATCATTGGGGCGGCTTTAATCAACTTTTGCGGCGTTGTGGTTCCCTATTCACAGATCACAGCATTCTGGAGGTACTGGCTATATTGGTTGGACCCTTTCACTTACCTTATCCAAGGTCTTCTTGAACCTGTGTCATGGGGTGTTGAGGTACAATGCAAGCCTGACGAGCTGAGCTACATCCCTCTTCCGAGCAACAGTACATGTGGAGAGTACATGGCAGACTTCCTATCTTCAGAAGCGGGATATGTGGTCGACCCGGCCAATGGCACCTCGTGCGCGTACTGCCCGTACACGACCGGAGCGGATTACATGCGGACAATGAACATCAACGACTCAAGTTACGGCTGGCGCGGTGTAAGTCTCGTCCATTGCAAGAATTTGACATTATTGCTTACATGCTTCAGGTTGGCATCACAGCCCTCTTTTGTGTTTCGTCCTACGCCCTGGTGTTTCTCATGATGAAGCTCAGGACCAAAACAACCAAGACAGCGAATTGAAATACTGTGGTCTGCAGGTCACGGACGATTACTGCAGAGCCATGTACCATTCGTTCCTTGTATAAAGAGGGCGGACGGAAGGCGGACGAAGGGAAAGACTGATTCGTGTCCGAAATAATACCCTGAGAGTTTCTTCGGACATGACAGGGCTAGTCGGACATGAGTAGTCATCATAGCATTTCTCGCCGCTAATTGCTCGTAAGAGAAGACTAGTAATATCAGGTGATATAGATACTGTCGTGGTCCCTGTAGCCGTTGTGCACTTCGTCGTCGTGGCCCATGTCGGTGTTATTTCTCTTGCCGTACGTGGCCACCGCCAGTCCCAACAGTAAAACTCTTTGTGCTTTTGTACGTTCAACAAGGGTTCTGAAGTAGGCTGTCTGTACAACAGGCTAAATGTCTTGTGGAAAATCTTAAAAATAGCTCTCGGCTACATCGAACAGATGTTCGAACCATGTTAACGTGGCAGTATCTTCACCGCCGGCGTGCGCTTTGTGCGCCAAGACGGCACGCTGCTTGAATGCCGCAGCGCATGCAGTTTCAACAATGTTCGTCGGCCGGCCGGGCAGAGCCGATGAATATCGTCTAGTCAACGAACTCTCTGCGTCCGATGACAAGTGGCAGTGCTCGTCCCGTTTCCGAAAGGATCTGTCGATCTTGGAAACGCCTATAGGAGGCAAGAATCAGCCTCCTGAAAAGCCATCTTGGCGTCGCCTCAAATTCACACCCACGAGAATATATCGATGGCGGGAAGTTTTTCTGCCCTGCAGCGGCACCTTGCGTAATACGATACCGACGATCTCGAGACCGAACTACGAAGGGCCTGGCCAGTTCACGCTACTTGAATAGACGCAAACACAGCAGACTGGGGCCATCCCATCTCGCAGCTTTACTCAACTTGGGCCATTTGACCGAGGGGTCCCCGAAGAATAGAGCTGACAGCTGAAACAAAATGAACACGGGTTCCTTCAGTACGACTTCACCTCTTCTCGCAATTCTCGCAATCACATGCATCAAACCTCCACCCACACGGGATGATGACTTATCAACGGACTTTGGCGGACTTTTCGCTTCCTTTGGTGACTGCTACATTACTTGTTTGATCAACGGAATCGTGAATTCAAGTTGGTTCATCCAAAATCGTCTTTGGCGGCTTCTTGTGGAGCAGACATGTAGCAACAACGTGGATTCTGCCCACCGTGCCGTGGTTGGGCTGGATCACTCCCATCATACTGCTATCAACTGCTTGCAACATAAGCTGCGGGCTGCATTATCAATTACGGAAATAACGCAATGACTACAATTTCCCATCGTCTTGTGATACCCTCAACATACCATTGAATACCAACATGCTTCTCCTAAACTCACGTTCGGCGATCCGCGGGCGTCCGGCGCGTGTCCGTTAGGTTGATGGTGCTGTCGGTTTTAAGAAATAACATCTTTTAACGTTGGGGGCCGCAGGTAATGGAGGCGGCCCATCCCGGCTTCCGATGCGCCTGGGCGCGGGGTAGCAGTGGATAGAGGCGGCCGGCCGTTCCACGGCCGGGATGGCCATGGCTTCTATCTCCGGTTACCCACCAAGGTTTCGGCGATCACTCGTCGGCTGTTGCACTGATTGGCCTCTGCAGGTTTCAAGTCCCGACTTCGTAAGTTGTGTGGCGGCATAATGGCAATGTCCGGTGTGTTTCCAGGCAAGCCTGGCTAGCCTGGCTAGCGCTGGGCAGCAAGCGAAATGCACGTCAATTATTCTGCCGTAATTACATTGGGAACTTCTGTGAGTAATCCCAACCTTGAAAGACTGGGAACTCCAACTACGATGGCTGCGTCAAAAAGTACAAGACTGGTTCGGCGATAACTGGAGAAACACGGTGGACTTTTTGTGCATAATGATAGACAGCCCCGCAAGGCCCATTGTCGAGCCAAAGCCATGCAGTGACTATTGAGTAGGAAGTTGTTGTTGATCGGAATCATCGGATGGCTCGACCTGCCTTACTTAGGACTGAACTGTCAGCGTCACATTCGCCAAGATCAAGGTTGTTCACTGACAGAGACAATTTTGGGATGATGATTCTTGGGCAATGTTTTATCGAAAAGGCTTGAAGTCTAACAATAATTACGTACTGGGCGTATTGAGTACACGTCTTCCAGACTCCCATCAAGCTTCCGGTTAAGAACTTCTGGTTCTTTCTAGATTGACAGATTTCTGGAATCAAAACCCGATCAGATTGATTGCTTCGAGTTCGAAGGTTTCTATGCTTAGATTCGCATAGATCCGACGACGATGTTCAAGATCAGACAACCGCACCACGACGTGATACGTCGATGCACGCGAATGTAATTCGAAGCTGTCATCAGTAATGGCACGAATAATGTCTATGTAAGAGCTGCATTCTTTGTATGAACTTGCAATAGCCGAGATGCGTTCACGCGGCGTTTGTGGATGGGCGAGTTTGCCGCCATACGGCCGTAAAATACTACGGTACTGGGCACATCACCGGGCGATGATGCCGTGATGTTTGACGGAGTGAGTCGGGACCTCGAGCTGGTCTGAGCCGGAACATTCGATCCGCACATATTCTAGAACGCTTCTGGATCAGGGCCGCTGGGCGTTCGGGGTTAGCGGGTACGCTATCGCCCGCCTCCTGCGTATTGGCTGCCTCTAATTAAGCTTGGCTTGCATGTACCAATTGGCTTCGTGAGTCCTTTCTGGGTGAGGAGTTGCCTCTTTTGAGGCGACAAGGATGTGTGGAAGGGTTCGTCGTGATCTGGAAGCAAAGTCAGAATTGCGCTCTGACATAAACCCAATCGGATTCGGATAACGGGCTACGGACTCTCTCACCGACTGGTCTGTCGTGTGTAAACATGGCTTGCTCCATGTGCCCATACTTGCATCTCCGGTGAATAAGGTGTGGTGAGAGGGGGGAATGGGGTAGGGGACCCCCATCAATGAGGTCCCTTATCATTGCTTTGGTCTCTTGTCTTACTCGACGTCTGATATTCGGCCGCCAGGGATTCCGTGCGATGACGGCTTTGTTTGACTTCGAGTGCTGCTGATCACTCCACCCCGCTAGGAAATGCGTTGCGCCTCGACCCTGACAACATCCGACCCCTCGACGAACTCTAATCGGAACTAGAGCGGCCGGGCGAGTCAGGGCAGGTGCGGGACGCTCCTCGTCGCATGTCGTCAAACTTCCTTTTATCAGCTGCTCACAACCCCCTCTTTCCTCACAGCTTCGGATTAGAAGGGTCTTGCTACCTAGGAGCACCTCACTGATCACACAAAATCCGCTGTTGAACCGTGAAGCGATGAGCCTCTTCGCGTGGTTCACAGCTCGAGTCGAGCGACTGAAGCAATGAGCAACACCACAGGCCCGGTCGGGGCGTTCCCGCCACCGCCGGGTGTCACGCCGAATTTCAATGATCCCACAGATGCCGGTTGGACGTTGAATGTTGCTGGGATGAGCGTGATGGCTGCTGTTACGACGTGTTTTTTTGGGATAAGGACATATGTAAAGTTCTCCTACGGGAGCCAGTTCCTTCCTGAAGACTGTAAGCGGTCCTGAAAGAAGAAAACTGCTTGGGCAACGCTAACCTGTAGCTAAGGGACATGTGCGATCGCTTATGTGAGATTCTCCTACTTCGAACTTCGGTCGGCGAAATAGTTCAAACTGACAAGAGCAGGCTCTCATCATACTTTACACCTCGACGGTGTTTGTCAGTAAGTATGGAGTCTCCGCCGACCAGGACCGAGTTTCTGACAGGCGGGACTAGTGGCACACTATGGCGAAGGATATCACGCTTGGGACCTAACGAAAGAGTCCTACCAAGAAGTGATGAGGGTAGGTTTGCAATGCCACAGAAAGTGTTAATTGGGAGGCTCACTATATGACCACAGTGGCTCTACGCAAGCTCCATCATCTATTGTCCCGCCGCCTATTTCACGAAGGTCACCCTTCTCCTCCTCGAAGCTCGAGTTTTCTCCATACACGAAAAGATCGCTCGCGGCATCAGGATATTTGTAATCATCCTCCTCGTGTGTTATATTCCCATACAAACGCTTAAGACGATCATCTGCATCCCAATCTCCGCCTTCTGGGACCCGCATACGCCGAACCCGAAATGTCTCAACCAGCGCAAAATATTCATTGCCGATCTTGCACTAGCGATCATAACCGACTTTTTTATTCTTTGCATCCCATTTCCCCTGCTTTGGGGGCTCAGGATGCCACTTCGGAAGAAGTTGAAAATTCTTGTTCTCCTTGGCGCTGGGGGTGTGGCCACGGCCGTGACGATATATCGATTGTATCTGGTCATCCTATTTCTTTCATCTACTGACGTAACATCCGACTTCGTCGTTCTGGATCTCGTAACGCGAGTGGACCCGAATTCGGTCGATCTGTTGACGCAACTGACGTTGCACAGGTGTCTGGAACTCGTCATCGGCATTGTATGCGCCTGTCTACCGTCAACGAATATTCTTTACGAACGGATACGCCGAGGCCAGCCTGCAAAGACAGGCAACCTCCCCGATAATACAAGCGACTACCAGAAGAGGAGTGACAATTCTTCTTACTGGTGGAGTATGATGACCGGAAAACAAACACGACCTGCACGAACCGAAGTGGCCACTGTCGCTGAGGCGGTGCGAAGCCCCAAACATGCCGCGACATTCGATACCGAGCTCGCAATATTAACTGGACAACCAATGGGTGTGCGTCCTCCCACCGGTGAGCCAGAGCAGAAATCACCGTCTCTTTCAGTACTTGTACACAACGACGAGATATGGACGTACGATCCACGGGCGAACTCTATTGACGGCCGACGCGAAGGATGGCTTGCTCCCGGTGGTGAGAGCTCCGCAGAAGGGGTCTCACCGGCCAGGTCCATTTATCACCATCACGCACTCGAAGCTAGGAGGTCATGGGAGGCTGTGTGGGAGCGAACTATGCCGCCTGAACGCCTGAACCCTGTATCGGAGGTTAGAATGGCGGGCCCGCCCCAGCTGAAGCTTACAACTCACCCATCACCTGACTGGGAAGAGCTTGATCAAGATATGTCCGAGACGCCAAAAGTTGACTTTCGTTGAATTACAAAGATACCCAACCATGTTTGCGCGGAAGTGTCAAGGTTCGAGGCTGCTGAGACATCGCGGTCACACGAGCGCGGCGGAGTTGCAAGGTGGAAGATATAGTATCAGAAACGTAGACAAGCAATTGTCATTAATTGACGTGGTTACGGTGATCTCACGTGAGGCTCGACAGCTGGAGATGTAACGATCACGCGCAGGGTTTCTGGCATATTTCACATCGTGAACGGGCGACATAATGACACCACTTCTGCTGCATAGGCCACGCCGTTGCTGAGCATACTAGGAAGACGAACATAAGGGGCTGCCTAATTCACTGTCCCCGTGGTCACCTATCCGGCGTATAAAATGCTTCATGGGCTTGTAACGTTCCACCGAGTGCTGTACAGTGCCGATTTAGAGGGGATTCATCATTTCTCAGATCTTCGTATTACTTGACAAAAGTATCGATGAACTAATATCTCAATAACTGTACTCGTCAGATTCATGGGCTGGCAGCACGCGATGGGATAGTCCGGTCGAGGACGAAGACAGGTAGAGACGATCACAACGAGACCGACAGCAACAACAACGACTATAAAGACTAGGAAACATTCATGTCATATGTAATCCGATCAGTCACTCCCTTCTTATTTCAATTTGTCATTTCTACCTAGCCACCTAGTTAGCAACCTGTTCGCTTGGCTGAGCAAGTTTTCGTAATTGAAGCCCACAATGTATTTCCAGCCAATGAATAGAGAGTCTTCGGCAGGAGCCCCACACCCCTTACGGTTGAACTACGAGTGTGTAGAGTTAAAACTCAATATTGAGAGTGAAGCAGAACATTTCTACCAAAATATCTGCACATTGCTGTACGGTGGTTGAAATTGTGTGAAATCTGCCCAGAGACAGGTCCTTATCTTCGACTGCTCACTGTCGTATCACGCGTGACCAAGAAAGTCTTGGCGGTTGAGTGGATCCAGACAATGGGAGTTCACCCTCAAGTTGCGCGACGGCGACGGTGTGGTTTTCTTCAACACCGGCAACAAGAGTCACCGCAACTTGCAACGCGCGACTCTGAGTAGCCCCGCGGACCTTTTGTAAACCATCAAGGTTGAAATTGAATTACCAGTTGCGATTGGTGCGGAATTAATGCAGTGTGACAAGTCGCAGTGTAACAATTGAATTAGCCAGCATGAGACGGGATCAAGATACGCGATTAGACAACTTCCCGTATCTCGCACGAACGCAATCTCTTGACGCCATTTATGGATACTACGCGGAGGGTTCTTTTTGAGAAGGTGAATGCAAGACAAGAGGCCAGAATGACGCTGTGACTTGGCAACGCATAGTGGTTTCTCAGCACTTTTGCTAGCCAAGCATGCGGGAGCGTTACAACGGCGCTCTTGGCAGACCAGTGGATGCCGACAGATACGATGCGCCCAGAGGCTCAATCGAGGATTCCTCCCGGACGGCTGTGCTTGTTGCCAAGCTCGGGCGGGTATGTAGGTAAATTTGCGGCGAAGGGTGGTGGACTGCCGGGCCGGGGCTTCGGCGGCGCTGATTCGTTGACCCCAAGTACCGAGCGGAGCATACCCCGAACACACCTGCTTCTTTCGGCAGGAGGATCCGCATCGCGACATTGGTAGCTCGTTGGTTGCTTTTGGCAGTCCCCCCAACCGCTGCCTGCTGACCTTCTCTTTCCAGTCAGAACGCAGAAGAATAATCATGTTTTTGACTCGCCAAGTGGCGGGGGAGACACTGCGACGCCCGAGAGGCAGCTTGGGAAGGGGGAGAAGACGAGATGCCAAGATGTAGTTGGAATAAGATAAAAAGAGGCGTTCTTCTCCCCGGGCTCTGCTGCTTGTAGTCAGTAGGCTCTACACCTCTCTCCGCTCTTTGACACGCCAAGCGATCGTCGTGGTTCAACCGCCAAGTCAACCCCCTGCTCTAGTCAATCCTCAGCACGTTCTTTTGAACCATTCAGAATGAAGGCCACCACCTTGGCAACTTTTGCCTTGTCGGCGCTCCTTCAGGGAGCCTCCGCCAAGGAGATCCCGCCCAGTGAGCTCGTCTCTGAGATCTACGACAGCGGTTCCGTCCACATGGACCTCATGGCCCGTAAGAAGGTGAGCGATTGACAACTTGTTCCGGCCAAGAAGACGTCTGCTGACACAGTCAATTAGGAATCATGGGACCGCCAGAGAGCCGCCGGAGAGATGGAGTCCACTGCTTACCGCAGCCGTCTCGCCGAGGAGGGCCCCGTCTCCTGCGTGAACGGTGTTGCTGAGGTCGTTCCTGGCGATGCCATGAACACCTTCAAGTGCAGCAACATCGACTTCTACGACTTCAAGAGCCACTCTGACCTTGGCTCCACCACCGGCGAGGGTTCTTCCTCCTGGGGCTGGACCAGCCCTGACGGTCGCGAGTTCGCCGTCATCGCCCAGGCTGACGGTGCCGCCTTCGCTGAGGTCACCAAGGAGGGCAAGCTCGTCTACCTCGGACGTCTGCCTCAATACTCCACCACGTCCATCTGGCGTGAGCTTCGTGGTTACAAGAACTACATCGTCATTGGCAGTGAAGCTGCCCGTCACGGTGTCCAGATCTTTGACCTGACCAAGGTCAGTTATCCTCAGTGTTTTCGGCTTTCTTTAGTTGAGTTTACTAACATTGCACCAGCTCTTGGACCTTGACCCCGCCAACCCCAAGACCTTCGACCCTAAGGCCGACTTGACCTCTTGGTGGAACGGCCTCCCCAACGGCTCTACTCACAACATCGTCATCAACGAGGAGAAGGAGTACGCCGTCGCCGTCGGTGCTCAGCCTCGCTCCAGCACTTGCCGCTCTGGTCTGATCTTCATTGACCTCAGCGACCCTGAGAACCCCACCTCTCCCGGTTGCGCCGGTGGTGACGGTTACGTCCACGACGCTCAGTGCCTCGTCTATCGCGGCCCTGATGAGAAGTACTTCGGCCGCGACATCTGCTACGGCTACAACGAGGACACTCTGACCATGTTAGTCAACAAGAATGATAATTGAAGGTTCCTAAGCTAACAATGCCATCAGCTACGATGTCACTGAGAAGAACACCACCAACATCATCTCTCGCACCTCCTACGAGGGTGCCAGCTGTACGTAACTAACCTTCCTGCAAATGATTATAGTCGCTAATGGAATGGGAAACAGACACTCACCAGGGTTGGGTTACCAACACTGAGTGGCAAGAGTACCTCGTTCTCGACGACGAGTACGACGAGTACGACGCCACTGGCCCCGCTGCCTCTGGATACCCCATCACCTACTTCTGGGACATCCGCTCCCTTGAGGCCCCTAAGCAGACTGGTGTCTACAAGAGCGCCGCCTACGGTATCGACCACAACCAGTTCGTCATTGACGGCTTCGCCTACCAGAGCCACTACGGCGCCGGCCTCCGCGTTATCGACGTCTCTTCCCTGCCCGAGGACCCCACCGGCGGCAAGGTCACCGAAGTCGGCTTCTTCGACATCTACCCCGAGAACGACGCCGAGCCCAACGGAGGATCTATCGACTTCGTCGGCACCTGGAGCCACTACCCCTACTTCAAGAGCGGCTACATCCTGGTCAACACCATTGAGCGTGGTGCTTTCCTCGTCAAGCGCACTGCGTAAGTCGCTGCTTGAGGCAACTAAATCCGCAACCCTCCGGGGGCGTGGGCTTGCATTGCTCCTTCGAGTCGCAGGTTGAACACTCGGCATGCCGAGATGCTCTTTTACATCTTCAGGTTAATAGTAATCACAACTGTTGATAAATACCAATACCAATTTTTGATGCCATTTTCTGAAGACAAATTATGAAAAGTGTGGCCTCTCAAGCGCGCATCAAGGTTAGCCTGACATCCGTCTCGAAGACAAAGAATTTCTGCCCACGTCGGCCACGCGTCTGAATCCTTGCTAAGTCGAAATTTCCACGGAAGACTGGCGAACAGACTGCGTTGAGACGACGCTTTGACTTCGCCAATTTGCCTAACGTTGAAAAGAGTAAGCAACCACCGAACTAATAGTGCCGAGCAGAGGACTAGACAGGCCTGCACAGACCTCAGACTGAATAGTTGTAAACGCGGCAAACATTCGGGGGCGGGCGAAGCTCCAGTGATCTACAAATTGCAACCCTTTATTTTGTGGAATGTTTCCAGGGGTCGGAATGTCGGTCTTCAGTCCGCGGTTTAGTTGTTCTAGAAGCTGGCAAATCGCGGATAGGCTTTCGGCCTCCGAACGTTGCTGAAGGGGGCACTAGAGGAATAAAGTTGAGGCTACGAAACAATTGCGAGTCATCAAAAGGACGTCCGATCTTCTACCTTACTTGAAGGGGATTAAACTCAGTATAGCCAGCGTACAATCGTTCCCCCGCGTTCCCGTGTCTCCGCGTGTCCGTGGCTGCTGTGTGACGGGCAGCGACTCTTCCGCTGAGCGCCCAAGCATTGATGAAAATGTCCACGTAACCCACGGAATCATGATGCTGAAAATTTGGGAAAGCCCCGGAACGCACTTACGATTCAATTGATTGAGAGCTAAAGACGTATGATTACCGCCTGAGTCGGGGCGTCAAGGCGACGCGACAGCAGCAGCAGTAGCAGCCATGGGGACGGAACAGCTGGACAGCATGCTGCGGCGCGATGCAAGGTTTCTGAGAGAAATTTGGACATGGTTCACAGTCGGAGCCGTCGTCATATTCCTCCGTTTCTTCGTTCGGATCCGCATGGTAGGGCCGAAAGGTCTCAAGGGAGATGACTTTGTCATGTTCGTGGTGAGTATCGCAATTGAGTCATCGAGGGGTTGATTTTCTGACACAAGAGACTGCGCAGACCTTAATCATGTACACTATCTGTTTCGTGATGGTGGATCTCGTTTGTAAGTTACCATAATGTGTTCTAAATGGCAAGAACACAGACTCAAGACAGACCGGGGAGGAGTCATACTGACAGGAAGGTACAGACCGCTACGGCACCAACGTGGACCTCACCGCTGATCAGATCAAACTCCTCAACGATGAAGAAGTTGCTCGGTTGGTGGAGGGTTCCAAGTTCCAGCAAGTCGCATGGTACTCATACACGGCATACCTGTGGTCTATGAAGGGCACACTGCTCTTCTTCTAGTATGAGAAGCCCAAATGCGATAGTAGTCATTCTGCTAACCCACTTCAAAAGCAGACGAATGACTTTTGACCTGTGGCAACACGCAAGGGTATTGACATACCTAACTTGGTTCACAGTAGCCGCGTATCTAGCAGTTGTTGGCACAATAACCTTCAGTTGCCTACCGTAAGTACGACCCGTCTGGCGATCTGAAGGCTTTGGTACTAATCAAACGGCAGTTTTCAGGATAATTGGGGAGTGCGACCCCTTCCAAGTGAGAAGTGCGTATTTAAGGCACAAAATCTACTGGTCACGACATTCTTCAGTCAGTCTTTTCCCACCCCAGGCACGGCTAGCTGTCCCATCGTTGACTGTCTCGTAGATGTCATAACAGACGCGGCCATTCTGTGTCTGCCACTGCCAGTCTTGAGAGAGATCAGAGTTCCGCTATACAAGAAGCTGTTCATCGCTGTTCTCATCTGCTCAGGACTATTCGTCATAGCCGCGGCCATTATGAGATTGGCAGTGACCTTAGGTTCAGACCCCTCGACGATAACGGTCAACCGATGGGGCGTAAGGGAATGCGAAATCGGGCTTATGGCCATCAATGCCCCGATTCTCCGCCCACTATTCTCACGCCGGTTTTGGCAATGGCATTACCGCCCACCAGCACGCGATCCGAACCCGATGGTCAGCGCGAGGAGAAGCACAACCACGATCGGGCATAGAAGGAGGGCGTTCAAAGAAGATAGCTTGCTGGGGTGGATGAGCTCGACGAGGTCGCGCTTCGAGATTGCCATTGGAACGCGCGGGCGTGGAAGTCCAGTAGACGAAGAGTTGGGAAAGACTGCTGATGAGCAGGAACTCGAGCCTTTGGACAATGCCAACGAGGCTACTAGTGAAGATCAGGGAAGCTACAAGGATATAGCGGAAGCCAGCGTGGAAGCTACGGATCCAGCGAAACATGATTGAAATCGAGATACCCGGAACGCATTTGAGATACACAGAGTTTGCAATCATAGATTTGAGCTACTTTCATGAAAAGGATTCCCATCTTACACTTTGATTTATCGTGGAACGGTAAGACACATAAGCCCTCAACATTACGTCTAGGATCATTGGTCAGATTTGAGCGATCATTATTCATGTGAAGGTGCAATGAATACGCATCTGACCTGGTGCGATATCAATCGGCTGGAAGCATTAATCATACAAGCATTAGCCCAGTTACTGACTCTATTTACAGTCAAGTCATATTTCAACAAAGTTCGCAAACCCAAGTTTGCCACCCATCTATCCATTTGCCATTCAGCGGTCGCCAAGGATACCATCTCAGTCAACCTACGGAAAATTCATCATGTGCCTCATCAAGGTCTACAAGCCAACATCAACAGAGTCTAAGCACCAATCTCTACTTCAGTCCATACTTCAAAGCTGCTTCAGTCGGTCATTCAATCAATCAAGCAAGCAATAAGGGCCTACACTGCCCATGTAGTTTACTCAAATCTCGTCGGCATCTTGCGATCCAGCGCCAAATCTCTTTCTCAGCGACAGGAACTCTCCGCAATGGTATACCTCAGGTAGTCTATCTTCAGGAAGGCACCATTCGTCACGATTGCAAGGAACAGCGAACGAGCTTGCATCTTCGTCCTCGGTTTCCTCAGATTCGGCAGTCTGCTGGAAATGACGAAGAGGCCAAAGTAGAATCTGACTGGGATAGGCCTGGCGATGGCTGAGCTGTTCATCTAGGTCAGTGGCTCCTACATCAAGCTCATCGGCCTTGGGTTCAATGAGGAATCCATCGTCATCATAAGTAGCTTCATCGAGCGGCTGTGCAATTTGATGGATTAGGGCATCGATGTTGATAGATCGTCGGGGACAAGGGGAATCATGGAATGCAGTGGGAATGAAGGAGCTTCTGTCGTCATCGGGCAAGATCCCTTGGATGGAAGTGGCCGAGGCCGCCTCTTTGTCCCAGGTCAATGGTACACTGCAATCGAGCAGGAAATTGCGATTCGGCCGGATGGGCGCGTTTTGGATCGGATCGAGAAGGAAGTCAATTGAGTCATCCTCATCAGGTTCATCCTCCTCCGGGATGACAGAAAGGGGTGTGGTAGGGCCAGTGATTGTCTTGTCGAGGTCCAAACACGTAGTTCGCTCCTCTGGGTCGATGTAGATGACGGGATCAGGGCTCGAGAACAGACTGTCCTTTTTCGAGGCCATTCTTTTCCTGGGAGACTTGAGCAAAGAGAATTCTCCGAATAAAGAGGTGTTGTCCTGTGCCTCAAGAGACCAATCAGCCCATCGCGCATTGACCTGGCTTCTTGCGAGCTCTGTGCTTGCGTTTGGCCGGGACTGCCAGTTCTCCTTGTCAGACATTGCAATTCGATCTCGGCGGCCTGTTCCATTTCTTGAAATGGGCTGGAGAATGTTGTTCTTGAGAGACGGAGCTACAGGTTTCGCCGAACTGCTTCGCAAGGGGATTCTGCTGGCTCTAGAGGCCACGGGCTTCCGATTGATTTTGTTGATCTGCAACGGTCCTGGCATGGCCAAGGTGGTGTTGGGAGACGAGTCAGTCGTTGTGTCCTTCTGGGCATTCAAGGGTGCTGGCTTTGCTGAGGAGCAAATTGTCCCCTTCTTTGACACACAAAGAGGCTCAGGCTTTGCGGAGGGGTCGGCGTAGACGTCTTCTTCCGAGTCGGACATGTCAGGATGTTGCTTGCGAAAGGAGACAAGTTCGGGGATCTCCAGCAGAGCGTCGATCTCCTGAACGAGACCATGGACCATGTCAGATACCTTTGTCCCACGTTCATTGAATACTGGAAGATGTTCACAAGCGCCTTCAAACTCCCTGTCAATGGGGCTTTTGTGGAATCGCGATGGAATCATCAAGTTGTCTTCGTCACCGGTTGAGGTCTCGAGGCGGATATAAGGTCGAGGATAAGGAGACCCGCTCCCAATGGAACTCGCACCAATCTCGGAATCGGAACCTGCTTTGCAACTGTTAACGCCTCTCGAATGGTCAGGTGACGAGAATGGTCCTATCTTACCTGGACTGTTGGTGCAGTTTCGTGCAAGTTCAAGGCTCATGGCCGAGGAAGTGTCGCCAGTCTCTGACGGCTCCGACGAGTTCTAGTCGCCGTACATGTCGATAATCTGGTCCAACATATCTTCTACTGGATCGCCAAAAGGACCTGAGGCCCATCCCTTGAGGTCACACTCGCCCTCGCAGGGTTTCTGGGGTTGGCGTCCTGGGTGGGTGAAGGTTTCCAGAGCCATCTCGACGCGGCAGGTAAATCGTGCCATCGTGAAAGGAGAGTAGACCCAGGGTCGACGTAGTGGACCAAGGTCGATACTCGGAGGAGCGGATACTGCCAGTGTTGGCGCGAAAGCAGCAATCCCAGCTCGTTGAGTGCTACGAGAAAGGTCGATGATGTCTACCTTGCCCATAGCTTTGACAGATGTGCCCCTGCCAAGGCGGGCTTGTGAGACCGTGGGAGTTCTTCTGTGGAATTATAGTTCCAGAGACGCGTCGACACGTGGGTTCTCTGGAAAGATGTCAGTACCGATACGCGTTCGCATGATGTTGTTGACAAGATGATGGTAACCCCAGAATCGACGCTCATGGGCAGCGAAGTAAATAACTTACTATTTGGGCGGGCTTTGCGCGTTTCTTTACGGCTGACACGTACGTGACGTATCGTCAAAAGATAATTCAGATTCTTTCCGAGTCTCAGGAAGGATCTGATTGCAATCTCTGAGCGGTGCCGGGTTAATGGTTGTGCAACATCGACTTTTGTGCAACTGTTAAAGTGACAGCTGCGGAGAAGAAGGAGGAAGACAGAAGGCGCGCGGTTTGTCGCGTCTGGGTGGGTTTTGCGATTGCTTCTGTGTCTTGGACGAGAATTGTGAGTGTTGAGAGAAGAATCGAGATGTGGAGGAGAGAAGAGAGAGATGAAAAGCGAGGGGGGGGGGGGGGATGTAAGTGACGGGCGTGTGTGGGTGGGGCCGGCAGAGTTGTTGCCCTGGGCATGAGGCAGCACTCAACCTGACCTTCGGCCACGGCAGAAGACACTGATCTCCATGGAAACGACCGTAAACATTGATACAGCGTATAATCGACGCGCAAGAAGACTCTTAGGGTGTCTATAGAAGGTAGACTGGCGCGAAATTTGTGGCCGAAGGGCGCTAGCTGGAGCTCGACGTTATTGTGCCCCTTTCATGGTAGCGAGATTTACTATTCGACGTAGATCTGATCTCTTTTCCGAGGACAGTCCCATATCAATAGCTAATTGCGTGTAAACGTCACATTACGATGTCAGGTCTTGTTCTCGTAGGAAAGAGCTATCAGCGTGGCATACGAGCTGAAGTCTCAACTGCTTTCAAATATTACCGGGGTTGAAGCACAAAGATCTGTCAGGCGGAAGCAGAGCGACATATTGAACCGTTTACGGCCGACTCTTTCTTAGTATATTCTTTACTTATTAAAGAGCCATCGAAATCATGTCTGATAGGAATTCGATTTATGGATGGATCTTTAACTGGGACTGACGATAAAGAGCGGCAGAGACGCCGACAAGGGTCACAAGGAAGGCATTACATAACAAAGATATGCAATGAGCTTGGCTTTGGGAACTTGTCACCAATGACACTGTTTTTCACGGAATTTGCTGAATGTTGGTGACGAATTCCTGTCTGATTCAATGATAAAGCTCGTAATACACGGACAGCCTAATTGTTCAGCGCCCATTCCAAGCTGACGATCCCTTACTTCTAGGTGACACGCGCAGTCACAAAACAAATCCTTGCCTCTTCTACATTCTTGCCCCAGTAAAAGTCAAACCCTAATCTCAGTTACAGAACAACATCAAATGCCCACTTTCATACCTAATCCAACAATAGGACTAGAAGGCCACCATTTTTATATCCGTCACCCCGACACCGATAATTCAAGTACTGTCTTAACAGATATCTTTGCATCATGAAGGACTAGCGGACCATCGGATCCATGAGAGCGTCTGCAGGACCTTGAATAGCTCAAAATATCCTGGCGGCGAAGACGGGCTCTCTGTGAGCGAGTGGACGAGGCGAGGGACGGTCTGGGGCTTTGACTGTTCTTAGAAAGCGCCGCAGTTTGTTTTGACTCGGTCATGTGAATCCACTCGGCAACGTCAAGCCAAGTGGTTGTGTAGGGTCTCGGGTGAGCCGGAGAATCATCGTATGGTTCAAATAACAAGACTTGGGCGTCTCGGACGTCTTGTCTACCATGACTGATCTCGTCGCTGTGACTGTCCTCACCGTCGTCCTCGTCTTCGACGCCTTTTCTGCAGTCCTCGGCGCTTTCGTTACGATCCATATCTGCGTGGAATTGTTGGATATGGGGCTGGCTGGCGTAGTCGTTGTAGTTCATGACGCTCTCGTGCGTTTCCTCGCGACGCATAAGGTCTTCGTCGTCTAGCTTGGCGTAATCGAGGCCAGAACTCTGGTCATCATCTTCGCGGAAGCAATCCAGCATTGCCATTGAGGTCTCCTGGGTGATTCCTCTTTGCCAGCGAGTCACCGAAAAAGGATCGAAGTCTGACTCCTAGTCATCGTTGTACTCCTGTCGATCGGTTTGGATGATCTCGCAAACCTCATGATCAGCTGCTAGCATCACATTGATGCTCTGCCTGTGAGTGTCGTCCAATTTCTGTGCGCGTTGTGACATAGCCGATTGTGCGATGGTGCATGTCGTGAGCTGCAGTAAAAGTGACTCGACAGTCACTTTAGAGAAGGCGGTCTTCGCAACACTAAGCCCAAGGCTAGAGACGAATCCTGCCGCGCGATCATTCTTTCGATCTGGAAGAAGCACCTTCACGATTTGACCAGTTTGACCCGAGACAGCGTCTTTGATGAAAGGCCAAAGCCCATCGTTCTTGATCGCCTCCAGCGGTGATTTGTGGCAATCCACCACTATTCATAAAGTACATTAGCAACGGCAGGGAAGACACGCCTCGCCAGAGCGCGCGGGAGTGCGGTAATTGAAATCATCGCAACTATATCAGAACATACCCTTAGAAGTGGGCGTCGTCATGCTAGAACAAAGTCGCCAGGTTTTTGAAATTTCTAGTAGTGTAAGTACACTACGCTACAAGCCTCTCGGGAGACTTGAGGGGCGTCTCTAGCGAGCAGTAGAAGATGTATGAGGATGGAAAGAATTTGGGCCCGGGGGCAGAGAAGGTATGGCTTATGGACGTTGGCCTGACGAGGCAGCTCTGGTTGCTATGGACATCACGGGGTGAGGCACCCACCAGGCACCCATAGCGACCACCACTACCAGAGCAACAACGGAGCCGATGAATGAGCTACTCCACATTGCAAGTATTCCAAAACGCCTAGAACTACTTGTGAAATCGTCTCAGTATCTTTGAAAGAGAGACATGGACCGCAGTGACGAGGGAGACATCAAGGTCAGCATAGTCACGCAAGTGATTGCCTACCTTAACAGCTTCCCTCGAAGGGCCAAACTGTATTGAATTGGCCAGGGAGGCATGAGAGGGAAAAAATGAGACCGTCTATTTTTCCTATGCTATGTTAACTACTTTTCCTATAGCTATTCTACTTTATCGTCGTACTTTAATTGTCTTCTTCGCTTGTATAGTTATTGTCGCTTCTATTATCGCTGCCGCTGCTGTCGTCGTCGTCGTCGTCGTCGTCGTCGTCGTCCTCGCTAATACTATCGTCGGATACGTGTAATTAACTACATAGGAAATATAGCCGCGTAGACACAGGCAAGTTGGGCGGTCTCAAAAAAGAAAATCAAGAGGCATACCGGCCGCTCACAGAAGAAGAAAGTCACCAGATTATTTAAGTTATTGAACACGGTTGGGCACTCGTGATGCCACATATGAAATGACTTGATTGGTTTAAAGTAATAACTGCATTGCTCGATCAGGTCTCCTCCATTTTGTCATCCACAATCACCGTTATTCTTGGTCATGCTTTTCACCGCGCTCGCTTTTCCCATACAACTGGACTCAAACCTCTGTAGCCTGCTCATCATCTCACGCTGCCAAGGGCGCGCTATTCTGCCATAAACTCCAAGTCCCAGCGCAGCACGTCCAAAATACAAACTCCAAAGCAAAGACAACGACAGAGCCAAAACCCAAGCAAGTCATCACAACCATTCCATACCACATTCTACTCCAAGCACCAATCTTTCATCATCCTGCGTCAAGCATGCAGACATCCGTGACTACAACAAGCTGGAAAGCATCGCTACCGATTGCAGACACCAAGTGGACCAATCATCATGCAGAATACAACGGCAACCCTTTTGGACCGCTCAAGAAAAGCGGGAGCACGCAAGTCTGGTATGGGTCCAGACTGAGCTCAAGGGGCTTACGGTAGCCTACAATACATGACAAGCGCAGGAATCTCACATAGTCAACAGGAGTGGCTCACACGGCCCAATCGTAGGTCTCTCCATCATCTGTATTGGTATCTATTTCCCCGGCAGTGGAGGCCTCGTAGACGCCAAGGAGCGCGGTTCCACTGGTAATGGTCTGGATGAAGCGCATGAAGCTGCTTCCGAGGGTGGCAAAACACCATTTTTTCGTCTCCGCAGGGGCCTTCGCGCTGTCACTGGCGCGGATCATCTTGTACTGTCCCGTCTCGTAGTTTCCGAAGAGCAGGTTGCGCGCAGACTTGGGGGAGGTCGCGAAGTTCTCACCCTCAGGCTTGGGAAGATCTTCGTAGATCTCCTGGATGACGCTCTGCTTGGAGTATGTCTCGTAGCCAACGACGTTCTTATGGCCGGTCAGAGACCAGTCTTTGAGGTCGAGAACAGCGGTGTTGAAGCCCTCGTCGGCCTGGATTTCCTCGACGTCCTTGTATCGCGCGAGCTTTCCTTCGGTCTCAAGGAGACCATCGAGCTTCGTGCCGCGGCGACCAGCTGATCTGAAGGTGGGGAAGGCGACAAGAGCTGAGTCGGTGTCTGTGCGAATGGTGCTGATGGATGAGACCTGGGACACGGAGATGGACCTGACACGCTGCTTGTTGTCGGCTTGGATGGAATTGCCGTCGATCTGGTGTTGATCGGAAAGGCCAGTGACGCCCTTCTTCCTCTTCAGGGTGCGAGTGCTGCTTTGTCCAGCTGAAGACGAGGTACCGGCGCTCGAGCCAGACGCGCTGCGGCTGTGAATCTGCGTCTTCTCGCTGGTGGCGATGTCGATGGACTGGTAGCTGACTCCCTTTGATGCGAGCGGGAAAGCTCTAGTTGTTGTGGGTGAGCCCGCGACGCGTGAGGACTAGTCAGCGTCTTGGGTCTCAGCCTCAATGACAGGAAAGGTGGCCGGGTTGGCACTTTCGGGTCGTTGTCCGTCTGTGCCGGGAGTGGTAGGCAAGTGTCGGGCGCCTTGGCTCTCGTCGGTGAATGCAATGATGTGCTTGCGCGTATTGTTCGCGTCGTGAGAGTCAGGCATGGTGACGCAGGCCAGGGGCTGAGAGTGCGAAGTGGCCTTCACAGTCACCCAGGGCTGCTTGTAGGGCTTCCGAAGGGCAGAGCGAGTGGTGCTGCGCTTGGCAGCAACGTCGCCATCGACTTTGGTCTTGTTGTCCTTGGCGGCGTGGGCCTGAAGGCCGAAGACACGAACGAACAAGCCCATTGTGGAAGCTATCAAGAAGTCAGTATCTTTCACCATCGCGAGATCGTAGAGGGGTCGCGCTGGCGAGCGAGGAGGCGATCATCGAGAAAAGGGGCGGGCATGAACGTACTGGTGTTTTTTTGTTTCGTGATGATCTATGTAAGTAATTGTTCTGACCTGTAGAACGTCTTGATAATCGGTGACGTCTGCGAAAGAGCACCTCGTCAAGGGAAATTGAGGGAAATTGAGGGCGCAAGATAGAATAAGTCGCCGTGTATGCTCAACTTCTCAGCCTGCAGGGTAGAAGCGAGTTATCTTTGTAATTGATTGTAAGGTGATCAAGATCGGAGTGCTTGAGAGGCAATTGGATTATCAGTCGCGTTGATATTGTGGGTTGACGGTTGTGCGTGATGTTGTTGTGGGAGGGAAGGAAGAAGTGAGGCTGGAGAGAGAGTCGGGGCAGAAGAAGTAGATGCCCCTCGATGAAGACTGATTGTGTCGAGGACCCACTGCATTGAATACAAAGAATTTCCTATTTGGGATAGTCGCGAGGCATCAAGACCGTTGTTCGATGGGTGCCTTGGGAACAAGGAGAAGATCACGACGCGTTGCCCAGCTACCAGGCCCAAGCCTCAGGCGCGCCTCGAAGGGATGGAACCAGTCAGGCATCAACCATCGCCAACGCGATAAGGCCACGGACAACTATCAGGCCCGACTTTCCACATCCTTTTACATCTGGGTGTGGTGAATGGCAGAATTTGGTTGCTTTTTCTGGGCTTCGGCCACGAACTACTGATGAACCGTACTGTCATAGATGCCACGGGCTGTTTCAATCATGGTCTTAGAGGCTATTTACGTTTTTAAACTATCTCTTCCTCTCCGTCAATGAAACGTGAACCTTGCTCAAATTCTTGAAGGCGGCGGAGCTCTCCTCGACTTATTGAATCGGCCCAATCTCGAAATGCGGAAATGTGGAACAGATGTCGGCAGCGGGAAGCCGCCTCCAAAAAGTCACGCTTCAAGCCGGACTTTTCCTCTTCCACACTCCATCCAGGGCGTAACTTCTCCATACGCGCCGTGTAGAGCTTCCTCAGTTTGGTCTGCTCGAATTGCATCACGTGTTCCCAATACAGAATAGTCTTCCCTTCACTATCTAGGCCGTCGTCTTCCCAGTCGTCTCCATTGTCGTTACCGTAAATTTCGCGGACTGGTTCTCGGTTTCTCACCTTGCCATCCAAGAATGACGGCATTTGCGTGAGGAACCAAGAGGGCATAGTGGAAACGGAGTTCCAGTTTACCAGTCCGGTAATGTTTCCATCGTCGTCTATCAAGATATCTTCCAAGTCTGTTATGGGGCTCCAGGGAACAGTCTGTTGAGAAGGTTCTGAATCGCAGAATACTATCGGGAGCACAGTTAAAAGCTTTCGTTCGACCTCCGCGATGGCTTCCGGTTCATCCCTGTCTGACTCGGTCTCCGCATTTTCTGCTTCTGTTGTTTTCTCCAGAATGATAATATTTAGGAGCGACTTGAGCCATTCTTGGCTGGACTCAAATGGCCCTCGAGGTATATCGTAGTTGTAGTTATTGCCGCAGAAAAACACGTAATCAACCACCCTGCCTGGTGTGAAATGAAGCTCTGAGGGTGGCTGCTCATTGTCTTTGGGCTCGTCGAAATAAAGAGTTCCTATGGTTCGAAACTCTTCCAGCCTGGTGCCGGCTTCAATAATTTGTGCGTGGTAATCGGCCATCTTCTCAGCAATAGCTTCCTTCTGCGCCATCGGCATCTTTCGCCAACGTTTGTGGGCTCGTATGCCGGGCATCAACTCCATGAGCATCCACTCGAAGCCGATCTCGTTGTCACTGGAGTCGTCAAATGCAAAGACTTCAGGGACTGGAATGCTGGTTCTTTGTTTGATCCACCGCATGGTCGCCACCTCACCGCGAGTCTGGTAGCCAGGATCAAGTGGAAGAAAGACGCGCATGATGGCCTTTCTGTCGTTGCCTTGAACGAGATATGTCTTTTTGCCACTCCATTTTCCGTAAGGTGAAACATTGCATCTTGAGTTCTCGTCAATGTTCAAATGTCGACGGCAGACCTTCTCAATGGCTTCCAGTGAAGGTTCTCGTGCCCACTCAGGGCTCGGACCCCAGATGGCGTCGTGCTCCCATACTAGCCCGTCTCGGTTCGGTCTGGACATCTGGCAGACTCAGTGGGTAGTGGTGAGATAAATAACGACAATGAGGCTTTCAGACGGTGCTGACGTGATTTCTGGTCGTAGGTAGCAATCGTGATGGGTGAAGTCGTCCGGAGGACAATATTTCTTAGCTAGGGAAAAGAATCTGCGCGCGATCTACACTTATGGTCTTGCTCGGGATTTATCTTTGAAATTCAAACATCTCACCTCAAGGTTGTGGGGCCTTGATGACTGGACAAATGTTTTGTGTGCGGAGGAGAAAAGGTGAACAATTGTTATACCCAACCGGCAAAGCTTCGGCACTCTTCCTGGCGTTCCACCATTTCTGGGGCGCAGTAAGCAGCCTGGGACTTTTCCATTGACCATGGGGACATTATTACCCAAGTAACCACTCGGATGAGCAAGGATTTTAAAAAGATGCGCGCAGCAACGCCCACAGCAGGAGAGAAATTATTCAAAGCTGACGTCAAGAAAACTGGAGTAGAAAACCTCCGGCTAAATTTAACAGGATTTCTGCGGCCAGTATATTCGTCATCTTTTACGTTACTTGATTCGCGTAATTGATTAAATGTTAATCGTCGTGCGTAGTCCCAGAGGTTTAGTTCATCCATGGATCTATCAAGCGACCCCCTTCCATTTGTACAATAGGAAGATTATTGGTCAGGGTGCTTTGTACGTCAATTCGAAGCCCATATCTCCACAATGAGTCTCTACCTGTATGGACGCTTTCTAGTTCTAGAGCCTAGTTTTACTATCTGGACGATGGGGACGATGGGGATGACAAGGACGACAGGGATGATGAGGATAATGGATTTATTAATATGAAAACAAAACTATTAGAGCTCATATAATACTTATCCGCCCGGATAGCAAGACTATTTCAAATAACAATGCAGCTGGAATAACCAGGGGGTCAGCAACGATAGCGACAATAAGTGGATGCTCGGTTCCTCTCGGACAGTACGAAAAGATCGCTTAAGTTGTTTGTCTGTGTCTGGGCGGCTACATTCTCTACTTGCTTGGTGGCTTCGATGAGGACGATTGAAACGGATACAACGATAGAGGAGATGATGATGGTAACGATAACGACGACATGAGACTAGGGAAACGACCAGAGGTGACGATGGCGACGACGAGACCGAGTGTACGCGCTAGAAATAGAGGGATAATCCCAGGATTGGGGCAAACTACTATTTAATACGTTTGAACCACCCGATGACCCGACTCATAGTTTCGTAAACCTTCATTGACTGTTAACGGACGCTGTTAGTTACCGCTGGTCGTCGTATAAGTCCCGTGTGAAGCGCCCTTGGCACAATAAACTGCTGACCATCCTCTTGGCAACACTGCCTTGGCACTGCAACTGATCCTGCGAATAACGCCACTGCCGAAAAGCCAAGTTTTATCAGCTGCTTGGTACCTTGGCAACATCAGTCATCTTTCGGACCATTTGACAACCATCTTGTGATCCTCCCGAATCACCATAACCTCAATAGACGTCGTTGAATGTGAGGCGAATTCTTGTTGAACTTTTCATCCGCCAAAATCATAGGTTATATGATCAACAATTATTGTATGCCAGCACATCATGGCGTCCCAGTGACCCGGCCCAGGCTAGTCATCTGCTAGCCCGAGCCTCCACCTGTCCACCAGCACCATGGTAAACCCCGACCCCTCGTAAATCCATCGTGGTACTTGTTGACAGCCAATCCTTGCATCGGAGTTCAGCCTCAGCGATCGCTATCTCGCCTTGAAGCGCTGCCCCGCAACTCCGCCGGAACACAACAAGATGCCGTTAAGCTTATGGTTATCATTCCGGCCGTCGATGCCCAAAGAAGGAAGCCTTGCAAGGAGTCGTCGTCATCGGCTCATGGTCAGATACTTCAAAGAAGCACATGCGCCCGCCAAAAGGTCAAGGTCACGCTCAGCTGCAGTCAACATCAATCATACTTGCCATCTGTTCTCGGGCTCGCACGTTCCGACAGAGGCGCAGCTCATCCGAGCCTTTGGGACTGTCTGTCGCAGAGCCCTGCAGGATGCACGATGCACAGTGCAACCACGTTCCGTCTCCGGGTCAACCGCCTGCCCGGTACGGAATGCAGGATCTGCTGTTTCGATCGATTTGAATTGAAAGGGTAAGAGCACCGGTTTTCGGCAGTCCAAGAACGCGCCCTAAAGGGGACTCGCCTGAGCGTCTTTCGGCGCGCTACGAGCTGAGGATGCCGACGCGGTGCGTCTTGGTGTAAGGGGGATCATCCCGGTTAGCCCTTCTAGCGCCGATCTCCCGCCCCCAACAGCAGGGGGCGATGTGAGAGTGTCCTTTTTTTGGTCACTTGAGACTGGGTTGCATTTCTTATCTTACGGATCCTTTGATGCTACCCATCAGCCCTAAACCTCGTCCTGCAGATCTTGTTTCTTTGAAGCATTGGATCAGATTGAAGCGTTTCTTGACGTGAGACTTCGACAGCGTGTTTCCAATTGTTAGTATTCCAATTACGAAATCCGATGTTCAGCTCTGCCACAACCGTGTTGGGCAACACAGCTCGGACGAGAGTGTGCGAGCACACAAGCCGCTGTGTAGCCCGGGCTGAGGTGGATGCCAGAACAGCAGGCTTGCTGCACTTGCGCGGGTTTGAAGGCCGAGGAAACATGGCATTTCACGGCATCTCCAAAAGAAGCGCTGACAGGTTTGGAATTATGGTATGACAGTCTGCTTGATTCATTCTAGTGCCCCCGGAAGTCCGTTTCAACGTTTCAGGGCGCCGTTCATCGTAGTCGCTCTCGGGTTCTCCACATACGTAAGTCGAACGGTATGACAGCCCCATTCAAGTTGCTGCACAAATGAAAGGTGCATGTTGTTGGAGTGGATTCCCTATTTCCGACGGACCTGAATACATGACCCGAATATGTCGGTCTTGACTTTTCTTTGAGTCAGACGAAGGATCCTTGGTGCAGATACGTATTCTCAGCCGGCAGCTGAAGCGATTCCACAATCGTGTAAGCGCACCAAAAAAGTCTAACCACTAGCAGACTCGTATCAAAAGCCTTCCCGCTACACCCGCTCTAGCTTCCAACGGCCACTTGCCGTTCACCTGAACCCCCTTTGTGAGCCCCCTTTTGCATGTAAGACTGGAAACTTTTGATCCGATGACGATGATTGGCAAGTTCCGTTGGCTATACCAGGCAGCGAACACAGAATAATTCCCAACGCAACCGCTGCGCGTGATGTGCAGGCGGTACCTGGCAGCTCGAAGCTTTCCGACGAACACTCTACGGCTCGGAAACCTTCACAATCTTACATCCATATTTGGAAGTAATGTCAAATTTTCGTAACTCGTCCAATCGACCCGGCTTCCGTCGAAAGTTACCAAACATCTGGCCCCAAATCGTCTCTACTCTCAGGCACAAGACACGAGCCTGGCGCTAAGCCACGCTAGAATATCAGGGACTACGCATGTGGCTGGCACCATTATTAGCCCACGCGCCAGGCTAGCTTAGAATCATCTGTCCTGTGCAGTAGTGCAGGCGCCGATCAGGTCAAGCTTGTTGTTCTCGTTACGGACATCGTCCAAGTATGGAGGTTCCCGAGCCGGCAACCTGGGATGTGGGGATGGGGATCGACTCTAGAAGCCGTGAAGCCGGCATTGTGCAGTCCGGTCCCATTGAGTATCCGATCTGGATTCGAGTTATGATGAACTCGAGCCTCCTTCGAACAGGTATATAGCTCAAACATGCTCACCCTGTTTCTTGGCTTTTGAATCCATCATCAGTCACTCACTCAGGCTCTTGACTTCATTCTTTCTTTGGTCTCTACTTACATTCGTTTCTTCTGATCCACATTAGTGCGCCGCCAAGATGGTCGCCATCAAAGACCTTATGAAAGGCAGCCTTAAGTGGCTATTCACAGTCCAAGCGGCTTTGCAGCAGGACAAGACAAACGGGTACGCTACCTCACTCTTCATTGAATGACAATAAGCTTCGTCTAATGCTCCAAACAGCAAGTGCGTTCTCGGCACACCGAATGCCCCCAAGCTTCCGAACTTTTTGAACAACAACCCTTTGCCCAACGGCTTCCCGTGGGGCCCTCTGACAGCCGACGGCACGAACTACTACAAGCAGTGGCCCAACACTGGTGTCGTCCGCAACTACGACTTCACCATCAGCCGAGGTGTCATCGCCCCCGATGGATATGAGCGTCAGGTCCTCCTAGTGAACGGAGCTTACCCCGGCCCCACCATTGAGGCAAACTGGGGAGACTGGATCCAGGTCACGGTTCACAACAACATTGACAACAACCCTGAGGGTACCTCTCTGCATTGGCACGGATTCCGTCAGCAGAACACCCAGTGGGAGGACGGTGTCCCTGCCATCAGCCAGTGCCCCATTGCCCCCGGCAAGAGCTACACGTACAAGTTCCAGGTAGGCATTCCCACCACCCACGCGAGATTCTCCCGACTATGAGATGCCCTAGTACTGACAGCTCACCTTAGGCTACCCTCTACGGAACCTCTTGGTACCACTCTCACTACTCTTCTCAGTATGCCGGTGGTCTTACCGGTCCCATCGTGATCTACGGCCCTGGAAAGTCTGCCTACGACATTGACGTCGGCCCCGTCTTCCTTTCTGATTGGTACCACAAGCAATACTTCGACATTATTGAGGATATCCTGACCCCTAACGCCTCCGGCTTGGTCTTCTCTGACAACAACCTCATCAACGGCAAGGGCAACTTCAACTGCTCCACTGTTGCTGCTGGAGACAAGACTAAGTGCACGAACAATGCTGGTATCTCCAAGTTCAAGTTCCAGACCGGCAAGACCCACCGTCTCCGTCTCATCAACTCCGGTGCCGAGGGTACTCAGCGTTTCTCCATCGATGGACACACTATGACCGTCATCGCCAATGATTTTGTCCCCGTCGAGGCCTACGACACCAAGGTCGTCACTCTCGGCATCGGCCAGCGCACTGATGTCCTCGTCAAGGCCAACGCCGGCAACTCCAGGAGCTCTTACTGGATCCGCAGCAACCTCACTAGCTGCAGTCTGGCCAACCAGCCTCTTGGTATCGCCGCTCTCTTCTACGACCAGGCCGACCAGAACCAGAACCCCACTAGCACTGCCTGGAACGTTCCCGACCCCGGCAACTGCGCCAACGATGATCTTGCCATCACCAAGCCAGTCATGAAGCTTACTCCCCCTACCCCTAGCTACGTCAAGACCATGGAGATCCAGGTCACTCGCAACGCTTCTGGTATTGTTCAGTGGACTCTCGACGGCGAGGACTTCCGCGGCGACTTCAACAGCCCTACTCTTCTCCAGACCAACAAGAACAACCTCACCTATGCTGCTGACTGGAATGTCAAGAACGTCGCCAACAACGGCAGCGTTCGTGTCATTGTCAGCAACAACAGCCCTGCAGCGTAAGTCTCGCCTTGTACCCCCATAAATACAATTTAAAACTAACGGCTCTCAGTCACCCCATGCATCTTCACGGCTTCAACATGTACATCCTCGCCGAGGGTGACGGCCTGACCTGGGACGGAACCATCACCAACCCCACCAACCCCCAGCGTCGTGACGTCCAGCAGGTCCGCGCCAACGGCCACATGGTCATGCAGTTCGACGCCCAGGAGAACCCTGGTGCCTGGCCCTTCCACTGCCACATCGCTTGGCACGCCTCTGCTGGTCTCTTCTCTCAGTTCATCGTCCAGCCCGACAAGATCAGACAGTTCCAGATCCCCTCCAAGGTTGACCAAGTTTGCAAGGACTGGAGCGCCTGGACCAGCCGCAACATCCCCGATGTCATTGACAGCGGTCAGTAAGGGGCTAATTCTTACTTCTTGTTCATATGTACCAATCTGTTTGTAATTCTCTTTTTCATTTCGTTTAGGCATTGCGAGCTTTAGATCTTGCATTTGGCGGGCCCATTGTATTTAAGTAGTGGAGAGCATACATAGCATTTTCAATAAGAGTACATACTCTCCCAAATCTCATATCTCAACTGACGTCATGAGATGTGCATGCTAGGAAGTTCCTCCCAAGAAATACTAGAAGCCTTGTGATACCAGTCTGAATATAAAGCAATTAGGTTGAGTCTTCCTACGCGCGGATACTTCGAGCTAACTGGGTAGATGACTATTATGTTAGGTCTGGAAGTTTATTTTCTATGAATAATTCTATTATCTCTACTATTGTCGGCCCCATCGTCGCTGTCGTCCGTCGTATCTATTATCGTTCATACTACTACCCTCCCAGATAGGTAGCAATGTCCGCCCGCATAGCGAAACGTATGAGATTATGAGTGGTGCAGGATCTATCGTACATGTTCACACAAGATTAACTAGTATCACACTTAAACCTGCGACTGTACGGAGAACGACAAGTCTAAAGTGGTCGTGTCCACGACCATAATAATATAATACAAGTGCAAGAATGACATCTCTCCGCATGCGTTGCTCAAAGTCGGACTGCCTTTGGAGACATTTCTGTTTGAGTCCTGTTGATTTCTGAGCCTCACACCACCTTCAAGTCCTGCACAAGGCTCGCGATGCTATCTTGGAACAAGAGCAAAGCGTAAACCCTGTGAAAGACAAGTGCAAATCCTGGGGCAAAGGGCTTGTTCACAGTCGGATTGCATGACAAGCTCTCAAATACCACCCGAACAACGTCCGATCTGTTCGAGTTTCGTATAACACTGAACCTATGAGCGCCCGCAAATTGGCCTTGATCGCTGCCGTAGGCGAAGTCGATGCTGCTCCTCGTACTGGGACCCTCCTCGGCGTCCTTGTCCTCGTATTGAAGCTCGATGTTGCAGACTTGAAACGCGCCAAACAACAACGAATGCAATGTAGGAAGCTTCAGGGAAGAAACCCCCGAAACTGTCCAGACTTTTTGAAGTTCGGAATTTGTTCCCACGCCTTTTTGATAATCAGCTATACTCGGAAAACGAAATATCCTGACCTACCTTCGAACCCAGTGAAATCCCGCCCGATGGCTGCCAGCACTATCCTTTCCGGCGCAAAGACTTTACCACCGAAGAAGCCGTGCGTGAAGGCCGCCAAGATCCGTTCGTCTGTCACTTTACTTGCGTTCTTCGGTAACGTCAAGTCCACGTATCGTGAATCGGATGTCGAGACATGGTTTCTAGGGTTGACAATATCTTTAATGGTCGACGATTGGCGATATGCATCGGAGATGTCACCTTTGCTAACAATTCGGCGCCTGTCGACGACACGAGTCTGGTCGTACACTTCCCATGCGTGTTTGAGAGCGAATACAGCTGGTACGGCGACCACAATGCCAACCATGCTTCTGGCGCTCATTATATGCGTTGGGATCATTTTTGCAAGTAAATTCCCCTTTACTTCATGAATGAAAAGGTGTTGAGGATTACAGCATTCAGCTGGAGCAATATTTCACCATCATGGCAGCCATACAGTATTCGCGAGTTTCTCCGTCACACACCCGACTCTGCCCGTGTCCGGTCAGCACTGGCGTCCTTTCGTTCTAGCGTCTGGTTCCTCGGCGTTCAAAAGGCAGTCCATCAGGCATGCAGGCAGATACAGCACGTACCTTTTCAAGAATAGGCACATCGGAACGACGTGCAAGTCATCACAAGAAAAGCCCGCGATTAAGAGCATGCATGATGCCAAGTGTGGTTTCTTCCGTATCGGTTCAACGGACGGGTCGGGTTCCGGCAGGCGGCGGCTAAGTTCTTTTCCGCTCATCGGTGACTTGGCCCGGGCCCCGCCCCCACTAAAGAAACATCCGGGAGGTTACCCGCCACATGCCGTATCGATTTTCCTCCTCGACGTCAATTGCTGTTGCAGAAGACGTGAACACCAACTTTTCCCATAGCACCGCGTTCAATGTTTTTCCGAGGCCTTGATCACTTGTCTTGTGTAAGCGACCTGTCGCACATCAGGACTGGGTGCTAGGGCGGTCAACAATGCCGCGACGACGACCGAAGCCGACACCATCTCCCGGAGTGGCCTGACTCTCTTGAACGGTCGATTGTGTCTCGCGAGGCCAATGTGCTGGAAACCATCTGAAGAGCCATGTCTAATTCATCGTCGTTCGTGTCCACATCACCAGGGACTTCCGCTTGTCATGGCTTCAGCGACAACACCAGTCTAGGGATGTCTCCCCCTCAATCCTCGCCCCCGTCGCCCTGGCGCGGCTTCAGTCCCCGCGCCAAGGGCTACAACCCGGACGCATCCATTGCTCTGGTAGGAATTCGTGGGACTGGAAGATCGACTTTGGCAGTCATGGCATCCGGCGCGCTCGGATTTCGTCTCCTCGATGCAGACCAGCATTTCTTCCAGGTGACAGGTCTTTCACGGGCGGCTTACAAGGCGGAACACGGTGCCGTGGAATATCGACGCGAGGAATTGAGATTGATGAGGACAATGTTATTCGATAATCCAACAAGAGCAGTCATTGCATGCGGGCCTGGAGCAGTGGAGGGTACAGGTCAGACCTGGCTATCTGAGTACGCCCAGACTCACCCAGTCATCTACGTCCTACGAGACGCCGAGGAAATCAAAAGACATCTGCGGGTTTGGGATACAGAAGCCATCAGCCGCTTGATAAACTTGAGCGGGCCAACACATAGGTCGCTTTCCAATTTCGAGTTCTACAACATCTCGGACAGCTACGGCCAGGTAGCTGATCACGTTTCTGGATCCGGCCAGCAGTCTCCCAGGTCATTAGCCCTTAAGCGGGTAGAGCACGACTTCCTTGAACTGCTGTTCCGCATCACCAACCGCGACCATCACGAATCAGGAATGTACCACGTCAGCTATGGCACGCCATCGTTAGCTCCAGAACACAGACCTTTCACCTACTCCCTGACTTTGCCGATAATGGATGTGGACAACGCAGGACCTTTGCTCCGAGACATCAACACTACAGCTGATGTTGCCGAGTTGGTGATATCGCTGCGAGAGATGCGGGCCAGATCACCCAACTTCGATGAGCCGGTGGCCAATTTCATCAGCCGGCAGTACTACGCCGTCAAGCGATACACACGTCTCCCCGTAATATTCAACGTTCAATTTGACGACTCCTGTCCACGGCAAGACTTGGTCTACTACCTACGCCTCATCGATCACGGCCTTCGACTCGCACCAGAGTATCTTTGCGTGGACTTGAGCTGTGGCGAGCAAATTCTCAAAGGCATCATTGCCGCCAGAGGAACGGCGAAGATCATCGGACAATATACCGATAACACGGTCTTGGAAAACGGTTGGGACAACCCAGCACTTACAGCCCACGCACAACTTGCGGAACGCTTGGGTTGCGATATCGTACGGATATGCCGAGAAGCTGAGTCGACAACAGACAACTTTGCGGCCAAGTACTTCATTCAGAGCAAATCAGCAGACTTTAAGATTCCGCTCATCGCCTATAATACCGGCCGCCTGGGGCGAATGTCCTGTTACTTGAATCAGGTATTCTCACCAGTAACCGACCCTCTGCTGAGGTCCATCACCTCATCACCTTTGAACGATACCCTCCTCACCATCCAGGAAGCCCAAAAGGCTCTGTACTCTTCTTTCCTTCTGGACCCCATGTACTTTGGTATCTATGGCATCAACGTGCTGCAGAGTCTATCGCCGGCAATGCATAACGCTGCATTCGAATCATGCGGAATGCCTCACGAATACAAAATTTTTCAGCACCCTACAGTTAACCACCTGAGACACCTGATATCGGACGAGAACTTTGGAGGAGCCAGTATCACTGCCCCGTTCAAGAAGGAGGTATTTGCACTGGTAGATCTGACAAGCCCAGAGGCGCAGGCCATTGGTGCCGTCAACACGTTGATACCACTCCGGTCAGCAAGCATCGACTCTCTGATCGACCGAAACAGAACAGGCCCCGTTGCGGCTCTTTATGGAGACAATACCGATTGGATTGGCATTCATACATGCATACGCCAGAATCTCTCCCCCATCAATGGTGTGAAGAGGCGAACGACAGCTCTCGTGGTTGGGGCAGGCGGTATGGCGCGGGCTGCGATGTACGCTCTGCTTCGTCTAGGGGTCCGGAATATCTTCATACACAATAGGACGCTCAAGCATGCCGAGGAGATGCTAAGGCACTTCCAAGGATATTGCTCAAAAAATGGGAGAGGAAGTCAATCGCGATCGTCATCCCGAAGCTCGGCGAACAGCGCGGAAGGCACACCTGACAGCACCACCGATATCCCAGCCATGACTTTGCTATCGTCCAAGTCAGATCCTTGGCCAGAGAACTTTGACCGACCTACTATTATCGTTTCCTGCATCTCGACGTTTGCGAAAGACGGCCAACCATCTGCAGACACTAGTCTTCCCGCGGACTGGCTAGCTAGTCCGACGGGAGGTGTTGCCATTGAGGTGAGCATATGCTACAAGTTTCATGATTGACCAACTTCTGACATCGTTTGCAGCTGTCGTACATGCCGTTGGAACCACCATTACTCAAGCAGGTTCGGGAAATGAGCGACCAAGGCTGGATCGCTGTTGACGGACTGAAGGTTCTCCCGGAACAGGGAATCAAACAGTTCGAGCTCTTCACTGCTCGGAAAGCACCCGGGAACATCATGAGAGACGAAATTTTGAAAGCATATAAAGTAAGAGGCGGTAATGGAGCTGAGTGAACTCTGTACATAGCGCGGAAAACTAGATGACCAAGATACCAATATCAATGCATGAATGAGACGACGAGTTCCATACAGATGATATAGTCTCTTGGAGGCCCTATTATCATCGAGTCGCCAATGAAGGTCTTGCGTCATGGAATGAGCAGAATAGGGGGAAATGCTTGTCATTGAATTCTTGAGTTCTACGCTCCAGGTCTATTGTGATTCTTTTGGAATGCAATACGAGACTTTCACTGATGTCGAATCACACGTCACCTGAGTTGATGTCATGCGGAAAAGGCGGAAGATGTCTCTTCCGTTGTAGCAAGTAAGACTTCCCCCGTCAAGGGCCTCGGCGGATGATAGTATGATTTGGCTCGCGGCCATCTCCATCCAAGAATCTAAGTCGTCCTCGTTCAGCTTCCTCCATATGATTTGAGAGCTTGCTGTAAAGTTTTGAACAAGCGCTAGCGGTATCTTACTGGTCAATCTCCGGGGACAACCTACTGAACTCGCTCGACTGTTTGTCGCCAGTTTCTCTTGCCTATCATGGACGCAGATGTCTCCTCCCGCGAGGGACCAATGAAGAACTTTTTCATATTCGGGCACAACATCTCCCATACTCTGTCTCCAACGCTGCACAACACTGGCTTCAGGGAGCTCGGCCTACCTCATCACTACCAGATCCACCAGACAGTGAGTGTGGATGGTACAGTCAAAGACATCATCCAACGAGACGACTTCGGCGGCGCCTCCGTCACATTCCCTCACAAGCTTCAGATTGGGAGACTGCTAGACTCGGTGACCGACTTCGCCGACAAGATCGGGGCCGTGAACACCATTGTCGTCGATACTGACCCGACATCTGGGGAGAGGCGGCTGGTCGGCGACAACACCGACTGGCATGGAATAAAGAGATGCATAGCGAAGAGCGAGCTTCAGGATTTGCAGTCGTCCGCTGCTTTGGTGCTGGGCGCTGGCGGAGCAGCTCGTGCTGCCTGCTTTGCAATCCAAGAGCTTGGGATTTCGGAAGTTCTCATCGTCAACCGCACAGCATCGAAAGCCTACGATATGGCGATCAACTTTCCAGGAATCAAGGAAGCTCGTGTGTTTGAGACTTTGGAGGAGGCTGTTGCGGACAGACAAAGACGCGGGGCTTCTGCCAAGCCGCTTCGAGTTGTAGTCGCCTGCGTTCCGGCCGATGATCTGGGCTCGGAGAAAATCCCTGCGGCGCTGTTTTCAGGGGCTAAGTCAGGGGTTCTGGTGGAGATGGCCTACCGACCTCAGGTCACAGGAATGATGTTTGTGGCCTCCCTGCATGAAGGCTGGAGGGTATTCAGAGGTGTCGATGTCTTGGAGGAGCAAGCCTATGCGCAGTTCGAGTTGTGGACGGGGAGAAAGGCGCCTGTGGAGGTGATGAGGGCGGCAATGCAAGCGAAAATTAAGGAAAATGAGCAAGCTGCTTCCTCAAAGTAGACGTAGACAGTACGTAGACAATTTGTGCGCAGTTATAGAACTAGACTTTTTCGATTTGGGCGGATAATCAATACAGATGAATGCGTATGATTTTGGAGACAAGAGACGATGACAGAAACCACAATTACACGGAGAATAATGAACATGGATATGATTTCGGATAGCGAAGTCCCGGAAAGACTAGAACAAACGAATTACTCAGTTGTCACTGTATCTTCTACCCTTGAGGCCCATTTCGGTGCCACGGTGGTGATCTCAAGACAGGCACATAGCTCTATTTGTGCACCAAGCGATCCGGGATGAACTTTCATAATTCTATCCTAAATATCGATGTCCTTGCCATCAACCCAGTCTTTTGCCTGCCAGTACAGCAGGTCATGTTTTTCGAGATTACGAGTGCCAACATGCCGACGATGGCCAGGCAAGTCCAGCAATACCTCAACGCCCATGATAAGCTCTTGGAAATACGCAAGATACTTGTATCCAGGAGGATATTTCGATACCTTCTCCTCGTCTATCTTGGGGAACTTCGCCGGGTTCGTCGGTATCACCTTGTCCTTCTCGTACCAATGCCTCACAAGCCGCGCACCCCACCGATCGCCCACCTTCTCAAAGAAGAAGCAGAAGCGACAGTCTGCCTCGACATCAAACTCCGTTCCGTCGAAATCGAAACGCTGCGTGATGGTCGCTTTGAGTTTGGTGACGGCACGAGTGCCCTCTTGGTTGATGTCTGTGCTGCAGCCGTGGCACCGGTGCATGATGAATGCCCCCTTATCCATTCCTGCCTTCGACGCGGCGATGAAGTCTGTGAAGGAAACTCGGCCGGACCAAGTCGTGTAGACGTATGCGCCCGGATGAAAAATCGACTCGAAATTTTCCCATTCGCAAGCATCTCTGTAGGGTAATTATAGGTTAGAACAGGGATTGACTAGCAGTGGTTATTGAGCTTCATACCTGTAGGATGGCCAACCCTCCGCAAGCTCTCTCAGTTTTAGCCTCTCCAAAACGAGGTGGTCGGGGCCATTGTTGCGAATAGCATTCTGAGGGCGTGAGCCGGCTGGGAGGCTATGCAGATCGGTCATTTTGAGAATGATGTCAGATTTGCGAGTTGAATGGTTTTCGATGTATTCAAAAACAAATGTCACTCAGAATATTTTGCGGAGGACGCCGATAGCTTCAAATGTTAGCCTAGCATTGCAACAAGCAATGTTAATGGTGCTTCGCTGCTCGGCAGCATCGGATGAAGCCTTTGCCGCTCAGTGTTCCCGCGCTGCTTCCCCGCGTCCCCGCGTGAGGGGTAGATTGGGAAGCATTGTCTGTCTTTCACGTCAGGTTAGTATTATTTTGTAGCCATTGAGTAGACGACTTCATTGGGCATATGTTGCGGCAGCTTGGCTGTGGCCGTTGTTGTTGGGCCAGTTCGGTCTTGGCTCGGATGCCGGAGCCGAAGATCGGCGCCCTGAAGTGAAAACAGGCAGGGCGGCATACTTGGTGCGCTTGCATCCCTATCTTTTGAGCTTCTGATTTCTCCCTGCATAAGTGGTAACTTTGTCCAGTGTCTATTCATTCACCTTGCACCGGTTCCAATAGGTGGATGCGGTTCATGCAGGAGAGATCTCGAAGTGCCAACTCTGACACCGATCAGACAATGCCAGCATACTCAGGTGACTATGCTGTTGGCGACAGAACTGGACGTCCAAAAGACCAGGAATCATGCCGTGCGGGCAAACTTGTGCTGTTCGTGAGTCGTGCTTATTCACATATGCTGGATAGATGACTCTGGAACAGTCGCAAAATGGCGACTGTTCCTAACGCCTGTGGCGTCTGGCCTCGGGTTGTCCCAGTCATTTCATCTCATCTTCGCTGAGAAAGTCGCCGACACTGTTGTTACCAACGCGGAGTATGCGGACATAATTTGGCGTCAAGTGGAGATTGCTGACACTATCGGCCTAATTCTCCGTCAAGCGAAGCCCCCTGCTAATAGCACGTAGCACGCCTTCGACGAATCACTGACCCGCGTACAAATGCTTATTCAAATCAGTCAAGTGTAGCCGTGATTACATATCTCAAAATAGGCCAACGTAAGCGACGACTCGTTAGACTGCTCAGCACAGACGGCGGAAGAGAGCGGCAAAGATCTTAGCCGCCCACACACGTTTAATGAGATACACGCAATATCTACACATTCATGCCAAAAAGGTCCATTTATCGCAGTTCAGGGTATAGTGTAGCAGAGCCTGCCTCCCATAGCGAAACCGAGGCTCTAATCAGGGCCTCATTTGAGTATGGGACTATCTTTGATCGAGAGCTGGTTCGTCCAATGAAACTTTGCATCCTAAAACCCAGTCTTTCTGGCAGTCTCCTCGATAAGCGGCACCCCCTTTAATGCAATTGAGTCCGATTCAGGTCAAGTGGACCTTAGACACTAGCAGCCTCCCCGTCTTGCATCTTCCTGCCCATGGCAACATGCCCGTCGTCCCCATTATGACGATTTGGTGCTCTTCCGCCTTTCGATGGACTTGATCACAAAATTTGATGTCAGCTTTGTAGCTGCGCATGGCATGTCACAATGAGTCCTCTCCGCCGGCACCGGACTTCCGCAGGTGACGATGATCATGAGCGACCTACCAGCATTCGAAAGGCGAAACGAGCCAGGACCGATGGTGAAGAGTCCGACGATGTGACAGCCCATGGCAAAACTCGGATGCGAGTCACACGAGCATGCAATGAGTGTCGAAAACGCAAAGATCGTTGCGACGGTGGCCGTCCAGAATGCCGGCCATGTCTAGACGCAGGGCGTTCTTGCAGCTACAACCCACCGAAAAAACGTGGCCTACGAACAGGCTATGTCCGGGCCCTAGAAATCCTCTTGGGCATGATTTTCAGCTCGATAGACGAGTCTGATTCCTGGATTTCTGCATTGCTCGATGGCCAAGGCTGGAAGCCGCCCTTCCGTCTGGCAGCCATCGGGCCCACCTCAGCCGATGATGGAGACGCCTGCGAGGGGTTCGTCGACGCCTGGAGAAAGACAGAAGTGCTAAAACATATCGAACAGTGGCTTTCTGTTGCGGAACCGTTAGAAAACGACAATGAGGGCAACTCTGACAAATCCTTTGACTCCCGAGTCAAGGAAGCCATCCCTCTTATAACAAAGATTCGAGGCGAACAGGACAGCCAAAACAGCACGACTACTGACATGGCAAGTCCTATGAACACGAGCACTACCTCCCCAGCGCGAAACCCTAGCCAGGATACCGGGACAATTCCCAGCACATCTGACTCTATTGCGCAAGACGGCGAGAACAACATCAACTCAATTCTGATGGCAACTCAAGTCTTCTCGCCCTTGGAAGACACGACAATGCGACAGGAGTCTTTGTCTCGGCCCCAGTCTGGACGCTCGGAGCTCCCCGACAACTGGTCTATCTTATTGGATACCTATTTCTCAAACACGCACTCCTGGCTACCGATCTTCCAAAAGCACGAAATTCTTAGGCTAGCGTACGTGCTGGAGAGTTGCGATAAGCGTTCGAGTACAGCCGACTCAATGTCGCACGGAGACCGCTGCTCACTGTGGGCGGTACTGGCATACTCTTCGCACCTATCCAAGACCGAGGAGCACAGCACAAGTGCGGTTGCCCTACACGCTAGGACGAGGCATCTTCTCGGCGAGAAGTTGGAAAAATACGAGTTGGGACACATCAGAGCTCATATGATTCTCGCATTATTGCACCTGAGTCGCGGCGACAAAACAGCCACATGGCTTGCCGCTGGGAAAGCAACGTATGCCGCTGCAGCCCTTCTCCTCACCCCTGACACGACGAATACAACGCAAGGCCAGCTTGACGAAGGCTCCAAGAGAACTCTAGCATGTTGCTTTGTGTTGGAAACTATGGTCGCTAGTTGGTTAGGTGCGCGACCGTACTTCAAACGTTCGGATCTCGTCAAAGTTGGCACGCTAGCGACAGACTCTATGGAAGAGTGGGAGCCGTGGCAAATGAGGGATGGACAGGGCCGCACATTCCATTCACAAAACAGTCCGGGGCATATCATCAGCACCTTCAACCACCTTGTTCAACTAGCCGTGTTTCTCAATGATCTTCTGAGACTGCGCTATCAAGATGGCGAGAATGATCGAATCCGCAAGCTGGACCGGGCTCTGAAAAGTTGGAGTCAGCAGAACAACCCTCAATGTCAAACATCTTCTGGGGCCGAGGCTTCACCGCAGATGTTCAACCTACAGCTCATGTATGCTGGCATCTTCGAGGCCGTGAAAACGGAACATCTAAGACTAGCAGGAGACCGTCCTGGCTTTGATATTAATGGCAGCTACGGACGGATGGAAGAGCAATGCAGGCTGCTGGAACAACGAATGAAGTCTATGGGAACTTGTTCGACACCGCCCACCGTTGTCATTCTTCTTCGCTGGTTTGAGAGATCGGTGGATTCTCAAGTCAGGGTTCAGAATCACCCGAGGATGAGAATGCAACTTCAGGCGTTGCGGGTGTCCATCTCCACGACAATCGAAAACTACCTTCAGACTCGAACGCCCCTGAATGATACTCATGACAGCGCATCGAATTTCTTTAATGCTGGCAACATGTCAAATTCCTTCGCCCAGTCGGGTGGACAGTCGACCCAGTCAGCCTTCCATCTGGGGTTTGCAACTCCCGCTAGCTCCGGCATATCTACGCATTCTCGAGAATCAAACCCTTCAATATTCCAAGGGCTGGGCGACCCATACAATCGCAACTCGGCCAGAAACGCGCCAATGGGCCAGAGCAATCTCTTAACGACTCAGACTCAAGGGCTCATGTCTCAGCCGCCGTCGATGGGTCCAGATATGAACATCGATCCTCTATTAGATGCTGTTTCGACGGAAATGGACGATAATGAGCTTTTCCAAAGCTTAGCTAGCTTGGACTCGGCAGATTGGTCAGTACCTCCTGCCAAGATTATCTTCCGTCTTATCCCTGACAAGTCCGTAGGTCCACAAATCCTCCCGAGTTCATGGAGCATCTTGGCATCCCACGGGGCATTGCTTCAGATCTGCAATCATTCTTTGACAAGGACCCCGGGTGAGATCTTAAAGCCGCTTTTGCTATCAACAAAAATCCCCACGGGGTATTTGGCTCAAGGGCTCTCTAATCGACCGGAATTGAAGCCGGCCCCGCGGGATACGTCAGTGAGGGGCCGGTACAAGGCTCTGCCGCCCGGTGACATCAACCAACCTGACCTTACCCGCCCACGCCACACACAAGTCCACCCTGATCATTGGTAACCCGAAGGGTCCAACATCGACTGAACACACACAGCACACGAATATCATCTCCGAAGATCAACATTCACCTGCTCTAACCAGAAATCTCCGCACAACATCACCATGGCCGAATTCCGCCCTGCCCTGCTCTCTGCCTCCCTAGGCCGTGCCTGGCTTCATGACTTCGACAAGAAGGTAGCTGAAGCCGCCAAGCATGGCTTTAAGGGCATCGAAGTATTCTACGAAGACATCGAGTACCTTGCAAAGAAGCTCCACGATACCGACGAGCCGACCGCCGACCACCTCCTCGCCGCCACAACCCACATCCGCAAGGTCCTCGATGACCTGAAGCTGACCGTCATCGGTCTACAACCGTTCCTATTCTACGAAGGCCTACTAGATCGAGAACAGCACGCCCGCCTCATTGAGAAGATCAAAGTGTGGTTCAAGCTCGCCAAGATCCTCGGCACGAATACGATCCAGATCCCAGCCAATTTCCTTCCCGCGGAGAAGCTGACGGGAGACATGGGCGTTATCGTCGGTGACCTCGTCGAGCTCGCGGACTTAGGATTAAAGGAAGACCCACCGATTCGATTCGCATACGAGAGTCTCTGCTGGAGCACTCACATTGATACATGGGAAAAGTCCTGGGAGGTTGCCTGCAAAGTCGATAGGCCGAACTTTGGTTTGTGTCTCGACACGTTCAACATCGCTGGTCGTGTGTGGGGAGACCCAGCATCTCCAACGGGCAAGACCCCCAATGCGGATGCCGATCTCAAAGAGTCGATGGAGAGATTAGTGCGGGATGTCGATTTGGCAAAAGTTTTCTACATCCAGGTTGTCGACGCAGAGCGTATGGAGTCTCCTTTAGTCAAAGGTCACCCATTCCACGTCGATGGTAACCCGGCGCGGATGAACTGGTCTCGGAATGCTAGAGCATATATCTATGAGACAGATAGAGGGGCTTACCTACCGGTGGAAGAAGTCGCTGGGGTGCTGATCGAGAAGCTTGGATATAAGGGATGGGTTTCGATGGAGCTGTTCTCGAGGACCATGTCAGAAGAGGGTGAAGGGGTACCGGCAGATCATGCTCGCAGAGGCATCGACGCATGGAAGAAGTTGGTTCAGCGATTGGAGTTGAACAAATAAATATGAAATTAGAAAATAATTGCACCGATTCCCTCCTCTGAGATAACACCAAAAACGAAGACGAGGAAGACGACAATGAAGACAGCGATCACATAGGCAAAGTAGTCGCTCTACCACAGGGAAAATAGGGAATCACTTTCTGAGAGCCCCTAGAGCTTTCACTGGTGATACCGCTGCATTCCGAAGAATCAGTCACTAGCCAGCTTTGGTTTTTTATGTCTCTTGTACTGTAAATTTAGGAGCCTATCCATCTGGTGATGTTCAATCAACGGCCCAAAAACGCAATCAAGTTAGACTAAAAGTTGATTCCCGGGCTTTTATCGGCAGCCTCCAAGAGAACTTTCCAAGCACCCTCCCCATCCAGCTTCTTTACCCTCTCCTCCCCAGCCCAAAGTTTCCACTGCTCCTCAATCTGGTACCCAATTACATGAGTGCCCTCTACACAGGGCCATCCAAGAGACTCCGCCAACTTGATCGTCCGCGTTCTTCTTGGCTTGAAGCACATGTCCAGCAAAACACCCTTCTCGGGTCTGGAGAGAAAGTCTTCCAGCGAGTCCCTCACCGCAAGCTCAGAAGTTGACTTGGGCTCAAAATCCGGCACCGTTCCGACAACATAGTATGGCGTCTCGAGCTTCTTCGACTCCCCCGCCTTGACGTGAACTATCCGCGGCGCAGGGGACAGACGCTGCGAGTCGCGTATCAGATCGCTGACCTCTCCATCATCCCTGTTCAAGACGTAGATGACAGAGGACTTGAAGTACGAGTGCAGCGCGAAAACGGCCGCGCGACTCGCGCCACCTGCGCCGATGATGAGCGCAGGCTTGTTCAGGACTGGTCCCGGCTGGGCTCCCTTCTCAAGCAAACATCCTTTGACTCCGAGCCAGTCTGTGTTCGTACCACGCAGCTTCTGTGCATCCGTAGGGTCGCGGTACACATTATTGCAGGCACCGATGGTCTCGGCCAGGGTGTCAAGCCCATCAAGCCGGGGCATGATGGTGTTTTTGTAGGGCATCGTGACAACCAGACCGGCCGTGGACTCTTTCCGAGCCAGCTCGAGAAGATCTTCAATTGTCGCGCACTCGGTCGCGAAAAAGGTCCATGGCAGGTCCAGTGACTTGGCTATCGCATTGTGCATCGGTGGTGCGATAGAATGGCCGACGCCAATTCCAACGAGGTGGAGGGTCTTTTCTTCGGAAGTCGACGTATTGGATGCCATGGTGTACTCAATCATGATCAAAAGGGAATATTATGGTACAATTCTTTGATTTCAGACATCAGAATATTCTACATGAATGCCTTTTGGGCCGCATCTGAAGTAGCTTCACACAGCCGAAGCTGCAAAATCCACGGCGGCTTGGGCCGGAGAAGATCTTTGCCGCCACCAAGCTAGGCATCCTGGCCCAGTAGTCACCACGTCAAGCACCTCATCTTTCTACCGCTTTCTCACGCCGATCGAAGTTGACGCTTTCAAAGCACACTCGCTGTCATTTAGACTGGAATTGGTATGTTTTCTTCTGAAACAGGTGATTCGAGGCGGCCTGGCGGAATCCTTTACCGCTCAAACAACCGAGTAGCGCACTACCTGCATTCTAGCTTCATGCCGAATGAATTCTTCCGCGATTACTTGAGGCACTCAATTGGCCCCATAGAGTCGCCCACTCCCGTCCTCTCTGCCGGGGATAGCATCTTGGGCCGGAGTAACGACAGCCCCACACCGGGCCCGTAGCGGTGGTCCGGAACCCACTTCTCCGGCGCTGGGCCACAGTAGGGAAACTTGCGACTGCCTTGGGAAGGTTTCTAGATAGAGTGACAAATGATTAACATTACATTGTACCTAGCAATGATCTAGTCTGTTCCATATCTCTCTTCTAATCAAAATGATATAGTCACAGCCCTTTACCCCAGCCATCCAGTCCATCTCAGGATGTGCCTACTTCCGCTTAACGCCCTGTCCCTTCGGCACCCTCACAAGCCAGTAAAGACCGCAGGCCACCATAATGTTGAAACCAATATAGACCCAAAGCAGCCCAAAGTTCCTCCACCGGTCGTCATACTTGATGTTGAAATGCGCAAGGTAATCATCCGTGGTCGCCATGCGACAATACCCGCAAGCGTCCGTCGCCGCTGCATCGACAAGGTATCCTCCAGCACTCTGCACATACGGCCCAAGAAAATCACCACAAGTCATGTTCGAGGGAACAGGCACCTTCACAATCTCCTTCGCTGTGCACACAACCTTTGACCCATGCAAGCAGGTCGACAACGCTCCGGACGCGAGGTAGGTCATGGGACTGACGTAGTACATGAAGTCACTCCAAATGGCTGGCAGGTCGGCGCGTATGACGCTGATGCCGCAGAAGGACATGCATAGGATGGCGAAGAAGCTTGCTGGTATGCTGGCGAGGTCGGCAGTCTCAATAGCCACGATGGCGAGCTGCGAGAAGGTGCTCGTCCAGAGGAAGAACATCCAGATGAAGAGGAAGACGGTAAAACCGCGTATGCTCACATCGTCGGGGGTGGTGTTCCGGAAGAACCGCGCCGGATAGTACCAGCAGAAGAAGAAAATGACAGCTGCTATGGTGTTCCAGACCATCTCGATGACGACGTTGGAGAGAAGGTATGCTGGATCTATGTTAGTATCATTATTCGAGGCATGGGAGGGTTGGACTCACTGGTCCATCGATAGACTCGAGACGGTCTCTCACGGACTTCGTACAGTGCTCGTTGAGGGATGAACATGGGCATCACCTGCTTGCTGAACTCATTGACGGTTGTCAAGCACATGAAGAAGGCGTAAAGCTGGTTCTGCAAGCCTTGGAGACTGTTGTCTGACATGAAGGTGAAGCCGATGTACAGAGCCAGCAGGATAGTGAGCGTGAGCTTCGACCAGATGTACACAGGCGACCGCCAGAAGTGCTTGGCTGTACGGGAGAAGACTTGGACGAACTGCGTCCAGAATTTGGTGACAAACTCGTGCTCTGATGATGGGTCACCCTGGCTGATCTGGCCTTCTGCCAGCTGGCGGAGGAGACGAAGTTCCTCCTTGACATCTTGGTACTCCGCAGAAGAACGCCAGACTTCAAACCAATCTGGACCGTCCTCGGAAAGAGTCGTAACCTTGAGCATCCATTCCGCGGGGTTGGCATCAGGAGGACACGGCGGCGCGCCGTTGCGTTCGAGGTAGTCAATCATGGTCCTGGCATTGGTGCCAATTTCTGCTGCAATGTCAGCTTCATTCCCTTCCATTGAACTGGGCGACTAACCTCCAAAATATACCGTTTTGCCGCCGCGCTGAAGCAACAGTAACCTGTCGAAGCGGGAGAACAACATCGCCGACGGTTGGTGTATCGTGCAGAGGACCGCTTGTCCGCTCTTGGCAAGCTTCTCAATCAAATCGCAGATGGCCCAAGATGTTTGTGAATCAAGGCCTGATGTGGGCTCGTCCAGAAATACGAGGAGCTGCGGGCGTGCAGCAAGCTCAACCCCAATAGTCAAACGTTTGCGTTGCTCAACGTTGAGGCCTTGTCCAGGGACGCCGATCACTGCATCGACGAAGTCGCCCATGTCCAGCAGGTCAATTACTTCGTCGATATAGGCAAGCTTTTCAGACGTCGGAATCTCCGCGCTCTGCCTGAGCAACGCACTGAACTCCAGCGCCTCGCGAACCGTCATGGTGTCCATATGCACATCCTGCTGCTGCACGTAGCCGACACGATGGGGGAAAGATTTGTCGGTAGGCTGACCGTTGACCATGGTATCGCCGGACAGAACACCCATCGTCACACGGGTTGCCAAGGCGTCTAGCAAGGTAGTCTTTCCTGCGCCGGATGCACCCTATGCCAGTGTTAGCATATCGTCCAGTAGCGGAAGATTATCACAGAGGACTTACCATGAGTGCTGTGATGACACCTGGTTGCACGAAACCGTCAACATGGTCTAGGATACGTCGGTCCTGACCCTTGATCTTGACATCGTAGCAGATATCCTCCCAGTGGAAAATGGGCTTACCGCAAGCACTCGGGCGTGCTCGGTGCTCAGCCCCCTGTTTCCCTGGACGAGAAAGATGCTCCATCTCGATAACTGTGGTATCCTTGCGTTGACTCTCTTCATCCATGTGTGCCTTGTCGTCAACGCCAGCAGGGGCCTTGCCGCGTCGAAATACGAGAACTTCTCCTTCGCTCTTGGGTGGCTTGGCATACTCGGCAGTGATGATGTAGGTGATGAAGAAAAACACGATATAGCCGCATAGAATACCGACGTTCCTGGCGAAGCTGTTAGTTGATGATCATTAGGGGTGGACGATGTACGCACCTCCACTTGTGACTGTTGAAGTAGCCGAAAGACTCTTCAATGTATCGGTCGCCGTCGATCGCATCTGAGCCAGGAACAGCTCCGACTACAGAGCAGGTTCGTCCGCTGAGGGGCAACTGATCGTAGTCGGGCCCAGATGGCACGAGATTATCGCACTTGAAGGTGCGCCCGTGGAACTCATTCGCCATCAAGGCCTCGAAGGCATATGAGAGGGGGTTAATGTATCCCATCCAGCGGCTCCAACCTCGCATGTAGGAGGTTGGCACGGTGAACCCAGCGTACATCATGACTCCGAGAGTAACAAGTGTAACAGGCACCATGGCTTGGTGTGACGTTCTCGCGAGTGACGCCATTGTTCTGTAGATACCAGACATGGCCAGTAAGACCGCAAAAGAGACCAAACAGAAGAAGAAGAAGGGCCCAGGCTCGCGATTCAAGTTGGCCATGAAGTATAGAATGGAGTTGAAGGTGAAGACGTTGGTAATCTTGTAGGGAAGCTCAATAATGTAGCTGGAGATGGCCTCAGCAGACTGGTGATAAAGGGCGTAGCGGTTATGCTTCTCAACGACAGGCCTTTGAGCATAAAGAGTGAGGACCTGGAAATTTGTCAGCTTCCTAAGAAAGTTGAGAGATGAATGGGTCAAATAGACTTACTTCCATCTCACTTGCGAAAGCGTTGAATAACAGTGCAAAGAAAATGATGCCTCCTCGATAGTAGAACGTGCTCGAGTCAGTTTTTAGGTTGAAAAACATGCTCCCCAACACGAATCCTACGATGATGTTGTACACGAGAGATGAAATCGTAAACCCGGGGTCGGCAACCAAGCGCTTCCAGCCCCGCCAAAGACAGAGCTTCACTTGGCGAGGGTACGTGATCATATATGGAGACTTCATTCGTTGCATGGGACTTCTTTCGGCTTTGATGCTTTGCTGAAACTCTTCGAGTCGATCCTTGGCCGGGTGGATCTTCTCGTAGGCTTCTATGGCAGTCATAAGAGCTGCTCGGTCTGGCGATGCTTTCCATCTGGCTGCGAATTCGTCCGGAGTTCGAGGCGTCATGTTCTCATACCCGGGTCTGATACGTCTTTCACTTGGAGACGTCATGGAGGTGAGGAAATCGGGAGTTGTTTGCCTCTCGGGACCTAAATTCGTTCAGTCAGATAATGAGCTTGGGAATTTGAACGGGTTATGCGGACTTACACAAAAATCCCATGTCTTCGAAATACAATTTCGCTTGCTCGATTCTGCCAAAGTAGATCTGGCGACCTTCGTACAGAACTGTCACTTTGTCGAACAACTGCATTTTGTCAGCCGCTGACTCGAGTTTCACTTTACAGCGCTCTGTACTTACATCATAAGCAGACTGCGGCGCTTGGTAAATGGCCACCACTGCCGCCACATTCAACAAATCTGCTTGCGTCCGGAGGTTCTGACAAAAGGCAATCGCATTTCCGCTATCCAGGCCGCGAGTGCTGTTGTCCCAGCACTGGAACTTGGCACCCGTCAGAGCAGCCTCGACGATGCTAACCCGCTTCCGCTCGCCTCCTGAAACCCCACGCACAAAATCATCGCCGACCTTCGTGTTGATCGTGTGTGAAATGCCAAAAGCAGCCATAAGTACATCCCGCATGATGCGAGCATACTGCTTGCTCGTAAGACCGGCTGGAACGTTCGTTGGAACTCGGGCTCTTGAGGCAAATTCCAGAGTGTCGCCAACTGTGAGAGGGGCCAGGTGCACGTCAACCTCGGCATTGTATAGCACGTCGCCGCGAAACCAGTCGTGCATGTGCCTGGGATTTATGCCTACATGATGTTAATCGATTTCTTGACGCGGCAAGTCACGACCTACCTCGAAAGTTCATGTATGAATCTGTTGAAACATTGAGGCCTTCGGTCTGGCCAGCAAGTGTTTTGAGAAGTGTCGAGCAGCCCGATCCAGGTGGGCCAAGTGCAAGAAGCATCTCACCAGGCTCGACGAGGCCCTCGAAGTCTTGCAAAATGTCGATCCTCCCCTTCGTTCTACCAGTCGCAAGCCCAACGAGATTCGTTGCTACACTCAGCGCGATGTTGCCTGTGCTCTTTTGGTATTGGGTACCGGTGCTGTATCCGAAGACGTTGAGGTTCTTGAAGGCAACTCCCGTCAATCTGCTTGGTGTCGACGCGGGATCTGACTCGTACAGGCTTATGAAGGCTCTCGTCCAGGCTGCTGAGTCGAAATTAGGGGATGATGGGTCCAGATGGCTGTTTTTTGGCGGGTTGAGAACGTCATCTTGGGCGTGTAGGCTCTGTGGTCTGGAGGTAGCTGTGACTTGGCGTGCAAGATTCTCAATCTGTCTGTGCATGTCGTCGGTGATTGTGGTTTCTGAGAAGTCAGACGCCCTGGCAACAGAGGCCTGGAAGTGATCGACCTCCTCGTTTGTGTGCATGGTTGCCCCCACTGATGAACAGTTGACGTGGGGGTTCGTTCGAGCCTAGGAGTGTACGTGTTGCAGTTGCGGGAGTAAGGTTTACAAAGTGAAAGCAAGTGTGACTTGGTCAATAGAGTTGGTCTAAACGTGCGCTGGATAGGTTCGATTCTGCCATCTGATTTCATGAAACCATAAACACTTATACAAACCGTTCTGAACAAGGGGCCGATCCTGCCGTCTCGGCCGTCCGCGGTGGCCGGCATAAGAGGATTGCTCGCGGGCCAAGAACCCGACATTAGCAGAAGCTCAGCAAGCGTGCAAAGCCACACAGCCAGTGAACTCCCATAGGACTTTGACCCTGGGGCCTTCAATCTTTCCAGTCCCGTTGGCCGCGTGGAGTTATGAGAGAGGGCGAATCGGCCCCACGCGGTTCGGACGGCCGCGGATGGCCGAAGGACAAGCGGTTCATCCAACAAAGTGGGTCCACGACCACCAACGCGAGGAGGCCCAACATCGTGTCTCTTCATTTTGCTTTGAAGCAATGAGCGGGCCCTGTTTGGGGTCTCTTGTGAAAGCAAATCCTTCGGGAATCCATCTCTCCGGAGTGGCGTCTGTAATGTTCATGGCCCTTGGCCATTCCGTCTCCGTTGGCGCTATTGATGCCCCTACAAAACGGGTGCTTGGAACAGCTCAAGAGCAGTCTTCCCCGTGAAGGATTTCAAGTGGGGTTTGCCCGGGGTCATCAAGAAGCCAGTCTTCCGAATTTGGATACTTAGCCGCCACGGTTGTGTCTCGCCCGAGTGGCCTCTTGTTTGCTTCTTTCCCGCAGCAGCTTTGCAGACCCATCCCCGTTCAAAATGCCAACCGTCATTCGGCCGCATCCCGAAATTGTCGGTCAATGTACATACACGCCATCTCCTAATCGAGACTTCTTCAAGCAGATTTCGGCCGAGGATCAATCTCGGGAATCGGTCCAAACATCCGTGTCCGATGCAGATGACGGCACTATTGTAGCCTGCGAAAACGGGTTCGTTTACTCGGTGCTCCGTGTCTGGCAGCAGCACTTACACCTTGAGCTGCGGCCCGATGATGTCTGGCTGGCTGTGCTCGTCCAATTCAGCTTCTTCGTCAATGGGCCTGGCCGCGCTGAAGCTCTGCGCGACCACTTCGTCGCCCATGAGGGCCAACGGGCCCTCGTTGTCGAAGTCGGACCCGGTCAGGCTGTCACCAGTTTCGACATGGCGTCCATAACAGAGCATTTCGTTGTTCTGCTCCGCAAACACTTGGTCGACCCCAGTTTAGCTGACTGGCTGTTACCGACCTTTAGCACGACCTTGCCGCGTGACCGCTCGACTGCCGCTGCCGTGTTTCTCGGGACCATGACGCAATACTTCAACTACAACGTGAGCATCACCTGTGGTTTTCCCTCTATCACGTTACTCGGTGAAGCTAGCGACTGGGTCGAACTGGCAAGGTGTGTCACCCGGCTGGCGGACTTCAATACCGACACACTGGATCGCGATGGATCTTCTATATCTGAGTGGTCGCGCTGTCTCGTCATCGTGTTTGAGTGGTTTGTCGCTAGCTTTGATCGGCCCGACGATGTTGATGTACGCGATTTCTGGACGCACGCCTGCCACTCTGGAGGCGCGGGCATGTCAGGTGGAGTCGTCCATTTGTCTGGCTGGTTGACTGTATTTTGCTGGTGGCGAGCCGACGGGGCCAGGCAGAAGACCTACAGTGATGAGGAGCTGGCAAGAGAGTACTCATGGCAGGAGAGAGACTGGGAGAGGCTGTACTTGTCCAGGGCTGAGTTTCCGGTTATCGATCAGGGGGAAATACCCGCCGGCCTCACGAGGGTCCCGATCACATTCGAACTTGGAGGAAAAGAAGTTGGGGAAGAAAACAAGGAAGACAAGAAGATGGAGATGACACTTTTGGCAGGTTCCAGTGGCATGAAACTGTTGGACAGCGAAGGTACAAGGGTCGCGCCGTTTTCAAGTTGGTGGCTCTTGAAGAGCGGGCCAAGCAGAGACAACATTATTACCAGACCAGCAGTCGCATCAACCGTCAAGAGAACCTTTGGCCAGTCACGAACTGGCTTGGTACCTAAACCAGTTGGAAAGAAATCGATGAATGACCCCTCGAGAACTCGACATTCCGCGGCTCTCGAGATGCACCAAAAGAACGTGGCATCAAGTAATGAGAAGCAAAATACGTAAGGAGATGAATAGGTTAATCCCTATACACCTGCTGCAATCATCTCCGTCAATCATTCACCTAGGCTATCATTGTTCTTACAACCATTGTCTTCTCTGCCGCCATCGTCGCTATTATATATTGCTATCATCATGTGATTACTATCCGCCCCATAGCAAGACTCACGGGATTATTAACCGGGTCGATCTCGTCTCTGTCTGGATTCTACATATCATAGCGTCTTCACCCAGTCGTCAGCACCAAAGTCCATACTGAACTCATAACCTTGCCCCTTCCCGGTACCCTATCCAAACCAAAGTATTCCAAAAGCGCAATCATTATAGTCATCCCCCATAAATATTCATCAAGCATTGAAACCATGTCCAGTCATCCATCCAGCATTACGCATTCCCAGCCCACTTCTCGGCAACCCTGGAAGTGATGAAGATGCCCGCCGCGATGAGCGTGAAACCCGGCGCAAACAGCAGCAAGATTGCCACCACGACAACATTTGCGAGGAACTCTGTAGAGCCCAGGGGTGGGGCACGCCCGATGAAGCCGGGCCCGATGGTTCGCACATTCACGACCGGCTCCCCTGGCACCTGCTTCCCGGCAGGGTAGTGTCCGCCCGTGCTTTGCCCTGTCGGACTCTGGATGCCGCTGAGAGCATGCAGCACGTCCGTCACGACCGGCCTGTGTTCGTCTTCCATGACGATCCCGTCGAGCCAGGCTCGTATGTTTCCGTGCGGGTCGTCCCCGTAGCTGCGGGTCGGATTCGGGTGGTGATGTTGATTTTCCATTGTTTGATCGACCAATGTGATTGTCGAGCGGTCATCCTCGCGGGGAAAACGGCTGTCTTCTTTGGTTCTCTTAGTATCTTGATCTTTCGATGTTTGGTCTCAGGACGGGTTCTCACCAATGTGCTTCACGAAATTCATTTTGAATGACCGGTTTGCGCACAAAGTCTCCTTCGGGATTGGATGGGATCTAGAGGAAACCGCGGGAGGGGAGCGACTGATTTTCTTTTGAATCTGATCTGCTTGATTCTTGTTTTCTTATCACGTGCGTTGCTATGGGATGAGGAATGGGAGGGAGAGCGGTGTCACTGGAATGCTTCAATCAAACGGGGTGGCTATCCCTCATCAGCGGCGCCTTTTGGACAGTGAGACATGAGGCACCGATTTGAGTCACATAGTGCAGATAGATTCTGTAACAGTGACTGGGCTTTCTGCTGTCTTTGATTTGAATGGATTGAAGCCGCATATGGTGCGATTCTTCATGGACCTGGTCTACTTTCCCATCGGACACTATGAAATGGATATGCGATAGCCTTATCTTGTACTAAAATCTGATATCTGATGGCATAGGTGGTCTCCAATTGTCAACTTCAATTCTGCAGCGACTTCTTTGGCAATCGCTTCATACTACTAGGCGTTGCTACAAGTTGCGGTCCACTCACCGTACAAAGCTGATGCCTAATCAGCGAAATATATCTAGACATAGAATCATGCCATATTTTGACAAGCGATCTCAGTTTCCATCTTCGGTCGATAAAAAGGGACTTTGGTTTCGTGATGGGACTGAGGCCAAAATGCCCAGTCTGGGCACGCTTCAACCACTGAGTCAGCACGATCCTACAAAAGGCACCATCCGACCTCCACGCCACTCTTGACTTCTGCTGCGTCGCCCATCTCACGTTGTATCAAAATGGCCGACGAACTGCCGGATTTACCTTCGGTAAAGTTGCAAGCAGAAATCCTTGATTATCTGGGCTGACCTTGCTGCCAAATTCACCTTCATCCACGCCAAGCCCAATGCCACCGACCACAAAGACCTCTTCCCCCGCCTAGAGCCCGAGCCGACGCTGGCGGCGGGCATCAACGACTTCATCCGCGTCTTCACAGAAGCCATCGCCGAGCACTCCGCCCGCGAACGCAGCAAATACGCAACAGAATTCATAAGCCCACCCCTGGACGAGATTCTAGTCGACGATCAGATGGTCAGGGAAATCAGCCCACTCTTCGGCCGGCTGCCTGAGTATGAGCACCTCATCAAAAACCCCAGCTGTCGCCACCGCCCCGATCCGCTGTGCAAATGTCTCGTTCCCTACAGCGAGCGCCGGGCAGATGGCCTTCTACGGCAATGGGAGGTGAACCACTGCTATGAGTTTGAACAGGTTAATGGCGCCGGCTGGAAAAGCTGGCAGTTCCTACTGACGCTGCTCATCCACGGCAAAATGGAGCCACTGCTCCGCCTTGCTGCAAATCCTGACAACGATTTTGACATTTGGTCGACGGTTTGTATATGTCAATGTGGCGTAAGTATTGTGGCCCCCGCCTGTTCCGGAAAAAGACCCCCATTGAGCTCACCTAAGATAATGTAGGCGGACGAAGGCAGTGCGCGCCATATGTACGAAAACGCAACCCTGGTTTTCATCTGTCTCCAGATCCTACGCCATCACCCGGAGACCTGGACTCGCTGCGATTATCGATTGACCAAAATGTATCAGAGAATGATCAGCAAGGCGACCGGCGGCGACGCCGACTCACAGCTGCCCTACCACTCTCACCTGTACTTCTTTGGCCTTCCAGAACGCCCAGCGGGCCTGGCTCCGTACACACGGATTCCCCAGCGCGATGTGTTCAACGTCGAATACATGCCGCATGACAGTGACATCCTCCCCGTAGAGGAAATGCTGAAGAAAAGAGGGCTGCCGACGGAGCTTGTCGCGGAGGTCATGAACTTAGCTAATTACAAGCCGCGGCGAAGACTGAAAGTCGCACACGATCCATTTCATCGCGATAATCGGGAGGAGCTGGACAAGTACTTGGCGGAGTGTTGGGCAGTGATGGTGCGAGGGGACGTGTTCTCAGAGGCTTTTGACTGCGAGACGGGCTGGGGCAGCGATTTGGCGAAGGCATTTAAGCAGCTTTTCCCCGGTCTTCGCTCGATACGGGTTCCTGAGACGGTGCAATCAGACGACGCCTACGTGCCCGTCATTGATTGACTGGTTTGCAGATCAGATTTTGAGTAAGAGGTATAGACGGCAAAGAGCCGGGCGAGGATTGTGTTATGGATTGGAAAGCTGTTTCAACGATTGCCACTTTGGCTCTGAGACGAGCTGGGGTAACGACTTCGTAACGGCTTTCAAGCAGCTTTCGCCTGATTTTCGATCGAAAGAGCTTTCCCGAGACGTTACGATCTGACGATGCTCATGTTCCCATTATTAACAGGTTGTTACAATTATTGAAGTGAGAACGGCATGGCGGGCTCTTTCTTGAGTGTTAGTCACATTGATGGTAGAGTGAACAAATTAGGTGAAAAGTATGCAGAGAATGAACCATGAATCATGCGACTGTTCTAACACAATTTAAAGGCGTTCCTGATTTCATTTTCGCCAATACGGATATCGTGAATATTGCGCAATTTAATGCGCGCGGTTGATGCGTTATCCCTCGAAGACTTTTTTACCGCTCTAAGTGGCCCTCAAGACTCTCACGGCAATTCAAATTAAGGAGAATGGAACACACACACTACACGTAACCCAGAGGCGGGGTTGCTCGTCTCTTGCTGCTCGTGAAGTTGTACAGTACCGTCCCCGGGAACAGAATCCAATCAGAATACTTACAAGTATTCTAAGCCGCACTCACAGTCAGCATTCACAGTCAGCATTCACAGTCTGCATTCACAGTACCAGACACGTCTGCGAACCACTGGCGAGCTGTCTTCTCATTGCTTTCAACGTGATTGGTCGATCGAGGATGTGGAGAGCCATACAAGGCTTCATAAGGCGTCCGGCGAGGGAGGAGTACGTATGGATAGCACTTAGACCGACCAATGAGACCTTCATCCTGTATTTGGCGGGATACAACCTTTCCCCTGGTAGTCTTAGGCCCTGCGATGTAGTTTGGCCCGAACCTGCGGGTGCAGCTTTCGTCCAGGTGTGGTAATCTGCGGGTTCCCACGCTGGGCTGGGTGGGTCTGGCAAGGAGGGGCGTCGGGCGCAGCGGTTGAGCGGTTGTGATTGGACGAAATTCTTAATGTACCGAGTGCGTGCATGGGAGTACTTATTCTCGACTTATTCCGCGGACCTTACCCATTGATTGTTGGCGACCCCAAGGAACAATCAGTGAACTCGACAACTAAAGCTGATGAATTTCAATAGTTCAACCACGCTTGCACATCAAACCCAATGGAAGATCCATCAAGGAAACGACATTCGACATGAACAGATGCGATCTCACTCCACAGAGGATTCCAAGCAGGGACCCAGTCACAACTGAACCGGAACTGACAACACAATCCTCCGAGAAAGATTGCAGAGGGGTTACGAATGGCTCATTGCAGCCGATACCGAAAATTCCCAGTCATTCCCATTCCTCACTCCAAGTATGCCATGGAAGCTTGAAACGCCATGCAACATCTGCGACAGGCGAGCCTTCACTCATGCAAGCCACAGGCGGTCAAAGCAGCAACGAATCCCAACAATCGAGAAAACGCTCATGCTCTCAACGCCATAGAAGAGATGACAGGGAAGACGAGAATATGCCCAGCAAGAAGATTCCCAGAACCGAGAAAAGTCTCTCTGCAGCTAGGAAGCTCGCTTGCCCCTTTTATAGCAACAGTCCGCGGGATCACCGAAAAAACCGATCTTGTGCAGGGCCAGGATGGACCAGCGTTCATCGCGTCAAGTGAGTGCGAGTAACTTTCGATTTGCTCAATCAGTGATTGACATTTAGACTACAGGGAGCACATACTTCGACAACACGCCTTGCCTATCCACTGTCCTCGCTGTCTGGAAACTTTCAACACAGAAACTGAATGCAAACTTCACCTAAGACAGGCTGTCCTTTGCCCGCTGAGCGATTCAATCCCCCCAGAAGGCTACAACAAAGAGCAAGAAGCAGCTCTCCGAACAAGAAATAGGGGCAATGCAGAGCGAGAGTGGAAAGCTATATACAAGCTTTTGTTTCCCGGGGTGCTGGATGACCACATTCCGAGTCCATGTGAGCGTCTTTGTCATGATCTTTTGGTGTATCAGGATCTGATTATTTACAGACTATGAAGATGATGACATGCAGCTGGAAAAGCTCCAGCGCAGGGAATTCTATCGGGTTCAATTACATATAAAATATGCAGTTCCACGAATATTACGACGCCTCCTTGAACAAACGAGGTTCGCGCCCTCGGTCTCCCTCGATGCCCCGACGCGTACGCAGCTTGTCAACATCCTTGAGAGCGCAATTACAGAGGCATCTCAATCTTACCAGCAACAAGCAACCATGCCTACTGAGGTGCAAGAACCGGTGATCTCCAATGAATCATCCAACTTCACTCAACAACATGAGGCACCAAGCGTTGTAGGCGATGAGTTCTTTCTGCCGGCTTCTACGCTCATGAATGAGCCAATTCAGCCTCAAGCTGGTGTGCAGCGATATGATGGTCTGGGAAATGGGTTGAATTATCCTACTGGCGTTTATGATGGGCCAGAATATCAGAATGATGTTTTGGGGATCATGCATCAGGAGACTATTGATGCCCTGAACCTAGACATGAGCTTCTCCGATTGGAACTTTGATCAGAATCCCTCGTTTCAAGGCCTGTAGGAAATTTTCAAGATATGAAAAGAGAGAGGAGAGAGAGAATGTGGAAAGGGAGTGATTCGGCTTTTGCTTTTTGAACTTTCTGTTAGTGGGCAAGGCGTTTGGACCAGGCTCAATTTACTCCCTCAATCACAAATACCTTTTGTCATGGAGTTTTGCAGTTCAGGCGAAAGTTACAGCTAACGGGGCGTAGAACTTCTTTGCTATCTAAGTAAACAATCTTCATTATTCTTCATTCCCCTGGTGACCTTATTGTTGTCCCTATCACCCTTTTTACTGTTGTAGCTACTGTTGCCGTCATTATTTGTATTATTCGTCTTTTTGTTATTGTCTTCATCATTGGTGTCGCCATTGTCACTTTTGATCTGTCTGCCCAAATAGCAAAACTATTGTGTTGAAGTTTGTCACACGTCTATTATCGCTGCATGCCATGAATCTAAAACGCACATATGAAAATGGTGAAGCACCAGAATGTACACTATCGTCTTCAGTCCCGCTGACGTCTCCCGCACACCCTTAACCGTAGTTAAGCTCGAACCGGGTGGCGAACCCAGCTTCCGTCGGCTCAACCTCCTTGACGGGATGAAGAATCATCGGCGGCAGACAAGGCCGGCCATGCTCCATCTCCCAGTTCCTACCGCCGATATCCGTATCGACGTAGCCCATCCAGTTGTTGTACAACCTGGAAGGGGGCTCTGCGCGGTAGTACCACGTAGTGCCCTGGTACCTCCTCTCTCTTCCGTAGCCGAATGGACTGCCCTCGCCACCGCTGCCCATGTCCCCAGAATTGAACCACTTGTCCAGGAAGGCACCGTTCCAGGGGCGGTCGAACCAGGTAGGGTGCGGTGCAAAAACGGCTTTGAAACCGTGCAGCAGGGACACGGTCTGAGGGGTCATTTCCGACGCAATGTGGTTACCGCGCAGGTTCTCAACATGCATGATATCCAAAAGACGCTTCGAAAGGCGGGATTGCGTCACAATCGTCGTGCGCCTCGGAAGGGTCCTGGGGTCGGGGTTCTCCTCATCCTTGTATCCCCAGATATTATCACCAAAAATCCAACTGCTGTTCACCGGGTTAAAGATGGGACCCAGCGTGATCAGGTCGGCGTCCTCCCCGACGCCCCACTTATACGCGTCGTCTTCGGGGTTCGCAACCGGCGGCTTGGGTCCGACGGGGTTGATAAAGGACACCTTCGGCGGGCCCCAAACCTGGCTGCCGCGCGTGGCCTGCTCGGTGTGCAGACGGAAATCGGTATCATAGTCGCCGTGGAAGGCGGGGATGTAGTACCGCTCGTTGCGTTCCCACAGGCCCCGGCGCGGCTGGTTCCTCGCAAAGCCCTCCAGACGTCTAACAAAGTCGTAGTTGTGCCCAACGACGCGGACGTCCATTTCCCAGTTCCAGATGAAATCGAACTCCGGGTGGTCGATGCTGAACTTCTGGACAGAGAGCCACTGCGCGTGGTGGACCGTCCGCTCCTCGGCGTCCGTCAGAGCCGTGTAGATGTCCCACACGGCCTGGTCGTTCCAGACCTTGGTCATGCTGTGGAATTCCTTGGGAATGTGCTTGTCCAGCATGTTCTGGCGCTCCTTGTCGTCGAAGATGTTCACAGAGTCGTCACGCACGTGCAGCAGGAGGAAGACCTCGTACTCTCCACCAGAACGCAGCGACAGCTCCGAGACGAGCGCCCGGATCACCTGCTTGTCGTTCTCAGTGTACTTCTTGCCGGTGTACGTCCGCAGCAGCACGGCGGTCCGGCTCTCGTGCGCCGTGTCCTCCCGCGCATCCAGCTCTCCGCCGTCCTCCCTCTTCCTCATCTCGTTCCCGTACTTGCTGGCGATATCCTCGTAGGCCGTGATGAGGTACTCGTTGGGCTTTCCCTTGCCGAACCGCGCCGCGTTCTGCTTCGCGCACTTCGTCTGCAGGTCGCCCCATTTGACGCTGTCCCAGTCGATCGGCAGGCCCGTCTTGGCGTGCAGCTGCGGCGTGAGACCGTACTGGCCCAGCCGCGTGTCGCGCTCGTAGCAGATGTCACCGTCCATGTCCATGATGTCGAAGCCGCCCATGCCCGGCTTGGGGAAGTCGCGCGGGTGGCCCTTGAAGACGAGCAGGTCTTCCACGGGCTCGCCGAGCGCGCCGACGCACGGCACGTAGGCGGCGCGGCGCGTCTTGTTCCACTCGTCGCTGTTGTAGTCCGGGTACGGGTCGAAGTGCACCGGCCGCTGGTTCGCGGCCCAGGGCTGCTCCTCCGCGGCGGACTGTCTGAAGCGGTCTGCGAACTTGGCCGGGCGGTCGTCCTTGCGGCTCAGCGAGGCGAGGGTGTTCCCGTAGATCGCGCCACTGCCAGGAAGCCTGATCACAATGTGAGTTGGTCTGCGTTTTGATGAAATGACGATGACGCTCGAGTTAGTTGCGGAACTTACTTCTTGGCGGCCTCATACTCCCTCGCGAACTGGTCTCGCAGCTGCTGCTCGTGGTGCGACCTCGCAGCCTCCGCGTCCTGCTCCTTCTTCTTCCGCTTGGCCTCCGCCTCCTCCTTTTCCTTCTGCTTCTTCGCCTCTTCCTCGATCTTCTTCTTCCGCTTTTCCTCCTCTGCCTTCTTCTTGTCCTCCGCCTCGTCGTGCACTGGCACGGTCTGCGGCTCGTCCTGCTGCTTCTCCCACTCCTTGACCCTCTCGTCCTCTTCCGTCTTCTTGTCGTCCTCCTGCTTCTTCAACTCGCCGTCGTCTTGCTTGGCGTCGGCGTCCGCCGGCGTCGTCTTGGGCTGCTCCGGCTTCCACGGCTCAGTGAGCGGGACGACTGGCTTCGTGGGTGTCTCCTCGGCCAGTGTCGCCGCGTGCCCGTGGCGCCAGATGGCGACGTCCCGCCCGTTGCGGATGTACGCCGTCCATGATGTGTAGAAAAGGAAAGCGGCCACGGCCAGGAGAATGAGTGTCTTGGGTCGGGCCCTGGCCCTCAACGGGCTCTGCTTGAACATGATGCACTGTTTTTTTGGTTTTGGTGTCTCCGAGGCGTTGAGGGAGTGTAAACGCTCCGGAGGGGGTGAGTGATCCGGGGATGGCCGTGTTCTGAAATGCCAGACCACCGGCGTTATGTTTCGAGATGCTGTCTCAGCTTCTCAAAAGAAGGATGCCCAGTGAACAGTGACATACAACGGAACGAACACCACCAAGAAGCCAAGCAAAACCTTGACCCGATAAGAAATGGAAGTTGTAACCCGGTCAGTTCGTGGATGAGCGAAACTGTATTTCGATGAAGGGCATGGTGTGCGGGAAAGGGGGGGAGAAAAGAGAGTTCACGGAGGAAGGGCCCAACGGGTTTGTCCTGCGCGCGCGGGTTATAGCGAGGCGATTCAGCTTTCGCAGGGATGGCCTTCCCATCTTTTGATGTGACAAGTGTGCTTCCTGTCAAGACTAGATAGATTAAGGGGTCTCATCTTCTAGAAAGTGTGATGCCGCGTGCGTGGGAATGGTGGTGTGGGAGGCGAAATAAGGTTTTGGCTGAGTCGGTTGTGATACATGGGATGGTTGACAACTGCCGCCTCATACCCCGTCCACCGCCTCTTGGCAACTTGCCGGGAAAGATTTCCTCAGGCAGCTGGATGAGGGAAGCGCCCAGCTTTCTGCCGATTGTTATTTCTTTGCAGAGCCTTGTGTCTCTTTCTTGAGTGCAGGACTGCACACAACCTCTGTTGGCTCTTCAATCCGTCCCACATTTTGAGTTTGGACTTCCGACTTGAAGTTCCGACGATGCCGGCCACAACCCAACACACCACCACCTATCTCGACAACAAGAATAGAAATATTCTATGCAAACCATTCTGTCTTTCTATTTGAGATGAACTCATCAAAAATCTTCAGTGTCATGTCAGGTCTGAAACTCTAGTATTCAGTCCCAGAGGGCAAGGTGCAGGCGGTGGTCTGCCGGTGTTGGGGTAATAAAACAGAGTTTTTGTGCAAGCAAGGACTCCTCCTCCAACGAAGTCATTAAACTTTCCTCGTTGAAAATGTGATGTGGTAATTGTACCTTCACGAAGCGACCTTTCCTGCAACAGGGGGAAGGGGGGGTAACGCAATTCTCTTGGCGTAATGCTTGACGTCGCACCCGGTGGCTGCTCTGGGCAGAATAGAAGCAGTGATAACGACTACGCAGTAGGTTGAACGCGTCAAGCTGGGTGGCACTGAAGGAACAGCCCAAGATTGCACGCAAGAACGGGATCAACGATCTTTCGCCCCGAAAGCACTCCCTTTAATTGCCATCTCGAGAATCTCTCTTCCCGTGTTGGACGAGGGCAGGGGTTCGGGCTTCGATAATCTCATTTCAGCTCAAAATTTCGTTTCGATATTCCTTCGAAGAGTATGATCTGGGCAGTTGACGCTTATCGCCGCAAAGACCGTAGATAAGATCATGGCAAGCATGGGCTGAGTTCCATCACGCCATCCTCTGCGTCGTTCTTGCCACCATTCGGAAATCCCTACTCTTCAGGCAACGAGCGCTTCCAGAAAGCTGCTGGCAAGTCCGTTCAAAGTCCGTTGAAAGTCCGGTGAGCATCGAGTTGCAGTTCTCGCATTGTCCCCACTTGCAACGTCGGAAGAGCCAATCCGACGCCCTTGCTTAATCGCTTCGAATCGGCACCCCGCGGCGGGGCAACTTCGTATTCTATCGGAAAGTTTAAATCACCGCAACTTCATCTCCTCTTTCGCGAGCTCCAATCGAGCAGATTTTGGATCATCGCAATTCCAACAGCCCGTGACAGGACATGACTTGAGATAAGGCTGAGAGGGCGATTTCTCCTGGTTCCATGCCGCTCCCACGTGAAACTCAGAAAATCGCGGCTTGGATTTAATCGCGGCTTGGATTCAATCGAGGTTGTATTTGACTTGTTTTTAAGGTTAGTAGTAAGGTATCAAAAGACCGCGCGACCTCCCGCTGTGTTCTATCCAGCCGACTCCTGGCAATCCTTTTCGCGTCTTCGGACGATGGCCACATGGCCGCCAGCGTCCAGGCATCTGTTCCGCCTAGTGCTCGACCTTGAGCGAGAAGTCGACGTGCGGCACGCCCTGGTGAATCGCGCTCGTCGAAACAATATCCACATCTGCGTAAATCGTCAGCCAAACATTCCCTCGAGCCCGACGTCTCCCCAGAGTTCAACATCATCAACGACTCACCATTGCACACGTAGTTCTCCACATTCTCCAACGTCAACCCGCCCGAAACCTCGACCAGAAAGTGCCTCTTGCCAGCCCACCTCTCCTTCAGACTCCTCGCCGCGACCTTGACGCCCTCGCCCGTGAAGTTGTCCAGCATCACCACGTCCGCGCCCGCCTCGATCGCCTCGTCCGCCTCCGCCTCGCTCTGCACCTCCACCTCCACCTTCAAGCTGAACCCGCCCACGCTCTTCGCCGCCCGCACCGCGTTCGTGATGCTGCCCTTGCTCCACACGTGGTTGTCCTTCAGCATGATCATCGAGCTCAGGTCGTGCCGGTGCGCGTCCGCCCCGCCGACCATCATGCCGTACTTCTCCACCAGCCGGAACCCCGGCGTCGTCTTGCGCGTGCCCGCCAGCACGCCCCGGTACCCCGCCGCGCGCAGGTTCACCAGCATCCCGCGCGTCATGCTCGCCACCCCGGAGCACCGCGCCAGCGTGTTGAGCGCGACCCGCTCGCCGAGGAGCAGCCCGCGCGTCGGGCCTGTGACGGTCGCCACGGCCATCTTGCCCTTGGGCGCGCCGCCGTGGCCGCGCAGCTCGATGTGCGAGCCTTCTTTGACGTGCCACTCGACGGTGCAGTCGCACTGCCGGAAGATCTCGTCGACGAAGGGGCGCCCCGCGACGATGCCGCCGGATTTGCCCCAGAGGGTGGCCTTGCGTGGGTCTGAGCCGACGACGAAGCCGCCGTAGTCGAAGGAGGGGGTGTCCTCGGCCAGCCAGGCGGTGACGAGGGTCTTCCAGGAGGGCGGGAGGAGGTGCTCGAGGGAGCCGTGCTCGAGGGGGACGTCTTCCATTGTGCGGTTCGTGGTGGGGGTTGCGGGGTAGTTTTCGTTCGATCGGTAGGTATGTAGTTTCGCGGGGGGATGGTTTGTGTCGAAGGATCAATTACTCGTGGGGAGGTTGGCACGAATTAAAAATTGCGATGTGAGATGTTTGCGCCGCGAGGAAAGGAGGCAATCTTGAAGAGCAGGAAGGGGTCTTTGTCGCCACGGTTTGAGTTTCGTTGACGTTGACGCCGCGGCTTGAGTCGGTGCCGACTGCTGCCGGTCGCTGCCGATGGTGGGGTTGGCGGGTGCCAGCTCGGCGGGGCGTCTGTGCAATTGCCGCCAGCTGTGCTGCATCCGACGCGCGCCCATTCCCGACGGTGTAAGTCTTCTCACTAACAACGTTCAAGGCTGATTGATGGACCTTTACTGCGAATAAGCTCTGGTCAAGGTGACCTTATGGCAATTATCGTGTTTAGGAACCGAGGATGTCTGCAAAGTCTGGCCAATATTCGCAATCAAGTGCGCGTTCGACCTGCGCAGGAGAGATCACCACTGGATGCAGCTTGACGAACACCGGGTAAAGATCACTTATACGCGGCAATTCCATCAACCGTACGGCCCAAAAGCCAGAGTCTTGCTGGTCAATGTCATTCGGAAGTATTAATGGAGAGATTATATGAGTTTGCTGCTCTCAACGAGCCATCGCCGCCGAGTTCTTCAACCTCCAGCATCTCGTCACCATTCAACGCCGGCCTCTGAGCAATCAACCCTTGGTTGCTCCCATCGTGACATCCAAGAACAACCATCGATCACCCTCTACGCCATGTCCGATCTCTCCCCTCGGCTCTCAAACGCTCCCAAACTTTGCATCGTCTATCGCGTATGCGCCCCGACATCCTCAGCATCAACATCCGGACCCGGCCCCTGAAGATGCGCCGCCGGATCCCTCTGCACACTACCCCCCTCCTTCGCCCCGTTTGCCCCGTTCTGTCCTGACTCTCCGCAGCACGGCACAATCACGCTCGTCTTGTTCCTGGCCCCAGGCATATCCAGCGCCGGGTTCGACGTGAAGAAATCCGCAGGCCGGATGTGCATCTGATGGATCTCGACGGGCCTGTTCCGACGTTAGCAAACAACCCTTCTCACTCGGACAAACTCTACTCACATCACAGGCCAGTCCTCAACCCGGGGATTGTGCGTCAGCCCGAAAACGCTCCAGATGACCGGACTACTCTTCCTCCCCTCCCCTCCTCCGTTCCTCTCCCCAACATCACCTTCATTGTCGCCAAACCAGTCCCCCCGCTGCACCATATCCCACACGCCCCCCTCCTCCTCAACGCTCTGGTTCGTAAACTCCCCCGCCGCCCACAGCTCCTCGTCCCGGTGCCCCGTCACCCACACATGGTGCCGCGCGAACTTGGCCCTCTTACTCACCTGGCTCGCCTCGTCCGCGAGTATCAGCTGCGTCGCGCTCGGCATAAGCTTGTACGCCACGTTCCGCCCGCTCACCGCGTTCCGCACCCGCCGGTTCTGCATCTTCACCACCCGGTTCACCCGCGGCTCCGCGTCCACCCAGCACGCGCGCTCCACCTCCCGCTTCACCACTTTATAGAAATTCCCGTACGGGTTCGTCCGCTCGTCCATCGCCACCGGCACGCTCTCCTCCACCACAACCCCGGTGTCATCGGCCGCGTACGAGTCCACCGCGGGATCGATCCGCACCGCGAACACGTGCTGGTGGTTCTGCGCCAGCACCCCGTCCGCCACGACGACTCCGTACTCGCTCTCCGTCTTGCCCGCGTCCATCGCCACCACGCTCATCACCCCCGTCGCCCGCGTCTCCAGCGTGATCCCCCCCGCCGTGTCGAGCTTGTACGCGAACACGTACTCGTAGTTCGCCAGAGTGACGACGCACTGCACCACCAGCTCCCTTAGCCGCGTCACCACCGCCCGGTTCGTGCGGAAGTTCGTATGCTTCCACCCGATCCCGTTGTCTTGCTCGTGCAGACACACCACCGCCTTGGCCACCGTCGGGTTGCCCCCGGCGTCCGCCAGCAGTGCGTCAAAGTAGTGGATCGCGCCGAGACAGTCGCACCCGAGCTCGAGGTTGTTCGCGACGCGCCCGAAGCCGCCGTCGCCGAGGTCGAAGGCCTGCTTGCGCTGGAACGGCGGCCGCGGGTCGCCGTAGGGGACGGTGAGCTCGCTGTAGCTGAGGCGGAAGAGCACGGGGCGGTTGTCGTAGCAGAGGTCGTGCAGGACGGCGCCCTCGCGCGGGGTAAAGCCGAGGCGGAAGCGCCACTTTTGCCAGGAGACGAGGTTGTCGCTGCGAACTGTGAAGCTGGCGCCCTCGGGCTGCGTGATGTTGATGGGTTTCAGGTCCGCGCGCTGGGGGATGTCGAGCAGTTCCGGGACGTACTCGGCGCCGGGGGTGATCTTCGTCGTGAAGAGCGGGTTGGGGCCGGCGGATGTGTTCCTGGGTTGCGCGTGTAGGGGGTCGTCTTTGCCGCCCGTGGCGAGACGGTCGACGCGGACGATTTTCTTGGTGGTGAAGTCCATGACGGGGATGATGGGGATCGGGTAGGCGTAGTGGTTCGAGTCCGGGTTGTTGGCGGAGGCGTCACGGGCGAAGACGAGGCCCTGCATTGTGCGCGGGATGGCGCCGTCCGAGGGGTCTGGGCCGCCGTAAGGCCAAGGGTCGATCGTGACTGTAAAGTTCTCGGGGAGGGAGAACTCCGACATTGCGTCTTTGAAGAGGGGAGAGGCGATGCAGGCGTCTTGGAAGGCGCCGAACTCGTCGCTTTGATATCGTGTCAGTGTGGGCAGACATGGCTTTCCAGGAGGGGCTTACGGGGTGTAGCCGGTCTGAGACTCTGGCTTGGCCACGATGCGCTCGGCTTCTGTCTTCGTTTTGAGGTCGACGATGGACGTTGTGTATTCCGGGAGTTTCCCGTTCTTGATTACATCGTACTGGAGCCGCGCCCGTCGTGGGGGGTGCGGCGTGCTGTCGTTGAGGGTACCTTCATGCTCGGCTTGCAAGAAGGGAATGAGCTCTGCTTTCTTCGGTTCTTGCAGGTAGATTGCGCGGAAGAAGAGCGTCACTTCGGAGGAGTAGAGCTTCTTCACGACGTCGCCGGCGAGCTTGAACTCGGCTTCGGAGAGGTCCTTTAACGGATGAACGGCCATATCTGCGCAGTCACGTATTGTTTCTTAAGAATTGAAACGGATTGACTGAGGCGGGCGAGGGAGCGGCAGAAGCCAGCCTTATCTAGACCTTAAGGGGCGGCTGGGCGAGATGCAATGCGGGGGATCTTGCAGTAGTCTGGTGATATCGAGCCATTCAAACGCCTCCGGTATGCGACGGCTATCTTGGCGTGTGACCACAGATATGCCGCTGCTTCCTCTGAGATGCACGACTTCACATAGGATTCCCGCGATGGATAAACCAACTCGGCCAGAACAAGACCATGGCGGCGGGGTAATTGGTCTTGTCAAGATGATAGCTTCATCATGGTGGGGTAAGCTGTCGTGCATGCCCAATCCAGACGCTCATGAGCTGTAGTTTTCTCCAACATTTTTGGAGATCTCGTCGTCTCTACAAGCTGATCTCATGCCGCATTGGGAAAGTCCATGCGGTGCAGCAAGGCGATTGGCTGCGGCCTCCATCGGCGTTTTGGGGGTGGTTGTTGGTACCGCAGCGAAGGATCGCGCGAAGCTGACCCAGCGTGGACGAACTTCTCCGGGCACCAGTCGATAGACTGGAGGCACCGTCTGACCCAAGGCCCGTTCTCTGTATTGTTGCATCTCGTTTGTGTGTGATTGTTCAACGGTGATGTTTTCTGTGCCATTCAATGGTCGCGGGAACGACCGCCACACGGCCCGACCAGAGTTGCGTCAACGACGGTCCAACGTCGGAGCCGTGCATCAACATGGCATGAGCAGATCTGCAGGAAAAGAAGATTAAGATTAAGCTACGTTCGAAGCATCCGATTCATCTGACCTCTAAGGTCGCAATTCGCAATGCTGTTTATCCCCTCAAACTCGAGCGTTGCAATCCGGACGGAGGCCGGTCCACAATCAAGTATCAAAAAGTGGTAGACAAGAAGCACCTCGGCAGGCTGGCCCGTGACACGGCATACCGAAGCTGCACGCTGCCGCCCGGTCAGACGGCAGGCCGCTCGTCCGTTGCACGTCTCGGCACATGAGACCAAGAGACTTTTTCCAAACGAAGAGCGTTGATATGACGATCAGAGACATATCCCGCGACCCTGAATTTGACACCCGTGTAGGGAAGGCAAGGCAAGGCAAGGGTTATTGACCCACATCCCAAGAATGAGCGACGGCAAAGACGACAGCAAGGACGGCCTTGTTGAAGAGCCGCACCGAGTTGATGGGATAGCTCGGGTCGAGAGTTTGTGCTTGAGTTGTTTCGTATACAAACACTTGTTTGAGAGAAATGCTCGCTCCTCAAAATGAGAACGCACCACCGTAGAGATTAAGTTGTCGTGACCGAGTCCGTGATGATTGTCGAAATGATAATCGACGGCGGAACGTGCGCCGTCGTCTCTTGTGCGGCAAAACAAACTTCGAATTAAGCAAGTCATCATATGGCATTGTCAAGCTCCCCTGGACAAGGTCAGATTCTGATCGGCCGTCGTCCAACGGGGCATGACTCGATCGGCAGGAGTCATCCGCAAGACCGGGTCGCTGTGGCTTGCGGCTGAGGTTGAGGCTATCTGAGATAAAGCAGTGGACCGCTGTTTGGGAAAAAAAAAGAAAAGAGGACTGAGAGACGTTGCGTAGACGTGGTTCTTCTCGCAACGGCGGGCCGTTCTGTCGATTGACAATGCGGGAGCTGTGGATGGCATCAGTCTCGAGATGCGAGCGAGACCGGTCGTTGGGTCGCTGGTGTTCGGATTGTAGTCATCCGCCTAGAGCCGAGACCATCGGATGGACCCGGCGGCCAGTCATCTGGTAGATGCATCGTGAAATGGCTTGCGTGGCATGGCGATTTTGCAGGGCGACAGGGCGGGACGGCGGAATGTCTAGACTTTTCGCAGAGACATCGGACGAAGGTGGAGGGCGCTCAGCCCCAAACGCGGGAGTAAGGTTGATGCTGTTTGATGTTAGGAATTTCTTGTTGTGGGCACACTGCGTTTTGTAAATGATGTGCCACGAGCAGTAAGGGAGCGTCTCAAGTCTGCATGCTTGGCGAAACGGAGACGGTTCGGACTGAGGACGACACTGGAGTGGTGTTCATGGCTCTGGGCGGCGTTTGGCGATGCGATGGCTTGATGCTGCGTGGGGTGTTCATGTCCTTTTACCGGTCATGACATGAGAGTGGCCACTTGGCGTCGATGCCACGAAACAGGACAAGACAACAGCCTGCCTTGGGTGAGGTATCTTGGCGGCAGTGACGAGATGGTCGTTCCATGGCGCACGGCAGTTCAGTAAGAAAAGCGGAGGACGGGGAAAGGCTCCTGGTCAAGGTCAAGTTTAATGGCGAAGGATGTGCTGCTATTGGTTCGCGCGGGTGCGGGGAGGTGTCTCTGGTTGAGTTGACGAGGCTTGATGAGGCTTAACGAGCACAAGCGGTGGCCGACGTCTGCGAACCGTGGAGGCATTTTACTGCGCTCGACGGCGTCTGGGCTCTGGACAGCCGTGGTCTGGAAGATCCGATGCTGGTGGTGCTGCTGCAGGTGCTGAAAAGGGCAGGCATGTACTGTGTAGAGTCAGTCCAGTCTTGAAGGATGAACGGCGAAGAGGTGGAGGTGCAGATTGATACCTATTTTAGGAGGTCTCCATCCAGGGTGCTCCCTTCTGAAACGCGCCAATTTATCTGATGTCGTGATGGCCCGGGGATCTCCATGATTGTTTTCTGGGCCGGCTTTGGTGCTCAATTGACATTCTTATTTCTCCTTCTGGATCTTTTTCGGGCCTCCCTGTCGTCCATGGACACGCCGAGATCCGCGAGGGCATCCACAGGACGGATCCCAATTACCAGAAATCTTGCTGAGGCCCCTGTTCGGGACACCGAAGCGAAAGGAGGAGAAGAAGACACCTGGTACGTGCCTCGTCCGGGTACAAGGTAAGGTACGTAACGTCAGGGGTGAGCCAGCGAGCTGCCTGGCTTAGGTAAGGCACAAAGAATGGAAAACACGTGGAAGGAACTCCCAGGCAGGACTTGGCATTGATATGGCAAGACGAACAGCAGGTGCAGGAGCGCAGAGACCAACTGCTTCCACCTGCCCTCAGTGTCTCCGACTCTCCTCATCAGATGTGCTTGATGATCCATCCTGCCACCTGCGTACATATTCGTACGTGTGTGATGCCATCCATTATCCATGGACGAATTTGACTCGAATTCGTGCGCCATTCCGTGGGGTCCAACATACCCAATATCCAGCCTTCCAAGGGACGGGCATTGCTTCGTGCAGATTGCTCCGCCAAGGCCACATCAGGCTAGACGTCCGCCGTCCCACGACTCGTTGAATACCTATTCGTACTTTTTCCAAGTTAACCGGGCCAACAATGTTGGGCGACTGACTTCCACATTCGAAGCGAAGGCTTGCTCAATCTTACGAGCACGCACACACACACAAACTCCTTACTAAGAGCAGAGTGCAGAAGGCATTTGACGCGACGCGATACGAGACTTGCACGAGACGAGCGAGACGGACTCGAGTCAATCGACGAGACGGGGACTCTTTGTCTGGACCGTCGCCGTGTCTCCCGTCCCCCGTCCCCCGTCTCACAGTCACTCTCACTCGGCAGCTCTTCCCGAGCACAGATGCGGCGATGCTCATTCGTCATATCCGTCGGCAGATGGCGTAAGTCTTTGGGCACTTTCTTCGGATTGTTAGTATCCGTCCCGTGTCCCGGCTTCCAGTGCTTCAGTGATTCATCCATTGCCTCGCTCGCCCTACCCGTCTGCCACCAGACCTCGGGCTTGTTCGTGTCTGCAGTGTCCATGCACCCAGCGCGGTCGAGCACGGGGATCCCATCTCTTGGTGTCTTTCCCGTCCGTGCAATCCGCCCTCCCGTGCTGTCTCATCCGTCGTCTGGCCTGTCTGGCCTGTCGAATCCCCTGGCAGCAGCGCCAAGCGGCCAAGTTGCCCATCAGCACCGGCGCCCATCCATCCACTACCTTAGGCCAGGTAAGGACTTGGAAAGCACTGCGCCGTAGCATTCGCGCCAGGGACGATCGTGTGGTTCTCCGACGGCCGGAAGCACCTCACGCAGTAGCGCATGCACATACAAGGCAAGTGTGAAGATGGTGAGGTGGAGGTTACGCGATGACGGTGCAGTGTGTACGTACTTTGCTGAGGTGTTGTCAGCGCCGCAGCCCGCAGAAGGCAGACCCGGCGGCGACATCCAGCCAAGCAGCAGGTGCAGCAGGAGCAGGTGCAGGTGCAGCCAAGGTACCTACCCTGAGGTGTACCTTCCAGGGGGCCACGCCACCAAACCAAGGAAAGAAGGCACAGAAGGGACTTCCATTGCTCATTCTTTTCCCGACCCGTCCAAGTCTCGTCCAGTCCATTGCGTTGCGAATCGAATCGACGAATCGCTCGACTCCCTATCGCAACTTGCTCCTCCGAAGTAGCGCAGCCTCCATCTGCCAATCGTCTCTTCTTTTCTTCTCTTTATCGCGGAGGTGCCCTCCACTCCCTCCTCCCTGAGTCCCTCCCTTGCATCCCGACCTATTAAAGACTCGCCCCGTGCCAAGTCTCGCCCGTTTCCCATATCACTGCTGTCTCGAGGTTTTGCGAAACTCGACCTTCACTCACTCAACGAAGCAAAAACTTCGCTCCTTGGACAAAAACCCTTCCGACGACCACATTTCTACGAAGACACGCAGCACGTCCAGATCAGCCTCCCGCTCAAGCCGTTCGGTGCCTTAATTGGAACAGCTCAGTCGTACTCGGTGCGGCACAGCACAGCCATCCGCCATCTTACGCAGCCCTGCATCCACCCCAAATCGTGTCCTCCAGCCGCATCGCCCTGACCGAAGACAAAAAAAAATCACTAGGACCCTGGGCGAAGTCCCCTAATAATATCTTCGCCCATTTTGTTCCGCCAACTTGCCGTCTACAACACAACAACTCTGCCCACCCAGAGTCTCGACGACGTCAATTCGTCTCTCTTCACCTTCTTTCGTCTTGGCTCTCAGATCGATCGCCGGGGAACTCGACCCAGTCGTCCCGTCCTGACCTGCGCCTCTCTCTGCGACGACGCTATCCCAAAGGTGCGCTCCGGTCCTCGTCTGCCCGTTACGTCTCCAGGCCCCACGCACTCTCTATCCGCTACCAGCTCATCCCTTCACCACCAAAACCTTGAACAAGCTCCCTCCCCTATTCCCCCGACCCAGACTTCATTTACCTGCCAGCCCTACCCGCCTGCTCTTCGCTGCGCAGCTTCTTGCGCCTCAACCTGTTGCCGACGTGCCCGTTTTTCCTAATAATTTCCAAACTGACACCACCTCTTTTAGTTTCGCAGGAATCACCAAGCCGTAGTCCAGGCCCTCCAACTACCGCGGCTTTGCCTTCTTTATACTCCGAAGTCGACGTCCCCAACGGCTTTTTTTTAAGCAACCACGTCGCATTCGTTTCGGCCCCCACAACGTCCTTCTTTAACGTCGCCGTCACCACAGCTTCCGTCTTTGCCAAGAGGAATTCGACTTCCCAATGACTTCATAGTTGTCAATTCATTCAACAAGAAAACTCGCTCTTTACAATAACACCTTCGCCATGCTTACCCCCAAGAGAGCCGTCGCCGCGGCCGCTTTCTTCCTAATCGTCTTCTACTTAATATCCTCCTCCCACGACACAACAACCACCTCCACGAAAGCTCCCGTCGCCGCCTCGAATCATGATACGACAGACTCCTCAAAGACGTCACATGCCTCCTCGATCGACAGCATGGAGCCCTCCTTCCCGAAGAAGGTGACTGGACAAAAGCCCATGATGGACATGTCCAAGATGTCGCTCGCCGACAAGCTGGCGTACCAATACCCCTATGACGTCGAGACGCGTTTCCCTGCCTACATCTGGCAGACTTGGAAATGGACGCCTGCCGAGGAGGAGTTCAGCTTCCGTGAACAGGAGGCGTCTTGGTCCGAGCAGCATCCCGGCTTCGTCCACGAGGTTATCACGGACAAGGTTGCTGTCAACCTGCTCCGTCTGCTCTACGCCTCTGTTCCCGAAGTCCTTGCCGCGTACGACGCTCTCCCTCTCCCCGTCCTCAAGGCCGACTTCTTCCGATACCTGATCCTGCTTGCGCGCGGCGGCATCTACTCCGATATTGATACCTATGCTATCCGGTCTGCTCTCGAGTGGGTTCCCGAGCGCATCCCCCGGGAGAGCATTGGTCTGGTCATTGGCATCGAGGCCGACCCTGACCGCCCCGACTGGAAGGACTGGTACAGCCGTCGCATTCAGTTCTGCCAGTGGACCATCCAGTCTAAGCCTGGCCACCCTGTGATGCGCGAGATCGTCACCCGCATCACGCAGGAGACCCTGAAGCGCAAGAGAGCCGGCCTGCTTGATAACATTATCGACAAGAATGTTGTCGAGTTTACGGGTCCGGCCGTCTGGACGGATACCATCTTCGACTACTTCAACGACCCGCGCTTCTTCGACCTGAAGAACTCCAAGGGCCCTATCGACTGGAGGAACTTCACAGGCATGGAAACTTCCAAGAAGGTCGGCGACGTGGTGGTCCTCCCCATCACCAGCTTCAGCCCTGGTGTGCAGCAAATGGGTGCCAAGGATTATGATGATCCTATGGCATTTGTCAAGCACGACTTTGAGGGTAAGATACAGTTGAATGATGACTCCAGAATTCCAGCTAACGAGGATGTAGGCACATGGAAGCCCGAGGAGCTCCGCCATATTGGCGAGCAGAACGAGGAGAAGGCCTCCTCCTCATAAACCCCATGACAGCAACGACTTTTCTTTCGGCATATGTCTTTTAATAATTGCATCTCAAGCGGCGTCCTGAAGGCCATGTTTTCGGTGCGGACGGTGTTTCACGTGTTTTGGTTTTTGAATTGGTCTTGTACGGCACCGGTGGAAGGAACTACGAGCGAACAGCATATTCTGCAAAACAGGAAAAGCATAGAGATTTCGGCATAGAGGTCCATTTCCAGTTACCATCAGATCTCAAGAGGAGGACGGCCTTCACAAGGAGGGCCGAGAGACTGCAGTCATTAGCATCGCGGTACATATACCCCAGACAGTTACAGTCAGAAATGAAGCGGTGAAAAGTTTAAGCCCCTCGATGCAATTTGTTTACATGGCTAGTGAAATGTCTTGGAAACTTAGGGGACCCAAGCCACTGCATTGGCCTGCCTGTTCGTTGACGCACCTGCAATCACCCGCAGCGGAAGCTTGGCCGACTTGGCCAACAACGTGACAGCAATGAAGCGAGCTGGGCATTCGCAGGCGGCTCCTTCGGGCCCCTGGCCGAGGTTCACGTCACCGTGGACCTGCAATGGAGTTGTTCCCTGTCGCTTGTGTTGCGGCGCCGTGCAACCCCGCACATTTCCCCCCTTTTTCTCCGCATTTTGGGATCGGGAAGCTTGGAGCTCTCAGCTCTCTTCCCCTCTGCCAAGACTGGACCTTAGGTTGGGTAGGTTACCCCCCGGCCGCCGGCCAGACGCGGTCCGGTGGGAGTGCGCAACACCGCATACCAGACAGCTGCCAAAGCCGAGAAGCGACCAGCCTCCCCTCACTTGTTGTTTTAGCCTTGGCTGCCGGTTATTGCGTACCCGCCAGTACGGATACTCTCAAGCAACGACGGCTCTCTTTCTCACTCTCATATGAGAGCTGTGCGAAGATTGACGGTCCGCCCGTTCGTCAGCTTTTTCCTTGTTTATGTCTTTCTTCTGTAAATCTTTGAGGATCTGAAGCGAGGACTACTGAGCTTCCTTTTCGACGTCCGCGACCAAGTGCAAGATGAGGATGCCGGTGACTGGGGCTTGCCGCCTTGCGAGGTCCTCGAGCCTCGTGAGGTGGACGAGCTCGAGGGTCGCGGGCAGAGGGCTGCTTTCTGCCAGGGCTTATAGCTCCAAGCCGTTGAGCTTCAGCCAAGGTCCAGAGGATGTACGTCACTCACTTCCTTACCCTTTCTCCTAAACATGAGAGAAAGATCTCACTCTCACCTCAACCCACGAATATCACTTCAGAGCTAACACCCGCTGGCTAGCCACCTCTCCTCACGCACACAATCCCAGAACACTTCGCCTCCATCGTCTCCGCCCACGGCGACCGCCCCGCCGTCGTCGCCCGCGCCCCAACCGCCCTCTCCTCCGCCTCCACAACGCCCATCACCACGGAGCTGTCCTACTACGACCTCGACGTGCTCTCCAACTCCCTCGCGCACGGCCTGCGCTCCCTCGGCGTGCGCAAGGGCGACCGCCTCGCCGTCTCCCTCGGCAACGGCGCCGAGTTCGCCGCGCTGACGTACGCCGCCTTCAAGCTCGGCGCCGTGCTCGTCCCGCTCAACCCGGGCTTCAACGCGAAGCAGGTGGCCGCGGCGCTGCGCCATCTCGGGGTCGAGGTGCTTGTCATCGGGAAGGTGACGGATCTGCCGTATAAGCCGGGCCGGGGGCGGAGTAATCTGGAGTTACTGAGGGCGCTGGTGCCGGATTTGGAGAAGGGGAGCGTCGAGAGCGAGGCGGTCCCGAGCTTGAAGAGGGTCGTGGCGGTGGATAATCTCGCGTTCCACCCGCAGGTCGAGTTCGGGAGGTACAGGGCGCTGACGCGGTACGAGGAGCTGCTCGCCGGCGGGCGGGGCAGCGTGGTCCCGGACGAGGCGCTGCGCGCCGACGAGACGATTAATATCCAGTTCACGAGCGGGACGACCTCGCAGGCGAAGGCGGCGATGCTGACGCACACGTCGGTGCTGAACAACGGGCACCTGATTGCGCGGCGGATGGGGCTCGTGCCGGGGGACAGGATCGTGGTGCCGCCGCCGCTGTTCCACTGCTTCGGGTGCGTGCTGGGGTACATGGCGACGGCGACGACGGGGGCGGGGATACTGTTCCCGAGCCCGGCGTTCGATCCGGCGGCGACGGTGAGGATGGTCGCGGAGTATGATGCCACGGGGCTGTACGGGGTGTCGACGATGTTCGTGGCGGTGCTGGAGGCGCTGGCGAGCGGGGCGGGCGGCGTGAGGCAGGGGGAGATGCCGCGGGGGCTGAGGAAGGGGATCGCGGCGGGGAGTAGTGTGCCAGAGAGCCTGATGCGGCGGCTGTATGAGACGGTGGGGCTGGAGGAGCTGGTGATTTGCTACGGGATGACGGAGACTAGTCCGGTGAGCTGTATGACGGCGCCCGGGGACCCGTTTGAGAAGCGAACGGGGAGTGTGGGAAGGGTGATGCCGCATACGAAGGTGAAGATTGTGGACCCCGGTGATAGGGGGAGGGTGGTGGAGCGCGGGGAGAGGGGGGAGCTGGCGGCGGCGGGGTACCTTGTGATGAAGGGGTATTGGGGGGATGAGGAGAAGACGGCGGAGGTGAGGGTGGAGGATGAGGAGGGGACGGTGTGGATGTACTCTGGCGACGAGGCGGTGATGGACGAAGAGGGGTATGTTGAGATCACGGGGCGGATTAAGGATTTGATTATAAGGGGTGGGGAGAATATACACCCGCTCGAGGTGGAGAATTGCCTGTTCCAGATGGAGGGGGTGAAGGAGGTTTCTGTGGTGGGCGTGCCGGATGAGAGGCTTGGTGAGAGTGTCGGCGCGTTTGTGGTTGTGAAGAAGGGGTGGAAGGGGGAGGGGGAGGATGGGAATGGGGAGGTGCTGACGAGGGACGCGGTGAGGGCGTGGGTGAGAGAGCACCTTTCGAGTCACCTTGTGCCGAAGCATGTGTTTTGGATTGATGAGTATCCTAAGACGCCGAGTGGGAAGATTCAGAAGTTCAAGTTGAGGGATATGGCCAAGGAGATTTTGGGGGAGAAGAAGGATTAGGTGAGGGGAGTATGGATTGGTTGAGGACAGCATTGTTATGGAGTATTGGTGTTGTTTAGTATGATGGCAGTTAATGAAATGTTTAAGCCATGATATATCCAGGTCCTTGTCACCCCCCTTACCCCGAGAGGCTGTGGAAAGATCATAGTTTGGTAAAGAAAGAAAAGAAAGCAACGAGTCTCATAATGTCATAAAATCTTCCACCCTATGCTCAAAGTTCCAGTTCAAAGTTGCCAAAGCTCGTATCCAGAAGCTTAGTTCCCATCCAGGCTGCGCTCTCAATCTGGTGATCCATAGCGCCAGTGCCGCCCACAGAAGAATCAACTTCATACTGGAGACCAGACGAAGGTACAAATGGCTCGAGGATTACCCCAGCCGTCAACGTAGAGAGCCCACCATGGGTGCCCTCAGTCATCGCAGTGAGATTGGGGACCTCCAAAGTGGCCTCGAGACCGCATCCATAAGCCGTGTGAGACTGTTGGGCAGGGCTGAAGTTGGATGGCTGGCAGTTTGGGTCCAGACCATTAGTCTCCGTGGGCTGCGTGTCCTGCTGTTGGTTCGATTGAAAGACATCTGCGTGGGCACTCTCGACGATCTCAATCACCTGATGGCGTATCTGGCTTTGTAGAGACTGTGGAAGCTGGAAGCTCGTTTGTTCAAGACGCCTCTTGAGGTAAGTCTGCAGCTGGTCCAGGTCTCTACGCCGGCGTTTCTCCCATTCCTCGATACTATTTTCATAGTCTGCATGACAGTGTAAGTAAACGCGCATGTCGTTATCGAATTTGAATTAGCGTACGTGGGCTGGGGATGAGCGCCTCCAATTCATCGGGAAACAGAATTCCATACACCTCTTTCCACTGCTTATCTGCAGGGCCGCGGCCTCTTCTTCTGAGGGCCTTTTCCTGCTCTCGGGTAAATCCTATGGGATGGGAGTTCGAAATGTCCGGCGAGCAAGGGATAGGCAGCTTGAGATGCTTGTTGAGTTCCGTCTCAGTGGTGAACAGTGTGGAGCATCGTCCACAATAGATGGGTCGCGCATGTTGACGAAAGATGTGTTCTCTGGATTTTTACTGTGTCAGTCGTCAGGAATTGGAACAAGATATAAATGTGAAAAGAGAATAAAAGAAAAACGGCTCAAAAATTGAATAAGCAATGAAAAAGTGTACTAACTTGACACGATGGACGGTTGACCAGCCTGGGCCTGCACAGGACCGGTATTTTTGGTATTTTGAGGGACAATGGCGATAAAATGGACATGCGAGCCTCTTATTGGAATGTGAATCAGCTGCGATGTTGCGTCTCTTGCATTGTGTTATATCCGGATCGTTTCTGTTATCCATGGCTTGGGGTACGCTTGTGCCTTTGTCGACCCTGAGGTTGATCCAATCGGAAGACTGCGTCTTGCGCCACTTGCTCGATAGGGTAAGGCACCTGGGGTGGTAGTTACCTGCACAACTCATTAGAGATTGTTTAGAAAATGGATGTGAAAAGAAAGTGAATGTCATGGAAGAAAACGAACTGTGGGCTTGCCCTTTTATTACTTGTAGCTCGGAACGTTTGAGAATATCGAATACCAAGTTTGGAATGTTGACATAGGAGCTGTTCTTAATTCCCGGGACAGAGGATTTAATAAATAACCACTCCCCAGACGGCTACTTCGCGAACCAGTGTAACGTATGCCGCCAAGGTGCCAGTGCACAGCGGCCTTACGTCAGTCCACCTGGTGTTGGTTGCAGGAATCCCGCCCGCCATGTACCACTGCATTGGATGAGAGCGGCGGGGTATAGCTGGGTACAGTTGCCTTGGGAGGTGCGCGATGAGGGTTTCTGGCTTTGCTGTGGAGGTTGCGAAATGAAGAGCCGCTCTTCCTTTTTCCTCTTGAAAATTCTCAAAATAACACCAAACTTCACACATTGATAGCTCAGTAGATAGCCAATGCACAAGTACAAAGAATACATCAATCGATTGCCTTTGATTAGGCAGTTCGATTGATGCAAGTAGAGCCCAGTGTATTCGTAGGGATTTCTTCAGGGATGGGGAGGGCTCGTAGAGACCCTGACAAGCGGAGGGCGAGTGGTCTGCGCACCAAGTTGACCCAGGCAGACCTACAGTGTACAGGTGTGCAGTTGGGTGTGGGCCCACCACACACACCCAACTAAGGTACCTTACGCTAAGGTAGGGGAGGGTGTTACATGTGGGTACCTTCTTTGACAGATCACGCTCGGTGTCCTTTACAACCCCTGAATGATTGTTAGCGTGCGACTTTGCCTTAGCAGTCTTCATAGGTTGAGTCAAGGGTTCTCAGTAACATGGAATTTTTTGAGCTTCCGGTCAAAAACGGCGAATCGTGGGGTGGTGGGGAAGTAGAGGCAGTACAATCATTCAGGGACTATATCGTACGCCCAACTTTGACCTAATTACACTAGTGTAGGCGCGCGCCCGGCTGAATATGGCTCCTCGTGTGGGTGGAGTCGCTGGAATGGTGGAGGAGGAGTGGGCTTCAACAACTTCGCATCTGTTCTCATTGCATGAAACGAACGGAAACCTTGAATGAAAGCCCGTCGAGCTTCAAATGTAGCTCAGGTCCAAAGTAAAGGCGTGCTAGGGCGTCAGTAGATTTTGTCATGACGCTTGCTCCGCGCTCACCATTCTGCGGTACAAGTGAGAGAGGTTATACCAGGCTGGACAGAGCAGCTGTGGGCTGAAGACTGAATTGTGATGAGACGCGCGGGAAGGAACGGGCTCCTTTTCGTTCGTATAGTTTTTTTTTTCTAATCACGTAATTTGGCTGCGCCGATCGTCTTCCACGCATCCATATAGGAGATGATGATGCCGCTGTGCTGTCAGCAACGCACAAAGCAACTAGCCCCACGAGTGCATACTAGAGTCCTTGGAGGGGGGATTGTTCTTGACGAATTGAATATTGCGCTCTGCTTAACTTCATGAGTTCCATTGCTTTTTGCGGCTGGTGAGCAGGGTAACAGACTTTCGGCTGCATCTTAGTGTGCGGTAATGTCTTAAACCCCTGGCATCTCCGGCCAGCCCCTGGTAACCACTTTACGCGAAGTACGACGCGAAACGCGCCGCTGCGCCTCGAGCGAGGGAGATGATCATTGTAAGTGTGATGCCCACGACCTGAGGTTATTCGTTTGCTGGTCATTCATCTCAGCCCAAACACACCAATCCATAGCTTGGAAGCCTTCACGATGTTTTTCTCAAGTTTGTGCCCTGGCAGCGTCACGACCGACTTGAAACCTCCGTTTCCGCGTCCCAAGATCGTCGAATCGACTAAAAACCACGCGGCGGAAACCTCGATTTCACCCCGAGAAGACGACGACGACGACGACAGCAAGAAGCAAAAGAAGAAGAACAAGAAGAGGAAAAACAAGAAGAGCAAGACCATCGGAAGCGAGCCTTCACCTCCTAGTCGCCTAGTATGGAGAAAGCTTCCCGCAGAAATCCGACGGATGATTCTGGACGACCTCATCAATGATCCCTCAAACAAGCCGGCGTTGGCGTCCTGGGCAAGTGTGTGTGCAGACTGGCAGGTCTTCATTGAGGAACACACGTTCAAGTCTCTCCACCTCAAATGGGATGATTCTCGTACGGATTCTGAGCTTCCGACGTTCGAAGCCATTGTCACCGGCCATCGGCGGAGACTGCTCAAGAACGTCACCCTCGAGATCATGCTCGGTAAATACAGTTGTTTGGTATGCGGCCGACCGGAGTCGGACCTGGAAATCGACAACAACAATCTCCGCTTCACAATCGCCCTACAGCAACTCTTTCTGGCCCTCAAAGACTGGAACGACGACATCTCATGTTACTACAGGCTCAGCCTGGAGATACGAGCTGGCTCCCAAAGCGACTTTTATCACTCCTTTCCGGACGTCGAACACGACGCTCACTACTTGCGCAACGACCACATCCAACAAGCTGCAGGGATGATGACAACTGTGATGACGAACCCGGCCGCAGCTATGTACCTGTTCGAAAATCCGAATGGCGAGAAAGAACGTGTTATCGGCAATCTCCTGCATTTCAAGAACATCGACTTGAAACTGCCCACGCTCCCATTCATTCATCAGCTTGTGGTGAATCGAAGCACAACGCGAAGCTTCACAGCAAAGACCATCAAGAAGCTCCTGAAGCACTTGACAGGCCTCGAACGCGTTGTCTACGAGCCCATGCAAGCTGTCGGCAAAGACGTCAAGCAGCGCCAAAAAGCCAACAAAGCTCTACTCCGGAAACTGCCATCCTCTATAGAGTCGTTCTCTCTGTACGAAGCACGCTCAGAGTACCTAGAGATGCAGCAAATGGGCGTGTCAACTCCCCCAGAGGTGCGGACTGGCAAAAAGGTCGTGGCAGCCGCTGTGGCAGCCAGCTGGCGTTGCCGCAACCTCCAAGAACTTTCCCTGTCCAACGCAGTTGACGCCGAAGACTTCTTTACGCGGGCTTTGGAAGATCCGGCAGTGAAAGACACTTCGGGGGATGCGCCTTGGCCGAATCTGAGGCGCGTGGCTCTGTCAACCCGATATGAGAGACGGGGGGATTCCAAGGTGTCACCCTATCAGCTGCTCCACGACGCTGCAAGCGTGGCCCTACGCATGCCAAAGCTGGAGACTATGGAGATCTGGGCTGAATCTGAGTTGAGAAGATTCTTGTTCCGGTACAATGTCGAGGGCGACCAGGCGGTCATAAGGGTAGAGATTGACTCGGAATATTATGAAGAGGGACTTTCCCTCCCACACCTCCCATGCGCCAAGCTTGTAAAGGCAGTCGAAAAGACTCTGAAGATGTGGCGAAAGGTTGCAGGCCCGCGTCGTCAGCTTTCGCATATAGTGGAAAGGGTTGACGGCCAGGCCGCGTATTGGGACGACAGCGACGATGAAGACGCTATTTATGACGATGAAGACCAGAAGACGTGGCCGCCAGCACCGTCTGTCTGCGAAAGCCTTCGGCTGAATGGCTTGGTACGGGATGCCAGTGCGAAGCGGCGTTTCGTATTTAAAGACTGGTATTGATGGGCGTATTGTCAGTGAGCTCAGGCGAGATGCATTGTATTCATTACTGTGGCGTTTGGTGTAGTTGCCCTTTCATGTATCACCATCTGTACAACAATCACGAAAACCATTTCTTTGACTGAAAAATACGTTTACCTCCGAGTAATCACATTCCATGCACCATTAGAGTTGATTTGGTTCAATTTGGAGACTCCACCACTCCGTAGCACTATGCTAGTCGCATCGACTGTTTCTCGCTCGGCGAACACCCGAAAAGTAATGGGCGAATTTGATTTTGAGTATTGTGATCCGGGCGGATAACTGTTGACATTGATACTCACCACTTGAATTCTGTACCCAATATTCAACTTCTGACCACCCCATGAAGGACTGTGCTCATTTGAACCAGAACCAACGCCAAGTGTCGCCAGGCTGGATCTCTGCCTGGTTGTCTGGGGCGACGTAGGTCTTCCCCAGCTCAAAGACGTGAGGAAGAACAGCCAGGTTGTTGTGCAGATTCTGCACACCTGCGATGATGGTTCCATGAAGACCTGAGTAGAGCGAGCATCAGCACAATGTCACAACTACATGACACGGCAGTTGACATTGTGACCTACCTGGGAAAGCTGCATCAAGAATGATGCAGATGCGGTTCTGGGCATCGATCCAGGCTGTCATGAGAAGCGCATGGCCCGCGATCGTGATGGCCTGAGCGGCAGGACGGACTCGAGGGAGCCAGGCGGGATGGAAAGTCGGACCGGCGATCGTAGCGGGGGCGAGGCCTCGTTCCTCGACATTGACGATGTCGGCTGCGGGCTGGATGTCTGGTGCGCCTTTTCAGTCATCATTACACGTTGACCTTGGACAAGAGAACTTACTGGACAAGTCGATGGAAGCAAGGTTCCCAAGACTGACCGAATCAGCCGGCGCGGGGGTCCAAGTGTCCGGGCCTATACATAGTCAGATGATGTCTGCGAGATTTGAGAAGGAACAGGAGGATTCTTACCTGCTGACAAGAGCTCTTTGTTGGCAGGATCGTCGGCAACAGGTATCCCGTAGGCAACTACGCCAAGGGCAAGAGCAGTAATGAGGTTCGACGTCTTCATTTTGGTAATGAGCGAACAGTGGTCTGTCAATGATTGAAAAGAATGAATGAAAATCTTGATGAGGACAAGATGAGAGTTGCGTTACTCGAGGGCGATAGAATCAGGGCCTTTTATGTTTAAGACGGTTCGTGTTCTTCTAAGATGGCGCGAGGAGTGGACGATTCAGTACTTAATTGCAGAAGCATCTTGATCCGCTTCAAAGCATTCCAAACTCGGACATCAAGGTATTCAATTTACGTGCAAAATTCTGATATCTGGATACAGACCATCTAAAGGCCCAAGCTAAACTGAAGCTATTGCATTTGAGGAAATATCTCTGAAGGCCGGTGGGATAGTTGTGGGATAATTTCATTAGCTTGAGGCCGTTAGAGGACTTTTGCACGCTTGTACAAGATACGAGAAGTTTATGAAATTCGATCTACCAAGTGTGTCTCAAGTCACAAGATTTCTCATCTACTAAATATCTCGTGACAGCTTCTCCGAGGTTGCGTGCTCACGATGCGAAGTCTAAAGTAGCCCGTGCACAGGAAGTGCTCTAGTGTCCAGTGGGATAATTTCGAACTTTTCAATTCCTGAGAGGGTCTATGTTAGATAGCTCTGACTCGGTTGAGAATCTCCAATCTCCGTCTTCTGGGTGACAGGCATCGTATCTGTATCAAGTCTCTTGCATTTGAATTATCAATGAGGTCAAGAAACCATCACGATTTTTCTCCCGCAAAGGTATAAGATCACCGGCCTCCTCGATACTAGTCACATGAATAATCCGAACCAACAACTACACTTGTGATTTGATTTCAACCTATCGTACTCCACCAAAACCATGAAGCTCCTTCAGTACATGTATCTCGCTGCCTTGTGAGTATCTTTCATCACCTTTGCTTCTCCTGAGTTGAACGGCCTAGCTAATAGTGCTGGACAGCGGCACCGTCACCGCCAACGCCTACATGTGTAACTGCTTCAATGTCAACAGACCAGAGATCGTCGCAGCCGCCCATGTTTGCAAGGCTTTCGGAGGAGCGCTTTGCAGCGACAAGGCGCGAAACATCAATGGCGTAAGTTTCACAAACGCTCTTCACCTGGCCCGCGGCTCTCGCCAGCATGTTGCTAATAGCCACGTATCAGTGCATCATGAGCCATACCATCACCGATGCCGACTGCGCCAGGCTTTACTTCAAGATTGAGAACGGCAAGGAGGTCCCGGATACGTCTTTCAAGGCGAACTGCGAGCACTACACTGGCTCTTGCCCCAATTAGAATGACCAAGGACAGAGGTAGATGGTCTGATGGGATTGATCTTGTTGTACATTTGAAATCTAGCTGAGCTCTTAAGGAAACGCTGAGTCCTTGTAATCATGAGTGGACTAGTGTTGAGGATGTGTGAACTTGACCCCCACAGATTCTAGTTCGAAACAAATCTCAGACCAACGTCTTCAACAAAGTTTTGTTGCTTGACTAAACATTCCAAGCTGAACAAATCAGATTTCATATGTTTCATTCTTTCCCGCCGTCCGATCGTTCCTGTCGTCTTGATGACTATATAATTCGCATTACGATGTTACGTCTGCTAGATCCGGTGTCTCTTCAGTTCATACATCCTAGATCATTAGCTACCAGCATTGGTCCAAATAGTTCAACTCTGCGAAGGGAGTGGCAGTCCTCATTCAGGCCATTTTCGCCTTCGCATACAGCCTCCATCGCCAAGCCGTGGAAAGAGGTTAAGTCCTACAATGAGACCCTCCCCTCGGCAGCCAGTGGACGCCTTGTCCCCGTGATTGCTCACCCGTAGTACTTCTCTGCGGCGACTGTTTAGCAAGAAGTCTCAATAAGTTTAAGAAACAACATTTTCATGAGCTCAACTGTTTACGGATGACAATGCACGCTAGCCAAAGTTTGTCTTGATCTTTAGATGAGCATGGAAGGGATACATTCTCAGCGAGGAATTTGAGCCCCCAACGCAATAAAATTATGTGAGGGCGCATTCTGAAAGCGCCATTCATCAACGTCCGCGTTGCTGCGGTATTATTACACATAGACGGAAGCCACCAGCTGTAGCGTAAAGCATCACAGGATCGATCTAGGTTCTAGATTCTTTGAGATTCAGATGAGCCTCTCATATGCCTCGACTCCACACCAGATGACACGCTGATAGATACTGCTCTGATTTCTTCGCTCCACAGGGACTCCAGCTTAGCGCAGCAAGACCCTTTTGTACTTACTACGCACCAGATGGAGTCTGTTCTTCGACGACAAATGTTAGCACAGCACAGAATGAGAGAACCTTACACGAAACCTGCCAAGACCCATTACCTTCAGGACCGACATCCAGCTATAAAGCTATCGTTCAAACTGCTCTTCTCCATGTGCACCGACAAAGATCATCTGGTATTCCAACAGCTCGATAACTTCAAAACACTTAACGACTAGGCCCATACGTGTGCATCAAGGGCAGTTGCAAAGACTCAGTCCAAGCTACAGTCAGCAAGCACGGAACAACAGTCCTAATCTCCGACGTATTTCAACTTGAACAACATGCAGCTAGAGACAATGAGCGACGAAGCCATGGTCCGAGGCTACAATTGACACTGCCCGCAACAAAACAGCTCAGCTAGCATTCGTTTGTGGAGTTAATCAGAACAGCCCAAGTCGCCTGCTTTCCTACACTGTCATTGTTGCCTGGTTGGTTAATGGTGAGAACCTATACATACCCGAGAATTTATACTCAATCTACACCGCATCAAGCAAGCCACCTGGATGCAGACAAGTTGACGATGGCTCATATCTACCTGCGTCAGACTTCAAGACGATGTCTACCTCACCACCGCATAGCCATTCTGTATTGTAACAGAGATGATGGAAAGGCCATTGTCACCCGGGCACTGTAAACATTGATACACGGCAGCTATTTAAAGCATACATACTTCTCAGGACGTTCAATGCAAACAATGAACTCAAATTCACCTATCTCTGATGAAGAACGCGGTTGCGGAAGATGACTCAGCTTTTCTTTTGGAATTGGGTCAAGAATTCTTTCATTTTTATCTGAAGACTTTCGCCCTACCACGGACGCGTGAGTGATAAAACGTCACACGGATAGGATACTCACCAGATGCCATTGGACGAGAGAAACGCTGAGAGACAGACGAGTTCTCCCGGAGGAAATCACCAACCGAGCTTGCAAAATATGTCCAGCCTGTTCATGGTATTCCCGAAGGCTTGATGGAAGCAGATTGCCACAATGGCCGAATGTAGAGAATACCAACGCATTGGGTTGTCGGAAGACAAACTCAAGTGCACACTTCCACATATATATATATATATATATATATATATATATATTCTTAGAGTACAGCCCGTGAGCCCCCAGCTGCCGAGACTTGCGACCGACGCCAACCATACTGAGCGAGACAATCTCATATAAAATCACCTCCTCTCTAGTAGACTGGTCGTCAAAGGCAATCCGAAATGACGGCGCGGGCATCGAGTTCGCGATATCTACTGGCATCACCAACATGCATCCCCAAGCCCGCCATAGATACCACAACTCCCCAGCCGAAACCACCCTCGCCCACATCCTCAACCTGCTAATGAATACTCCCAAATCAACAACCACCAGCAACGAAACCAGACAGAGACAGACAACCGTTAACACACATCACCCGTACATTCTACCGCCGACTGACGAGTTACATTACAACCGAGACTTAAAGCCGTACGCTGATAGAATCGGAAGCAGGCACAAAAGCTGTCGACCATAGATACCGACCCATTTGGCCTGAAGATATCATCCTGCCTCTCGAGGACCTTATATAGCCACAAAGGAGAGGGGACTAGACAACTTAATGCAACTGGGATCTGTGGCGTTATCGCTCACTTAGCAGGATACGTTAGCTTCGCCTCACAAACAGAACGTCCGGCATCGTATGTAGTCGCCAGCTTCCGGTACGGAGACTCGGCGTCGGACCCCACCCCGGCCCCGCGCACTCATCAACCGCATACACCAAAGTACACATTATCAAACATCACAATCAAAACGCACTCCGTCATGCATCAACTCAAAATACTTTTTTGGTTCATTTCTCAATACGTCCGACTGTGTGAATAGATCCCAAAGCGACGAGACGGATCCTCTCCCGGACCTCCCGCGCACACAACTCTTTTTTCCCTTTTTGTCTTGATAAAGCAAACCAAATGTCATCTATGCCTGTGTTGGTGCCCGCCATCCAGGCGTGTGGCACACATGAATTTCTAGCAAATAGTAATGCGGCAGTCGTACCTATCCGGCCCGAGTACGATCGCCTCTGAACTCCTTTCTTCCCACACCAGCTTTGTACATCCGGACGTCTTTGTCTTCTCCCTTCCCCGTGACGCCTCGTTTTCATGCTTCATGGAAGACTGCGGTATCCATCATGCTGATTTAGTCGACCTGCTTCTCGCAGCCGATTCTGCCCAGAAGCTCCTTGCGATCGCTGTGGCCCGGCAGGCTGACGCCGGAGGCGCTCGCTTGCCTCTTGATGCCCGATCTGCGCTCCCAGCTCTTGAGGTCCAGGTCCTCGACACCGACCTCCTGCTCGAGAGGCTGGGCCTCCTCGTACACGTAGTCAGCCTCCTCCTCAGCCTCGCCCTCATCGTCGCTGCGGGTGTCCTCGGCGTTTCCGCCGCGGAGAACCTTCATGACGACACGGATGATCATAAAGAACCAGCCAATGGTGATGACCTGAAGGGCGAGGAGGGGAATGAGGAAAGACCACCTGATCACGCTTGGGAAGCAGACGGTGCCGTCGAACTTGTAGAAGGGCTCGAGCATCCATGTCATGGATCCCTCGGGTGCAGGGAAGGGACCGGCCACGTTAGGCGCCTTGCCAGAGAAACAGGCCTGGGCCTCGGGGATGGCTTCGGGGAGGTCGGTGTAGATCGACCAGCAGACCATGACGTAGAAGATGTGGCGGGCGACGAGCCAGGAGACGACGAAGGCGCCAAACATGAAGTCGCAGAGAGTGTTGAGTCCGACGTACTTGAGGCACTTGGCGAGCTGCGCATTGTCAGTTTACTGGTGTGAAATGGGAGAGTATGAGACATACAGGGAAGAAGAGATCAACAACGTCCATCAGGACCAGAATCAAGTTGCCAACTCGGGTCATGTGGTAGCCGTAGCAGGCCGAGATCAGAGAGCAAGTGATGATGTGGTGGGTGAACATCTGCCAGTGATCCTTGCGGCGCTCCTCAATGTTGATGACGATGATCTGCTGCAGCCAGAAAGACCACTGCGCCAGAATGTAGAACTTGTTCAGGCCGGTCAGCTCACGCTGGGGCCAGTTCGTCCAGAGCTCCTTCAGGTTCAGCCAGTAAGGCGACGTCTTGTAGATGTACTATAGAATGTCAGCTTGCGTTGCGCAACCATGCCATTGGGACTACTGACCATGCCCAGAGGCCAGAAAACCAGGTAGTAGATCAACAGCCAGGCCTGCTCGCTGAAGCGCGTCAGGTCCTTGCGCTTCGAGACGCCCCAACCTTTGGCCAAGGGAGCCAGCACATATTCCATGGTCGCGGCGCGCAGGCCGGTGAAGAGGATGATGCAGAAGGTGAGAAGGCAGGCATCGCCGAGACCGGCGCCATACAGGCCCGTCTCGGGGTTCTTGTAGGAGAGGGTGAAGAACTTGATCGTGTGGGCTTGCGCCTTGGGGATGCAGAAGTGGGCGAGGAAGAGGAGGGCGAGAAGGTTGAAGGAGAGACCTGAAAGCAGCGACCGTTAGCATGGTCTGCGACCTCACACATGGAGACAATGTCTCGAAGCAATCGTCTGCCGTGGAACATAGGGCTGCTCCGGCAGTGGCTTGAGATCGGGCGCGTGTGTGGGGTAATTGGGAGCAAAGGAGGCGGACAAAGACGCAGACATACCGACTTGGTTCTCGACCATCCACCTGCTCAGCATCTTCCAGGCGCTGTCATCTTTCCTCCTGACCCTTCGTACGAGAACGACGTTGACGTTGTTGTGGCCCTGCTGGTAAAGGGGGCCGTTCATGAGCTTGAGCTGCTTGGTGCTGGCGTTGCGCTTGATCTTGGAGCTGTGCTTGTCGAAGACGGGGGAAACGGGAGAGATTGGGGAGACTGGCGATGTCGCCTCATAACCGGCGGTGTCGGCCATGTTGGGTTGTGACTGAGCCCCAATTGGAACTCAATGGAGTGGATTGGGGAGGCGACGGCTCGGATTGAGGTCGCGGGGAGGACCGTGATGGTCGGTGAGCGGAGGACGAGAGGCAGTGTCCCTTTTTCCGTGGTGTCAAGGCCGGGTTGGTTGACGGCGGTGGGTTGATAGCGACGCGGGCGGTCGTGGAAGGGATTCCCTGCAGGCGCGAGTTAGGTTTGTGGTGCAGAGCAGAGCGCTTCTCGGTCGAAGGGGGCGCTTTCTGCTTCGTGGACTCGGGAGGGGAGGGAGAGGGGAGGAAACGAACGACCAGGTCGGTTTTAGGGAGGTTGAAGATCGAGAAGATGGGATTGTAAGGGCAGCGTCGCACACAATGGAGACGCAGACCGAACCTTGGAGACGGTGGCAGGACCTGGAACTCTGGACAGGAGGACACAGGTACTGGGCCAGGATGGACCGGGATGTGCTCTGTTGCTCCAGAAAGCTGCCGGGATAGGGCGTGCAGCAGAAGTGCTCCGTGTAAGGTGTGCTTTTCTCGTTCAGCGCTCAGTGGTGGTAGTGCTGCTGCGTCCTGCCGGTCACTGGAGACTCGTTGGAGAGCGAAAGAGACACAGAGAGTGAAAGATGAGAGACGCGAGGTGAGGTGGGTTGGGTGTTGGGTGGGGGGAACAAGAAGTCGAGGGTACTTTTTGCGAGCAATTTCGTGCTACCGTATGCGCGTGTTTAGCTCGAAATCTGGCGAGCTGCTAAGTACAAGGTACGCGGATTTGGAAGGGTGCAACACCATCCACGACGGCAGCGCTGAAGTTTGAACCACTCGCCTCGCAATTCTCCACTCCACAATTGAACCTTGCACCGCGCCGTAGCCTTCCACCCTTCCACTTCCACGCCTTCCAGGCCCAGCGTGTGGTGTCCAGTCCCATCCATGTCCACAGCCCCCGGGGAGGGAAGCAGCCGGGCCCTCCAGTCGACCGCCGCCCGCGAAGGGTGGCCACTGACCGTCAACCAATTCGACTTCCCCCCTGGCCAACTGCCATTGGGACTGGACAGGGGGGAAGACTGGGTTGGTCTAGCTCACACACAGATCGCCCGTTCTTTACAGCGGCAGCGAGGGTTCATCAAAGGCGGTGAGCAACGCAGCCAAGCAAAACGGTAGCAGAGGGAGCAACAAGACGGCGGGCGGCGGGAAGGGGAAAAAAAGATGGAAGGGAAGGGCAACACAAGGGATGTGGGCAACCTGCGACCTTTCCTTTGCAGAAGACGGGAAAGGGAAAGGGCCACAGGTGCTCAGGGCAGGTACCTTACGGATACCAAAGGGGCCAACCGTGACACAGGGGTCCTCCTCTTCTTCTTTTGCACAGGCTTCCGCCATTCAATGGACGAAATCAAGGTACGAAACAGGTACGTACTCGCTCGCTCTCTCTATTCGAGGGACGCTGGAGGGAATGGTGGGGGACCCCTATCCCGCCGCCGCCTTGTCTTGTCCAGTGTGTGCCGGGTGTGTGTGTGCCCATTGCTTGCACCTGCAGCCGTAGCCGTGGAATTGGACGGAGCTTAAAATTGAGACTACCACTGGTCCTGTCCACAATCCGCCGCCAGTGTCATTTGTGCAAAGCACCACGTTTTTCTCCGTGACCTTCGTCCATGTCGGAATCCATCACCGTCGTTGTCTGGTTCTTTGGCTTCCAAAAGTCGCCAATGATTAAAGTCTATTTAGACGAAAAACTGGGTTTACGGCAGATGGACGGGGGTGCAGAGAAGCAACATGGTAAAGACACAACAGCAATATCCAAAACCAAGGGCCAAGGACGGGACAGAACGCTAGACATGCTACGGGGAGGGGCCGCTGCTGCTGAGCGTGGAGAGAGGAAGCGAAGCACTCGCAAGAACTCAAGGAGTATTCGTAGCGTACCTACAGGCTACGGATACAGACAGGGAAAATAAAAGGAGGGGAAAAAACAAGCAGTGGCGGGTCGCCCTTTTCCTCAACAAGTTTCGACCTTGGCGAGCCATTGATCCCAATTGGATTGTCATTGAATCTCGTTTACGACCACCACTTCTTCCCTGTCGATGCGACGGAACACATACAAGTTGGCGGCTATTGGAACGAAAATGAAAAAAAAAGACGTCGGGCTTCCGCGGGGGGACGGACGCCAATTCGCCAGTGCGACGAGGAAACGGTGGTAGGGGACAATCTTCATCTTCGTTGCCCGTTCACTTTAAAATGAAGTGATTTTCCTCCACCCCAGCGCCTTATCAACTTATCGCCGTTTGGCATATACCAGCCCCCTGTCAATCACTTTCTTCTCTCTTCGCTTTTTCTTTTTGGGTGCCCGTGTTGCTCCAGCTCTTCCCGTGCCACCCCTTTTTTTTTCAGTGCTCCTTATTTCCCAGAAATCCCATCTGTGCAACCAAACAATGCGCCGATAAACAATGTTTGGTCAACCCGTCCCGTCCACCGACTCCGGCAGGCACGTCCACCACCGCCGCGAGGGCCAGCCAGCGACTTTTCACTCTCTGGAGATGATACGCAGTCGGGTCGGGTGCTGTCACTCTCAGGTACACAACCCCTTTAGCCGCCGCGCCCACACACCACACACCACACACCCCCTCCAACCAATCGTCACTCTCCCAAACTCGCCTCTAGAGCGAGTCGGCCTACTGCCGTCAGAACACTAAATCGCCAGCGCAAGATTCGAGAGAGCCGCAAGATGTCACTCCCAAAGCTCTTCCTATCCCAATCCTTCCGTGCTAAGGTAGAAAAGCTTCTTTTGCGTCCATGATGACACCCCTTAAAAGGATCGTCATCATCAATTATTGAGCCGCGACATGTTTATTGTCTGCACCACCAACCCAAAAATGTGATGATGAGGCTGCACTTACGTATCCGTACAATAAACCAGACGAATACGGACGGACCTCGCATCACAGACAGCCCCCCCTAAACGAAAAGGATTAGCCCTCTTCCTCACATGAAATGTTCCATGCACGGAAGGGCAGCCAGACCATTACACTGACATATCGGATGCCGCGTTTCATCCCATCTCTCTCTCTCTCGCTGAAGAACAACAGCTGCCTGTTGTCGCAAAAATGGAAGTGGCGGTCGCGATTGCATCAAGAAGTGAGGGGCAGCAGCAGAATGGTGCAGCCAGCTTGCCTGCTTGCTTGCTGCTGCAACTGCTACCCAACATGGCAACATCAGACCACGCGTTTGCCAAGCCTGTCCGCCCAAATTGAATCATTCAGAGAGCGAAAGAAGCGTGCCCCTGCCTCGCGGCCGTTTTTAGCGTTCGCGCTTGCTGTTAAGGGGGCGCGTTCAGGAACGAACGAGACGACAAGGTGGCAGGGAGCTCAAGCTGCATATCCTGCCTATAGTGATATGCGTCCTAGTCGACTATGTACTCATGATATCGGGGCTTTGCACAAACCAAAACAGAACCTTGAAGATTCTCCCCGTGCATTCCAACGCCACAAGTTCCCCCATCACATGACCCCACCTCTGACTCCGCCACACTACCCCAGGCTCCAGGCTGCAGCCACTAGCCACAATCTCATAATCGCCGGTCGCATCACCACTGCACCCTCCCCACATGATCCTGACGACAACGACCTTCCATTACACCCGTCGCCTCCAGCTAACCTTACCCTCCAACCTCCACCTCCTCGTCGCACCGCAAACTCTCGCAACCACATCGCCAAACCCCTTTTGATATCCTCACAGTAGCGCGATCACGAAAGAGAGAGCAACCGCCAAAATGTCCAACGCAAAGTACACTCCCGCGCCGACGAGCGACCCGGACGAGAGCACAAGCTACGCCCAGCCGCCCCCCGCCTACCAGGCCGAAGCCTCCGCAGCCGCCGACACCGACCGCCTCTTCGGCGGCGGCGCCCCGCGCAGCAGCCAGGACGATGACATCCCCGACGACTTCAAGGTAAGCCTTCCTTCCTCCCTTCGCCTGGTTCGCACCGCGCCATCGCGACATGCAACGACTAACACGCATCGACAGTTTGGCGGCTCCGTGGCCGAAGCGACAACCGACATCCGCAACCAGTTCATCCGCAAGGTCTACGCGATCCTCACCGTCCAGCTCATCGCCACCGGCATCGTCTCCGCCCTCAGCTTCTGGAGCCAGAGCTACAAAACATGGATCCAGTCTCACCCAGGTCTCGTCTGGGCATCCGTACGTTCTCACGTCCCCCCTTCCCAACCTTCACGTTCACAACAGCTAACATGCTTCTCCCCAACACAGCTCCTCGGCTCCATAGTCTTCATGCTCCTCACCTACTGGAAGCGCAAGTCCTACCCGACAAACCTCCTCTTCCTCGGCCTCTTCACCCTCACCGAGGCCTACACCATCTCCGTCATCGTCTCCTTCTACAAGACCGAAATCGTCCTCAACGCAGTCGTCCTGACCGCCGGCATCTTCGTCTTCCTCACCCTCTTCGCCTGCCAGACAAAGTACGACTTCACCTCCTGGATGCCCTACCTCTTCGGCGCCCTCTGGGGCCTCGTCCTCTTCGGCTTCATGGCCGCCTTCTTCCCCTACAGCTCCACCGGCGAGCTCGTCTACGGCGGCCTCGCCGCCCTCATCTTCAGCGCCTACATCCTCGTCGACACACAGCTCGTCATGCGCAAGCACCATGTCGAGGAGGAGATCGCCGCCGCCATCAGCCTGTATCTTGACATTATCAACCTGTTCCTGGCTATTCTGAGGATCCTCAACAGCCAGCAGAACAACTAAGCTGGACAGTGTGGTCAACTGGTGGAGGATGAATAGGGAGATTGGAATTACAAGCCGACAAAATCGTTTTAATAGAATGGTGCTTTTGCGTTCTCACAATGACAGTGTATGGATAGGTTTCTTTTGCGTGTTCGGGACTTTGAGTGTTTGCTGCTTTCCGCAATACCAGGTCAGGTAGTAACACACAAGATTGGCTCCACATCACAAGACACGCACACACAAGTGACACATTTGGTTGATGAAGCGGTAAAGTAATTTGATATCTGCATTAGAAGTCCACTAATAGAAAAGGAAAATGAGGGCGTTAGTAAAAGGGCTACAAAGGCACAGCCGGAAAGATGCGGCGGGGCGGTATAATCGGGATAAGAGTAGCAGATCGACGGGTAACAATAATCCAGACGTCCTACACATTCATCCCGCCCGCGACCTCGTCCGAAAGATCTGCTCCGCCTCGAGACTATGCACCGCCTCCGTCCACAGCCTCTACCAAACCGGTAGCCTCTTCCCAGTCGTCGCATTCGTAGTAGACCTTTTTGGGGTTTTATCTTCGTGTCAGAGAAACGAACTCGCAGGGTAGGGGAATATTGTTCTTTCTCTTTCAACACAGCACGGAAACCAACGCCAGTATAGAAAAAGACCAACGTCGCAGTTTCGGGGTAACCATAAGCAGGGCCAAGGGTGAATTAGTTGGCTTCGTTGTCGCCGTTGGCTTCGGCCGGGCCGCCCGCTGCTGCCGATGCTTCTCTCTGCATGCGAGCCTCGATCTCGCGGAGCTGCGACTCGCGAGCCAGGAGCTCCTGTCGCTTCTCGTTGATCTCGCGCTGGACCTTGATCTCGATCTCGCGAAGCTTCTCCTCCTCGCGCCTCAGTTGTTCCTCCTTGAGACGCACGGATTGCGATGCGAGGTCCTCCGGGTTCATGGACGAGTCACTGTGACATGTCAGTGCGTGATGCAGGGAAAGGGGCTCAGTCAAGACGTACACTCCAGCACCGCCCTCAACAGACTTGCTGAGCTTCTCAGTACGGTAGTTTTCGTAGAGGAAGTCGTGGGTGATCTCCTTCAGGTCGGCCAAGTGGCTGTGGAGGAGCGCAGAGCGGATGGCGAGGAAGTCGGAGTGGCGCGGGTTGTCGACCTCGACAACACCCCAGGGGTACTGACGGGCGCGGACCTTACGGCCGCCAATCTCGACAACCTCCTCAGAGCCGACGATGGCGAACGGCATCAGGCCTCTCAGCTCGGCGTTCTCCTCAACCGTGTCCTCATCATCCTCTTCAATGTCGTAGGGGAAGTTGTAGACGGGGATACGGTAGTGCTCGATGTCCTCCATAACAAGCTTCTTCGACTCGGCCAGCTCAGCAGGAGTCAGGGAGTCGGCACGGCCAATAACGGGAATAACGTTAACACGGGGGGCGAGGCGCTTCATCAGCTCGATATCAAGCTCACGGAGACTAGGCACGTTAGCATCGGCGAATGGGAGATGAGGCTCGTTGGACCTACCCGTGACCGGTGGGGGTGATGAAGTAGAGCATGGCGTGCACACGGTTGTCCCTGAATCGCGGGTTACGCTTGATACGGGATTCCTCGGCCAGAATGTCATCATATTGTCTCTCAAGGTAGCCGACGATCTCGGAGAAGCTGCGGCAGATTAGCAAGAGATGCAGCGGTGTGTTGGCTAAGCGGCGTACCTGGCCTCGTTGTCAATCTGGTCACCAAAACCGGGGGTATCGACAATCGTCAGGGAGATGCGAGTGCCCTCCTCGTCCAGCTCCAACTCTGTGTAGGTGTTAGTTTGGCGGTGACTGGATGGCCTGACGCGGGCTACACGTACCGACGGTGATGGGTTTGATCTTGACACCGTCCTCGACAGACGCGCTGTTGGGGTCGTCCGACTCCTTGTGGCCCAACACGCTCTTGCCGCAGAGGGTGTTGACAAAGGTCGTTCTTCCTGTAAGGGTATCGGGGTCAGTCGACGGGACTCGGAGATCGAGTGGACACGGGGTGGCCGCGTAGGGGGGATTCGAACGTACCAGTGCCTGATGCTCCGCAGACCATCAAACAGAACTGGATTCCCTTCTTCACGTTCTTCTTTCTGCGCATCATCTTCTGTAGCGGTGTTGGTGGTCAGCTGCTGGATAATCCTAGGGGTGGCAGATGGACTGAGGCGGTGGTGGCTTCTCGCAGTCGAGGTTGGGGGAGGAATTGTTGATGGGGGCCAGACGCAAAGGGTGCAACTGGATTCAGGGGATGTGGACAAACATACGGCGGTGGTTGAGGTGTAACGGCTAGACTCGCACGCGGTCGGATGAAGGAGTCGTCGACCAGGTCAACGACGGCGAGAAAGAAAGGATGGTGATGTTGGCAATTGGAAGGGGACAGCGAACGTCAGTCGTGTCGTGTCGTGTGGACGGAACGAAACGAAAGGACTGCTGGATCCCAAGTGTCGTTGTAGTGGAATGGTGGACACTGGCCTGGGGGGTCAGAACTTAGGACGGGAGGTGCAGGTGCACAGGTGCAGCACTAAAGGGGACGGGAGGGTCTTGACCGACGGGTGTTGGAAAATGCAATTTCACACAAAATGTTGCGGCAGGAGGTCCCAAGGCGATCTCAGCCAATTGACGGCCAACGCTGCTGGCTCCTGCGCGCCCAATTCAGGGGGACAGCAAGTCCCCGGCCCACGCTCCTTTCCCCAAAATTTGACGCTAGTCTTCTTGGAGGCTAGCACAGACAGCGGGGTATCCTCGGGCAATTTTGGGGGAAAGAAGGTGACAGGTCACGAGACTCAGCGTGGTCCGTGCCGAAGCTGAGCGATTGTCAGTGGCAGATGAGTGCTGCAAGTGAGGTGCACTGTTGGCCAGACTGCCAACCTAACGGGCAGACAGTGGGCAGACACACTCAGGTCCTTCTGCCTGTGCTGTGTGCACTTGCCTGGTCGCAGCGCGTTGAAATCACTCTGTTTGCCAGCCCAAACATGTTTCGCGTCGCTGCAGCCATTGGCTGCCGGCTTGGCCGGTGCCACCTGTCAAGCCACGGCAGGTGCTTCCATCACACCGTCCCTTCATCTCAACAACGGTTTAACTTCCTGCGGCGCTGTGGAAGCGATGATACGTACCTCATTTCCATAACGGTTGTCCCAGGCTGACTTCTCTGCTGAGACACCGACCACGGGATCGTTTGTGAACATCGCCCTGAATAGCAACCAAATCAAGGATCGCATCAAACAGCTCTGCGCAAGTGTTGAACAGGCCGCTGTCCACTGCAGCCAGCACGTCCACCTATCAGCAGCCCCTGTTGGCACTCACAGCTTCCTGACTCGGCTGTCCAGCTGACTGCGACCCGCTCAAGCAACGACAAGGCCATCGTTCAAGAGACTCCAGCTCATCGTCAAACAGCTTACAGTGGCCTCTCACGTCGTGGGAAACATCTTTCAAGAATGATATCATAGCGAATAGCTTCGACGAATAGCACAACACTGGCTCGGTCGCCCAGCCTTTACATCTGCATCTGCATTCCCATCCCTTACAACCGCGCCCCTCAGCGTCGTCACACAGGCCACGGCATCACTTTGCTACACCGGCTTAGAGGGCCCATCGTCATCTTCCTTCGCCGACGATGAATACCCGGCCGCCTATCGAGACAGCGCCGTCCACGGTCGTTCTGTCGGTTTCATTCAATAATGATGCGAGCTGCTTCTCAGTCGGCCTTAACACAGGCATCTGCAGTACGTTTGTTTGCTCGCTGCCTCCGGAGGACCCGTCTCTAACATCGCGCAGTCTTTCACACGAAGTCATGTCTTCTTAAGGCCTCTAAAGGTTTGCGCCCGTGGCATTCAGACTTATGAGCAGGACTGAGACTTTTTTGACAGATTTTAATGGAGGCATTGGTCTCGTTGAGATGATGGGCACCACAAATTATCTTGCACTTGTTGGCGGCGGAAGACAGCCAAAGTTCAGTTCTAGTAAAGTGCGTGCTTCTCCTCGCGCTGGCAAGACCGAGTACTAAACATGACAGGCCATCATCTGGGACGGTCTCAAATCAAAGGTGGCCATGGAAATCTCCTCGTTGACACCTGTAAGAGGCGTTCGCATTGGCCGCAACCGCATCGTCGTCGCGCTTCAAAACAGCGTTCGCGTATACTCGTTTGCGAAACCACCCGATCTCCAGGCCGTGTATGAGACCACAAACAACCCCTTTGGTCTCTGCTGCCTCTCGGAAAAGACTATTGCGTTCCCAGGTAGAACAGTTGGCCAGGTCCAACTCGTGGACATTGGCACAGGCAACGTTAGCATCATCCCCGCGCACTCTTCAGCACTCAGAGCCATCCAACTGAGCCCAGACGGCGAATCGTTGGCTACGGCGAGCGAGCAGGGTACGCTGATCCGAGTCTTCGCGACGAGCAACTGCGCGAAAGTGGCTGAGCTGAGACGAGGCGTGGATCCTGCAACCATCTTTTCTCTTGGATTTAGTCCGGAGGGCACCAAGGTGGCTTGCACGTCAGACAAGTCTACATTGCATGTGTTCGACGTCCCTCATCCAAAGAGGGGTGTCGTTGTTCCAACAAGTCCATCAGCATCAATGGCAGGATCTGGCATTCTCGCTGGGAGACCAGGCGATGACGGGAAGGGCCGGTGGGGGTTTCTGGGCAAGATCCCCTTGATGCCCAGAATGTTTTCAGACGTCTATTCATTCGCATCCGCACCATTCGAAGCCGGCGATGACCCGTTCATGGGCAGCCTCCCCCTCTCAGAGCAGACTCCCCTTGGCACAACACGACCGCAAAAGGGACTCATCGGCTGGATAAACGAGGAAAGTCTGGTGGTCATTGGCGCGGGCCAAGATGCGAGGTGGGAGAAGTTCATTATCGCCAAGGGCGAGGACGGACGTCGTTATCTTACACGGGAAGGCTGGAAGAGATATTTGGGTAGTGGCTAGACACCCCTGATCGCAAGGCGTTTGGGAAATGTTTTGGGAAATGTTGGTTCACGGCCACGGCACGGCGTTTACTGGTTGTCATCATGGTTGTCATCATGGTTGTAGGCATCAAGGGGCCTCAGCGGTAGCATCGCTTTTTTTTTTGTGCTAGAAATTAGGCTATGGGGTATCAGCGAAGTAGCGCTTTATTGGCGAGAGTTTATATTATCGTCGAGCCTGCGGTGATCTGCTCCTGCTTCTCCGTTTGTGCCGTGGCTCCTCGTCGCGATCCCTTGGCTTTCTATGGGACCGTTCCTCGGACTCATCTCGGTGACGGCGCCGCCGCTCCCGTCTGGGATCTTCGTCCCCGCCGCGGTCCCGATCCCGCCGGTCCTTTGAACGATCCCTATCTCTCCGACTCCTATCGTCTTTCCTGTCGTCTTTCCTAGACTCTCGCTCTCGAGAGTCACCCCGGCGCCTCTCCCGACGAGAGCTCTTCTCTCCGTCCCTCCTGTCCCTATCGTCCGGCGTCTCGTCGCGACGCGACCTCCGAGACCGGTGTCTGTCCTCATCTCGATCCGCATCCCTCATCTCCTCATCGCTGTCGTGCCTTCGCGACCGATGCGACCGATGCGACCTGTGACGATGTCTGTGTTTCCTCTCCGACTTGTCTCCCCTCCTCGCCAACGCCTCCTGGATCTCCTTCTTCTTCTCTTCAATCAAGAACTCTTTCATCGGGTCGTCATCGTCATGATCTCTAATCAGAAGCGCGAGCTCCCTCTCCTCCGGAAGCTGCGGCCTCTCCTCCTCATCATCCTCCTCGGAGCCCTCGTCCGTCTTGTCGCCGCCGCCGCCGCCCTCCAGCTTCGCGACCGTCTCCCAGTCCACCTTGCCCTCGTCCGGGTCCTCGTCGTCGCGGAACTTGTACCGCGCGTGGTCGACGCTGATCATGCGGCTGCCGATCGTCGCCCCGCCGAGGTTGTCAACCGCCAGGTCGGTACTGCGCTGGTCCTCGTACTTGAGCCAGCCGAAGCCCTTGGACTTGCCCGTCTCCTTGTCGCGCGCCAGCTTGAGCCAGACGGGCTCGCCGAACTGGGAGAAGATGGTGATCACGTCGCCCTCGGACATTTCGTAGGGGAGACCGCCGAAGTAGATGTATGCCGTGTCGCGGTAGTCAACGTGCCAGGAACCCTCGGGGGAGCTGCTCTACTGTTAGCTGGCGGACAGGCAGGAGTTGGCGCAGGTGCGGTGGTGAAAACTCACATTCCATGCTCAATCTCCTTCTTATTGAGCTCCTGAATCGCGCGGATCTTGTTCATCTTGGCAGCTGAACCGAGGGCTTACGCTCCCTGCTTGCGAGATGTTGATGTATGCCTGCAAAAAGAAGGCTGGCGCAACGAGCTTCAACTGCAAGGCTGAAGGAAGCGACGTCCAGAGCTTGCTGCAGCTGCAAGCTCCACGCACACACACACCGCGGGCCGACAAGGTGGCTCGCGTAGCAGCGTCAGTGCGTCATTTCCCCCAACGAGCGCCAAAGACAACCCCTAAATTGGCACTTCGGTAGCCGTGCCATGACAGCACATTTAGGCTTCGGGAAAACAGCCGGTCCGGCGCTGCCAAATTCCCCGACAACTTTGATGAAGGGGGCATGAACTGGCTGGTCTGGCCGTTAAAGATACCAGCCCAGCTGCTCGAGGCAGATCTGCAGCCTCTTTAGTGATAATATTGCTGTGATTGCTCGCCTTCCCGATCTTCTCTTTCCTACAATTACGTATCCGTCCGCCTCCAAGAGTCCCGTGATCCCAGGCCAGCTCACCATCCTCCCCTGAGTCGCGATCCCGAACGACGGACGACGCGTTTTGTTTGTCCATTGCATAAAGCTGTCAACTGCCAAACCCACCTCCTTCCCCCGAGGACCACAAAACACCACGACAACACCACCGCTCGCAGCAACAATCGAGGCACCCACCACCCACCACCAAGACGAAGACCCAATCGATTCCCCTCATGCGTCCTCGCGGATCAACACAATCATGACGGCAAGTGCAAACAGGGTGTCGACGTACACCTCGGCCTCGGCGGGGTCCGACGGGCGCAATGGCGAGAAGAAGGACCTCTGGAGCTCCATGCTCGACAACGTCGCCAGCGGCAAGCGGTTACCGGAGAAGAACATGATCGTGCTCGGCGGCACGCCCGACTCGCAGCGGGAGTTTATCGAGTCGCTGTCGCACAGCAGCGAGAAGCGGACCCTGGACCGCCAGAGCTCCAAGACACCGCCTGTCGCAAACAGCTTCGCTCTGGGTTACACTTACTACGACGTTCTGGACGCCGACCAAGAAGGTGCGTCGGAATAGACATCATTATTTGGGTCTCGTTGGCTCTGACCGCTGACTTGTTTGTACAGACATCCTGGCGAGAATCTCCCTCTACATGCTGTCGACGCCGTCAGAAGCTTTCCCGAAACTTATCCAGCCGCTAATTACCCCCGAGACGATACCGAATACCCTAATGGTCATTCTCCTGGACTGGTCTACACCACACATGTGGATGCGGCAACTAAGGGAATGGATCCTGTTTATGCGGAGCATTCTTGAGAACTCGAGCCACGAGTGCCAAGCGGCGATGGAGGAGCTCATGGTTAGCTGGAGGGACAGGGGTAGAGGCGGCGGCTCGACCAACCTTGACGGCACAGGGGCGACGACCAGCGAAGGAGACGTCGCGTTGCCTCTTGGCCCTGGTGAGTGGGAGGAGGGTATTGGACTGCCGTTGTGTGTGGTCTGCCAAAATGTGAGTCTTCGACAAGCACAGGAAGGACTCAATGGCTAACAAGTTCGCAGGCGGAAAAGATGGAGCAGTTGGAAAAGACACAAGGTTGGAAGGAGGGAGACTTTGATCAAGTTCTTCAATACCTCCGAACAGCTTTACTAAGACGTACGTTCGCCCTCCAATCTTGTCAGACATCAAGCTAACTTCTGTAGACGGCGCATCCCTCATCTATACTACTCCGAACGTCCCCTCCTCGATATCGAGCCTCGTACACTCCAGCCTAGGCATCACCTCTCTCCTAAAACGCCAGCCGCTCAAGCACAACGTGATCGACAGGGATAAGATCCTCGTGCCCCCGAACTGGGACTCCTGGGGCAAGATCCGTGTCTTGCGCGATGGCTTCGACGTCGAGACCACGAGCCAAGGCTGGTCGCACGACCTGCAATCCACCTTCCCCTCCCCACCCATGACCACCGAGGGCCTCGAAATTGTCACCAAGGCCAAGGCGGACGGCGACTACAACGGCGAGGTGTGGTCATCCGCCGTCGCTCCATACGAGGACTGGATCCGCGATCTCAGCAGCGCAGGCAGCGCCATCTCCTTCGCGGGCCGCGACGCCGACCCCTCGCAGCTGGAAATGTCGTCAACAGACACGCAGGAGTTCCTGGGGTCCAGTCTGCAGACACTCGAGCAGTACCGCAGCAGGAGCGCGGAGGACAAGAAGGCGGACGCGAGCAAGTCGAGGACGGGCCAGCAGCGCGCGGACGAGCCGGACCTCGGCGCTACATTGCGCCAGGGCGACGGCAAGGTCAGCCAGCACATCGGACCTGTGCAGTTCAACATGGGAGGCATCCAGGTGGATGCCGACGACATGGTGCAGCGGCTTAAGGTAAGCACTAATAGGGTCTTGCGGATGATGAGAAGCCCAGACTAACAGGGACGCAGGACCGTCAGGCATACAGCTCTGCACAGGAACCGACCACGCCGCCGGCCGACACCGCGAACGAGAACCCCGACGACATGGACAACGACAAGCTGGAGGCGTTCTTTAGCGGTCTGATGAACCGCAAGCAACCTACGAACGGCTCCTGAAGCTCCTTTTGAGACGATACACTACCACACCACAAAGCCCCATTTTACGAGGCTACCCTCTTTTTAGCATGGGAAAAGGGTCAGACATTGACCTACCATTCCCTCTTCTCCCGGGGCGGATTTAGTTTTTGAATGAGACGTGTGTACCATATTTTGGCGAAGATGTGAGGGCAAGCTGGGGACGGCAAGGGAAAAATCTTGCCAAAGGGTGGGTGAGGGCCAAAATCAAACTAAAGAGAAAAGAAGCGATAGATTGGCGGCGGTTGAGTTGGGGTGGACGGCTTTATTTCCATCTAGCATGTCAGCAGTCAGTCAGTCAGTCGCTGTAGAATAGATACCCCGATTATGACAATGGTATACGTTTGGTGTTGTTCATACCCCTGACGACCATGCTCGCGAAGGAAGTGACGAGAATGAGGCTATTCAAGCATGATCTAGAAGCGCCCACGACAAACCGCAATCGGGTTTTGCGAAGCATGGTTCTTTGAGGTGTGGATAACGGGACTTGGGATAGGGGGTGATTGCGCGCAGGAAAGACCGCGACAGAGATTGTTTGGGAGATCACGATGAGCTCGCAGCAGAAGGAAAATCGCGTGCAGTCTCATTTCATCTTGGTAGTTCTCATATTGCTTCACACCATATTTCTGCGGGTCTTGGAGAGATTGCAAGTGTGTTCTGCCGGCTTATTCATGCTGAATAAGATATTGAGGCAGACAACGACCAGTGCTGTCTGAGGTATGATCCGTCAAGTATTACGCTTAAGCATAACTTATAGCCTCGATCGAGTCTAACTTGCTCTAAACAGATGTGTTGTTGTCGAGGTTTTTGAGAATGATGACAACGCGCCCAAATGGATTGGTCTGGAGGTCTGATGGGTAAGGTATGTAAGCGCTCGCTTGGTGTCTGTGCAGCTTCCAGCTTCGTTCCTGAGCCACAAATTGCAAGTTTCATCCATTTTTTCTAATGTTCAATGACTGAACGCGGATCAAGAAGGCATTCAAAGGCGCGTACGGTTTGAATAGTAATAACGGCTCTTAAGATTTCATTTATCCGCATTCCGTTTCTAGGCCCCGGTATCGTTCCTGTATCCTCGTCGAACAAGACAGGAATGCAGCCTCGGACTGCATGTTTGAGCCATGAGTATGGATTTGATGACATGTGATCACATGGTTGTCATGCCTGATTCGTAGTTCATGTTGGTTTATCAGTAAGCACAAATTCGCCCTTAAGCATCTCACTGTAGTTGGAAGAAATGAACGCTTGAGGTTTCAAGCCTCCATTATTAACACATTCCACAACAGATTTAATACACCTGAACTGCATCTAGATTACAGATGATGAATCCTGGGGCATGGATAATTCATGTTCTGTTAGAGGGCGCAAACCAGTATTCCAGTTCTCTTTACATTGCAAACTTACGTATTCTTTCTCGGAGAATAAGTGAGGTTTTCTAATTTTTAGCTAAGGTAAAGATGAAGAAGTACGGTCTGTGAAGGCCCCTAAGAAGAACATGTCACTACCTCTTGAACCTAGTGCAGGGTATTTCAAGATATATATCTAGAGAAAATGTAGAGATGATTCAGGCTGTGACTTTCATTTGTACTTTTACATAGACAGCAGCATGAGTACCTAGTAAGCTAAAAACACGCCGGTCCCTTTATTCCCTCAAGTGGCCACCTGACCAGCATCCTTCTCGTTTTCTGAGTCACACTCTATTCCTCCATACATGCGATGCATACCTGCCATGCTAGATTGTATTCCAAAAACTGTAGAAATACCTCCAACGAAATTCGAAAGTATCGGGACATCTTTCAACTGTCAGAGAACAGCTGGCAAAGGCAATCTATGTAGCAATCAAAAGTAGTTGCCTTACTTTGCGAATTGGCGACCCCAACCCCAAGAAGGTCGGGAAATTCAAATTTGAGGCTAGTCTCTTCGGCTCGAAACTCTAGATCATGAATAGGATCCGGTACGTAAACTATGTTCAATTGCAAGGTCCTATTTTCAAGCTGCAGTCATGATTGGCAGTGTCAGGTTACTAATTGTCGCACCATCAATCTATTAGTTGTGCCACGCGCACGGGATCCTAGTGACACCACCGATGACGACGACGATAACGAGAACGAGAACGACTAATTGAGACGACGACAATGACGATGACAGTAGTACTAACAACCATACGGAGTCCAGCGAACATCATAGAATAGAAGACAATGGGAAAACAAATTTAAATACCTTAGCATATGGGTCATATCCGACCAGTTAGTTAGCTAAGATATCTGCCCGTATAGTGGAAGTCCTTGAATACATCGTCCCACTATATTTCCGAATTGGACTTCGCGATCTTTCTAGGACCCCGAGATATCCATACATACCTCAGTATGGCTTGTGTCATTGGTACGTCTGATCTTCGCGCGGGAACCCGCCAACTCCGCCCTCCGCCCTCCCCCAGTGATACTTGGGGTGAACCCGCTTTGTGGTGCGGAGTTTGCAGCTCAGTGGCACCGCCAGAAGTTACACTTGAACACGAAGAGCGGACTTGACCCTTTGACTTGTAGAGCTCGTCATTACTTAAACTTACCAATTGGCATACACCGAAAGCCATGAAGTAAATAACTCCATCAATTGAGCCTTTCTTTTCCATCATTGTCCCGCATTTGGCCAATAACACTCTACCCCAACAAAACAACCCTGAACTTCGGACCCGCAACTGTGTTTGCAATGGTCAAAGTAGCTATCGCTGGTGGCTCAAGCAGTATCGGCAAAGCCATTTCCGACGCCATTGGGAAACTCGGAGTCGACGATGCCATCATCTTGGGGCGGAAGGCAACCGGCGACTCCAAGGTAGTCGTTGTCGACTACACGAGCATCGAAAGTCTCACAGATGTTCTCGACACGCATAAGGTTCACACGGTTATCTCGACCGTTTCCGTCGCTGATGATGCCAGCGGAATGGCTCAAATGAACCTCATCGAGGCCGCTGTTGCGTGCCAACACACTAAACGGTTCATGCCGAGCGAGTTTGGAGCCAAATACGACGACGAGTATGTTCTGCCGCTGGCTCTACTTTTTTTCTCACTAATCTAACGTGTCTCCTAGATTCATCCGCGACATCCCTACTTACGCGTGGAAGTTCAAGGCAGTTGACCGTCTGAAGGAGACCAATCTTGAATACACGCAATTCTCGAACGGCATGTTCATGGACTACTGGCTCGCGCCACGCATCGAGTCTGCATTTCGACTCAACCTTCCATGCTGGGTCGACCTTGACAATCACTTTGCAGCCATCCCTGGCGACGGGACCAACCCCGTGGTATTGACTCACTCGCGCGACATCGGGCGCTTCGTCGCAGCAGTGTTGGGTCTGCCACATTGGGAGCGCAGGTACTACCTGGCAGGAGACCAGTTGACAGTCAATGACTTCGTCGCCATCGCCGAAGAAACGAGCCATGTGAAGTTTGAAAAGAGGTATGACGAGCTTGACGTATTGCGAGAGGGTAACTGTACCCCGCTTCCGGCGTGGGAGGAAAAGATTCCGTCGGCCTACAAGAGTACCGCCATGCAGCAGGTCGCGCTTTCTGGGAAGAGAGTTGCGCAGGGCAAGATGGATTTGCCGACGGAGGGCCGGGTTAACAGTCTCTTTCCGGAAATAACGACTTTGACGATTCGCGAGGCACTGCAAATCTACTATGGAAAATAATATAACGTCTCCTAGTCATAACTGGATAGATGAAAAGGGCAACAGGGACAGAAGGGGGCGATCCTCTCGCACCAGATCAGTTTGATGTATGTATCTTGGCACAAGACCTTCCTCCCGCTTGCAAACCCGACCATGGTCTTGATAACAGCGCATGTTTCACGGGTTATCCTTATTCCTACGGGGCCCTGTTGGCTAAGTCTGTCGCCAACAGCCGGCTGTGGCGCCATCATCGGGCCGTGATTCGCGGCGGGCGGGGTGATAGTCCCTCCGACAGCGCCGATGCTGGGGTTGCATCCCTCCGTGCCGCTTGCGGGCCGGCGCCTATGCGGGGTTCGTCTGACGAAGAGGACCAACAAGGAAAATGTATTTTAGCGCCCAGGCGCATTTTCAACCACCATCAAAGCGTCCCCTTACATATCCCTCCGTTTCTCAGCTGCGGTTTTGGCCGTGAATTCGCTCGTTTAGTTGGTCTTTACATCGATTCCAGATTTCTTGCACAGCGTCCCCACCGGCGGCTCCCTGTTCTTGTTCCTCTGATCCACCATCCCACCGGCCGTTCATGCAAAGATCTGAAATTTGAGTGCCGATGAGCGACATGAGCCGCGAGGAGGGCCGGTCATCCAACTACTCTCACGGTGTTTGGAAAGGCAGCCAGGGTCCTTCGGGACCTACCGCGACCCCGAAGCTGAAGCCGGAGGACCTAGCGTGGGATCCGGCGTGGATCCCTGACAACCCCGGCCGGGGCTTCTATCGCATTCCGGAGAGGAACTTGGCGAGGCATCATGGCGGATGGAGTGACTCTGAGGAGAAGAGGGTGAAGACCGAAGAGGCTCCCGCTCAAGAACGAACGCCAGAGTACGTTGTCAATGACAACCGGTATGAGAGATTGACGACTAGGCTTGTGTATGGGCTTGGACTGACTGATGCAACTTTCAGAGATTCAAAAGTTTCTGACAACGATACGGCAAGTACCACGAGAAACTTCCCGCATCCGACCATGTCTATTCCACCGCCTTCTGTCGAATTTGGTTTCCGAGTAGCCGTGCAGCTAGCCAGTGTCAGCTCCCACACTGCTGTCCCAGATAACGCGAAGGAGGTAGAGCTGTTCAGAGTCTCCAGTGGCTCGTGGTCTGGATCTTTTGGATCAGGCTTCGTTGTGGCCGGAGGTTACTATGTCGACGAGGCCTCAAACGCAAAACCAGGGACAAGCAAGGTTGGCGGACTTTTGAAACTCTGGACCGACGATGAGAAACCCGCAGAGTAAGTTCCGTGATGTGTTACTGTCTCTGTCTACGGACGGTGCTAGGAGAATAAGGGCTGATTCCCATTCCATCACCATAGATTCGAGTTGCGAATCAGTGGACTCTTGACTGGACCAGCAGATGTTTTGAACTCTCTCCAGGAATCTCCCGAGAAAGATGTGGATCCAAGACAGTACTCCTGTCGCATGTCAATTCATGTGACGACGGGGGATGAGAGGTATGCCGAGACGTTGGGCGCCGGTCTTTGGGTTGCGAGTGGAGCATGGAGTAAAGGCGAATTTATCATTGAGTGAGTTTCATCCCTTCAGTTGTTCTCATCAGATACTGATTTTTGAGCAGCGCCTATCGTATCGTCTGAGTTTATGATGGAAAATGAGTGAAACCATGTTAGGATGAGAAGATTTGTTTGAGACCAACAGAGAAATGTCCTGTTGTAGTGAGCCATCATCAGCCACCAGAATACCCATATTTCACCGCCTCGTATGAGGGTATGCTCGCAAAGAATACAGCTTGCCAGCCAATCTGATGAAATAGCTTCTTGGAGCGAACATATAGTGATTCACTTGGATCTTGGTAGTGAAACCCCCGATGAGGCTACCGGTTGAGGCCATACAGAACGAATCAACGCATGTGTGCCTCGACTGAGTCGCGTGCGCGTACCTGAATGCTATCGATGATTGGTCTCGCTGTAATAGTCGGGTCCAGTCTCCGGCCCGTCGATGAGCCTGTTGGCCGTCGGCGACCGCATCTGGGGCAGAGTCACATCCAAGTGGGAGCCTGGGTAAAGGGCACTCTCATATGGAGTACCAGGAAGCATGCCTGCGCCCGCAAGATCTGGATAACGTCGATCCTGGCAGGTGAGACGTGGAGCCGAAGGCCTGGCCGCGGCCACGAGTATGCAGGTCATTGCATCCGGCTACAGGCCGGCGGCACAAATCTGGACTCCCGCGTGGAAGTATGATCCGCCCGGCCGGGACAAGTGAGAGGTGGCGTACAACAGCATGCCATTCACCGGTGTAGAGATCTAAATATTCGGGGTATCTTCCGGCGAGTCGTGATAACTAACAATCATATGCTGAGATGAGTCAAGGTATCTTTAATATGATCCTTCAATCAAGATCACATATGAGCCCCTTGAAAACCTCTCACTCAAAGTCGTGAATGGGCTTCTGATAGGGCGTTGGGCCATGCAAAGCGCCGTCTAATATGCTTGGCGTGAGAAAATCACAACCCCCGCGTGGGACGAGAAACAAAGCTCACATTTGACCAATTGAAATGATCAAATGCACATATTTGTACCGGCAAAGCTCAGTCTCTCAGTTAAGGTGCGCTGCAGCGGCAGGGCACGTGTCAGATGGACCATCACTTCTCATTGCTCTCCTGGTTGTGGTTGGTGGACTGCTAGTATCGAGGCATGTTTGCAAACTAATACAGCGAGTCCCCACGGCGGGGCGGTGTTCGTCTTGGTTCTCTTGGACAAAGTCTTCGCAAAAGCTTGACCTGACCACTGCCGAGAACAGTTTTCAACGTAGGACTTTCCCTGGAACCTTCACAGGCGCACGAAGTCCAATCGAAGAAACCTCTGTCATGTTAGCTTTAGTATCATATGCTGACAGTATTGGAAGAGTAAGCACAGATTATTCCGTGACTCGAGATCTTATGCCGGAGCTCATGCCGACAAGCGACCCCAATCTGGTGAAGGGATGAAAATGAGATGCGGGTAAGAAGTGCCCGCACAAGCTAAGCTCATTCGACGGGGCGGAGATGTAGATTGATCATGGCCCGTGCGCCTTGCCGGGGTCCCGTCTCTCCACGCCATCCACACGCATCGCGAATTCTTATCTTTCTCCCTGTCAACCACCGGCGATAACAGCGCGCGATTTGCAACCTCGATTTGAACTCTGATGCAATCAATCAGTAACGGACCCCGATCTGTCCAATCGACTGACTCAATCAGAGGGCGATAGGGACAAAGGCATTCGCAGTCTTATCTGCAGCTTTTCTCTGGCCGCCGGCCGCTCCCAGCAACCTCCTGTCCCGCCTCTTCGCCGTTCGATTCTAGGGATTTGGGCCGCCATGGATCTCAAGCCGAACGGGTGAACGGGTGACTGTGGATTTGTTCCTAGTGGAACATGATCATTTTCTCTATCAGATGGATGTCTTTGTCTGCTGAGGCGGGGGTGATTCCTTCTGACGAACCCCATGCTGTCAGCACCCGCAGCTTCGCTTCTGGCAGGTTGGTCTAGCAGACCAGTCCATTCATTCAACCCCGGTGTTCATATTTTCATGTTCTTCCAGTGTGTCATGGAAGTCCCTGAAAGGATCATTCCATGTGGCCTTTCGTCCCCAGCACATGAAGCTACCATCTCTTCACGTCGAGACGTCAGCAAATTGCAGCTATCAAGAGCCCTCTGGCTCTGTTAGTGCTGTGGGATAGATATCATCTTACCGTATCATAATCCCGTCGACGCAAATACTACCCAAACAAGCATGTCTCTAGCACCCGAGTGGCTGCAGATCACTCTCGTTTCTCACCTCCCACCGCCAATCAATGGCCCGGCACCTGCAACCAGACTGCACCATTTTCTATGACTGATTGAATTTTGGCCTTATCTCTGCCCTGCATGCTGCGGCGACGCACTTGTCACGTTTTATCCAACACAGACTTTACCGTCTCAAGTTCTGAGGTAGCTTCAGTGGTTCGGTCTAACCATGATTAGTTTAAAGAGGGAAAAAGGATGATTGTGCTCGACCCTCCACCACCACCACCACCAACCTCGACCCCCAGACTGTCTTACAGCGGGGAGAAACCGAGCCGTTACCTTGTGGGGGACGCGGTGCTTGTGTCTCAACTTGCACATGGAAGCAAGCAAGGGTAGCTCCGGTAGTTTAAGCTCCGATAAAGCAACATGATTGAGGTTGCCGCCGGCCAGCTGTCGGCCTGTGTTGGGATGATCTGCTGGAGGGCGCATACATATACGTCCAGGAGCCCAGGCCCAAACCATCGGTATCCTGTTGCCAAGGGTGCATCTGCTTGCCTGAATTACACCATACCATTCCATCGGCGCATCGCGAACTGCCCAAGATGGTGACAGCAGCTCTCTCGCAGGGCGTCGGGTACGGCATCGTGCTCGGCGTGGGCTTTCTCTTCGCCATCGGCATGGTAATTCTCCCTAGTATGCCAGCACAGGTCTTGTTCACGTGCTAATCGAGGGCATAGATTGCCACGACCTATGTCCTCAAACGATACAACAGAGAGCTCCAGACCTCTGAGATGTTCACCACCGCAGGCAGGACAGTCAAGTCTGGTCTCGTCGGTTCCGCAGTTGTCTCGTCGTGGACGTGGGCCGCGACGCTTCTTCAATCATCCGGTGTCTGCTACCGATATGGCGTCTCCGGTCCGTTCTGGTATGCTTCCGGCGCGACCGTTCAGATCTTGCTGTTTGCTACGCTCGCGATCGAGTTGAAGCGCAGAGCACCTAACGCCCACACGTTCCTCGAGGTGATTAAGGCGAGATACGGCACGGCGACGCACGTTGTCTTTATCGTGTTTGGTCTGATGACGAACATTCTCGTGACATTGATGCTGATCGTCGGAGGTGCTGCCACTGTCAATGCCTTGACTGGCATGTAAGTCTTTGCTTGCCTTGGATGCCGATTGGAGATGAGCCTTGCCGTTGACTGACTTTCACAGGCATACTGTTGCCGCCATTTACCTACTGCCCGTCGGTGTCGTCGCCTACACCATTGTCGGAGGTCTCAAGGCAACTTTCCTCACTGACTGGGTCCACACCTTCATCCTCCTGATCATCATCATCATCTTCTCCTTGACAGCTTACGCCAGCTCAGACGTCCTTGGCAGCCCGTCCAAAGTCTATGACCTCCTCGTCGAGGCCGCCCTCAGACACCCCGTCTCAGGCAACGCCGATGGATCTTACCTGACAATGAAGTCCCAGGGCGGCGCCGAGTTCTTCGTCATCAACATCGTGGGCAATTTCGGCACCGTCTTCCTCGACAACGGATACTACAACAAGGCCATCGCCGCCTCCCCCGTCCACGCCCTCCCGGGCTACATCCTCGGCGGCCTCTCCTGGTTTGCCATCCCCTGGCTCACTGCCACGACCATGGGCCTCTCCGCGCTCGCCCTTGAGTCGAACCCCCGGTTCCCCACCTTCCCCGACCGCATGACCGAGGCCGAGGTCTCCGCCGGCCTCGCCCTCCCGTACGCCGCCGTCGCCCTCCTCGGCAAGGGCGGCGCCGCCGCGACGCTGCTCATGGTCTTCATGGCCGTCACCTCCGCCAGCTCCGCCGAGCTCATCGCCGTATCGTCCATCTTCACCTACGACATCTACCGCACGTATTTCAAGCCCGACGCCAGCGGCAAGCGCCTCATCTACATGTCGCACGTGTGCGTCGTCATCTACGCGCTCATCATCAGCTCCGTGTCGGTGGGCCTGCACTACAACGGCATCTCGATGGGGTACCTCTACGTGCTCATGGGCGTGCTCATCTCCGCGGCCGTGCTGCCGGCGACGCTGACGCTGGTGTGGAAGGGTCAGAACAAGTGGGCCGCGACGCTCTCGCCCATCTTCGGCACCGCGTTTGCGATCATCGGATGGCTTGTCACGGCGAAGAAGACGTGCGGCGTGCTGGACGTTACTTGCACAGGCTCGAACAACCCGATGCTGGCTGGTAATGTCATCGCCCTGCTGTCGCCGCTTGTGCTCATCCCGATCTTCACTCTCATCTTCGGCTTGGATAAGTATGACTGGAAGTCGATGATGGCGATTCGCAGGGGCGATGACCATGACGTTGCGACTGATGCGGGTCTGGATCTCGAGGAGGATGTCCATGGCGGGCGCGAGGAGACGCAGGCTGAGTTTGAGCGGGAGCAGGCCATGCTTACCCGTGCCTTCAAGATTTCCGTCTCCATGACGGCTTTCATGTGAGTTTTATCAAACAGCATCCAAGGTATTAGGACCACCACTGACCACATACATAGGACCATCGCGATGCTCGTACTCTGGCCGATGCCCATGTACGGCTCCGGCTACATCTTCAGCAAGCCGTTCTTCACGGGCTGGGTCGTCGTCGGCATCCTCTGGATCTTCTGCTCCTTCTTCGCCGTCGGCCTGTTTCCCATCTTCGAGGGCCGCGCGACGCTCTTCCATACCGTTAAGTCGATGGTATCGGGCAAGAAGCCGACGCGCCACATCTCGACGCAGGGCGAGGAGGAGGTAAACGAGAAGACCAGCCCTGGAACAGCCACTCCCGAGAAGAAGAGCGAGGGGGCGAACGAGACCATCACGTCGAACTAAGCGCTCTCAGAGAGAAATGCAAAACCAAAAAAACCTAATACTAGAGGAAATGTGTGGAGGGAAGCGATGTTTCAAAAGCGAAGTGTTGGTTGGCGGTACGGTCTGCGAAATACCCTCGTTTGTTTGACCTTTGTTAGGAAATGATACCAGTAGACTGAGTTGGTAGACGGGCATGAGAAATCAAGTCTGAAATACAGCACATCTCAAGACAAGCCATGCCAAAGTTTACAGGCTGTACGTGATCATGGGCTTTTCTTCTTCTTCCATATGCCCCGAAATGACAAAATCTTTCTCGTAAAGAAATTTGTATCCGAAGCTGCGTGTTAAGATAAATGTTGCTACACAAAAATCAAGGAAATACTGGGGTAAGTCAAACTTTACAGCCTGAACCTGATCATGATTGAAACCGAGGACCCTGAAGATCATGACCGTTGCATACAAACTAGGCAAATACGCGAGTCGCGCTTAAAAGTCGGAAGCTGCTCCGGTTTCCTGTCAGCCAACGCATGATCAACAGCGTTGCGTGAAAAACTTTGACTGAAAATTTTCAACGTCACAGACAATGGAAAAGAGAAAACGAAAAAGTTTACCTAGCACCCTAAAGCATGAAGCACAATTGCATCATGATGCTCGAGTTCTGCAAAGAAAAAAGTGGTCCCTCGAGAGAAAAGAGAAGTCATTATCGTTATTTAGCTTAGACTGCTTACATAAAAGAATACCCCTCATTCGGCGATAAGCACGTGGTGGGGCAGCCCAGCGTCAGGTACCGAATTACCGTCCAGGCATCGTGCAGCAGTGACGTCTCTCCTTTCCGCGCCCCTCCAGTCCTCCAGTGCTGGCCCCCTCCGAGACCCCGTTCCGTCGTCCGCCCAGCCGCTGGTATTGTGTTGCGTGTGGTGCGTTTGACGCTCAACAGCTTTACCGCTCGAGTCGACCAACAATTAAACGGGTCTCGCGTTCCACACACCATACACTGGAACCTCTGCAGCCGGGTCGTTCGTCAGACCGCGTCTTTCCTGAACTACAAAGGCCACCTTCTGGAAAACTTCGATCCCGTTCGCCACATGACTCGTTTTTTCTCCGGCTTGCTGTGCAACAACCCACCGACCTAGCCTACAACTTGCTCACTTTGCGCCGCCAGATTCCTCGGGCCGACTGACGAGCTAAAAGCTGCTGCCACTGCATTCGCTTCTGCCCGTATCGATACCCTTGACCGGCACCTCGAGGACCCCTGGACCGCCACTCTGAGGGTGAATCTCGTGATACTTCGATTTGACGAGCTGTGTTCGACTCGCCGCGCAACACCACCTGCTTGAATCATACAGAGCTCCAAGACACATAGCGCTACATACACCATGGTCGCCTCTGAGCTGTCGCAGGCGGCGCGGGCTGAGCAACCCCAGTCGCAGCTCGCAGCAGAGCTGAAGGACGATGCGCCGCAGACCGTCCCGCTGGTGAACCGCGTCGGCCAGAGCAAGAGCCCCTACGTCCGCAGCCATGCCGAGGGCAAGGTTGCGTGGCAGCTGCTCGACGACGAGACGATCGAGCGGGCGAAGAAAGAGAACAAGTTGATCTTTCTCCACATCGGCTTCAAAGCCTGCCACTGTGAGCAACATCCATCCAACGGGCCTGGGAACTTCGCTGACTCTCGCACCTCCAGATTCGCGACTCACATCTACCGAATGTTTCACCCACTCAGAATGCGCCAAGATCCTGAACGAGTCCTTCATCCCCGTCATCATCGACCGCGAGGAACGCCCCGAGCTCGATACTATCTACATGAACTACGTCCAGGCCGTCAGCGGGAACGGTGGCTGGCCGCTGAACCTCTTCCTCACCCCCGAGCTTGAGCCAGTTTTCGGCGGCACCTACTACCCCGCACCGGAGCCGAACAATGGCAGCTCCGGCGACGATGAGCGTCTGGATTTCCTGGCTATTCTGAAAAAGCTGCAAAAGGTCTGGAAGGAGCAGGAGGCAAGGTGCAGGCAAGAAGCGAAGGAGGTCGTGGTGAAGCTGCACGACTTCGCCGCAGAGGGAACTCTCGGGGCCACCAGTACCGTCGAGCCTGGCGTCGCCGGCTCGCAAGGTGCTACACTCGCGAGATCTGAGACCGGCCTGGAGCACCCTGGGACGGGCAGGACGGCTGCTGTGGTGTCGAGCGAGCTTGACCTTGAACATTTGGAAGAGGCCTACACGCATATTGCCGGCACTTTCGACCCTGTGTACGGCGGTTTCGGCGTTGCGCCCAAGTTCCCCACCCCGCCGAAGCTGTCCTTCTTGCTGCGCCTGCCGAGATACCTTGCCCCTGTGCAGGATGTGGTTGGCGAGACCGAGTGCGCGCACGCAGCTGAGATGGCTCTCTTCACGCTGCGTAAGATTCGCGACAGCGGTTTGCGCGACCACGTTGGAGGCCACGGCTTTGCGCGGTACTCCGTTACGGCTGACTGGAGTGTGCCGCGTTTCGAGAAGCTGGTCGTACACAACGCCCTGCTCCTTGGTCTGTACCTGGATGCTTGGCTGATCGCTACCGGTGGCGAGAAGAATGGAGAGTTCTACGATGTCGTGGTCGAGCTGGTGGACTACCTTACCAGCGCCCCAATCAGCTTACCCGATGGTGGTTTCGTCTCAAGTGAGGCAGCAGACTCTTACCGTCGCGGAGATAGACACCTGCGCGAGGGAGCTTACAGCCTGTGGACACGAAGGGAGTTCGACTCAGTCATCGGCGACGACCACGAGGCCGCGCTGGCCGCTTCGTACTGGAACGTTCTCGAGGACGGCAACATCGAGCCCGACCAGGATCCCAACGACGAATTCGTAAACGAGAACATCTTGCGCGTCGTCAAGGATAAGGCCGAGATCGGACGACAGGCTGGCATCACCATCGATGATGTGGAGAGAGTGTTGGCTTCAGCCAAGCAAAAGCTTAAGGCTCACAGAGAAAAGGAGCGCACGAGACCTGAAGCCGACACTAAGATTGTCGCAGGACGCAATGGCCTTGTGATTGGTGCTCTGGCGAGAACAGGATCAGCTTTGGCGCCTATTGACGCTGACAGAAGCAAGGCATGCTTCGAGGCAGCGAGCAAGGCTGCAGCATTCATCAGAGCTCACCTATGGGACGAGAACGAGAGGATTCTTTACAGGATATACAATGAGGGCCGGGGTGACACGAAGGGTCTGGCTGATGACTACGCACACCTCATCGAGGGTCTGATCGACCTTTACGAGGCTACTGGAGAGGAGAAATGGGCTGAGTTTGCGGATGAGCTGCAGAGTGAGTTGCTTTCTACATGATTTATTGACACCACTAATACATCCACAGAGGTCCAAATCGATATGTTCTACGACAGCACTTCAGTGCCAGCTACAACCCCAGCATCCCCTACCGCGCGCTCCTCGTGCGGCGCCTTCTACACAACCCCCGAAAACGCCCCGCATACGATCCTCCGCCTGAAGGACGGCATGGACACGGCGCTCCCCTCGACCAACGCCGTCTCCGTCTCCAACCTCTTCCGCCTCGGCATCATGCTCAGCGACGAAGCCTACACCGCCCTCGCCCGCGAGTCTATTAACGCCTTCGAGGCCGAGATCCTGCAGTACCCCTGGCTTTTCCCAGGCCTTCTTTCCGGCGTCGTTACGGCTCGCCTCGGCGGCGCTACGTGGGTCATCATCCGCAAGGATGGCGTCAACGACGACGAGATCGCGACGAAGCTGCTGCGAAAGCTTCACTCCGAGGCCAGGGGTGGGTTGAGGAACATCATTGTGTTGAAGAGCGAGAATGACGCGTTGGCGAAGAGGAGCCCTGCGCTCAAGGAGCTTGTGACGACGCAGAAGCCTGGGGCGTACAGGCTTGAGAACGGTGTTTACCGTCCTGTCAACAGGGCTGATGTAGCGTGATCTGTCGAGTTTTGAGAAAAGTATTTTGATTCTGTGAGGTTGTCGAGGGCGAGGAGTTTGGGGTGTTTATTACCCATAGATATGAGAACTGGTTGATTGGATGTATGTAGCTCCGGTTTGGATGCCGAAAATGACTGCAAATTACTTGTCTCCTATCTCCATTGCTTTCCTTGTGATCTTGGACCTCTTAGATCAAATAATTCTGACTCGTGTCTGCGGCAGCGCCTCGATAAACTTTATGTCTTTCTCACGGACGAAGGTGTGTATGGATCCTAGTCTCCGATATCTGTCGTTTTCTGTCAATGCAAGTACAAGACCCCTCATATTTGCTCCATCGACATCAGAGAGTCTGGTATCATAATATGTCCAGAGTAGGAGAGCCTCTCCAGTCACGTCATTCAAGGTGTCAAACCAAACGTGACCTTTGCGTCCTGGTAAAGGAGATACCATGGCCGAATTGGGACCCGTCTTGGCACCGGGCTGCAGTTTTGCCCACATGCATGGCCCCTCTAGAGTCAAAATGCCACTCTTAACTTCGCCAGTCTCCTCCTTACTAGGATACGTCATTTCTGCCGAAATCATTGAAGCGAGTTCGACACATTCACCGACCTTCGTTATCATCGTACCCGGTCTTACTTTCCCGTCAAGACATGCCCAAGACCACGATGGTGCTCTGTACTGGCTGGCTCTCTTGGCCCCGCCTCTTACGAACCAAGTCAGTTGACGAATCGATTCGTCCTCCCAAAGACCGGCTAGATAGCGATGTCGTCCCGGCTGCCACTCGTTAAGCCTCTTCCGCATGTCGTTTGCCAGTCCAGACAATGCAACAAGTTTGTCGCTGGCCCTGGTGAGTTGTAGATTTCCGTAGTGTTCGACTATTACATCCCATTCGAAAAATAACTGGTGCCGATGGGACGGTCTGTTGTCATTGCGGTCTGCGGCCAGCAATTGCTTCCACAGCTTCCCTGTTGGCGTTTCCTTAGGATCACCTTGACAGGAGTCCATTCCCTCCGGGTGCATCTCACAACAGGTTCTTGCGCGGCACTCCCAGAACACCTGCTTCGACCCAAAATACAGAGTGCGGGGTGCCAGAAGCCTCTCCTGCACAACCCATGACCGTTGACATAGGGGTTCGTGCTGGAATGTGTATTTCCACGACCCAAATTCCTCGTTGCCACAGATAAAGTTCATCGTTTCGCTTTCTTCCATTTTGAAGCTCAAGACAGTCGGCCCTACTTTTGCCGGGTCTCGCTCAAAGAAACATCCACCTTCGTCGTCTTTCGCACCAAGAGCTCCAATACCAATGTATGCATTTCGATACACGTCTTGCATAGTAGAGGCCTCGTGACGCCAATCCTCGGCCGAGTCCTGAAAAATACAGAGACGGTCTATCCACAAGTAGTGAACACCAAGCCGTTGGGCTATGTTCATAGCGTCTCTGAATGTCTTTGGCAACCCACCAACAGGCTGCCATTCGCTCAAACCACTCTTGGTTGATCGAAGTAATCGCAGAAGGCTGTGTGCAGGCTTTGAACCCCAGCAGTAGCTAAGTGCTGCATACCGTATTTCAGCAGGACATTCTGAGCCTTGTACTAAACGAAACGAGTTCGATTCATTGATTTCCAATAGACGGGTAGGTCGATAACAGGCCGTGAATTCTGGCTGCTGACATTCCTGATGAGACTCAGTGCATTCCTTCATCCAACCATCGATCATAGACCATGTACTGGCGCTGTTGGTTGATGCTTCAAAGTCGAAATTTAGGTTTCGATAAGCTTTGATATCTTCGTAAAGATTGTCAGCTTTCTTATCATTCAAGGGACATAAGATTCGTCTTTGTGATTTGATTTCTTACCTACAACACCAAAGTAAAAACTATCGCCACGATCTGTCTTGGCGAAAATTTGTATTGAGAAGAAATGTTTTTCCCAATTTATGTTCATACTGAAGACTGTGAAATAGCACCTGGAATCTTCTTCGTGTTCTTGAAGCAAGCTCGGTATGTTGTTTGTTTTCCACCGAAAGAGATTGTTGCATATGGCGCACCCATCATGCAAGGACACCATGAAAGACGCCGCCGTCTTATGGTGAATGAATACGCATTCAAAGGGCTCAAGGTTGGCAAAATTGTCCCTGTCTATTGAATTATTCGTATTTTATTCATAGGCATCGATCATATCAATCCAAATCTTTGCGTACCTTCCGAGAGGGATGACCAATACTCTGCGAAACCGTCTCTTGGATTATAGGGGCTGTTCCCCCCCCACCTTGCTTCCAGTTCTTCGAACTTGCCCACACGCTTGGTGCGGCTAGGATCCCATATCCCTTCAATACCCTCCTTGCACACATCGCAAAGCATGTTGGTCAAGTCGAGGGGGAGAGGGTTCCGAGGAAGAGCAGGTGTTCACATTAAAAATTGGCGGCAGTAAATTCTGAGGCTTGACTCAGACAGTGTGCTGGCAGCCTGATTGCGTCTGCCAACCCAACCCTACACCTCGCTTACTTCTTAAGTCCCACATCATCTATGATTGAACGATTATCGGATCCCAGAGCGGGTCAGCTGTTGAAAAGTCGTTTGAGTCCTCACTGTACTGAAAAGGGGACTAAGTTCCATGTTACTTCGACAGGGCACCGTCTTGACGATAGTTCTTAAGGAATTTTGTATACAGTATGACAAGGAAAAGCGCGCAAGCCCTACATTTCTTTGCGTGAAAGAATGGACCGACCATCAAAACGAGTGTATATCGTAGTCTATGCTAAATATTCAATCATGCTTCGTCTGCGGGGCCAGATGCATATCAACCCTAGAAGACCCCAGGAAGAGGCCCTCTTGGCTGCCTCATTGTGTGCCAACGAAAGCCTTTTGCAACGAATATGCACCTGCTGCCCAATTCGCTTTTTTTCAGTGAGCCCAGAAATTAATTACATAACGCTACGTGAAAATTGCCCCGCCGTCTCCCTGGCGCAGTGGCTGATGGCCCCCAGATGCTTGCGTCACCGGCGATCTCGACTTAACGCACAGCCTGTTTAACAGTCGGATTTGAACAGATGAAGACTTGGAGACGCCGCATATGAAAGGAAACACTCACATGACAAGGCACGATAATAATAGACGATGGTATGCATTACCTGTCACGCAGGTAGTTGGCCGCAGCACTTCAACTCGTCCGTCTTGTTCAGATGGCTAGGCAACGCAGCTGGGCACATCCAGAAAACCGATTTCATACGTGTCATAACTGACTTTGAAGCGTGAGAATGATTCAAATTTCCAATCAAGTATGTCACATTATCCTTCTTTCTGTCTATTAGCCAGTGTCAATCAAAACTTGCCTTCACTAATGTGTAGTGGGTTTGGATATCCGGGGCGCAAGCCAAAACTAATCGCAACCAAAGACACTACACAGCTATGCAAAGCCTTTTTGGCTCTAATAGAAATGAAGAATATGAAAGGGACCTGTAATAGTACTTAGGCAGCTTCAAAGTAAGTTTTTTTCTGTCTAGTGTTGTAACGAAGATAGGATGTTGAGTTTTATGTATTGTAACTTTCAAGCTGTTGCTGTAAAGCTTTTCCTTGGATACATCATGAGAATATTCAATTTTCAGGCTGGCTACCTTAGGTATTATCATTACGAAGAGGATAGTTACGCTGTTTTCTTCCATTTTCTAGCCATCTATTCAAGAGTGATCTTTCTAGTCGGCAACAAAACATGTCCTATTGACATATGATGAGACAGTGTCTTTCGCTCTATTATGCGAAGCCCAAGTACCTTTATATCACCACTGTCCCCCGATTTGGGGCTCAAGTTTTGCTGTCAACATTAATTCCTACCCTGGCTGGCGTCAGTGTGTGTAGCCGGCGACACATAGCGACAATGATGACAATGACGACAGCAATATAGAGAATAACAAATGGCCCAGTAACAGATTTTGACGTCGCGTCTGTCACTCAATGACTCCGTATATTGTAGATCCAAATCTTCTCATGTTCTGCATTACACATTGATCTTAAATAAGAGGTTCGATGCTAGGTGAAAACAACACAAGAATTCCTCCAATACTGATTGCGCCTTCCGAATGAACGCCACGTTGGTTTTCTTTGTCATCAATGGCGCTGCATTCTAGGCGTCGTTCAACAATTTCTCAAGCCAGAGTGACTATCGGCACGGCACGACGAGAGTGTTTCCGGGCTTGATCTGATCCGGGTTGGGGATACTGTTGATGGTCGCAAGCTGGGTGGCAGTGGTGCCAAAGTCTGTAGCAATATCGTTCAGGTTGTCTCCGCTGGCGATGGTGTATGTGCCGAATCCAGGGTGAGCGACGTCTGGTTTGCATCCGCGTCTGGCCTCGGTTAAGCCTGTGATAGCGCTCATGGCGACGAAGAGAATGGATGAGGTCTTCATTGTAGTGAATTATGTAGGTAATTAAGTGGAGGAAACTTTTTGATAGAAGTTACGTTGATTGAGAAGTTTGCGGTTTGACTACCTGCCATAGAAGGAGTAGAGGCATGGGTTGCAACTGTGTTTTATGTCGTCCGGCAGTCCGATGTCATCCGTCATCATCATGGCTGAGTGCGTCGCTTTGACTGCAAACCTCGAACACATGACGCCACCGCCGATGCAGGTGCCTAATAGGTGTGGCAGTGTCCAAAAACTCTATTCAATAAAATCTCATTCGTTGTATGCGTTACGGCTGCAATCAATGCAAACTGTACATCGGCTTAAGTGTGCCGATGGCCTTGTGGTCCTGCAGAGTGCATACTTCTGACGTTCTCGCATCACATGCCACCCCAGTGCTTGCCTCTCTTGGAGAACCACGGTTGTCCAGCTCAGAATCTTATTGGCATGAGACAGCTCGTTGCAGACCTGTTTCCAGGCTTGTAAGTTGTTGATTAAGACTATGTATGTAAACCTTGCGCACAATTGGTACTACTGATCGGTACCTTGACCACGTTCTGTTAATATTATAAGTCAAGAGCCTTCAAGCCTCACGCAGAGTTCTTACCTTATGATCGTGTGACAGGTCTATGAGATATCACTAGACATCTTGCATGCGAGACTAGAATTGCGCTTGACACCCCCTGCATATCATGCCCATCGCCACGATCCTGCCGCGCGTCAAATGTCTGTCCCGCACAGCCGAAATCGACCTCCATGGCGATGGAAAGATGCCGATTACTCCGTTTACTCTTCACGCTTGTGTCTTTGGAGGCTCTGATGGTAGAGATCGGGGTTCGGGCACCTGAACCACCACAGCCTAAACAAGGGTGAGTGACGAGTTTACAGCCCAGCCGGTAGCGACATTCGTTTTGACAGTTTCCGTTGATATGATACCAACAAAAGGTGAATCACATAGTGTCTGAGGATCATAAACTAATTTTGTTTAGGAGAATGTGGGTGCACACGTACACGTGAGCCTTATGAGAGCATTCCGATGACCAAATCAAGTTGGGGTCAGAATACCTCTGGCAACTTTTAACTAACTTCATGATTTGACAGTTGTCAATCCAATGGTAAACCACAATAAACCCACCCAAGCTTCAGTTGACGCTGGCATGTAAGTACGAACATCTCTGTTCAGCAGGCGATCTGTGTTACCAAGTCAATCTCTATGTCCGCCTTCAAGACGCCGCAGGTGGCTCGAAGGATAGCATCAAAGGTGCAACTTCATGAGAATCTCATCTGAGCTGGACCGAGCTGCCAAAGAGGATGTGAAACTAGGAGATTATATGTATCTCAAACCATTGAAATTCACGTCGATCATGGAGACTGAATGGCCTCTATTTAACGGCCATCATAAACAACACCAGATTGCGTTCATGATTCTCTTTCAATAAGTGAGATTTGATAAACCATTGACGTGTTATACATCATGTGTGACACGACTACTGCGGCTTTCTGTCATAAAAAATGACTTTTGTTGCCTATAACTAGTCCGCAGTTTTCCAGCAGCACGCCCAAACCGGCGCCTGTCACTACACCTAACAAGCTCCCGGTTGCAACGGACATGTCGGAACGAAGAAGGAACAATCCAATGGCACCATAATTCGGCCGAGCGGAGGCCAACAGCAAGCCTCTCACAATAAGCTTATAAGACTTCTGATTGGTCTGCTCGGACACTCAGATTGAGTTGGATAAAATTTCGCTTCATTCCGGGGGTTGACATGGATGTTAGTACGGATTGTGGATCATACGCGGTTCTCATAGCCTCAAGTCGGTCTCGGCCCGCTCGGTTCAGTCCAGTGTGGCAACGTCTTGAGATTTGTTCCCACTTAGCTGGGAGCCCAATATCTTGAGGTTAAATCGCTTTGCGGAGCAAGCTTTCGCCAAGCTTGCCTTCCCGGCTTCCGTTCTTCGCCAAGTGCCTGTTAAGCTCGAGATCTTCGCAGAATGTCTTCTCATGTGTACCTCTTCGAAAATGGCGGGCATGCCTGTAGAGCCGCAGCAAGTACCTCATCAAGCCAAATCAAGGTGAGGTAGGGCGAATCGAGTGTCACTGTTCTTCATCCAACTCTGTGCGTATTGATGATCTGTGTCGCCTGACCCCTGGGTGAGTATTTTCCGCACTTTCCGTCTTAATCCGCGGGTCTCCATCCAGGGCTACACCAGGCAACAATCTGAACATCCAGGCTGAGACCGTAACCTACCATGTCAGGAACTGAAAGAGACTAGCCATTACTCCACAGCTGAGTCTAGAAGTTGATGATTTCCAAAGGCTGGCTCGGGATCATTCTGCCCGCACCCACTGTACGAGACATCAAACCATTTTCTGCTAGTTTCTCTTTCCTGCACATAATTCCTCGAGCAATTGTCAGCAACTAGCATGTCCTTTCCAATACGAGGTTTCAGGCAAAAGTCCCTCGGCCGAGGTGCAGCTGAGGTCTGGGACACAGGTCCAGAATCACAAGTAAAGTTCCACAGAAGATTTATGGAATAACACTGGGAAAGAGGGCCACAAATGCGGTGCTATATAAGTCGAGAACACTTCCTGCTCATCAACAGCATATTGTTCACCAACTCATTCATCACGCTCTTTATTGTCAACCTTATTTGGCATCATGGTCGGCAGGCAGTTGCTTGTGGCCGCATTGACGGCCGCCACTTTTCTCCATGGCGGAATCTGTGAACGCCCTCCTTCTCTCACCCATCAGAACCCATACGCGGATGCTGGCCGAGACCCTTTGGCCGATTACATGGATCTCAGAGACAACGTTACTGAGTACATGCCGGAGCGCCGGAGATCGCCTCAACCAGTCTCCGAATGGCAGAATCATGCTGCCATCTTGAAAAGACAAGCACAAGCCGCCGGTGAAGGTGCTTTGCTCTGCCCTACGGGCGAGTGCGCCGATGGCAGGTTAGTAGTTCACGTCGATCTATTCAGTTGATTCCTTGGGTCCCAAACTAACTAGATCTACCACTCAATAGCTGCTGCAGCAAAGACGGAATTTGCGGTTACGGCGACTTGTGCGGCGCAGGTTGCAAGAGTAACTGTGATGCTACCGCTATGTGTGGCAAAGAGTCCGCGGGTGGCGCCATCAAGTGTGGAATGGATTTGTGCTGCAGTTCTGGTTCGTATATCTCACAAAGTCCTCTCGTCACTCTTGGATTGAATGGTGTCTGACTAGTTTCTCTCGCAGGAGGTTGGTGTGGTACCTCGGAAACCCATTGCATCGGTCCAAATAAGTTCTCCCCTTGCCAGGAAGGCTTCGGAAAGTGCAGCATCATCCGGCCCAAGACTTGCGGCGAGGGTTCCGGGACCACCGGAGGAAGAACCATCGGCTACTACCAGGCCTCAAACGTCCGAGACCGTGTCTGCAATCGCATTGCACCGTCGCAGATCAAGACAGCCGGCTATTCTCATCTTTACTTCGCCTTTGCGTCAATCGATCCTGCTTCTTTCGCCGTCATTCCTGCACAGGCCGCGGACGAGCCACTTATGCGTGAGTTCACCGCGTTAAAGAAGTCAGGTCTACAGACTTGGATCGCTGTTGGTGGCTACGACTTCAGCGACAAGGAACGCAGCACGCACACGACCTGGCATGACCTCTGCGCAAGCCCGGCTGCACGCGCTGCATTCATCGCATCCGGCAGGACTTTCATGGATAAAGTGAGTCTTCTCGCATGCTTCCTAATAAGAACTTTGCTAACGAATCTTTCAGTACGGCTTCCAAGGTATGGACCTCGATTGGGAATACCCTGGAGACCCTAAGCGCGGTGGCTCTCGCGCCGATATCGCCAACTTCGTGCTGCTGCTCAAGGAGATGCGCGCTTCTTACGGATCTCAGTATGGCATCAGCCTCACTCTTCCTCCAGACATTTGGTATGGCCAGTATTTTGACGCCAAGGGCCTCGAGCCGTATGTCGACCACTTTGGGTTTATGTCTTATGATCTTCACGGCTCCTGGGATTCCGACGTCAAGACTCTGGGTGCTATTATCCGCGGCCAGGCCGACGTCCGGGAAATTTACAACAACACCATTCCTCTTGCCTACGCTGATTTGGACTTTTCCAAAATTGTCTTCGGCGTTGCCTGGTATGGCCGTGGCTACACAGTTTCGGGTAAGCCGTTCCATCCTCCGCCCTGACTGACGACTAACGATATGCAGATACTACTTGCAACACTCTCGGATGCGGTTTCAAGGGTCCCAGCAAGCCAGGAAAGTGCACCAACCAGGCAGGCGTCATGTCTCTCACTGAGATTCAGGATTTGATCAAGGAGAAGGGCCTCAAGCCCCGCTTGCTCGAAGGCGCCATGATGAAGGAGCTTACTTGGGATGACCAGTGGATCGGCTACGATGACGAGGAAACTGTCGCACTGAAGAAGAAATTCGCCAACAACTACTGCTTCGGAGGCACCATGGCGTGGAGTGTCGACTTCAACTCTGGCACTGGCGACTCGAACTCGGCACCCGTCTCAACCGACGGTCAATGTGGCCCCTCCAACGGCGGCACTACGTGCACGGGCAGTGCCTTTGGCAAGTGCTGCTCCTCCAGCGGCTGGTGTGGCACCGACGACGCACACTGCGGCTCTGGTTGCCAGAGTGGCGATTGTGTCAAAGGCGCCGTGACTACGGATGGCAGCTGCGGCATTGGTGCAAACAATGCCATCTGCGGCTCATGGCCTCAGGGTGACTGTTGCTCCCCCCAGGGTTGGTGCGGCAACACCGACGCTCACTGTGGTACGGGTTGCCAGAGCGGCAGCTGCAAGGACAAGGGAACCTCAACAAAGCCGACCACGGCTGCTGGGGGATCCGGCTCGACGCCGACGAAGTCGACCGTTGCTACCCCTACCGCGACCGAAGAGGCATGGGATATGAATTACAACTGGGAAAACCACTTCTCCAACGCTCAGAAGTGCGTTCTCTACAAGCCCCCCAAGTGGGAAGCTTCGCAGAACGACTGTAATGAGGTCTGCAAAGAGTCCAACGAGGCTAATCATGAACTCGGCCTCACCACCTCTGCTACCTGTATCGGTTTCTATCCGACGCAGAAGACGATACCCTGGGAGAGCGTTGGCAAGGGCCTTTCAGGTTACGTGGCACCTGGAGTGTGTGTCTGTGATAACCCCACCATCAACTGGCTGGGAAACACATTCGTCGAGATGCTGCCGGCGATGGCCCAGGTAAGAGAACAAACCTTCATCGACCGACAATTTCTCGCAACAGAATTCCTGCTGATTTGCATTACTTTTCAGATCACATGTTACGTTTACATCCATTCTTTCAAGCTAGTTCTCGAGGAGGGCCTGGAGTTTATTCCCGAAGGCAAGGCCATGTCAGCTGGAATGAGTGAGTTCAACCCCTAACACTCTCAAGCACGCTGCGAGGAGGAGACTGTGACTGACTATCTTGTGACTTCTACAGAGGCTCTCATCAACGCCGCAAAGTTGTTCAAGTGGACCTACTCAACGGTTGACGCGGTCAACGCCTTCACGCACTGGTTGCATCCTTGCGACACTGACTTGGTACCTAAGGATTTCGAGGACGTCTTCGACAAGCTGACTTCCATCTCGGATGAGGTTGTTGGCTGGGTGAAGCCTTCGAAGGTGGCCAAGGGCAGCGGCAAGAAGGGAGACAAGGGATATCCTAACTGATGCGCCTCTTAAGGAACCAGCGAAAGCTGGAGATATAGCAGGGGATCAAGGTCACAACTGATAGCACGTTGAGATTAGGTTCTTTTGGAGGATAGCGATTTTTTCGGGCTGCCTTCAATGATTTGGTGTTGTTACTGTTGTAAAAATTGTGTGATGGATATAGATTTTGAGGTGATTTATGTCATCTGTTCTGGCACTTCTGATTCAAAACATGGTGGGCTATGCGATTTCTGTCTACGATATTGACTACATATGTTCTGATGGTCTTCATTATCCCTGACGTCTCTATTGTAACTTTGCTCTGTCGTCGCCGTCGCAGCTACCATTTCTGTCATCCATGTCATCTCTGTCCCCTTTCTTGTGTTTTTGTAAGCGAATTAGAGAACAGAAATTGGAGATAAAGTCGATTATGCTTCTTATGGCTATCGCTTCTTATGGCTATCTTCCAAGTGTACAGAAAAAGTCATGTGACGATGGGGCTCATTCAAACCCGTATTTTCAATCTCCAGCACTCAGTCCTCATCCTGTTCAGGCAGCCTGTAGTTCCATGCAACCCTTTGAAGGCCAGCCCCAACATATTGATGAAGGTTCCAAGCAGAGCAGTCGTTGTAAAATTTGAAGGTAAACTCGTAAGGATCAAGTCGAGCCGGGATAGTAGACGTCAAGAACTCTCCGGTTTGCACACCCTCCGGACCCTCTGACCCGTTTTCGTCCGTCACGTTGTACAGACGGAACGGTCCAGCACCGGCAACGCTGTACTTGCCAATCTTAGCCCACTCTGAATCAGGCGAGGAGCTCGGGTTGCTTTGGTCCAGCCCCTGCGGTCGCAGATCGGGTCGAGTTGTGTCGTTTGCGGTGACCAGCAACGCAGTGTAGCCGTTAGGCGTGAACAGAGACATGCCGGAGGGGACGGGGTAGGCCGAGTCCTGAGTGATGATGTCGCCAGACGTGGTGTTACTGCAGGGCTTTTGTTAGCTACAGTAGAAATGTTGGGATTGACGAGGGAGACTTACACCAGCGTCGAGTTGATAAAGCCCCACGCACCAACGGAACATTTCATTGCTGTCTTGACAGGCGACTTTTTGCAATCTTTACCCATAATGATAGACGTAGTATGGATATTCACGCGAGGTGGAGTTGACATGAAACGTGTTGGCTGAGACGATTTGAGAGATCGCAGTTCAACGAAAGAGAGCCGTCAGACTTTATATGCCGCCTCCCACCTCGTCAAACACGGGCGGTAGATCAAGCGGAAGTACAAAAAAAAAAAAAAAAAAAAAAACTCTACGGCAACTGTCATCGTCGCACCATTTTGATGGCCATCAGCATTGGATTGAATCGATGTCCATGCTCTCTGACTCTCGCGACGCAAAGGATAGAGTATCAAGCAAGCACTAGAACCACGCACTCTCCACAATCACCAACCCAACCACCGTTGCTATGGGCTGTAGGGCTTAGGACGTCGATTCGGTATTCAAAGGCATGAACTCCAAGAAGGATTGAAGACTATTCTACGATGGGAAAAATTCCGAATCCAGGGCGTGGCGTGCACGGATTCAAGACCCTTTGACAGGAACCGGTTGGTTAGCCAGCAACTCTTTGAGTTTAACTAAAGCTTAGGTGAGACCTCATTGATCAGCCCGAAGTCATTGGTGAGTGGCTTTTTCTTGAATCCTACATTAAACCTGGGCGCAACTGAGCGAGATTCGAGATGAGCTTTTTATTTTTCACTCCAGTCGTGTGGTCGGCCACCCCCAGAAACCCGTTCCCAAGCCCCAGCCAAGAAACTACACAACGGCGACCAGCCACTGGCAGACAGAAGAATCCTTCGACACTCGGAGATCATCCGAGCACCACTCTTAGTGCTCTTCAGGACCCCTACGCCCGTGATATGAACACTCGAGCTTCCATTTTCCAGCCACGCGTCAATCTCCTTTTCATCCTGCAGCAAATCAACTCTTGTTGGCCGATCCGCCCCAAGGCAAATGGCCGTATCACCAGGCGACATGCCGTCTTTGAGTTGCGCAAACTGATCGAAAGCCCAGATGTAAAGAGCGACTATCAACATGCAAAAGGGGCTGTCGCACGAAAAGTATTTCTTATTTCGAAGGGTCTTGAAGACCACAGCCGCATGCCAGAGACATTTCCGGGCATGCAAGGGTTTGTTTCGCATCCATCTCTGGAGATATTCTCTCGCCGCTTCGATTTGAGGCTCTGTGACCTGCCAACCAGAGAACTCATACAGCTTGCGAAGTGGCACCTGCCGCAGGATAGATAGGACGTGATAGTACGTGAGCAATGCGTCGCTCTCTGGTGATTCCGTTCTAGAGCTGTCTATGCCTCTCAGCGTTTCGAACGCATCGTTCACGGATGTTGCTGCGTTTGTAAGCAAAGTGTTGATGTTTGGCTGGGTATCGACGGGATTCGACATCCCCGCCATCAATGTCTTCCACAACGGTGATGATAGCTGGTAGTGTAGGAACTTCTCTTCCGTGTAGAGGCTAAGCATGTGCATTTGGCGGGCGAAGGATCCCATTTTAGCGACTACGTCATGTTTGTTTGAGAGATCTAGTCCGATACGGCCTGCTGCCCGAACTGCGGGTTTCTTAGTAAAAGATTGCATGAGACTGGATACAAGAGTTCTACCTTCTGGGCACCGACTTTCTATTCGCCATCTTTCGGCGTCACGGCATTTCCAGACAAGTTCATGTGCAGGGAATCTATCGGTGAGTTCATGAAGCTTGTAAATCGGCGGCAAGCTCAGGAAACTGAGCTGAAGGCACTCGAGTTCTATAAAGTACTGTAAGAATTGGGTGTATGGGTCCGACTTGAGGATATACTACTGACTGTAAAGGCAATGGACCAGTCGAACTCGCGACTCGGCAGCAAGCCAACCTCGCCAGTCTTGTTCGTGGTCTGGCGCGGGTTCCAGCTCGCTGGTCCCGCCACGCTGAAAACTCACCACGAAACGACACAAGGATATCAACTGGCTCCTTTGCCACTGCGCTCTCATGGACCCCCGTTGGGATCCCGAGAACTGCAGGCAAACCAGGCTTATCAGCGTGCCCTGGACTATGTGTAGACTTGGAGTTCGGTGTGGCTCTGGTTTCTACTCTTGGTTAGCACGAACGCCAGTTTTGCGTGAGTTTTCAACCCACGTAGACGGCCACGGCTCTACCGAGAAGTTCTTGGAGCCCTTTGGAGTACTGCTCGAAGTTTGAGATAGAGGAGTACTGTGAGCCAATCGATGCAACAGCAAGCACAGAGACCCATGACTCATCGCCGGTCTCAAGCATCGCTGGATGGATAAAAGGAAATTGAAAATCAAAATGCTCATAGTAGAGCTGGACGAAGGTATGTATCACTCTTGCTTCGGGGAACACTTGGTCTCCTGGCGGGCTCTGTTCCTGAAAGAACTGGGCCAGTCTTTCGTAGCCATTGATTCTGTTGACATGGCGAAAGTCCTCTGCGACTAGAACATCCTCGTCATACAGTTCCAGTGATGGGAATGAGGGGATGTCCTCGCAAGAAACACAGGGCTTTCCGCCTGGGGTAGGACCGAGCCCGTCTACGGGATCAATGTATCTGGAGGCGGTCGATGCTTCTTCCTGAGCAAATACACCGTTGCTATTCAAAACGGACGATGGCACGGATCCAGTGATCTCGTGGTTGAAGACATTTTCGTTGAAAGACCAGGGGAAAGGCTGGTTGAAGGGGGCGAAAGCCGAGTTCCAGGCCTGCGCTCCCTCGGCCCCGGTGGGATTAATGGAGGCAGAAAAAGTCTCAAATTCGGACCCTATGTTAATGGATTGTCCAGAATGCGATGCTGTGCGGATGCTATAGCCTGGCATCGGGATGACGTCGGCGTTGAGGCTCGGTCCAGTCTCATTCAGCGTTACGAGGCGTCCGTATTCGGCGTCTGTCGGCATTGGCGCCGTTGCAGCACAAGAAGACGCGTTGGGCAAAGTGCGTTGATCCACGGCGTCAACTGCCGGTGTCTCGGAGCCATCAGTCTGGCCGCCCGGGGTTGTAACCCCATCGGAGGGTACCCCATCGGACGGGTAATGGCAGATTCTTCCCTTACCTGCGCACGAGCGACAAGGGTTGCCTTTGGAGCAGCGTTGTTTTGCCCTAGAACACGAGAGACATGCTTGTGGTTTCTTGCCAGGCCGTCTCGATGACGAAGTGTTGGCGGAATTCAACTCATGGGTTGTTAGATGTCGGTTGAGGACGTCTCTGAAAGACTCCAGTTAGCCATGTATGCTTGACGGAATCAAGACGCGACATACTTTCGAGAAAAAGCTTTTAGGCAAACCGTGCATTGGAACGGTTTCGAACCCAAATGACGTCGGAGATGGCGGTCGAGATGCTCCTTCCTCTTGAACGCCTCATCACAAAACCTACAGCGCAGACTGCGAGAATCGCCGTTCATGTTGTCAACGGTTTCGGGAGATCGTGTGGAGGTGAAGAAGGGACAAACAGTCTCCGACGCCAGACGTTGGAACTGGTCAAAGCCTCTAGTCAGTCGGACGACCCACTTAGTTCCCGTCATCCCGGGCGATCATCATCTTTCATTCCGGTGTGGTGGAGGTTAGCTTCGCGATGCTCGATTGTTATTGACGGCCGGCCAAGAGGGGACGGACTCCGAGTTCAACCAGACCGTTGCTTTGCATAGTGGGAGCCGCTGCATCTTGTTTCATGCATGCGATCCAGTCATTAGGCAGAGTAGAACCCCATCAAACCAATCAAGACCACGATGATTCTCAACCTGTTTGTTAATGAATCATGCTGGTGCGGCTTTCGGGAGATGTTGTGGGGGTGGGGAACCCGCGCTGCATGCTTGCGGCACCCCATCGGGATGTTAGCGGGGGGTTAGGGAAATGTGTAAGTGCCGACGCCGAGATCTGCCCCACGATCTCTCCCCAGATTGTCAAATAAATCTTCCCGGGCGCTAGAGTTTCAAGGCTTGGATGGCAGATATAATGACTTCTGTCAGCCGTTGTTTTTGGGGCTGGTAGTTCATGCAGTCCTGCATTTACTTCCAATTCAAAGTTTACACCATGATTCTACCAATTCACGCCTTGGAGGGCAAACCACTGCCGCCACTGTGGTGGACAATCCCTTTCGCAGTATTTGCAATCTTTCTTTATCGAATCATCTCTGCCGTTAGAGATCCTTTAAGACATATTCCAGGCCCGTTTCTTGCGAGATTCACTCGGCTCTGGCTGTTCCGCCAGTACTGCCGCGCCGACTACGAGAAGACGGACAGGAAGTTGCACGATAAATACGGTACGTGGACATTAGATTAGTTCCACTCTGCTAGAAGCAATCGCTAAATATTGCGTCGGAATTGCAGGTCCTGTCGTCCGGATAGCCCCTGGACAATACAGCATCGACAGTCTTGACGCAGCCAAAATCATCTACGGCCACGGCAGCCATTTTGCCAAAGTAAGTGCTTCTCACATTTGGATTCGAATTTCAACCGGACTAAAATGAGTCAACTGCCTCTCCAGAATGACTGGTATGTTCCATGGGGCAATCCTGCCCTGACCAACCTCTTCAACGAGTTGAATCCGAAAGTACACTCTGGTCTTCGCCGACAAGTCGCCAACGTCTACTCCATGTCCCACATGGTCTCGTACGAGCCCTACGTTGACGAGTGCACGGAAATCTTTGCCCAACGCTTTTCTGAATTTTCTGAAAACGGTCGCGTGATTGATCTGGGGCATTGGTTTCAGTGCTACGCTCTCGATGTCATTGGCAAAATTACGGTAAGACTAACATGCGCCTTCGTAAACGAGTTACACTAATCAAGGGTAGTTCTCCAAGCGCTTCGGGTGTCTTGAGGACGGTGGAGACCCTCAGGGAGTCATCAAGGCGCTGGACGAGGTCCTGACATTCAGCACCATCGTCGGCGTCTATCCGAGGATTTTCCCTTTCTTGTTCAGAATCCTCAAGTACCTCGGCTCCGGCGGAGAACCACGGGGAAGCGCATACATCGTCAAGTTTGCCGTCGACCAAGTCGCAGCTAGCCGGATCGAGGAGAAGCCCAAGGACGGGCCGCAGGATTTCATTTCCAAGCTTGTTCAGACTCAGAAAGAGCGGCCGGAGACCATCGACGATGAATCCATTGGGAGTGCCGGCAGCACCAACATTGCTGCTGGTTCAGATACCACAGCGATCTCGCTCAGCGCCATAATGTACTACCTCTGCAGGAGCCCGAGAACACTGGAAAAGCTGCGGAAAGAACTGGACGACGCCGAGGCGGAGGGGTCAATCTCGAACCCGATTACTTTCAGGGAAGCGCAGGCGTTGCCGTACCTTCAGGCTGTTATCAAGGAGAGTCTCAGACTACACCCTGCTACTGGGCTCACCATGCCTCGTGTAGTACCTGAGGGTGGCAGACAATTGGCAGGAAGCTTCTTTCCGGCAGGGGTAAGTGACTGATATTGTCTCCTTGAACAGAATATGACGCTGACGTGTCCCGCAGAATGTTGTTGGAATCAATGCCTGGATCGCACATCACAACAAGGAGGTGTTTGGTTACGATGCTGACGACTTCCGACCGGAGCGATGGATCGACTCAAGCAAGGAGCAGAAGAGCGCCATGGAATCGTACTTCTTTGCTGTAAGTGAACTTTTGAAGCACCCTACGTAGTTGAGCCCAAAGTTGACAAAGTCTCAAGTTCGGCCAAGGCTCGCGCACTTGCATCGGCAAGAACATCAGCTTGCTGGAGGTGTCGAAAGCCATTCCCAGAGTCGTGCAGAATTTCGATTTGATTCTGGAGAAGGAGGATGACTGGAAATGCACCAACTACTGGTTCGTGAAGCCTCGAGACTTTTTTGTCAGAGTGAAGAAGAGGGGATCGTGCTGATCTCTACGCCTGGTTTTTGTTGCGCTCGGTAGCTTGGCAGCGGTGGCCGGGATCGAAGGGGGCATTTAATTGCGAAGTCTGTACAGATACTCGTATTTGGAGTCAACAATGGCTGTTGGGTTTGTAAACATCTTTGAGTCTTGAAGTCCCCGCATAATTCAAGTGAACTCCTCGGTTGATTCGAACAGTATATGAGCCTGAAGACGACAGTTTTGGCGCCCTCATGTGCTGTATGGAGCCAACACGCAGGTGACCGAAAATTATTGTGACATGCTCCCGAAAAAAAAGCGTCAAGTTTTCCAATACCAATCAGTTGCAGAGGATGTAAATGCCCAAAGCAAGCCGCCATCCACTGTCGTCATCATCCAAGCCGCCCCTCCAGCACGGATGCCAAGCGGGCAAATCCACAACCTTCAACGTTGAAAAACAGGAACAACAGAATGGATTTGAGGCTGCAAAGAGATTCTAGACCCGTAGATCGATATTCTCGTGACCAAAACCACATCGTTGCTTTCTCAATTGCAGTCTGACCATGCGACGCGGGGCGTTTCCTCCGGGCCATCCCACCTAAGATCTGCGATCTGACATCGCGGGGCGGAGACGGTGGCGGGGCCTGCCCCACCATCAATGACGTTTACAAGGGGGGGAGCTCTACGGCGGCAGGTACCCGGGAGGCACTTGCACCTTCCCTGCGTGACGTCAAGTCGATATCAGAGCTCCCGGAGCTCGAGGTGAGCTCAAAGGTCTTTTTAAACAGCTTCCTCAGCCCCTTCCCAGTTCATCCAGCCATCCTTTACTCAACCCGACCTTTCACATCTTGCACAACAAAACGAACAGTTTGCGAAGCAGCACCTCAGCCAGCTTACACCTACCACAACTTCGTACACATCACCAAAAACATTCATCATGCCTCGCGACGGATCTGGTGCCTCTGACAACGCCGTTGAGGCCGGCCACGACATCGTCCACGGCGCTGGTGCCATCAAGGTAGGCCGCACCTGGTGCAGCTTCCTACCTTGAATCTCAATACTAACAGGTTGTCATAGGACCCTCACGTCGACCGCGCCGACAAGACCGCCCCCATGCCCGAGATCGAGAAGGGTCTTGCCATTGACGGCAAGGACGCCAGCGGAGGCCAGAGCCAGGGTCTCGCCAAGGGCGATAACGTTGGCCAGGGTGGTCGCTCCAACTAAGCGCATCGAGTGCCCCTGGTTGGTGTCATGAAGGAATGGAGAGAGGATGGTACAATACCACTACAATAGTCCCAGCGAAGGGGAAAATTTGACTCAGTGGCGACTACATGAGATAGTCTAATGAGATATGAAGCCTAATAAATCAATCTCTAATTACTCGTACGAATGGTTAAAGCTTCGGACGCAATTTCGGGCCTCCGCTAATGACTCCTATTCTGGAATGTCGATGATGCATGAAGTCGTTGTTTACTTTGAGCGCGCTTGAGATACGCACGCAATCTATCATTCAAATGCGTTGAACTGTACGTCCTTGATCATGCTACACACAACAGCAGATTCTACTCAGCCTTCCATGGGTCCAGTAGTAACGCCCGCGTCAATGGTCCCGCAATGTTCTCCAAGAATGGGTATATGCCTAGGACAGCATACCCTAAACCGCCAACGTTAACATCTCATACTCAATCACGAGCTGTCGGACGCAGAGATTCGAGAAACCTACACACAACGACGGTTTTCCAGGATAACCAAGATATTGCCAGACAGAAGCAGATTCGTGGAAACTGGATGATCCCGCAGACCACCAAGGTTAGCCCGAGGACCTGGTCCCATTGAAACTGGGCCATTTGGCAGTCGTTCGCGAGCGGCCGACAATGCGATGCCGTTCTTCTGTTGAGTGACGTATGGAGAGACAAACTTTTCGCAAATGATGATGAGGGTAAAGATTGGCGATGAGATCCTGCCAAAGTCGCAAATCGTCCGTTTTAAGTCCCGCTCCCCATCAGACGAACTCAAAGGATCATGTCTCACTGTCCAATCTCAACCATTCCACACAAAACCACCCTGGTTTTCACACAAAGCCTTTCAAGAAACAATCTCCTTTGTCAGTTAAACGTGAATCTCATTTCATCAGAACCTATCTGGTCCAGCAAATCATTCCGCATTGTCGCGGTATCATACCACCCCATTTTTGTCTATCCCCTCATAAAGAAACCATATTCAATCCTCCCCTCAGTACATACACACCCTCTCAAGCCTCAAAAACAAGAACAACACCATCATCGCCAGCAGTGACGACCCTCTCCCCGGTCTCACCCTGCACGAATCCCAACACACCACCGCCCTCGCCACCGCCCATGTGTCCCTTCCACTCCTTCACCAACCCAGCATCCGCCGCCCTCAGATCCCACCTCCTCACAACACCGTCCATGCCGCAACTCGTCAGTAGCCACGAGTTCTTCACAAATTCCACCTTGACGACGCTGAAATCCTCGTGCGCGCCCGGCAAGCTTCTGCGCACCGCAAACCTCCTGCCGGCATCGAACACCGCAATGCTGCCGTCCACCGAGCCCGCCGCAAGCAGCGTCGACGCCTGCCCCGGCCCGCCCGCCGCGACCGTGAAGCTCAGCGTCTCGATGCCGTCCGACGCCGTCTGCAGGCTCGCCAGGATCTGCCCGCCCGCCGCGACGTCCGCCGCCGTCTTGCTCTTGCCGCCCTTGCCCGCCTGCGCGCTGCTCGCGAGCCGAGGCAGGCTGACGATGCGGATCGCGCCGCCCGCGCCACCGACCGCGACGAGCGCGCCCTTGGGGTCCACCGCCACACTGTAGAGTCCGCCCTCAACCTCGAACCGCTGGTCCTGCGCCGTCATGCTCACCGTCGTCTGCCCGTTGCTCTCAACCAGCCCCTTGGCCGCCGCCTCGCCCCACACGTCCCACACGTACAGGCTCGAGTCCTCGGCGACGGTGCACAGCAGGCTGCCGTCGGGGGTCCACGCGCCCGCGGTGCAGGGCGCCTGGTGCAGCCAGTACGTCTGCACGAGCTGCAGGCAGTTGGCGGGGTCGCCGCCGCCGGCCGCGATGTCGATGGTGTAGACCCAGACGGAGTTGTCGCTGGCGCCGAGGGCGATGGTGTTGGGGTACTGCGGCGACGGGCAGGGCGCGATCCAGTTGATCTCGGGGACCTCCTGCGCCTCGGCGATGAACTTGATCTGCACGCTCGCGGCCTCGGCCGTGGGCGAGTTGACGCGCACGGCGTGCACGCGCAGCTTGCCGTCCATGCCGCCGCTGACGAGGAAGTCGCCCTTGGGGAGGGTGAAGGCCATCGCGTTGATGCTGTCCGTGTGGCCGTCGATCGGGTAGATTGCGTCGAGGCTGGTGCTCTGCTGCGGGGTCTCGCCGGAGAAGGAGGCGGGGAGGACGGGGCGCGAGGCGGCGGCGGCGGTGGAGAGAAGGTAGCCCTTGCCGGGGGCGTCGTCGGAGTCGCCTTCGGAGCCGCCGGTCGCGATGATGGTCGGGTGGATGGGGTGCTGGGCGATGGTGAAGACGGAGTCCTTGTGGGCGTCGAAGTAGGCGACGGAGTCGTTGTGGAGGGTGATTTCCTCGTTGTCGTCGTCCGAGTCCATGGCGACATCATCGTTGTCGATGTTCACCTCCTCACCGACCTCGTCGGCGCCGAGCATCTCGGGCTCCTCGTGGTCGTCGTTGTGGCCGGACATTTTGGGCTTTTCGTTCGATCGGTTTTCTTCGGGTTGGTCTATTTTGATGGGATTGCGCTGAAGAATGGGTTGCGCTTGTCGACTCTCAGAAAAGAACTGTCGGCCGCGCTGGGTATCTGGATATTAAAAAGAAGCGCAGAAACCAGAGGACGTGGTTTATTAATGCGTCGGGGAAGTTCTGCGTGCTTGATAAGCAGGGTCGGCAGCAACGCAGAGGTGAATTTTTTTGCAGCTTGGATGGCGGGGTGGCGGGGTAAAATTTGTCCAGGAAGCGCAGGCGGTGTGGGCCCGGTGACGCTGGGGGCATCGTTCGGGGGGATGCTGCCCCGGACGTCGGCGGCACGGAGCTTGGTCGGTATGATTGTCCGGTGCGTACTTTCATGCTATCATTCTTTCAACTTCTTACCTCCTCATCAAAATTCTTTTCTTTTCTTGGTGAGTTCGTAGTCTGACTTATGCTTAGACTATCCCGAGGCCGGAGGGGACGACGATGCGCTGATTGGAGCTTCTAGTTCAACCCTCTTCGAGAGTCGCGTCTCAATTTAAATTTGATAAACTTATTTCTTTCATCATAGTTGATCATAAAATTTAAATGTTTCTACTGAACGAATCATTTGCGAAGAAGTTGTGAAGCAAAACCCCAATCACCCTGTTCAACTCCCGCTAGTCACCTACATGCCCATCTGAATGCTGTGAAAAGTCCCCCAACGATCTCGCCAAGGACCATGATATATCCACCTCGAAATTACTCTCCTTATCAAAAACCCTTCTGCCAACTACCTCCCATTACCTCCGCTAGCATCCAACTCCGCCGGCGCCTCTCCCACCGGCAACTCAGCAGGCGCAGCCGGCGTCTGGTGCGGATACCCCTTAAACTGCTGCCCCGCGACCCCTTGCCCCGGCTGCAGCACCTTGTCGTTCTGGTAATACCCCGCGACGCTGCCTCCCGCCATCTCGCTCGGCGCGTAGCTGCTGCCCTGGTAGTTGCTGTTCTGGTACGCGTACGCGCTCTGCTGAGGCGGCGTCTGCCCGTCTGGCCCAGGCTGTGTCTGCTGTACGCCCGCATACTTGTGCTTCCGCCTCCTCCAGCACAAGAACAGACCTGCAAGTATGGCGATGACAACCACCGGGACGACAACAGCCACGGCGACGATGCCCCCCGTTGAAAGGCCGTCACTCGCAGAGGAGTCGCTGCCGCTGCCGTCACCGGTGCTCGTTGCCCCTGCCCCACTTTCGGTGCCCGTGACCGTCGCCGACGCAGTGTTCGTGACTAAATCGCTCGCCTGATACACCATCCGGATGCCGTACGCGTTGATGCCGTCCCGATCACTCATCGTCGCCGCCGCGCTCGACGTGCTTCCGTCCGAGACGAGGGTATACTCTACCACCGTCGCCGGGCCCGCCATCCACGTGCAAAACTGCGTCTCCCACCTTTCCGCCAATGTCAGGTCGTTCTCCACGCATGACATCGTGATGTCGCCGCGGTGCGGGCAGCACGTTACGGTCGTGATGCTGCGCACTCCGTTGTTCCTGGAGCACTGCGGCTGCGCGGTGTAGCCCGTCGGGCAAGCAGTACCAGGGGAGTAGAAGGCGGTGCTGGCGCCGTTGAACTTGTTCGGCAAGCAGGCCGGGTCGTTGTCGATCGCGAAGACGGAGTTTGTCCAATACACGCCGGAGCAGGAGGCCGGCGGGTCAAAGTTCTTCGTCGGCAGGGGGTTTTCGGGAAACGTCGAGGCGACGTATCGCGTTTTCGAAGTTGATGTTGCCGCCGCCATTGTGTGATGATTCTGTTCCAAGGAAGCCCGGGAGTCGGATTGGGGGCGGTTTGCCCGATTCGAAGGGACTTTGGAGCTTCGTATGGGGAATCCCTGTGCCGCTTATGGATTCCCGTGTGAATGTGATGAGGTTGTTTGGTGGATTCTAACGCGTTGATAACACGGAAGAGCAGCAATGCGCAAAGTGCAGCGAACAAGTCTAGGCCCGTATTACGCGCAGAAGCAGAAAACAAGAAGAAAAAGAAGGAGAAAGAAAGAAGCTTGGATAGAACAGGAGAGTAGGGCTATTAGGAGTCAAACTAGTTTTGACGAATCCTTCGCTCGAACTAGTCTTGCTATCTCTGCTCTCACTCCCTCCGTCCTGGCCAGCCACTCATACTGGCTCGAAAGTCCAATGACGATCCCATGCTGGAGAGGATCCGCTCGTAGGCAGACGCCAAAGGGACATTCGTACACTAAGGAAGGACGACGCTAAGTATGGATGGGACTAAGGACCATCGCCGCCGCAGCGCACCATTCGTGAATCCTTCGGCAGGGGGCCGGGGCCGTCGGGCTTGTGTCCATCCGTGACGATTGATGGTCGAGGTGCCAATTACAACCACTTGGTAGGCAGTCAGTCCTGATTCCTGGAAACTTCTCAGACACTCAGTTGCAGTGCAAAGAGGCGTGTGAGACCCTTGGGCTCGTCTTCCCTGTGCGACCCGAGACGACCTCGCTAGCCCTCACGTCTCATTGTGTAATTGGCCACCTTGAGATCCGGCGCTACCTGATAATGAAGGGATACATGCAGCTTTGTTGCTTTTCTTCAAATTGAAGCGTCGAGAAGACGAAGTCAAGCATTGTTGGGGGTTGAAGAATAAGTAGAGAAGGCAGGTGGCGGTTGTAATGACGGGATGGCTGTGCCAGGCTCGACTGCTTCAGAAATCCATAGCTCCGTCGGCTGGTCTGTGAACATGACAATGAATTGGCTCCTTGGCCACCAGCAGTGCAATCTAGCGTTGAAATGGCTAGATGGAAAGCCCAACTACTTTCGTTTGTGGTCAATCAAGTTCTCGTTACGAGCTGGGTGGCTTGATGAGGTGTCAGCACTAAGTAGCCGATACATTTGCGTCGAACAAGCTAAGCTTTACAAGGCTCAGCCACATCCCTTGCCAGCCCAGCAAGGCGCAAGTATTTTGGTGCTGATGGTGAGACGGATAGGCGGCATCGCGGCAGATCATCCAAACGGGTTTTCGCCGCCTGTCAGCCGTCTCGAACGCAGCGACCGGAGGAATGCACACAAAGTCGGGTTTGGAAAGAGTATGTCTAATTATTAGTCGTTCAATTCGGCGTGTTTGCCTCGGATGCTACTGTAATAAGCATTGCGCGCAACGCTGTGTAAATGTGGAAAACATGTGCCTGGATCGGTCCTGGCAAGATGATTAGACACGACGCCCCAACGCCGCGCCGTCCCGCAGAAAAAATGCCGAGTACTCCGCCAAATGCTTAAACCAGCCACCGCTGTTGTCTCCTTCACTTCGGTATGCCCATCATCTTCTGGTGGTCAATATGTTGTCCCGAGGGCGTGTGGCTCGGTCGGTCTTCCGGGAGTTCCCTCGGCACGGGAGCTGGGAGCTCCGATGTGAACGTCTGCGCCGGCGCTGGGTTTTCCTCCGTCACCCCCGGAGGCTTGTATCCCGCGTAGCTGGTGTACGTCCCATTGTGGCCATACTGCTGAGAGAATGGAACGGTGGGCGATTGATTTGATGGTGCCGCTGTTGACGACGGGTATGTCGAAGGGAAGGATTGTGTGGAGGGCATCGTCTGCATAGGCGGATGCTGGTGCTGTTGATACGCGTTTGGGTCTTGGTACTGCTGCACTGACGGTGCCTCGTGGACTTGCTGCTGCATGGGGTTTGTGGGAGGCATTCCATTTGCGCCATGAGGCGTTCCGCTGCCGTTTACGTGGTTGTACTTGGATGCCTGGCGTTTCCTCCACCACCAGAAAAGGGCGCCAGCAATCAGGCCTAGAACGACAACTGGGACGACAGCCGCAATGGCAATGGATGCTCCGGTTGATAGGCCCGGCGAGGAGGTTTCTTGAGGCGCAGTCACGTTGCCAGTGCTCGTAGCGGAGACCGTGGCTGTCGCTGTCGCTGAAGCAATGTCGGTCGACTGGTAGACCATGCGGACACCGAACGCGTTGACACCACCAGGGGACGTCACATATTCTTGCTCAATCCACGTGCTCGTATCAGCGGTGTGCACAATGTCGATGCGCGTGCCCTCCGGCGCGATCCATGTGCAAAAGAGCCCAATCCACTGGCCAGAAAGTGTGGCAGGGTCGACTGCGGAGAGGATGATATCGCTGCGATAAGGACAACAAGTTACTGTCGTGATGCTATGGACGCCCTTGTTGTCGACTCTGGCCGTCATGTAGCCTTCAGGACAGACATATCCCGGCGAGTAGTACGCTGTCTCGTCTTTCGAATGGCTCGTGGGCAGACAATTTTCTTGGGGGTCAACCATGTAGACGGCTCCATTGTAAATGCCACTGCAATATGTCGGCGCCACGAATTGAGTAGTCAGTGGGTTGAAGGGGAAGCTTGTGACGACAACACTGCTGTAGGTACTCGTTGCCGTCGACGACGAGGACGATGTCGCGGTGGCCGCCATGGCGGGCGGCGACCGTGGAGGATCGCGGGGTCAGGGACCAGAGAAGTGCAACACAACAGACGGGACTCGATACGCGAGACGGGGTAGTCAAGGAGCTAGGACGAGACGGTCTGCACACAGGAGTCTAGTCCTGTATGCGACTTGGGGTCTCGAAGCGCGCCGATGGCTGCGGAGCCGTGCCACTAGGTGCTGTTCGGAACCGACGCCGTGGTATGTCTTTGAGACCTCAAGACGATGTCGGAAGGATGGCGTCCACTCGTTGGCAGGCAGCAGCTTTTTGCTGGTTTTGGGATGAACTCTGGGAGATTGAAAGTGGAAGCGAAGGATGGAAGAACTTTGAGATAGGAAAAGCAAGCGGGGATTGACTGTGAGAAATCCAGGCCAATTCTCGCTTCTCTCCAATGCCGATAGACTTGATGGGTCTTCGGGGGAGATGGTTCTGCTCTTTCACAGCAGATGGCGCGAAAGAAGAGCCAGCAGAATCCCAGGGCAGCATCGGAGGGTCGGCGCCATAAAGGGGTCCAGAACCGCAGAGAAACAGGGGTTGGAAGCTCTATGGGGACTGTTGGGTGGAAGAAGGCGCGCAGAAATTATCCCCGGACTGTGGGTATGGGCCCTGGAGAGAAAGCATGGAATTGACGAGGGTGGGAGTTCAAGCCGTCTGAATGGTTCTGGTATGTTGCAATGAACCAGTCTCTCGTGTTCCCTCAACTTCGCGTGCTGCTGCTGGTGAGCTTAAGCCTTGGCCTTAGCAGGTTGGGGTGCTGGGATGCAAGAGCCTTGATCCTTGCCGGCTGCAACGAAGACTCTTCATTGAAGAGACAGCAGAGCTCATCCATCCGTTTGGGCAACATGGCCAGATTGACACTGACAGCGACAGACACATCTGGACAGGTCTGAATGATCGAGAAGGACAGTCGAAGGATTCGCTGGGATGCATGACAGCGGCGAAGGTTCCATGGGCGGTGGTGACTGGCTGGATGGGGGGATGTCAGGTCGTTGAAGCGCCCGCGGGAGGACATACAAGTTCGTCTTGATGTTGGCGAGCTTGATAGGTCCGACTTCTGTATGCAGAGTCAAAGTCTGTAGACTTTTGGCCAGTTGCAATGGTCAAAGGCGACCCTTTTGGGGATTGAGGATTCCTTCCTTAGCCCTACAACGCTACTCCCACGACGTCGGAACCAGCACTGGACCTGGGAGGGCATCCGCGGACCGCAGTCCCATCTGACGGCGTCCAGACGCGGGCGCCACCTCCTGGCTTGTGTAACGTGAGCGGCGGCGTGTCCAATTGACTTTTAGATGTCAAGCTGGGAGGATGCCCGCGGTGTAGGGTTGTGGCCCAAGGGCATGCATGGCATGGCATGGCTCATCCTTGATGACGAGATGAACGGGAAAAGACGTTTGCTCGATGGCGTGGCACCGTGTCCTCGATCTCAATCACATTGTCCGTCCGTCGCTGTTGTTGCTATCGGCGTCTGCCTTGATCAAGCATTGGGTGAAGTGGAAGCTTTCAAAAAGATGCCCAGTTCAGGCACTCCCGCCTCATCCGTCTCTCAAGCGGCAACTGCCCCAAAAATGTCCTGTGCCTGCCGTTCGTTCACTGCTCGAGGCGCCCGTGCACCCCAGCTCGTGGAAGTGGGTCTCACACAATTCTGAGTGGGTCGGCTGAAGACGCTAAAGCGACAGGGTTTCCGCTCCTTCCAAATCCTTCGAGACCAACGCTCTTTCCCTCTTTCCCTCACTCACTCGGATGTCTTGGCAACGGCTGACCGACTGTCGAATTCAATTCCAACCGCTTGAGAAACTGCCGTCGGGCCTCTCCCGTCAGCTCAGCCATGATCCATCAAGTCAAGCCACCCTATCCTGGGCTGGGCTGCATTTGCACTGCAATTTGAACCGACCTCGACCGGTTCCATTGTCCACTGACTGATTGATAAGAGCCCTCATTATCCTGGAGTCTCTTCAGCAGCCGTATCTCCCAGGGTCAGGACTGGTCCACCAGGACTCTCAGCCAAGATCCGAACCTCCACTGAGGTGGACCAACAAGCCAGCAATGAGCTGGCAATATCGACGATGCCACTCTTACGTCGGCGGAGTACTTTTGCAACCCGACAATCACCGTATCAAGGCCAATCACCACACCCTTTCCCCCGGAACTCGGGCGGCCCCGTTCAAGTCGTTTTCCGGGTCGCCATATGGCACGCATCTGATAATCCGAATTCTTACAAGTGGAGGATCATTAACCGTTGCTTCAATACTGCCGTCGCAACTCAAATCATCGGCAGATACCTTCCACATTTGATGATGACATGCAGAGAACCAACATGTAAGACGTCTTGGCCCTTCGAGCCAACGGACGTATAAACCGCCCGTCCAAGGCTGATAGTCATAGTTTAAGCTAACCTTTCTACCCCGTGATGGTCAATCCCAGCAATCTTTCTGATAGCTATCGAGATGGCATATACATGACTGATGTGAACTTCGCTGGAACATTTCTGAGAACCATCGTGGCCTCGGGTGACACCAAAGGCTGCCGGATCTTGATCCGAATACATAAAATTGGTCGAGATGCTTTCGTTCTTGCTTTCAATAGCTTCCACATACGCCCTAACATTGGTGGACACAGTCACCAGAGTATCCCAAATGTTATTTTGATTCATGACGCACCTGGAAAAAACGTGTATAGTCCAAATATAATTTAACAACCACTGCTCGATATACTACAAAGACTCGCACGAGCAACTAGACTATACTGAGTTCCTCGTGCTAGGTATCCTTTTCGATTGATGCCTATCGGCATGAACCATCTCTCGAGATACAGTCTGAGTCATTGATGAAGCTATCTATCTCAACACTTCCGGTCTCAAATTGACCATGGTAATCCCTCTACAATTCCAAGGACCACTGCTCCTCCCTGCCCTGCCCGCCAAGCTTGACTTCAACACCCCCCTTCGCCGCCTCCTCAAAGCTCCCAAACATCCACTTCCTCGTCATCTCCAGCCCGACCTCAGGCTGGTCCAACGGCACCATATGCCCGCTCCCCTCCACCGTCACAAACGCAAACCTCGTGTCCTTGCCCCCAAGTCTCTTCACAACCTCCTTCCACCTTCCGGCCCTCACGACCTCGCCCCCCTTCTCCGCAAACCACACCGCAAACTCCTTCGCCCCAAACTCAACCTGCCCGTCCCACGCCAACTTCTCCGCCCACCGGATGTTTCCCGCCGTGTTACACGCCAAATCCAGATCCCCGTTGTAAATCAGCACATCCACCCCCTTCTCCAGGATATACTTCACCTCCCTCTCCGTGCTCAAGAACACATCTCCGGCCACCTCGAAAGCATGGTTTACATCCATCGAAATCAGAGTGAAATTTCCCCGGTCCACCGCCGCAGGCACCTCCAGCGCCCGCCACACCTTATCGCTCTTCACATACTCCTCGATCCCGTCGCCCGCCTTGTAGCAAATACTGTCCGTCTCGCACGGCGCCGTGATGTCAAACGGATTCCGCCCGCCCTTGCGCACGTCGCGGTAATACAGCTCGTCCACGTGCCCGAAGCAAAACGCCCCCGCGGCCTCGCACACAATCGGGTCCGGGAACGCATAGCACGCCTCCTGGAGGTACATGCACCTCGGCAGCGCCGCCGCAATCTGCCCGCACAAGCTCTCGTTGAATACGGGCGCCGGCACGCCGGGCTTCGTCGTGCACAGCGTCTCGTAGTACCCCCACGTCGTATCCCGCGGGCTCACGAACCCGTTGCCGATCATGGCGCTCTTCAGCGGGATCTTGAAATCCGGCGCGGGGGATTCGGTGTTGTAGCGCACGATCTCGGCCGCGAGGGTGGGGATGTAGTGCCCGCCGTAGGACTCGCCGACGATGTGGAAGGGCAGGGCGCGCAGGCGCGGGAAGGCGGTGTAGAAGATGCGCAGGAAGACGTTCATGTCGGCGGCGGCGGCGGCGGAGGTGACGGGGCCCGGGACGCCGGGGTCGTGGTAGGAGAGGCCCGTGCCGGCGGGCTGGTCGATGAAGATCATGGAAGAGTTGGAGTTCCAGGCGTAGCGGTTGTGGACGGTGGAGTCGCCGGAGGGGGATATGAGGCAGGGGCCGAGCTCGAGCATCATTCCTGGGGTTGATGTCAGTTTCGTGAGGGTTTGGTACGGTTGCGGGTTGGGACTTACCGACGAGACCGCTGCCGCCGGGGCCGCCTGTCATCCAGAGGCTGAGGGGGTCGTTTTCGGGGTCGTTGAGACTTTCAAAGTACCCTTAATTGTCGGTCAGTAGCCGTGATGAGCGTGGGGAGTGAGTGACCTACAAAAGAAGAGGTGTTTGCCGCCGGTGTCCAACCAGCCGGTCCACTGCCGCGACCCAGCGGCGCAGATCTCGTCGCTCTGCTCCTTGATCCGGATGGCATGATTGGGATGTTCGGGGACGGAGAACGTCATGAACTCGGGGTTCTCAATGTCAGCCTGTGTCGCGACGCCTGCAGTGAGGCGCGCGATGAGCGTGAGGCCCGTGAAGGCAAACGCCGCGAGACGAGCCATCTTGGGTGGTCTTCAAATCGTCCGGGAAGTGCGAGTGTCAGCCAGGGACTCAATTATGCCTTTCAAAGAGTGTGAAACGACCAAGAGCGCTCCCAATTGAGATGACGGTGCGATGAGGGAATGAAGATGAGATGAAGACATCAAGGTTCCGGGCCGCATGTTTTGTTGCTGAGCGGTTGGCACGGCGTCCCGATAAGGAAGGCCGGCTGGAAAGTGGGGTCGGTAGGATTCGAACCCCGATCGGTGTTCCGGTACCTTGGAGATGTCACTTACGGTGAGGGCTCATGCCCAAAATTTCAGCTCGCGATAATGATCCGACGATAGTTCTTGAATTGGAGACTATTTTAATCGGCGAAGTACGGCAAAATAGTTTGATCAACATGCTGCGGATGTCATCCGAGGCATGATCATCTCAATCACCTCACGATTGGAACACGAACAGTGAACTTGATGATTTCATTTTCCGGCCCTATGCCAGTCTACCAAATACAACACGTAACCTATAATGCAGAACCCCATGTCTCCCTCGCGTTGTTGAACTCCCGGTAGGTCTCTTGACTGGACCCCCAATAACCCCTTATATAATGTGTATCCCCTGTTGAAATCGTAGGAACTCATATCCCCGCTCGCTTGTAGGGATGTAAAATGTTGAAGAAAAAAAAGTCATCAGAAATATTTAGATGTATAACGTATATCAGATGAAATCTCCAAGGCACCGTCGAATGTTGAATTAGTCGACGGCGCCCCGGGTCCTATCCTTTGAATGTCGTCATGCAGTCATGATATAGAACCAGGGCGGTCTATGTCTTTCTCTGCTGGTATCACGTCTATGAGATGCGCGCAATCATTGCTTTACGCCTGGGTGGTGTCCTCGACAGGAGGGCACGTGCAGAAGAGGTTGGTGTCGCCGTATGCTGCATCCTGTTAGCCGCCGTCACTCACACATCCATCTCAGGGGGAAAACTCACTGTCGTCAACACGGCCTACACTAGGCCAGAACTTCTTCTCCCTCAAGAACGGCAGCGGGTACGCCGCCTTCTCGCGCGAGTACGGGCGCTCCCACTTGCCCTCGCCATCGCCCAGGATCACGTCCGCCTGCGGGTGCGGCGCCATCTTGAGCACGTTGCCCTCGCGCGGCTGCTTGCCCTCCTCGACCTCGCGGATCTCCTCGCGGATGCTGATCAGCGTGTCGATGAAGCGGTCCAGCTCCTCCTTGCTCTCGCTTTCCGTCGGCTCGATCATGAGCGTGTTCGCGACGGGGAAGCTCATCGTCGGCGCGTGAAAGCCGTAGTCCTGCAGGCGCTTGGCGATGTCGATCGCCTCGACGCCGGCGGTCTCCTTGAAGGGCCGCGCGTCGAGGATGAACTCGTGCGCGCAGCGGCCGTTCTCGTTGGTGTAGAGGATCTTGAAGTGCGGCTTGAGGCGGGAGAGGATGTAGTTGGCGTTGAGGATGGCCGCCTTGGTGGCCAGGCGCAGGCCATCGTTGCCCATGAGCGCGTTGTAGGCCCAGCTGATGGGGAGGATGCCGGCGCTGCCGAAGGGCGCGCTGGAGACCATGGCCTCCTCGGCGTCGGCGGAGCGCGCAGGAAGGTAGGGGGCGAGGTGATCCTTGACGCAGATGGGTCCGACACCGGGGCCGCCGCCGCCGTGGGGGATGCAGAAGGTCTTGTGCAGGTTGAGATGGCAGACATCGGCGCCGATCTCGCCCGGGGAGCAGATGCCGATCTGGGCGTTCATGTTGGCGCCGTCCATGTAGACCTGGCCGCCGTACTGGTGAACAAGCTCGCAGGCCTTCTTGACGCCGGGCTCGTAGACACCGTAGGTGCTGGGGTAGGTGACCATGAAAGCACCGAGCTGGTCGGCGTACTGCTTGCACTTGGCCTCGAGGTCCTCAATGACGAGGTTGCCGGTGACGGGGTCGCACTTGACGGGGACGACACGCATGCCGGCCATGGCGGCGGAGGCGGGGTTGGTACCGTGGGCAGAGACGGGAATCAGGCAGATGTCGCGCTTCTTGCCGTCGGGCTTCTGCTCGAGGTACTTGCGGATGGCACGGAGACCAGCGAACTCACCCTGAGCACCGGAGTTGGGCTGGAGAGACACGGCGTCCATAGCAGTGATGCCCTTGAGCTGCTCAGAGAGTTCCTCAATGAGGGCGGTGTAGCCCTTGAGCTCGCTGGCGGGAGTGTGAGGGTGGATGGTGGAGAAGCCGGGCAGAGAGATGAGAGCCATCTCAGTGGCGCTGTTGAGTTTCATGGTGCAAGAGCCGAGAGGGATCATGGAGTGAACCAGAGAGAGATCCTTGGATTGCAGGTGGTGGATGTAGCGGAGAATCTCCGTCTCGCTGCGGTGGGTGTTGAAAACGGGGTGAGTAAGGTACTCAGACTGGCGGCGGAGAGTAGTAGGAATAAGCTCCGTGATGCTCTCAGTGAGAGCAGCGTAAGACTTGCTCGCAACCTCGGCGGTCTGGGCGCCGGTGACGTTGCCGAGAACAGTAGCAATGGTGTTGAACACCTCCTCGTTGACGTGCTCGTTGACGCTGATACCGACATCGCCGTTTCCGTAGTCGCGGAATCCCAGGCCGGCCTTCTTGCCCTCCTCAAGAATCTTCTGCGCCTTGTCACCAGCCTTGATGACGACGGTGTCGAAAAGCACCTTGCCGTCGGGGCTGGCTCCGCTCTGCTCGGTCTCCAAGCCGGCGGCCTCGGCAACAGCCTGAACACCGCGAGCAAGGCGGATGAGTCGCGTCGCAATCTCCCTCAGTCCCTCGGGACCGTGGTAGACGGCAAACAGCGCAGCCATGTTGGCCAACAGAGCCTGAGCAGTGCAGACGTTGCTGGTGGCCTTCTCACGGCGAATGTGCTGCTCGCGGGTCTGCAGAGCCAATCTCAGGGCGCGGCGACCGGTGCGGTCCTTGGAGACACCGACCAGACGGCCGGGCATGCGGCGCTTGTGGGCCTCCTTGACGGCGAAGAAAGCGGCGTGGGGGCCGCCGAAGCCGAGGGGAACACCGAAACGCTGGGCGCTGCCGAAGGCGATGTCGGCACCCCACTCACCGGGAGGAGTGAGAACCGTCAGAGCCAGGAGATCGGTGGCGGCGCTGAGAAGAGCGCCCTGGGAGTGCACGAGATCGGAGAGGCCCTTGAAGTCCTCAACCTTGCCCTTGGTGTCGGGGTACTGGACCATGACACCGACCAAATCCTGGCCCAAGGCCTTGATCTTCTCCTCGGCGCTGCTAATGTCGACAACCTCGACCTTGATGCCGAAACCCTGGGCCCTGCTCCTCAGCACGGAGATGGACTGGGGGTGAACAAGGTCGGACACGACAAAAGTCTTGCCGGGCCTCTTCGCGCGAGAGCTGGAAAGCGCGTTCATGGACAGGGTCATGGCCTCGGCGGCGGCCGTACCCTCGTCCAACAGACTGGCGTTGGAAATCGGCAGACCCGTCAGGTCAGAGACCATGGTCTGGTAGTTGAGAAGCGACTCGAGACGGCCTTGGCTGATTTCGGGCTGGTAGGGCGTGTAACTGGTGTACCACGCAGGGCTCTCCAAAACGTTGGTCTGAATAACTCTGGGAGTGACGCTCGGGTTGTATCCGGCGCCAATCAAGGGCTTCGGCGCGGCCTCGTTGGCCTTGGCCCAGGCCGTCGCCTTTGCCAGAATCTTGCTCTCGTCCATGGGGCCCTCATTGTCCCACGCGAATGTCTTCCTCTCGGAGTAGACATCCGGGGGCAGTACTTGGGCGATAAACTCGTCAATCGTCTTCACGGGGGGATCCAGCGCCTTGAGCATGGCCTCGGCGTCACTGACGTCGGGGCCGATGTGGCGGGGGATGAACGACTCGGGCCTCTGGAGCGGCTCAAGGGAGGCGTCCACGGAAGTTTGCCTGCTCGTCGCCTGGGCGTGGGCAGTAATCGCGGAGAAAGTCCTCACGCGAGTGACACGGCTCGGGGCCATGCCGGAGGCAACACAAGAGTTGCAAACCCACGGTGACGGGGCCGTCTGGCGACCGACAACTCTCGACCGCGGAGCCACCAGCCGAAGCTGGCGGGAGAGGGGCAACCTCAGTGATGCCATGGCTGTGAATGTGTAGGTGTGTGTGTGGCGATAGGAAGGGGGGAGGGTATGGTCTCTCTTTTTCCCTGGAAGAATAAAAGAAAGGAATAAGACTGGTCAGACCACAGCGACTGACGAACCCTCTGTGTGAAGAAAGTTGTGAGTAGAGAAGAAAAGAAGGAGAGGCAAGCGAACGAGAAGTTCGAGCCGTTGTGGTGGTGGTGGTGTCTTTCTTGTATGAGCTGCTCGGATCGGGGACCGAAGACCGATATCGTTGCCGCTGCGCTCGAAAAGCAACACCCTTGTCGCCACCTTTGAGACCGACTCGGGACGGGGGAGGGTGGAGGGGCCAGAGCAACAGCGCGCTCCTTCTCCCGTCCGTTGATTCAAACACGATGACACGGAGACTTTTCTCAGAATCTTTATCTACCTTGGTCGAGTGAGACACAAATGAAAACGTTGCAGAAGCGAATAGCAATGGCCGCAAGTTGGCTGATTCGGATTTGGAGAAGTCGGTGAGAAGCCGACTGCCAAACGTCTTTGAATTTTTGGCTTTTTAAGGCGTGTAAGGTACAAGTAAAAGGGTCCCATTGGGAGTCCAGGGATGACCGTTTATGAGTCGAGCGCCCTACATACTTACCGCCGCTTCTGCTGCAGCTCCCACCTGCCACCTGCTAAAGGTGCCTCACTGGTATTGGATCTACCCGACCTCAGGAAGGTAAGGCATGATGAGAGGTACCTGGACAGCCCAAAGGAACCGGTCTGCCGCCACGCCTTCGGTTCGTTGCGGGTTGAGCGCAGCGGCAGGAATGGATGAGCGCACACTGAGAAACCGCCCGCCGCCAATCCTTATCGCGACAGAAATATTAAGGTCCGCTGATAAGCGCGCTAAAAGCCAGCCCGATAAGAACCATCCGGCTCCAGGTGCAGTTCCCCAGCCATCAAGCACCCCTCCATCCTGGGGGGCACCAAAGCCAACACTGCAAAACATGCGGCGGGCTATCCTCGGCCCGGGATGACTGTGCCAAAATCAGACCATCCAGCCACTCAGGGAAGCGCACCGCGAGCCGCACAGGGACAGGGGCGGCGCTCCTCCTCCTCCACAGCGTGTGTGGTGTTTCCAGTGCTGGCATCAGGGCGACGGATAGCTACCCGAGCACGCTCGGTGGCCAAATCCGAGTGCATGTGGAAATGGCACCCGCTGCACACACTGTGAGAAACTCGAGCATTCCCACCACCACCACTAAAGAGCCGCACCAGGTGGAAAGGTACGTACCGCCCAGGCTGGATAGTGCGTGGGACCCATCCAGCTGGAGCTATCTCTAAATTTTTGCGACGACATCATCGCTGAACCGGGCCACGCGCAGAAGAACAAAAGTATCACCAACCTCTCCGTCCCGTCGATACCTTAATACCCCACAATCAAAATGTTCGGAGGATGTACGTACCCACCGTTGCACCCTTCGGAAAGAACTGAAATAACTGACCTGGCTGTCTCTCGCAGTCGCGCCCCCCCAGCTCTCCGAGGAGGAGATCAAGCAGATGGAGGCCGAGGCCAGCTTCACCGTCCAGCAGGTCCTCGTCTCTGCCGTCCTGCTGTACCTCTGTGAGTGACACCACAGCCAACATCAGGCCTCAAGAGCCCTCACTGACCGTGGCTCTTCAACAGCCCCCTTCGCTGTCGACCTCGCTTCCAAGGTCCTGTAAATTACCATCACCGACCAAACATGAACCTCATGGGCCTGCCATAGGGCTCAAGAACAGAAACAGACGCAGATCATCTGCTTCAGATCCCCAAAAGACATGCCGCAGACGAAGATGCATACGGCAGGTAGAGCCATAATCTGGCTGGGAGACGGGTGTACAGGGACAACTAGAATATCCCCGTTGTAAAAATATCATGTGTACAAATGTACAAACGACTGGTGTGGATGGGCTATGACTATAGATCACATCGGAATCCAGGAACAATCAAACATCACGACTTTAGAGAGGCCCAAGGACCCTATCTCGTTGCGTTTCCACGTGCTCCTCACTAATTTTTGGTGCCTATGACGGGCGATGAGCTACGATTCCTACCCCAACATGTGAAAAAGCTTCCGCTCGCGCCGGTCCGGTCCTCTATTATAACAAGAATTTGACAACTCAGCAAACCCTCCTCGTTCGACTCATGATGACGGGTTACGCTCCTTCTCCCACTGCTCAAAGTCTTTTGTGATCGACTCGACCTCCTTCTTGAGGTGCTGAATCTGCTTCTCGTAGTCCTCCAACACCTGCAACATGTTAGCCACTGCACAAAACACAGAAGCCTCTCAGCAAGAAAACTCACCTTCTTCGCCTTGTGCTCCGTCTCCTCGTTCAGACCCTCGCCGCTCGCAAAAGCAGGCTTGTTCGCCTCCTTCATCAGCTGGTCCGCATAGTCCCTCAACACAATCAGCCTGCTCCACAGCTCCTCCTCTCTAGCCGCCAGCGCCGGGTCCTGCACGCTGCGCTCCAGCTCCGCCAGCTTCAGCCGCAGGTCGTCCTCGTCCCCGCTCATTGCATACCCGCGGTTGCGCAGCACCTGCACCCGCGCCGCGAGCGCGAGGCACCGCTCCCGCAGGACCACGTGCCGCCGGCGGGCCGCCAGCGCGCGCACGCTCGTCTCGAGGTCGTGCCGCGACAGGATCGCGTCCAGGCTGGCGTTGATCTGGTGCAGGCGCACGTTGAGCTCGCCGACCACCTTCTTCTGCGTCTGCAGGCGCGCCGCGACGCCGTTGAAGCCCGTGCAGAGGACGGGGATGAAGCCCGGCGCGGGCTTCTTCTGCAGCGCCTCCTCCCACTCCTTGGGGTCCTCGTGCGGGCCGGGCTTGTAGAAGGGCACCGCGGCCTCGTCGACTTTGTTGTAGAAGTAGTGCTTGAAGGCGCAATTGGGGTTCGTGGGGTTCCACTTCTCGATGATGAGGGCCATCTGCTCGGGTATAGGCTTTTGGTTCTCTGCGAGGTAGGCGGTAAGATGAATGCTCGGTCAGTGAGAGGAAGGTGAAAGGGGGCCACGTACGAGGTGTGTCTCTGCCAGGCTGCCAGAGTGAGCTGGACAGCTGCGCTTGCGACTGCGACAGGCTGGGCATCTGCTGCTGCTGCTGCTGCTGCTGCTGTTGTTGTTGGCCTTGCTGAGGCTGGGTAGAAGACTGCCCGAAGCCGAGGGTGCTTCCTTGGTTCTGCTGCGGCTGGCCGAACAGACTGAGGCCGCCCTGCTGCTGGGCTGGTTGCTGTTGCTGTTGCTGCTGCTGCGGCTGCTGCGTCGACTGCCCCAAGGTGCTGCCAAATCCTCCACCGCCGAAAAGGCCACCGCCCGTCTGCCCGGCGGGCTTCGGCGCTCCGAATAAACTCATGGCGACGATGCGAATGATTTATCCGTGACTTCGGGCGTCAATTGGTAGTCGTCGCAAGGCTGAGGTTGAGATGGATGCGCAAAGTCGGTTCGCAGAAGAAAACAATGCAGGAGACCCTTATTGCATCGTCAAAGGAAAAAGGGAAATAAAGGGCCTTCGCGGGTATCAAAACGACGAGAAAGGAAGAATGAAATCGTGCTTCTGGAGGGAGCCAGCAAGCAGACGTCGCAGGAAGGTCTTCAATCGGGGCTGCGGGTGCGAAATTCACCACCGAAAAGCTACCCTTGAAAGTGTCGGCGTCTGATCCCCAAGCAACGGCGACGCGAAAATAATAAATCGGAGCTCGCAGGTACCCGACCTGACCTGAGCTTCACCGAAAGCAGCAGCCACACCCACACCGGGACGCGCCACACAGCAAGGCTCCACTCCAGCCTCGCCATCGAACCGAACCAATCAGACACCCGCTAAATCGACCTCACCTCAATTCCCAAGCGTCCGTAGCCGTCGAAAGCTTGCCCGCCAGACGACGCAATCGCGAATCCGTCCCCGACGTCCCGTCCTCCCACCCACCCCCGCGGCCATCACCACAACAGCAACAATGTCTTCCCGACGGCCCCAGTATGTCTTCACCTCCCTCCCCCGTACCAATTGGCGCTCCGTGAGCCAATCGGCGGGTGCTCATCCCTCCGCGCCAAAAAAGTTACGAGATCGGAGCCAACAGCAAGCTAACCTCTGTCGATACGATTAGATTCAACCAGCAGCAGCAGGTCGACACGGCCCCGCTCCCCGACGACATCCCCAAGGTCAAGGAGGTCGGCGCCAGCTCCGCGCCCCTGCTGTCCGCGTCCTACTTCATCGGCGCCCGTTGCCGCGAATACAATGACGACTTCATGCAGTGCAAGACGGACAGCGCGGGCCGCGGCGAGTTCGACTGCTTGAAGGAGGGCCGCCGGGTCACGAGATGCGCCTCCAGCGTGTACGTTTTGCTGCTTCCCTTTTTTGGTTGTTGGTGGACACAGTGGCTGCGAGGGAACCTTTTCCGGGGCTACGGAGATGGATGATGCGGGCGATATAAACCACGACAGAAGGCTGACAGGAACGAACACAGGATCAAGGACATCAACACCCACTGCCTCGAGCAGTTCCGCGCCCACTGGACCTGCGTCGAGAACCGCAACCACCAGCTCTACCAGTGCAGACCGATGGAGTGGAAGCTGAACAAGTGTGTTTACGAGAACCTGGTACGTGATCACCATCCATGGACCCAGGAAGACCCCCGAATGCTTCGTAGCATGAGAAACATCTTTCTGGCTACAGACTACGGACAGTATGAGCTGATGACCGCCACAGAAACTGGAGAAGCACATCCCCGACCAGCGCCCCGGCGTCACCCCCGTCGAGCTCCGCCCTCACATGATCTACGCCGACGTCGCCATCAACACCATGGAGGGCAAGCCCTTCATCCCCCCGTCAAAGGCCGAGGGCAGCAAGCAGGCGTCGTAGACGGTTGCATCTAGGAATGCGGGGGAACGTCGTTTTGGCTTTGCGTTGAGGCGGAGAGAGAAATGTAGGCTGGCGATAGAAAAACGCTGTGTACATATGTCATCAATCAGACCTGGGATCAACCAATGGCTTTGCGGCTCTCGCTCTCGCCTCATTCTTCTTCGACGTGTTTGTCTGTTGCTATGCGTCGAGACAACACTCAGCCAGCGATGGCAAACAGCTAACGGCGACAGGACCATTCCCCCCCCATCTTCCCCCGCGGGAGTTGGCAATTCTCAGCCGCCGTCGGGAGACCACAGCAGCCATGCGTTTTCCCCTCCCTCATCCGACCTCAACCCCCTCTCCGCCCCTCCTTTCGAGCAACATCTCAGAGGCAGCTCCCCGCCAACATCCGAAACCCCTCAAACCTTTTTGCAACCTCTGAGCATAGTGCCCCGCGTCGATCTTTCCATCATCGCAGCTATGGACATGTGCCGTACGACGCACGCCATTCAACGACCACGTCCCGCAAGACACGCCGATCAGTGTCCTGCAAAGCCGGAGGCCGCTTCCGCTCTGGCGACAGCGAGAGGGATTGTCATCCGCTTGAGACCGGAAAGGACCGGCTCTACTGTCTCTGTATTGACTTTGCCTTGTCACTTGATGGTGTGCAACGTTTCCTTCCCCTGCCCATCAGAGCTCCTCCGGACTGTGCCCCGCAAGGACGGTGAGATTGAGTCGAAGGGCTTCCTTAGCATACTGAATACAAGCTTCCGTTGGGAAATCTGGCCCCCGCGTGGTTTCTCAGCTGTCAAGACTGCATATATCACCTTTGAGCAGTCACCCGAGACATCTCAGCGTGAGATGGATCTTTTCTCCCCCGGGCGTAACGATGCGACAAAGCTGTCAATTCTGACGAATAAGCAAAGCTCAAAAGCCCGTATTCAGGTGTCATCTGAGAAGGGTTCAGCCACAGTCACGCTGTTGATGTGAGTAGCCTTCCGTTCAGCCATCGACTTCGTCCTGATTTGTCAGACCCAGCCAGTCAACAGCCTGACTCAAGGGTATGCACTGTTCTTGTGTAGTTCGCCGTCGACTGCACAGGTGAACGGCTACAAGGCCAGCTTGGGCAAGCCGTGCCGGTGACATCGTCAAAGCATGCAATATACTTCAGACGCGGGGAGGGCATGGCAAGTAAGCCACGTCGCCAAACGTACTCGTCTCCCTGATTCCTGTGGTTTAAAACCGAGAGGGACGAAAGAGCGAGATGCGTAATGGTGGGTGGCACGCGGCGCGGAGAACGCGAGGAGCTGGTTGACGTTTTGCACGACGACCCTGACTTGATGCGATGACTGTCCTCCCGTGGGCGCTTCTGGACGCTAAGCACAGAGTCAGGGCCGGGTTCTAGAAACTGCTTCCAGGGGATACAGGAGCGATAGAAAGAGTCAGCGGGCTTGCTGTGTCCCTCCAAGTCAAGGTGCATTTGGGTGAATTGGCAACCCAAGATAGAAGCGAATTTGAGACGACCCATGCGCAATATCTTGAATTACAAAGGTTCATTTGATTCGAAATTTCAGACATTGAGTAAGCTGGAAAGTGTTCGCTTCATGTACGACGTAGCACGAAAAGAGCCTCCGCTACCCTGGAGGAGCCGACAAAGAGCGGTGCTGTTTGTGTATCGAGATCCTAGATCCAACACGGATATCAAATGCAGGACGACGGCTTGTTTGCCGCATGAGCTCCAATACCCCATAGTATGAAGATTGAGTTACAAATACCATCCTTCGGCGGGTTGGTCTCGGCTGGCGATTGAATAAGCATCCTGGCAAAGTTTCACCAATTGTCTAAGACTTTTCCCCCATGATGAATCGTGGGAGTTGAGATCCTGCAGTAGCCTGGGACCCTTGAATCCTATTTCATCAACTTGTTTGGATGATATTGTCAGCATTGTCAAAGGGCAAACACCAAAAACTGTCATAAGCATGATTTCATGGGATAAATGTGATCATTCGTGATGCCATCGTGAAACCGCGATGGATTGACGTCAAGGTTGTATTTTGACTGAGAGATAAGGAGGGGACGGTAAAAGGGGTTGATCATGCCCAGGATGGGGGTCTACGTAGCGCAACCTTATGTAACTCTAGGCGCTGGGCGACCGGGCCGTGTGAACTGGCCGCAGCCATCGTCAAACGACATGTTTCGGGAGTGCTAGACTGTGCGGCTTTTTCGATGCCTGTCGGCCAACCAGAGGTTCACTGAGGATCAAAACTCTGACCCAGCACAAAGTATTCGTTTTCGGCTCGCCCAGTAGATTCCCAGTGCGCGAGCCTTGGTTCGACAGATCTTGGGTTCCTCGAGCACGTCCGCCAGGTTCATGCCAGGTTTGCCTCGGAGGATTCGCAACCCAACTTCTTGTATTGTTCTGGACTGGGCGGGTCAAATTTGCGGTGCACCCCACGCCTCCCGGGCGTGGGCCGGAGATGAGCTGATGGGTGGTGAATTGACGGCTCGCCTCCAAAGACAACTGGGTCTCTGTCGGGGTATCCAGTTTAAAGGGGATGCCGCATTCCCCGGGGTTGAACGGCTGGTTTGCTGATGTGCCGTGTGGCCCGCGGGTCGACGGCAGTCGATGGTGGAGGGAGGAAAAGAGGGACGCAGGGCAGAAAACCCCTCAGTGAAATCTTGTTGGCAAGATTAAGGATGTTTGGGGGCCTGGATGCAAACGAAACCTCATCTCGTTCGCAACGAACAACTTCAAGGTTGCCCCCGTCAGAACCAACTGCATTATCGTGATGGCCAGGGCGTCCATGACTGAGTATGATTGGACTGCAGTGGCGTAAGACAGCGGCTAATTCTGTGCATCAAGCGCGCAGTTGAGACGAAATAGTGGTGCAAAGGAAAACCCTGCGTGCCATGTCGATTAACTGGGATAGCGATGTCGGAGTTGCGCTGTTGCCTCCGCAGTGAGTTTCATTAGAGCAAACTTGGACGCGTTGCAGTCGAAGTCAATATGTGAGCTCCATTAAGCCATGTGGTCAGATGGGATGACATCTGATCTCTCTGCAGAGACGAGATGATGTAAGTCGTCCGATCCAGGGATCGGGTGTCATGGCCAACTGTTGAGGTTGCAGTGCAACTGGCGCGGCGGGATGTATCTGTGCACTTCTCGAATGCAGGGGAAGAAACCTCCGAAAGATCGTCGCTTAAGAACTCCACGCCAACAACGACGGTTCTAGACGTTGAATACTTGACACAGAAAACTGTGCTGACAAGATGCTTCGATGGCAGCGATGATGGTTGTAGCGGGCGACTTGTGACAACCGCGAACAGACGATGGCGTGCCCCACAGGAGGCGTAGGCCAGAATCATGACGGACCCAACGTCGGACTGGTGTTTTCAAAAGGGACGCTGGAGGATCCTCGTTGAGGGAGCTTCTCTGCCAAGATGGCCAGACTGTTTGATGGAGTTGCCCTGGGGCACTCGTTGCCTGTCACATTTGCCATCGACTGTTTCCACTGATCGCAGGTCGGACCTAGAGATCAAGGCGGGAGATTGACGTGTTGGGGAATATCTGGCATTGACCAACGTTGATCGATGGACGACGTCCCACAAGCCAAGGTTGCCCAGCATTCGGGACATACACTTTGCTTTGGATGCGTCTGTTGACACTTTGTTCCTGTCGTAACCCATCATGGAGTATTGCATCTATCGCATCTTCTGAAGCCTTCAAGTGCCGGGTTATTGCGGGGTTGAGGCGTTATCCATCGTGGAATTGCTCCCGGCTATGGCTTGGCGAGGGCTGAAGAGAGGCGTCGGAGCGCCACTGGGCTGAGATGTTGTCTCCCGCTGCCTCTCGGAAGCTGAGTAGCGCTCGGTTTGTTCTCGGTTGATAGGAGATCTTTTCTTAGGCGATCACCGCACCAAATGCGCCTCGCTCGATGACGGTCGAGAGGCACAGCAGCCGGTCAGACGTCCATGGCGATAAGCAGAAGAGACAGCAGCTGGGCGGTAGCACATCCTGTTCAGTATGTCGTCAACCAGCTCGACTGCAGGTATGACAGCGATGAACCGGCAAGCTGGCATCCGAACAGCATAAACAATCTCAACCCCCGACCAAGATTCATCTGGTTGTTTTCCACCTTGGAAATGATTGCTGCACGTCGGTATCCGCCTGCGTCTCCATCAGCGGTGGGCACTGGGCACGGGGCATGTTTCTGTGGTGCTTGTACCCCAGGAAACAGCATGATGTTGGAACAGAGGAGCGGAAGATTTTGCAGCTTCATCTCGCTCATCGCAGCCCCAGCGGCCGGGATGTCAGGTCTTGGGCGAGGCTCGTCGTCATCGGCAATCAGGCCGTCTGAAGGCGTCGTGTGGGATGAGACGCTGACAGCTCCTGGGCAGCGAGCTGGACATTTGGAGGTGGATCGTGCAGCAAAAGGGAGGCCCCGAAGCGTAATGAGGTCATTTAGCGAGACAGCGGAAGGGACGGCCAAGCGACAGCGCCGGTGAAGTTTAAAAACCGCATCCTGTGTGCAGGCACGTAGGCCAGGCCAGGCAGGGGACGGTTGGCTGACGCACTGCACAAGTGCAAGTGCAGCGTCGCAGTGATCGACCCGACGAGAGCGCCATCGCCTGTCGAGAAAACAATTTTAAACAGTGGACAGGCGCACGGCAGGCACAAATCATGAATGGGCACAGGAGGGAAAGCACAGGCCACGTCCACGCAAGACTGGATGAACGGGTCCCCACCGAAATTAAGGCCGTTTCAGAGGGGTGGGGCCTCCCCGGGCCAAGTGCTGTTTGATGGAGACGCCCAGCGCGACCCTTGGAGCAATCAGGGAAGGATGGGGTCCACCTTCTGCAAGGTACCAGGTGAAGCCACCCGTCATTGGCCCATTTCCCCAAGACGTCTGCACCTCGCCGCAAGGGGATTGGTCGAAATGCCGGGAACTCAGGGATCGGGACGTGGGCGAGGGGAAGGAGGGGGTGTACGCGCAGGAGACGAGACGCCGGGACAGGACAGCCAGAGAGACAGAGAGAGGGGAGAACAGCCAAGCCAGGGGGGCTTTCTTCTGCAGTCGACGACGACTCGTCGGATGGAATTCTTCCAGAGGGGAGCGCCCCCTTTTGCCCCCCTCGATTCGGCGCTATCGTGAAATGCTGGGGACTGCGACAGGCAGCTGTTAGCTTGCCGGTGTCAGCCAAGACTGCCGCGCTCTTATCTGAGGGACTCCAGGAGGAGGACGGACCGGGTGTTCGATCGATGTTGATGGAAGGTCAGACGTTGTCGTCGCCTGTGCCTGCTCTGAGAGTCCCGCCGGAGGAGCCAGGATTCCAGCTGAGTCGTGGGCGTCTCCAGCTCCTAGTCTGACTCCTTGATACGTACGCGTCTCCTGAATACCGCTGGGCAGTCTTGGTGTTGAGGGGTTTGTTGATGGCGACCATGATCCATCAGTCATTGCCGTGCAGTAGTGGCGAGAGCGAGGGCAGCACCAGCATCGGCACCAGCACCGGGGCAACAGGGGATCGATCAGGATACCGCTGCAAGGTCTTGCAAGACGTGCATCCGTGGCCGATATTGGCTTCATCTGTGAGTGCATATCCAATCCCCAGCGTATGCAGCATCAATCTCGAGCGGAAAACTCGGCGGCCTAGATCAGGAAGCTGGCCCAGTGATGGGCATGTTGTGGTCTGGATGTGTGGATGCAGGCAGCGGGGAATCGAAGCCAAGATTCGATGATCTGGTCCAGCTCGACGACGCATGCTGGCCCAGCCAGAAACCGCAGGATCCTAGATGTCAGCCAATTTTGATGATTTGCGGCACAGTGAGCTGACTGAGCTGGCGGGTGAGGCGCAGGTAACTTTTTTGCTTATTTTTGCAATGGGTTTTGCGGTCGCGGCTGCGGCTGCATCGGTGTTGCTATTTTATCAACCTTCACCGCAGGAGGCGGTTCTTTGGCTTGTGGCTTCCAAATTGCTGCTGCTTTTTTGAATCTCTCCCACGAGGGAAGGAGCGGCGTCATAGCAGGAGCTCCGAGGTGCTTCCTTCCCTTGGTCAACTCGTCCCATCTGTTCCTTCCCGCCTTGGTGCCGCAGTATGTGCACCTTCCCCAGGTCAGTGACTGTAAACCAGCTGCACCTGCAGTTGTAGTCATTTGAGATGAATCAATCCGCAAACTGAGGAAGGAGCATTCACTGCTGTTAGAGTGACCTCTTCCCCCCTCAACTTAACAGGCGGGATATAGCCACCCCCACATCAATCTTATTCACCCCCTCCACCTTCCTGCCAACAACAGCATCGGTCCCTGTTTCCTCAGGTGTTCCTGCCGCGCTGTTTCCTGCGGTTTCCTGAGCGCAATTCACTCCAATCGACCATCAGATTGTGACCCGGGACGAACCAAACAACCCAATTTCACTTGGTGTGTTCTTGCTTGTCTCGCCTCCAGATTGCCGCCCTTCATCACACTTGCCTCCACTCGCTACCTGCCTGGTCCACGTCCCCGGTCGCCGTCGTGTTGCTTCTTCTGCAGGGTTCAACGGCGTCCACCTCGCTGAGCACTCCCGTCGTCCCGTCCGTCGTTCGTTCGTTTTTCGTGGACCACCCCTCCTTTCCTTGATCACACCCCCACTTCCTCGCCCTGAATCCCATCACATCCTCCACCTCAGTCCCTCTCCACAGAGTAGCTACCAGCAAAACAATCACTCGGTTCAGCTCAGTCAACGCACTGCAGCGCACCGCAACCAACTCCCGCTGCAGCCCAGCGAGCGCCTTCCCGTTGCACACGCACCCCGACCACAACAATAGACTAAAAAACACCTCCCCTGGCACCTCACCTCAGTCAGTCCAGGACCGCTGCCCGGCTGCGCTGCACTGCTCCCCACTAACACACCCCCGGCCCCCGACTAGGTACCTAGACCGCCCACTGGACCCGCGCTCAGACTCGCCGCCCAGTCCTCGAATCCCAGTCGGACGGGTTCTTCGCTGTTGTCGCCTCCCTTTTAGTAGCCCGGCGTCGCCAGACACCAACGTCTTGTCTCTCCTCTTGCTTCACCACTCCCAAGGAGACCGCTTCGTTCAGCCCCTTTCCTTCCACTCCTTCGGCCCAGGTCGCCTCATCGTGTCGTCTTTTGACACCGTCCATTCCTTAAAACCAAGTAAGTTCGCCCCGGGTCGCGGCCTGCATTCCCCCTCTTTTTTCTCTTCTGCACCTCAACCTTCCAGGACAGAAGGGCAGGCAGGCTACCGACATTCCTTTTCGCGTTCGCGGCATTCCGACTCACACACGTTCTTTTCACAGCATCGTCACTCCTTCACCAGTTCTCATCGAGAGTCCTATTTTTTCCGGCTTACCACCAAAGAAAAAAAAAAGACATACGGCTTCGTTCGTCCGACCTACTTCCAACTACCAAACAACGAGGATTTCCCTGTTGTTCAACCACACTCTTTCACCATCTTACCACAAGGTCCTTGACGGAACCGTATCAGCAGTGCTGCTTCATCACACACAGCTGGCTCTGAGAACCATCTCACGGGATCATATTTGCCTCGCCCAACAATTCAAATATCTCCCCGCCGCAACACCTCTTCCATAAATCGTCCGGACAGGATCCCTGGTTGCTAGATTCCGCGAATCTCCAAGACACCCAAGACACCAACACCAAGGTGAGTCGTCAACCTAACCTTTTTCGATCCCACTACTGCCCCTCATTCCTTCCGCATCAATGCTATTGTTGGGAAATACCGGCTGCAAGACATCTGCATGCCACCGCGACACAGCCAGATCCTCCAACAAAGACCTTTGTTCCCTTGTCACCTGTCTTGCTGTTTGATCACGTGGCTCCTGCCATGTATCCCAGGATCTCAAACAAGATGGCGGCGACCTGGGCAAAGGTCTGGATCGTGTAAGCTTGAGGCTGGCATGCCAAGGTCTTGCATCCCAACTTTTTTTGGCGCTTCTATGTTGCCCTGCATGGGGATATATGAAGCTGATGGTTTTCTCTAACCTTGGCTGGGGGATGTCTGGTCTTGATACCTCGTCATCACTTTCACACTCTTTCACCGCGCCCACTTGTCATTCCTTTATACATATATTCATATCCATTACAAACCTTCGCGGGCGAAGCTAACAGTCATTCAGACACTCATCCAACCATCAAAATGAGATCTTCCATCGTTCTTGCTGCCTCTGGCGCCGCCCTTGTCATGGGCCGTGCCATCGACCCCCGTGTCCTTGACCCTCGCGCCATGGAGACCGTTTGGGATGTCGACTACGTGACTGTCACCGTTACTGAGGGCGACATCCCAGTCGCTACTCCCACTCCTACTCCTTCCAACCCCGCCATCTACTACGAGGCTCCTGCTGCCAGCTCCTCCTCTTCCGCCCCCGCTGTGGTTGAGCCCTCTCCCGCTCCGGCCCCCATCTTCTCGACCGTCACCGTCGAGCCTGCCCAGCCTACCGTCGCTGCTCCTACCAGCGCCCCGGTTGTCGTCGAGCCCGAGACCACTCCCACACCGACTCCCACCCCTACGCCTACTCCTACCCCGCAGCCCGCCACTTCCGCTCCTGCTGCCGTTTCCACCCCCGCTGCCACCGACGACCTCCAGACCGCCTGCATCGACTCCCACAACGTCCACCGCGGTAACCACTCCGCCCCTGCTCTGTCCTGGGACGCCGAGATTGCCGGCTACGCTGCCATCACTGCTAAGACCTGCGTCTTCGAGCATGACATGACCACCGGCGGTGGCGGCTACGGCCAGAACCTTGCCATGTGGGGTGCCACCGGCTCCGAGTCTCTCGGCGCTGCCAAGGCTGCCCAGAAGGCCATCACCGAGCAGTGGTACAACGGCGAGCTGAACCTGTACACCGGCTACGGCCAGGCCAGCCCCGACATGACCGACTTCCTCAAGTGGGGTCACTTCACCCAGATGGTCTGGAAGGATACCACCACTGTTGGTTGCGCCGTCGAGTACTGCGCCGCCGGTACCCTCAGCTCCATTGGCAGCTGGTTCACCGTCTGCAACTACAAGAAGCAGGGTATGTTCACCCACTCACCCCTTGTCAGACCTCTTTGCTAACCCGTCTCAGGTAACGTCATTGGCAGCTTCGACACCAACGTCCTCCCTGCCCTCGGCGAGGCCACTGTCAACGCCAACTAAGCGGCGTGCCAATCGTCCAAACTGCACTTGCACCCTTCGCCCTGCCCGCTTGAAGCAGATCTGGGATTTTGTTTGCGACACGACCACCGGGTACGGGTGCAGATGGACTCGATCGAGCAAGCGAGGCATTTCTTCACTTCTACAGCTGTACTTTAACAGGAGATCGCTTTGACGTTTTTTCGATCTCCTCGTCCCCTCTGACGGGACCCTTTGAATCATGCGCTTTGGTCGCCAACGAATGGCATGAGTACATTTCTCTTCACACAAACTTCCATACGGCACTTGCGTGATGGATAAGCTCGCGTTTTGGTCTGTCCGCGCCGGCTGAGAACATGATTCGAGGAAACTGGACATTGATGATGATGCATTTACGGATCTGGCGTGGAACAAGAAAACTTTTTGGGAAGGGAACGATCCCACCATGGAACATTGCATTTTCTTCTTCGATTCTTGGCCCTGGTCGTCGGCGGTGTCGTCGGCCATCACTTGATGGCTGTGATCTGCTGAGACCGCGGCATCCTTTTTATGGACATTTGGTTCTTCTGTACCTATCGTCTCATCGACTTGATTTTCGGGTTAGGGAGGTAGCTGGTCAATGGGATCCATCTTTTTTGTCGTTTCGCAAACGATTGTCGATTCGGTCGTGATTGAAGTTGGTCTCTTGTGATGCTTCCATGTTCGTTCCCTTCCGCAGTTGTCCTCGGTACTCAATACGATGGCCCGCGCCGCTGTCAGGTCTGCATCTTCGTCGTCGACTGTTGTGATTCTCGTGAACTATTGTGATTGTTGGTGACAGGATGCGCCGGTCGTCGAATTTGTCTCAAGGTCGGTCCATTGAACACGTGGTTGATATTGGCAGATGTTTGGTTTCGGCGATCAAACACAGAAAGTAGCAGGAGTGCTGCCACTGCACACTGGCTTCGGGGAAATTCTTCAACATGTCATGTCCTTGAGAAGCTTCCCGGCCCTTTTTTAAACCTGCGTGAAGCCCTTCTCCTGAGTGAACGTCCCACGCACCGCCACTTGATGGCACGTGTCGTCTGTCTGCTGTATATTGACCCGCTCCTCATTCCGAAACATGCTGCGGCTCAGGTTGAGGCTGTGGCTCGGGCAGGTGGGCGGACAAGCTCCAATTGCCGGATGACTACGTGAGAGACATTGAATATACAAGAGACGAAAAGATCGGACGAAGAAAGGGGGATCAGGGGATCAGGGAATGGATTGGTGGCCTCCTTGTTCGTGGACCATTAATTGGTGTCGTGGGTAATATCTCAATCCCGAGGCGAGAGGTTGAGCTCAATGACGGTGACGTCGTATTCACATCCGTGCCGCAGGCGCTCACGAAGGAGGCCAAAATGTTCCATGATGAAGGGAAAACCGAGGCCAATTCGATTTTCCAGGATTGGCCGCCAGTCCCTCACCGCCGCATCGTCGTTCGTTTTGGAACTTTGGAAGCCAGAATCCCACTCTGACTCAGATCCGAATGTAGCCTAGACTAGACTCTTGCGCCTCTCGCGTACATGATCAACATCGTCAACGGCAGCCTAGCCGGCGAATAGAGTCATACAACCTCCAGTACTCGTGTCTGCAGGTGAGTCGCGTGAGTATTTATTTGGCAAGGTCACTGTGCCAATCACGAAAGCAAAAGGCCAAGCGCCAAAACCGCCTCCAAGTGAACAATATAATACACCTCCTATCATGACAACAAGAAAATTCATACACCGCCCAACAAAACACACTCCCGACACACATCCCAACATGAAGCGCCCAAGCGCTGCAGACGTCGTCGCCGACCTGCGCCAGACGGAGCACGCAGGCACACGCACCGCCGCCATCGCGACTCTCGGCAAAGCCCTCCGCCGCGCCGACAGCTTTCTCCCGCTATGGACCGCCATCGGCGGCGCAGACGGCCTCGCGGCGCTGATGGCCGAGTTCAGCGTCAAGGACGTGCAGGTCCTCTGCCGCTGGCTGGGCCGCACCGCCTCCGCGGAGAACTTCCGCGCGGAGCGGCGCGCCGGGATGGGACAGCTTGTGAGGCTGCTCTACGACGAGGCACGAGAGGATAGGCGGCCGCTGAGGGTGTATTACCAGGACCTGATCCCGGCGTGCGAGCTGGAAGTAGTGGAGGAGTGGGAAGCGGATGGGGCGGAGTGGACGTCGTTCCAGCAGAAGGCGCTCTCGAGGGGCCATCGGGAGAGGTATGAGGAGAACTTCCTCGCGCGCGTGTTTGAGGTGGATGAGGAGGAGCGAACGCTCGCGGCCGACCGGACCGTGTTCAAGGGGAATATGAAGCTTCACGAGCAGGTGTTTGAGAAGATTGTCGACCGGGAGGAGGAGGCGCAGATCCCGAGGGACTTTTACCAGGAATTCGCATTGCCTTTGCTCAGGCGTCTGGTGAAGAAGAGGGCGGACGAGGCGACGCGGGACAAGTTCTTGGATTATGTGGTCAGCGTGGCGCGCAAGTATCCAGATGAGCTCGGCCGGTACCCGAACGTGGTGGAGAGCTTTCTGTTGCAGCACGCCATTCGTGATTGGAAGACCGCGAGGGAGGAGCGGAAGGAGGCGATGAGGGCACATGTGGTGCACCTGCTGGAGCTGTATCCGGCCGGGAAGAGGGCCTGGGAGAAGCAGGCGACTCTGGGAACTGTGCAGCACATCATCAACACGCCGAAGAGAATGACCCCAGAGGCGCGCTTCGACCTTCTCCGGCTGGCTATGCGACACCTCCACGGATACGGTATTGACATTGAGAATGACTCAGACTCAGGGATCGCTCGGCTGAAGAACCTGCCGGTTGAGGGTGATCTCTGGCCTGTGAAAGTGTTCTACTCGATTGACGTCGAGAATGCAAGGGCTCTGTTCGAGAGGCTGGCAAAAGCGTACCCGAGCAGCGACTTCTTCGCACCTGGCGCATACCGCGGCAAGACGTCAGTCTGCAAACAGAGGAGAGGTCCGGACAATGACCGCTGCGGCGACGCCGAGATCCTCCGGTCCTTGTTAATCCGCAAGTCAAAGGCTGGGGCGCAGGACACGGCCTGGCTCGATCGCGTGCGGCGGATCGTCGAGGACAGGAAGAAGGCGGCGCAGCAGTCGCGCGAACCTATACACCGCGCCTTCTGGACCAAGTCGGCGATGAACCTCTGCGTCGCGGCCGGGGACCTCGAGATGCTTGCGGACACGGTACTCTGGGCACGACGGTTCAACAAGGATTCACTTACGGTATATCATCTTTACAGCAGCGACGTGTGGGAGACAGTGGAGGTAGTCGCGCTTCTGGGTGGCGTCCCGGAGAAGGATACCCCGGCGGCGGAGAGGGCGAAACTTGCGTCTGTCAAGAAGGACGTCGACATAGCAAACAGGATCTTGGTTGATCTCACCCAGACAGCGACCATGGTCGTGCAGGAGCCGGGCTTCGACCGCTCCAGATGGCGCAGCGTACTCCGCCTGCCAAAGGCCGTGGCCGATTTCCGTTTACACAAAGATAACGTCGAATCCTTCGAGAACATCGCCAAGGCCGATGGCTCGGAAGACCACACGCGAGAGATTACAAATATCCTATGGAAGCCGACGATGGACGTATTACTCGAGGTGGAAGCGCTCCTCTACAGCACAACCTCAACCGCCCTCCTCAACTCGTCCAATAGCGTCGAGGTCCAGGCCGTCTACATTCTGAACGGCATCCGCGACGCCACCCCGAAACTCCTGGCTAAGCTGGCCAAGTGGCTCATGGACAGCATGCGAGAGCGACTCGGTGCGAAGAGACTCAACGCCCAGATGTTGAACATCGTCACCATCGTCCTGCGTGTGGCGAACAGCGACCAGCCCGCGCTCGCGTGCCCCTTTATACGAAACCTCATCATGGATGGCGGTGAGAACAGCTCGTGGCACCGGCAGCTCATCAACGTGAGCTTCCTCCGCTCGCTGCCGGCCAAGGCTGCCAAGGAGTTCCTCTTTACCATGGCGAATGCGATGCGGGACAAGATGCGCGAGCAGAACGCGCGCCCGTTTGTTAAAGAGGGCGATAAGGCGCAGACACAGCATAAGCCGGCGATCAAGGTCACGACCATCAAGATGATGGCTCAGGTGCTCAATAACAACCGCTTCATTGACGCGGTCTCGTCCTGCGACATCCTCACGTCGCTGCTTTCCGAGGCGAGACATATTGATGCGAGAATCACGATTGTGGACAGCTTGATCAGCACGATGGAGGTCCCGTCGTGTCCTCCCGAATTAAGACAGCGTGTGCTCGACGCGCTGGAGAAGTACATTGTTCCTGCGGCGGCGCAGCTGAGCGAGCGCAGGCCGTACTCGGAGGAGGAGTGGGCGGCTGAGCTTCCTGAGGCTGGGGAGGAGACGCCCCTAATGGAGATACTTCTTGCTCAGACGAAGAACTCGAAGTTGAGTGATGAGGACAGGTCAAGGATTGCGGGGTTGGTCGTGGCTGCACTGGAGGGATCTGCTGCCACGAACGCGAGGTGGATGGAGCTCTTTCTTGCCAAAAACGGCTTCTCACTCGACGATGGCGAAAAGCTTCCGCGCTGCTCTGTCAATCCGAAGGTGCTTTCGTCCATGTTCCGGGACTGCACATTACACATGCCCGTCTCGCTGCTCACAATGCTGCGGGAAATGGCTTTGGTCAATATCGATCCTTCGACAGGCGTCACACGGGTCACGGAAGCGGTCAAGAAAGACCGGGACCTGCTCAACAGCAACGCAGGCAAGCACTGGCTCAAGCACTTTAATAATCCCGGGTTCCATGCGTCTTCTCTCGGGCTCGATGTTGCCGCGGCGGTCTTGCAGCGTCCCGCCGTGTGGATGAAGTCAAAGCTGGAGAACGGCAAGGGGGTGGACTTCAAAGCGGTGCAGGAATTTGTGCTTGCGGCCGCGAACAAGTTCCTCCAGAATGAGCGCGTTGAATTGGTGGACGCGCTAGCCCGTCGGCTGTGTTCGGAGCGGATGTCGAGCCCACAGCACTGGGAGAGCTGGCGCGACAACTGTGTCCCCGTGGTGAACGACATCATCGCAAGCATCAACGACATGCGGCTCAGCCCGGGGCGCGCTCCCACGTTGCCCAACGTATTCCGGCTCAAGGTCGAGATCCTGCCCCTGCCCTTCTCCTCGACCCGACATGCTGCCACGTTCGACGACTCCGTGGCCTACGTCACCGCACTTTCAGACCTCATCGAGGAGCTCGGCAGCCGACGGGGGCCGTACCACGAAGACTTTGCGTATCTCAAGAGCGACGTGGTGGGGGCGCGGAGCAAGATGGGCTTTGCGCTGTTCGCGGTGGAGCTGGGCCGGATGCACGCCGCGTGGGTCTCGTGGGAGCCGACGCTGGCGGAGTATTTGCGGATGGAGGTCGTCGGAGAGCTGCTGCTTGCGGCGGAGGACCCGAAGGATGAGGGTCTTGCGGGCGACGTGTTGGAGATGATGGGCGATTGGACGGGTGCGAATGACGATGAGATGAGGGCGCTGGGTGTGGTTTATGAGGGGAAGCTGAAGGCGCTGGGGAAGAAGGGGTGGATTGCGTGGGATGAGCAAAAGTAATCCTGAATTTCCATGTATTCGTTAATGTTCAATACACATATCCTGCATCAGCAATGTTTGCTTAGCATGTTTGCTCAAACATCCATATGGACAAGCTGTTGATCCGAGAGTCGTCAATCTCACGCAGTCCCCTGGAAGATCTGGATCTCAGGGAGCGGCCCCACATTTTCGAAACCGGCGTGGGGGCAGCAGCAGCTTCACCGCACCGCAAACCTTCAAGGTCAAAAACGACACCTCAGCATCTCACATATCACTCATCTTCCTCACCTCCAACAACATCAATCTCACCCATCGACAAAATGGTCTTGAAAGGAATCTCCCCCGTCATCTCCCCCGACCTCCTCAAGGTCCTCGCCGAAATGGGCCACGGCGACGAGATCGTGTTGGCCGACGCCCACTTCCCGGCCCACTCCATCTGCCCGCCTCACATTCCCGTCTTGAGGGCTGACGGTGAGTCTTCAAACTGTTGGAACTGTCATCAAAATGAACATGTACTGATAGGAAGCAAAGGAATCACCGTCTCCAGACTCCTCGCTGGAATCTCACCCCTCCTCGAGCTCGACAACTACGGCGTCGTCCCCGTCATCATGATGGAGGTCGTTAAGGGCGACACCTTTGACGCCAGCGTTGAGAGCGACTTCAGAAAATCGCTCAAGTACGACGGCGAAATTGAGAAGCTGGAGAGGTTTGCGTTCTACGAGAGGTCTAAGAAGGCTTTTGCGATTGTATCGACGGGCGAGACGAGGAAGTATGGCAACATTATTTTGAAGAAGGGCGTTACCCCTATTGCTGAGGAGATTTAAGTAGAATAAAGTACGATTTTTGATGCCAGATCCACGAGAGACAGTCATCATGGCATAGAAGAAGCATGGGGAAAGCCACAAAAAGAAGCTGATCGGAATAGACGAAGAAGACCAAAAAATCATTCGCATCTCGCTTTCCTTCACTGGTAATTCTATGCTGGCTTGACGAAGCGTTCTAGGAAATTTGCAATCATAACGAATGTCACCAATGATCAGCGCCCCACTCCATGATTCGGGAATTGGCCTAAAGTCCGATCGACTTAGTGAGAAGACAGTAAATCGCTGCACGAAGAGGGGCCGATGTGCCCCGTGGCTGCAGGTTCAGGCCAATCTCAAGCAGGCTATATGCGCGGTTTTCGCCAAGCAAAGGACACAGCTAAGTCGTGCTGACGATATTGCATCGTCTTTCCCCGCACGATCTCACGCTCGAGACAACTCTTGGTTACAGAGAAGCGGACCGCCTCCTTACTTCTTAGCTATCATGGCGAACCGTGAATTCGTCTTCTTTTACGCACCGACATGGGACTACCCACCGGAAGGACCGATCAAGCTCGGCAACATCATCACATCGGTTAAGAAGCCGCATCTTCCGATTTCCTGTATCCCGCCGCTGGATGAAGATGGGGTCTTCAGAACGCAGAAGAGAAGCGTCAAGTATACGAAAGAGAAGATGCGAAGTGGGAAGTTCTCCATTTTGACAAAGTTTCTAAGCATTCTTGGTTTTGGCATTGACGTCGGAGCGGAAGTTACCAAATGGTAAGGTCCATCGTAGTCGAAAAGTCGCCACGCAGTATGCTCACGGGACTAGCGACGAGGAATCCTTCATTTTCAACACCATCGACACCACCCAGTTCAACCCTTCACCGACTTACCTCCAACACTCCATCGAGAACACCAACGTCCGTCGTTTCCTGCAAGCCACACGTTACCGTAAGCCGGTATATGTCATCACCGGAATTAAGGTCGTCAAGGGAGCCGAAGCCAACACCTCTAAGTCTAGGGGCATTGGTGGCAACATCGCCGTGGAGGTTGACGGTACCCTTCTCAGTGGCGGCACCGTTCCAGTTGGAGGAGGCCCCGGCGTAGAGGGAAAAGTTAATGACAAGAAAGGGACCAGTTGGGGTGGCAGCAGCGACTTCGTCTTTGCGTTCCGCGTCAGTCGGGTATTTGTGAACAAGGCTGATCAGGTTTCAAGCGAGGAAGAGTATTTAAAGGGAGCGATGCTAGGAGAATATGGCCAGCCGACGAAAGAATTATCACTGGCAATCACTAGAGTAGAAGAGCCGAGGGCTGAAGAAGAAGGCTACGAAGCCAAGGAGCTGATGGATGATGGCAGTTTGGTGCTTTGCGCGATTCCACAAGACGAAGAGTTAGACGGTGATGACTGAGATGCAGCATTACGCGAACTATATCGCATTTCGTTGTGTCCATCGTCAGACCATACAATTACCCAATACATCTCGCCTATCTTTTCAACGTTTCTAGAAACTCATAGTTCACATCCTCCAGTTCCCTACCAAATAGATTATGTTCATGCAGACTGAGCTCGATGTACGAATAGCCGTCCGTAGACTTGTACCTCGGCCCACGTTCAGCGCACCGTCTTAACAACGCTTCCATATTTTCCTTGCGACTAAATTCACATGATTTCTCGGGTGACAGATGCAGTCGCGCATATTGTAGAAGAAAAGCCGAGATGCCTGCAAGGATAGGCGTGGCATAAGAAGTTCCGGACCGGGAAACGTACTCTTCAGTACCAGACCATACCGAGAGAACCGACTCTCCCACGGTTGAGAAGTTCATCGTACTTGCTTCTGCAGGCGGACTGAAGTCAGATACTTTGCCTTTGGTGTTGGTCGAATGCACGCAAATGATGTGAGGACTACTGGCAGGGTACGCCCGACCAGAATTGCCACCGTTGTTAGAAGCAGCGGCAACCATGAGGACCTGTTTGGAATATGCCCTGTCGATTGGCCTTCGGAGACCGTCATGACCTGGCAAGTTGGAAGTAGGCCAGCCGAAAGACGTTGATATAATACCCACGCGCCATACGTCAACTGCGTGGTCAATTGCCTGGGATTCAAATCTTAGCTATCTCAATCCCGAAGCAGTGGAACGCGGCATGTTGAGGTAAAAGGATGCCGTGGATGGATATTCGCTCGACTCACATTCTGTACAACCTCTGCATCAGGTAATGTGTTATCATCCGCAACTTTGATCACGTAGAGATCGGCATCAGGCGCGTAGTCAAGGATCAGATTGGCCGCAAAGGTGCCATCCCACTCTTGTCTGTCACCTTCCGCTTGCGAGACGTGTCCTAAAAATTGTGCTTTCCTTTGATGTCTCTGTGGGCCTCCAGTAAGACATGTTCTTCGTCGATGCCCGTGTCGAGTATGGCAATCTTAACGCGGGTGTCCAAATAAGGCGGAATGTGTTTCTCAATAAACTTCTCATAAACACTTAAATACCTCCGCTTCCAACTATCATAGTGATTGAATCTGTAGGTCAATCAGTCTTAAATACTGGAAACCGTTTTGAGTTACCCCGCGGTGACTTGTTACCGAGTACATTACCGAGTAATAGTTGAACAAAAACTTACATCTGGCCTGTCTCGTCATCGAAGAAATGACCTTGAGCATCACCGACGCTAGGATCAGAGTCCGCCACAACCTGCCGTCCAGGTCTGTAGGAAAGAGTCGAAGATATCATCCTCGACCGAGTTTCTGTTCTCACAACGTGATTTGCGAAGCTTTGAACAGATGGTGCTGTGGATGGTGACGCTGCTTTCGGCCATGTTTCGGCGCCACGACACCGCGAATGCATCTGTTTCCCGCTGGAAATTGTCTTTCCCCATTGCGAGAAATCTATATTTCTTACGAACTTGTCGACGCCATCGAGTGGTATTTCGCTGAAACCGTGAGCCAGATGCAGTTCAAGCGGACGAATCTCGATGGAGAAGGGTTCTACACAGGAGAGATCGTGAAGGCTACAATGCCATCCACGTTGAGCCAACCGAATCGAAGGTGCTTGTTGCAATGCCCCAAGAGGATGAGTCGCGCATCCCGGCTGCTAGGCACAGCGCCAGCCGCGACAAAAACCCCACAGGTGCTGTTGTCATAAAGACATCCCCAATTTCACCACCATTCATCCAAAGCAGAGCTACAACTGTAGATATCAAGAAGCTCAAAAAGCTCTCCTCAAGCCCATCTGTTATTTCCGAAATCAGAACGATTCCTTTGGGCAACCACGGCGTTCTTACATTTCCTGTTGCCCCCGGACTTGCTAAGAAACGAGAACATGAGCAACGCATGGACGAGTTCAAAGCAGCATGTGAAAAACACGAGACAAGTGAGATTCAGGAAAAGCTTGAAGAATTCCGACAAAAGAGTTTGGAGAAAACAGGAGAGATCACATGCCCGTCCTGTCTCTGTGCTGTTCCTCCTGAGGTCGTATTCAACCAGAAAAAGTGGGAGTTAGTACAGGAATCATGTCAAGAATGTACTCGATCCATACGTTTGTCTCTTCAAAGGCTCCCGCCAACCAGGCATGCTGTTTAGTCACTGCGACGAATGGCTAAGCCATCAGAATCAGCATGCAAAGATATGGAATTGTTCTTCCAGTCACGATTTACACCAGTTCTCTTCACGTGAAGAGTATATGCAACACATGAGGGAAACACACATGGTCACAATGACTGATTCACAACTTCGCACTGTGGCAAATAGAAATGCTCGCAACAGAAAGCCATTATTTCCAAGTTGTCCGTTGTGCGGAGAAGAGAACACTATCGCAGAATCCATGGAAACTCATATTGTGGGGCATTTGAGGTATTTGGCCCTGAGATCTCTACCAAGCTACGAAGAACACCTGCCAGAACTGATGACTGTCTCAGACGACAGTCGTCCCAGCGAAGGTTCAGATCTGCAGTGCGGAAGTACAGCTAGAGGTATTCTAGATGACAAGAGTGCATCTGAGACCGAGGTTGATCACAACTCACATATTCTGACCGAAGCAAACCACAACAACAAAAACACTTTTCTGGGTGAACAACACGACTTCAGAAATGTCCAAGATTGGTTAGATATCTTATATGAGGGACTAAGCTATCGAGATTCTTTTTTGAGAGTGAAGAACGACTGGGCCACCCACCAAGACAACCAGGCAGATAACCAGGACCAGGAAGACATCCACAAAGCCATGCAGAAAGTCAACCAGAACGTTCTCCAGAAACCCGATCGGCAAGGCTTCCAAAAGAAATACTTTATACTCCACAGCTTCGACTATAAGCCAGACGGCTTTATCCAACTCGGTCAAGTCATTGAAGATCCCCGACTCCCGTACCGCTGCATAGCGCCCCCTTTGCAGCCTTACCCGATTGCCATCGTCCACTCGTCGGTCAACAAAGGTTGGTCTTTTGAAAAATCAAATGTTTCATCAGTCAGTGTTGGCGTTTTTGGAAAATTCTTGGGAGCTATAGTAAGAAAGATGCCTGTTGCCGAATCACGCGAGTTCACCCTGTCATGGAGCGCCGCCCAACTGGAGACTATGTTTCTCGATCTCGAAGCCTCAGGAGGGTCTCAATATCTCGCCGAAAATATGGGGCGAGTGGCGGGGTGGAAACGATCGACACGCGGGCTCTTCTTCAAGAAGGTTGTTTACATTGTTGCCAGTGTCAAGATAGCGAGAAGACCGGGCCCTTCCTCGTTCAGAACAAGCCGAAAAGTTGAGTATTCTTCGTATTTCGGCCGCGATCCCAAAATCGGGAGAGCGGTTGAGGTCGATGTTCAGGTGGGAGCCCGAGAAGATCTTTCCGGAGGCGAGGCCTTTGTACCAAGCGAAGACTTCGTTTTCGCCTATCAGTTGCGTAAAGTTACTGTTCGGGGTGAAAAGATCACCCTTGGGAACTATGTTTCAAGTGGAGACCTGCATTGAGGTGGTGCTGATGGCGACGAGAACGGTGTCAAGCTTAAGGATGATGGCGATGAAAAGATCTCGAAGGAATGGTGATGTTGATGGACCAGACAAGATTATGATCGAGAAGCACGACTTTGAATCTTTTATTACTGCTCATGATGTAACTTATCAGGCCTTAGGCCCTAGGCAATCCTAGCTTCTAAACGCGGCAAACGCCGAAAAATCCTACTAGCCCGCCAAATCCCGTTCCAACATTAAGGGGGCTTTCAATGATAGAAAAGCTACGATATGAGATGGATGCGACAGGACATCAATTTTCTAATTACTTGGAATATGAATTTAAAACTTCAGAGGTTCAAGGTCGTATAGTTAGCTGTCTCCCATTAATACTCTATAGATAATTGTGTTGTCTACTGTGATACCGCCATCCCATACCCAGCAATTCTTCCTGCTCAGCCCGTTCCTTGTTAAGCAGGTACAAACACTGTTCTGGCCACACAGGGCACGCCATCCTTAGATATTGCAAATAGATACCAAGGTCCAGGAATGAGAACACCCGAGTCATTTGGAAGTCTCACTGTGTACTTGCCCGCGCCATTCTTCTTGACATCAGTCAACGGCACGCGTCGCTGGTCTGAGTTGATACTGTGCGTCGCGCTTCCCATCCGAACCATCGCAAATGAGGCACCATCAAGCCCGCCCTCAAGCATAATCGTGATTGAGGATCCAACCTTGACTGAAGTGGCGGAGATGCTCGAAATCACAGGCCGCTTTGCCAATTCACCCGTTGCGGTGAACAAGTAAGGCGGGGAAAAGATCTCGCCGTCAAAATGATCTTTGGCGCGGTCACACCAAGACAGGTCGCTGCCCTGGGCAGCAGGACACATACCCCCGCCACCCACGAAGACCGTAGCGTCAGGTAGAAGAATGCCGACGGCGTGATAGTTGCGCGGAACAGTAGCGGGAGCCATCTGAGTCCAGCCCCTTGTCTTTGGATCCCAGATTTCCGGGATCAGCACAGAGTCTGTGTCAGTAAAGACCAAGGACCGGCGCTGTCCGCCCGTCACGATGACCTTGCCGTCTGGAAGCACGATGGCGTTCGCAAAGCCACGAGGAAAGTTCATATCCGGGAGAATCTCCACAGTCGCTGGCACACCGGGATCCGTGATGGTGATGAGATGGGTTGCCTTCGTGCCATCACTGTCGGTATAATCCTGGCTTCCTCCTGCAGTAAGAATCTTTCCAACATCGAACATGACGTTGACGCCGCACATCTGGTCCATGACGTTCGTGCGGACGCCTCCTGGAGAAACAGAGCCGCCATTAATGGTGCTATACCAATTCATCGCTTTACTAGGGCCAGCTTGGAAGACGGAACCGTTGCGCCAGCCGTAAAGCCAGGCATGGTTGTCTTCTCGCCAAGGTCCCTCGCGATCAGTTGTCAACAGCGGTGTTGGGTCAGTTCCTTGTAGTAGAGTCCACTTGTTCTGGACAGGGTCATAAGCCTCGCCTGTCTTTCCGCCAATGGGACCCGTAAAAGACCCTCCGATGGTGAAGATGCGGCCATCTGACAACGTAGCTGACGTCTGATATCCACGGGCGATGACCATATCGGCCGCACGAGAGAACTGGTTCGTGGCAGGGTCATACACACTAACAGCTTCGGCATTCTCGCCGCCAGAGATGACGATCTTACCAGAGGCAAGTGAGCTGATTCCAGGGCAAAACATGTCGTGCTTAGTGTTTGTGATAGTCCGCTGAGAGACGGCGCCAGTGAGAAAGTTGTAGTCCGCGAACTGGGTGATGCCAGTAGGGCCGCTGAATGCGCGGTCACCCCATGACGAGAACACGAGAAGTCTCGACGAAGAAGGCTGAGCCGGCACGACATAGGCAGCAACAGGGATGATCGGGAACTGAATCACATCCGACCATCGGCCGACTTTTGACGTAGCCTTAGACGTGCTAGCCTTGATCATCTGTAGGGAGGTGAATTGGCGATTGAACTTCCAATCTGACGCAGCGGCAACAGTTCCCTTGATGTGGCAAACACTGTTCTGCATATCGTAGACGGCGTAGACGCAGTCCTGGTTCGTGGTGCAGCTTTCGGCGCAGGCTTGAACAGAAGCACAACCGTCAATGATGTTGACGCTCGGGACCGTGAAGTCTGCGTTCTTGCAAGTCGCGAAGCTAGCGCCGTTCTGAGTGGTGATGTTGGAGTAGCCACCTGAGCAGCTGGTAATGCCGTCACCATCTGCGAGGACAGACACCTTGGTTATCGAGTCGAAGCCAGGCTGATATGCCCACTGAAGTTCTTTCGGTTCCGCTTTGATGTAGCACTTCGAGCTTGACTTTTGGAAAACAGCTCTGGAGCAGGATGAATCGTTGCCGCATTCGATAGCGCATGCTTCGATCGACGTGACTCCGTCAACATCTCGGACCGTGGTCCCTTGATAATCCGTGTTCGGGCAGGCCGCCAAAATCGCTCCAGCGGAGGTGACGTTCGTTGCGCCCGCTGGACAGGATTGAATACGCGCGCCATTGCTCAGCTTGGAGACAAGTCTGATGGTCGTGAAGCGAGCGTCTGTGGCCCATGTGAGACCATCCTTGGCCTTGAGATGGCAGCCGAAGTTGGCCTTGTCGTAGACTGCTTTATCACATTGGGGATCTTGGCTGCAGGCTTGGGCGCAGTCGAACAATGTGGCGACAGTGTCAACAAACTTGGTTGTTGTTCCCTGGTAGTCGGTTTGATGGCAGACGGCCCAGGTGGAAGAGCCGTCGGCTGCGACAATGTTCTCCTCGGCAGATGGACAACTCGAGAGTTGGGCTCGTGAAGTCTGAATTAGTGATAAAGACAGGAAAAGGAAAGAAAAGAGTGTAGTTCGGCCCATGATGCCGGTTGTTTGCGAAAGAGCGACGTGAGACACAACGGTGACAATCTCACGATCAGTGGGAGTGGGGATGAGATCCCCTATTTTAAAAGTCTCCTCGGGCCGAACTACCTAATGACGTACGGACAGGAAGCCTTCCGCCCACCGTAGTCAACCGCAGGGGCAATATCCCATCGTCGAGCTTCTAAAGAAATACGAGCGTCTATCTCCTGCATCGAACGGTGTATGTTGCCTGTTGGCTCTAGCATGAAACACGTGGGCTTGCTCAAGAGCCGAGAAGCCGATCGTAAACTTCTATTTGAGGCTTTCTTTCATAAGCGGAGCAATCACACAACAGGAATCATGAAACTTAGGCTCAAATTCTGGCACCGTCAACGGTGGCTGCGGTGAATTGAAGATGTGGGCAGTCTGCGACGAATAACGCCGAGCCTTGGAAGCAGCCGATGGCTTCTGGGACAGTTCTTTGGCAGCGAATGTCCGTGTCGAAAAAGATGAAAGGGGTAGTCAATTTGACGGACGTCTCTTAGCGGACAAATGCGGATGTGGCTCGGCTTAGCGTTGAAATATGGTTGACACTATTGATTGCTTTGACTAAGCCATGCCAGACGTAGCTGGTGTCCCTGAGCACAAGCACGGTGACCGTCGACGATCAGTAATAAACTATACGAGTCTGTTCAGGTCGACAACTTAAACTGAACGGGCCAAGTCTCTGTTGGACTATGCTCTGAAGTTTTCACTCTCTTGTGAGGGCCGACGTCGATGATACAAGACTCATGTCACGGCAGTTTAGAGGTACATCTCAATGGTGAAGGTCAATGAATTGTAATGGAATATACAGATTTTTGTCTATGTTTATGTACAGGTTTACAAAGGAAAAGATGTCTATCGCAACAAATACTGCTTCTCACTCCAGTCAAATCCATTCTTCTAGTTGACATAGATGGTGCGGAACTTGCTGTCGACATGCCACCCAGCGCTGGACAGAGACGGGTTGCCCTTGTTGTAGCACGTCCATGTGGAAGGGTTGTACACAATCTTGTTGCATCCAGACTTCAATTTGCAGAGCAAGATGCAGGCGGTGTCGGAGAGAACACCGTACCAAATATCCGTGGCAGGGTTGTTGGTGAAGTCACTGCTGGGGCAGACAGTGTACACAGTCTTGAGAACGGTGACGGTGTACGTCGGTGCCAGGCACTGAGTAAGGGGAGTATTGTCAGCGACCTTGACGAGGGTCTGGAAGCCGGAGTTGACGTTCCAATTGGAGGCGGCGACACTGGGGCTACCCTTGAGGTAGCAGATCTGGGTTGAGGGCCTGTAGACGGCCTTAGTGCAGCCGGAGGTCTTCTCGCATTGGGTTGCGCAGTCCTTGTTGGAGGTGTAGCCATAGTAGATCTGAGGACTGGGGATCATGAAGTCGGTGTCGGGGCAGACTGCGTAAAGGCCGCCGTTGTTGCCGACTACGTAGCTGGATGGGTTCGGGCAGCTGGAGATGGGGCCGGTGCTGGAAGAGCCACCAGTCAATGCAGAGGTGGTGGGCTTGACGGATGTCGACAACGTGGAAGGTTTGCTAGTGGTCGAGGTTGTGAGGGCGATGGCCGGGATGGATGTGCTGCTAGTGATGGCAGCAAGAGTTGTCAGGCTGCTCGTGACGCCAGCAACAGAGGTCAAAGACCCAGAGTTACCCTGAGGGCAGACAAAAGTACCAGGGTCGGTGGTGAGAGAGTAGGAGTAAGCATATTGAATGGTATAAACGTCGCTGCCGGAGGTGTATCCGGTGTTAACAGCGTAGCTCTTGTCCCAGGTTCGGGAGTAGAGAGCGCAGATCTGAGCCTGAGTGACGCCGTTCTTGACAAGGAGGTAGCTGGTGAAGAAATGGCACCTCAAACCGTTGAACGGGTTGGTCTCCTGTGCCTGAGCGGCGCAATCAGTTGCGCAGAGGGAAGGATCGTAGGCATTGTTGGTGTGAGACTTGAATGTGATGTAGCTGTTGCAGTCTGAAGGAGCGTTGATAGTAGCCTTGTCGGTAAAAGTTGCGTTGTAGCCTGGGACGGGGTAGTCAGGAGCGGTGAGCTGGTATCCATTGGAGCCGGCAACCACGATGTGGAAGTCGTTTCTCCAACCACCGCTGTTCGTGGCAGTAGATGGTCCAATGCCGACACCCCAGAAACTGCACTTGATGACGGTCGTACTATTGGGGTTGGGGCAGCTAGCGGCGGGATCGACGGTCGGGTCGCGCTCGAAGAAGATGTTAAAAGCGGCACAGCCATCAATCTTGGCACAGTCTGCTGCGCAGAGAGAAGGATCGTAGGTCGCGTAAGTGCTGTAGCCTTGGTATGCCGAGGCTGAGGTGGCAGACTGGAGATTCTGGAAAGTCCGGTACCAGCCAGAAGGAGTGATCGCCGAATTGGCGGCGTTGGAGAAATCGGTATCGGCAAGGAAGGCCTGGTCCGTGTCAGGAGACGGGACCGGGCCGCTGCCCGCAGGGAGAGCGCCGCAGTCGCGGACGATCAACTTCTTGCCAAGATCACGCTTGGATGCTGCGACAGTCTGGTTGCCGACTCCGATGGGGACGGATTCCAAGGCGGGAGCGGGGATGCTTGCAAGCTCTGAAAGAGTGAGGAGCTGAGCAGCACCAGTTGCCGCGAAGGCGGCCAGGGTAGCGAAGGTGCGCATATTGGAAAGTGATTGTAGCTGAGTTGGTAGAAAAAGAATGTTAGTAAGAAGTGAGTGAAGAAGCTGCGTGAATGAATGGCTGTGAAGGCTGGTTGAAACAGAGGAGATGAGCGACTCGTTTCAAGAGTTATATATCAGAAAGCTACGACGATGGACTCTGTCAGCCCATGACAGAATTGCAAGCTACAAACCGTTCCTTTGAGCCACAAAGAAAGAGCACGTTATGGACTGACGTCTGCTCTAGCGGAGAGGAGCCAAGGACCGGAGGGCCGAATATGTCAAGTTAGAGTCGCTGGACTCGGGAGACAAACAAGGACTCGGCACACAATGCAGCTGGGCAGAATTGATAGCCGACTTGGCAGTCGGAGACCCCAGGAAGAACAGAACCACGTGGGAGGCACCTGTCAGGTGAAATCGTCACAAAGAGCCTTTGTGTGTATGAGATGGTTGAACCGAGAGTATGTCATGGACAACAAAGACTCACTCTGAAGTGGCTGAACGTTAGCCTCCATGACATCGGTTGACACCTGAAGGCATTAGTCTTGATTCGGATGGTGCTCCGTTCCGCCACAACTCGTGTTGACAGCCACTGCGTTGACTGGTATCGGCAGAGCTACAGCACAAAGAAGTCAAATGCGATACCGAGCATTGCGTCGGGTGCCAGTAAAACGTTGTCTGATGGCTAGAATCCAAGCTGCCACGCGACTTGATGAGTATGCGAAGAGGAAAGGTCGGCCTTCGGGGTCGCCTGGCTGCCTGTAACTAATTTTACATGGGCCTAGTCCGACTCGTGAATTTAGAGTTTTGGTGCCGTGCTTGGAATTAAGTACAGGATTATTCACTGACGTTTGCACTTGTGACATCGAAGAGATTCATGAGATGAGTTGACTGATCAAATGAAGGTTGACTAAAAGTCCTGTTGAGTACCTGTCCATCTGCAACCCTCACTCCCCACGTATCAATAGCTTTTACCCAATAACCCGGGTTCCAGCTAAGCGAATGCATACGGCATGTGACCAGCCAGTCAGCGTCAGAACTCGACATATTCGTGTGCAGGCAGGCGATGTTGGATGATATCATCAGCGTTCAACATGTCTGTGCTAGACACGCGATGCTCCGCAGCCGCGCGATCCGGAACGATGCCTGAAGCAACGTGCCGCTCTACCAGTCTTGCCCAAGACAACTCGCGATCAATGTTCAGAAACCACAACTCATCCATCAGACTCGCAGCGGAGCGCCAAGGTTCCCTGTCAAGACTCAAGTACAACCCCTCGAAGACTATAATGCGAGCCTCTTTTGGTACACAAATGTCGTCTTCCACAGGATCCTTCACCGCATGGTCGAAGCTCGGAGCGAAGATGTTGGGTGTCGCGTCGGTCAGCGGTTCTCGGAGGGCTTGAACCAAACGATGAAACCGCTCCGAATCGAAAGTGAACGCAGCGCCCCGACGATGAAGTGCTTCAGCTGGATTGGGCATTGCTGCTAGCTGTGACCTATACAAGTGGAAACCGTCCATGGGGATCATGGCGACAAAGTTCTCTTTAGGCTGTGCACTCTGGAGCTTTGCTGCTAAGGCTGTTGCCAAAGTCGTTTTGCCTGATCCTGGAACACCAGATATCGCAATCATAACACGGCTGCTGGGATCATGTAGTTCATGCAAGCCTATACTGTTTGTTAGCCTTATTGCTCGCCAAATCCTTCAGTCCACGTCGGCGAAACGTACGGAGAACCTTCGCAGCCAATCGGTCGAGCTGTGTATGGTACACATCTGTCTCGACATCGGTTTGTCTCTTGAGTGTCATGTTAGATTGACTGCTTCTGTAATTATGGACGCAAAGTTTTCACGAAAGGCGGCAGGCGAAGAGCGAGTTGAGGACGGCGCTTTTTTCATTGCTCAAATATGTATGTACCATCGTGCCGCTCACTGATATCTTCGAAGTGACGCGGCTTTTGCGGCACTTGTTTGACCGAGGAGACTGACGGGGTCGTTACTGACTTGCGCCACTCCACCATGATCGCCGCCGGACCGTGTCAAGTCCGACAGAAGGTCATCTGCAGCCAGAGAAAATAGTGGGTTTATCATGTGCAATATGAAGCTTAATAGTTCAACATCAACGACCACAATGCATCGGTCTTCTTTGATGATGGCCCTATCTAGTAGAGCTTGCCTATGTCTTCATTCAGCCTATCCGTAAAATTCTCAATACAAATAGACGTTTGATATAAGAAAACGCCTTGTCGAAAGTGATGCGACCAGAATCCTCTTTCTCGGCGTTAGCTGGAGCGGTTGATGATCTGCTTGTTCTTCACGGGCCGTGTCCACGCCGCTTCCCGTGGATTCATGCAGGGATGCGCAAATGACCCGATACCACCACCAATCGTGTGAGATCGTGGTCACCCTGCAGTTTTCGCGGATCTTACGAGAGGTACTTGCTCCGAAGAGCTGGTCATGGCGGGGTATCTCAATTGGAGGTTCGCGACGCGTGGAGACAGCGACAAAGGAGTCACATAAATGATCCGGTCATGCCACGCGGGTGGAAACAATCCAATTAGTGTTCTTTCTCATTCATTAAGTCAACTTTTCCTCCAGACTGCTAAATGACCCAAAATAATTCCACACTAGGTCAACTTCGTCCCAGCACTTTGAAGCAACTCTGTGATCTCCAAGGTAGTATATCGGAAGTCGTAGAACTCAACGGGCAATACACACTCAGATATCGGGCTTCGATGTTCTGCTACGGCAGTTCTGATGATGGTTTCGTAAAGTTGTGCCAAAGGCCAGCGCTTGCCACACGCATGGAGGATGAAGGCCAGGGTATGGAGGTTTGCGGGGACATCCGCATCGAGTGCCTTGGAGTATACTTGATTCAATTACCGCCGAGTTAGTCTTGGGGAGCATAGGCGTTAGAAATTGTGAGAAGCTTACCTATATAGAAGCGTGCCGCTACAAACAGTGGTGATATCAGATAAGGCGATTCGCGTTCCAGCTGGTCTGCTCCTATGCGGCGCACCTTGGCCGTCAAATTTTCACAAGCGTAGGTGCATCTAGTTGTGGCGAATGCCCACTGTAACAAATGATTGTCAGCCGTAAGGAGCGAAAGAACATGATGAGGTGTTCGTACATGTTCAAAGGTCGTCTCGATTCCTTTTGGCATGGGCGCCATCTGCTGAAGCAAAACGATGATTGCCCTAGTAGCTTAGGTTAGGCCCCATGACAAGTTTGGAATGGGGAATGAACATACTCATTGAGAATACAGTTGGTGAGCGTAAAGAAAGACTCCATTTCTCCTCGAGGTAAGTGCTCTTTCTCGTAGTTAATCAGCTGAAACACAGCAGCAACGAATTCTTCGCGCCAGTTTGTGAGCCTCTCGTCCAATCGTTGTGCTTCGGACTGCCAGTCAAGCCTCTGATCCAGCTTGTCCAAGTCATAGGATCTCCCCAGAAACTCGCGGACAATCTTGAGCTCCTCCACTGAAAGCATGATGCAAAGAGTAAATCCCGATGCATACCGCGGTTCGGAATCAGAACGCTCTATCACCGTCGGCGTCGTCGACCATTGAGACTCCAGGCAGGGTAGGCTAGGACCCAGGGGCGATGGGGAGTACGGCATGGAAGAGGGGAGTCCTAGGGTCGAAATGGCATCCAACATCTCAACCATCCAGAAAGCTCGCCTTGCTTCCTCCTTTACTACATGACTACTCGCGGCATCACGCTGTGCCATCTGTGCTCTGGATGTATAGGTGCACAAGGGGCTTACTCCGTGGCGTTGGAGATTGGGATGAGCAAGTGTTCTGTTTTCACATAAGCATTATGGCCAAGGTTTCCTCCGTATCTCGATTCTGTGGGTGTGTACCTTTTGCAGACCGCCAATACATTCCAGAATTCTGCGAGTTTCCCGCTGGTGTAAAAATGATTAGACAGAACCAAAAGAGCCTGGACAGACTGAAGCGACGAGGTTGCAAAGCCTTGGAGCAGGACTTGATCGCGAAGCTCCGCGGCTCTTGCATGATGCCATGGCAAACTCTCGGCCTGATCAAATATTATTACAGCAGTAACAGCTTTGCAGACCAGTTCCTGGTCGGAGCTCTCAAAGGTTGACAATCCTTGGAAGGAACCTTGGTGCAAGATAGGAAACCAAGGGTGATAGCTTTGAAACCATATTCTGAATGTTTCAGGTGCTGTAGGGAGGCTGAGTGTAGCTGACGGCATCGGAGAGTCATTGCTGAAGGCATTGAGGTGAGATTGGGGAGCAGCTTCCAGCACGTCCTGGGTGACATCAACACCAACTTCGGCCAGATCTGGATCAGACGGATCAGATTCCAATTGGCCGTTGTCAGCTGAAGGCAAGGAGACAGGTGTGCGTTCGATATTGAACGGCATGTTGTGGCTACCCTGCACCAAATAATCCTCAACTCGTTCTAGTCTCGCCTGCATAGCTTCTGCGGCGGAAATGATTACTATTCTGGCCAAAGGACCCAGTCATGCGAAAATTGTTTGGACTCACCAAGCTGCTGCTCCAGTCGCGATACGTAGCCTGCTCGGAGTCCGGGCCGTTGCTGTCTCGACTTGTACACGCACTCAAAATCATGCTTTGAGCAAAGTCCACATCGTGGGCGTTGTCGATCGCAAGCGACCTTACGTTGGCGGCATACCAGGCATCTACGCAGGCCCAATGTCCGAGTCAGCAACAGAACCAATTACCAATGACAGGGTTTCAGCGCAGCATACGCGAGCCTAGGTTCCCTCTGTGACGCCGAAGACATTTCGTGATGGCGGAACCGCGATGGCGGGAACCGTGTACCTGCAGTCCTGGGCCGTGTGCGGGCCGACGGAGTTTATATACCGAGGGTTCTGCGACGAGATCGGCTGCTAGTTCATGTAATGGCGCCCCATTTAATTGTCAGTCACGCGACATAAATGGAGCATCGTAACATGGAACACTCCCGTCGGCCCCCGCCCCGGCTCCCGCCACGCAAAGGGCCGTGTAACTCCGAGCCCAAGCTGACTTCCGGCCATGTTCCGGCAATAATCAAGAAGCGTACTGCACGCTCGTCGTAGGCCAGAATCACAGTCGAGTAGCCCGCACCTTACGGGCCGTGTCAACACCGCCGCGGACCATGACCAACCAATCAAACCAGGACTTCTATCCCCACGTTCACCCCAGAATCGCGAGATCTGGGGTATTTCCCGATGCCGCATCTGTATATTTGTATAAGCTTCTCCCCTCAACATGGAAATATTGAAGCCATCCATGGTTGCCGCCCTCGTGAAACAAGCAAAGGCATCTTATTATCGCCAACGGACTCAGCAAAGACACGTTCTCGACCGTCACTGACAACATGGCGAACCGATACTTCGGGTGTCGGGGGACTTCTCTCCTCGTCTGGCTGACCGTGTGCTATGTGCGTGAAATCTCCTTCCTGCTCGGTATACCCTGCTAATGCCAATCCTAGGTCTCCTCTATGGCGCTGTTCGGCTACGATCAGGCAGTGTTCAGTAAGTTCCAGCCGCATGTCAACCTCTCAGCATCGTCCGTCATGGAATCTTGACTTCTAATGCGTACCCTTCCTTTTGATTTTTAGGTGGAATTATTGTGTCCAAAGACTTCCTGAAGACTATGAACAACCCCGATGCCAATCTGCAAGGAACAATCACATCCTTGTACAACGTCGGATGTTTCTTCGGCGCCCTGTCAGGCTCATGGATCGGCTCTTCCCTCGGGCGTAAGCGATCAGTCATTCTGGGCACGACGGTCTTGGTCATCGGGGCCATCCTGCAAATGACAGCCTTCAGCGTACCCCACATGATTGTCGGCCGCCTCGTCGCCGGCCTCGGAAACGGCCTCAACACCGCAACAGCTCCCGTCTGGCAGAGCGAGACCACCCAGGCCAAATGGCGAGGGAAGCTTGTGGTGCTGGGTCTAGTGGTCAACGTTGCCGGCTTCTCTCTGGCTAATTGGGTCACCTTTGGTTTTTCCTACCTGGAAGGCAGTATCTCCTGGCGCCTTCCTCTCGCCCTCAAGCTGATCTTCTGCCTCGTCATCCTCTGTACCGCCCCTTGGCTGCCCGAGTCTCCCCGATGGCTCATCTCGAAGAACCGCATTCAAGAAGCCGACGTCATCCTCGCTGATCTGAAGGGGGAAACCAACGTGTCGAATCCCGCCGTGCTGGCCGAGCGCAACGAAATCGTTCGCGCGTACAAACAAGAAACCGAAAACGCCATGACTTGGTCTCAACTGTTCCGAGGCGCATCAGAGAAGGGGGGGTCTGGAGCGCTGCGCCGTTTCTTGCTTGGGCTGGGTACCCAGCTCATCGTTCAATTGTCTGGTATCAACGCCACGTCCTACTATCTCCCGACGGTCTTGATAGAGTCAGTCGGACTCGAGGAGAAGCTTGCTCGTCTCCTGACCGCCGCCAACTCTGTCCACTACATATTCTTCTCATACTTGGGGATGATGCTGATTGACAAGTGGGGTCGCCGTGGTGCTATGATTTACGGTTAGTGGTCAATCAGCATCAACTGTGATCTAAAAAACTGTTGCTAACGTTGAATGACGTTACAGGAACTTCTGGTTGCTTGGTATGCTACATCATCCTTACAGTTCTCATCAGGACTGGTCAATACGCGACGGACGAGGGCCTGAAGTATCGCGTAGGCGCTGCCTCGGTCTCGATGATCTTTCTGTTCTACGCCATATTCGGTGCCGGGTGGCAAGGTACTGCATGGCTCTACAACACCGAAATCAACTCACTAGCCATGCGAATGAAAGGCGCCTCGGCCAGTGTGGCTGCACAATGGGCGATCAACTACATGGTCGTTCAGATTACCCCCATTGGCATCCAAAACCTAGGCTGGAGATTCTATCTCATTTGGGTGTTCATGCAGTTCTTCTCTGTTCCCATTCTCTATGTTTTCTACCCGGAAACTGCGAACAGGAGGCTCGAAGATATCGACATCGTTTTCGAAGAGGGCCTGAGGACATGGGTATTTTTGGACAAAGAGGCTACGCAAGTTGCGCGGCCCCACCGCTTCGTCGTTATGGAGGAGGAGGAAGTTGCCGATGCTGCCAATGACATCAAGGCCAAGGTCAATAGCCCTGAGTTCGAGCAGGTTGATCACCCGATTCAATCCAAATAGGGGGATAACTGTAGCAAACGCATTGCTGATGTCGGCGTTTCTTTGGCAATGATTATGCCTGCCGGCGAAGAGTTAGCTAGGAATTTATGCGTTAGAGATTTTGCTGTAAGAGATTGTGGTTTCAAGTAACACCGTATCCTTCATCTCAGCGAGACTTCTCAATCATCAATGACAGCACAAGACCATGCAGAGTACGACTGGTGAGGAGTTGATTGTCACTTTCTTGACAAATGAAACACTTAAACAAGCTGAATGTGAAGAAATTCTGGGAAAGCTATGAGCCTCTACCTCCTGGCGTCAAACAACCCGACAACTCATGCGTTCGGCCCATGCGGGGCACTGCCGGCCCGGAGCCGAGCGACGACCGGCGTAACTCAGGCCAGCTACCGGCCCGTAGGACTAAACCTCCCATGACCTCCCTCGTATCCCTGCCCTCCAGACCCAAGCGTCGGACTAACCGGCGACTGGGTGGCATCACTTCCCATCTCAACAGACCCGCCGTACCTCGGACTACTAGGCATCTCGCTCACACTGTTTGGCACTTCAAGCTCCGCAGCTTGCACCCCCGGCGATGCGGTCGGCGACGCTATGAGCCCAGGCTTCGGCTCAGGGGAAGAGTACGGCGTGTACCCCGGCAACTCCGAGAAAGCGGCGCTCTGCCTTGAGTTCTCGGCAACTGCTAGCTCTGTTGCTGCCTTTCTCTTCTTCCTACGACGCAGGATGACGGCGAAGATGCCTGCGCCGCCGACGAGGGCGATGGCTCCAAGGACACCACCGACTACCCCACCAACGATGGCGCCTTTAGATGGCCCGCTCGAAGAAGACGTTGGCTCGGGAGTAGTGCTATTCGTGGCAGCGGTGGGCTGTACGACGAGCGTGTACGTCGGTGTATAGGCCGGCCTCTTGAGTGATGGGTCAAAAATATACTGCAGATAGACATCACTCCACGCACGAGGCTTCGTGACATACGCTCCCCCCGATGCCGTACCCCCAATGACCTTGACAACCTGCTCCGGCACTGGCGCCAACCTCTTCGCGGCCTCGGTGTCGTACTTCCCCGTGTAATTGAGTGAGACCAGCGAGAAGATCTCAGCGGGCATGTGTTCCGAGCACGTCTGGACGTTCCCGCCGCTGCCGTCGCTCTTGGTTTGCATCCCGCCCACGAGCAAGAGGTTCTCGCCGACGACGTGGCACGTGTGCCCATACATGCCGTCGGCGCGGGTGTGAACGAGGATCCAATTGAAGGTCGGCAGGGTGAGAACCCAGATTTCCTCGGAGGTGATGTAGGTTGCGTAGTTCTCGACGCCGGCAATCATGTAGATGTTCCACGACGAGGAGTCCTTGGCGGGGACGAGGACGGCACAGATGTCGGAGCGGCCGGTGGGCATCCGCGGGAGGCCGAAGGTCTCTTGGCGGAACCAGAAGCCTGTTTCGATGTCGTAGATGTCGACGAAGGATTGGTTAATCTGAGATCTGTCAGGGGATGAATGGAGATGTTGAAGGGGGACGGGCTTACGTTGATGTTTCCCGATGCTGCATCGTCTATGCGGACGCCGAATTCCGTCTCGTCTCGGGTTGTTTGCCCGCCGATGTTGACGATGATACCCTTTTCTCCGACCGGGACGTGGACCATCGCACCGTTCATGCGCGGTCCAACGTACGTCGGAACAGAGATGTTGGTCAGCTTGGGTTGAGACTTGTCTGCGGTGTCAAGTTCGAGCATTCCCTCGAGAACTATTTTTGATGATTGTCAGCAACTAGTTTCCATTATGAGCTTTGATTTACTTACAGCGAAAGTCCAATGAAGGCGAATACTCGCTGTTCGCAGGACTGCTCCTTCGCTGCGTGTACCCCTCAAAGATATAACTCCGATTCAACGTCGGCGCGTCGCAGAATGCCGCGGCGCCTGGCCGGTCGACAATCTGATCGTTGTTTGATACCTCAAAGTCCGTCGACTTGGCCCACCGCTCCGTATCGATGTCGAACTCCCAAATAGCTGGTTCAGGGAAGTCGTCGATGTATGCCGGGTTCTCATTGTTGTTGGATGACCACCAACCCCCTAGCTGATACACCTTCCTAGTGGTCTGCGAGTACCACATTGCGTGCTCGATGAGACCGTTCGGGACGTCTGGGGCTTTCCAGATGGAGCTGTATGGCCCGGTTTCCTGGTTCGTGAAGTTCTTTGACAAGTCTAGGACGAGGAGCTGCGTGTCTATGCCGTGTCAGGTATTGTCACTTTGAGTTTATGGGAGACTTACGCATTTCGGACGAGAAGGCGCCAGCTTGGGTGTTGTAGAAGGTGCTGTTACCCTTCGGCACATACGTATTTCCACCATCAATGTAAATCTTCCCGTCGGCGTACACACCTAGCGAGACTTAGACTCAGAAACATGAAGCGTCATCGAACCACTCACTAGCATGGCGAAATATTCTGCAAAAGTGCTGTGACAGATCAAAGGTAGTGCTGTTGATGCTAGCCGCAGGAACGGCTGTAGGTGCAGCAAACACAGACGTGGTACTCGCGCCACCAGAGACAACCGCAGAGCTCACAGCCTGCCTCGCATCCAGCGCAGCAAAGACCGACCCAGAAATGGCCGCAAAAAGCGGCCAAAGTGAGACAAATTTCATGACGGCGGTTCAATTAGATAAGAAGAAGTGACGACCAGGTCAAAAAGACGGCCTGGAGGGGGCGGGCGTCGACGGGTATTTGCAGAACTCAACCCCCGGGGAAGGCGTCGCTGACAGCAAACACCTCCCAGGTTACCCAGCAGGGCGGTCGAGAAGGCTCTCATACCCGCCAAGCATCATCAGCGGAAGTCTCACATGGGGGAACCAAATCGCGCAGGCAAGAAGCTGAGGAGTGCATCCTGGGGCTCGCACACGTCGCTGCAGTGGCGGGCGACGCAAAAGCCTCAACATGCCCGTTTCGGCCGGTCTGGCCGACGATCGAATCAGGACAACATGGGCGGGCGCGGGAGCTAGGGTGCTTCCATTGGACCTTGTCGATGAAGGAGGGTGAGGGGATCGTGATTCTTATTTGTTTGGGTGAGGATAAGCATCACCCCAACATGCAAGGGAGACTAGACGGAGCCTGCTTGTGGTAGTCGCACTGCTGACGGGCTTGCGGCCGTGGGAGATACACAGTTGAGGAGATGGGGGCCGGCGATTGCTGCTGTGTTTCTTGGTGAGTGGTGGAAACACATTGTTCGTGAGATGAATGGAAGGGTGTACGAGCCAGGCTCTGGACCTTGGTCCGGATGCTTGATCGTCAATGTTTGCTCGAGGACTATCGGGTCTGCGGTCCTTATTTGGATCTTGGCGGGCTTATCTTCAGGCAGGGCGTCACGGTGGCTTGGCCACTTAGGGCAGAAGATGATAAAGAGAAGCAGACACCCACTCCCATCATCAAGTCGCTAAACCACAAGGCTCTCATGACATCCCTCAGTTGAGGCTCTTCACTCCTTCAAAGGGAGTTGAAGATGGCAGACTTGAAGAATCACGGGCCAGAGCCATCCCCTGCTCTGCACATGGCCCCCACTCCCGCTCCTTCGTTTGCCATGCAACCGCAACTCCCACCTCCCGCTAAACAAGCGCTATCAAGGATCCCCCGCCTGCTCCTCCAACAGCCCTTCCCCGCAGCACTCAGCACTCATCAGTAATGAGCCTTTAGATAGAAGCATTGTGTTGGCTGGTAGGAGCGGTATCAGCCAGGAGGTGGTGGGGGATTGGCTGGTCCAACCCCCGCGTGCACCGCCTGAGTCGGGCCCGTACAGCCGCGATGCGCCAATCAGCAGCGGCGTAGGATGATGCCACAGCAATCCGTCTTGCGCTGGCGTCCTGAAACTTGCTCACCTCCATGCCGTTTTGGGATTCGGAGGCTGGTCACAGGGCTGTTGCTTGTGTTCATGTGCTACGCGGCCCATCTTGATAAAGCTCTCTGTCCTTGTGAAGAAGACGTCGAGGAGCTGATAAAGTAGCTGTCTGTTCCCTCGTAATTCTAGAAGATCCTTCAACTTTCATCTCATCGTGTCGTGTGCCGTTGAAACTCAATTCGAAGCTCCAACATCACCTCATAGACAATCATCAACAGGGCCGGTTCCCATAGTAATCACCGCCAAAATGCCGGCCATCTTTGCTGACCAGTTCGTCGCCCCTGTCTCATGCATGCTTTCCAAAGACGCCCATACTCACATTCTGATAACAGAGTTCTTCCCGTCGGGAACGAGCAGAAGATCAAGCTCGACTCTTCGATCAAGGACCAAGAAATCGCACAGCGCGAGGTCCCCAGCACCGCCGACTGCGCAACTCACCTCAGACTCCTCGACACATTCGTTGCGCTCCGCAGAAGCGTCGAGCTGCTCGCCGATGAAGCAGACCTCACCGCCGCGCAAGGCTGGGATCTGTACTGCAGACGCGCCGTCTCCCGCTTCGAGAAATGGTCCACCAGCACGCAGAGAGGGCAGCCTCCCGTCGACGTCTTGATGGCGTGGCACGCCCTCATGCTGCACCCTAAGGCGTACGCCAGATTCATCGAACTTGGCGGCAGTCTGGACCTGGACGGTCTGGACTGGACTGAAGTCGTAAGTTCACGCATTTGCACAATCCCTGACTCGAGGCCTTGAGTCGCTTCAAGCTTCATCTGTGCTGACAACTGACACAGTCGAACGCGGTCGACATCGACATCACCTTGTCGGGATTCCTCGATTTGATCGAGGCCGACGGCACCCTCGAGTCTCTCGTCGCCGAGGGCCGTCAATCCACCGGCATCTTCAACCTCAAGAGCCCAGCCGGCACGGTCCTCTTCTCATACGACCTCTCCGCGGCGATTAATCGCCAATTCGACTTTTCCACAAAGATGTCCCGCTACGCCTGGCTGCGTTCGCCCACCGCGGAGGCCACCCTCGCACAGTCCGTCGAGCGTTACCGCAACTTCTTCCACCTCATCGGCGCCCACCCCGGCACGGTGATGGTCCCGACCCTGGACATCGACCTGATCTGGCACACCCACCAGCTCGCGCCGCTGCGCTACCGCGCCTACTCCAAGAAGATGGCCGGCCGCCTCATCGACCACGACGACGAGATCAGCGCCGACAGGCTGCAGGAGCTGTCGATGGATATGCAGGGCCTCTGGCGCGAGGAGTTTGGCACAGAGTACCACGCCTGTCTCTGCTGGACCTGCGAAGCGGGCAGGGCTCACGTTAGTGTCGACGCTGTTGAGAGCAGGTTGTGTGATGAGGAGAGGCAACGCGAGCTGCTTCCCCTGGCAGACCTTGCCTTCCCTCGCTGCGCGGACTGCGGCAACCATCCCACATCGTGCTGTCCCCCGAGTGACGGTGCTGAGTGCGGAAGCAGCTGCGGCGGAGGCTGCGGTGGTGGTTGTGGAGGCGGTTGTGGAAGCTGTGGTGCCATGAAATAAGTCGGGAGAGTCTTTAAGCATACAAACAGGATGTTTCAAGAGGCAAAACAAGCAAAAAGATATCGCCTTGCCTCGTGCCTGAATCGAACAGGCGATCTCCTCATTACTAGTGAGGCGCTGTACCACTAAGCCAACGAGGCATTTGATGATTGTTGAAGGTGTCGGTGAAATCTGTCTACTTGAAGCGTCTCGAAGCGAGATTTTGTGGGTGAAGGGGTTGATGTTGACCCACATCATGTCTTTGCCTCCGTGCGTCTGCCGAACAACCCATGTTTAATCCACGTTTAATGTTCCTTTCTTTTTTTTCCCGCTGAAAATGGGCAGCCGCGGAAACACCTGACTCGTTTTCGCATTACGGGAACGCCAAATTGAAAACCCATGGGATGCCCTTGCCAGATGGCCAGCCTTCCAAGACTTTTCACTCTCTTTGAGTTTTTCTAGCGACATTCGATCTCCGTTTCATCAACACAGCAATGCCCACCGGCCAATAGGGGTGCCACGAATGGTCAGCCGACGGCGCGGCGAGTGCTGCAAAGCTCCGAAAAAAAGGGATGAACTCCGTGTTAGCATAAGTAATTATAGATGAGAGGTGGGATCGTGGGTGCCGCTAGGCGTGGTCTGCGCAGGACAACCCGGTTACCCGGCCTCCTCGGGGACCACGTAAGGCGCGGCAGCGGGGCCGGCCCTATCGGGCTCACCGTTTTCTCGGTCCCACCCGGTGGCCGATGCCTCGGATGTTCTTCTTCAGCCCCTTTGCCCCTCTTCCGCCAAGGACTGATATATCCTCTTTTGTTGTGGGCGGCCTTAGATCGTTCGATATGTTGATGAAGCAACAAGTCTTATAAAATCTTTATTGCGGCCTCGACCAACGACAGACTCTCCTTTTCGGATTACCACTTACACCAAGTACATCACCTTCGTTCATTACCAGGCACAGTAAGCCACCACTCTCGTTGACGTGCTCTACACATCATCACATACACACTCTTTTCTCCCGACCCTCCTATCCCCCCAAACCGCTGAAAACATGCGTGCCTCAGTCATGGTCGCCGCCGCAGCCTGCGCCGCCTCAACCAGCGCCTTCGCGGTCCCCCGCGACGAGGACCCCAACTTCGCCTGGCAGGCCCCCGACGCGACGGCCAAGCGCTCGCCGTGCCCCATGCTCAACTCCCTCGCCAACCACGGCTACCTCCCACGCGACGGCAACGCCATCAGCATGGACAACCTCATCTCCGGCCTCGGCAAGGCCCTCAACTTCAACGAGTCTCTCGTCCGCACCCTCGGCACGCCCGCCTTCGCCACCTCCACCACCGGCGACGCCAACACCTTCAACCTCGACGACATCGCCAAGCACAACGTCATCGAGCACGACGGCAGCCTGTCGCGTGCCGACTTCGCCGTCACGGGCGACGCAAAGACCTTCAACCAGTCCGTCTTTGACGAGACGTACGGATACCTGACCGAGGGCGCGGCCGCGACGGAGGAGAAGGTCAACGTGGCGACGATGGCGACGGCGCGCAGCAAGAGGATCGCGACGGCCCAGGCGACGAACCCGAGTTTCAACTTGACCAGCAGCCAGGTCACCGTCTCGTTGGGAGAGTCTGCGGTTATCCTTGGTACGTTGGGTGGAAGCTTCTCCGAGCCTGCTGCGCCGTTGGAGTGGATGAAGATTGTCTTTGAGGAGGAGCGTCTGCCATTCAAGGAGGGCTTCAACACCAGCACTGAGGTCATTACCACCGCTCAGGTCCTGGGGCTGTCGCAGCTCATTGCTACCAGCAGCACCTAAGTTGGCGGAGGCTACGTTGGGTTCTTTGACGTGTAGATGAATAAAGAAAAAGAAAATTTACTGCAATTCTTCGTCATTCCAATTGACCTCCAATATCCGATGATCATGCGAAATATGCAACACTTGACACAGGCTTTGGTTCCATAATTATTGGGCTGTTCGACGGGGTAGGGTAGTAGTCATGGGAAGCTTGGCCCTGCAACTCCAAAAAAGCATGCATGCATGCATTTGGAATGAGCATACAGATGATTCGGACCAATTAGGACTTTCCGTCGCTGGAGAGAAACGAAGGATCATATCCTGAGGTGTGTAAAGAATGGACTTCAATTGGAAATGCAAATCATACCTTGCTAAGCTGTACTTTGTTAACTCCGGGATAACGCCTCAACCTTGAAAGCAATGTCATCTCGTCATGAGCTCAAATTCCAAATTACCTATGCCATGAATTCCTCCCCGCAGTCTCGCTCTCATGACCCCAGCTTGATGGTTCCAACGGCGTCAAAGCCCGACCATACAGGTCCCGCCCGTATGCAGCCACAACGGGCGTTGCTTTCGCGTAGCCATGAAGTACCTTCCACAACCCTTCTACAAACTTCGATCCATAGCGACTTCTGAGGCTTAAACCTAAACCATATCCCAAACACCTTCCGATTCGTAGCCCTCGAATCCGCTGTCAGAAACAGAGATTTCGCCGCCCTTAGTCGGCTCATCAACGTCCATGGCGTCGAAGTCCTCATCGTTTGGCTCGTTGACAAGCGTCTCTGAAGGTGACAAGGGGGTCATGGGCGCCGGGGCTTGTGCCATTGTCGTATTGCGGGCGAAATCAAAGTTGCTGACGATATGTCTTTGATCCCCAAGGTAACGCTCAGACCGAAGCTGGGCGTTCTGCTCTTCCAAGTCCTGTTTCTCTTGTATCAGGGCGACGATGAAGGCATCCTTGGTGGCGTTGCTGCGCTTGAGCTTGTCATTCTCGGTCTGAAGCTTGATGATTTGCTCCTGGTCGACCTCTTTGAGCTGCGCCAAGTCGTGGTTCTCGGTAGACAGACGACAGACCGCAGCCTGAAGCTGGCAGATCTCGATCTGGTTGATCTCATTCATACTGGCGGAGAGGGAGGATTGATCGAGGGTGTCCATGATGGAGGATGGACTAGAAGGAAACGAAGAGAATGTGTTTTGATGGACAAAGGAGGGCCAGCCGCCTTCGTTGTTGACAAAGGTAGACAGAAGGCTTCGAGGCCTGAGAAAGGGTTGTTGATGTGATGCTTTGCTACTGTTTTGTTCGTGAGAAAATGGAGGAGAGGTTTCTTCAATAATAGAAAAGGGGGTGGTGATGGAGCACTGCTTTCACACCACAGATCGGAAGCAGCAGCGTGGTACGCCATCCCCGTCAAAGAAGCCCCAGCTTGTCGCAATAATTCCTCGGAGAAGAGAACGAAAAGATAAAGAACACTCACTGTTTGTTGTCTTCGAGCGGCGGGCATGACTTCATGGGCTGAACTCCCTCAGTTGCATGAAGTTGGGAATTCTGACGAATCACAAGGTCAGCGGAACATGTTCCGAATCACGATCGTTGCAGTTGCGAGTGTGTTTAGGCTGAAAACTGAGGCTCAGTCTGCTTCACAGGCTCTGAGCTGTGAGTGATTGTGAGGGGAAGAGAATAGAGGAATAGAGTCACAGAGATAGACGACTTCGACAACCTTAAGTGTTCTCCAGGTCTTGGTAAGAGCGGCGATGCGGGTGCCCATCCACTCTTATCCACGTTCAGATGACAAGTTGGGTGGTGAGGTTCTGGAAGTCACGTGGAGTGGGTGGCACCTAGATTAATATGGGATGAGAAGTGAGAGTAACACAAATTAGGGGCTTCGGGGTAACGATAGTAGAGAAGAGAGGCTAGTGAGGAGGCTTCCCCTACCCGGAGACGTTAGGAAAATGGAGGTGTAGGAAACTTGGGCCTACCTGGAGTTTACTCATATTTGGAAACGTTGAATGATGAATGAAAATGTTGTTTGTGAGATGGAAACCTCATCGTCGGGGTGCCTGCATTTATACCAAGACGAGGACACTTGTTTTTCATCAACAAACTCATTTGAATACGGGAATCGAGAACCAGCTTTTGAAAACAGGAACAAGATATTCGAAAACTAGAATTGAATTCTAGACGTGCATGCAGCTAGACGCTGGACCAGCTGCGCGTCTAAGCTTGGGGCAATTCATGAGGGGGCGTGTAGGATAGGATTGCATTTGATCCGGGCTGTGTCTGGTCCAAGCAAAGAACTAACCGAATTGAATCAAAAACCAACCGGAAATCAATGACTTGACTTCATAGTAACGGTTGCTCTGGCAGAGTTATTACAAGTATTTGACGACATTTTTGCGAGAGAAAACTTGGTTTCCTTCCTTCCCATCGACGTGGCGTGCGAAAAAGACGAGGAAGGGATTGAGCAGCAGGGTTCGTGAGTGACGGGAGAGGAGACTGAGACGGCATGAGGCGAAGAAAGGGCAGAGAAGGAGGAGTGGAGGAGGAGAAGGAAGGGAGGTGGGGGACAAAGGGCAGAGGAGAAGGAAAACAGCGAAAAATGTACGGAGAACTGGAATCGGATTTCACGTAGCTTTTCACAAGTCTGAATTAAGAATTTGCCAGCGGCGGCTAATGGTTGTTGGTGACTCGCTCTGTGGTCAAGGCCTGTTGGAGACTGACAGGGGTCTGACAAACATGGCTGTCTCGAAAGGTACTTACCAAAGAATTCAAATCCAGCAACTACAAGCCCGAGTAAATCCAAGTATCCCCTACTAACGTCCGGTTCGGAGTATTCGGCTTTCTTGTCACCAGCTTGCCGGGGTGCGCCGGGGCTAGGCGCCGAGAAAAGTGGACCAGTCCGGGGTATGAGCATCGGAATTTGAGGTTGGAACTTGAGGGACTCCGGCAAAGATTCGGGCGAGACAGAGGTCTCAGACCACACGCCTTGATGGCGGAATGATGCTGCTGAGCCTCTTGTTCAAAGGGTGGGTTGGCTCGCATGCTCCCAAAACCTTCCAACAAGGGTGGTTTCCAGGCAGCCAATCGCCAACAACGGCCAAGTCCACATGTTGCCCGGGTTGTTAGCCCATGCAGCACCTAGCTTTGCTCGTTTAGGCGGTGACATCAGGTTCAGTTGAGAGGCGTTGGATCGTGGTCGCCACTTCTGACGAATCGTTTGAAAAAAGATAAGCAACAGCACTAGATTTCATACAAATGCTTCCGTGCCTGTCACCGACCCGTGTACGAAGCTCAAACCCTGACCTTGACGTTGTCTGCAACTTTGGCAACCATCCTCTACATTTCAATTCATCATGTCTGAAAGCCATCAAACTTTCAACCATGGCCGTACGTGCAGTATCTCAGAAATCGAGCCTGTGAGGTCGCCGTCACCGGGCGTGACCTCCGCGGTAGAAGTCAAGGTCAGAACTGTAACCACTACCATGACTATGGACACTCCGCGAGTGTCTGACACAACGAATAGGAAGGGAACAATTGGCTCCGCAACAAAGTTACTCCGGCGATGTGTTACGGCCTTGGTACCGCGGGTCTCATGGCTGTTGGTCTTCCGGTACTGATTTCCGCGCCGGCTGCTGGTGTGGCAGGAATTGCGGCACACTCCGTAACTGCTGGTAAGCTCCAGCCGCACATCACTCCCCGCATAATCTTTCTTCATAATTCCACGAAGTAATGGTCCTGGAGAGTCCTGGCTAATTCTTATACTAGGCTCTGTGGCGCCTTACGCCTTCATCATGTTTTGCGGTGTTGCGGGGAGCACGATTGGCGGGTCCATTCAACCTTGGTTGAGAGCCAAAAGTGGAACCTCAGAAGAGGGACTCTGGTACAGATTTATAGGGAAGAAATCCAGTCGTAAAGCAGGACGACGTGGTGAAGAGTAATACGCCGCAGGTGGTTTCGAGACGACGAGCACCTTTACATATGTTGCGCACCGTCACGAGATCCTAAGGGTTGGGTCTCATAATTCATAGCGATAGCGGTAAGTTACGGAACATGACTGTGCGAAATTTGATTTAGAGTTTCTTCTAGCCAGTCTAGACACACTCGACATGAGACCTACGGTCAATCAATGCTTGGCTGTCCGTGTTGTCAACTTGGTTAGTAGGCCGTTGCACGCCTCTCCGTCCTTGTTGGAGTTTGCACCAGTGGCGCCACCGGCACCGTTGCAGATTGGTGCCTTCATCTGCCGTTTTTTTCCGTTGACGCAGCTGCACGAGAACCGCGATGGGCCCTTTTGAGGGTCTCCTTCAACGAGAGCATCAGTACTGCGAGCGTGTTCAGTCATATTCTCATGTACCCGGAAAGGGGGGGCTTGCTCTTGATAGGGGCTGGCTGTAATTGGTACGCCAAGGTGATAATTCCAGATTTTGAAAACATTTTGATCTCTCAGAGATGATGTAGAAAGAACAGCCGAAGATTGAGATCACGTCAAGACCTACTTGCTTAAGAGGTGGTAGTATCTCAGCTATTTCAACTTATCATACGGCTATATAGTTCATCGTTACCAACTGTTTAAACGCACCGTTCGCGGAAAATATGATGCAACTAGTCGTCGAAGTAGTGTTGACGGGCATTGTCAAAGCAAGGACATAACTAGAGACTTAAGCTTGAGCCTAGACACTCAAAGGCCACAAATCGACCCGGGCTTTCGCACCTCTATGCGGCAGCTATGGCCTGTGGCTGTACCAACCCTAGGCCTCACTGCTACTAGACGTATCAGCTTCTCAAGTTCGTCGGATGCGTTTCAGATTGCCAACGGTGGCAGCCGGTCTCCTGCCGTAGCTGTGTGACGCGCTATCACCTCATCACCCAATGAAGGTTCAAGCAGGTTGTCTAATGTCAGTAGAGTTTGCTGTCGGCGTTGAGGTAGAGGGAAAATGTGGGCATATTCAGCCTTAAGTTTTCTTCGCTATGGAAATGCCCTCGTCGCAACCAACCTACAACGGTACATTATCCAAGTGGGTTTACCTGGAGGTTCTTAATACGAGACCTTACGAGCAATAAAACCTGCGAGTAATAGGCAACCAAGCCTTCTTAAAGCCTTGTCTCAAAAGACCACCAATGATAGACACGTGTTGACTAGGCGTTGGCACGTTTGTGGTGAACAGACAACGTTGCTTGGCTATTTTACGCCTCCGGCAGAGTTTAGGTTACCGGGAAGACATACATACCCTTAGAATCGCACACCTTTGGAAGTGGTCACGCAGATCAAAAGATACGGCTCAATTTCGAAAAGGTCATGCACCTTGACGGCCGTTTTGACTATAAGTAGTGGCGATGATCACTGCTTGCCTGCCAGAAATCTTGGACCTCACAACAACCTCACAACTTCAGCCGTTCAGTCTAATACGCCAACAAAATTCACTACCATCTACCATGCGTCCCACTACCACTCTCGTCGGATTGTTGTCCGTGGCCTCGACCGCCATGGCAATGCCTACCCTTCCCAAGGAGCCTGTCCCCGCGCTTGTCGCCGAGTCTGACACCAATGGGCTTGCAACTTTGGGCTTGGTTGATGAAATCACTGATCTGTTTGCACTTCCTTTCAAGATAGGTCGAACTCTCTTCAAGCCTTTCACAGAACAGAAGTTTGCCACCCCTGATGGGCGGCGCATGAGCTTGTTGGAGCTACTCACGGAGAAGATGCAACGTCAAATCTTGGAACAAATTGAGCGCGAGAGACTTGAGGCCGAGGGCGCTGATGGAAACAATCCCACTGAGCCTGGCACCGAGGACGAGCCTTCCACCGAGAACGAGCCTGCCACCGAGGGCGAGCCTGCCACCGAGGATGGTGCTAAGAATGACGCCGATCTCGAAGCCTTCTTGTCCATATTGAAGGGGCTTTCAGAGCAGGCTCCGAAGAACGACTAAACTTAGTCTGACACTAAGGACGATGCTGAAGATGACGGCGAGTATATTTATTGTCTTGACAGGTAAATGCCAGCCAGTTCTCCAGAAGCTGAGACAAGATACTAACTATAAACTTAAGTCTTGGAACCAGCTCTCAAGTATCCAGAGATGTATGGTCAGATGATAATTATCTAAGGCTTTGAACAATCGATAGTAAGTCTGTTTTTCCGATCTCGCTCAAGGTCTCGCTGACTCGATAAGGAAATTTCGCTCTTCTTCAGTGCCGTCAGGTCTTCTTCGTCTTTCAATCATCATCACATCGAAGCCTGGGTTCACTATTTAGAGGCATTGGTTGAAATGACATTAGCTTCGACGGCATCAGTTGTAGTGAAGTAATAGTGATAGTAATCAAATTTACTATGCAGTTAAAAATTTTCTGACCCATGGATATCGAATGTGTTCGCCATATGTCGGCCTATCATAGACGGCGGTTCTTTCGAGGCCCTGACTGGCCGTGTTTGTAACCGAATTAGCTCCCTGTTTTCAGGGACGCGTGACGAGCATCTTCGTTGACACTTAAAGTAGACCAAATAACAAGGGCAGGTAGCCGGTGAAAAGAGATGTGATCAGCTTAGTTGCCGTTCCACCGCATTCAATCTTCTTCACTGCGTCGCAGAGCCAAGATACTCCAGGTGTGCCACATGTGGTTCGTGTGAAGTTGACCGACAAACACGTGATGGGCAAGGAGAAGAAGACGTATACCAACAGCCAGATGGTGAAGTAGAAGGGTACGGCCGAAACAGTGAAGAGAGCCCTTGAGCGAGATTGCTTGGGCAGACGCAGGTTGAGCATCTGTGCTTCCGGAGGTAAGGTGAATGTCAATAGATCTTGATCCCAATCGACGTTGATCATCTTGTTATCGGAGTCCATTTTGGATCTTGCATCGGTGTTTTCATTGTATAACGCGAAACTTGTTGTGAATTTGGCTTAGAAAGTTTGTTGCGGGAAACCGTGACCTTTTCGGTCTGTCGGGAGCCACATTTTTATACCAGTCAGGGACGTATGTGCGACCGGCTGTGATTCACTGCTTTCTGCATTTTTTGCTTCATTTTAAAGGCTGGAGTGGTCGCGGAAATGTGAGTCACTGTTCGCGTGTCTGAATGAATCACTGCGTAAGGTGTGTTTGGCCAGTGGCATCAGCTTTCGAAAAGGCAGACAACCTCTACCCGTGAGGTTTCAGACATTCGAGTACTTGCGCATACTTTAAGTCATGATGGAGAATGTATTTGTTACGAAGCTCAGGCAAGTGGTTCTATCAAATCCAGCTTATCCAACCAAAGTAGTTGTAACGACCGGTTGCTTATGGCAACAATTTCCAACCTCGTGACGGGAGGTCTTCTTCAATACTTATTTGCTCGTGGCTGGCACCTGCATGAAGCTACCATAACATATTGCCGTTCTAGTTTATCAGAAGTTAGCCTTGTGGTTTTCTGATACTTGTTAAACTCTGTTCCGAAGAAGAGGCGCATGTCGGACTTCGCAATGCCGTTTATGTCCGTAAGTGGGGACTCTCAGCAGGTCTCCCGAGATTGCCGTTGACTGCAGATCCCGGATATGCCTACGACCGTTGTCGAACATGCAGAGAACATGGGCAGGTTGAAGAATAGGCAAGAGTAAAGATCCCTCTGTGCGTAAATGTTGCCCGCAGGCGTCCTACACATTAGCATTATACACTCAGTATATTCGTTTACAAGATCATTCAGATACTTGCGTGATGTCCGGCAAAGACATCTCCCGGGTCTTGAGTACCTTAATGTTACTCGAGGGCGGGCTTTGAAAGCACGGACTGCTCCGGAGCCATAGACCTTGCGACTCACTATGAATCATCATGGCCTGTGGAGACATAGGGCGCTGCACAGCATTTACAACTTCATCAACAGAGACAAGATTCGACTTTAAATGCATTCAAAATGACTGTGGAGGGACTGTTTTTCAATTTTTCTATCATGAAAGAAGCTTCTTGGTTCATCTTGACGTCTTGATCTCACGCACATTTTCAGCACCCTCCTCGAGAACCCATATTAGAGGCTCCACGGTCCCAAACCGCTGTGTCAAACCACCAAAAATGAAAGCATTCCGATTTCACGGAGCCGACGCGGGTCTCCGTCTCGAGACTGTCCCGGTCCCCACTCCCGGCCCTGGCCATGCTCTCATCCAAGCCAAAGCGGCCGGTCTCTGCCACTCAGACACACACGTCCTCCACGGCGGTGGTGCAGCCTGGATGTGCGCACTTCCAGTGACTTTAGGTCACGAAGTCGCTGGTGTGATCACCTCCTTTGGTGACGACACTCCGCCGTCTTCACACTTCAAGGTTGGCGACCGTGTCGCCGTTGCCTGCGTCGGTCATCCCATCGAAGAGCGCAACTTCCAAGAAGCTCTCGGCGTCGGTTGCGACGGCGGCTACGCTGAGTATGCCATTGCGCCGGTCAAGAATCTTGTCAAGATCCCCGATACTGTCGACTTCGCTTCAGCCGCGGTCGCCACGGACTCTATTGCGACGGCCTACCACGCTGTCGTCACAGAAGGCGCTGTGAATGACCGTTCAACGGTCGCTGTCATCGGTCTAGGAGGCCTGGGGCTGAACGGAGTTGCCATAGCTGCTTTAAGAGGTGCCAGGGTCTTTGGTGTTGACATCAACACGTCGAAATTCGATCAAGCTCGGTCGCTCGGGGCGGTTGATTGCTCCACTAGTCTTGCACAGTTCTCTGAAGAGAAGTTTGACGTCATCTTGGATTTTGCCGGCGCTCAAGCAACTGTTGAGGCGGCTGTATCTTCAGTGAGACCTGGTGGTTGCGTTGTGCTGGTTGGTCTGGCGTCCGAGAAGATTCAAATCACAGCAACGGCGATTGTAACACAGAACATTTCGCTCAAGGGGTCTACAAGCGCAAGCATACCAGAGTTTCGGGAGGTGCTTGAGCTGCTGGCTTCTGGAAGATTAAAGCCTCATCTTGAGGAGCTCCCGTTTGAGGATGTTCCTAAGGGATTGGAAATGTTGGGAAATGGTCAAGTTAGTGGTCGGTTGTACACCGTACCAAAGCCCGCTGGCGACGATCTTGATAGTTAGTTGTACGCTAGAGGCCGATGATGGTATTGTAATCAAGCTGAATTCTGTTGACTTGATCTCTCGGAATCTGTGTAATGCGTAGGTATGAGCTGCACATCTCATGTCAACCTACTGCGAAATCGTGTCAGAAGATAGGCGGATGTATTATGAACCGGGATCACTGGGTAGTTTTCCGAGGAACCGAGGTGATTGCATTGTACCTGATTCAGGAACGTGCATGCCCGGAATCTCGGCCGAGTGGGTTCGAAAAGTGTTGTCAAACTTTGGCCATGATGAGTGCCAAGTTTTGTAAAGGCCATCATCACCCGGGCCGCTGCCTATTGTAAAGGGAGCATATGTATCCGTAAAAGAAACGAACATCTACCCCGGGGTAAGTCCGCGGATCGCGGGCTGACAGCGCACCACCAGCGAGCCTGGCAGCGCCAGGGTCCAGCTGTTCGTGGTTAGATTACGCTTAACCAAGAATGCAATGCAAGATGTGGTCCCGCGCCCCCGCTGCGGCAAAAACAACCTCTGAAAGGCTGGGAGCAATACGAGATGATCGTCGCTGTTCAACCCACGTTTCTGGTCGCCCAATGCAACGGCCATTACAGCGAGAAACAACGTTGCTCTCAAGGGACCTATCGCAGTGACTCGCACTCGTTCGGTTTCTTTCGCTTTCTCATTTTGCCTCCCCAGCATCGTCATTAGCTCTCCGGGTGCCTGTCAAACTTCACTTGCGGCTCCAAGATGCCGCCTGGCTGGGCGCGCTGGGCTCGAATCGTAGACTCTTTTCATCTTCACCGGGTCCAAAATGTTTACTGATGGGCATAGAAATCCATCAATCCAGTCATGCCAGTTGCTATTTCTGGACATTCTCCGCGCAGTGGACCCCTCCAAGCCCTCGACCGGGTGACCCGATGCTCTTGGCCTCGCATTCGGAGGCGGTGATCGTTGGCCCCCTTCGGAGTTTAGTACCGCGGCCTACCTACCGGACAGGCATTCCCCACAGAATGATTCCCTCCCAAGTGACGGTGACGTCGAAATCATCAACCTCACCTGTACGACGACCGCCCTGCCCGACTTGGCGAGGATGCCTGCATCTATCGTAGCTGTGCATTTTGGGTATAAAGGGCCGCAGGCCAGCCTCTTCTAACAATCCCTTCAATCTACTCACTTCACGATCTTACTCACCACATCATCTCACCCGCTTAAGCATCTTCAACCAACACCACCAAACAACACCAAAATGCAGTTCTCTCTCGCCACTGTTGCCGCCCTCTTCGGTGCCTCCGCCCTTGCGGCTCCTGCTCCTCAGGCCACCGACGCTCCCACGCCGTCCGAGAACATTGTCATCAACGACTTCTCCGTTCGCAAGCAGGTGAACGGCACCCTCAGCTACGTCAGCTTCACCCTGTCTGGTGATGATGCGACGGACCTGGCCTGCTCCGGCGCCAACCCTGAGCTGCCCTCCGACGTCATCACCTGCGGCGAGTCCAAGTACCGCTTCACCCTGAGAACGGGTGCCGAGTCTGAGTTTGCCCTGCGCATCTACCATGAGCTCGGCCTTGCGTAAGTTTTTCTCTCGATTTTGGGAATCTGGCGGTTCAGTAGCTAACATGATCGCGCAGTGTCGGTTTCTGGGGCGAGGGCGATGTTCCCGCCTACTGCCACGCCGGCGGCCTTGGTGACCTGCTCTGCAACCAGGTCAATGCCCCTGCTACGATTGTCATTGACAACACCCCTCCTCCCGTCAACCCTTAAATGGAATTGAGGAGAGAAGCTGGAGAACGAATTAGTACATAATGTGTAAAATTTCTGTAAATAATTTGCGACGCAAATCGCTGCTGTAGGCCGTCGTGGCGCCAGCAATAAACTTGATCAAAAGTTCCTATCCAATTGTATGTTGCTGTGACGTCCGGTGGGTCTGTTGGGTCGACTTGAGTACGTTGATTGAGAGAAGATGATGCGATCAGCCAATTTTGGTTAATAATTGATGCAAGCACGTATCATTCGGTGTTGTCTGATAGATATTATGGAGGAACCAGTTGTGATCAGTGAGAGATTCGAAGCGAGCTCGTAGCATAGCTGAACCACCTGCATCCAGAATCCAGTGATCATCAACTGGGCTCGCTGTTGAACTTATGATCAAGCCGAAACCCTGGGGAACACGCAGTTTCTGAGCCGGATATATTAGAAAACAAACTCAGAGTTGTAATCTTGCACGATGGAGAGCATAGTTGATGCTTTTGGACCGCCTGCAACAGTCACAGCGTGATGCTCAACGAATCTCACTCACCTCGGTCAACGAAGGTGAGCGAAATCCGGCGAAGACGTAAAGCGCACAGGCCATGCTTGGTGGGGCAGAGAAGGTACAGTCGGGAAAAGGTCAGTCCTTCCGTGGTGGCTGCCGGCCTTACCTAATCCGGGTACCTGAGCACCTAAGGTGGCCAGGGTGAGGTAGGCACGAGCATCTTGCGTAGCTGTGGTAGCCTCCCACCAAACACCCATCAGCCTCGCCCATCGATCAACAATCCCACGACCCTCCATCACGACACCCCGCGAAGCCCAACCTGACCCCTCCCATACTACCTCCCACATACAGCAGCTCGACCAATTGTCAAAATGTCCGAAGGCGCGCTGAAGCCCGAGAAGGACTTCTCGAAGGAGACCGACAAGCAGATCCCGGAGGCCGAGAAGCTCGCGAAGGTGGGCGACGTCGAAATTGCCGGCATCTGGAGCTCTTTCTGACTGACTTTTGTTGCAGAGCGATATCTCAGCTGCTATCGAGAAGCTAAGTGTGCTGGAGAAGCAGACCCGCCAGGTCAGGACCCCGCCTCTCCCTTCGCCGACGTCACCAAGCTAACCAGCAGCAGTCCTCAGATCTTGCCTCGACATCGCGTATACTCATCGCCATTGTGACGATTGCCAAGGATGCCGGGGACTGGAGCTTGATGAACGAGCAGGTCTTGGTTCTCTCCAAGAAGCATGGCCAGCTCAAGCAAGCTATTACCAAGATGGTCCAGGCGGTGATGGGCTTCCTCGACTCTACACCGAACCTCGAAACGAAGCTCACCGTGATCGAGACTCTCAGGACGGTTACTGAGGGCAAGATTTTCGTCGAAGTCGAGCGTGCGCGCGTCACCAAGATCCTCTCCGACATCAAGAAGAAGCAGGGCGATCTGAGAGCGGCGACGGATATCCTGTGCGAGCTGCAGGTGGAGACCTTCGGTTCTATGGACCGTCGGGAGAAGACCGAGTTCATCCTGGCACAAGTTGCTCTCTGCATCGAGAGCGGCGACTGGACCCAGGCGGGCATTCTCAGCCGCAAGATCAGCACCAGATACCTCTCGCGAAAGCCTAAGAAGACTGCCGAGCAGCTGGAGAAGGAGAAGAAGGAACGCGAGAAGAAGAAGGCGAGGGGCGAGGAGGTCCCCGAGGAGAAGGAGGACGACACGACCGACCTGAAGCTGCGGTACTACGAGCAACAGATCATCCTTGCGAAGCACGATGACAAGTACCTCGACGTCTGCAAACACTACCGCCAGGTCCTTGACACCGAGGCTGTCGAGGAGGACCCTGAGAAACTTCACCCCGTGAGTTGTTGTGGCACAGAAAGCGGTGATATTTTTTCTGACTATCATAGGTTCTGCAACGCATCATTTACTTCGTGATCCTCGCTCCCCACGACAACGAGCAGCACGACCTTCTCCACAGAATCCAAAAAGACACCAGAGTTAGCCAAGTCTCTGAAGAGGCTGAGCTCCTCAAGCTCTTTACCGTCCACGAGCTCATGCGCTGGCCCGAGGTCTCCAAGAACTTTGGCCCGCATCTCTGCGAGACGGACGTTTTCGACGCCCAAGCAGGCCAGTCCGGAGACGAGAAGGCGCACCAGCGCTGGCAGGATCTCCGCAAGAGGGTGATTGAGCACAACGTGCGCGTTGTGGCCAAGTACTACACTCGCATCCAGATGAAGCGCCTGACACAGCTTCTGGACCTTACCGAGGACGAGACCGAGAAGTACATCAGCGAGCTCGTCACCTCCAAGACCATCTATGCCAAGATCGACCGCCCCGCGCGTATTGTCAGCTTCGCGAAGCCCAGAGATGCGGACGACATTCTCAACGAGTGGAGCCACAACATGAAGAGCCTGCTCGGCCACCTGGAGCGTATCGATCACTTGATTACTAAGGAGGAGATGATGGCCAACATCCAGCCCAGTGGAAGCTCCAAGTCGAGCAAGGGAAAGGCTACCAAGGCGCATTAGAACGGTTCTTACGGTTACCAGGGACGGGGATATGATGTGTAATTGTAGAACACTAGACGCAGGCAATGAACAAGACTGGGACGCGTAAAACGGTTTCGGTCTATGCTTTGATGAAGCTTCGCGTCTATGTCTATAACCTGATCTATCATGTCTTCGTGTGTTTCTCATGCCCATCAGACCTTGCTCTTCGCCGCCTCCTCGTCCGCAATCTTCTTGATGAACCCAATCAGCGGCATAGCCCACTCCTTGGAGATGGGCACATAATGTCCGCCAGGATGGACCACAACCATGGGCTCCTCGCACCTCTCCACCAACCCCTGACTCCTCGACTCCTCAACGACAGTATCCAAGCTTCCCAGGAAATGCAGTGTGGGGGTCTTGATCTTCGGCTCATACGCCCACTGCAACTCCGGAGGCGGCGCAAAGAAGCCACAGTACATCACCGCGAACTTGAATGGCTTTCCGCCGTTGGCCTCCCGCAGCTCGTCCACCCAAGGCCGCATCTCCTCGGGGACGTCGCGGTGCGGCGTCTCCAGCATGGCGGTCAGCAGGCCCGCGAAGGCGGCGCCCTGGCTGAAGCCGACGACGCCGTCGACGTTGCCGCCGGCCTCGCGGATCGCGGCGGCGACGGCGCGCACGCCGGCGTCGAGGTAGCGGTAGGTGCCCGAGGCCTCGTCCTTGCGCCACCAGGCCCAGGCGTCGAGCTCAACTTCCTCCTCGCCGTCGGCGGGGGGCTCGTAGCCTGGGATGTCGCGCGGGGAGAGCTTCGTGGGCCCGGTGGGGTAGATGAGGGCGGTGGCGAGGTTGAAGGGGGCGAGGGATTTGAGGATGAGTTTCTCGAGGGCGCGGGTCTTTGAGCGGAAGAGGGGGCCGGATTGGGTGTATCCTGGGTGTGTTAGTGATGGGTGGTTGAGAGGGTGATGGTGGGGGGTTGAGTGGTTTGAGACGGGGTTGATAAGGTGGTTTGAGAGAATTAAGAGGGAGGTCTAGGGAAGCGGGTACATATCTTACCGTGAAGCATGAGGATCTTAATTTCTTTCTTTCCGTTGGGCTTCTTTGCGGCGCCGTTTGGCGGGGGGGTTGTTGTGGTGGACATTTTGCAGGTGAAAGTATGGGCGAATAGGAACGGCTGCTGGAAGGCTGAGGCGGATGAGAGGTTGAGTCTATGAGAAACAAGTCTACTATTAGTGCGAAGTTGAAGCGGGAGCCTCATGAGAACATCTATGAGCAGGCTGAGAAATGTGTTGGTGAGGTCAAGTTTGTGAGGTGAGAAGGTGGGTTCTGACAAATCCACCGCATGACTCTACGCCGAAACATGCCGAACGGCGTGAGATAAGTTATCTGGTTGAATACTCAGACAAACAGTCTGTTACTACAAAGGATACATGGCACATTGAATGTCAGTTTATTGCTAAGGCCAAGAGGACAACTGCATCTATGGCCATCTGGGATGGGTTGAAGGCTCGCCGGAGTGAGTCAGATGACATCACGTGATATCCGCTCCGGCCGTCCGGGCCCCTCGACGATGACCGTTGCCCGGAGCGTCCTCCTGCATGCCGAACCGATCAATCGGACATGCCCCTGCTTCACGGTCGCTTTGCAGCGCCCATCTTCTCGGCGGTCCTCAACCACATACAATTCTCGCACCTAATTGAATCCGGCCAATGCCCGATATCACCGAGCCAAACATGCCCCGCGAAGCACCAATCACTTGGACAAAGGATCAAATAGGATTAGTACAACAGCTCAATTGACTCCCGAGCCGTCAGTCTATGGTACAGCGTCCGTAAAGTACGCGTCTGGCGGGTCTCGTCTGTATGATCCCTCCCCCGAATGCTTCTATGCCATAGCCCGGAAAACTTGTCCCATGTCGAGAGAAACCGCTTAGTGCTTGTTCTTGGCGAGGGGGTTGCGGGCGTCGTTCTTCCACTCGTCGGCTGCGTTCCTCCATGTCAGTACGGATTCGTTGCGGGAGGCGGAGCTGCGACGTACACTTCATCATGGCGTTCTGGGCGGAGTTGATGCCGTAGGCGATGACCAGACCTATTGTCGCACATATCAGTCCCTGCTGCTTTCTCTCTCGCGCGCATTGTCCCTCCTCAAATTCCCATAGCATTCACTTCGTATCGGTTCTCGTCGGAGGGGGGTATCAATCGCGGAAGGGGTGTTGGGACCTACCGGCAGCGAAGAAGGGCGCCATCGGCTTAACTACAAGGGATGTTTAGCATTTCGCGATCACCAACTGGCGGGTGCAGGCGCTGGCGACTTACGGACGGGCGTGGGGTACTTCTTGAGGGCGCGAGCTCCGAGCCAAGACATCTTGTCGGTTTGTGATGGGGGTTGCGTGACCGGGAGGGTGGAATTGAGCGAGGTTTTGGAGGGGCGGTTGATGACTTCGGGTTCAACGTGAAGCTACTCAGGACGAGCCTTTTTCCTCCGATTGAGCTTTCGGCGGTTGGACCCGTAGCCGAGATGCGGCGGTTGTGGCCTGAGGCAGCCTATTGCCAGTTGAGCGCTTAGGTAAGGTAGCTGCGCACGTGCCAGCGATAACTTGTGGAGGCAGTTGTTTCTTGCATCGCGGCTTCATTCTTTGATCACAGTCACGTAATGTCGATAACATACTGATCCATTCTTGCCAAAGTCAATCAGTGGGCTTTCTGTAGCGGGTAGCTCCATCTTTTGACGCAACTTGTGAGTACCAAGAATGGTGTCTCCATTGGAAATTCGTCCATGCGTTGATGTATCACGTGCCGTACTCCTTCGAGCCAAGCATTCATTCTCAACCGCTGCGCGTTGCCTCACTCGATGATCTATCAACACCTGTTTAAAGAACTCAATGCTTTGCAGAGATTACAATCATATGAGTACTTACACAGTGTATGCAGCCGTACTGAAAAGACAAAAGACATGGGCCATTCGTACGAGAGCCGCAAGCAATCGTATCACCCTCACAGAAACGGGTAACATCGGCGCAACGCCGGAACGATTGTCCGCCGCTTGTTTCTTCCAAGATGGACTTCTCACACGCCCCTCTGCCCCAGTATCAAAATCTCATGTTTCTGGCCTGTGATTTGCTTTTCTTAGCACCTGAATCTAGCCGTTGAATCTACCCGAGAAGGCGATGCCACCAGAGTCAGCTGATTGCTACGGTCCATCACCTCGGGAGGTGTCCCGTTTCCCCCAAAAGGACCCCTGTGCGGGTATCGCTGAAACAATTGTCCGTCGCCCCTTCTGGCCCCGAACACCCCTGCTGACAAGGACCATGTGACATCATTCGACCCTTCTCCGCATCTGGGCGCATTTGGCCGGGATACGTACCGTGCCTGGAACTGCCCAGGAGCTCAGCTCCCACGCCCGCTGCTCCGCGCCGTCGCTGTCAGTCGCAAGTGAGGTGGGAGGCGGGCGTCAGCTTTCCCCAGGTTCGGGGCCCTTGCTAAGCATGGATTGGCGTGCTGGCGTGGTCGGTGGTGCTTGATCAGGACGAATAGCGTCGCAGCAGCGTGGAGGAAGAGAGGAGAAGCACCAGTACACAGCCGGTAAAGAGTTGCAGGCAAGCAGCAGGAACTCAAGGGCACGTCGTAGCCGAGCAGGCAAAAGAGCAAGCAGCCAAAACGTCCTCCTCCCTTGTGTCACATTTCTCCCACGTCTTGTCCTTCCTGCCACACTACACTACCTCACACTACACTCACACACACCACCACCACCACCAAACAGACGCCTGCCACACCTCCTACCTGAAGCTGTCTCTGCATTGCGTTGCGCTCTCTCCTCTCTCCTCCCTCCCTCCCTCAAAAGTGCGGGGGAAGCACGTTCAAAGACACTCCGGTCGCACGGTTGTAGGCCGACCATCAGCCCGTACTCGTCCAATTACATTCGTCCCATTTGCCTAGTCTACCATTCTGCCGCTTCTCCAAGACGCAAGCACGGTCTCGACCACCACCTCGACCACAAACAAGCAAGCACCTCCTCTCCCCAGCTACCTACCTTACCACCAGCTACTACCACCATACCGCTGTTCTGCTACCAGAGACCAGGCCACCACCACCTTCCGCCCGTCGCCGCCGCCGCTGCACGCCGACTTGCTTCCCGTTCTGTGATCCAGTACCAATAAACCCCTGCTCTCGGGTGCTTCCTGCTTCTTGCCGATCGAGACGTATCGAATACCGTTTTCCTTTCCTCCTTCCACATTCCCGTGCCAGAGGCTTGTTACCTGCAAACAAAGAGCTTGTTTGTCCATTCTTTGTCGGACCCGACGGACGACATACCTCTCGCAGCAGACAAGACACCTCTAGGTCACCTCGTCATCACCAACCACCAATCCCATCCTTTCATCTACACCTACCTCTCTTCCTCCAACACCTTTCGCAATGCTGAGCCGTCCATTGGTGCGAGCTGCCGGCGCGGTGACCCCGCGTTCCGCGCTGCGAGCATTCTCTACCACGAGCCAGCAGCTGAAGGTGCCCTCCATGGCCGACGTCAGCGCCGCCCCTCAAAGCGTCGCCTCTTTCAACGAGAAATCGAAGCAGTTCCGAGAGCAGTTGGTCGAGCAGCAGAAGCAACGGGAAGCAAGTGCGTATCAGTCCTCTCCCCCTCCTTCCGCCTCTGAGTCCGCCAAGGACGGCATCTCATCTGTGATTGCTACTTCAGGACACAAGGCCGAGGTCACCCAGGAGCCTCCGCGGAAGTCGGGGCCTCTGACCAATCTCATCTACGGCACCAAGGAAGGTCGCGAGCTCGATGCGCAGCTCGAGGCTAGCTTTAGTCAAGTCCTTGCCCGAGGCAAATATGTCCACTCGATCGTTTTCCACGAGGTCAAGCCTGACAAGGTCGAGGAGTACACCGAGCTCGTAGGAAACTGGTACCCGCGCATGGCCTCCATGCCGGAGAACAAGGTCCATCTGGTGGGAAGCTGGAGGACCGAGGTTGGCGACTGCAACACTTTTGGTATGTCACTTTCAAGGAGCTCATGCACGACCGAAACAGCTGCTAATATTAGCTTAAACAGTCCATATTTGGGAGTACCAAAGATACCAGGGTTACCACGAGTCGATCCACAACATTGGTTCCCACCCCGAGTTCGCCGAGTTCGACAAGAAGCTCAAGAGCCTGATCACCTCGAAGAAGACATCTCTTATGCAGGAGTTCTCCTTCTGGCCCACGACGCCTCCCCGCCAGCTTGGCGGCGTCTTTGAGCTGCGATCCTACACTCTGCACCCCGGTAACCTGCTTGAGTGGGAGACCCACTGGAGACGGGGCCTGAAGGCCAGACGTGAGGTCATGGAGGGCGTCGGCGCTTGGTTCGTGCAGATCGGAGATCTCAACACAGTCCACCACCTCTGGCAATTTGCCAACCTGGAGGAGCGCAAGATCCGTCGTGAGAAGAGCTGGAGCGTTGAGGGTTGGAGCGAGACCGTTCACAAGACTGTTCCTCTTATTCAGACGATGAAGTCACGGATCCTTGTTCCCATGCCTTGGTCGCCTACTGCGTAAGACGGCATCAGACATGGTGTCTGTCGTATTTTCTTGCCTGCTATCGGAACCCGACGTCGCACATGTCGAATTATCACACCATCGTTAACTCGGCGATGCACGTACGATTAGTACCAAGGGATCACTTCCGTTGGACTTTACTTCACGCGCTGGTGGTCAGCGCATGGAGGCATACCCGTCACCAAAGCTCGGCCAGGGCCATCGGGTTTGGTCTGCATGGAAAACCAGAGGTTGCCAAGGGCTTATAAGTGTACAGAATTCTGGTAAACCCAGCACATAAACATAGGAATTGAAAATTGTAGCCTGAGTAAATGCATCCGTTCCTAAACGCCAGGGTATAACCTCAAATGCTGTGACCGAGGCCAGTTTGCCGTTTTGATCCACCAATGCAATGCTTGATTTAGTGTACAACGCTCACTCGTCGACCTCCTCTCCCATTACCGCAGCAAGATTCCTCCTCGCGCCCGCCAAAGTGTGCCCCAACGCGACCAGCTTGGCCGACAAACTCATCAGGTTCGGATCAGGCAAGCTCTCGACCCTCACCTTCTCCCTCACGTAGACCTCGTTCGGCTCCCCGTTACTCGACGGCGTACCCAGCCCGCTGACACTGCTCTGCCCGCTCCTGGGATGCGCCCCGCCGTGTTTGTGCTTCTCCCCGCCGTATGTGACGCTACTATACGCGAACCGGAACGGGCGGTCCATTTCGTCGTGCTCCAGCCTCCTGACGGTGCCGAGCGCCAGGCCGAGCTTTGTGCCGAAGCTCGGCGGCGCGTCGACAGGCTCGAGGGCGCGCAGCCAGAGCACGAGGGACGACTCCTGCAGGGAGAAGTGGACGGAGATGTTGGGCCCGAGGGGCGGCGCGAAGTGGATGGGCGGGCAGGAGTCGGACTGCCAAGCGGGGTCGGAGGCGTTGAGGGGCGGGCCGCGGAGGAGGGCAGAGGACTCGGTCAGGGAGGCGTAGAGGATGCGCAGCTGAGCGGCGAGCTGGGAGGGGTTGGAGGAGGGTTGCGGGGTGGAGGTTAGGGAGAGGAGGTCGATGCATTCGGTGAGGTGGGTGTGGATCGTCTCGAGGGCGGTGATGTGGATTGGGTGCGAGGGGTCGAGGGCGATGGTTTGGGATGGGAGGGTTTTGAGCTGGAGGTTGACGGCCTGGAGAAGGTTGGTTGTCAGTTGAGGGGAGAGGTGATTGGAGGGATGGAGGGCGGGACGTACGCCTTTTACTATCCTTGTGCCGACGCGGGTTACTGTGCCTTTGACGCGCTCGTTACGCTGCGTGGACATGACGAGGGTGCTGCCCGGGTCGATTGGCGCGAGGAGGGCGTAGCAGTCTTGCAGGCCGTGGCGGATGTCGCTGAGGATTGTGTGGGTTTCGGTGACGATCCATTCTAGCTCGCGCTTCTTTGAGTCGATCCTGATTAGCATCTTGATCTATGCGACAACGTGTCCGCGACAGCTCGAGGAAGGTTTTGAGCTTGGGGGATCCGGTAAGACGTACGAGGGTTTCCTCCGTTTTGAGGGCGAGCTGGTCAGGGGCCACGGGAGGCCAGATTGCTATGGACATGACTGCCTGATGTCGAATCGAGAAGGATATGTGGTTTGATCGAGGTGCTTGCAGGCAGCAAGGCTGAAGGTTGCAAAGGAGCCGCGGCGGGCGTCACGAATTGAGGTGTTTGGTGTTTTAGCTCATGGTTGGATGTTGGAGCTTCGCATTGGAGTTCGTCATCGTGGGAGGTCTGGGGTCAGTGGGGTGACGCGCGCTAGTGGGCTCGAGCAGGGGCCTGCTGGAGCTGCAGATGCTGCACCGGTGCGGGTGCATGTGGACCCACTCTTTTGCACTTTTTGCGTTCCTGTCGGCGAGTGAGGCACTCGTTGACAGGCATTTTCATCTTCACAGCTTCTATCTCCAGCTAATACTGATTGACTGGGTTAGACCAAACCAATATTAGGAAACAATACTTACAATTCCCCATATCATACGGCCGAACCATACCAGGCTTCTGATCACCACATCAGAAGGGGGAAGAAAAGACAGAAACTAGCAACAGGCTTCCTGCCTCAGCTCACTCAGACTCACTTCTGCCTACAATGGCGCCGACTCACCCCAAGAGCCAACCTGGCAAGAGCAACTCCTCATCAAAGAAGGATGTGTCAATAGACAAGCTTCCTCGTCTGCCTCAAGGTACTTGCACCATCCCACCTTTCACCATTTCGTGTCTCCCTATTTCACCCCTCCCCCGTCTCATCACCCATCTCAGCTAACACCACCCTAGGCAGCAAGATCCAGAAGCGCGCCCTCCCGCGCAGCCAGCAGCCCATCTCCTCCAAGTCCCGACTCATCTACGTCTCCTCATCGACACCCTTCATGGCCGTTGTCAGCCGTGTCAGGAAACAGCTCGACAGGGCGCTCAAGGGCAACGTCCCCTCCACCAAGGGCATGTCGCTGCCGCAGCGGGTGGATCTGCTTCATCGCGACGGGGGCACCAAGGCGGAGGGCGAGGCGGTTGTGCTGGGTACGGGCAAGGCGGTGGAGAAGGTCCTCAGCGTGGCGGCGTGGTTTGAGGAGCAGGGGGATTGTGTTGTTGAGATCAGGACGAGGACGGTGGGCACGGTGGACGATGTCGTTGTCGAAGAGGATGACGATGGGTTTGGAGGGGAGAGCAGGGTGAGGAGGGTCAGCTGTTTGGAGGTTACGGTGAAGTTGAGGTGAGGAAGGTATGGCGGCGGTGTGGATACAGGACTTCTCGATGCGAGTGGAGAGAGACATGAGGGCGTCATGAGAGGGAGCTCAATATCGAAATGTCGCCGACGCAGAAAAAGCGAGATCTTATCAGGAGCGATTGGAAAGACGATGCGAAGGCGTTGATGGGAGGAAGAGAAGCCGATGGATGTCTGAATAGAACCGGCATGATACCCAGCTGACAGGCTTTAATTTACGTTTATCTCATGAACCTCCTAACCCGAGATACCCAGATCTTCTTCTCCTCCGTCGTTTCTGATGTTCTGGCGACATTGGAATTGGATCTGGGGGAGGAAAGTCCATGACATGTCACCGAGTCGGCCTCTGTGACCCTCATTGCTTACGTCGGCGATCCCTCACATTCACCCCAACAGACCGCCGTTCATTCGATTCGGAATTCTCATTTTTGAGGTAAGTGCTAGAAGGTACGGTATCGATGCCGTTATGATAATGCGGTAAAAGCAGACTGATGTGTTTCTCAAACTCGAAGCCTTCACTCTAAGGTGCATAGTAGAGGCATTCGATGAGATGAATGCATTGCTCAATCGGAACCGTTTTAGGCATTGTTGACCACTTGTTAAAGGACCCTCTCCGCGGTCAAGTCGTGTTCGATCGGAGAGACGCCGAACCACTCGGAGTTCCAATCGGGAAACTTTAGTCGCTTACTCAAATGGGAATTGCGGGAATTGTTTCCCCAGAGACAAGGGCGCCGTTGGGGTCATCTTACGAGAAACAAGATCATCCCTGTCATCCACGCACTTATCGACGTGAATTAGCATTGTTTATTACGGCCCTTGGCACCGTTTATCTTCACCGCTAGCGATACCGGAAATTTCGGTGTGGGGTACAACAACCCGAGAGTCACGTCGGCGCTTCCTTTTGACATCATCCAGTCCCGGCCGGCAATGAATACCAAAGAGGGGAACTGAGGCCCCGCCTCGCATTTTCTCTTTTCTCTCATGAGCCGTCGCGGGGTGGAAAGTCTTTTTCTTTCTCCCGTTCAACCCTCTCTCCCTCAGCCAAGAGCCATCTCCGTTCTAAACCAGCGGGCAAGATGATGTTCCAAACCTCCGCCGTGCTGATGGCCGCCCTCGCCGGGCCGGCCTCCGCAAGCTACGCCTTCTACGTCGGCAAGGACCTCACCGCCGACGGCAGCGTCATGGTCGGCGGAACCGGCGAGGAGGTCTCCTCCCACTGGCTCCAGCTGTTTCCCGCCCGCGACCACGCCTCCAACGCAACGATCACCGTCGGCGTCACGGACAAGGCCAGCATCCCGGGCGAGCTCTTCACCATCCCCCAGGTCAGCCACACCTACCGCTACCTGTCGATGGAGTACTCCGACTTCGAGGGCTTCCCCGCGCCGCTCACCAACGGCGGCCTCAACGAGAACGGCGTCACCGTCCGCGACGTCTGGGCCCAGAACCGCGACGAGCTGGTCAACATGACCCCGACGCCGCAGCACGGCATCCAGTACAGCGACCTCGCGCGCATCGTCATGGAACGCGCCCGCACCGCGCGCGAGGGCGTCGAGATCATCGGCGAGCTCATGAACCAGTACGGCGAGGCGACCTACGGCGGCAACACCCATCTCATCGCCGACAAGGACGAGGGCTGGGTCGTCTGGGAGATGGCCGGCGGCCAGAAGCTCTGGGCCGCCGAGCGCCTCAAGACCGACGAGGTCCGCGTGCTGTACCCCGGCTATATCGAGGACTTCCCCACCGACTTCGCCAACAGCTCCGACTACATGGGCTCCGACAACATCGTCTCCTTCGCCGTCGAGCAGGGGTGGTGGAACGCCAGCAGCGGCGAGCCGTTCAACATCTTCAACGCCTACGGCGAGAAGGGCGAGAACATGACCGCGCGCGACGGCGGCTTCAAGTTCATGTCCCAGGCCGCGCTCGAGAACGCCACCCTCGAGATGGCCCCCGTCACTGAGGAGAAGCTGATGGAGCGCGTCCGCGACAAGCGCATCTCCGACGACGAGGCCGGCTACGGGCAGATCGTGTCCCTCAAGGACGGCATCGACCGCGACCTACTGCGCATCTGGAACGCGCCCACCGGCTCCGTCGCCGCGCCCTTCGTGCCGTGGTGGCTCGGCGTCAGCAGCATTCCCTCCGAGTTCAGCGAGCACCGCTACCTTACCACCGGGGCGTCCGGCAGCTTCCTGAACACAGACTACCAGCTGCAGGAGGCGAGCGAGTTCGCGGGCCGCATCTTCAAGCGCGTGCTGTACTACATGTGCTCGCAGCCCGACACGTTCCACCCGATCGTCACGCAGATGCTCACGGGCTTCGAGAACCAGAGCCGCAGCGACATTGACTGGGTCGAGACGAGCGCGAAGCTGCTCATCGAGAGCGGGGACCGCGAGACGGCGAGCTCGCTGCTGACGTACTACTCCCACAGCCGCGCCTCCAAGGCTCTCGAGCTCGGCAAGGCGATGACGGCGGCGCTTGATGGGTACATCAAGTTGAGTGGCCAGTGGCGCAACCCGGTCGGTAGCGAGATTAACGATGCTGGAGAGGGCGCCGAGACTGTGAACTGCTTGGTTGGTTATGACCCCGACCAGCCTATCTGGAAGCAGCCTGCGAACCCCATGAGGAAGAAGAGGAGCCTGAGGAACCGCATGTTTGTGCAAGGTCCTCGCTACTAGATCAACGATCAATAGGGGTCGTTTGCGTAGACTATCTAATACAAGTAATCACCAATAGGATCGGGCCTCGTGACAATGCAAGGGGCCAGATTGGGAAAGAAAGAAGCAAACAAGGTCTCAGCTGCTAATTACATAATCTTGTCGCCTTCCTCGAACGAATCCAGACCGCAAACTTCAGGTTTGTTTTGAATGGTTTCCCGTTTCTAAAGAGTGCTCTTATTCCAGTGAGCTGGCCTCGGGCCCTTCGAGCCAACGTTAGTGGTCAGCATCTCACCTCATGGCGCTCAATCCAGCCTTTTGCCCCTCCACGGGTTTTCTGAATGTTCCATCAGAGCTCTTCACGATGATTATCTCTTACCTCCAAACACGGCACCTCAAACAGCTGATGGAAAGCAACAAAGCCATCTATAGGCTTACTGCACCCGTGTTCTATCGCAGAGTATGGACAAAACGGCAGACTTGTTGCGATGTTGATGGGCTTGTCAGCCTGCTCAGACGGCGTCCGGAGATCTGCCAGTTCATTAGTGCCCTCAATATCGACGAGATGGACGAGGGAGGTATACGAGAATTACTGGAGCTTGAGTTAGCGAACCTCGAAACCATGAACATCGAGCATGCTTATGGAACTGTCAAGACTGTCGACACAGAGAGAAGAGAAGAACTCAACGCCGGCATACGTTTGAAACCAAAACTCAGTAGCTGCAGGTCAACACATCAAACTCTTCCACAAATATCAGGCTAACTCGAAAATTATCAGTCAAGTTTGCTATCCTCGATGCTTGCAGGCACGTGGATGCAGTCCAGTCAAACGAGGTCGAAGAGACGGCGTCTCTGTACAAGATCCACGCACAAGACTCCATCTACTTCAGCCAACCAACTCTTGCCCGCCTGAAACTCGCACACTTGGACCTCTCAGCATTCAGAAAACATCCCGCTGAGCCCTTTCCTATGGAGGCTCTCAGGCACATGGAAATTGACGACTGTCACATCCACATCGCAAGTCTTGGGAAGTTCTTGTCACGAGCCTCGTCGCTTCAGAGCTTCCGATTCCGCCACCACCGTGAGCTATCATTCTGCAGGAGCTCTTTTGTTTCTCTACTATCGGTATGCAAAGAAACCCTCGAGACTCTTGAGCTATCTTGGAGATCGTCTCTTTCGCACTATGACTTCAGGGGCCCGATGCTTTTCGAAGAGTTCACAGCTATGAAGCAGCTTCTGGTCGACCCCCAAGCACTCTTCGTGAATTACCTTGGGAGCACAAACTTGCGCCCGATGTTGAAGCATGTTCTCGCGCCAAATCTGGAAGTGCTCATGTTAGAAGGCGTCAGGGAACGCGCTCATCAGCATGACAGTGACCAGGATCACCTTGGGCAAACGTCCACCATTAGGCAACCAGACGAGAAGTTACTTAGCGACATCATCAAGTCCAAGAGCGAGATTCTGCCGCATTTGCGATATGTACTTCTCTGCGACTGTTCGAGCATTCAAGATCTCGATAGATTCTACGAGATGGCGGACAGGCAAAATGTTCGCTTGGCATTGTTGACCACGCAGCTAGACCAGCCTATGCCGAACCTTGAGTTGCTAGATTCAAGTTGGGCTGAACATGCTTCGGATAAAGAGAAAAGAACAGACTATCAGCAAATTCGTTGCTATAACGGAAGTAATTGGGTTTGCCGAGATGCATCATTCACCGTCAGCGACGCCCATAGCGAGGCGAACTCACCATGGGAGCAGTAGGAGCGGTAATTCATCACCATCCCTTGCATCTTTCTTAACAATCGAGTTTTAATGTGCGAGTAGATACTTCAACATATGCAGCACCACGCGGTACCAGCTCGAAGTACACGCCTGGACACCAAGACTTAAACAGCGATCATGGGCTGCCTGAAATGGAGGGCGTCTGAATCAGTTCGAAGGTCTTGGAAAAAGTAACATCTCATCGTGATATTTGAACAATCATTAATCTCCTTCATTTTATTGTCATGTCTGGACGAAACTTCGTCGATCAGCTGGTTATCGATCTTAGGCCATGATGTTCTTTGTGCCAGGCATTAGGAACGGCCACCAGTGCATACGCCAATGTTAGCTGTGTCAGCTTTCTCTTTCAAGGCCAATTCAAACCGACCATTGGACGGTTTCCAACGTAGGCAATGCTAGTGATATGTACTAGTACTACGTTTGAGAAAAAGAAAAAGAACGGACGCAACGTGTTGAAATTCGTAAGGTACCATGTTTAAAGCTATCGTCACTTGTTATAGACAGATTTCGGTCTGTGTCATTGCGAGCAAGTGCAAGTATGAAACATCCCTGGCTTCTATGAGATTTCGAAAACAGCACCTACTGCGTAGGTATTCTTCACAGAGCTTATCAAAGCAGCGACCTGGCATTAAGAATTTAGACCAGGCCTGTTTCTCGTTATGTCCGCACGTCCGCCCGAGCTGTCCTCGCTTTCGCATAACGACTGGGGCAGAGCATGGGTACCACATAGAGTTGCACTGTTGCGGATCGTGGGGTCCGGGCTGACGTGTGGGGTTGTTCAAAGTCGGTCTAGAAAAGGGTCCCTAATATCGTATGATAACGACTTTTGAGGTTTGCAAGCCTGGAATATCCGGAAGCCAAGAACGATAAGAACTTACTTCAGACGATCTTTTGATGAACAGCCGACGGGATGAACATCTGCCTTATAAGATATGTCTGCAACCGATCGCACAGTTCATGAGTAGTGGGTTCCAAGATTGTCTGATCCCCTCAGGCTAGCTCAATCCACTCCACTTCGCCCCTGACTGAGACACGGGTGCTGAATCAAGAGAAAGTATGTTAGATGACGCTGCACATGACTCTGTTGCTGGGCTTTTGTCAGCCTTGGATTGATACTAACATAAATACGCATTTTCTCCCATGGGATGCTTCGAATCACACAGGTTGCATCATCCAATTCACCAGCTGTTTAATAATTTACTCTTTCTCAGTCGATAATCATGAAGGCTTCTTTCATCACCGCTCTGCTGGCTCAGGCTTTGGCCGTAAATGCCCTCCAGAAATACTGTAACGGTGGGCAAGGTCTCGACGCTGCACTTACATGTGAGGTATGTATCTCAATCTCACCTGCTCTGCACTACGATCACCACTAACAGATCTCCGCGTCTAGGGAAAGGGAGCCAACTCTTATTGCGTGAGTAGCAGTTGTTCTACTTGACAACATGTTGCTAAGTATTTCCAAAGTGCAAGAACACTCAGTCAGCAGATTTCCCGACGTTCCGAGGAGCATGCTTCTCCCCGCAGAGCATTAGAGACCGGGAAGATGCCTCGCAGTCCTGCACTGGCGGCGTAAGTTCCCTATTTGCCATTTCGCATCCACCCACTTGATTGCTGACAAACTGAACCCACAGTCTGTTTACTGCGTAAGTTGCCACTGGCTTGACGTGATGCATGTGTGCCTATTAACTTTCATAGTGCGACTAAGCAGCTCGAGCGTGCGTGGCTTTACGAAGGAGTTGCTCGGAGAGCAATTAGAAGTTTCTTGTTGTGGTTGAAGTCTTTACGGCATAGCAATAGAGGCGCAAGGTGCATGACAATTGATAGAACCTAGAATAGTAACGACGGTGTCGCTAGCAAGAGAAAGTTCTGACTTCAAATGTGCCATGTTCCAGCGCCCTCCTCCATCCCATTGCTAATAACAGCGACCTGCATCATCCACAAATCAAATCTATTACCGGGTTTAGCTTTATGAATACACAAGAAGTCGTAATGGAAATGCGCATCTCCAAGAGACGATTCTCTGTCACGAACGAGGTGCGACGTGACGAAGTTGTTAGTAGTTGAGAAGCTGAGATATGACCGGAACGCGACGTGATTAACTAAGACTTTGAGAGTTTTGTGTGCCTAAATCGAGATCGCTCGTTACTGGGCAGTATAAATGATGCAGATTGTAGATATGATAGCGAGGTGCTTATGGCCATGTTCCCATGCATAGCCGTGCCCTCATGCATAGCCGTGCCCTTTGAGTACCAGCGCTCTTTCCAGACTGGAGGTATGGGACCCCTTTTCACATATGCTTTGTTGCACGAGCTTGATCGATCAGATGGACGAACCAAATCTTACCACACCTAGCTTTCATTCATATTGAGTTTTGCATCAAGCCTTTGTTCGGGTGTTTGGACTGGAAGTCTGGGTCAATGAGTGGAATTCTTTTTCCAGGCTGTTTCAGGCCAAGTACTCATCAGGCAAACAGAAGGACCAGAATTCTTAAAAGCCAATTTGACGGTCGAAACCATTATATCAAAGATGGTAGCAGCGTATGAAAGACTCGAAGGCCACATGATGAAACGGTCATCATTCCTGAGGACTCACGCATCTCGTTTCTTGCTTCTGCAAATCAGTATAAAGCAGCAAAGTCTTACTAGAGAGCCACATGATTGTATTATTCGTAGAAATCCTCACTAGCAAATCGTCCAAAAGGCCCGAATATCACCATCATCATCATCATTGTCTGGCAGAATGGATCCTCTCACAGCCCTCGGTCTAGTTGCAAACATCGTCCCCTTCATCGAAATTGCCGCCAAAGTCATAAAAACCGCCAAAGAAATCCACGATTCCGAGTCTGGCGGACTGAACGACAACATTAACTTAGAGAAGTATGCAACACAGCTGAACCAGCACTATTCCAACCTCCTTGCTCCCGATTCCCCCGATCTCATTGGAGACGACAAGGAACTTTGTATTCTGGCCGCAAAGTGCCAGAAGCTGGCTGATGACCTGTTGGATGTTCTTGAGAGAATCAAGCCCGCAGACCGGTCTTCCAAGTGGCAGTCTCTAAAGTCTGCTGCGAAGAATCTCTGGCGCGCAACAGATAAGGAGATGTTGGAAAAGAGACTCGAGTTATGTAGAAGCCAGGTTGAAGCACAGCTCAATCAAAGACTCAGGTAAAGTTTCATGTTCGCTGCTTTCACTTTCTTGGATACTAAAATTTGTTATCAAGCACAAATACAAATGTTGCGCTTAGACGCCTGTTAGACGCGACCGAAAAAGACACCGAAAAGCTGAAGCAAGTCGAGAGTTACGTCGAGAATCTCCGGCAAGGTGTTCAGGTCACGTCCCTCTGCAAAGAAGCTCGAGATCAACTGAGCCGATTGATCAGTATTCCTGAAGATGCCATCCACCAGACTGCACTGGAATCCTTTCTAAGTGGCATCACCTTCGACGGCATACATGAGCGTTTTGAGATGGTCGCCTCAGGATACGGTTACAAATTCGATTGGATAAAGGATGACCTATACCGGTCTCAAGAAAATGACTTCAACTGGTACCCAAGAAAAAGCCTCACAACTCTGCATTTAGAATTCGAAAATCGAAATGATCGAAATATTCGACGAAGCAAAGAGTTGTTTTCGAATTGGCTTTCGTTTGGAAGGGACATTTTTCACATATCGGCAAAACTTGGAGCCGGAAAGTCGACACTCATTAAGAACTTGTGCACAAATGACGAGGTAAATAATCGTCTGTCGGATTGGGCGGGTAAGGTCTTCAGTCCATGGAGTTTTGATAGGAGGCTAAGACATATATATTACAGGCGACAAGAAACTGGCCACAGGCAAGTTCTTTTTCTGGAATTCCGGCACACGCCTGCAAAAGTCCCTGGCTGGACTCAGCCGTGCATTGTTATGTGACGTGTTACGATCAGCTCCGGAACTGCTCTCTAGCGCTTTTGGTTCTCGCTGGAATGAAGCCTTGGCAATACCCTGGCAGACTAAAAGAACACTAGTAATCACTGACCAAGAATGCATTGATGCACTGGAGAGGCTCATAATCAGATCGCATGATGCCACCTCATCGTATCGCTTTTGCTTCTTCATCGACGGGTTGGATGAACTCCAAGAAACGCCGCATTTTTCTTTCAGAGATTTGTCTCAGGTCATCAAAAGATGGGCTCTAAATAGTGGTGGAAACGTCAAACTCTGCGTTTCTAGTCGTGAGTACAATGAATTTATGGATGAATTCGACGACATCGCGAGAGTTCGTCTTCACAACTTGACAAAGATGGACATGATGTCATATGTCCAAAACAAGTTGAGAAAAGCTTCTGATACGAAACAAATCGAAAACACAGCTAGTTTGATTGTGGGAAAAGCACAGGGCGTGTTTCTCTGGGTTGCGCTTGTTGTCCGCGACCTGTCTGAGAAGCTCCACGACGGCTTCTGCTTGGAGGACTTGACGGAACAAATAAATTCGCTTCCAGACGAGCTCGATAGTTTTTTTGATCTCATCTTAAAATCAATACGCCAAGAGACTCCAGAAGTCTATAAACTATTTTTGATCATGATTGAATCAAGCCAATGGCAACTGCCCTTCGACACTGTCGCCTTCTCATTCCTCGGACCATACGAAAAGGACCCACGTCCAGACTTTTTCCTAAAGCACAAGCCTGAATCAATCCGTCATTTCGACTTTTCGGCACGAGGAGAATCTTGCAAAAGGAAATTGGTCCGGCGCTCCAAAGGGTTGATTGAGGGTACTCGCGATCCAAGAGCTTACTTTACTCGTTTCCAGTTCACTCATCGCTCAATTCAGGAATTTCTACTCAAGCCCAAAATCAAAGCAGAAATTGAAGAATTTCTCAGTCAATTCAACACAAAAGAAGCTCTTTCACAAATCACTTGTTTTACTCAGCGAGCATATGGGTTGCACAATCGACAGGATTGGGTACGCCAACTTCTCGCCATGAGGGAGGCCGGACAGATGGACCAAGAGCCATGGATATTCTTGAGCAGTCTCAACGATTTGCTTTCTCGAAATTGCTCTCTTTTTCCTAAGGCAGTCGAAAAAATGCAAGGAGAACGTCCCGCTATGCAATTTATCAATCCTGGGGAGTTGTACTCAATCTCCCCTGTCTCCCATCTTGCATACGAAGGCCATCTAGAGTTCCCTCTCTGGTGGCTGCGACAAGCTCCAATCGCTGGCAAATTTCAAGAACAAGCGCTATTACTCGTATATTGCGCTCTCTTCTCTCAGGTTCGCTTCCGCCAGGATGATCAAAAGGCTAACACGAGGGCACTTGACTATCAAGTAGGCCTACAAATTGTGAAGACAGCGCTAGAACGGGGCTTGATCACCCCCGATTCGGTGATGGAGTTGACTTTCTATGGTCGCTTTACAGTTGGCCCTTCTTGTTGGGGCAGGGCTATCGATACCAGAGGAAGCCTCACCCTGTTGGAAATGGTCTTTCTAACAGCACTGCTGTGCAAGATTCAGGGCGAGGCAAACTTAAAATGGGCCGGCGATGTTCTGGAGGAATTGCTCATCCATGAAGCAGGCCTTGATTTCACTGTATCTTTGGGAGGTCGGCCCTTCGAGTGTGAGCTTACGATCAAGGCCGGAGACAACTATGTCTGGGAGATTTGGCATGCACTCAGATCGCATAAGACTAACCTAGGGTCCTTCTCAAACCTGACCCCGTGCGATATTATAAAGAAGTGCGACTTTCACAACAAAGAGCGTCTCCTAGAGCTTTTGAATGGTCAGATGAATCGATACAGGCAGAACGACCAAGCAAAATCAACACTTGCCACGAGCTACAAGTCGCGGGCTCGAAGCACGACAAGCCATCTTATTTTTGGAGCATTTCTTGGTGAGTCGAGACTGCCTGAAACGCAATTTGCCCCGATGAAATATCATGCTGACTTTGACTTAGGAAGTTTGATGGTGATCATTGTCCAGGAACTGTGCGGTTGGTCACTTAGGGAAGGTGATTCAGTCTCAACAACTGGGTGATGGCGACGGATGCGGTTTTCTTCGGCTTGTGGAATCGGAATGGAGTTCATGAGCACCAAAGACATAAATAAAACGATAGAGACAGTGTAACTAGTTAAGATTAAAGAGATGTCACTTCTTGCCCAAGGTCGCAACCATTCATTCTGCTATCTCGCCCGAAAAACAACATTGAAAATTGTTGGCTGCAAACAAGAGTCCAATTTCGCACACAAATTTGCAGACAGGTCTCATTAGAATCAACGAATCATACACCTAGCTATGCAAAGTTGCCTTTTTTCTAGACGGCCTTCTAAACCATATCGCAAAACTCCTAAGACAAGATCGTCTCATGACAATCCGGGTAACTCCTCAAAATCAAATCCCTTAAAGCCATCCTCGACCGCCCAAGCTCGCCCCTTCTCCTTTTCATACAACGCCTCACACGCCCTGCCAACAACAAGCAGCCCAGGTGGCCTACTACCCTCAGACTCAATAGCCTCGGCAACGTACTCCAACGTTGTCCGAATGACCCTCTGGTCAGGGCAACTCGCTCTCTCAATGACTGCGCAGGGTGTGTTCTTCGGCCACAATATCCTCCTTGGCTTCTCCTCGCCTTCAACCTGCTCCTCTGTCTCAAGATGGCAAGTCAACTCCCTGACCAGCCCAACAATCCTGTGCAGTGCCATGAGGAACACAACCGTCCTGCTAGCAATGAACTCCGGTGGCGCAGGCGGCTTGCCCTTCTTCCCTGTGCCAGTGCACACCAGAACCTGATCCGCAACGTCGCGTTGTGTAGGGGGGATGCCGGCAAATAGCGGCGCGCTGAGCGACGAAGTGATACCAGGCAGAACCGTGACACGGTCGCCGAAGCCATGCTCTCTGAAATACGCAACCTCCTCTCCACCACGTCCGTAGATGAATGGATCGCCTTGCTTCAACCTCAATACGGTCTTGCCCTCCTTCGCACCAGCCAGAGCAAGCTCATGCAACTCCTCCTGCGCCTGGTCCGCATTTCCAGGGAACTTTCTCGCGATCTGTACTGGTGTCCGCCTGGGAATCAGATCGAGCACTCCAGCAGGCACAAGCTTGTCCGCCAAAATGAGGTCCGCTGTCTGAATAGCCTTGTGCGTCGCTCTCGTGAGCAAATCAGGGTGTCCGGGACCGCTTCCTGCAAGAATGATCCTGCCCTGCTGTGGCGGCTTGCTCGCCCCTGTCCCAAGCCCAGCAGCAGGCGGCTTCCCAGCCGTCTCAGGCAGCGCGGCAGAGTACGACTTCAACACGCTCTCCGCCTCCTCGTCCGTGATCGCAGCCAGCCTCTTAAGCGGCCAGTACTCGCAAACCTGACTCAACCACCTCATCCGCCTGCTCTTCGCCGCTTCCAGATCCGCATCCGTGACAAGCTTGTTGAAGCTCGCTGACTGGTCCACAGAATCGTCAACCTCGTCCGGCAGACTATCCTCACTCTGAATCCTCCTCCTCACATCCCCAAGCCTCGCGCACGCAGCACCCAAATCCGTAGGCAACGCCGCAGCAACTTCTCTCCTGATCCTGCTGGCCAGCTTACACCCCCTGCCATTCGTCGTGACGCCAATCTGCAGCGGGCCGTCGGTGTGCGTGCTCAGCAACGAAAACGTGCACAGCTGCGGCGCGTCGACCACGTTGACGGGGATGCGGTTGCGCCTGCACAGCGCGGAGATGTGCGCGCTGAGCGGGTCGCGCGGGCCGCTGGTCACGAAGACGGCGTCGACGACGTTGTCGACCTCGTCCCGGCCCAGGGTGAAGAGGTCGGTGTCCTCAAAGGCCTTCTTGTGCCATGTCACCTCTCCTGCGTCGATGCGTTTTTGCAGGTTGTAGTGCAGGTCTGAGGTGTCTGGGGCCAGGAGGATGGGGGTGGCGCCGGCGTTGATGGATTGCGTGCAGCGCGCTGCTGCGAGGGGATTTGTGCCGATGACGAGGTGAGTGTTGCCTTTGCAGTTGAGGGCTGTGAGGAGTGATGTTGTTGTTGTCGCCATTGTGGCTGTGTGTGACTCTTGTGAGTCTGTCTTGAGGGCAATGAAGACGATGTTGGTGAAGGTCTTACAACCCCTGTCGCCCGTGTGGGTGAGTGTATTGGTGAAGTTCAAGTAAGGTACTCAACCATGCACAACACAAAGAGAAAGTTTTGAATGACAAAAAGTCAAAAGATGGAAAGGTCCGTGATCAGGTCAGTCTCTCATAAGACGAAGAGGGAATAAAAAGGTTACAGAGACACTGGTCTTGGCCACTGTGATTAGATATCTAACAAGAAATTAGAAATCGCCCATGGACTGTCATTTGCCCTTGCAGCGCCAGCGCCAGACCCCGAATTGCGATTGCGGAACCCAATCATGCGCCGGGCAAAAAAGGTCAGCTAATTTTTCATTCGCTGGCGATGACACCATCCCGACAGCCGGCCCTTGCGGTGTCTTATCGGCCTTTATCGGCATCTTCCATCGTGACCAATCAGCGGCTTTCGCCCCGACTCCCGCGGAGCCGTCACCGGAGATGCGTCCCCCTGGCACGGGCTTCTTTAAGCATCTCCGGTCGACGGCCTCTGCGCATGGAGGGGTAGAGGGGTAATCTGTGTTCTGCATGCCACAATGAGAAGACCAATGATGCAAAAGATAAGATGGGTTGTCATTCAGTTGAGTTGTGGTATTGAACTGTGATAAGTGGCGGCTCCTTGGCATAGTCATGATGCCCTCATTCCCCCCGTGCCTATGTAGTATAATCCGTGGTGTTGTTACAGTATTTTGATGCCTTTCCCACCCATATGATACACAGTCATTGTTACAGTTTATGGTGATTTCTTTAATCCTCTTTCTCCGCCAGCTGCTTCTTGAGATCATGCAGAGCAGCTCCTCTCTTGCTCTTCCGTCTCTGCTGCGGCTGCGCGCGCGCTTCGATAGTATCTGGGTCGCCAATCACACCGTGCTCGTTAATGCCGACCTCAACGACGTTCCTCTTCTTGCGAGCGGCAGCATTCGCGCGCTGCGCTCGAACACCGCCGTCATCCTCGGCCTCTGGCCTGCCCAGGCGCACATTCCTCTGCAGTCGAGTCTTCGCGCCCAAGGCCCACAGGTCACCCCACTTCGCCTTGCGCGCATCGTGGTACGCCTGCTTGCTGAAGCTTTTCGGGATCGTCCACCGCTCAATCTTCGCGGAGGGCGTGCAGACGTCGAGGGTGACATGTCCGCGGCGCTTGATGGGCGGGAGAATCTGGCGCGGTAGGGAGAGCATGTCCGGCGCGGTCTCGGCATCCTCGTAGCCTTCCAAGGCGCGAGTGGTGGCCTTGTCGCCGGCGAGAGGGCCCGACTTGGCTGTGGTGCCTCGCTGGATAGCAACGTAGCTGAATTGCACGTCGTCGTGGTTGCGGTGCGTTGCGCCCATGATCCTCTGGAGGAAGGGCGGGCGGACGAAGCGCTGGGTGAAGTGGCAGTAGTCCTTGCGCCCCTTACTCCTACCAGGAACAAGATACATCGGGCACGACTTGTGATTAGTGCAGGGCGCGATGATCATACCGTGCTCCTTCACTCTCTCGAAAGAAGGGTCGAGATCCTGTTCTTCGGGCTTGAGTTCCTCACCTCCTGGAGGGATGAGGAACTCCTGAAGAAGGCGGTCGCGAACTTCAGCAACGGCTTCGAAGCCACTAGGCTGGCCCTTCTCGAGAACGATCAGAACACCGCCATCAGGGTTAAGCAGGGACCAGATCTGGTTCAAAATGGCCTTGCGTCTGTGGCCTTCCTTAACAGGAAGAAGCAGGTGGGAAGCGATGATGACATCGAACATCTTCCTGGGCTGCGGGGTCTCGTTGGCATCGATGTGCTGCTCCTGTTGGTCGACGGAGTGTAGGTAGTCTGGCAGACGAGGCAGGAAGCTGGTGTTCTGCAGGAACTTCGAAATGCGTTCTCTCAGCTTTTCGGCTCCAATAACCACACTCTGCTTGCCTGGAGGACCTCGACCGGAGACTTCACCACGAGACTGCATGGCCTCCCATTCAGCGCGGATAATGTCTTGCCAAGCCAGGAGACCTGCACCGCCGGCACCAACATCAAGGATGCGGGGGCCCTCGCCATTGCCTCTCTCGAATAGCTTGCGCATCCAATCCGTGCCTAAGCGCTTGCGAACCTCAACCAGACTGGCCATGGCAGAGGCGTAGGTAGGCGGCAAGAACGTAGAGATGAACGCATCCGCATCGATTTCTGACATCCTAGCCTGCCAGACAGCCATGCCGATGGGGTTCTGCGGCAGGTTCATCTTGGAAGCCGGTGTCGCCGGTGAATGGGGCAGGCCAGGACCTCCGAAGGCCTTCTCCGCCGCCTCTTGTACGTGCTTGATATCGGTACGGCTGAGCATGGTGTTGACTGGCGATATGAAGCCAGTGTAGGGCATGGAGACGGTAGCCGGGTTTGTCGAAAAGTGGCCCTCTCTCGAGTACGGATGCAAGCGACTCGCACGATTGGAGATGCTCTGGTCTTGAATCCCATCCTCCCTCTCGTCGAGGTCCTCCTCATCCTCGTCCATCTCTCGTTCCTCGTCTCGTAGTTGTTCGTCCTCCTCTTGGGCTTGTGCCCTCTCCGACTCCTCGTATGCGCGGGCACTGGCCTCAAAGTCCTTCTGCAGCTTCATGAGCGCATCGTATTCTCTCCTGTTCCTTGCCACAACATTGATGTAGTTTTCTCGCTCTTCGGGTTCGGGCTCGGCATCGGGCGCAGGCTCTTGCGCAGTTTCGACTTCTGTTGATAGCTCAGAGGCGAGGTTGTCCTCCACAATTTCTTCGAGGATCTGATCAGGCGTTTTTCGTTTGCCTTTCCGCACGTACGACACCTCCTCATAGGAGCCACCCTCGCCCCGTCGAAGGAGAGCAGGTTCTGCAGATCCATCATTTCGCACTGCCGCCTCGGATGTTTTCTCGTTCAAGTACTCGATTCCAATATCCTCCGGTGTGGTCTCTCTCAGCGGCGGCCCGTACCAGCGCTCGTATAGCCTGTATTCTTCCTCGCTCAGGTAGCCCTTCGGTAGTGTGTCGCGAAATCTCTGTTTCGCCTCCCGAACGGTCGTCTCGATATCAGCAGCACGTGTGAGATCTTTCGCATCATTTCGGCTCGATTCGCTGTCCTGAAATCTTCGTGATGTTGTGGTGAGGGGTCTGCTGGCGGCGGGTCGCACCACCGATCGTGATGCAGCTAGCTTCGAAGAACTCGAAGGTAATGATAGTCCTGGGAAAACTGTTCCTGGGGTGCGCTGCCCTGCTAAGCTCAGAATACGAGCTCTACAGCTAGGGCAAGCATTTCTGAGACCACCTGCGGTCAACATGATTGCGCTTTTGGCGGGGTGGCAATTGGAGTGGTGAAAGATTGAAAGCCGCGATGGAGCTTGTCGCAAGAAATTTGGGCAGGGGACCTTAAGCTCAAAAAACTGCCGCCCCACCTGTTGCAAATGAGGGCTACATCATTGGCCACCTCAGGTCCAGCGTTCAATATCAAAACCTGCACTTTATTTTTAATGAGGCTGTTAATTCACAGAAATCTCTCTTTACATATTCCATGTAATTATAGAATGGTCAAGGACTCTGACAGCGGGCAGGGCGCCAAATCATTATACAGTATGAGAACCTCATTCCTCGAGAGTCGTTCTCGCTTACGATTTGACCTTGACCATTGAATACTTAAGTAATTAGTGATCAAACTGTGTTTGCGGTTGCTATTCACTTTCTCTTCATGTTTAAAAGGTTCTTCTTCATTCAGCTCAGAGGTCAAAATAACCTCGTACTTCTCAGCTGTTTTCTGTTCTTGCCTTTCTTTGCTTCTTCAGAAGAGTTGAGAGGGTCAAATTTCTGGAGAATCTTGACAATGCTTTTCAAGTCAGCAACCTGATTCTCTCCATCCTTGCTGCCAGTTTCCTCGTCAACGACGAGGTCTTTTGCATACTGCAACGGCGGTGCCAGTCTCTTCAGCTTGGATGTATCCGCCCCTCCGTCCACAAGCAACCGAACGGAATCCTTGTCCTTCCGCTTGATGGCGTAATACAAGGGGTTTAATCCATGATGTTTGACGTCGGTGCGAGCGCCATGATCCAACAGCGCAGGCACCAGAGAAGACCGATGGCTATCGATCGCGATGAAGAGCGGAGTACGGCCATCTTTGTCCTTGGCGTTGACTTTCGCCCCCTTTTCCAGCAATACTTTTGCCATTTTTTCGTAGCCGTTGTGTACAGCTTGCATCAGTGGAGTCGAACCATCAAGTTCGCTAGCTAATTCAAGGTCGGCTGAATGGTCCAATAACAGATCAACAACAGATGTATGACCTCGGCTTGCCGCCAGATTGAGGGGCGTATCTGAATCGTGGTCTGTGGTATTAACGTTTGCTCCTCCTTCGATTAGAGTCTTGGATATTGTTAGGTGGCCGCTCTCAGCGGCTAGAGCAAGTGCGGTGTAGCCGGAATTGTCTTTGGACTCGACATTGACCTTAAGATCGAGCAAGAGTTTCACTGTGTCTAGGCTTCTTCCCTCCACAGCTCTTCCAAGAGACGTGCGTCCGAGCTTGTCCCTGAATTCGGCATTGGCCTTGCGTTTAAGGAGCAGCCTGATCATGGGTGTGTGCTTCAGTTGCTCAGCCAGTGCCAACGGTGTTTGTTTGTCGTCGTCCCAAGCCTCGATACGAGCCTTCTGATCGAGTAACAACGTTGCCATTTCCTCGTTGTTCTTTCTTGCTGCATATGCCAGAAGCGTCTGACCATTTTGGCCTCTTGCTTCGATATTGGCGCCATTTTTGACCAGCGTTGTAAGAATTGACAGATTTCCCTGCTGGGCGGCGAGATACGCTGGTGTAAGGCCTTGTTTGTCTTGAAGCTCCATATCCGCTGTGCTCTTTATCAGAATTTGAAGAATTGCCGAATTGCCATAATAAGCTGCCAGAGCCAGCGGCGTGAGTCCAGCCTCGTCAGCAATATTCACATCAGCTCCTCTTTCAATGAGAAGTTGGCAAATAGGCTTGCAGTTCATCCTGGCAGCAACAGCCAACGGTGTACGTTGGTGTCCCCCGGAGCCTTTAGCATTTATGGATGCGCCGCGGTCAAGCAGCAGTGCAACAGCTTCTTGGTTTTGATGATATGTTGCTCTGTATAACGGCGTGATCCCCTCGCCATCTACCACATCAATATTGACCCCCTGGTCAAGGAGCCAAGATACTGCGGCAAGTTGCCCACGGCAGGTCGCTAACGACAACGGCCCAACCCCTTCAGTTGTTTTACAGCCAAGGTCGATGTTTCTATCTGCAAGAAACCTCAGTGCCGCCAAATTTCCATATGCGACATTTTGCATAAATGCGCGCTGGATACTGTCAGGCATATTGTTGATTCTGGCATCTTTGCTTGGTGCGCTGGTTGAAAGATGATCGATGATGCCTTCAAGCCATAGCGACGCCCTCTCCTGTCCGCAATGTGGGGGCAGCGTTCCAGCTGATGATACGAAATCGAATATTTCGGTCTCCCTTTCTACCAGTGTTTTGTTTGCGTCAACGAGAGTAGCCAGTTCTTGAGTATTTGATTTCAGTTGGGCCGACAATTCGCCCTTCTTCTGTTGCAATCGGTCTAATTCCTCTTGCACTGCCTTGAGCTTTGATGTGGTTTCGTTTACGGCGGCTGTCTTTTCTCGGATAGACTTTGGAAGCTCCAGGAGCTTGGGACGCATACGTTTGTCCTCTTTCAGTAGTCTTTGGAGCTTTTTGCCGCGGCCGATGAGTGAGAGCTCAAGACTTGCGTCAACACTAACGCCTGAAGGGGAGTCCACTGAGTACAATCTGACCATAAACACAGGCTGAGCCCCAAGATGTTCTTCTGTGAGTTCTGCCTGGAGATTGAAGAATTTGGTATGAGCGCTTGTGTTTCCGAAGACATGATCCCTAATGCTCGCCTCTCCTACTATGTTGTCCAGGATTGTAGTTCTCGACACAGTCATTACATGGCACTGAGCCTTTGGTCGACAGCTTTTGATCTCAAGTTCGAGTGCTATGACGAAATCTTCGGAATCTTTCTTCGCATGACGGAACTTCAACCATGTTCGCTGCACTGAGTCTCGTGAGAAATCCGCTCCTGTGAGAATAAACGAACTTCTCTTCTCCCATCTCTCCTGCGGGTGTACGTCGACCAGTACAAGCTCTCCTTTGGAGGGTGTTTCGATGCAAAACCCATGCCTTCGGTCGAAGGCTACCTTATCGTCAAATTGGAGGGATTCTAGAATACGCATAGACTTCGGGTTCGCGCTGGAGGTGTTGGTGCTCGACTTTGATAGCAGAGAGGGTCTAGTACCTTGCGGCCTGATATATTGGTCGGAATCTTCTCCGGGAAGAACGCGACATAGTGGGATCCCCACAACCTTCTCGGTGTTGTCTCTAGGCCGACAGTTCAATAAACCAAATGTTTGCCCATCCTTGCCGGTATAGAGGCCAAGTTTGGCGTGAAGAAAGCCACCTAGAATACCAGTCGCGTCTAGGTTACCGCCGAACACGATGGTTTCGCTGCCGAGGAAAGCTGCAGGAGTGGCTGCTAGAACTGCTCCAAACTTATTGACGTCTCCAGTCCGTGCCTCCACGCGAGAAGAGTCTGTAGAAAGCCCCCAGGCCAGGATTGAATCGTCCGGTGTCTTCTTCATGATCTGCTCTTGGAGCCGAGTGAAGGCCTGGTTGCCTTCGCCATAAATCATCGGTATCATGACGTTGAAAATCCCCAAAAGGCAGTATGCAAGGTCTTCCTCCTTCGTGGTAGTTCTCTTCGCAGCCCAAGACATCCGCTGCGCAACACTGGCCGATTGAAGTCCGGCAAGCCCCAAAAGAAATGGACGCGGAATTCCTGTGACATCCTCCACAATGCCTGCAAGTTGGTGTTTCGATCCCAGGTGCCGCCAGCTTTTATCGTAGAACACCACATCCTTCGGGGCTAAGAGTTCCTGTAAAGTCCAACCTCTGCAGAACCAACGGCTCGCGCGGAAAACATCGTGAAAGCTTTTGTCTCCCTCGTCTACATCGACGAGATATGCGTAGCAAGTATGCGATGATTGGTACCAACGGTACATGGAGTTGATAGCTTCCCCCAGTTCAGTTGCATTCGCTCGGTTGATGCAGCAAGTGTCGATCCAAACGTAGTCAAGGCCATCCTCTTTTGCTTGTTCGCAGCACCTGTCAAGTTTCAATTTGCCTATCCCAGGTTTCGTGACTTCAGTCTTGATGTCGTCGTAGAGAAGTTCTTCCTCATCTGGACCCCATGTGTGTGACAGAATGGCGTAGGGAGGAGGGTCTCTGTGGAAATCCTCCAATGCTCCCGTGTTGACGTTGATGAGTCGCATGGTCGAAGAATCCCCGCATCGCCCGGAGAATTGTGTGCGGTATACGTTTTCAGATTGATCCGAGCTTGTAGTGGGCTAGGATACTCGGGACGTTATTGAAAAGTTCGATGCTATCTTGCTTGGTGCATGTCTAAAACTGGCGAGCCGGATTGCACAGTCGTGAGCTCCGGATTGTCGGCGATCGTCAGACCACGTTGAATAAACGACCGTTCAATATTTCAAAGAATCGTCAGATAAGCAACAAGAAAGGCTCCGATCGGAAATGGTTCGCACAGAGGGAGGGGTAAGCAGGGCGCCTTAAAAAAACATGCAGAAGCGAGGCGGTGTTGCGATTCGTCGAAGTTGAAGAGCCGCTCCGCACCGCGAGTATGCAGCTATATCCGTTCTAAGCCATCTGCATATCAAATCACGATAAGTACACGAAATTCCGTCGCCGTTGGGCTTGGCATTCGACTGATCATTCAACCGCCAGGCAGCAAATTCAGACAATTATTCAGAATTGCCGCCGCTTCGAGTAAACTACTAACTATATCGCCAGGCACTTGCAATTTACTGAGTCTGGCGTCGAAATCCAATGGCACACTAATGAATAACGGCATTAGTCGAACTATCTCGTTGATCTGGGAAACACTTATACTGAACTTAGCTATTAACGACCTCAGCCCAGACGTATCTTGGTCCGTTACCTTAGGGAAAACCTCTTATCTTTCAGTGCGTTCACTCTTATTCTCCTTCTATTCTTTGCACGCGGGTTTAAACCTATTATATAAATGCTGGAGCACGCATACACGACGCGAGCGTGCTATGTATGAGATTGGGTCTGGGCTGCAGGCACTTGTGAATTCTCCGCCTAAAGAGGCAATCTAACTCTGAGGTAATGTAAATCTAATGTGCAGTTAACAACTAAGCTTTATAAGAAATACCATGAGATTGAACTCATATAGATAAATGGCGTGGAACTTTTGGTTATGACTCAATTGAAGCACTATATCTGACGTGTATGGATGTGAGGCCGTTGGAAATTCTTTATTTAAGGCTGGTCTTCATCGCCCAATTCCCATGGCTCTTCGAAAGTAATCCTTTGCTTCAGGTTCTGCATCCAAGACAAGTCATTTTCATCCGACACCTACTCCATAAATCCATACAAGATGAGACTTACTTCACACCTCCTTCTCGTGGTTGCGGCCAGCCCCTTGACACCTTCCCCAAAAGACATGTCTTTAGCTCCGCGCAGCGAGCTCTTTGCTAGGGTAAATGGCGCTTATTCTTTTCGGTGTAATTCACATGCTAACTGTCTAGCAGAAGTTGTGCCTCTTTGAAGATGGCATGAGCTGTTACTACGATGGAGGGGCTTGCTACTATCACGACTGCACGCAGTGCAAGTGTGATGCGAATTGGCTAGGCCAGAAGTTGACTCGCCGCAACTGTGCTCTTTACACTGATTGTCCTTATCGGTAGTGTGTGACGGCCTGTTATGCATGGAAAACAGTTCACTGATGGGCGGCTGTGGCTGAACATTTGTATGAGAGATTGAGCTTCTCTAAATATATTAGGCAGGCGTCGCTTTCGGCTGCAGCAAAGCTCTCAGTTATAAACTCACTGTAACGCACAATGGCATACATGTTTGCCGGATATGGCCTTCACAATTCTTCTTCACTTCCATCGTCGATGCCGATCTGACCAATAATCTGCCTGTTTCGGGAGTGACGTTTGGTTATCGAACCCTCGTCATCGGACAGTCGAACAAAAGACAATTTGGCCGCCGTGCACCTTCAGAATGTTGCCATAAGAGCACAGACACGAAATTTCAATGTGTTACCAACTTACTCCGGAATTGAACTAAATGACAACTTTTATTTTGGGTATCATATGCCCGCCACAATGCAGTCTGAGGTAGTGACATACATGACAGAACACTATTGGTTGAACCAGAGTCTCCTCAGCTCCGTAAGCCCGATAAACAACGCTTCATCCGTCCTGATCTGCCTGCTGTTCTGTCCTGGGAGGACGTTGATCCAGTGGTCGAAGAGCTCCTTTGTCTTTCCCCCAGAAACATCTACCATGTCGAGTTCCTTGTCGTTCACCGCCGCATACTCGATTCCTCTGGGACCGCCAAAGACGATCAACAGGTGCTTGAAGTCCAAAGGCGTCGAGGGGAACGATTGGCCGACGGAACGCCCCCGCTCGGACGTGCCAATGCTGATATCGTAACCATCCTCGTACTTGCACTCTGTCCACAACGCTGACAGAGAGGCCGCCCTGCGAACACTGTATCCCCAGTAGTATCCACCCTCTTCCCTAGGCGCTGCCGGATCGCACGCCTCGGCCTTCTCAGTGTCGTAATCCGAAAATTGAACCGTGACGCGAGTGTTGGGCGGAACCTCGTCCTCGATGATGACGGGCGTCTTGAGACCAAGATCAAGCTCGGTGCCCTTCGGGGTTCCCTTCTTGGCGACACCCTCACGGTAGGGCATCCAATCGGCCGGGTTCGGGTGGTGCGGCATGTCGAGGGAGGGGAGCTGGCCGGCGAGGCGCAGGTTCGGGTGGAGGGGGAAGAGCATCTTGCGCATGAAGGGAGGGACTTCGAGGTAGCCGAGGAGATGCTCGAGGAAGTGGCCGGGATCAATGTCGCCGGTGTAAGCCTTCCTGTCGACGGTCTTGGGGCGGGTCTCGACGGGGCTGTCGTCGAAGATCACAACTTCGTCGATGCCGAAGACTCCAAGGGCACGGGCGATGCGACCGGCAACGGCGGTACGGCGCTCAGCGTTGACGGCACTGTGAGATACAGATTAGCTTCGCTTCGAGACGTATAGGTAAGACAGCAACGTACTCTGCGATTATGCTGGTAGGGATCGCAACCGAGACGGTCCACGTACGGCCTCCGGGGTAGGCGTAGAACTTGGCCGACGGCTGGGTGGTGTCGACATATTCGTCTTCGCCAGTTTTTCTGCGCTGTTGCTGGTCAGTTGAGTCCCTGGGAAAGATCGCAGATGCAGCTGTCCCACCTTTGTTCTCTGATCGTAAGACATTTCGGCGACCTGCAGAGCTGTTGATGGTGGTTCGCAACTCGATGCAACTTTTAGCGGTTCCCAAAAACTTTCTTAGCTGGTCCCGCAGTGGGCGGTATCAATTCCGGGGTACGGCTAGACCCCTGCCCGGCAGAATGACGGATCGACAACTGACCGCTTTCTACTCTTGGCAGCCGCCACCTTTCCGCTAGGACCAGGTCGCGACAGCTTCCGTCAGCTATACAACGGCTCAGTTGTTCCTTTCAACTTCAAGTGGCTACGTTGACTCCCGTTTCCTACATCTCACCTCGACATCATGAGCCTTATCAGTGTACAGTCCGCTGGCGAGTGGCAGGGCATCCTTAGCGGCACCAATGTCGTGATTGCCGACTGTAAGTGCCTGCAATCGCTCCCCCGCGCTTCCGGTCTCGCTGACAAACCATTGTGACAGTCTACGCCGACTGGTGCGGTCCTTGCAAGATGATTGCGCCGCATTTCGAACGCCTCGCGAAAGAATACTCGAAGCCGAAGAAGGTTGCTTTCTGCAAGATCAACGTCGACCAACAATCTGGCATCGCCCGTACCCACGGTGTCAGCGCCATGCCTACATTCATTATCTTCCACGGCGGCCAAGCAGTTGAGACAATTAAGGGAGCAAACCCTCCCGCCCTGACGCAAGCGATCCAGAATGCCCTCAAGCTTCCAGACAAGAGCGGTCGCAGTGGCGCCTCCTTCAGCACCCCTGGACGAACCCTCGGCGGCGACAAGGCTGCTCGCGCGAGCCTGCAGCGTCCCATCCAGTGGCAGCTCAGCGGGCTGTTCAGCGGCCTAGTAACCTTTATCGGTCTCTACCTTGTCTCCTTATTTGCGGTTAGTTGGTTCCAGGGTAACGCTGGTGATGGGGAGAAGAACCGTTTGCTGACGGACTGGTAGATCGATCCGCAGAAGGCGGCCGAGATGTCACAGTTCAACCGGGTGAACCCACCCCCGCCGCCAATGAAGTCGAGCAGAGGCGCCGCGCCCGGTGCTAGACAGCCGCCTAGAGCGTCGGCAATCAAGACTCTGGCGGATCTTGGTGGCGATGAATAACATGTTTATCTGAATTATGGAGTTTGGAGTTGACGGGCTATGCACAACCAGGAAAGATGCTCCATCAGAGCCCCATTTAGCATTATAATACCATGTATCGTTTCGCCTGGCAGATACTACAATTTCGTTAGTCTTCTCCGGGATCTTCGTACTCTCAATTCTTTGAAGCCAGAGCCTGTCTTACGCCAAGCAATCTACACGCTCACGTCTCTCGTCCAATCATCGGCTTCTGCAACGTCGCACAACTACCCACCGATGAGCGACAAACGTCTCACTTGGGAATACGTTTGGCAAGGCTCTGTGAAAACCCTTTTGGACACCGTTGCCATTGGGCGACGGTCTGCGGCTGAATCTACCCCTCAACTCGCCAATAATTCGTTGTGTGGCACATGATCAGGCGGCCAATCGCCGCATGGCTCTGAGTAGCTTTCCATCAAACCGTTGGTCTGAACAATATTTCTTCGAAGTCATGCCCGGATGAATGAACGCTCCCTTTAACAACTCTCGCCTAAGGCCTGAAATTCTGTGGCCAGTATATGACGAGCAGATCCGTGAGCACATACATGACACCAACGGTGTAAGGTTTGTAAGATCTCTTGCCGGTCCCACAACCCTCGGCGGAGTCTGGAATCCATACTAACAATATTTCATTCAGAAGTCGTACTTTACGCTGCGACCAGCCGAAACGCAATCTACCGGACACGATACAAGCCCCTTAACAAGAGGCATCGATGCGTCTGATAAATGTGCGAACTGGACAGTTGGAGGAATTCTTCCAACGTCTGCCACGATACGCGATCCTATCTCATACATGGGGCAGCGATGAAGAGGAGATATCATTCCGAGATTTGCAGCGTGGGGCTGGCTGCTCCAAAACAGGAGTTGGTAGGGATAAATTTGATGGATGCTGTAGGCAGGCCTTGCAGGATGGACTCGACTATGCCTGGGTGGACACATGCTGCATCGATAAGGCCAACTCAACGGAACTAAGCGAAGCTATCAACTCTATGTTCGCATGGTACCAGCAGGCCGCTACGTGTTACGCGTTTCTTGCTGACGTCTCGGCCGCCGATGATGTGTCGAACCCAGAATCTGAATTTCGACGAAGTCGCTGGTTTGAGAGAGGATGGACACTTCAAGAGCTCCTTGCGCCCGCCATCGTTCGCTTTTATAGTTGCGACTGGTCATCTTTGGGTACCAAACGCGACTTATCCATGGTACTCGCTCAGGTCACAGGGATCCCTCGGCCATTTCTCCACGGCACCGAACTAGGAGAGGCCAGCGTCGCTCAACGTATGTCCTGGGCCGCGAAGAGGGTCACAAAAAGAAAGGAGGACATAGCCTATTGTCTTCTTGGGATTTTTGGTGTTACTATGCCTATGATCTATGGCGAAGGCGAGCAAGCCTTCAGGCGGCTTCAAGAGGAGATAATGCGCCGCAACACGGATAATTCCATCTTGGCATGGAATTTGAGTAGCAGTGACGACGGGCCGGGCGAAGCCACGACCGGCAAGATCCATTTCGGGGGCGTCTTGGCAGCTAACCCCGCAGAATTCGCAAATAGCGGCGATATCGTATGTCGAGAACAAGCAGGAACAGCGGTCGAGCCATCGTATGTTTTCGGAGGCCATTTACGGGTCCACCTCTGCCTTTACATCACAGCAACAAACCAAACTTTCGGTCTGCTCAACTGTCATCCAAAAGACGATGCAGAGTCTGTTGTCGGCATTCCACTTTTCGGAGTTAGCTCCGATGGATCAACCGAAGAGTATATTCGACCAGACGGACACTGTGGGAAGCTGCTTCGCGGCGTTGGCACAAAGGGCCCGTCCAAGCTTGTCAGAATCTACAACGACCGTCAAAATCAGATAGTCACCAGTCTCAATCGTCGATACGGTTTCTACGTGGAAGACTCGGTTCACGACACCGGTCTAGAATTGGTCGATGTGGAGCCCAGCGACCGCTGGGAAAGAGACAACGCAACCATCAATACGACGGTGGACTTCAAGCACGACCAGGTTCAAAAGACATGGGTTCGATTTCGTCAAAAGCGAGAGGAGTGTCGCGACTATGTGGCCATGTTGGAACTCGAAGTCAACCACTCCATCCATCCACGAGTCCATGCCCGATGCCATATCATGACGTCGTCTAGAGAAACCGATTTGAAGATTATTGCCTCCAAATTCGGCAGCATGACTAAGAACACCTTCGGCAGGCAAAGTGCCAGCAACGGTATCTCAAACATTTTGGTCACTCTCAACGAGGAGCGTGTTGGGGCCCATCAGATGTTTGTCCTGAGGCTTTCGTTCCTAACTAAGCCTCCAACAGACAGCGTCGACGTGACTCTTGCGCTGGCTCAAGCAGATAGAAAAGCCAGTCTTCGGGATCTGCTTTTCGAAGACATATCTATTGGTTCACAAAGGTCTAGCATAGGCCGCCAGATTCGAGAAAAGGAGGATGGAATACAATCGTACAAAGAGCAGCTTGCGGAAATTCAAACACAGCTCAACCAACTGCAGGTACAGAAAATGATATTGGACGAGGGCCTGACGAAAGCCACCAGAGAATTCAAACATCTCGACGAACAAGACGGAAAGCTCAAAAAATACCAACAAGCTTTATGTCAAGACGTCAAAGCGACGCAAGATCTCCTCCACACGGAAACCACCAGCCAGTGGCATGAATCCTTAACAAGGACCCTTCTTTTTGGGTTGCTTCCCCGCAGCGATGCTTTTGCGAATATTTCTTTGGCAGAGATGTCAAGAAAGGTATTGGTAGAGGCGACGGTCCAGGGGTGTGAAGTCGTCATCCAGTTTCTCCTTGATGGAGGATCTGATTTCGAGTCGAAAGATGACCAAGATAACAGTCTGTTGTCGATTGCTGCATCAAAGGGTCATGAAGAAGTTATCCAGATGTTGGCTGATAAAGGCGCTAATATCGAATCTGTCAACGCCCAAGGGGTCACGCCTCTTCTAGCAGCAACCCTTCAAGGCAATACCTCTGCCGCAAAGCTTCTTCTCGATCTAGGATCCTCAATCGAGGCCAAGATCAAGGACGTTCAGCTGTCGATGAATCTAGAGTCTTTGGTACACCAAGAACATGGAGGCCTCGCAGTGGCCGATGCCCAATCACATTGCGGAGTGGGTTGGACTCCTTTACTAGTCGCCGTGGCAAAGGGCAACCGCAATCTAACGAGTTTACTGGTCACTAGGGGTGCTGACCCAGAAACGATTACAAGTAGTGGGAAAACTCCTCTAGCAATTGCTGCGATGAAGGGAGATGACGTCTTGACAACGTACCTGTTGGACAGGGGGGCCGATATCAAGACGCGGGACGCCAATGGCTGGACGCCTTTGTTCCACGCCACCTCAAGAAACAACAGTCCCCTTATGCGTCTTCTTATCGATAGAGGTGCTAATATTCAGGCTGAAGATACGAAAGGGCAGTCGCTACTCAACTTGGCCGCTGAGAAGGGGCATAATTCGGCTTTGGCGCTTTTGAAGGACAGTGGTTTTACCGAAACGGTGACCAATGGAGACAAGGCGTCATCCCAGCAGGATCTTCATGCAAATGAGAGGCCTGTGTCGCAGCTTTCTAGTCGTGTTGAAGGATCTAGTGGAAGCCTTGGTTCGGGCAAACTGAAGTTCTGGCGTAAGCGTCCTTAATTCCATCTGGGGTAATATATCGACACAGGTCGTTCATAGAAATCCTAATATCTTTGCGCGATAACGAACTTTCGTAAATCTATGGATGGACCACTAAGTGACTCAAAGTAGCGATAATGTTATAGGGAATTAGGGATCATGGTGGTTTCATGGCCTTTGTGAAGATTGCCTCCTAGAAAGTGCTATTTATGAGTTGAAGCACCCTTAGAGAGGAGATCTATCTATCCTCTGCACCGCAGCAGTAGCCTTTCTTTTCCCAGATTGGGAACAGAAGTCCGCCTAAATACTTGCTTCTCAGGGGCTCAAATTAGGAAACTATCTGTTTAATATAGAACAGATCCAAGACGCTAGCTTGTGAGCTTTGCATCAGTATTCTCATCACACTTCATTTTCATGTGACACGGGCACGATATTTCAACAATTCGTTTCAGTTCATCATTTGGCACGAGCAGAAGTGACTCTGCTAACTAAATGTTACACTTCAAATCACGAGTGTTACGCTACCACTCCGACCCTGTCCAAATCCGGTGCAAATCCACCATCAACTCCAGATATGCTGATAGTGTTCGGGCCGTTAACATCAAATCCTGCCAACTCAACTGCGTAGCCCTTGAAGACATCGGTGTCCCAGTTGTACCCACTCAGAGGGAAGCTGACCGTCACCGCAGCACCATTGTTGATGGTCACTGACGCGGTACGCTCATTGTTACCCCCACCGAGGTACCCGATGTCACCATTGATGAAGTCGAACAGCACGTTCTGCTTCGCCTGTGAAGTCCGGATGTTCGAAAGAACGACGCGGCCTCCGGAAGATCCACCCAGGTTACCAACCTTGTTAGAGGTTGCGCAGCCGGAGCAAGACTGGGTGTTCGCGCCAGACGACAAGGAGCCGGTTGCAGCGGACACATAGGTGTAGCTAGCCGCAGGAGCCGAGGCACGCTTAACGTTGGAAAGACGCAACGCGAGAGATCCGTGAGCGTTGACCTGCTTGGAGAAGCTGGTGGCGCCATCAACCGTCTTTGAATCCCAAAGATCCTTGATCGTGGCAGATGTAATGTTAAGTTGCGAAAGCTGCACGTCCAGAGTACGGGCAGTGTTGGTAAGGTCCACAACGAGGACGGCGACGTCGCCGTTGTCGAGGTCTCCGGCCCAGAGGTCCCGGTCTCCGGTCCAGCGTTGAACAAGCTGGATTGGCTTGACCGCTGGGTCTTGGTTGATGGCAATCAGGTCCTTGTTCTGCAAGAGGGCGACGGTTTCGTCTGACAACGCGGCGAGATCGGTGGAGATCATGAGGGCAGATTTGAGCATTGCCCATGAGGCGAAATGTGTGGCCTGTTCGTCAAAAGTCATGCCAGTGTTGCCGACTTCCAGCAGATCAGCATCGGCGATGTGGCCTGGCCCAATGATACCCGACTTTGCGATGTGAATTGCCTGGTTGTAGATGCGGTAGACGTTGCCCCAGCCGGTGGCGATGTCATCAGACAGTCGGAATGATGTAGAAAGGCCCTTGGTCCACTGCGCAGGTCCTTGGAGACCACTTGAAGAGGAGAACGGAACTCCCCACTGGCAGATAAGCATACCGGGAATGCCGACTCGTTGAAGCTCCTTCCACATGGTTGTGAAGCGAGTCACGAAGTCGTCTCTGGCAGACTTTGGCGCGTTGTCGTCCGCACTAGATCCAGAAGCATAACAGTTGTCGTCTAATGGACAAGTCAGCGGATATGCTCATGATGACTCCAATTCATACTACTCACACTTGACATATTCAGTGCCTAGACTCTTGAAGAAGTCCGCATCAACGGCCTCGTGACCGAGAGAGCCGGCGACGGGACTGGGAACTTCCGGATCGCACATTTTTTCTCCGGCATCAGAGTACATTGTCCACTTCATGCCTTTCGACCGCGCGAGGTCGCTCAGCGGCTGAAGACCCTGCGGGAACGCGTCCAAGTTGATCTTCAAGGCACCAGAAGTGTCATTGCGCTGTCCGTCTCTGGAAGCCCAGCCGCAGTCGATTTGAAAGAATTTGTAGCCTGCGTCGACGAAACCTCGGCTTGCCAAAGAGTTGATCGCGGCTTCGATCTTGTCGTGGTTCGGGCTGCAAGAGACTTGGTTGTAGGAGTTCCATCCCATTACAGGCGTTGACTGGAATGATTGACTCGCTGCCAGTGGGGCGCCCAAGAGGGCAAGGGCGATGAATGTTGAGAAGACCATGATGAGAGCGCGCAAGAGAAGAATCCTTAACGCGATAGACCGACAGTGTCCTGTATGGTCATGTCATGGAGGATTATGTACTCTTTATTATTCTTGAATTCCAAGATCTCGCTGTTGTTCCTGACTCTCGGGAACCCGCGCGGGTGCGCGACAACAGAAGAGTGGATTGTAGCGCACCAATGGAAGGGAAGTAACTCGGGCCCATGATCCCATACACCTAGGTCAGAAGTGGTAAGAATAGCAGGTTCCGGTCATGTCAGTGCAGGGGATCTGCAATAGGAACTCGTATTGACCATCTCAATCCCACTGGCTGTATAAGTGATGCGCGCATCTAAAAGTCACATCAATTGATGGCACTCTATTAGATAACCAAGACGATCACGTTTATTCATGCGCATTGCCCTCGCATTTACTCATTCAGTTGCGAGGTTCAGGAGGCATCTTCCGAGGGGTTCGGGAAGCCCCTTTTCTTGGCTTTTTTTAGCCAAAAACTGGGCGCTTGACGTCCCTCAGCCACCCCCAAACAATTACTCGTGCCGAAAGCCGTGCGCATGTGTTCGTCAGATCTACGGATGCCCCGCGTGCGACTTCCCCGCGAGCTTCATCCACTGTGCCAGCCCAGCCAGGCTATCGGTCGATGTTACCCCGGCCTTAGCGGGCGCAAGCGACAAGCTTGAATTAGACAGCAGCACGAATCATGATTGCCAGAATCATCATGAAGAGGCAATATTTGGGAAAGTTGTAGCAATGCTGATTCCGGCGGGATAGCCCCTTAATTGTGACAACTGTGAGCTTTGCAGTGAAGACACAGCACCTTGTACTCCAAATGATGGCAATGATTGGAGCGGGCGTATGCGAAGTCTGTTATCCCAAGCACAGAAATGGGACCTGAATTATTCATGCGGCAACCGGGAAATCGAACGGTCGTCGCGTTTGAATAACCATAGAAGCGGAGTCTAAATGGGAGGATTGGTGGCTGATACCACGGTCTTGAGAATGAACAGGAAGAGGTTTCCTGGTGTCCTTCTTGGAGCGGCCTCAGTCGCGATGTCCCAGAGACCTAGGATAGCCTTTCGACTCAGAGCACTTAGCACTAGCGCATGTTTACCGCTGGATCCAGTTACAGGGCCACAGTGGATCGTTTTGAAGACAGCTCAGGATGCACATGCCGGCATTCATCGCGGACGGGCCCCCTCCCCGTCTGTGGAGGCAAAGCTTCAATCCCTTGCCGAGGGCAGCTAGACCGGTCTGTCCCAAGAACGACCGAGTTCCCGAAACTCAATCCATACGTCACATCGTCGTCACATCTAGCTTGAGAATGGGTGACGAAGAAGAAATCATCTTCAAAAGGCCACCATATTTGGGGGTTTGCAGCTCTTGCTCTCAGGCAATCGTCAGCTACGAGAACCCACGGGTCTTGAAGAAACCAGTAACAACACAATCAAATGCGTCTTCAGGTCTTGCACGTTTGATAGGTCTAGCCAGATTTTGCCTCATTCTTGATACTCACAGCTCGGCTTGTGAGCCGCACATCAGATCTGATAAGATGGACTATCGGGATGAACATTTTGACAGATTTTCTGCCCTACAGGATGTTCACATGAGAAAGCTTTCGGTTAGGAACGCTTTGTTACCATCAAAAGCACGCATTGGCCAGGGCAGGAAGTGGCGCCGACCAGCTCTTGATCTGACAGGAAGGTAAAATGGGCGGATTGAGAGCCTTACGATGTCCAACAAACCAACGGGTGTGTTATGTAGCGACAGCTTCCCCTCCTGACACGGAAGCTTCACCTGCGCAGAGTTTCGTTTCCGTCGGTTTTCATGTCACCACGCCGAGGTGCCAACAGCTAATAGATACCTCTGTGATCACCATCGCCATGCGCGAGGGCATTCGTTTCTCGTAGGATCTTCTCAAGAAAGGCGACGGGTTCAGAGACTTTGTCTTAAATGAGTATCCGTGGGAGATGCCGCTCAAGTCCGACGAGGAGATGGGGAGAGCCGTCCTTGACCGCTGCCAGACTGCGTTCCACTTGTGTGGCACCGCGAGGTTGTCCGAAGTATCCAGCAGGGCGCCGTGGATCCACGGCTGAGGATTCATGGTATCAAGAACCTGTGGGTTGTGGATGCGTCCGTGATCCCTGTGATCCCGGATTGTCGTATCCAGAACTCTGTGTATATGGTTGCGGAGAAGGGCGCTGATCTGATTAAGGAGGAACACAACGATATCTATCAGATGAGGTCTGGATTTCAGGGGGCCCGTCTGTAGTTTGACTGCGGACCGAGTCAGCACAGATGATTATTGCGTAGTACGTCGTATAGCCTGCCATCAACGACATGGTTGTCAACGAAGCCAATGAAGCCTAACTATGACAGAGAAAAATAAATTATATTATCACTAAAAGGGTTCGTGAATTAGACTCAAGCATGCTGGTAAAGCGCAATGCCCGCCGTGAATCCCGCAATGTTGTCCTTGTACAGCGCGACGTCCTCGCCGTGCCGCGTGACCATTGCCTTCGTTCCGACAATGTTGAGGTTGTACGTCTCCAGGTGCTCCGTCTTGGTGCAGTTGTTCGGCGAGTCGCGGATGTCGTAGATGCGCTGCTGGCACCGCGCGCCGGCGCCGACCTGGCAGCACGCCGTGCTGTAGTTGTTGAAGAAGGAGTACAGCCCCGCGCCGAAGATGGCGATGTTGCGGCTGCCAATGACGCGGAGACCCCAAGCCATCTCGCAGGGGGCCTCGCTGGTGTCCTTGCCCTTGCAGTCAGCCACGAAGTCCGGGTCGTGGTAGCCCTTGACGCGAGGGAATGGGATGGAGGCGACCGGGTTGGGTTGGTAGTATCTGCTGATCGTTAGCTTACTTGTTCTCTCCGAAGAGTTGGAAATACTCACGGCGTCTCGGTCTGGATCATGCCCATGTAGATATCCCTCGTCTGGTACAGCTGGTACTGGTACAGCGTGTGATGCTCAACACCGGACGCAGAAAGCCAGATCTTGCCGGCGGTCGCCTCAATCAGCAGCCCTCTGCCCGCGTAGATCGTCACCTGTGTGTACGTCGGGTCCTCCAAATCATGGTCCGCGACCCACAGCCAGCAGTTCTCCATGAAGAGGTTCGACGCCGGCTTGGTGATGTGCATGCTCATCCACGCCGCGATGCAGTTCTTGTCGAGCGTGTCCGCGGTCACAGTCGCGTTCGGCGTCGTCGGGCACTCCTTCAGCTGCTGCTGCGTACCAGCGTACCCGCCCACGCGGATGTGCACATCCCACATGCCCGCCGGCTCGCCGAGCGTGTTGAGGTTGTACTCGACGACCTTGGCGCCGGGCGCGGCCCCACGCGTCGAGACGATCATGTCGGACCATTCGATGGTCCCGCAGTCGCCCGGCAGCGCGACCTTGACGACGGGGTGCGGGCTCGAGATGTCCTGGAACTTGGGCCCGCCGCCCATGATGATGGACGCGAGCGCCTCGCCGACGATGCGCGCGCCAGCGGGGATGAAGACGGTGTCGGAGACGTAGTAGGTTCCGGCGTCGACGAAGGCGACGAGCGAGCTTTTGGAGGCGACGTAGTTGAAGAGGTTGTTCAGCGCGACGGTGTCGTCGGTGACGCCGTCACCCTTGGCGCCGAAGGTGCGCGCGGAGACGAAGCAGTCGGCGGAGAGGGTCTCGTAGTGCGGCTTGGAGCGCTCGTAGTACTTTGTGCCGTTGGCGGTGGTGGCGACGAGGGCGTTGTAGACGGGGAAGTAGCCCGTGTCGCTGCCGGTGTAGTCCGTGGGGCCGGAGGGCGTGTAGATGTGGCCCATGGCGAAGCCCTGGCTGACGACGGAGCCCTTGGTGCCGGAGATGATGGTGTTGTTTTGGGGTCCTTGGAGGATGGTGCCGACGTTGGAGAAGGCGACGTTCTCCATCATCAGGGTGCCGGCGGCGATGGGGACGATGGAGGCGGAGCGCGGGGTGCGGATCGCGGTTTGGACGTTGACGAACTCGGAGTCGATGAGGGTCACGGAGGAGGTGCTGTTGTCCTGGATGCGGATTCCGGTGCCGCAGTTCTCGACGTAGATGCTCTTGTACGTCCAGCCCCAGTCCCAGAGCTGGTTGATGGCGATCTGGGAGTTCCAGAAGCGGCTGGGATGTTGTTAGCGGATGGTATCAGGTGAGGGTGACGATGGGTTGCTTACAGGTTGCGGGCGGTGTATTGCTGGTTGCCAAAGTTGGCGCCATACTGTCCACCGTAGAAATCCAAGTCGTTGAGGAGACCACCGGAACCTTCCTCAATGAAGATACCGGTGTGCTTGCTGTCAGCGCCGGCGGCGAGGCGGAAGACGCAGTTGGTGATGGCGGTGGCCTGGGATGAGGGCCAGTGGATTCCGAGAGCGGCAGAAGAGGCGGGGATGGCGGTGGTATCAAAGATCAGGTTGCGGATCTATTAGATGTAAGTGACAAGCCCGCCCACGGTAAGTTGGATCCCGTAGCTTACCTGACGGAAGAAGACGTTGGTGGCACCCCAGCTCAGCCCGTTGGCACCATACTTGTTGCCGTCAATAAGACCAAAGTTGTTAGTGACGTCGAAGTTGGCAGCAGCCTTGATCACGGGTCGGTCTGTTGGGTCGCCGATGATTTGGGTGTAGAAGTAATCGACGATTGAACCAGAGATGAGATATGTGCTGCCATATGTTAGCAGTGAACCACTTCCTAAGTACTTGTAGCACTCACCCGGAAGGGAAGTAGACCGTCGCAGGTGACGTCGTCTCACCCTTGCATGTTCCCGGTGCACATCGGTTTCCGGATGAGATGGCAAGGTTGATCGCCGCCGTGTCGTCAGTAACGCCATCACCCTTGGCCCCGAAGTCCTTGACGCTGCGGAAGACCTGATACTTTGGATCGGCGTTGTAAGCCGAGATACCCTGGTGCTTGATATCCTCCATCCAATATGTCGCCTTGGCGACGGCCGCAGCGGCGAGCCAGAGGGCGGTGTTGAAGCGCATCCTGACGAGTATACAATAAACAGTTATACAGAGTTGAAACCGAAACAATTGGAATGAATGACGATGAGTAAAAGAGAGACTGTGGTTTGATGGTCGAGCTAGAGGTCGATGCCACGAAAAGTGTGTGTATTCCCCTTTCTACCCAAGAGGCGGGGGTTGACTGAAAGTCAAAAAGTGAACGAACGACTCCAATGAGGAATCAATAAATGGGCAACGTTAACAAAAGAATGGACGACGATGATCCTAGCAAATTATACACATTTGATCTCCCGTCAGTACGGATGAACCCAAAGTTGAGGTGGTATCAACCCGATGGTCCCGAGGTGAGCAGAACTCAAGAACAGCAAGCGAACGTGGCCAGGGGGAAGGGAAACCCTTGATCCTTTATTAGAGCTAAGTTGATGTGGAGGAGTTCAGGCTGAGCACGCATATCAGCGATGACCAGCCCTGCGTGTTAGTCCCGTTGGTTCCAGCGTCCGCGCCGTTCAGGAACCACGCCAGCGGGATAAACGGCCCTGCTGTTCACCCATTGCCCAGTGAGGGAAGGGATAAGGCGGGGGGCAGGATACGCCAGAAAGGGCTGTCTCATTTGTTTTAGTCTGACTCTGTTCGCGAGCGTGCGGGACGGACGGTCTTCTCCTCCCTGCTCCATTCCGAGATGACACCACTTTGATGCCCGCTGCAGAGAGCTCCGGGAAGCGCGCGGTGACGATGTCAGACGTGCAGACGTCGGGAATTGGGCAGGGCCAGAGCAGACACCTTGATGACAAGTCCTCATTACCCGACTCGGCCTAAGACGGGCCAACCTGAATCAACGGGGCGCGAAGCTCGTCAGCCAGCGAGGACGCCATTTTCCAACAATTTCCTGCCGAAAGGGGAGCTCGTCGTGTGTGGCTGGCTGTCTAATCCGCGCCAAAAGGTTCAAAAAAAGAAGCTGGCTGCCTTATTCTGCTACTTGGCTATTGTTCACCCACGCGACGACGCGAAAAGGTTGGAGGTGTGCTAGACTGGGCTGGGATTGGAGCCGGGCCTTGGTCGCCCTGGGAAATGATGAATGAGGGGGAAATGAGGAGACGCCTCCCCGGACGCGCATCACTTCTGAGTATGGGCGAGCTAGGCAATTGAGGCTGCAGCTTGTCGTTTATGCCCCCCGGCCTGTTTTTGGATGTTGAGAAGGGTTTTTTTTTTCGCTCCTCGTGTTCGCTGCTGGAGGACTGCATGCGGCTTTGGTCATGGAAGGGAGTGGTTGACATCCAGTTACACGAGCGAGGAATTCTGCCTGTCCCATGTTCACGCAGAGAGACTCTGTCAAGCAATGAGGCGTCTAATCCCCCTTACTCAGCATGGCTTGGGGTGAGTCCAATGTTTCGCCAGTCAGAAGTCTATCGAAACTTACCGGCAAAAAGAAAAGAATGGCGGCATTAGAACGGGCTTTTTGTCCTGTGAGCTTGCAAGACAACTAGCAGAGTTCGAGGGCAAAATGTGAGGACGTCAGGCTGCCATCGACGGGCAATTGACTTTCCCACCGACGGAGCAAACCCCTAACATGACGGTGCATGGAGGGGTAACATCGCTAACCCTGGCTTGCAGCTCCAAATATCAGCTGAAAAAGCCAAGATCGGGAGACATTTGGCGGCCTGCCGGATTCCTCGTTTCCAACGCAAAATCGACTGTTGCCAAATTCCCCAGACTATCGAACACGCATGGAAAGGGAGAAGGAGGATGGGTTTCACGGCTTTTCCAACGTACGCTAGGCTTCGTCCGAGAAATGCAACGTTCGCCGATCTGCTCCGTTCATCAGTCTCGGCCGACGCGTGGTTGGCACGCGGGGAAATGGGCGCCGAGACGGACGGAGCCGATGTCCACAGCCCAAATACACAGCAATGGAACCCCCTTCTGGGATTGATAAGTGCAAGATAAGAATAAAGCGTTATTATTTCGTCTCTGTATCGGTGGCCGTTGTTGAACGCCGCCTCACGTTATGTATTTCCGGTCGTGACACCTGGATAGATAGATAGTTGCCGGGAAGATGGCGATGCCCATGATGAATGTACCCGTCCCCCGTCCCAAAACGCCCAACCATGCCGCCCGTCTAACACCCCACTCTTTGCCTTTATATCCCCCTCCTTCTTCAGATCGTACACGCATTGAGGAACGAACCGACATCAAAGGGAAGAGGTCTTCAAGCCCTCCTCCAACGCGACCGTCTGCCCGAGCTGCTTAGCCCCGAGGGGCGCCTTTTCACCCGCCCTCTTGCGGAGGACGTTCTCGATGAACGCCTCGCCGGCCTTGTAACTGCTGCGCACTAACGGGCCGCTGGCGCAGTACAGGAATCCCATGTCCAGCGCCCTCTGCTTCCACATGTCGAACTCGTCCGGCGTCACGTACCTCTCGACCTTGAGGTGGCGCTTCGTGGGACGCATGTACTGCCCGAAAGTGACGACGTCGACGTTGGCCTTGCGCAGCTCTGTATGAATCCTCCCGTTAGCAAATCTCGAACCCTTCATAAACATGGGCCTGGGAAGAGCCAAAACTTACCCCTCAACGCGTCCATAACCTCGTGCTCCTGCTCGCCCAACCCCATCATCATACTCGTCTTCGTAATCAGCTCCGGCTTGACCTTCTTCGCCTGCTCCAGCACGCTCAGACTCTGCCTGAACGTCGCCCTCCTATCCCTCACATACGGCGTCAGCGCCTCCACCGTCTCGACGTTGTGCGCAAACACGTCCAGCCCGCTCTCCGCCACAATCTTCACCATGTCCAAGTTCCCCATGAAGTCGCCCGTCAGCGCCTCCACCAACAAACTCGCCTTCTTGCTCTTGATCCGGCTGATCGTCTCCGCGAGGTGGTGCGCGCCGCTGTCCGGCAAGTCGTCGCGGTCCACCGTCGTCAGCACCACGTACCCCAGCCCCCACCGCGCCAGCGCCTCCGCCGTGTTCTCCGGCTCGTGCGGGTCCAGCGGCGCCGGCGCGCGGTTCGTCTTGACGCTGCAGAACCGGCACCCGCGCGTGCACGTGTCGCCCATGAGCATGATCGTCGCCGTCGCCGCGCTCTTGCTGCTGCCGCCCCAGCACTCGCCAATGTTCGGGCACTTGGCCTCCTCGCACACCGTGTGCAGCCCCAGCCCGCGCAGGTCCTTCTTGATCGCCTTGAAGTTCTCGTTGCCCGCCGGGATCGGCGTCTTGAGCCACTCGGGCAGCCGCGTGATGGTACGCTTCTTGCCCGTCGGGCCCGTCACCTCCACCGTGCGGATCTCGTACGCCTCCGCGGCCGAGAGCGCCGCCGCGTCGCCCTTCTGCTTGCCGGCGATGAAGTCGTCGAGCGAGGCGACGGTGCGGTCTTTGAAGTACGTCGGGCGGCGGGCGACCGACTTCGGCTGCGGAGCCGAGGGGGGTTCGGGGACGGTGGCGAAGGCTCGGTAGCCGCCGCCGAGGGCTTTGCGAAGGGGCGCCTGGATACGCTTCAGAGGCGCTGCTACGGGTGAGGCCATCTTGTGTTTGGTGTGTTGTGCGAGCTTCCTCCGCCAAGGCAGGTTGATGGTGGTGGTGGTGGATGGCGGGTTGAAGTATGGGAGAGCTATCAAGCAGCTGCGATGGGGCAAAAATTGAGTGACGATTAGAGCTGAGATAAGGAAAAAGGCCCTGCAGCTCGGATTGGGACCCGACGGCCCGGATTGAATCGGCATAAGGACTGTGCCGACCAATCACAGGCGGCAGCGCGCCAGACAGCGGCAAATGCTGATTAAGGCGGGGGGCCACTGGAACCGCGCTCAACGGCGTCCCGGGGCTTTCCGGCCCAACGGATTCAGAGTCACCAAGCCTTTCCAATCAAGACGTTCGGATTGACAACCGAAAGACCGTGTGAGTCTTGTCTCGGGCATTTACAAGCGACTGGGATCTGAGTAAGGCGATGCAGGTGTGTGTGAGTGTCAATTGACAGTCCATTCAGCTATGCTATGCTGGTAAACTCCCCTCTCATGTCCTTGGTAACTCCTCCAATGTCCTTCAAACCCTCCTCTCCAGGCAAGATCATGCAACCAAGCCGTCAGTCAAGTCAAAATCGTCCGCCCGTCCGAATATCAAAGCAAATCCATCGTTTCCGCCCTCGCGACAGCACGTCTGGTCGCATCAAAGTTAAGGCCGGTGCTCGGGAGCAGCGACCATGACCATGAATTCCCCAGCCATGTCTACGCGAGCATACAACAATAGGGGTATCAACAACTCGAAGAGAAATGTGAAACTTTTGTGTTCCAACACGAAAACTCCGTAAAATCCCTAATCATCCATCCTGATCAGTCCGACTCAAGGCCCTCCGAGGGGTGGCGATGAGACGACGTGATCTCGTAAATTGATTTCCAGCCAGCAAGCACGCTTGCATGCGCCGTGCGGTCCCGAGTGGGTGAAGCTGCCAGAACGGGTGATCCGCGCTCTGAAACAGCATCGTCTCATCTCCCCTGCTCATACACAGACATGAGATGAACGGATCGATGAGATCGAGACTTGCGACAAGCGCAAAACGCAGCCAACGGCGCATGAAGGGTAGAGATCGACTTCGCATTCCATGCGACCCTTGTGCTGCTGGGGAAGAATCGAAACATTAATAATTGTAGTCGGCATGGCCGAGTGCGCCTCCCAGCTGAAGGGCATACGGCGCGCCGTTGAAGTAAAGAGTGAAAAAAGGTTTGTCGTGGCAAGTGTCCCTAATGACAAGTCTTTGCGTCCTTTCCTGCAGGTTGGCGATGCAAGCATCGCACATGTTGGTCGAAGAGGAGTAGGGTATTGGTCGTTGATGCCGTCAACAAGTGGTATCCGATCTTTACAATCGTTCAGGTCGTAGAAATGTGGTGGCGTCGGAGCGATGTCCGGCGCGCGAGACAAAAGAAATGTTTGAAAAGATGTCGCATCGAAGAAATCGGTGTGGCAGTAAGGCGTGGTTGCTCATCCCCCAAAAACCACATCGCAATCCGTCGACGACCTCGTCCGTCCTCTTCTCCTCCATCTCTCTCCTCCTTCGCTCGTCCCCCCTTCTCCTCCGTACGCCTTCCTTCCCCCCAGCCGCAGCTTACAAGAAAGCAGCGGCGATCATACCAGCAACACCGGCAAAGGCAAGGCTGCCGGCGTTGACATTTGAGCCGGCGCTGGCCTTGGAAGAAGTGGCAGCGGGGGCAGCAGAGGTAGCGGTGGCAATGACGGAGGCTCCGGAGCCGGTAGGCTTGACAGTCGCAGTGCTGTTGCCGGTGCCGTAGGTCATGGTAGTGGTGTGGACGCGCGAGAGGGTGACGGTCTTGGTCTGGGTAGCGGTGGAAGTGATGGTGGTGGTGCTGTCAGTCTGGGCAAGAGCCAGCGCAGGCAGGAGGGCGGCGAGGATCGTGGTAACCTTCATGGTGAACGTATTTGGTGTTGAGGTTGGTTGAATCGTAGTGTATGCTGTCAAAGCTGGTGTTGGTAGTGTGATGCGTTGGTGAACGAATGAGTCCCGAGTCTCTCCACCAATATGCGAATGATGCTGTTGATCAAATCTGTCGAATATGTTCTGTTTCTGTAAATCCTGCTGGTTGCTATCGTGGAGACGGCGGCCAGGTGATGATATATGTGCGTTGGCGCAAAAGAGTTGTTTTCGAGGCCCCAAGGTCTGATGAGTGGTGTTGGCTGAAGTTTTGAGTCTGAGCGATGTGGCTCGTGTAAGGTGCCGCTGGGGTGTTTGCGAGAAGACGGAGTCTATTCGCGGATAGAAATAGGCAGGAATGAGCGTCAGTCTGAATACTTGCGCGGCGAGTAGTCAGGTTCGGTCGGAGGAGTGAGTGTTTGTTTCAACGACTGTGCGTGATGGGAGCGAAGGTGAAGTAGAGACTTTGCCAACGAAGTCTGTGGGTTTTTTGCTCGGGGGGGAGTGGTTTGAATAAGAGAGTCCGCGGAGGAGGGGAGCCAACGGTGAGGAAGTGGACAGGACGTGGGTTTTGGGTGTGGGGAGGGGACAGGGCAGGCTGGAAAGACACGAGAGAAAATGAGTGACAAGACCCGACAGACGATGCAGGCGCCAACAAGGAAGGCGACGTCTGGAGCAAGAGCCAAGAGCGGCCGAGGAGACGCAGAATGGAAGGCGCCCACAACCACGACGAGGAAGGCACAACCTTAGCTGTGGTCCGTGGAAGGAAAGTGGAGGTGCTCGGCCCTACCCTCCTGGTCCCCGTCGCTCGCTCTTGCCCCCAGTGAACTGTGAACTCACCACCTGGTCACCTCACACTCACACAGTTTGCTGGGTTCCTCCTTGCGCCGGCCAGTCAGATTCTTTCCTCGTCCCTGGCGCCATCCACCTTGTGCATCTTTCTCTCACTCTTTCCGTCTCTGCTTCCAGCTCCCCGGGCTGGGCAAGAAGAGGCGGTAGGTACGACCCAGTGACACAAAAAGAGGTTTGCGGTCGCTGGTTGGACCAGGGCTGCGGCTGCAAAAGGCCAATGGCGCACGAGAGAGCACACTCGGCCGGCAGGGCACTGGGAAGTAACTGCAAGGTACCCGCGTCTGCTTCGGGGCGCCTGCAGTTGCAAGAGACGAATCAAACCTCAAAGCGCATCTCAACAAAAGTATTGACTACCTTGATGGCGGCTGAGAACGCCCACAAAACCAATGTATTGACGACTCGCCCGACATGCAGGGGTCTGGATCATGACGGGAAATTAAGGCGCAAAATCACAGCGTTGCGTTCGCTCAACTTGGACCACGTACCCTTGCGCAACTCTGCCTTACTGGCTGCACTATGACATTGCACCATTGGATTATGAAGAGGCATTGTGCGCGCTGCAAACAGCCTCGTCCATTGCGACAGCAACCAAGGATCAGCAGGGCGTCGCGACTGGTCCTCGCTCGCCCGTCCTGAGGCAGTGACAGCGCTTTTCTTAGAAGTCTTCTTTTTTCTGCGCGCTTCCTCTCAGGCTGCGCATTATGTACGTCAAACCGCCGACGACGACGCTGCTGACGGACACACCCAATAATAGTGCCTTCTTTTCTTCTTCCAGAATGGAATATGGTCTGAGCAGAACAGTCGGGCAATCGCCGACTGATTTGCAACCTGACCAGTGTTGGCGGGCTTGACTCTCCACTCTGCATGTCGGCCGAGACACAAAACGGTCCATTTCTCCATTGTCTGGACTCCAGTCTCGGGCGAAAAGAAAGCCATTGTGGTGGGTGGACTAAGGGTCACTAACGGTGGCAATCTTATTGGCAGTCTTAAGACTCTCAATATTTACAGAGTGAAATGGCATAATCTGCTGGGTGGTCACTCGACACCGCATTCGACGCCGTGTCCGTCCAGATTGGAACCAAATCGTCGTGCCGCGCAGCAACCGCGAATGCCTCCATTCCCAATGCAGAGGGATGTGAGTGGGCTGTTCATAAAAAGAGCGAATTGCACAATTTCCCCGAGTCGAAATGGCTCAGTGTCCCGCACCGACACCGTTGGTGATTGGCTTTTCCGGGGCCGCCCTGAGATGAGACTCGACGCTTGCCAGGCTGTTCCTGCGTTGGTTTCTCTTAGGACAGCTACGGTTGTAAGGTACCTGACGCTAAGCCCTGGATGGCTGGCTCGGTCTTGCCTCAAAGTGCTCTCTCTCTCTCATTTTGCAGCGCTCCTGCTAAAAAAATTTCTCATCGCGCAGGACCCAACCTGGAAAGCGCTCTGCGACCTCCTCCTTCCCAAGCAGTAGTTCAGCGGTCTGTGCTGCCCCTAACGAGGAAGGAACCCAGCACGAGGTCTTTGGCAGGTGCGCCTATCCGATACTCCTGGCCATCAAACAATCAAAATCGACCGGGAAATGTCATCATCTTCGTTCCTATTCCCCGTGTCAGATCACGCGGAGAAGCATTTCCCTAGTGCCGATTATCCTTTGCTCTCAATGGCCCCCCAGTCGCCTGCGCAATTTGGCTTCTAGCGCCCGTCTCTCACGCATCCTCCTGCAGCGCACCACGCGACCAACAACGCAGCAGCAGCAACACCGAAGCCTGCAGCTCTCTGGATAGGTACCTAAGGTAGCCTTCGACGATCCACGGCCTGGGCAGACAGCCAACTCGACGGGAACCATCCCATATGTCTCGGTCCCATCTCATTCTCGTGTTCATCCTCGCCCGTCCGAACTCCCGTCATCTCACGGCGGTCGCTGCCATCCCATTTGGGGGCTGCAAATGCAAATCCTCGGATGAAACCCGACAAACAGCTCCACCGCCGTCAGCCTCGTGTGGAGAGCCTGAGCCGAAGGAGATCAGGCCGGAGATCATCACTGCTCCCAGCAGTGAACCCCTTGAAGCCTTCTCACAGTGGGACGTCCCATGTTCAACCTGAAAGGCTTGACACTTCCTCAGGGCAACACCTGGCCCCAGCTCGCATCTGCTCCCACTTCGCGCGCCTGGAGCGAGTCGTTCGCTACGGCCTGGAGCCATCGCGGCCCCTATTCCGACAGGCTCTTCGACAGGCCTTTGTCGCAACAAGGGCCGTCGCGGCTCCCCTTCTGTGCCACCAAGACCTCACCAGTGTCTGCGGAATCGGCGCATTCACACGCTGAGTACCCCCCTTCGCCCACTCTGTCCACGTCGCAGCGATAGCTCGCTGCCACGTTGTGAAACCCAGCGTCACACGCTCACGGGTCCAGTCTCGCGTCTGCGTCCCGTCGTGTCTGCATCTTCGCTGGCAGCCGCAACAAATCGTTGGGCCCGAGATGTCCTAAGCTGAACCGCCGAGGCCGTCGAAGAGGCCCGTATGTGCCCCCGACCAGCGCAGTGTCCCTAAAGCTTGGCTTGACTCTCACACCACGACCAGCGATTCAGCTCGCCGCACTGCCTCCGCCATTCGGCTAAATCGGGGGCGCCAGTCGAGGAAGGTTTCAGTCAGAATGGGCTTACCAGAGCTGCTTCTTCCTTTGCCCAGTGCTTGTGCGGGCAAACTCTTCAACTTGAAGGAAAGAAAACCCTCCGTGCGGATGTTCTAGGGGCTTGAGGGGGGCGAAAGAAGAAAATTCTTGACTGTCGCACGCCACCGAGCACAAGAATGAGACGTTACGATAGACTCAGACAGCTACCACAGCGGCTTCCAACGTCTTTACGGTGGGTCCAAGATCAACGGCGCATCCCAGCGCCGTCGCAACTCGGATGCTCTGTGGTGCCACCTTGCTTTGCAGTGCAGCTCTACTCTGCTGTGCGCTGTGCTGCCAGCAAAGTCATGGCCTTTTCCATGCACCGCAGCTCAGTCATCTCAGCAGTTCAGCTTGGGCATTGGTCGTTGCTGTTGTTTCCACGCTACCTCTCTGTTGCTAACTTGCTTGTGTACAACAACAATCAGGCTTCATGCAGACGCTCAGCTTCTTCGTATTCAACCTGCTCGTGCTGCTTTTTTTGCTTTTCCTCGTAACATGTCTCGACCTCATTATCCAACGGCCAGCTGCAGCGGCCTGCAGGATGCATGCAGGCGCAACGAGCCGCTCCCTTCTCGGCTTTTGAATTCAGCAGCGCACCATCGCATTGTTTCTCGCGGATGCACAAAGGGCTCTACATCTCGGGTCGGGTTACAGTCGAGCTCCTGTAATCTGCGCTATTCGTTGAGAAAACCCCGACGCATCCTCGCTGGCTCGTGGCTTCAGGGAAAACTTCCCTCTAATTCGTGCCGCTTCAACCTCGTCTCGTGGCTCCCCACATGCCCATGATGACGTTGCTTTCCGAGTGGGTGCATCCATGTGGTAAAAGCTGAATTCTCTCTAGGGTCCAAAGTGCGGACGGCTCACTGCAATTTCTCTGCCCACTGAGCTCGGAGGTTCTTCCCAGCTGTCTACTTGATGCGAAGCGATGTCCGGAGCCCCGCCCCCGTCTCCCGACCCCTGGGCCGATTGTTCAAGGGACCAGCACCCGGACTCCCCTTCGTCACCGTCGTCATCACCTCCGTCAGCATAACTGACTAGACAGCCGGTGGACCGGGCTGTGAAGATAACCTCAATGCACAAAAGGGGCTTAAAGGGGGACGACAATGCTCGCTTTTTCTATGAATGTAGCTGTGCAACAGACAAAATCGTCTGAAATATCCGCAACAAAACCTGTCGCCTCCCGCCAACATCCTCATGTCGCTTGTCTGCCACAAGCCGCTGCCAGGCCCCTTGGCGACGTCCGATCTTGACATCTGACGAAACAAACCCCGTTCATCTATCGCGTACCTGTTTTGAAACAATGGTCAAGGTTCATCTGAGCGTACGCAATTCCCAAACTCTGGTACCGGTGCAAGCAATTTAGCTCGCGCCGGTCTTGCAAGGCCCCTGGATACCACGCGGCGATGGTATCTGTGCCGTCATGGCTCGGACGATGCGCTGCATGGGCCGAACGATGTCGGGACCGAAAAATTCCGGATATTCCTCGATGGAAACCACAAGAAGGAGGCATCGACTGCGGTATGATTGCAATGTCCTATCATGGAATCTCCGTGCGAGTTAATGCTATCTGCGGTGTGAATTGAGTGCGGCCTGCACAGTCTCGTGGTGGGCGAATGCCCTCAACTCGTATGCAGCCCAAATCGCCCTGCCCTTGGATGATATTGCCGTCACTGTCTTCCAACCTCTTCTCATGTTGCATTCTTTTCATGATCAATCCCACCTTTTTGGCGGAAACCCTCGGCGGCTGGGAGTCTAGCAGTTCATCAGCAGTGCAATGGTTTCGGGCCCACTCTGAGAGGACTTGAGTTCGCTTGTCAGGCCTGGAGCTCAACCCACTTCTTCAGCCTCGGCTGCAACCGGTCTATTAGTCTAGTTGGTTAGGACGTCGGATTCTGATTAACATCAGTTCCTTCCGTAGGCCCAGGTTCGAATCCTGGATGGACCTTATTTTTGACATTCACGAGCGATCTCGTGTCGCCATACCAAGTTTCTTGTTTTCTTCTTATTTCTCTTTTGCCTCCATTCTGGATTTCGATCCTGCACCTTGGATGGAATGACCTAACGTGCGGCCTGCAATCCTGCGTACCTGCTAATAATGTCTTGCATATTTCCTGCGAGGAGACTCAAAGACGTTGGGTTAAAGCCACGGTGTGGTGGTACTACCTCCCATCCATATATGATATCTGACGGTGTGCCTGAAATCCTCCGGGGTTGCTTCTATGTTGACATTGCTGCTTCATCGCGCCACTGATCCTCAACGTTGGTCCGGCTACCCAACTTCCCTTCAGCCGCCGACTAGCTCGGCCCGAGTCGATGCGATTTAATTTCCATCTGGGCGAATCTCTCAGTCAGCCGATTCTGGCGAACGACGTCAGTCAAATTGTATTGAGCGAATAGCTCTTTTGCATCCGTTCTGCCGAGATGCACAGCTCATATTGACACGCCTATCAGCGCATGTCTTGGGTAATACAACCAATCACAAAACTTGTTCGGACATAAACGGCACTTATATGGATGAACCGTTCGAACAAGTAATTCTCGTACGATGCCGGCACACACACAAGCGGCCAACCACTCAACATCGAAGTCTTTGGGGGGCGGTCAGCGATTCATGGATTCGTGGGTGGCACGGCGCGGTGGGGGTCAACACCAAGATCGAGGAGAAGGAAGGATGCTGCCTCCTTTGCGAGGAATGATCGTGATTTCCCAACTACCAGGAACTCGAATCGTTTAGGCCATGTCCATGATGATGCTTTCGAGCGTAAGCAGCGGCGGAGGCTGGAATGATAGGTTGAAGACGACACGCACGTCGAGGTTCCCCCGCGGAGATCTGAGTCGCAATGTGCCGCGTGCCGAGGGCGCACCGCAACATCCCCGACATTACCCCAACATCTGACCCCCACGAAAGTCCCACATGCGTCTCGCAGGATCCTGACTACCCATGAGCCGTGGCATTTCCCAGATGGCTTTGAGGTTTGGAAAGGAGATCGTGGGGGAACGCGACACTCGATAATTGGGGGTCAAGAGGAGGACCCTCTCGATAGCTTGGGGCTACCCCATGGGGCTCTTCCCCGCGTTCGTGCTAGGCCCATGTTCTCCACGCTGGGAACGTCTGTTTGGGCGAGCTTGTCCGGAAGTGAGGAGAAGGGGGAAGCGTTGCAAGAGGTAGGGTTTCTCCAAGGTGCAAGAAGAGCAGGGGGGACTGGAATTTCGTTAAGATCGGTCGAGGTCCCGTTCTTTTCCTTTGCCGCATGAGTTTTGACTGGGAGGTCTTGTCTTACGAACTTCTCGTCTTCTTTTCCTTGACCTTTTCAACACGCAAGGTCGAGAGTGCTCTACGTTCGAGAATCAAAAGCATAACACAGACGGCATCATGGACATGGACAAGAAGGAGAGATCCTCAGACCAGGTCGAGGATGTCAACGCGGAGAAGCTCAGCGTCCACGATGGGACGCTCATCATGCCCGCCAGTCTGGCAGCTTTGAGCCAGGAGGATTATGAAAAGGTTGGAAAGAAGGCCACGTTGAAGATGGATATGGTCATCATGCCCATCATGGTAAGTCATCCTTTCAACGCACTCCATCCACGGGGGCTAACATGGGATCAGGTCATCATGTATGTCCGTAAGTAACCACTGCATCTCGTCTTACGATCCAAGTCTCGAACCTGACACACGTGAAGTCAACTACCTCGACCGTCAAAACATTGCCAGCGCCAAGCTCGCCAACATTACTACGGAACTCAACCTCAGCCAGGTCGAGTATCAGACCACAGTCAGCATCCTCTTCGTCGGCTACAGTACGTCCCCCTTATTAGCTGTTCCTGTGTGCTTTCGACTGACGATGGTCGCAGTTTTGATGCAGATCCCCTCCAACATGATTGTCAGCAAGATCAAGTGGCCCGGGGCGTACATCTGCGCTGCCATGGCAGCGTGGGGCGCGATTTCGTCGCTCATGGCCGTCGTTCACAACTACGAGGGCCTCCTGATGGCTCGGTTCTTTCTCGGTTTCATCGAGGCCGTCTTCTTTCCGGGTGCCCTTTACTACCTATCGCTCTTCTATAACCGCAAGCAGTTCGCCCTGAGGACGGCAATTCTCTACTCTGGGTCGCAGCTGGGCAACGCTTTCGGTGGACTGTTTGCCATTGCCATCTTGAATTTGGATGGGACCAGTGGCCTTTCTGGGTGGCGATGGGTGAGTTCCTTCTATTGATGATGTCGGTCTTGGGAGACTTAGGCTAATACTATGTCAGCTCTTCCTAGTCGAGGGTGTCATCACCGTTGGACTGGCCATCCCCTTCGCCATGATCCTCCCCAACTCCAACAAAAAGATCCCGACGCTCACCCAACTCGAGTGCGAATGGGTCCAGTACAACTTCGCAGCCGACCAAGGCCAAGAGGACAACGCAAGCGAAGTGACCGCCTTCAAGGGCTTCATGATGGCCGTCGCGGATCCCAAGACCTGGATGCTGATGGGAGTCCTCTACTCCGTACGTACCTCTTTTGACATCTTTTCCCAAACCGTCTCCCGGTAGGCATGTCAACTAACCACAACCACCCACAACAGACCTACATCGTCGGCGCCGTCGCAAACTTCTTCCCCTCCGTCGTCGGCGGCCTCGGCTTCTCCCGCACAATGACCTACGCCCTCACCGCGCCCCCCTTTATCCTCTGCGTGTTTACCATGCTCCTCAACGGCTTCCACTCCGACCGCAAGCAGGAGCGCTACCTCCACATCGTCATCCCGCTCTGCATCACCCTCGTCGCTAACGTTATCGCCGTCTCGACCATCAACATCGCCGCGCGCTACGTCGCTATGATGCTGCTCCCGGGCTCCTTCTACGCCGCCGCCGTCGTCATCCTGTCCTGGATCACGGGAAGTCTGGCGCAGCCGAGCGTCAAGAGGGCCAGCGCTATTGCGCTGATTAATGCCATGTGTAACACGCCTAATATCTGGGGCAGCTATCTGTACTACGGCGCGCCGCGGTACATTACCGCGTTCATTGTGAATATCGCGGCGACGGGGCTGGCGATTGGGTTTGCTACTGTTACGAGGATCTGGCTCAGGAGGCTTAATGCGAAGTTGGATCGGGGTGAGGACTGTGGCAAGCATGGGCCGACTGCGGCGCAGGTTTCTACCGGGTTTAGATATCTTATCTAGGTTGAGCTGGAGATTAGCTTATGGGCCAGGGGGTGGCATCGGGACATCTACGAGATTTTAATGGACGGAAGTCGTAGATTGAATACAATGAGTTATTTTCAAAAGTCTTCCTTATATGAGAATTCAAAGGATTGGATTGTGTTTTGTTCACAGAATAACAAACCCTAGCAATAGTGTCAACAAGCAGGCCGCGAGGGATCATTACAAAATTAGGATCTTGCAACGAAGCCTAACATTTCCAGTTGATAAAGCAAGAGGCTTCTCTATTATGTCTACTTACTCCTAAACACTATCTTAATCTAAAGCTTCACCCTCCCGGTAACCTCCTTCTCCGCCCTTTCGCTATTGACCAGCTCAGGGACGATATCCTCGATGCTGGCTGCACCCGCCAACGCCATATTCGTCTCCAGCTCATGCCTCAAAATGTGTATCAACCTCCTCACACCAGCCTCTCCATACCCGGCCGTCATCGAGTACAAAAACGGCCGGCCAATGCCAACCGCACTCGCGCCCAACGCCAACGCCTTGAGAATATCCGTCCCTCGCCTGATACCACCATCCACAAACACCTGGAACCTTGCTTTCGTCTCCGGGGCGAGCAGATGCGGTGCGTAGCGCCTGATTTCCAGAAGCGTCAACATCGGCGCCTGGGCGGTGTCCTGGCTTCGCCCGCCGTGGTTCGAGAGCACGATCCCATCGACACCGTGCTGATGCGCCATGAGAGCGTCCTCAACCGACTGGATGCCCTTGATCACCATCGGCAGCGACGTCGTCTCCAGGATCCATTCGAGATCAGCCCAGGTCAGCCCCGCGTTCAGCAATCCCGACGCCGTAGTCTTTGCGACGCCGCTGGGTTCGGACAATGGCTCGTCACCCGCCGTCAGCCTCTCATCCCGCTCTCTCTTGCCAATGACGGGCGAATCCACCGTCACGAAGATGGCCTTCGCGCCGAGGCTCTCCGCCTTTCGAATGGTGGCCTGGGCTTTTTCTCTGTTGCGGTCGACGTACAGCTGGAAGAACAGCTGTTGCGCATTACCATCCCGTGCACCAAAGATGGCGTCTATCGATGCGCTGGGTTTCGTCGGCATGCAGTATATGATCCCCTCCTTCGCCGCCGCCCTCACGAGGAGCGTCTCAGCCTCGGGGTGCGCGTACTTGGCCTGGCCTGTTGGCGAGATGTAAAACGGAAGGGACGAAGGGAGACCAAGGATCGACGTGGCCGTGTTGATAGAGTCTACATTACGAAGCACCCGCGGCCGCAACGCCAACCTGCGGAAGATGCGTCTCGAGTCCCGGAGACTCTGCTCGTCTTCCGCGCCAGAGCAGTAATACGCCCATCCGATCTCGGACAAGTACTTTTCGGCCACCTTCTCAAAGTCGTCTGCGTTGATGATGGCGCCCAGGTGCGGAAACTTCGGCTTCGGCTTTTCTGGCTCCGGGGCTGATGATTCTTTGGGGAGAGTTAGAGGGTCTACGGGTCCCAGACAGCGGTCTGGCGACAGCGTTTCTGCGATGAGGTCCGGGTTGTGGATGGAGTCGTAGTCTTCTGTTGCGTCACGACCGGCGCAGTTAAATATCAGCTTGGCGCCGCCGGGATGCTCATCGAGGAACTCTACGATGTCTTAGTAAGAGAGCTTGGTGACGGAAGCGGGAGATGTACCTGTGACGTCCCATACCTGGCCATGGATGACGACCCAGCACGAGTCTTTGGTGTTGTTCTTTGCTACTTCCGTGCCGCTCACCACCATCGTGACTAACTGACTATCTTGGTGAACTGACCTGCGGGACGGGAAATATGGGATAGGTCCAACGGGCGTGGTCAAGATGAGGCTGAGTGCTGGCCCGAGGAGATTGGCGCTTTGAGCAGCTCAAGAATGAGATCGTTCGAACGTCTCACGGGTCCTTTCCTCCCCACGCAATGCTCATGGGGCTTGCTTGGAGCAGTCGAGCTCCACCGAACTCGCGACAACAGGTTGGGGACAGATTCCGTGGGGGTCATGAACCATGGCCTTCCTCCGCGTGCTGCTAGGCTCAGGCCAGCGTCGTGGGTTCAAATAGCGGACTGAAGTCCGTCCTAGCGTGCCGGTTTTCCTGGGGCGCTTTCCCTTCTTCGTCTCTGTTGCTGAGCTCTCGCGACCAGGAAAGCAGCGAGCGAAACCCCCACCCAGGCGTGTCCGGGGTGGACGGGGCTGCATTCCAGGCTTCTCCTCACGAAAGGGCGACGAGACCCTCCAAACATCTCCACGAAAAGTGGTGCGGCTCCGCTGCCGGCTGCTGTTCGATTCGTCGTTGCTGTGATGTTGTTGGGCTTTCGTGCGGAGAAGCCCCCGGAGGTATGTCTGGGGAGCTCGGGAGTTGTCCGGGGCCCCGGGATGGGCCCATGTCTGCGGCTGACTCGCTCATGCGGGGTGAGGAGGAGGGCGTCGGGAATAAATCCGGCGTGGGCGCGTTTGAACGGCTTTGGCGTTTGTCGAGGGGAGATCTCCCATGGACTCTCTACTTTCAGGCCTCGAACTGCTGAGTCGAGAACCGGCGCCAGGGGAGACATCATCTGTTAAGGTTGCAATAGGAGCGTGATGTCAAATCCTTTGACTCGAGGGCGTCGGTTGTTAAGCCATGATTTGCGTAACTATTCCATCCAACAATAAATATCAATATCCAGAAGACTGCGAGGTCGCCAGGGCCCGACATGGTCCCCAAACCTGTTTTCGTGGCAATTTTAACACCAGCAGCAATGCGTCTGCCATCATCCTTGTGGAGACTCGATGGGGCTTCAGCGAGGGTGACTGACAGCCGAAGGTGACCCCCACTCATGGGGGTTCGCAGCTTGCCGTGGCCGAGTGGCAGCGACGATGACGGCCATAAGAAGCTGCGAACTCACTACCTGTGGCCAGACGTGGTACTGAAACTTCAGGCGAACACAAAATCACATTGATTGTCATTGCGACGGTAATATATTGAGCTGTCTGCGTTTCTCATTTAGGAGATCAATGTTGGAAAGTAAACTAGGTTGGAAATGAAACGTATCAAGAAAGAACATTCCTAATTTCAACAACTAGTGAACTTCCGCTAGCAAGCTGTTGACTTTATTATTCTTCTCCGTGTCCATGTTCCAATCCTTCGGCGGAGGCTCAAAAGTCAGTTCAATCCCCGGTCGGAAGACCATGCAATGAGAGCTTCCTCCAAAGTGAAACATGCCAATCTGCTGCCCTTTTTGGATGGTATCACCAGGCTTGACGATGAATTCGCAAGAAGATACTTCAGCCATTCCAATAAAAACAATAGCCATGAGCCCAATTTTGGAATTGTCGACCTCGATGTAGATGATGCCCCTGGTAGCAACAGCACTAATGTATGGCTGCGAGTAGTTCGGAGCGGCTGGATCAGGGTCTTTAGGGTTGCCCGCAAGCCCTTCAAAGTAGTTCTCTGCATAGTAGGTGCCTGGAACTTGCTCGATGTTTACCACCTTGCCGCTAACAGGGGCATGCCATCGGTGGTAACTCTTAGCACTTAAGAATGCTTGGTATACTGTCCCACCAACAAACTGTGAGGCTTTCGAGTTGTTGTTCAACATATTGACGAGAGAATAAGGTTGTCCTTTGAGCCAGAAGTTGTCGAATAGTTGGACGTTGTAGGCAACTTGAAGTGGAGCCGACTCACAAGCATTGGTGATGAACAATGATGGGTCAGGGCCGCCGTCGGCGAAAGGCCGGAAATCTGGACTAAACACGGGGCGTTGTCCCTCCTTGAACTCCCGCGTGAAGAAATCATCCCATGAATCGAACCCGTAGTAAGGCTGACTAGGATCGCATTCGAAGATGGACGAGAAATCTTTACCAAGCGCTGCGTTGGCGAGCAAACCCAGGGCATCGGGTGACAGCCAATCTTTCAAGCCGCTTTGTGACTTGTTCGATTTCAACCAACTGCCCCAAGTATTGAGCACACTTTTGAACGAAGAGTTGGCTGCTGAATGAAGCCAAAATTCCACTCCGGATAGCGTTCCCATGGGCCAGTCAAGTACAGCGTTGATTGGGAACCCAAGAAGACCCATGGCGGTCTCGTCCTTGTCGTAAAAGGGAGGACCAGTGGTGATGATGCTGTTCACCACATGAACAAACTGGTTGAAATTGGTGATTGCAGGCCGGTCAGTTGGGTCGAAGTGCTTTGAGGATTCCGTGAACATTTTATTAGCACGCTCTTTGAGGAATGGTGTGTCGTTGACAACTTGCTGGAAAGCTACCAGAGTCGGATCTAGAGGGACATCGTCGGCCCGTTTCACCTCCTCAGCCTTGCTAGCCACCCATTGCAGGACCCTTTTGCGATGCCCAGGAGGCCAGAAACCGAGCGGACGGTGGTGATGATGGATGGCCTTTTCCTTTGAGTGGATTGCCATTTTCGGATTCTTGGTGGTGCTGGGAGAACACCAAAAGGCTAGGTTTTCGGTTGTTGCAATACTTGTAGAGAAAGTATCATGCTCAGCAGAATTACAGGTCATTCTTCTTGGAACCAAGAAGCCTTTTAATAGTTACAACTGGCTTAGTAGCGTGTGCGAGCGAACGGACTAGACGTGGTGCTCATTGCGGCTGGATGGCCGAACAGCCGCTCTGCAGGCTGCCACCGTTTGCAACGATCTTCATGGGTTAATTATTTGATGCCAAGTACAGACAAGTAAACAATGGATGCCAAATGTTGTCAAGCTATCCAATTATTCCATGTGAATGCAGATTATGCAAATAAACGCAAGCTACATTATGGCTGAAAACAGGCGTGGCCGACGACGGCAGAGTCTAGTCTTCTGCTGCACACGAAAGGATAATCTTCAGCTGTAATAATATCCAGTAAATTTCGACCTCGATGATGAACATTCGCATAGAACGAGTAGAATCGCGTGATGTGGCTGCAACGGGCGTTTACTGCCGGGCCTGTGTCTCATGTCATTGCCGAAAACGTAACAAGACAGACTGACGGAAGAGGATTCAACGATGGCTACACTAGCAAAGTGCCGGTCTGCCTGAAAACCGAGACATGCTCCTTTTAGTTCTCTCTGAAAATCAGCCAGTCAGAGCATAAGGCTCGAACTGTGATACTTAAATGACTGCTTTCGTCTGCGAAAGTCGGGCGAGAGAAGGTTTGTATGGAGACGCTAAAAAGGACCATGTCTCGGGCGCTGAGAAGATCACGCGAAAGTCTGCTCTAACCTCACGAATTTCAAGACAGAGGCTTCTAACATGAGACGACGTCTGGGACTGAAAGGCTTGTCAACTTGGGTAAGCATATTGACTGGTTGCGAAAAGGCTTCGACGGTGTCCCGTGATAGCCTCGAAGATAATACAAAATAATTTGATACGCCAAATATGCCTTAGTGACCGAAGTAGCTTGGTTGTATGCCGATAATGCGCTTAGAAAGTTCAAATTTAGCACTGCACAACTTGAATTGCCTTCGTTGCTGCTGTTCCTGCTTTCCTGGGTGTGCATCTTGTTACTATTGTGTGTATCTTCCAAATTGACAATTCGACTGACTCCCCCTCGGACTTAAGACTTCCATTTTAAGGTTTTTCATACTTTAAATATAGGTGGAAAGCAGACCGATGACTTCTCAATGATCGGTGCTTGAATTACGGGTTGAAGAATGGTGTCTTGCGTACTTGACTTTCTGGTCTGTGAAATCGGAGTCTTGAACTTTACAGGAGGCTTCTGCGGGCAATGCTTAAGTGGCTCATGAACTCGACTGGGTATTCTTCGATGCCGAATTTCTGCCATCTCATATCTTTCGTCCCATACAGGATCCTAACAGCTGTTTCAGCCAGCAGGCCTTTTCTGGCCAAAGACCGCCCTCAGGGCTCTTCTCACATATTGTAGACTGATCCCCATCTTCGCTATCAGGTGGTTGGATCCACTCCCGCGGGATCTGCGTCATGAAGTCATACCAGTAGTCGCCAAAGTGACGGTAGCCCTCATTCGAGGGGTGGACGCCGTCAACTCGAAGTAAACCTGTAGGAAAGCTCGTAAAATCAACGGCGAGAACATGTTTACCCGCAACCTGACGAGATGCTACGATGCCTGGTATATGGCCTTGATACGGGACGGTGTTCCGCTGCTGCCCCTCATCACGAGTGTTGATGATCATAGCCACGAGAACAACCGCACTTGGGCAGGCTTCGACTATTTGATCGATGAGTTTGCCTAAACGCTCTGCGGCATCTTTGGGATCGTTTCCTTCGAGAGCGACGTCCAAGTTTGGATTCATGTCATTAGTCCCTGCATGGACGAGGACGATGTTGGGCTGTTGTTGCAGTGAGGGGTTAACATGATCTGAGATGAATCGGATTGTTCGAGCATTCCAAGCGGCCTGTAAACTTGATTAGGCAACTGTGTATTTCGTAAAGTTATGACACACTCACGAAGTAGTTATCAGGGATTGTTCCGCGAACTGTCTCAGTTCCGATGAAAGACACGCGATCATCTTCGTCAGGCATTAGTCTGCGCTCTGACTATGGGCGAATGAAACGTACTTGAAAGATTTTGTCGAAGTTTCATTCGGTATCCATTTCCATCGCCTCCATCCAGATCACTGAGGAAGCCTACGGTGATAGAATCACCAACACCGAGGATACGAAGGGTGGTTCCGGGTTTAATAGCCTGACCAGGCTTCGTGCCTTTGAATTTGAGCGGACTTGGTGCATCCATGACGGGTTGATGTTGTCTGAACCGGGGCTTGGATCACCGATTCGAGCTAATATCGACTTGATAGTCTCGAAACCCGGTTGCCAGCTCTCGGGATAGATCCTTTCAAGACAGCCTTAGTGACGCTGGAGCTTTTCGTCGTCAAGCGTCTCCTGCCGTTGGCGACTGTTAAGCGACCAAATGCAGTGGTTGTTGAAGGATTCGGCAGCAAACGGAGAATTATTCACCTCAGTTTGGCGTCTTGTCTAAGGAGTCTAGGAAGGAGTGATGTTGAATGAAACGGCAGGAATGTAACATTTGCATCTGCTGATCGTCGTCTGAACCGCACGGTGCTGTAGCGTTCAGACCTGTTACGTGTCTGTCTGAGACGTGATCCCCCACATTTGAAGCCCAATCACCATTAGACGTCATGAATCGAGCACGGGCTTCGTCTCGTGCAATGACTAGTCAAGCAGGGCAGTCCTCTGAGGTCGAGGGGAAGAATCGTGTGACTGGCTTTGCTAATTGTTTTCGAAAGCAGCTTTATTGGAGAGTACAGTTCTACTGGAGATCTGGATTTCGCAGAGTATGTTTCAACAATAGATTACAACGTTGCTGTCTGCAGTTGAACCTTCATCCTGCTAGGCCTGTGCAGCACATGGGATGAACAGCGCTTTTGAAGTCAATCTTTTGGAAGACGGAGCCGGTGATAAAATTTCCAAAGTCTATTGATAACGTTCAAGAAGCAGACGAATGGCACATGGCGGCACCAGCAATGGATCCCAACGTTCCCCTCTTATCGGCGCATGCGGGGTGATCGGCTGGCTATCTTACAGAACCCCGCAGCTGTGCATCCCGAACCCACAGGCATCCCGGGGCTCGGTTTTCCTTTGCTTAACAATACCAATTTGGGTTTAGTGACGTGGGAAGCGTGCATGCAGTGCTTCCGGCTGTGTTAGCAAAACATTCGAGAGAACACCGTAGGTTGTTATCTGAACGCGTTATCTGGGTCGCGATAACGAGATGTCCTCATGCGATTGAAACATAACTCAAAAGGAGAGCAGAGGATCGCTCTCATTAGATCTCCCCTGCGCCAAGCATCTTCACGTCCCGCGAAACTATGTCCACCATGACTGGGGCAGTCGATGGCCAGAATGGCCACCTTCAGAAGCGATTTTCCAAGATTACGATGGTTGGAATGGCGTTTGCGATTCTGAAGTAGGTCTTAAAACTACAATGCTGAATGAGTTGCCCGCTAACAAGCCAAGCACATGGATTTCTTTAGCTGGGTCAATCGGTCTCGTTATGCCATCCGGAGGATCAGTATCCTTCGTTTATGGATTCATATTCTGCGTTCTTTGCAACATCGCTTTGAGTGCCAGCGTTGGAGAACTTGCGTCACTCTACCCAACAGCGGGAGGCCAGTATCATTACGCTTACGCGTTATCCACTCAAAAATGGAAGAAGTCAATGGTGTGCACCCAAGTCCACCCTCCGTACTGGAATCCGATCTCAATTTCTAATCAACCCTAGAGCTTCTTCGTCGGATGGGTCAACATCGCTGGATGGCTCACTCTGAACACGACTGCTGCTTACTTCGGAGGTACATCAACATCTTGAATCTCCACACTGCAGAATTGACAGCTGACATATGGTAGCTCGATTCCTTGCTGCAGCAGCAGTGGTTGGCTCCGGTGGCACATACCAAATCACACAGTGGAGTACTTACTTAATGTTTGTGGCGGTATCGATCATTGGAGTGTTTCTTAACATCTTCGGTTACCCCATACTAAATCGATGGAACGAAGGAGCTTGTAAGTCTTGTTCCGCTGCAGCAGGGCCTCTGGCTAACCGTTCAGTGTACTGGTCATTGCTCAGTGTTGTGGTGATCAGCATTGTGCTTCTAGCAACATCACCGAAGACAAGCGCCGAGTATGTTTTTACCAACTTCTCCAACACGACCGGCTGGAGTGACGGAACTGCCTGGATGTTGGGTCTGCTTCAATCCGCCCTTAGTCTCATTGGGTACGCCCTCTCTCACGGACACATTCAAACACAACAAATTGCTGATTTCACTTATAGATTCGACGCAGTAGCCCACATGACAGAAGAGATGCCGAATCCATCCAAGGATGCACCTCAAGCAATGGTTGGCGCGGTGCTTGTTGGAGGAACTACGTGAGGATCTTGAAAAAAAGCCAGTCTCGAGGTTTCTAACAATTGTTACAGTGGCATTGCCTTCATTCTTGTCATGCTATTCTGCGCAGTTGATATTGACGTTCTTCTCGCATCGCCCACTCAAAGTCCTCTTACAGAGATGATATCACAGGCCACAGGCAACAAGGCAGCTGCGACAATTCTCAGCGTCGCTGTTGCCCTGTGTTTTGTCAACGGAGCTAATGGCTGCGTCACATCTGGAAGTCGTCTGGTTTGGGCCATGGCTCGAGATAACGGCACCCCGTTTTCAAGATAGTAAGCACTCCCGACTATAGCGAGCCAAACACGATCGGCCTAACGTATACTAATTGTATCTAGCCTATCGCATCTACATCCAAGGCTGAACGTCCCCGTCCGAGCTATCCTTGTCCAGGCCATATTCAACCTTTTGTTCGGTCTACTCTACCTTGGTAAGCTACTCAAATTTATCAGTTGCATCAAAGCAAGCTGTACTGACAAATTCTCATCAAGGTCCGGAAGTGGCCTTCAATGCCTACATCGCAAGCTGCACCTTGTTTCTCAACCTGTCGTATGCTTTGCCGGTCATGATCCTTCTCGTCAGGGGCCGTCACGTTGTCGCAGCGAGCCCTCCACAGTTCTTCCTTGGTAAAGGGCTATTTGGCTATGCTACCAACTGGATTTCAGTTCTCTTTGTGCTTGTCACCTCTGTTGTAAGAACCAACCTAACAGTATATGCTATCTGGAAACCATTCTAACGCAGCTGGGTGTAGTTCTTTTGCTTCCCGCCAGCGATTCCCATCGGCATCTCTACCATGAGTAAGTACTCTCATGCCTCATTGAAGTATTAATCTAATCATTGTCAGACTACGTTACTGCAGTCATTGGAGTCTTCATTGTTTTTGCCGTGGGATTGTGGTTTGTGAAGAGGAAGGCGTACAATGGTCCCAAATTTGATCTCATTCTCGGGGAGGACTTACCAGTCGCCAATTCGACTGCACATGGGGACAGAGTCTCAAAAGGAGCTGACTTGGATGCTCAAGACAAGGAATGAGTATTGAAATTGTGTACAGTACTCGAACACCTGAAGAGTTATAGGCAAGGGGCATTCTAGTTCGTTTCAAAATCACTGCATATTACCTTCTTTGCCTTCGTCATGCGATAAACGCTGTGTACTTTTCCCCAGACCAATGTTTTCACTGGTTAAAATGTAATTTCAAATGTTTTGAAATGTTTTGATATGTTTTGAAGGGAGCATTGAATTACTTGCAGCCGTAACATATTTTAGCTCATTTAACCTCTACTTTGAGAGGTATTTTGCCTATAGGTTGGATGGAAGAGTCCCCCAAGCAAGCCAACAAGACTCGATCGAATCAAGGTCAAAATTTCCAGAGGAAGGATATTATACCGAACTGTTAATTACAACTTGGCCCCCTTGTTATATCCGTAATGCCAGTTATCCTTCTTTAGGTCCTTCCTAATCTGATAGTTTTGCTCCGCAATATCGACAACCCGCATGTCCACGTCGATAACACGCATGTCCTCCTTGCCATCAGTAAAACTGCCCGGTACAGTGCCCACGATAGGCAGCGTCACCTGGCTGCATCCAAAGAAACCGTCCTCCATTGGCCCAGTCGCGTTGCAGTATATGATGGCCGCGGTGTTTTCAAAGGCCCTGGTAGTGAGAGTGGACTGCACAAACATTCTCTCGCAAGTCTCGTTGTAGGCGAGTCCTTCCCTGCTCATGTCCGACAAAGTCCAATACGAAGGAATAATGATAATCTTTGCCCCTGCAAGAACAAGCTGCCGAAAGGCCTCCGGAAAAGCCAAGTCCCAACAGACCAGGAGACCGACGGGTCCTAAAGGGGTATCGAAGGCTTGATGGGGGCTGGCTGTGACTGTTTCCGTGTGTCCCTCAACTTGATGAGCGTAGTCAACACTTGAAGTGAGATGTTGACGCTCGGGAATCCAGAGGTTGGTTTTGGTGTAGGCTCCAAGAATTCGACCGTCGTGGCCAATGAAATAAGAAGTGTTCAGAAGAGTCCGCTTCGTCTTTGCACCGTCTGTGAGTGGCGGTTGTGGTGTAGATGCATCTGAAACTATAGTACCGGCACAGATGTTAATGCGCAGCTCAGCGGCTAAATTTTGGTATCTTCGGAGGAAGCCTTGGGCATCGTCTGCGCTCAAGGCGAAAGAGGGGTCATCGGGGACCCATCCCATGAGGTGGTACTCGGGAAGCACAGCTAGCGATGCTCCTTGAGCCGATGCACGGCGAATTTGTTTGGAGGCATGATTGAAGTTGTGTTCAGCGTCAAGAACCTGGCCCTATGTTAGTTCTTGGAACGTGATATTTGGGGCCCTTCGTACCTTCGGTGATGTTTGTACCAGCGCGACTTTGAATGCCCGCGGTTCTGACGAGGACGACATGGCGATGAGATGCGGAGGTGAAAGTGATGCCGCAAAATGGCTGATTCTCTTGCAATCTTGTTGCGGACTTAACATTGCGAGAGTCTTATCAACGCCCCCGGGTTGACAGCGCGATGGGAATCACAGCTTTGCGCATCGATCCCACTTATGGCAATGATATCCTTCGCCTATGAGGTCCCTTTTTGGCCTAGTATCACTGCAGTGGAACCCCTCCCCTCTGTTGGTTCATGCAACCCTCCTTGGAACTCCACAGCCATAAGTGCCGCCCCGATGAGCCCCCGCACGGCAGGTCGAGTCATTCCGGTAACCTCAATAGCAACGCCCGAGGCGTGGCCTGTGAAGTCTGAACTTCTCACTAGGAATTGGAAGTCACAAAGCCACACGAAAGCACTTGAATGAGGCTCATGAATGCACGGTCGGGCCTACACGCTAACATGCAAGCGTCTCCGCGCAAAATTATCACACGATCTCGCAACGGATGTGCTGTTTGCAAATCTAAACGGGTAAGAAATAGCGTGGCGCGTTATCTCCGTTCTACAGAGCCATACTGACAAGCAAAAGCTGAAATGCGACGAGGCAAAACCTCACTGCTCGCGTTGCAAAAGGCTCGGTATTGCATGCCCGGGCTACCGAAAACCTTTGAAATGGAGCTCGACCTCAATAGCACTGGGCGGTGACTCCCCTTCGCCCGAAATAACGAGGTCACCTACTGTGTGGGAAAGCATGGGTAGTGTTTCTGGCCAGTCACATCCTCCTGATCAGTCCCCAAAAGACCTTTGCGACCTGGACTTCTTCAACTCTTTCGCCGAAGTCGACACCCCTAGGAGCCTAGATATACAAGATGTAGGCGCTCTACAACACCTGTTTTTGGCATCAGACATCACAAGCGAGAAGACATATCCAACACCTAGCTCACGAGTTGAAACCTCACAGCTTCAAGTTGTAGGTAATGGCAATGATGGAAACACTTGGCCCGCGATACCCCCACACAACCCAAGTGATAGATCAAAAGAGCTTGAACCGTTTCCGAGCGACCTATCGAGCCACCCATACCCGCTATCGCATTCTCTGCAAGACGATTCATCTACATTAGTCGAATACTACTTCAAAGAAGTATGTGGCATGATGTCTTGCTACGACAGCGACATGAATCCGTACAGAACAACAATATCCAAGCTCTGGACACAGTCACCCGCTCTCTATTATGTCACCCAAAGCATGGCAGCAGCTTGCCTGTCTGAAGTTTCTCCCGGATTCTCGGCAGCCAGTGGTCGCCTTGGCAACCAAGCTGTCACATCTCTGTGGAACGAGAGCAAAACCCACCCAGCGAACACGTCCTCCCTCCTGGCTCTAGTTATGCTTGGCTTCAGTCTTTGCTGGCACGACCCTCGAAAGCTTGGCCAGGACGAATTCAAAATGCTTGCCGAGGCGGTTATATCCCTCGAGAACAATGAAGATGACCTGGCGCTTGCCGATCGACAAAAGAAGTTTTTCTTTTACAACTCCCTGGTGTATTGGAAAATGCTGCTATCCTTCGTCACCGACCAAGAGCTGCCGTCGCTTGGCTCTACCCGAGCAATCCTTCCACAACCGTGTCGGCTCCCAGAACAAGACAACTTACGAATGCCGCATCCACAGACCGGGCTCGGAGTAGAAATCCAAGAGCTTGTTGCCCAGGTCGGTGCTCTGGTCAGAAGAGAGAGAAAGAGAATCAGGCGTCGTCGGCATTCTTCGAGACGTGACATCGAAGAGTCTCTCAGCGCTATTAAAGCTTCCGAAGATCTCCACTCAAAGCTTTGTCGCATTGAACTACCATCGGATTCTGCTATTATAGACTCTGGGGATGATAGGACCCCCGCAAGCCATCTGTTGAAAGCTGCTGAAGCCTATCGTTGCACGGGCTTGCTGCAACTATATCGAAACTTTCCCGATTTATTTCTCCGTGATATAGAATCGGCGAACTGTACAGACCAGTCCTCTTGGTTGAGCACGACTTATGATGGTGGTGTTGCAGCACATGGCAGCTCCAGAGTCTTGCTAGATACATGGCTGACCAGCCTTGCGCTTCATGTGCTCGACCTTGTGCATGAAATACCAATGTCTTCACGGTCTCGATCCATTCAGCCTTTACTACTTGTCAGTATCTGCAGCGAGCTTTCGCTTAACCGCGGGTTTGTGCCCATCGGCGAACTTCAAGGCAGCCACGGCTTCAACACCATAGCAAGTCAACGAATGGAGGTGCCGCCGACAACGACCGACATTCTCCATGGCAGGCGACTTATTCTATCTCGTCTCTCATTTTTTGAGGGTGTTTTAGCTGCCAAGCCAATCCGTCAAATGCTGACCTTGATAAAGGAGACTTGGGCATTGATGGACAAAGAACAAGAAGATGTTTACTGGATGGACGTCATGATTGAGAATGGGTATGAGACGCTGATGGGTTGACGTAAGAACTGGATACTTGGCTTGGCCATACTAGCTCCCTGGGCTGTTTTTGAGCGGCTGACCACAATTAAATGCATGGTCAAAGCCTCTGCCAAGGGAAATGAGGAAGCATCATTGCGTGGACGTACGGAAGGTTTGACATCATAAAGAATAATCAGCCCCTTGATGCTTCCAGGCATGTCTCAGATGATCTTGAAAAGTGAGGATGCGAAATGGACAACAGTCCCCGCAATTTTAGATCGACAGAAACCCGTCGGACTTTAGAGGTATTTCCCAAGAAGCCGAGAGCGCATGCTTGAGCCAAGACAAAGCCTCAAAGTTGTCTCCGTTGCATGGAATCATTGTATGAGGAGACTGATTGGTCTATCTGTGTTGCCGTCCTAGTGGATAGCGAATCCTTCCTAGAAATCCGTCTGAATCAGCTTGAAAAAGGCCGGCTTCTCACGGGATTGTCGTAGTGCGGTCGGCTGACGCCTGGTACTCGGTTTCTCCTCTTCGCGGAACTGATCGCCAAGGACCCGATTTTCATCGCCCCGAAGTCTCAGCTATCGGCAAAGCATAGATCAGGAGGATTCCGTAGGTCGTGTGTGCCTAATGCTTCGGCAGCAGGCGCCAAAAGTCCTATTGATAGTCATGGATGATCCAGAGTTGACACTTTCATATGGACATGCACGCACCAGTAGTCTCATTTCTTCAATTTCTGACTGGCCCGAGCAAGACTACACAAAACACCTCATGAGTGGGACACGGCCTCACAGCCCTTGCGATCGTTCCGTCCTATCCGTCATAGAAACAAAACTCTGCCTCAGATGACTTGAACAGTAATTTGCAGAATTAGGAAGGTGCACTACACTGAGGCAGATGGGTACAAGGTGTTATTGAACTCATCAGTAGTATAAAAGGAGCCGAAAGTTCTGTACGGATGACTCTCCAGCAAGAAGCAACTCATCCAGTTCTGTGCCAGCCCACGTTGAACTCTCATATCGAAATTCTCTCTACATATACAACGTCACCTCTAGCCCGGAATGCACTTCGCTACTTTGACCAAGACCGTTCTGGCCGGCATTGCTCTTCACGCAGGCACAGCGACTGCCATCTTTGAGTGCAATGCGGATCAGCATGCTTTCGAACCCACGAAAGACAAGTTCGTGGTACACTACACCTCTATTCGCGACTCGAATTACGATGACGGCCAACCTTGGGTGAGTGATGCTTGAGATGATACCCTTCATAGAGACCAGTCCGTCTTTTTGGGCGCTTTTGAGCTAACATGGCAGTAGGTTCGCATTTGCAAGCCCAAGGGTGATCTCAGCGGCTGGAACAACGTCGACCCCCTGAAGACACCTTGCAAAAGCGATCCAGCAACACACTTGTCTACCAAACAGACCGGTCTCAGGAATGAGCTGATCGTGACGAACGGCGAAGGATGCGACAGTGGCAGTGGCCACGGCCTCAATGGCGCATCAATGGTTTACAACGACCAAGTAGCCGTTCTAGAGGGCTCTAACGGTCGATGCGGACCTCGAGACCATGGAGTCACTTGCGAGTTCAATCTCTAGTAAATTGTCAGACCAGCCGAGAGCCCCCAGCCACGGCTGTATGAAGCAAGGAAGAACTATCGACAAATATACTGATAGGATATTGTTGGATTTTATTTCGATCGCATTATCAGAAATACACTTGAAATGACTTGACTATTTACCCATTGGAACCACAATTAGGGCTTAGCAATGCATTTGGTAGAGCTTTAAGTGGCCATTATCAAGTAAGGTCAGCCAGCATGCACGTAAACGTTTAGGAGGAGCCTCGTGAAGAAATGATGTTGTCTTCAATGTCTAGTGGTTGCATTTGGGCCGACAACTGTATTTAAACGCTGCCGTCTCTGCAGAAGGTGGTGCGGGAGAATTGAGTCTTGCAGCAAGTGGTGTAGCTCTCCTGTGTGGAAGGCTCGCACTCATAACCGTCTGGCAATTGTTAGTGACCATGCAGCACATTTGATGAGATTTAATACTTACTCCACTTTCCGTCGCAGCAGGTGATTGAATCAACGTTGCTGCCGTCGCAAGAGCACAGCAGGGCCTGGGAGGCTCCGATGAAGGGGCTGTGGACCAGATGTCAGATTGCAGTGCTTTCCTCATGATGAAGGAAACTTACAGGACAAAGAACAAGACCTTGGACAACTGCATTTTGCTTGTGATAGATGATGGCTGTGAATTAAGGGAAAGGCAACATTGGTTTCGAAGATGGCGACAACTTGCTCTCATATACAACTCATATTGCGTGTCCGTGTTGTCCGAGGGTTTCGTTCCCCGGATCAAGCAGGTTGCTTTTCTGGAACTTAGAGTTAAGGGTGCGGAACCTGATAAAGCGCAGTCCTTCTTCTTTGGGAAGCAATCCCGCGACGATTAGATTGGGCGGCCCCGCCACGGAACGGGAACAGGGACGCAAATGGTCAAGATCGCTCCAGTCGCTTGGTAGCTTTCGGGATTCATCAGCCGACCACACAGGAGCTCCAGCCAAGAATTCCTGCAATCTGCCCCCGGGGCAACTTGAAAGGGGCAGGACACACACATGATCAAAAAAGGGAGGAGTTGTGGCTGCATTCATGTTTTGATGGTCAGTGCGACTCTGCCAAACAAACTGAAGTCCGGAACAATGCAGCTCGAGTCACGCGTCGTTGTGGAAAGCTTTCTGCCTCGGCCCACGAAAGCTTCCCAAGAAGTTGTAATTCTTGATTTCAAGCTGCGAATGACACCTTCCTACACGAGAAAGCAGGAAATGGTCTGGAAACACATGTGGTGTGTTACAAACCTGCACGCTACCCAGTAGTGGAATTGGCCTCACCCAACACGCTGCAAGGAAGAAAATCAGAGAAATGGCGAAGAAAAGATTTATGTGAAAAGACTAAAAGACTGATAGGCGAACAGCCCTCAGGGGCACTAATAACATCTGCGTCTGTCGAGAACCGTTCTCTAATGTGAAAGCCGGCAAACGCCGATGAAGCAAAAACTCCGGTCTTACAAGGGCGTCTTCAGCCAGACCTTGAAAGAGCAATTGAGCCACCGTAAAACGTCACTTTTGAAGCTTTCCCTGTGTTGGCCATATCGAACACAAATTGGACGTCCACACTGGATCCCAGAGAGCCAACATCTTGCCAGGTGATGCAAGTGGGTGTGCCCATGTCAACGGGCGCGCTCTTGTCCTGGAATACGGCGACAAACTGATGCTGAGCCTCAGTCATCACGTTGCTAGGGTAAAGACGAAAATCAAGATTCTCAAGTTTGATGCCAGCGGAGGCCGTAATCTTATTCCGGAGGTCAACATCGCCCTTCTTTAGCGATGTCACAATGAGCCCAGGGCCATCACTCGAGACGTTGAAGCTTGCTGACCCTGCAGGCCCATCGAAGGATCCAACGTATCTTGATTTCGCCTCTGCAGCTGCGAGTTTCTGCAACTGCACAATTGCAAGAGAGACAATGTCAGCGTAGACATTCAAGTCGGGTCCTTTGGCAGCTTCGGTATCATGAGCAAGAATAGCGAAGCCTGCGTTGAAGTCTGGGGCCAGACCAAAGTAGCTTGCGTAGTGGCCAATCAAGCCTGTCTTAGTGTAGACATCGAGGATGGAGCTGTTCGCATACTGGCCCGCGTGGTAGATCTCCCACGGGCGACCAACACCATTTCGCAAGTTTGATGTATCGGCGATGGGTTGGAGCCAACGACGGGTCGCAGCTTTGGGGATGAGGCGTGAACTTAGTATGGAATGGCCAGCACGTGCAAGGTCTGAGGCGGTAGAAATGACAGATAGCGCGCTGTTATTTGATAATCAGTGGACCGAAGATTGTGGGATGCGAGGATGCACTCACCCAGGTTCTCCGATAGCCGACGTATTGAGGCCGTCTGCGAAGACTTTCTTATTCTGGGCCAGAAGTCCGCTATTAGTCATGTTAAGCGGTTCAAAGATCGCCGTATCGAGGACTTGATCGAAAATTGCAGATCGGTTGCCGGCTTTATGGGCTTCAAGCGCAAAAGCAAGAAGCTGGAAAGCAGCGTTCGAAATAATCGGAGTTGTATCAGGTAGGAACAGCGGTGACTGTGTCGCGAACTTCTCAACAAATTCGTTGCGGGCGCAGGGCCCATCCAACCTACAAGCGAACGCTGTAGAGAGTTAGCTGAGATCTGCATGACTCTGCTTGAATCCAGATAACCTACAATCCCTTGCAAGGCCGGACATCTGGCCAGCCAATGCCCCGATGGTGATCTCATCCCACTTGACTGCCAATCCAGTGGACACATTGCCTAGTTCTGGGATATACTGAGTAATCGGTGTCCCCCAATGGTCATCGCCAACTTCCACGAGCCAAGCATAGACTGTGAAGAGTTGACTTAGTGTGCCGAGTGGGAAAATAGTGTTGGAGTCTAGACTTGAATCCCTGGGGGCTTCAGATGCCGTGTGATGATATTCGAAAAAGACAGGATTCTCCTCAGACTCGTCGGAGCCTGAGAACAAGACAACCGAGAAAGAAGTAGTATTCGGTGTAATGTCGCCAAAGTCATCCGATCCTCCTTTCTGAATGAGTTGATCGAATAGCTTGGTGAATTGGTCCGTGAACGACTTCACCTCCTCAGAGTTCTGACCAATGCTTGGGGCAGGGTAGTAGGCTCGAAGTAGTGGGCATGGCTGATACGTCGGAGTGTCTGCTAGACTGGCCCCTGTCATGGACAGTACCAGAGTTGCTAAGATGGCCAAGGATATCGAAGAGTGCATTTTGATTTCGTTGGGTGGGAACAGTTGTGAGTTGAATGGCATGAGACACTACCTACTTACTTATCGGAGACGCGCCTGTCTCTTATACAAATACCATCCTTTATTCTGACACTCAAGATATTCAAAACATCAAACTGATGCCGTGTACGGACACGGGGGCCGATCTTTCCTCGGCGGGGTCACGCATCATTGACTAAAAGCCAAACACATAATAGCAGTACAGCCACAAGTATGCAAGTAACCTTGAGGGACAACAATTCAGAGTACTTCCGTGTTGGATTCAAAGGATCTAGCATCGATATCTGAGACCTTGAGTTGCAAAGCGAAATTCCGTATCCGTGTCCGTGTCCGGGTCCGCCAGCCCGCTTGAAGGATTCTCACTAAAATTGAGCACTGCCCCCATGATCACTCCCCATTGCGTAGTTCCAGCTCTTGAACGGTATGAAAGTGTCGTTTACGAATGAAAGAGAATCTACAGGGAATTCGGCGTTCGAGGTCATCGCAGCATTCTCGGATAGTGTGAAATCTGTGTATGCCATAGCGTTGCTTGCTGAAGCTATTGCTGGTTGTGAGAAGACTGACGGCGCGACGGAATAATCAAGCCCAACTGATTGAGTCGACAGGTTGGAGGTCGGTGTTCCAAGGCTCGAGAGAGACCTTGTCGTGGGGACGTTGAGTCCTTGAGGAGAGACACCATGCTGACTTGTGAAAAGTTTTTGTTGATCTAGATACCATTTTTCAACACGCTTCGTGCGTATGAGAAAATGGTAGAAAGAATCTCGATCACCTCTGTCGTCCACGTCTGGCGACGTCGCAGACTCAAGTCTAAGGACAACCTGTCGAATGGTGTGACCGATGTCGGAGAACTGTCGAAGATGTTCTGTCATGAAGCTTATCCTTGGGTCCGCTGCTTGAAGGTCTAGGCGGGCTGCTAGAGTATTTCCGCAGTGTAGCATGACCCAAACAATATTAGGGAAGTACACCTCCTGGCCTGGAGGGGTATGAAGGAGGATGCTGACGAGGGATTTTGCGGAGACAATGCTCTCCGATAATCCCTGAATTAGTCGCTGTGAAGAGGGATTCTGCGGCTTATGAAGAGCGAAAGGCGCGTCGGGAAGCGAGAGCTGATTGAGGCACAACTGAATCGTATGCATTTGGGGTACCAAGATTGCTACGCAAGTTTGTTAGCGATGGGACCTTTAGGGCAATCGTCGAAATAACAGTACTTACGACAGTCTCCCAGAGGGAACGACAAGTTATTCTTGAAAAGGTCTATCCTTTCTCTAGCATCTGAAACGGCCGCCTGTATTTGCATTGGATCTAGCGTTGACTCGTTTTTCACGATGTCATCGATGTCTTCAGCGACCCGCTGAAGGCGAATGATGTAAGGTAGGTACCGGTCCGTTGGGTACTCAGCTACTTCAGCGAGCCGATCAGCAGTCTCCGTCATATATGTTGTGAGGGTAACGATGCGGAGCTTTTGGAGAACAATGCTCGAACTTTGAATTAGGAAGGTTAGTACTGAGTCTAGCAGTAATGATTTTGGTAACCAACCAAGATGATAGATAGTATGTTCCGAGAAAAGCCCTCTGTTCATCAAGAGACTCAACGTAATGCTGGGCCGTCCCCAACCGCTCTGAGCGTTCAACATTCCATCCTTTCACGTTTTTTGGTCTATCCAGACGCAGATCCGAAACTATGCTGACAGCCAGATGTAGATGCTGGGTGTAGCGCTTGGGTCGCGGTTGAAAATGAGCCCTTCCGAGAGTATTAGTTTCATTATCGGATCACAATATTGGAGCGTGCAGGCGAGGCACTGCCTTACCAGGCAAGATGTACGAGGAGACCTTGGAGTATGTGTAGAGAGGTAAAGTCGCCCTCAATTAGACGAGCGGCGATTAGTTCATTAAACATCTGGCCTAGAGCCCGCTGAAGACGAACGTCATCGTGGGATGCTGCAGCCATCAGCGCCAGACATAGGGCTGGCTTGGTCTGCTTCAAGGTGTTCACATTCTCGTCGGCGGGAATTATAACAAATGGAAAGTGAGGAGTGAGCTTTGTGCGGAATCGGTCGAGTAGCTCTTGGCCCTTCTCTGCCGTGAGCTGGCCGGCATCGAACGGGTCATGTCCCTCAAGCCTTGGTCTTGGAAGACCGGAACTGGCAGTGGCTGGAGGAGGGCTCCGGCTGTGATTAGATGAAGACGCGGCAGGACTTTCGGCGGGCGGCGGAGGGGCCGATTGATCGGGGACATGAAGTAGCTTGTTCGACCTTCTTTTGGTTCAGTCTCGGAGCCGGGATACGGAAAACCGGGGACAGCTACCTTGCACGGGAACCCGGGGGTTTGCGGCCACGGGCCGGCGCATACGAGCACTCTTTGCCGAGCCGGAGGCATCTATCGCAGATGACCGAGTCCTGCGTTCGGTCGCATTTGATTTTGGCGTGAGCACATGTGCGACACGTCTTCAAAAGCGGGGTTGGGCTGCGCTGACGGGACTCCATGTTGCTGGGCGCAGCAATGCGTGATGGCCGATGTACAGTCGTAACAAGGCATGGAATCGGCGAATGGGCGGTGGCTCGTCAAGCGCCAGAGTGTTTGAGGCGGCGCATCCGTAACTTACCTACGGACACGGAATGAAAGAACCAAAGTTCCTTGGGACGGACAGACACGGAGGGGAAGGAGGTTAAACGCAGGACAACAGGCAGAAAGATTAACCTGCTCTCAGCGAGATTACGAACGGGTAAACGGGCGCGGGCAATGGGACGCGCCCGTGAACGCCGCCGACGCAGTATTAATGCTTGATCCAATGGATACTTAAGGACTTCAGTGGCTTAGATGTTGGAACTAGGGCCGAAGGAGGCAGACTAAAGTGTCGCTAAATGAGTTTGATCCACCATTTCAGGGCTGATCACCTCCTGTGGTCAGACGGCTTGGAGCTGAAGACCCCTGGAATTCGGACTCTCGTGTTGCATCAGGCTTCCTTCGGTGCTTCGTTGACGGCGGGCGCTTTTCAACACGCCAAATGCCGATAAGCTTCCATGTGGTTACTCCAGATTTCCAATTTGCACTAGGCAGCCAGATGAGTGACGGATCTTGTTCCATGCACACAGCCTGACGACGGGGTTAGAAATCTATATAGGCCTCAATGGGCTTTTGTGGTTTCCCCAAGGCTCGTGGCAGCGCCAACTTGTCGATTTTTGACCGAACAAGGTACTTGACTTTTCGCACTATATTAAAAGCATTTCAAAGGTGAATGAACAGATCATATGTGCGAAAAGAGTTTTGAGGTTGCTGCCAAGATTGCATGGTCATAGTTTCACACCAATTACCGACAGCGCTCTCGATGCTTGCTTCCCTTCTAATCTACTCTTCTGCTGTCACTGCAGTGAGCTGCTCAGGGAATAATGGCTTCTTACCATCCTCATCGAGCCCCTCCGATAGGCACCGAGACAGCAAGTTTAAGAGTAGACGTACTCAATGCGGCGTAATCGTTGCGGCTGAGGTCCAACACCGCTGGGAACCCATGCAGCTGGAATCGAAAACAGCTCAGTTCAGTATATAATGCTGCTACCCCGCTTCAAATACCATAAAAGTTCCCGTTTGCCTGCCAAATATTTGACCATTCTTGATCTTCTCGCCAAAATCTTCGACTGAAAACATACACGCCATCACAGAACACTCCCCGATGGCGTCAATCCCCTACACGGACCTCGACCCTGAGAAAAGGGAGATAAGGCTCTTGGAGGTCGTTTGCGAGCCTGGAAACACTCAGATTTCGTACAGATTGCATACTGTATCCTTGGATGACAACCCATACTTCATTGCCTTGTCCTACGTCTGGGGTGACCACCTCGTGACCGAAAACATCGACATCGATGGTCTCCAGACACCGGTCACAGTCAATCTCGCGACCGCTCTGAAACATGTCAAAAAGCACTGGCTAGACATCCAAAGTGAGCGAAACACCGGTCGCGATGCCGTCGAGTTCCGAATCTGGGCGGATGCAATTTGCATTAATCAGCAGAACCTACCGGAGAAGTCGGAACAGGTTCCGTTGATGAAAGATATCTATTCAAAAGCAGATCTTGTGTTTGCATGGTTATCTTCTGAAGACGGAGAAATCTCGAAAAGCTTGGAGATGCTAGAAACTGCATTTTACCTCGTCAAGATCCTTGTCCACATCAACTCCGGACAGCAACTGGATATTACTGATGACGAATGGGCCGAAACCACTCACACCCTGAATCATTCTATAAACTGGGCTGAAATGGTCCCTCTGGCCTTGGGGCGATTTGGGTATCCCAGCAGAGAAGAACGAGACATCTTTCCAGCCTCCAGTTGCTGGACAGCTTTGAAAAAGCTGGCAGAACTGTCCTATTGGTCCCGTGTCTGGATATTACAGGAGCTGATATTGCCCAAGTCTCTCTTTTTCGCCTGTCCATCGCGAACTCTCGACCACTCCAAAGCAATAATGGCTGTCACTGGTATCATGGAAGTTTTGGGGGTTATACAGCGCGGTCGAGCGCGCGATGTGGGTGCTCTAGGCCGCTCCAGAGCGTCGATAATTCGTTCACAGCTATTCCTGGTTCAATGGCGCCTCAATCTCAGACAAGCATTCCATCTGCGAGGTTACGAAGATTCTTGCCTATATCATGTGCTCAGTTCCACCTTGTTTGGAACCATCAGAGCAACCAATCCTAGAGATTATGTCTATGGGGTGTTGGCGATCACAAATTTCGATATTACACCAGATTACCGCGCCTCCATACGAAAAGTCTATGTGGACTACGCAAGAGAATTAGTCAACCGCTGGAGCACTCTTTGGCAACCACCAGATCGATCCAACGGAAGCCTCTTTTTCTTGTCACTTTGCGCAGCTGGAGTCCAGAGAAATGAGGACCTTCCTACTTGGGTCCCGGCGTTCAATGACCTACGCCCCAAGGGGTGGTTCATGAACGTCAGGACTTCATCTAGTCTCGCGTTTCGGGACGTCGATGAGCTGTGCCAGGCTTCAGAAGTCCGCATTTCCGATGCCAGTCTATGGGTGGCAGGTGTAAAAGCGCAGAAGATCACGTACCAATACCACAAGCCACTTGGGCCGGATTTTTGGACCAAAGACCTGCTTGACTGCTTCGAGACTTTGCTGGCTAAGCGAAACTCGACATATGTCACCGGAAAGCCGCTGGTGGACGTCATCTGCTGCACTCTGTTGCAGAGACTGTATAGTGAATATGATCTTCGACGGATTGCATCGCTCTTTCTCTACTTCTACAATTGGATACCCTCTGGCAAGATTGGGAAGGAGTTAAGGCAGGCTATGGAGGGACTTGATGAAATGGAAATGAGAGACAACATGGAAGCGATGCTGTCCGAGTGGACTCCCATCATGAGCGAGAATGCCGGTTGTCGATTGGTCGGGACTGACGACTACATTGGGATAGCTGGAGGCGATGTTCAAAATGACGATATCGTCTGTGTATTGAAAGACTGCGACAGCCCAGTTATTTTGAGGCCCGAGGGAGATCACTTTCTTTTTGTAAGCCCGTGCTTCATGCTGGGACTCATGAAGGGAGAGGTATCTGAAATGCTGCGCTCTCAGATGGCAGAAGTCGAGACCCTTGAGATTCGCTAGAGACACATGGTGCATATAATGAGTTGAAATAGTAGATTGTCTAGCCTGGTAATTGAAGATACTTTCAACTATCCTCTTCATGTATATTACTTCTAAGAACATACGAATCTTTTGCTTTCAGCCAGCTGTTATTACATTTCGTCGTCCCAAAGTTGATACTCGCTGAAGTAGTGCTCATGAATCCTCTTCGCGTAGTCAACTAGCACTGGGTAGCTTCGAATGACTCTTTGAGTATCCGGAGCTCTGAGAGGTGAAGTCAGCCAACGAGGTTTTGTAGGCCGACGACTATCAATAGCAAAGAACCTGATCACAAGAGAGGACTAAAGAACTTACGCGTTGCATACAAGGTCGGAAGCAATGAAGCCAAACACAGTCGCATCGGCCTCTGAAGGTTCTGAACCGCCCAATATCCAGAATGGTGCATTTGGGCTAGGCACTGTGAGGCGTGCCTCGGCTAACAACGCATTGACATTGTCCCAGACATCATGCCGAAAGCTGGCAACTTCGGCACTCGTAAACCTCCCAGTACCTTGTCCGTACAGCGTCCGAGTTAGACCACGATAGGCCAGCAGCCCAATCAGAGGTTGAATTGGCCAAGGAATTGCGCCCATCACCCCGGATCTCATCGTCTCGTAGTTGTCGTGCCACCGCTCCATGCCCTTTTATGCCATGTTATTCATTTTTCGGAAACGACAAACAATGTTGAATATGCTTACTTGATAAAAGTACAATTTCTCCTCAAACAAAGCCCTTAGAGCCATGTCATGGGCTCTTGCAGCGGGTGGTAGCGACCCGCTCAGGTCTTCACAGATATCGTTATCCACAAAATGCTGGATAATAAGAGAAGAGTCACCCAGTGCTAAAGGTCTATCTTGCCCGTTCGGAGTGAATTCGATGTACGGGACCTTGCCCCGAGGCGCCCGGGACATGGAACCTTGGTCGAGACGGTACTTGAGCCTCGCAAAGCGAAGTCTTGCTTCGAGTTTTGTAAGAAAGGGCGACCAGACGTAAGAATTCGAAACGGGAAATCCGCGATACAGCACGAGGTCGGGCAGTTTCTTCTTAGACGCGTCCATTTTTGACAATATGCGCACAAGGTAGGGCGAGTCGAATGATACCACGATTCTCTGGCTGTTCCGAAGAACAAACAAGAGATTTCTCAACCATTATATAGACTTCTAAGAACTCACCGTTGCACTTAAAAGCTGTCGTTGTTTGATAAGTACCTGCTCCGTTGCAGTGAAAACGCCCGGTCGCTGCCTAATTTAGTTGGAGCCAGGGCTCATGGGTGACAGCGAGGTGGCGGCCGGACTACGGACACAAGCCGCCCCGTCCTCCACAGAATCGCGCCCTGTTTAGGCTTCCTCGACGGCCCGTGTTTACCCACAAAATGCCGATTTGGATACCGCGCGGTGCGGAGCACAGTAGCACCCAAGAAGAATCCCCGGCGTAAGAGTCATAGCCGCAACTCTGATGTTGATATGCTATCAGCTGACAAACGATGCCAATCGGTCGAGGAATCTATCAGGCCGACTCTGTCCGAGAGGTCATGCACTTAACTCGGCAGGATTTCTGCCTAGGTGCATACCGCCAACAAAGATAGCTGCCTGCTAACGTAGAGCCTGTCAGCAAAAGCGCATGCGATAAACATCTCAAAGAAGACATTCCAAACTTCTTGAGTATGCCTTGGCTTCGCTGGCTGCGAAAGGAAAAAGCAAAATAACGAAGCATCTGACGATGTTATGATTGAAGGACTGTTCCCCTGGCTTCCGTCAGCCTCACATGGTCCATGGAGCACGCCATCGCAACAAGACTGTTGGCTATTCAGTTTACCAGCCGAGTTGCGTCGCAAGATATTAGAAGAGGCTTTTGGGAATGTCACGATACACATTGATCTTCGACTGCAGCCGACATCTCGAATGCCATGCCGCACCCTCAGCTCTCCACACGGAGGCGATGCCCCACTCGTCGAAGAAGAGGGTAATCGGCCGGCTGTCAGGTCCAAGACTTGGAAGTGGTACGGGTGCGTTTGTCACCGTAACAAGCCACCACAACCGAGGCTGGCACAGCAAACAAGTCTCTATTTGGACAGATGTCTGTATGGAGAAGGACTTTGCGATGCGTGGCCCGGCGAAGCTCCTGGCAAGTGTTGTATTGGTATGATGGGTATCATGCTATCATGCAAGCAGGCGTGAGTCATTCTCCACACAACAGTTGACTTCTCAGAAACTCATGCGTTCATTAGTCACGATGAGGTGTTGGGTGTCATTTACTCAATCAATACGATTCACATTGCAAGTGAGTCCCTGGTGCAGGCTCTGTTACAGAGAGGTTTGCGCGATTCTCCACGGGTAATGGGGCCAGGTATTGGTCTCGTGACTTCTCTGGAAATCAAATGGAGATTTGACCTTTTCAGCGAAAGCATAGACCGTGTATGTACTGAAAACAGGCGAAGATTTACCCAATCCCTGCAGCTTCTTCCGCAGGCTTCTCCCGGGCTGTCGCGACTCATATTAGCGTTTGAGGATCGCCTTTACTACAAGCGTTTGAGACCATCAGACAATATGGCAGAGGTAGAATGCAAACTACTCAAGCCTCTCTCGTCAGCTGCGACAAGCCTCAAGCTTAAAAGCTTCGATGTCGAAGTTCCGCATTCCCTTTTCGACGAGTTTCGGCTGGTCGGGGACATGGAGTGTGGCGAAGTTCCTGAGGGTAGCAAATGGAACTATTGGGATGAATGGATTTGTTACCCTTTCATCAGAGAGAGGGATAATGATGCAAATTATCAGATTAAGCGTGGCGAAATGAGCAACATCGGCTGGTATACAGACGGTAGATGCTTTTTGTTCTCCAATTTACTCCATAGATTCTAGTAGACATCGATCTATCATCCTCCCAGGGGGAATGTTAATTGTGGTTTGAATTATCCATGATGCTGGATATGAAGCTGGAGTCTAGTTAACACGCTTGCTGTGATGATTTTGGAAGCAAATCGATCCCTTCGCGCGCCTTCGCGAAATCAGATGAGAAAGTCTAGCTTGTTATCGGACCCCTTATTTTTGACGCCTTCTCCCGGTTTCCACCCTCAAAAGATAAATGATAACCAGACTATTGCCCATTTCCAGCTGCCTCCACTGTTTGAAAGTGGGCGCAATTGTGCAGCTGATGATTCTTTCGTAGATAGCAACCCGCGGGTGGAGTCAACAGACTCGTGAGAGTCTTTGAGCTTCCTGTATGCGTTTCTGTGACACTTTGCCGAATCTTCAAAGTGTTAGCCACTTCTCAGTCGTTTGATCTTTGAGGTGAGATGTCATACGTGGAAGATACGATTGGGTCTTATTGAGTAAATTGGCAAACATCTCGACGATAAGCGGCATTCGTGAGGACTGGGAATGAGTGCTGGCGATTTCCCGTTTCTGGTCCGACTAGAAAACTTCTTCAGCCTGACACGGAACGATGAAGTTCAAATCGTACATACAGCGGGATGCAATTGTTCTTTGGTTTATGTTAAATTAAGGATGGGATGTACAAATGTCGCTAACATGTGTGAGCCTGGTGACGAGAAGCGATCGGGTCGAAGCCGAGTCATAACTTCGATATAGCCCACAGGTTTGGGGCTGAGCCAAGCGATAATATGGACTGTGTATCCCAAAATAGTATGTTCAAGTATTCTAATTTCACTGAATGAGCCGCGTGGTTCCTAAGGAGATATCTGCCAACGAGGGCGGTGTCTGTCTGGGACTTCATGACAAACGAGGACCAGTGGAGCGCTGGGGCTGATTATCCTGTGGGATGACACAGAATCCTTCCAAACAACTAGTCCTTACTCCAGGCAGCGATCAACCCCGCGCAGAATCGGAGACCCATGTTGACATGCCGACGTTGTTGGCGAAGGATTGAGCTAGTGTGAGGCAAGCAAGCTACGAGCGTGCCTCGCCTCGCCCCGCCCCTAGAGAGTCTAGATCAGGCAGATCCATGACATGGTTTTTTAGAAATTTCTAATGGAATGGTTTTCTTCTTCTAGATCGAGCCAGGGCACGGAAGAGCATTGTCAGATGGGGGATGGGGGGTTACAGCCGGCGCGAAGTCAAAATAAAGCACCGAACCGCTGTACCCAGGACTTCAGCCAAAAGTTTATCAATCTTTGCAAGGATACCAGCCTGTGACGTTGCGGAGTAATTCGTAAAGTCGAAGGTTTTATCAACCTCCATCCTTTGCCGCATTCTTCATTTTCTAATACCCGTTTGTCCCATATTTTACCCCTTCTAATAAGTTTTCCAAGCTCAGTTCAAAATTTGATACGCGGCTAAGCTCCAGGCGGAGGAGCCTTCTTCTCATCGATCCTCTTTCGCCAGTTCGTACCCCAAAGCGCAACGGCCCAGACACACGCGGCCCCGAAGATCATAAATCCTGACGAGATAGTGCTGAACCATCCTACGCCAATGGTCTTGATCGCTGGAAGCACTACTGCTGATCCTGCGGCGCCGAACAGATATCTGACCATGAAGTTACCCGCGATCACTTCCGCACTCCTGCCTTGGATCACGTCCAAGCAGTACGTGTTTAGACTTGGGAAACAGAAGAGCTGTGCCACACCGCCGAGGAACATAAAGATGACGGGAACCGCAATGCCACCCACTCGCTCTTGGACCGACCATCCGTAAATCAGCATGCAGCCTGGCAACACAGCACCGATGAAGGGAATGCACGACCGCAGTCGATCCTCTGAAATTCGACGGCCTTGTCTCTGTGCAATCCATCGTCGTACGGTGTAGTCAGCATAGCGTCCACCAACAAGGGTACCGGCCAAATAGCCACAACCTGGAGCCAGGTAAAATAGGCCTGACTGCGCCGGCGAGGTAAGGGCGAATCGCGGGTTGAGGACGTATCGAATTGGCGTCAGCATGCCGTACATATTCCATACAAGGGAACCGCTGGAAATGGCCACGAGAATAAGGTTTGGAAACTTGAAAAGTCGGATAACACGGATAGGGTTTGTCATCTCCCAGAGGACACCGATTTTCTTGGCCGTAGGGAGCCCCTCCAGGCCCTCTTTCTTGAGCTTTGCTAGAGTCTCTGGCATGAAAAAGGCAGCGCCAACCATACCGACGCCTGCCAGCGCCGTTTGAAGCCAGAAGATGGCGCGCCATGACGTGTAAGTCACGATGATACCTCCGAGGACGGGTCCGATGGTGGGGCCGATCAGAGTCCCGGACAGGAACCATCCCATAGCGGTGGCGCGCGTTGTGGGATGGTACATATCACCGATAACAGCGGGCCCAGTGACCAGGAATGAAGTTCCCGCAAAGGAGGTGAGCATACGGAACACGAAAAACGCAGCCACATTTGGGCTCAGAGCTGTGCCGATAGAGCAGGCTAAGAAAAGCGTAGACGTAACCGTACAGGTCTGGATTGTTGTTCAGTCACATTACAGAAAAGGGGGAGGCCGGAGAAGTGGATGTTGGGAAGGGTTGCGTCTCGACGTCTTGCTTACCCATTTGCGCCCATAAACCTGACTAAGAGGACCCCAAAAGCATGGGCTGATCGCCATGAAAACGAGATACAATGCATTGCTAAGACTGATGATGCTTCCCGAGGTTCTGTACTCTGCGGCGACTTCGGGAAGAGCCGATAAGACGGCGGTACTGGAGATCGGGGAGAGAAGACCACACCACGAAATGACGGCGACGGTAATACGCTTGCGCCGTGTGGAGAAGCGGTTGTACGCTTCATAAGGTACCTCTGTGCGAGAGGAGATGGGCACATCCGTGAAACTTACGGCTCCCGAGGGGACTTTGGATAGGTCTGCGCGCTCAGGGTCCTCTACGAGACGATTAGACGGCCGAGGTCACGACAAAAGGAGTCGCGGGTTTGCTTACCCGTGTTCGGATTTCTACGGTTCTCGGAAATAATATCTGCATATTCCTCAACGTCATCGTTTCGTCGGTCGGAAGAGGTCCTCCTTGAGGAATCCTCAGGCTCTTGCACGCTTTTGTCGGAGTTCATCGTGGGCCATTGAATATCAAAAACAGTCTGTTTCTATGACTATGATGGCCATTGAAGAAATTGCGTCAAAGATCAAATCTGAATGGAGCTGGCTGCCGCAGGGGACGGATACGGTGCCACTAATATGACACCGATATCCGTGACTAACCCATTGCCGTCAGGGGCCGATTCGGCAGAACCCGACTCTTGGCTCCGGACATCGGGCGAGTTGTGCAAGTTGGGCCTCTCGGAAGGATGCATAGCTGCGGGTGGAGGCATGGGATCCTCCGGCCCCGCAGAATTCGAGTCAGTTCCCGACGGCAAGACGGTGGCTGTCCGAGGAGTCCTAAAAGCTGTTTGTCGATGTTCGTCGAGGACGTTCTAGAACGATCAACAAATAAGGATGTCCAATCATGCGTTCTTAGTCTGTCGCCGACGATGGGTTTCAACCAGCGGTGTACATGTCACAAATGCAAACGAAACAAACCTGGCATAATTGTCGGATGGCCGATCAACAATGGTGTTTCGCTCCGAGGCCGGACCATTTCTGTAACCGAACTGGAACTTTTGCCCCATCAAGTTGGCAATTCGTTGCCGGAGAGGCAAGTTCCCAAGCCGTCGGAACCAGGATGTCTTATCTGTCGGCTATCCGAAAACAGGTGGTCAAAGGCTGTCTTTCGCCAATAACTTAGCCGATTTAAATGGGCTTCTTCTTATTGCCGGCGTAGGCCCGGCTTCTCGAAGGCGCTTGAATAAAGGTCTGATCGAGCCGGTCAAGAGCGCCCTGAGCGATGCCCAATCTTGAAGAGAAGAATTTTCTTGGATCGCTTGTCGGATGCTCCGTTGGGCTATTTCTGCGCTGAGGCGTTGAGACCTGAAGGCGCCTTACAACCCCCACCAAACGTGCCGGTCAACACTGACCCCTTTACAGGCGAGAACTGGGCATCGCAATCTCGCAATTTGAGTCTCTATTGCGATACTCGTCTGAAGCGATGCTGTGAACACATTCATTGGTTCGTCTAAACAAAAGTGGTCTAATAACGCAGGAGAGTTCGAGCGGTTCGAGCTGGAGAGGCCCGTGCTAGAGCCGAGTACTCCGAATCATACAGTAACTTCGGCCGAGTAGTTTGAAGGAGACCGGCCTACTCACGGCGCCGGCCGGTGTGGATTCAACGGCCGATCCGGTGGCTTGTCGTCGAAAATCGGTATCAATATCAAGCTCGGGGGCGGGTCAGAACGGGATGGCGTGCTCGACAAGCGAGCCTGAGACCCATCTACAGGATCTTTCACGGCCGTATCATCGGCCCAGTAGACATGGAGCTCTTACCGACCGGGCCCGCCTGAGCTCGCCGCCCTCGTGGTAGCGCTCCGGGGCGGCTCTTTGCACCATTGACGGGGCTCTTGATCATTCTCCTTGCTTCACATTGCACTCAAAATCGAAAGTTTAAGAGTCAAAGCGGCGGCACAGCTTGATGAAGCTCCACATGCCGGGCGGGAATGGTCGCCAGCTCAGTGTTTAGCTGGTCAGCGATGGTCCCTAATCTTAGCCCAGCGAGACCAACAGTACCGATCATGCATGAGCACATCGGGTTTCCAACCCTCATTGAAGCTGCCCAGGCTCCGAAGCATGCAATCCTGCCAAAGGAAAGCACGCTACCAACAAGTTTCTCATTTCTTCAGCAATGTCACGCGGCTGAAGATGCAGGATTCGCCTTTTTGGGCAGACCGAGGCAATAGCGCCATCTCGACCTGCATAGGGTGCCTGTCATCGGCTTCTTGGCAGAATCCCACGTGCTCGATCGGCTGGCCAGAGGCTATTCTTGGAATCCAGCTTTCTTCCACCATATTTTGATGTTACTTGTGTGTTGTTCTCTTGACATGTCGACACTCCTCTCTTCTGCATGCTGCGTCTGCTTATGTTTGCTCTAATTGGCAACCTGCGACTCAGTTGTCCCAAGCGTTCGGACCCGTGCGACAACGCTTCATCTTGAAGTCCATCAACCACGTTGCGTCAAGGCTGATCCGTCTTTCCGGGGAAACACAACTCATTTATCGGCCGTCTGCCACCCCCACTCGTCTGAGTCGGTCGATTACTGCATCCAAGACATCATTGCAATGGCGGTCGACGCAGAGGAGCTGATCATCGCGCCGTTTCAGGAAGTTGTGGATAGGAGCAAGGAGGCAATAGAGCATGCCGAAAAAGCACAGAGCGACAATTCGGAGTTAGCTGTCCAGATGATGAAATCTGCCCAAATGGTTTTCAGGGAAGGCGAGCGAGCACTTAAGCGTGTGCAACCGCTCTGGGACAGTCAAGTTGATAAACACGGCGATTCTTTCAAGGATGCGGTTGGAGACAACGGTTAGTACTTGACCCTGCTATCTTTGGCCTAGCTAACCTGGCGAAGATGAACTTGCGGGAAAACGCAGGTTGCTGGAGGAACTTCTGTATGATTTTGAAGACTTCATGGAAGCAGACACCTTCGACGCGTCAAAGTTTGGTGAGATTCAGGCTGCGACGAGATCGTTTGCGCTAGATGTGCTGGACTTCATTAAGAGGATCAAGATTGAGAACAAGACACCAACAACTCCAGTGCACGCCTTTCCACCGTTACCGCCTTTACCGCCTTTGCCTCCGAACATCCAAATTCCCAGACAGGTATCACAGCCTGTTCAGCCATCTCAATCCCGCAGCGGCTCTTCGGCCAATTCCAGTTCTTCGCCGTATCCTGTTCCGGGAAGACAACAAAGGTCTCCAAGCGCCCACAAGAGTGGAGTAAGGACTTCGCATGGCTCGTCCGACAGCACCACACTTCGCAGAACCCCTTCATCAGCAAAGTCCGTAGCCTCGGATGCCCGGTCCTCGAGACACATATATGAGGCAACCATTGCCCAGGTTGTACCAGCTCGACGAGAGGAGCGACGGACCTCCTCTCCAGATGCTCTCGGCGACGAAGACGAACAGTTGGGTGTAGCTTCGCCAAACGAGTTCTCACAGCCTCGAACATCAGACTGGATCCAAGCGCAGGCTCCGGTGTCTAAACTGCGACATCCAATGCGACAAAGTATCCCGGAGCACTCCGTTGCAACAAACACCACACCTATCGACGGCATGGTTGTCAGTCGTTTCAGTCGGGTTGGCCTTGATCACACAACGCCACAGAGCTCGGTCTTCGACCCCAATAGCCCGTCAACTACAAACAGAACCTCGGTCTACTCAGACTCGGCCACTCACTCGTCATCAAACGGGACATCGCCCAAGGTTCCCATCAGCGAGGTGAGGACGTCATCACTAGCGGCATTCCAGTTTGAACCTACTCCTCCACTTCCGCCACCTGGACAATTCAGTGATGGGTTGATGCTGGCCAATGAGCAAGCTGTAGCAGATAGCATGCTGAGCGTTAAACGAGCATCTACGCTCATTAAAGAAGACGAATGCTTAATAGGACCAAAGAGCTCGTTTCACCAAGTCAAGGGCTTCTGCGACGGTGCTCAAGCTTTCCGGCGGGGGGGATACTGGCAGGGTCTCAAGCAGACAATGGCATATGTTAGTACGACGGTCGAACAACGTAGCTAAGCTAATTTGAATCAGGGAGAGCCGCTTCCGATCGGTCGCTGCTCGAATTGCGAATATTACCAAGTGTACAATGAGCTTAGTTTGGACAAAGAAGGAGACTGTAAGTTTCGAACATCCCGGATATTGAACGGCTTCGCTAATCGTCAATCAAGCTCGCGCCAATTTCTTGAAATTCGGCCTGCTATACCGTATGAGATTTCTCATCAAGTCTCACATTTCAGCTCGAACAACATCAGAGATCCGATACGCTTGTCTGTTCTGCACCCACGATGGACATACCGTCCACGAGGGCGATGCCACCGTTTTCTTAAGCGCAGATCAACTTCTTAAGCACCTCGCACGACACCCACAGCCACTACCCGAAGTTCCAGGCGTGACAGTCCTCTATGGCAAGGTCGAGGGAGACCATCATCAGATCGAGGACTATGACGTTCATCTTCCGTCTCCACAAGCTCCGAGTCTCTTTCCCGACATGAACTCGCTTTTCCAATTGCCCACAGCCACGGCCCTCAAGAGCCACGTGCAGCGATGGGGAGAGGTTTTAACGGACCCAGATGGTAACACAGACGTCCTCAAGTTTATGGCTGGCGCGAAGATCGTAGGGATTGAGTTTCCGGACAAATGGGGCGGAAAGTGGTGTACGGGCTGGCACGATGGCACAAGAGGACCCTTCCCAGCGAAGCATGTGGAGATCGAAGGTCCAAAGCAGAATGAAATTTCTTTGCAATCGGCCGGCGCTGTGTCTTTGACGACTAGATGGAAATGGGATCCATCGGACAGCGCCAAGACGGGATGGTTGGTATTTGGGAAGAATGAGACGATTAGGAACGTTGGATGTGAGTCCCCCGTTGACGAATTCTAAGGATACAGGTAGGAGCTGACAATACCTCATGCAGGGCTATACCAGGATCATTGGTGTTGGTCAGGTACCAACAGCAAAGGGAAGTTTGGGATATTCCCACGCTCGCATATCAACCCACACTCTTTGAAAGAGGGTGTCGTATCGCCAACAACAAAACGTCCACAAGCCAGTGGGCCTATGAGACTGTTCAGCCGAAGACGGCAAAGCAGCACTGCGTCCTCCATGAGCGGCGATACGTGAGAAACGAGAGGTATTCAATGATTATGTGTCCATTCAAATAGCAGCAAGCATCATGCCGTTACATGGACTGCCCAGCTCCGACAACTCTACGACAAAATCTACAGGTCCTCGCCATCGTTCAGGCCACCAGGTCTACCATTGGTTACTTCATAATGAATAGATCGGTCATCAAATAAGGGCATGTCCGCAACATCGTGAGGCAAAGTTACAGTTTCAGAATAGACCATGACTTTGAGTGATGGAATCGTTTCTCTGGAAACTTGCTCTCCACGCGTCTAGGCCGAAGTTAGTGACTGAAGTGTGGGAACATTGAATCTTGCAGAACTCACGTTGACAACCCTCCAATGGAGATTGCGAACCAAGAATGGAAGCACCATTTCGGGGGTCAAATCATCGATACGACAACCGTACAACTCTTGCTGACTGTCCCAGTACGTCAACAGAGCTGGTGTCAAAGCGACGGTGTCCATGTACTTGAAACCAGAAGCTTCTTGTTTGGCGCAATTAGCACAGCCACCATCGTCAATTGCGGCTCTTGCGCTGGCGAAAATCCCACTGGAGCCCGCGAGGTGTGGCTCAAGGACCCAGTCCTCTAGCCGCGGACTGAAGTCTCCGAGAAAGAAGTATATCATAAAGGACCCGTCAAGGCAGAATCTACGAAGAGCATCAAATTAGCGGGCATTATCCTACTGCGCTTTGGCTAGAAAGTAGACTTCAAATTCACTTACTTGTCCACGCTGAACGTAACGTTCCACTGTGTCATCTTGTGATTGGTAACTAAATCGCCAAGATGACCATAGCAGTGTTTGTAGCCAATATGCTGCGCCGGGAGTGCAGACGAGATTACATTTTGCTCCAGTTGCTGAGGCGTGAATTTAGAGGGTAGGAATTCTCGGACGGGAGTTGCTGGCTTTTCCGGTCTCACGAGCTTCTTGGGCGACATCGCCTTGGCTATCGTTGTTGCTCTTGCGAGGATTCTCCGAGGTCGTGACAGTGACTTGGCGACAACTGCAGGAGTGACTGCTATTTCTCGAGGAGAAGTGGCCATGGATCCAATGAAGGCTTGTCCGGCCCTCAACGCTGTGGTTCCATCGATCAAGACCTTGGCTGGGAAGGACGGAATTGGTTGAACGATTTGACGCTTGAGCTGCGTACGCGCCCCTTCGTCTGCCGGCTGGGGGTTTCTTGGAGCCAGCCATCCCAGCTGGGTGTTTGCCCAGGCTGTTAGGGATCTGACTGGGTCCGAAGATTTGCGTGCAGCAGCTGTCTGTGGATAGTCGTATCCAAGATCCAAATGATTTCGACAGTCATTGGAGGTCCACCAGATGGGTTCCGCGTCGGCTGTGAGGCCTTTGCGGAAAGGAGCCAGAGGGGTTCTTGGAGTTTCCAGGAGACTACCAGGCTCTACAAAATTGCCTTCTGGGACTTCCAGAGACGTCCACCACGAGACGGACTCGGCATCGCGGGAGTGGATGCCCTGCCATACGGCGAGAAGACGGTCGACATTGCTTGAATTTATTAGTTTTATGCTTGTAGTTGTTTTAGTAGGCGCTTACCAATGATGGAGCCAGAAGCTGGGGTCAAAGCTATCGATAGTGTCAATGCTTTGTCCATTCAATACACTGGTACAATGAACTTACCCAGCGAATGCGGGGGTTCCCATATGTCCACTTGCGTTTCGAGGACCTGTAGCTATCTGGCCGTGAATGTTGTCATGGAACCCCTCCAAGGAGTTTGCATTGTAGACGACCTCATTCGGATCTCGAACTCTTGGGTCATAGTGGTTTGACATTTGTACCCAGTTCTGCCTGTCAAACATAACGCGCCAGATACCAGCGGGCGTCTGGCTGGAGAGGCCGTTGGCGGGGTTGTACACATTGTCGAATGCCCTGATTACATAGCTGTGGTCGGCTGATTGAGTATTCGCGTTCAAACCGCGGATTGTGCGCTCTCTTGCAGCTGGGATTCGGCTGTACATTGACCAGTCGAAGCCTCCTTTCTTATCTACAGGAAAGTTGAACTGGTAAAGGGGATTTTTCATTGGTACCCATTTAGTTGGATTCTCGGGTCGTCGGACTTGAATCTGAGGCAGCGTGAAGATTATTGGGATGCCGTAGGTGTACATATCTCCCCCACTGGCCTTCTGGCGTGGGAGGAAAGGATCAAAGAAGGGGATCCGAAACCGGTCGAGAGCACTCTGTGCTCGCAGGCGAGGCGCGATTTCAGCGGCATGAAGATAAAGCGCTTGCTACAGACTGTCAAAAGCTGCTTTGGAAAACAACGTGAGGGGCCCTACCTCAAATTGTGCCAGATACACGCGATGCCATGTTGGAAAGATAACAGAGCCATGCGAGCAGTATCCGTTTTGAGAATCTGTCCGACCAGGTGCTGAGCCAAAGTTAACCGAGCCAATACGGTCCCATGCTCGCCAAGGTTGGCCGTGGATACCAGAGATCTCATAGTACGAGAAGGGAGTTTCGGAAATGCTTTTGCTCATGAAAGCTTCCAAAGCAAGGAAGTAAAGATTCGCAAGCTCAACATCCTGTATGAAGTCGTCAATCTCGAGCCGAAGCGGTCTTTCTGTTGATTTCGGGATCACGCCGACAGTAAGGCCTCTATCTTGGGCAGCTTTGAGGGCATTCACGTCAACAGACATTGTGAATAGTGGTACTCAATTGTTGTCTGGGGCAAGATCAAGAATCTTCAGTTATTCGTACAACCAAGTAATCACGAGGTCTTAAGACAAAACAGCGAGTCTTAAGTCATCAACCATCAGTGTTTGAATCAGTCGACCGCTTCCAGTAGGTCTCCGTGGGCCTCAAAATACGAGGAGGCACTCCGTGTGCTTCGCGTCACGGTATGACCACATCATTCCGCAACTTTCGTCTTGTGCGAAGGACTGGTGCAACAGAATGGTAGTCACTTAGTCGTATAGATGCACACTCGATCTGTTCCATGTGAGTAGCGAAAGTTGCCAAGATGATGTTGGCGCAAACGGCTTGATCTGTTATTGGACTGTCATACGCTTAGTCCAAAAGAGTGGCGTAAGCGGTCCGTCGACACCGCCCTATTTCTTAACTTCCATAGTCACCTGGCCTACGTGCGGGGAGACCGTTGACTTTTGAGAAGCTAGCAGAATTAATGGAGGTCAGCAAAAGGATGGGTTCTCCTGGCTTCATTAAAAGCGGGAAGAAGAAATCCAGTCAGCCAGGCGAGCGATCAGTCACACGTGTCTCGCTAAGATTTTCAAGGTTGGCTGTAGGATGGCCTAGACATGGTCCGAGACTGAGGCTTTGTGGCGCTGGGGATCGCATCACAACTGAGAAAGAGCATACTAATGGCCACCTAAATGCGAAAACGAATCAGCTCCAGTGTCAATAATTGAGAATCTCACATGAGATGCAGACAGCCTACGCGCAAGCTTGCAGAACGTTGTTAGACAACAACACGCAGCTGTGCGATCTTGATCAAGAACTCAAGGGCGTTTGAATTTGAACCAGATGTGAAGCCAATAACCAGAACTCGCATCTGAAAGGAACCGACCATTTTCAGCTTCAAGTACAATTTTTTACCAAATTGAAATGACTGTGTTTGATCTAATTTATGTCGGGAGGCTAGTCTCAGCCTCGGGCGCACAACGGTTGGCTTGGCGCTCCAAGCCTAGAAGCTTTCTTTTGGCCAGCACTTTGTATGTTACCAGTGGGCAAATGATCACGTGGAATCGGCTTGAATAATAAAACCAGAACCTTCTGACGCGATTGTCTAATGGGCCCTAATGACTTGGCAGACGGATTGGCTGTTGGATCCTTCAGATGACCAGTCATCTGCAAAGAGCAGCCGAGGACCCCCATAATCTCGCGAGTATCACTGTGGAGATGAGCATCCCGCTTTCTTTCTTTTGAAATCGCACACAAGCTGCACATGAAGAAAGGACATAAAATTACATCATTCAAGATACGCCCAGACGAGTCGGTTTCTGAGTCGCAGTTGATCGGTCGTAGATCAACTACGAGGTGATCATTCCCCGGAAACATGGACATTAGAGGAAACATGTTTTGAACCGCAAGCCTTGCATCCAGGTTGTACACGATGTAATTATTGAAAATCAATCAACTCGAAGGGAACCAAACTCCTCGGATGGCACAGACAAAAATCTCCGTGCCGTGATGCCCGTGCTTGACTTGTCAACCTTCAAGCTCGCCGATCATCATTACCGATAAAAGGCTCTTCAAAAAGCTCGGAATCCAGGGACGCTAAGATAAGCCTCTCGCCTCCAGTTCTTCCTCAGCCTTATCGCTGCATGGGCATTAATGAGCAGCAGTGTATCTGTGCTGAAGGACAAGTCGTAGTGCATCACTGAAGCTTCGAGGATCCACACGCAAGGAAGAAAGCTCACTCATTAAAGTCAATAGTGTTCACAACTTTTTGACGCCGAAGGATGCACACCTGTCTGTCGATCGTACTTTGCCGTTTTCTTTCGAACTATCCAGACCGAATTTTGCTCTCGTATTGATCGCGATCTACACTCGCCCTTTCCCCAGGTGAACCGACGCGATTTTGTCGAGTCGCGGTTGGGGTGCCACGCCTGATTGGCATAATCCCAGCTCGGAACCCGGCCGTCAATCCCAATTGGGCATGTCAACAAACGCCATGACAGCATGTTAAGGAGAGTGCTCAGGGGAACGGCAGGGTTGTGCCGCATAAGAGTCTCGAATTAGGTGCCTTCATTCGATATCCATAATTACGAGCTCAATTCGATAGTGGGGTTTCCCAGAGACTTTCGACAATTGGGTTAAGCGGGATGGGTCCGCTCATCTCCGCGTGCAGCTCCGCGTCCTGGAAGCATGACAGCGGGAAAGTTCACGTTTGGGGTCCGGTTTGGTTCCAGTGGGATGGGTTATTCGCGGATGTCGGTCGCGCGAATGCGGTTTCTCACACAAATTCAGATATCGAGGCGCAAATAGATGGAGGGAGTCCAGTAGCAACGCTTCAACATTAGTCTATAAACCTGAATCAAGCTCAAGCCAGAGCGACGCCAGACATCCCATCCGTTTTTATATGGCATAATCCTCTCTATATCCCATTCCAATGCGCTTCGCCGGTGATCGCTACCTTGTCTCGTTCGTAGCCGTGCGGTGTTGGTATCATATCGGTCAGAAATCACTCTAATAAAACAAGATCGCGCGGGCGAACTGCTTAGAAGAGCATGTAGGCGGCAATGGCGACGGAGCCGAAGATGGCGAAGGTGGACTTGACGGCGGAGGCGCTGCTAGGAGCAGAGGTGGAGGTGCCAGAGGCAGCAGAGCCGGTAGCAGTGCCGGAGGCGGTGCCTGAAGCCGAAGCGTCAGTTCCGGTGGCCGAGGCGGTAGCAGTGCCGGTGGTCACGGTGGTCAGACCAGAGGCAGAGGCGGTCTTGGTGACGGAAGCAGAGCCAGTGGCCGAGCCGGAGGAAGACGCACCAGTGGCAGAGGCAGTAGCAGAGGCAGAGCCGGAGGCGCTGGCGGAGCCAGAAGCAGTAGCGGAAGCAGAAGCAGAGGCGGAAGAGGAGTCTAGGGACAATCAGTACAAGCTTCCCGGAAAGATGCGCCATGGCGCTGGAAATTCATCACGTACCGTCAGAGTCAGAGGTGAGGCTGAACTCCTCAGACTGGGCCAGAATGCCAGAGTTCTGGGCGTCGGTGGAGACGAAGTTGATGCGGTACTTGTCGCCGGCGCTGAGCTTGGCGTCCTTCAGGTCGTACTTGCCATCGGAGGTCTGGACAGTGGCGATGGTGGTGGAAGTCTCGGGGTAAGCAGACTGGTTGACGACGACGATCTCGAAAGACTTGGGGTCTGTGTTGACAGAGTCCCACTTGATCTCGTTGGTCTCGGAGACATCCCACTCGGCGTTCTTCGCGGGGGAAGTGACCTTAATGGCCTCGGCGGCGGCCAGGAGGGAGGTGATAGCGAGAGCGGTCTTGGAGTACATCTTGTCGGTTGGTGGAAAATTAAGTAAGAGAGTGGTTTTTGGTTTTTGTGTGTTTTTTGATATTAGAATAAGTACGAGTCTTTAGCGAGTGACTAGAACGAATGTTCGGAATTGGTGAATCGAGAAGAAGTTGATTGAACGAGCAGGACAAGACGAGAAGATTGAGCTCCGGTCGTCAAGCTTTATAAACAGTCCATTTACAGAACACCCCTGTCGATGCTTTTGCGAGTCAGGCCTGATGCCCGCAGCCCCTAAGGGCTCCCCACCGCCCCATCTCGTATGGAAAACCGACCTTCAGAGAATTTTAGATTGCTCTTAAGCATGAACCGCGAGCCTGTCGTTTGATTCGGTCGCCAGTGACGTCGCTGTTCCCTGCCATAGGGCGCGCGAAGGATGCTGTCAACCTCCACTGGACCTCGTAATGAAGGACTCGTCGGCCGGTATTGCCGAGACGGCCACTCTGAGTTGCGCCAATAGAGTTCAGTGTCGACTGAAGATAACGAAGCTTGGTTTCGAGAAAGTTTGGCTGCTTGTTTGCCGCGAGAAACGGGCATCAGCATGGGCGCTCTTCAACACGCGTCGCTGGGCTACCCAATCAAGGCCGTGTCATTTGCATCCCATACCCATCACTTGAACATACGAGATGGAGTGCAGCAGGGCCTCCAATGTTCGAATTGTGAATGACAGGCTAAAATAAGTAACTGCCTAGTACAGATACGGCTGCTGCGGTACCTTACACAGCGAGCCGTCCCCCGCCTGCTGCTGATTTCCACCTCAAGCGACCCAGTGTGGTAATGGTAACGGGGTTCGCCTCTCCGGGCTCTCCAGACTTCCGGCTGGGATGCAGGCACCGAAGTTCTCACGCGGGCTCAGAAAAATTCCCGGCCAACGCTAACACAGGCTTGTCCCGGTGGGCTGCCCTCATCAGCCCTTTTTTACCTGAGGGACGCAAGGGATTCTCGTGGCAGCAAGACACCTAATCTTTCTGGTTGGAAAAAGAAAAGTCGGGCTCTAGCTCATTTCTTATCAATCCTATCATTTGCTTCTGAGTCTCGATCGCTGGGCCTTCTGGCTGTGGCGCCATGCTCCGATGTCCCGGCCGAGTTTTTCCAGCCCAGCAAAAGGGGCTCATCACAGAGCCTGTTCGACTGGCACCTCGCGTGTGATTCAGCCCCTTCGGATGGCGATCAGTGGCAACGGCCCTGGTCATTTCGTGAACGGACCGCGAGCTTGTCATTTGTCAATCCGAGTTGACGCCCAACAACATTTTGCTTTTACGGTGGGCACACCGCCGCCAAGCTGGCCCAAAAGTTCCGGCAGCGGAAGTCCTCCTGACGGCGTGATTTCAGGAGTTCGCCTCACGAGGCTTGGCATATCAGATCATCCATCTTGTGCATCCCGTTCACACTTTGTACAATTTATCACCGTAAACTGCCGTGTTCACTTGGCTAATCCACCTGGGTCTTGATGACTCGGCGATTGCTGAGCAAAAAAGCCGGTCCCGATTTCTGACCCAATAGTGCATCCCGAAGACCCATGTTTTTTGCCCCAGGTGGAGGCTGTGGCCAGAGCGGCGTAGCTAAATCCCAGCCTGGTGGTACTCGGAAGCAAGCGGATGGGGCCTGAGATAGCCAGCTAATGATGTTTTCGCAGTCTGCAGATTTTGCAGTTGGTGTAGTGGGAGATCTGACATCATTAGCATCATTTGTTGACCTGAGATTTGGACTAGCCCTCTAGAATAGTTCCATGTCGATGCAACAGTACACACGATATCCACAGCTATCAATTACACTGACAGTCGCTTTGAACCTTCGTCGCCAAACTTCAAGATCCCAACCCCCCGCCACCGCCCCCTATTCGATTACATTGAAAGCAAATATTGAGTAGCGAAGCTTTAGACCGAAACTTCCATTCAAGAAGCTCCAAGCTGAAGAAAGACGACAAGAACGGCGGTGTAGCTGGGGAGAGTGATTCAAATTTCAGATCTCCGTGTTTCATGGAACATAAAGGAAGGACTCACCCTGCGGCAGCAGCTAGTATCTCGAAAGGTTTCGCAACAATACCCCAGTTCATTATTGTTACAAAAACGAACAGAAACGCAGTGATGACGATGAGTTTCATGGTGCTGTCGTTCATCGAGGCAAGGATCCACATTGGTGCCGCTAGCATTGTGACAGCCGCGATATAGAGACCAAGATTTGTAAAAATTTCGAAGTTGTGATCGTCGAAATAGATAGCACGGTCATGTGCTGTTCGTCTCTGATGGGTGTGGTTCTTTTCTCGAAGCCAATAGACGATTGGAAGACCAACTTTCTGTTCGAATACCTGCTGTGCGCTAGATTTTGCCTGTGGAGACACTGAAATAAGGTCTCTCTTGTCCAAGTACTGAACTTCTTTCGGCTCGATTGGCATGTTGAAGTTTTTGAGCCACTGCTTGATGTTACGTGTAATAACTGATGGTGCTCGTTGTGTGCCTCTTAGTTGGATGTATTGCAATAGAAGGCTATCTTTAGCCAGTCAGTTTTCAGCCGGCCCAAAGATAAGTTAGAATGCCCACTATATTTATGCAGTGCCCCTTCGATCTTTTCGAGTAAATCAGTTCTTTCTGGTTGGTCCTTTCTGAATGACCCATTATCAACGTCCTCGTGTCCACGGTCACGCAACCGCTCGTCGACTGTGTCTAGTTCTTCTTCCAATCGAGAAAGCCTATCCTGAAGCGCAAGTAGAAGACGGCAATGAAGGACATCGAATCTTCGAATGGCGAAGAACTCGTCCGAGTCAGCCGAAAAGTCGCAAAAGTCTTTGTACCCTACGTATTTCCTTGGGAACCTAAGCAAGATATTCTCAAATTATCAACAACCGCACTCACCAGGGCTTTCTATCAAGTTCTTCCTGTGTTATTGTTTGCATCTCAGGGTCGTTGTTGGACGTCGTCGCGACGCCGCTTCTGGATGCTAGACGCCTCAAGACAGCTTAGTTGAGTATGCATATGATGAGGGTCTTTTCGATAGTCAAGTACGGGCGAGGGTAGGCGCACAAAGTCCATTACAGAATAAGCGGTGTGCCAGTTGGTGATATCGTTCAGCCACCTTCATCATCTTATGCATTTCGTACTACTGCAAGTTATGGTAAATCAGGCTTTTTAGGCCTTAAGGAGCATGTGATTGGCTCGACCGCCCTACTTTTTAAATAGGCTGCCGCTTCGGCAGCCTCACTCTGTCATTAGGCATTCAGGCTGACTTCGTGAACAGGAAACACTGAGTACCGACGAATAGGAACGAGAGACAAGAATTAGCGAGTCCATGGCATCAAAGCCTCTAGGGTATATAATATGCAAGACTGCCGTCGCATGAAACAACCCTGATTCGAACAATATTCGAGTCGCCAAGTCACAAATGCCGAGGACGCCGTTAAAGTTAGACAATCCCATTTAGCACAACCTCTCAGTTTACTACGTAAGCAATAAGATTCTACATGAATGTTTTTTGAGCTAGCTAATAGTGCAACTAGGAGTTTGTCAATTGACAGCTGGTTCAGACTTGCAACATGGATCCACCAGGTTCTGATCCCATCCTTGATGTTGACGTTTTGGCGGGGAAAGTTACAGAGAGAACCGCAGAACCATCGCCTTTTGAACCGCGGCCGACTTGATGCATGAGGGGAGCATAACTCATCAATACGGGTCCCATAAGTAGATCAAAAGGATTGCCAATAAAACCTCTAGTCTCAAATACCTTTAACATGGACGAGTTGTGCTTGATGTTGGGAAATGACCACCTCAGTCACTAGGTATTGACATCAAATGAACGTGCATAGACTTACTCAAGTGGCTGTGACTCTCTATCAATGCCGTAACTATATATTCTCTGAGTCACATAACCAAGTGTTTTTAAATCTGTTTCACTAAGCCCTTGAGTTGCGTTATACTTAGAAGTTTCCCAAATATTTACCCAATCTCACATCGTCATTTAGTTGACGAAGGCTCGTTTTCAGGGCAAAGTTCAAAAGGCATCCACATGAATTATATATGCCGCATATGCAAAGCCTAAATCAAAACTTGATGGACGGACCTCTGGCTTCTAACCCTACCCCATTCGTTCTGTTCAGTTGTGTGTAGAGCGTCGCCCAGTCTGAGCTTATGTCACACTCGGTTGCCCGCCCCTGGGACACGGAAACAAATCAGAATTATGCGCTCATCCTACGCGACGTATCTTACATGCCCCAGGAAGCGATCAGAGTCAGCTCTAACGTCGAGAAATGGAATAGTAGAGATAGCTGAACCATCGAGGATACGTTGCGTTCTTATACCACCTTTGTGGGACCATGCTCAACTTAGTGAAAGTTGCCCAAGTATATGCGGCATGAAAGAGTTCAGATGACATATTGCTTTCGGGCATATATATATCCCTCATAACATCCAGCCTTGCGTGCCAGGCTAGTTTCACATTCATTCCGTTTGTTCACTCCGTTACCCAATTGATATCACCAGACCCAGTTCATATGGTAAAGATCCTCAAAGACGAAAATTGATTGAAGTGTTAATCATCTCAAATTTTCTCAACTCATAGTGCTCATGACCGAGACTTTGACCATTTCCCCTCATCCGCTCACCGGACGTTATCCTTCACCGAGACACCGGCTGACCGAGGAGAAGACCTTTTGTGCAACCATCAAATGCGCCCCGCTCACGTCACCAGAGCTTATTTCCAGCCTTGTGAAAGGGTTGCAACGGGAAACTACATAAAACTCCACCACCTGTGCAGAGCCGGAGCCCTCGGGCATTCAGCCATCTGCAGCGATCGTCTACGCCGCGAACGTGCGCGTGGGTCATTCCTTTAAGCTTATTTAACGTAGCCTTCGCTAATCTGAACACAGGAGGTTGCAGTGTGTGGTTTTATCCGTTGAGTTTAGCGGCTTCTGGGCGAAGCTATTCTCGCCAAGATCGCGGCTAGGGCAGGATTATGATTCAGGAGGGAGTTTGACGTGAGACAAAATGAACGCGTTTCAGGCTTCATTGATCATGTGACTGAATGGCATACTTTAACGATTTATGGCTTTTAAGAGTACGGCATACGAATTGCGCGCGAATGTTGTTTTCAGATGCTGGAAGTGAGTAGGGCTTATGCACACTGGTGCTGATTAGCTACGGAAAGGAACCAAAGCAAGTAGAGTTTTGCATAGTGAATTTCAAAGACATCCGTACTCTTATTGCAATTCGTGGTATCATTATTCCCTCCCACTCAAGGTATCTACTTTTGTTCCTTAACGTTCACCTCGAACGATTCAACCTCACAACGCATTGCTGATTCCAATGACTTATACATCGAGCAAGGCCTTTCTGGGCTTCTTTGCCCTGAATAGCATGGTCTGACCGATGACCCAAGTCTCGACCTCCTCGAATTCCTGGTCCAGTGCATCCTTGATATCCTCTTCCTTGTCGTCCCAGTTGTTGAAGACACCCCACCACTTGTTATACCAGGTAAGATAGAACCTCGTAAGGAAGTTGGTAGACTGTCTAGGCCCCAGCACCGTGCAACCAGCGAGGACTCCGTCCTCACTCAGTAGCTCCTTGTACGTCCCGAAAGCACGGAACTTTGACTTGCCACCAGGCATGCAGTGGAAGAGGTTGAACATGGTGATAGTATCATAGCGCTCGCCAAGGAGCTGCTTTGGCGGCGGCTCCGTGACGTCGGCCTCTACGCAGTCGACTTCAGTAGCCGACGTCACTGACAGGACGCGAGTCTTGGTGGCATTCAACGGCGGCGCGGTCAAGTCCACGAGGGTAAGACGTTGCCTGCTGTTGGCACGGAATGGTCGCGCCAGCGCGACGGCGGGAAAGTAGCCGGTAGCGACGCCGACATCGAGATGATTGCGCGAGAAGTTCTCGCTGAAGAAGGGAAGGAGGATGTTGTCCGTGGGACACCCCCACATGTACTTCATGTTGAAGCCGAGGACATATTTGTCATAGAAGATGGTGAGAAAAGACGGTGAGTAGACGGTCTTGTACGTTGTGTTAGTCATCGTGGGCGACGACGAGTGAGAACAAAGGATGGGGATGAGAGTGGGAATGAAGAGCGGTGCGGTTCAGTTGGGATCGCTCATGGATGGGCAAGGGCGCTGCAAGAAGAACAAAACCTTGAGATCATCCGGGAGGTGGCCGGTTATCACCTTGCCGGTGGCAATGCCCAGCGGCAGGGCGATTGTGTTCCGCGACCCGTACATGCCCGTTCGTGTGAAGTGGCCCTCTGGCACATGCATTGGAGTGGGTTGCCGTATCCGTTCTACGATTTGTGTATGCATGTTCTCAAATGCTTGTTGGCGCTAAAGTCGTTGTTGCTTGACCATTTGCCTTGAATGGAACCCAGATTGCTGATCAATTGGTCGAATACGTGTAAATCCCTCAGTGGCCCCATTCCGAGTGGCATTCTATTGATGCCATGCACGTCGCCTGCATGCCAATTCTTCAACAAATCGAACTAAATTGCTGAGGGGGGTCATGTGGGAATGGCCTCGCCCAGATCATCAACTGCAAAGTACTCCGCGCCTGCATGCATGCAGCCATGCTCTGATCAGGACCCTTGTTTGCACTGTATATTGATTCCAGACAATGGATTGTACTCAATGGGGCTATGCAAACCGCCATGACAATTACAAGAGTATTTGATTGTCTTCTTTTTGTGAGAATGAAGCCCAAGATTATCATAATTCGCTCTACGCAAGCGCCGCGTGGGGGTATTCCGACCAATCCCTTCCATGTAAAAGCAGACACACATGTTTTTTTCCTTGAAACCCTTATTCCGCATGCGAACTGAGGTTGGAAGTAGAAATTGACGCCTTTGCCGACCGTGACGAGCTGGCCAGGGAAACAGAAGACGATGTACCGCTACGCGGCTTTCGGCAGTAGACCGTAAGCCTTATTATGCAATGACTGGTTAACAAAGAACAAGCAAACCGGTTTGCGGACGGGACAGGGGACTCGGCTTACAATGTCATGAACGAATGGTAGTTTGTATCGCCAATCTCTTCACGGACGTCTTTAACCAACGCAAGCACTTGGGGCTCGGTCCAGCCGAGGCCAATGGTGAAAACCGGGACACTGAGCGGCTCGATGATGGCATTCCAGTTCTTGGTCATCATGGCACCGAATCTTTGGCACTTCTTGCCCGGATAACACGAGTTCGTGGGGGCAGCATGCTTCGTTATCTTCATCCTCTCGAAGCCGGCCTTCTCTAAGATAGGCTGGTAATGGTTGGGATAGTGTAGAGATCGTCCCATGTTCTGCAGGCCTTGTCGGAGCAGCAAGTTCCATTTGTGGAATGCGCTGCCCTCCAAGGATCGGTTCGGAGACTGGAGTATGGCAATCCACTCTGTGAACTCAGCCCAGCCACCAGGATTCAAGTGGTCGTAGACGGACTTGATGAGTTGTTCCTTCTCTGACACATCACCAAGCATACGGACATGGATAAAGTCGAATTGCCTGTTTAGGTTCCAATCCGCTGTCGCGTCCATGATTTTGAACGAGCAGTTGGACACCGAATATGGCGGGCGAACCTTCTCAATGTCAATCCCCAGTACGGCACAGTTGGGATTCTTCTTGGCTGTTGTTGGAACAAGGGTTAGTGTGGACCACGTTATGAGGCCTTGAAAGCCAACATGAGGAACTTGCCGTATTCCTGTGTCCATGTCAGCCGGCTATTCCGTGATGTGTTCATGCGTGCGTAAAGGAAGAAGGGGAGTGATGATGCACGTACTAATGCCCATAACCCTGGCCCAGTGCCAATGTCCAGAACGGCCCTGGCCTTCACGACCGGGGCAAGGTGGAGTCTACCATCGAAGAGTTCGGCGATGATCTGATGTTGGAGCACTGTTTGCGGGTTAAGACGTGTTGGACGAGGCTGGAAGAGACGCAGCTTGGTGGATGGGAGGAAGTTCTAACCATTTCTGTCTTGTTCCTCCTGGTCGTCAAATCTCGGGTCAGCGGACGCAAACATGGCAAACCTGAACTCTAAGCGAGGGTTCACGAACCTTGCTGTTTGGTACGAAGCCAAAACGCTTGCCAGTCTTAGCGAACTTTGAGAAGATTGAGGAGAAGATCGACTTCTTGGACTTGGTACGTGTGGTGGCGGACCTGTCACGTTGGTTCCGGCGGTTAGTTGGACATGAGATATGATGGCAGAGTCCATGTCAATGATGAACAGCAGTGGGGGGTTGGCACCGGTGTAGCACAAGGGAGGCTTACCGGGACGGCGCGCGAGTGCTCGGGTGCGGCGTCGAATCGTCGGTGGAATCGTCCAGGTCAGAGTCCGATGCTCCCGCCCACACCGCCCGATCGACTTCATCAGATGTCGGGCTGGGGTGATCTTCAGGGTAGTCCTGCCGTGTTACGAGCTTCAATTGCTATTCAGAGACAGACAGAGACAGGATTGCTGGGTGCTAAACCACATGCTTGGGCTACATGTTTGGGGTTTGGGGCCACGCCAAGAAGTAAAAATAAATAAAAATAAGAAACGACAGCACATACGTCTTGTTTGGACGACAGCACGGATATGGAGGGTCTGGTAGAGGGCGGCGTATGCGGCCGGGCGCTGTCGGTGGAAAAGTTACGGGGGAGTTCGGACGACATGGACGACGAAGTAGCGGTGAGCGTCGAGGTGGAGGCGACCGAGACGCTGTTCGCAGCCGTTGGAGGACGCCGCGGCTGTCGTCCCATGAGTTGATTGTACTTGTCCATCAACTTGCGGGCCGCTCCGAAAAGGCCGTGAGCAAAGGAGGGGAAAAGAGAGGGGAAGAAGAGGAGGGACGGGAGGGGGGATGGGGGAGAAAGTTGTCCGGTCTACGGCCGACGCGCGATGTGATGCACTAAGGTTGCAAGCAGGCTGGCACGCAAGGACGCAGATAGGCGCAGTAGACGCAAGGGAAGAATTCAGACTTAATGAACGAGCAAAAGAGAAGCGGGATAGACAAGGTCGTCCCATGGACGGAATGGGTTCGTCCTGTTTTTTCATGCTTGGGGAAAGGGGCTAGGGCAAGTAGTTTATTTTTCCTTAGGTGCCACTGAGCGCACTGCCGCCCTCGACATCCCTGTCATTTTGGATGTTTGCTTGTTCCAGTTCAGCGCTGCTGGAACCGTAACCCGGTAAAATGACCGGTCTAGATGGTGGAGAACTACGACATATAATTGGGCTTCGCCGGCCGTTTACCAGGACATGCTCCTGACGTGGTCATAACTCATATGCCCAAGACTCAGCCAACCTCCTAGCGAATGTCTGAGCGAAGACAAGATAAATAGGGGAGGATCCCCTTTTGTAGCTTGCGGGAGAAAACTCTTCGGCACTTTTGTCATAACGGCCTTATCGCGGGTCCTCCGGCCCCCGGCTCCAACGTATCGAGCGGCACCTGAAGGTCGCAGCCCGGCTAGTCATGAACTTACATTACTTTTAGTATGTGTATGGAGCGGCACGGAGGGAGGAGGTCGGCAAAAGATACGATTACGGCCCCCTATCGCCCGGCGGTCATGGGCATTAGCATAAAACTGCCGCCCTGCCGAACATTGATTGGTTTCCGCACCCCAGTAGTTATCTCTTTGATCGCCTTCGGATCCCCGGGATTCGATCCCGATTCCAATTGCGCGGCAGCATTTCAGCGAAAAGGGGGAACATGCCAAGGCCGCGACTCACACACCATCGATGAGACAGGCTTCACGTGGTGCCGACGAGATGCAACAGAACGAAAACGATTCAAGCCAATCTTGTGTTCCCCCACCGCGATCCTCCAGTCAACCCGATGCGTGGGGAGCATTGCAGAGAATTTCTGCTTGCCAAATGATTGCTAAGGAAGCCGAAGGAACAACTCACCCTCCTTCGCATTTTAGTTGCAGTGCTGCTCCTCCCGAAGTGTTCTAGGAGCCAGCAGCTTGCGGGTCGGTTCAGGATGGACCGGACGATGCCTTCCTCTTTGAATCGTACTACTACTGCGCAAGCCAATATTCTGCCTGCACAGTGGAGATTAATCCTTCTTGTACAGAGTCGCTGGAGCTGTTGGAACAAATGCCCTCGTCATAATGCCATTGTATATGTATGTTTGCTCGAGAAAGTCAAGGGTCTTGATCCTACCCGGCACTCTGGTCGTCCCGCACTGTATATGCCGGCCGGTACTCGTATTTTCTCACTGGCCTGTTGGTTCCTCACGTCGGGGGGCAGCCCTGCTTTCGTCCTAGTGCAGCGACAGGGGACATGCAAGGGTCCTCACCCTCAAATGGGCTGATGGATGTTTGCAAAGTGTGCGTCGTCATCAAACAACTGAGTCGAGACTCTCAAGAGGCGGGTTGGAACAACTTGTCCTCGGACTCGCTGGCACAGACATTGTTGGCGCAAGATGCGGCTAAATGTGACAAGCTCCAACTCGAATGCAACTTGCAAGCTGCACGACAAGCAGAAGCTCCAGTCTCCCGCAAGCAGCTTCGGAAAGTATGGAGACAGCAACGGAAAACCTACCCAGCGACCTGCGGGTTATCTTGAGTTTGGTCAACTGAGCAGTGTCTGTGGATGATCGGTGTCTATCTCAGTACCAACAGCATGATGAATTGCAGCATGCTGCATCGGCGACCGACCAGGGTCACGAGCTTGCCATTCAAGCTTGACTCCGAGAGGTATTTGCCTTTAAACCAGGTCGTTGACGAGAGCCTCGGACTGCGGAAAGCTTTTTAGTCTTCATGTAAAAGTGTGCTGCCATCCCGTGGAGCCCTGATCCAAGTCTTTCCAACTTCTCTGGATATTTCGCTCTCAACAGCATATCCGCCGCCACATCCACACCACCTCACACCGCAGCTCACCGCAAGTCACCGCTCAGACCTAAGCTGAACCTTCAACCCCGGATAGGATAGTGTCTTACATTATGGGAGACCCAATTGCAATCGTTGGCCTTAGTGCAAGGCTCCCCGGTGATGGCGATACCCCTGAGCGATTTTTTGAGTCTTTACTCGCTGGAAGATCAGCCCGGACGGAAGTCCCGAGTGAGCGATACAACGCAAACGCGTTCTGGCACCCAGACGCCGAGAGGAGTGGTGCGGTGCGTAATCTATCCCAATAGCCGTTTAACAGCTTCCAGCAGCAGTAGACTGACAAGCTGGGAAGACACGAGTCCGCCATGGACATTTCCTAAAGGGAAGCATCAAGGCATTCGATGCGCCCTTTTTCTCAATTACACCAACGGAAGCAAAGAGTATAGATCCGCAACAGCGTGGAATGCTAGAATGTGTATACAAAGCACTCGAGAATGGTACGAGAACATCGTTTCTTCTTCTGAATTTCTGCTGGGGTTGATGCTGACTTTTGCCATGAAACAGCCGGTATTCCTCTCGACGCGGTTGCCGGATCACAAACCGGCGTTTACGTTGGTTGCTTTACGGCAGACTACAACGATCACATCGCGAAGGATCTGGACATCCCTAACAAGTATTCGGCGCTTGGAACAGTGGCGAGCATGCTCAGCAACAGGGTGTCATGGTTCTTCGATTTCAAGGGCCCGAGCGTAACAGTCGACACGGCTTGCTCCAGTAGTCTGGTTGCTGTGCATGAAGCTTGTATGAGCTTGAAGCTGCGGGAAGTCTCCATGGTAAGCCCAACCTGTGGAGAGAATGCGAAGGAAGGGATGGTTTTGAGTTCAAAGTGCTGACGGATCGTCCTAGGCGGTCGTGGGCGGATGCAACCTTATCCTGACCCCCGAGATGACACTAAAGCTCGACGCCGCTGGTGTTCTGGGTCCGGACGGCAAATCCTACAGCTTTGACCACCGCGCAAACGGGTACGCGCGCGGTGAAGGGTTCGGAGCCCTTGTTTTAAAGCGGGTATCCGATGCTATTCGGGATGGAGACGTGATCCGTGCCGTCATCCGGAACTCGTCCACGAACCAAGACGGGAGATCGCCCGGCATCACGCAGCCGACCAAGGCCGGCCAGGTCGCGCTCATCAGACACGTTTACTCTAGGGCTGGGCTGGACCCATCCCTCACTCGCTTTGCCGAAGCCCATGGCACTGGCACGCCGGTGGGTGACCCCATCGAAGCGAGCGCACTGGCCGAGATCTTCGCGGCCCACCGGACGCCGGCCGATCCGTTGTACGTGGGAGCCTTGAAGAGTAATGTTGGACACTTGGAGGGCGCTGCTGGAGTTGCTGCCGTCATCAAGGGCATCTTGACGCTGGAAAGCGGCATCATCCCCGGCAACATCTGGCATGAGAAGCGGAACCCCAAGATCCTGGACTCGTGGAACCTCAAGTTCCCGACCGAGCCGACAGAATGGCCACAGCGTGGTCTGCGTCGGATGTCCATCAACTCGTTCGGTGTTGGTGGAAGCAACGCCCACGTGGTTATGGATGATGCGCTGCACTTCTTGAAGCGGCACCGTCTGGTCGGTAACCACCGAACGGAGGCCGTCCCGAGGATTCCCGCCAGGTTCAGACCAGTCATTGGGGTCAAGGTGAATGGCATCAACGGTATTAATGGCACACGTAAGTTCCTCTCTATGGAGTCACTATTTGTTAGAACTTCAGCTAACCCTATGGCTACCAGACCGTGCCCATGGTCGCCACCGTCAGGACAGTGGTGTGAACATGGGTGATGTCGAGGCCGAGTCGAACGATGTTTCTCCACGCATTTTTGTCTTCTCCGCAAACGACCCCGACGCTGTTTCGAGACTCAAGACTTTATACAAGGATCATCTCGCATCACAAGACAACGACGAGACGGCTTCTCTGCGGTACATCCGGGACCTGAGCTACACGCTTGCGTCTCGCAGGACTCAACATGCTTGGAGATCTTTCAGCATTGCGAGCTCCTCACACCAGCTCCAGAAAACCCTCGAAGATACTTCAAAGCCCACCAGAGCCAAGTCACAGCCCAGGTTAGGCTTCGTCTTCACTGGTCAAGGTGCACAATGGGCAGCCATGGGCATGGACCTCATGGTCTACCGGGCTTTCCAAGAGAGTCTTCTTGCAGCGGACAGGTATCTCAGCGATCTTGGCTGCAACTGGTCTTTGACATGTGAGTTATGATTGTTTCGGCTACATGCAATCGCCCACTAACTAGCCAACTAGTCGAGCTCTCAAAGACTAAGACATCCTCTCGAATCGATGACCCCGAGTTCTGCCAACCCATCTGCACCGCCCTCCAAGTTGCCATGGTTGACCTCCTTGCCTCATGGAGCATCTACCCCCACGCCATCACCGGTCACTCTTCAGGAGAAGTTGCCGCTGCATATGCCGCTGGTGCACTTTCCAGAGAAGCAGCCTGGAAGGTCGCCTACCACCGTGGAAGACTGAGCGCGAAGTTGATGCGTGCCGAGTCCCGTCCCAAGACCAGCATGGCTGCCATCGGCCTCGACACCGCCAAGACCGAAGCTGCCATCGATCGCGTTAACCAGCTCGGCGGCGAAGGCACTCTTCAGATTGCCTGCATGAACAGCGCTGACAGCCATACCGTCAGTGGTGATGCTGGAAAGATCGAAGCACTTGTCGAAATGCTCAACGCCGAGAAGGTGTTTGCCAGGAAACTCAACGTCGAAATCGCTTATCACTCCCAGTACATGAAGCCCATGGCCGACGAGTACTTGCAAGCAATGGGCGAGCTTGAGAAGGGCACCTTCAGAGGCTCTGTTGAGCCTCGATTTTACTCCTCAACCGTAGGAGCGCCCATTGAGGCCTCCCAGCTTCGACAGCCCGCATACTGGGTCAAGAACTTGGTATCGCCGGTCAGGTTCACCGAGTCAGTCACTGAGCTGCTCAAGGGTTCCTCTGTACCCAAGATCAACGGTCACGTGAATGGCTTGGTCAACGGTGCTAACGGTGTTAACGGTACACACCTGACTAATGGAATCAACGGCGTCAACGGAGACGTTGATGAGGAGGCTGCTTTGGAGCCCGTCACCGACTTCCTGGAGATCGGTCCTCACAGCGCACTCAAGGGACCGCTCATCAGCACTACCAAGCAGGTTCGCGGTGGCGTCTCTGTTGACTACCACTCCCTGCTCAGGCGTCAGAAGTCCGCTGTTGAGACAACCCTGGAGACTGTCGGATCTTTGTTCTGCCAAGGCTACAAGATCGACCTCGCCCAAGTCAACGATGCGGACGAGCCCTACGGACCGAAGCCGCTTATGCTGACGAACCTTCCCGCCTACCCGTTCGACCACTCTAAGGAGTACTGGGTTGAGAGCACCCTCAGCGACAACTTCAGGCTCAGACAGTTCGGTCGTCATGAGCTTCTCGGCGCGCCGGTGCCCGGCTTGAACGAGAACAACGCTGCTTGGCGCAACTACATTCGCCTTACCGAGAACCCATGGATCGAAGATCACAAAGTCTCCGGTGATATTTTGTATCCTGCGGCTGGCATGCTCGTCATGGCTATCGAGGCCAGCAGACAGGTTGCGGACAAGGCTAAGGTCCTTAAGGGCTTCCGTTTCAAAGATGTCTCCTTCAAGCTAGCATTGCGGGTTCCTGATGATGCCCATGGTGTTGAGTCGCAGTTCTTCCTCCGACCCCATCGCGAGACAAGCTTGTCGTCTGCTTCGACATGGTCTGAATTCCAACTCTGGACCCTCCAAGACGGCTCATGGAGAGAGCATTGCCATGGTTTCGTGCAGACTGAGTACGATACCGATGGATCCCAGGATGATGTTTCAAGCCTTGAGGGCCAATTGAAGGGCATCCAGGGCCGCTGCAGCACTGAGATCACCGTCGACAAGCTCTACCACAACTTCCAAGAGGTTGGGCTCGACTTCGGTACTACTTTCCAGACCCTGAGCGACATTCGCCTCGGAAACAATCTGGACGTTGTTGCGACAATCGAGAACTCTGGAGACAGGATCCAGCAGTCTATGCCCAAGCAATACGTTCAACCTCACATGGTGCACCCTGCAACCTTGGATGCTATCGTCCACGCCAACCTGGCTCCTCTAGTCTCCAACACCAAGTACTCCAAGGCCACCCGAGTACCGACGTACTTGGCCGATGGCTGGATCTCTGCCCAGCCAGATGTTCTGCATGACTCTTATAAGGTATCCGCTGAGTCTCGCTTCCACGGGCGAAACGAGGTTATTTCTGAGGCTATCGCCTCGCATCTCGACGAGAACCAGCTGATGGTGCACATGTCAGGCCTTGTGTTCAGAACTATCAGTGAAGTATCTGAGCAGACGTCAGATGCTTCGGCACACCCAGCTTTCAACCTCGAGTGGAAGCCGGATCCGTCATTCCTCTCCAAGGAGCAGGCTTCCAAGGTGTTCGGACTGCCCATGACCCAGAAGGATGACCCGTCCCAGTGGATGCAAGACTGCGAAGCCCTTTGCCTGGCGTATATCCGCCGTTGCATGAGCACTGTGTCCCAGGAAAGCCTTTCCAAGATGACTTGGTACCATCAGCGATACGTCAAGTGGTTCCAACATGTTGTCAGCCAGAACTCGGACCAGCCCACCCAGGATATTGCCGATCTTGAGTGGAGTGTCACTCAAGGGGGCGCTTCCGAAGGCAAACTGATCATCGCTGTTGGTCGTGCGCTCTCGGACATTCTCAATGGACAACGCGACCCCCTCGACGTCATCTTCAAGGACAAGCTCGCTGAGGACGTCTATCGCGATGGTCTTGGCTCCAAGCGATGCTACGAGCAGCTGCAAAACTACGTCGATGCCCTCGCCCACAAGAATCCGTCCATGGAAATTCTCGAGATTGGCGCCGGAACTGGTGGCGCCACTCGCCCGACCATGAAGACACTCACGGACAACGGTCGTCGATACAAGTCTTACTGCTTCACTGATATCTCTCCTTCGTTCTTTGAGCAAGCCAAGGAAACTTTCAAGGACGAGGTGGGACGTATGAGCTTCCGCGTTCTGAATGTTGAGAACGACCCCTTGGGCCAGGACTTCGAAGCCGGCAAATATGACCTGATTATTGCCGCCAACGTTTTGCACGCCACTAAGAAGATCGACGACACCCTTTCCAATGCCAGGAAGCTTCTCAAGCCTGGCGGCAAGCTTCTTCTCTTCGAAATTACTAACACTGCTGTGCTCTTGAGCAGTTTCTGCTTCGGCGTGCTGCATGGCTGGTGGCTTTCGGAGGACAAGGACCGAATCTGGGGACCCTTGATGTCTGCGCCATCTTGGGACCATCATCTACGCAAGTCAGGCTTCGGTGGCCTCGATGCCGTATTCGACGACTTCTCTGGCTCGTACCACCGCATGAGTTCCATTCTCGTTTCAACTGTTTCCAAGACAGAGGAGAAGACTGCCTCGATTCTCCCGGAATACATCTTGACCACTGGACAGCCCTCGCAGCTCAAGATTGCCGAAGGCCTCAAGCAGCAGCTCGGATCTTCGGAGATCGTGGACCTCTCTTCTTCTGCAGAGAAGGACATGACCGGTGCCAACTGCGTTGTTCTCGTCGAGTTTGACAGCCCTATCCTCAACAACATCACGGAAGACGTCTTTGGCGGGATCAAGCGTGTGCTTACTCAGTGCAAGAACATCGTATGGCTCACTCGCGGCGCTTCAGACCCCAACGCCGACCTTGTGACCGGCCTCGCAAGAGTAATTCGGTCGGAGAGACCCGACGTCAAGTTCTTGACGCTCTCTTTCGAGCAGGCCGCCAGTGAATCACTCGTCATTGAGAGGACCGCCAAAGTTCTTCATGCCGCTCAGTCCGGGTCTGAGAATGCCTTTAGGGTGGCCGGTGATGTTGTCAATGTGTCTCGCCTGGTACAGGCACAGTACCTCACTGAGCACATTCAGAACCAGACTGGCAGCTTGGATGTTGTTACCAAGCCTCTCGGTGGAGAGTCGTCTCGCTACTTGAGTCTTCACCCGGGTACCATTGGCAAGATCGACTCGCTCAGATTCGAAGATGACGCTCTCTTCGATTCTCCCCTGGCAGACAACGAGGTAGAGATCAAGACCATGGCCTGCGGTCTCACCATTCAAGACCTGTCGTCGGCACTCGGCAAAACCGATGAAGCCCCGCTGGGTTGCGAAGTTGCTGGTGTTGTTACCAGAGTTGGTTCGACTTCCAAGTTCCTAGTCGGTGACCGTGTCTTCGGTCTGTCCAAGTCTGGCGCCATCAAGACGCATGTCAGATCCGCGGACGGCCTCCTCGCCAGGTTGCCAGACAACTTGACGTGGTCTCAAGGTGCCTCTCTTCCCGTCGCTTACACGACAGCTTACGCAACTCTCCACGAACTGGGCACTGTTCGCATGGGTGAGATTGTCCTGGTTCACGAGGGGGCGTCTCACCTGGGCACGGCGGCCATTCAACTCGCTCAGATGCGTGGCGCTGACGTCTTCGCAACTGTCAAGAACGCCGCAGAGCGCGAACTCTTGGAGAAGGTCTGCGGTCTTTCCCAAGACCGCGTCTTCGGGGCTCGCGACAGGTCCATCAAGAAGGCCCTTCAGATTTTGACCCAAGGCCGTGGCGTCAACATTCTCGTCAACACCGCCGATAACACCGAGTTCCTTGACGCGGTCATGGAATGCGTTGCTCCCTTCGGACGCATTGCCAACGTCGGCGGACAAGATGGTGACTCAAGTGCTCGCTTGCCGCGAGGCCGCAACATTCGCTTTGAGTCCTTCGACCTTGCTTCATGCACTGCTCATGACCCGATTCGTACCGAGAGCATGTTCCAGCGCATGACCGAGATGGTCTTGGCTGAATGGGACACCATCAGCAAGGCTCCCTCACCGACTACCTACCCCTTCTCAAAGGTCCACGATGCTTTCCGCCATTTGCAAACTGATGGTACCAGTTCCAAGCTTGTCTTGGAGCCCCGTGACGACGACCTGGTTCCCATCCTGCCGACTCGCAAGTTCGTAAGCCGTTTTGACCCTGAGGCTTCTTATGTCATTGCCGGTGGTCTCGGTGGACTAGGACGGTCGGCTGCGCGATGGATGGCATCTCGTGGTGCCAAGAACCTCATTCTACTTTCTCGACGTGGTGCGGTCGAGGAATCTGCCAAGGAGCTTGTCAAGGAGCTTGAGGGCATTTGCAACAAGGTCGTCACGCCCGCATGCGACGTAACTGATGCCGACGCTCTCAAGAATCTCATGACTGAGCTATCATCTTCCATGCCTCCCATCAAGGGCTGTATCCAAGGCTCCATGGTTCTCAGGGTTAGTATTTGATGTTTATCGCCCCTTTATAACGATGCTAATTCTGGAGTAGGACAATATGTTCGAGAACATGTCGCTCGACCACTGGAAGGCAGCCGTTCTGCCAAAAGTCCAGGCGTCTCAGAACTTGTACCAAGTTCTTGGAGACAAGACCGACTTCTTCGTCTTCCTCTCGTCGACTGTTGGTATCACAGGAAGCCCCGAGCAGGCCAACTACGCGGCGGGTGGCACTTTCCAAGACGCTTTCGCTCGCCACCTCGCGTCCAAGGGCGTTAACGCCGTCTCAATCGACCTTCCCATCATCCAGGGTGTTGGCTACGTCGCCGAGAAGCCGGAGCTCTTCGAGTACCTTCGCGCTTCTGGTTGGACCTACATCAAAGAGGCGGAGCTCCGGGCCGTGCTCGACTACCACTGCCGTCCTGCCAGTGCCCCCGTGCAAGCGTCGAAGGCCCAGGTCATTCCTCGCCTCTGGCTGCCTCAAGAAACCGCTGCCCAGGGCTACCAGACGCAATCGTGGGGAGAAGATCCCCTTTTCAGCCATCTCGAGCTTGGTCAGACAGACGCCGATGCAGCCGGTGCGACTGAGGCCAACAAGGCCATCAACCACAAGGCACTGCTTGCCGGTGCCGCATCATGGGAGGATGCCGAGAAGATTGTGCTGGAGGCTTTGCTCCTCAAGGTCTCAAGAATGCTCAGCATCGAGGTGGACAACCTTGACATTGGCAAGCCTCTACATGCATACGGAATCGACTCCCTCACGGCCGTTGAGCTGCGGTCTTGGCTCATGAAGGAGCTTGGTGCAGAGGTTTCGCTGTTCGATATCACCAACAACTCTAGTCTTTCCCAGCTGGCCGGAACTGCTACCAAGAAAAGCACTCTGAGACCAAAGTTTGAGTAGAAGCTTGATTTTCAAACGCGGACTTTTCAACATTTTCTTCTCTCTTAGTTATATTTTTGGGTGTTCGGCGAAATGGTTGTTAGATATCCGTGGAATTTGGGAATGTTTCACTTTTGCTAATGCATTGTTGTTCACGAGTCACACGCCATTCTGATAGAAATCAGTTATAAGGAACCACGTCTTGTCAGAAACAGTCGATGAAAATTGCTCCATCTTAGCTCTGTGTTGATGACATGTATGGAGGCCTGGTCCTGCAGCTAGGTAACCACTCGGGCTTGATTGGCCGAGCTGCATACCTCTTCCGTATTTTTCCCGTGCATATTAGAGGACCCCTCACCTCTTTTGATGGTGGGGTCAAATCTGGTCATTTCAAATGAGCTCTCAGCTTCCATGATATCACACAGAATTCCTCGACTCTTCACTCCGTCACCAATCACGGGGGATAATGACTATAAACAATGACGTCGTCATGGCTTCAAGATCACCACTTACAGTATTTGAAGCTGCGAAGTGGGCTGTCTCCTGACCAAGCAATCTCGCGAGCAGGGCAGTTCACAGCAGAAAGCCCCCACACATGCGCGCATTGCCAGAAATTGAAGATCACGGAAGTGCCACAAGTACAGTCACAAGACGTGTGGTTTCCCAACCCCGAATATTCTAGTACCTTCCAATTGGAACCACGCGTGGATTTCCGGGAGGCAATCGAAGGAGCAAAGGCCGGCTGCGAACTGTTGATTTGGATGGCTGATCACCTTGCGACTCAATTCTCTCTCACGGGCCTAGCTGCCAAAGTCGATCAAAGCTACGTATTTGGCTTGACTGGAAGTGGCTCGATGCCAAGATTTAGGCTGCTTCTCTCATCAGAAGGTTCGCGAATTGATCTGCCACGCTCACGGTATGACAACGAAATACTGCTCGATGGCTGGACAACTGAGGGTAAGTAGTGGAGTTTCCCCAATGTCCATCTCATATGAGAGATCCTGTCAATTTCTTAGTCCGAGACTTGGCCTCAAACAATGCTGTGTTGCTGGTGTCGCCAGCATCATGTACTTTGGCAGCGTATGAGCATCTCACGGACAGCGAAACTGACACTTTATTAATAGACACTCCAACCGCTAGCATCATCAGTCAAAGGCCATGTGAATCTAATAAGGCATCTGCGATTTCTCGTGTGTTTGCTCAGCAGAGTTTCAAGGTCTGTTTTCAATCCCATGCTCAATGTCGATCTCAGAGTATTGGTGACTCGTCCGACGACGCGCCCGAAATTTTGGAAATGTCTGAGGCACCCTCTAGGCTGCTACATATCAGACTGAGAGACAACAAGCTGTTTGTGACTTTGACGGATACCCCTGCGATTTCCAGCACACAGATCGGCCAGAGACTCTCAGCTGGTGGTTACGTCACGTTGTCGTACTGTTGGGGAGGTGACCAGCCTGTGAAATTGACGGCAACAAGCCAAGATTCACTGAAGCGAGGCATTGCCTCGACTGATCTACCCCAAACACTGTGCGACGCTGTAACTTTCTGCCACGGCATGGGCCTTGAATTCATCTGGATCGATGCTTTATGCATTTTTCAGGACAGTGATGAGGACAAAGGAAACGAGATTGCCAGAATGAGGGACTACTATCAAAAGAGCGTGCTTACGATATGCGCCGCTTCCGCCTCGCATTGTGCGCAAGGGCTATTTGACATTAATCGACCATCATACGGAATGGGTCCAATCAAGTTGACATTCCAGCCAGTTGATGGGAAGCCTGGTTACATCTTCTTATCCACAACACATGATCCGCAACCCGAGGTACTGACGACTCGAGGGTGGACTTTGCAGGAGTCTATGCTATCACGAAGAATGGTCATATTTGCCCAAGACCAACTCTATTGGTCATGCCAAACGAGCTACTCTGCCTGCTCGGGCGTTATGATCAACCGGTCTTTCGGCGGACCCGAGAGCCTTGTAGACAACATCTACCCGATCACGACTCTCTATGAGCGACCTCTCCAGAGCCAGTGGGAGGCGATCGTCAGGAATTACTCCAGACGTCATTTTGGATTTGCCGCAGACAAGCTCCCGGCAGCTTCTGGTTTGGCAAGCGTCGTTCACGACATTGCCCAAAGCCGAGGTTTCGACAAGTACGTTTTCGTCGCAGGCTTGTTTATCGACATGAACCAACCTCATTCCTGGGCGGACGAGTTACAGTGGTGCACTCGTTCTATAGACGCTAGCCGGTCCGACGACTACGTGGCTCCGTCATGGTCATGGGCGAGTGTCAATGGTGCCGTTCACGTGTATCCGCGAGGTGTCCACAAAGCTCCCCGAGAGTCAAGTCCCCCCTTCTTCACCGTCGAGGACTACGGCGTCACTCTTGCTGATCGACGTATACCCTACGGCGCTGTAACAAGTGGCTTTCTCGCGCTCAAGGCAAGACTGCGCAGCTTTCCTGGAATGGTATCACTGGATGGCATTGACATCATCTCCGCGTTGGAAGATGCCACACGGGATGATCGTCCCAGGGAAAGCCAGCTGCAAGCAATTACCAACCCATATTTGGAGATTATCGCAGATACTAGAGAGTCCCAGTCGCTGATAGAGGCAAGTTGCGCAGATACAGGGGTATTTCTCCTGCGAATGGGCCCCGCGAGTGGTCTGTTACTCACAGGCCTGGATTTGCCGGAAGGGTACCGACGACTGGGGTATTTCGAAGTGCAAGAGAACGAAAAGGGTGGCAAGGTACTAAGCCAGTCTACAGAGGCCATCACGGACCTGGTTTTTGAGCAGGAGCAATTCCAGAGCATCTTGTTGGTATAGGGTGTAGTGGTCCACTGCCTTACAGTCTGGTCGCATTCTCAGTCCATATCGCCCCTGCCATCAGGCTTGTCTAGAGGTTATCCGCCTAAGTAGCAACTTCCATCAAAATTACAATTACGATGGGTTAGATTGAAGTCTTTGTGTGAGATATTGATGAAGGCGATACGCCACAAATCGTTCTGTCAACGTCATACTGAAAACAGTATCAATTCTTTTCTTTACGAGTGCATGTTGCTTTACGATCCTCAGTTCTGGCGTGCAAAAAGACCTTTCTTTTGACAATTACTAGCGCTTTACCAATGGCGGTTTAAAGTCTGACAAAAAGCGGCTGATGAACTGGATGGCCTCTTCTTCAAGGGGTTCCGTGCAAGGCTGTAGCTTCTGGCCCAGTAGATCATTCCCGTAAACGCCTTTTAGATAGAGGGCTACGTTCTTAAAACACTGAGGACTTGTGCGCTGCTGAACAACGAAACTAGGGAGAGATGAGAAGAAGTTTTCAAGTTAGTTGAGGTATACCACTTACGATTTGACATTGGTGGGAGACAGAAGCTCCCGAACATCCCTGGAAAACGTAGCATAGGGATTGAAAGTTTGCGATGTTATGGAAGCCTCCCAAGCCCCTTGGGATGAATCTTTCCAATGTGCTGTGTGTACCCAGTATGGTGTTCCGGATCGAGACAAGCTCTCGTTGTCCTCTTTCCTTTCAGCATTGTTCCAATCTAGGCCTTTGTAAATCTCTCGTGGGAGGTCCTTTAGCTTTATCCAAGCGTCGATAAAAGCTTCCAATTTCGACTCTCCCGGGATAGATAACCGAATACCTATAATCCATGAGTACTCGACTGGCCAACAAAGAGCCGACCGGATCATGTATTCAAGTTGATTGTCTTCCATGCCATGAACCACCCTTAATGTCTGATTTTCTTTTCCGCTCCGGACATAGGTATGATACTCAATTCTGCTGACGCATGTGGTTGGAGCATGACCTAAAAGCCGACTCAGGTCTTTGCGAAAACTCCTTTTGGTGGTAGTGATCGGACGTGGTTTTAGCGAGAGTGACTCTTTCTCGCATTGCCTCTCGGCCGTGTTTTCGCCATATTTGGGAAATAAATGACCTTCAAACTCTTCTGGAAGGCTGGCGACAATAGGGTTTTCTGTGACTTTGAGCCATTTATAGAGATTGGTAATTATCCCGAATTCGGTTTCCTTCGCTTCCGGAACCGCGTGACTGATACTGGCCACTGCAGGAGCCCGGGCCCATCCGTTTACAGAAGACAACTTTTTACCAGCCGTATGGTTTCGTGCCAAAACATCAAGCCACTCGTGTAGGAACGTGGTATCTGGGGTCTTTTCTTGGGGCTTCTCGACTTTCGCTACCATCTTGCAGTCGCTAGCCAAAGCTTTCGCTTTAGGTTGATTGTATTGGCTTGATCGACAGTATTGCTTAAAAGAAACTAGGCATGCCTTAGAAATATTCGGAAAACCAAGTATTTGAGCTTCTCGGATTAATATATTCCTTGGTTTGGCTGGGTGGAATAGGCATGGCTGGCAATGTGGAGATTATGTACTTGGAGAAAACTGGGAAACCTTTTTCCATTTAGTTTGAGGACCGTTCAGGCTGCTCATGTAGCAAATTGGGTTGAACGGGTGCTAGCTGAGGGCTTTACCGAGTGTCTGCCTTGTGTCTGCCTTGTGTGTGGGTGCCTCGCATGTCCACTAACCCTGGTGGGCAAGCGCACTATCAGCTGATTGAATTTACATAAAAGTCTAAGATGCTACTATTTCTATGATTTTCATATTATCGGTCGTTACGTGTATGCAGAAATCTCAGTCGCGCGGATTATGTCGTACATATACCTGTTCGGCAGTGCTCTTCCATAAATATCTGGCTCTGCCTCTACCTGCTAACATTCAATGAGCATTTACTTAGCCTTAATGAACGACCCTGCTTACGCCGAGCATCGCGATATGTAGGGCAATCTCTTAGTAACATAACTTCACTTTTCATGTGGAATCGTGACTACTGTGGTTGAAGACATGCTTAAAGCAATGCAAGTTCCTTCGAAATTCGTCTGATTCCATCTCAAGCCTGTCGCAATGTCGTGAATCATCTGCTGTCAGTGATTACTTGAACCTGAAGATCAAATTCACTGAACTATGCCTAGAACAAATCAAGCGAATGAACAGAGAGTGGTGAGGATATAAGACCTACATTGTCTAATAACTTTAGTTGAAGACACGGCTTTCATGAAGTGCGCACAAATTAAATCGCCAAGAGTCCGATACAGAGATACTAACCTAAGACACCAATGGATTACAGGGGATATTACGGAAAGGAGCGCCAAGAGCGCATCCAGCGGGAGCAGCGGGAGCAGCGGGAGCAGCGGAGTATCATCGCTCGCGAAGAACAAGAGGTCAGTACCGACTTCCAGCTCATGATCTCAACAGCGTGAGAGTCACAAACCCCTTTCCCTCTGTTGTATTCCCGAAAACACCACGCTGACGGTGCATATTTTGTTGAAGAGGCAGGAACGCGAGCGGAAACAGCGAGCACGCACGCGTGAGATGAGGCACTGTGACGCCAGCGGTTCTATGAAATGACAGAGCAGATCTAGAGCCATCGTCGTAGTAGGCACTTCGTAGAATGAGAGCACAGAAAATCAAGTGCACAGTACATCACACTTTAGATTGACTCTTGGTGTTACCACCTTGCGCACCTTGTCTTTGGGCATTTCCGAGCAAGCATAACTGATCATTGCAATTCATTCAGAAATGTCGTAAAACCGTGAAGGACATCTTCAAATCCAACATAGATCAAAGTAGGAATTCTTCTTAAACAACAACTCATTTTCTAGGCACCTTGGGCCAAATACGCTCGAAAAGCCGACAAGTCTCCATATGAAGATCTTCGCTCCAAGGTTGGGTACTATGGTTCAGCCAATCGTTTCCAAACATACAGTCTTTTTTCGACAAAATAACATATTTGAACCCTAGATCGCTTGTGCGCTGGTCGACTGTCAGACTGTGATGATCTCCATTAGCGCAACAATCTCCATGACTGGTTCTCGGAATGGTACTTACGTTCGGCATCGGGAAAAGAAGCTGCGTGGATCTTGGGTCATGGTAGACGGGTCATCAACGCTCTTGATCCTCGTCAGCGCGTACCAACCAGGGTCATTTCCCGGGCCCATCCACTCGCTGTGGTGCTCCCAATACCCCTTCCGACGGAAGAACTTTTCACAATCCTTTACTCCGGCGTCGTCGGTCCATTGAATACCCTTCTCCAGCTGCTTTGGAAGGTCCGTGAGAAAGAACGTAATCTCGCTGTATAAATAGGGGTCGTCTTCGTCGATCTCGCACCGAGCGTACAGCCTCCATTTGTACTTTGAAAGCCAGAGTCCTTCGCTGGTCCAGCCTGCCATGAAACTCGGAATTATCTGTTCGACCTCCCCCACATCGAGCCCGTCGATTATGCGCAGTGTGCGCTTCGTAGCGAGGTAGTAGTGGTGCTCGACCTTTTGAGCCGTGTAGCCGGGGAGCCATGCTGAAATCAAGGAGATCAGGTCGTCGATGTTCATGCCGTCTTGGCCGTCCTCGGGCCGACGAAAGTTATAGTTGGAATCCCTTGGGTACGAAGGGAAGAACTCTCTTGGAATTCTTGAGACGGTGGTATGATTGTGTCGGGCCCATTCCATCAAGCCGTCGCACGCCCTTTTGTGATCCTGCCTAACCCATGCGTCTACGTCCAGCATAGGGGTGGGTTCCTTCTTGGCGAGCTTTGACAGTGCGTCCGATGCTGTGAAGCAAATTTCGATTACTTTGCACCAGAACTGAACATAGGCAGTAGGAAATGGAATGATGTGGGTATAATCCGTCGAGGACAGCTCTCTGCTAATCTGATCTGCATCTTGAGTTGCAGCTCGCCGGAGCGCGTGGCGTGTCATCGCGGCTGACGTTTGAGAACGGTCTCGACTAGCATTGTGAACAGTCGCCTTTTTGAAAGGACGGATGCGAGCCCTTTTTATGCTCTTCTTCACAAGTGTACGTGAGTCTTGAGCCCTGGAAGGCTTGATTTAAACTTGAAATATTGGAAACGCCCACAACCCGGATGACTATGGCGCTAGATATATCATGTAGCCTTCATGCGGGAAGACGTTTTGAGCTGACGACAGCGGTATCAAGCCATTGCTAGCTTTTAGCACTTGTTGATGCTGTAGCTATTTTATGGGGTATTTGACATCGACGTCAGGGCCGTCACGAGCCGGTTCGATCAAACAGTTGGAGCCTAGATCTCCCTTCTTGCTGAGCAAGTTGGACACCATGGGAAAAAGGCAGTAAATTCTCCCCATCATCTTAAGCAGTCAAATTTATCGCAGGTTATTTACAGTCAAGGGATATTTTACCAAAAAAATGAAAAAGCATCAAGATTTATAGAAGCACTGCAATGTCCAAGATTAATAGTCTCCGGCGACGGGCCGTGTAATACCTAGCACCGTGCCAATGATAGTCAAAGACCGTGTGGGGCACACGGTGACCCCCGAACCGGCCTCCGCCCGCACCTGCCCGGGCTGTGGCGCCGTTTGATTCGTCGCTGACCGGGGAGCGTGGCCCCGACGAGTCCGATGCGGAGTGATGTCAGTCGCACGTCCCTTCCCGTCTTCATCCACACTTGCTGATCTGACAAGCCAGACCACAGCTCATCACTTCAACGTCACACCTCTCACATCTCATCCACAAAAGGAACATCACGAAACATCCAGCACCATGGGTTTGAAGGTAAGTAATGCTGGCGGCAATGCGACGGTTCGCGATGCTCACAATGGCAATTAGACGCTTTCGGCAAAGGCGGCAGCGGCGTTGGACAAGGAGCTGATGAGCACTGGCGCCTTCTCCATCGACCAACTGATGGAGCTCGCCGGTCTCTCCGTCTCACAAGCAGGTCAATTAACAGCCGCCTGTTGCGCGTCGTTGGGGACCAATCGCTGACGCCAAGCCCAGTCTACCGCGTTCACCCGCTCAGCAAAGGTCCGAATATTCTTGTTGCCTGCGGGCCTGGCAATAACGGTGAGCGTGACCTGCACCTTACGAGTCCGCGATATAAGCTTATTTCTCATCATAGGTGGTGATGGTCTAGTCGCCGCCCGTCACCTTCGTCACTACGGCTACAAACCCAGCATTTACTACCCCAAGCGAAGTAAGAATGAACTGTACCAAGTGAGTGAGGATGTATCTATCTTTTGTCTATCTCGTCATTATGAGTCGTGGATGCATAATACATTGAGGGGCAAGTGCTCCTTCTGGAAACACTGCCAACACTCTATCAGCGACAGTCCTCGTCGTCGAGTCTCTTCCTCGTCGCACATGATTTAAAATGCTTTTGTTTTTGTGAGATTCTCTTCCACCTACGCTTCGCTATGCAAAGTCGCACAAACCTTTCGTTGTGCTCGCTCCTCCCCCCGAGAAAGAAAACGGCGGCATAGTTTGCGTGTATATCATGCTGCCCGTACAATCGAATTTCCCAGGAAAATTTGCCGGAGGGCTTGCCGTGCATCGGATTGGGGCTAATCGATTTCTCAGCGACTGGCGCAGCAGCTGGAGGACTTGAACGTCCCATTTGTGGACGACTTTCCCACGGCCCTGAAGTCGACGGACCATATCGTGGATGCCATCTTCGGTTCGTTCAAGAAGTGCTCTTTTTACTGTTGACTGTCGTTCCGCGCGCCTAACGTCGTGATCTCAGGGTTCAGCTTTTCTGGCGAGGTCCGGGAGCCCTTCCCGGCGGTGATCAAGGCGCTCGAGGAGACGAAACTGCCCGTAACTTCAGTTGACGCCCCATCATCATGGAATATCGAGGATGGCCCGCCATCGTCTGGCCTCGGCAGCTCTTTTCACCCTGAGGTACTCGTCAGCCTGACAGCACCTAAGCCTTTGGTGAAGCATTTCAAAGGACGACACTTTGTCGGAGGAAGGCATGTCCCACGCTTGAGAACCCCGAAAACTAAGAAACTTTTCGTAGGCTAACCTTGGAAGCAGATTCGTTTCGCCAGGTATTGCTGAAAAATACAACCTGGACCTTCCACAGTACGAAGGCATCGACCAGGTGGTAGAAGTGGACAATAACGGTCAGAAGCTGTAAACGTGGTTAGTTTTACCAAAACTCTGGGCATTTCTTTCGGTGATTTTGACAAAGACTCAGGGTTGCTTACTATTAGTTTTTTGTCGTCCAGGGGTAGTTGTCTAAATGACCAGACAGCCTCCCACTCGGCTATTTGGACAGACAGGACTTGGACATCGACCGTCGAGCATCTGCATTGGGCGAACTACAAGACCCTTGGGACACTCCAGAAGGGGAGGATGGTATTCGTGGCAGAAGGCGACATAGACGAGGTATAGTCTCCGACAGACTGGACAAACAGATTTGTGCTCAACGCACATGAAAGCCGAATGAACAAGATTTCGCGCTTCTAGGAAAGCGTCGTTTTTCGGTGATGGTAGTACGTGGTGAAGATGATGAAAACGCGGGAAGTCGTTCTGTGTGCTCGGAAGAGGGCAACATGGAAGTGTTACTATTCCTCGTCAAGGCAATGGACAACAAAGCGGATGACAATAGGCGGAGGGACCACCGGGCTTGGTGCTGCTGCTGCTGCTGCTGCTGTTGCTGCTGGCGACTGGTGTGCCAGACTGGCGGCCCAAGTGTGGCTGATATAAAGAGCAGATGTGGCTGCTGCCCCCCGGCGAATATGCCGGTCATCCAATGGGACTGCAGGATTTGTGAAAGAATCGCCACACGGTCGGTTCCACAGGGACCCTTGCCAGGGCCGGAGCGTTTTTAACGACAGACGTTGTGACGAGGGTGCCGGAGGATCTTTTTTTGGTTGGTAGATGCGGACTGGGGGGGACCGTTGACGTTGGACGAGGGGGGGTTCAAGGGTGTGTGTGGTGAGGCGTGAGCCACTGAAGAAAGCCTGGGCCAAGCGTACGTGTGAGCGACGGGCTTCCGGGAGGGCTAGGGGGTAGCGGCGGGGTGGTTAAAAACCAAGGGAAAAAGAGAGAGGTGATAGGGGCGAAAGGTGAGGGAAGGGAAAAGAAGGGGGGGAGGATGGGAGAAAGGTAAAAGGGACCTGAGGCGACTCGAAACGACGTGAAGTGACGGGAAGGGTCTAAGGAAGGGGCTTTCCGAGGGGGCAGGGCAGAGAGAAAGAGTTGAGGGTGAGTGAGTGAGAGCGAAGTGAAGTGAAGTGGATAACAAGCCAACGCAACGGCGCGGAACAGCGCGACAGAGAGCGAGGCAGAGTCTAAAAAGACTGATGAATAAGAATTTTGATTTGTCTAGTTGGGTATATATTTTGGTGCGTCCCATATCCCATTCTTTTTTACGACAATCCCAGTCCGCGACTCCCCTCCCTTCAAGCCGGACGGACAGGCCAGGTGAGAAGGTAGAGGGTACGGGAGGGACAGCACGAGGTACTCAAGGTACAGAGTACATGGAGTAACAGTGAGTTTAGTTAGGCAAAAGGCAAGGACAGACAGGGTACAACAGTGTTAGGTGTGTCGAACAGCAGTGAGTACGGTCCCAAGGTAGAGAAGGGCAGAATTCCCCCATCCCCCATCTGCAATCCCCAGGCCCAGGGACTGAGAGATTCCGGGCTGGGCTTGGGAGGGAATCAGGGACTCGGGGACTCAGGGAAGGCCTGGACTGGCGACCACCACCACCACCACCCACCAGGAGAGGTAAGGTTCCTACGGGTACACAGAGCAAAGCCACAATCAGTGGCCTCCAATTGCCCAATGCTCTCCAACAGGAGGGGAACTGGACTGGTGAGGGCACCGAGTGGAGGGACTGGAGGGACTGGAGGGCGGGCTCAGGGAAGTTATTTGATGGGGCAACTCTCCAACTCCAACAGCTTGAAGCAGAAGACGAAGGCCGGGAAGTCCCCATTTGGAGCCTTTGGGGCCCTACCGGAGCAAATGCTCCTTGTTCCCCCTGTGATAGGCCCGAGCGGCAAGGCAGCGCTTACGGGGCCGCATGGAGCACTGCGTGGCACTACCGAACGGAACCCGCTTTTATTTCTCTGTCGAACTCGAACGGAATCCACCGTCAGGCAGAGGACAAGCCACCCGTTTTTCGCAGTGCAGTTGGGGTGAGGTGCTGCTGCCGTTCCGTGGCCAGTGTTGAGCGTGTGGAGAGTGGTGTCACTCGGTGCCGTGAATGGGTGGCAGGTGGCGCTACTGACGGGAAGGAAAGAATGAGATGCGCCGGTTCAACGCTACTGCCTATTGTGTTTGCCCGGAACAATGGTCTTGCCATGAGGGCACCTTGCGCTTGCCAACTGCTAAGCATGTACCGTGTCCGAATCGTTGCATTGTTCTTTCCCAATTGGAGAAAGGCACCAGCCCGCCTCGGTCTTGCCCACGAAGCAATTGCGATAGCAACAGAGGGAAGGCACGGTTGGCCTACCCGTCGCCTGCCCGAGGAAGCAAGCCAGCCGTGCCGTACTTGTAGAATGGAAGGAAGGGTCCAACAGGGATTCAATGCAAAAGTAGCAGGTACATGTGCCATATTCGTCCGTCGCGCCTTCCTCTTCCACTCAACTGCGGAGTACGTATCCCGCAACTGCCCACCCCGAGATTCCCATCTGATCACCTTCCGCGTGCCGTGCCTGACTGTTCCCGGCCTTCCTTACCTCACCCTGCTTGCCTGCCACGCCTCGTCCGGTCAACCTTCCCTCCACCTTGAGGTCCTGTCTTCGTTCTCATCATACTTCGTCGCACGTCTCCGACCGCTTTCCCCGTCAACCAACAACGCCCAGCGGGGTCGAAACTTGTCGCTTCGCTCTGTCCGCTTGCTATTTTCCTCCTACCCTCTCCGCAAGGCCCATTCACAGACGAGTCGTGCTACTCTGCTCGGTTTCCGACCCCCGGGGCACTCCGTTTTGAGGTTCCAATCCCCGTGTCGGAGAAAAAAGGGCTTACCTTCGTCAGTTCAGGACGATTAGCTCCGGACCGCCAGGGCAGGGAGACAGGGCATCAGGGCAAAAAAGTGGCGGAGAATACACGACGACGAGCTCGATATCGCAATTCAACCCGAAAATCCCATCCGGCCCGCGCGGCCTTCGCTGTACCAGCCTATCCTATCGCCTTGTCGCATTTCGCCTGTCAATCCGTCAGCTCCCTCCCCCTGCCCTGTCGCTTCCTCGTGAGCCGACCCAGTCTGTAGGTGCAAACACCACGTCATAGACAACCACAAGCTACACCACAGCTTCAGCTCCGAGGGATGGCAACAATGAGCCCCTCCTGACCCTCTTGGAGTCAGGACTTAAAGCTCAAATTCTCCAACAAGAACAAAACCACAAAGTTCTCGAACCGTCACCGCCTCAATTGGATCATGGTGGCCTCTACTCGGCATGTGACGACGTCAATAGGAGCGAGTCCAGCTTCATCGGGCGTTCCCGACACAGCCAACAATGGGGGCACCATGCCATTGACGCAAATGGCGTGGGGCCGCACAAGGCAGTCGTACTGGGAGCCCCTCGCCTGAGGAACATGAACATTCACATCAACGTCAAACGAGGAGAGAGAGCTACAGGCCACAAGGTGTACGAAACTTCTGGTGGCTTCGAGAAAGCAAAATGGGCGCGTCTGGACCATGTGGCTGCCCTGGACGGGAATGCCCTCTTGGCCTCCCGCCAGGAGGAAGCAAGGAAGCTAAAGCAGCCTTGGTGGCGAATCACCTTCCATTGGCCCCCACCAACTTGAGGCTCATTTCCTGGCTACTGCCCGCGCATGTGGCAGCTGGCGCACGACGGTCGCTGAGGCCATGCGCACTGCAGCTATTGGACGAGCCCGGCAGCCACAGTTGCCGTGATTGTGGCCCGTCAAACTCTGCGATCTCCCTCACAAGACCCTCAGTCAGGGATCGCGCCGCTTCCTGGAGAAACCTCCCCACGCTGTTCCGTCCCAACCACGATTCATTGGTGCTTCATCAACACCTAGCTCCCGAATCGCTGTGTCATTGGTTACGCGCATCCGTGGAGAACACTTCTGTGCAATGCCTCGTCCACACTGTGCTTGGCGGTCAGCAGCTCGGCATCAAATTGCAGCCAGTCGCATGTTGGCTTAGATTGTGAAATTCGTCGAAAGAACGCCTCGGCATGGCGGCGGTCACCAATGCCATATTACGGTGTGCATTTCTTTGCTGCAAGCTTCGTAATACCGCTCTGCAGACTAAAGCATTCCGCCCGCTTCAGATACCAGTGGGTGATTGTAGGTCACCACGAGGGTCAACGTGGCGGATAACGGTCCCTTCTGACCAGATTCGGCGGATTTTGGCCTTTCACGCAGGGGTCTAACAAGGGCCCAACACAATGATGTGAGATAGCTGATGAGGCCCCTAGTGGATATTCCAATCAAGCTGGTGAACATGACCGGAGGACCTCCGGTGGTCCCAGAAGGGCGGATAACGATTTGGGTTCAAGATACGGAGTATCGACGTTCAAACGACATGCAACCGCTGCGGCGGAGCGGGCAGGCAGTATGAGCAGGGTATCGCAGTTCTGCATCTTCTTGCGTGCTACAAACGCTTAACGAAAATGGTCAAAATACCCCGGCATCCTCCCCGCCAGCTCGACCCTCGCACCCGGTCCATCATCATCTTCCCTGGAGAAACACCTCCGCCGTCAGCTCCTCGTCTCGACTCACGTCATCATGGATGGCAGTGGGCACACGAATCTGACCGTCACGGCTCGCATACCCGCTGTCGACACCCAACGAGATTGAGTTTTATCTCCCAGCCGTCCCGGCCGTGTTTTGACTACAACGACACACCCCGGCCGAATACGCCCGTGGGCCTCACGCCCGAGTCGTGCTGAAGTTTTCGAGATACCGCCATCAGTTTCTGCATGTAATTCTGTCTGTGTGTGTTGTTCTGATAACCGACAGCTGGCTCTGGCCCCACACCGAACCCCGCCTACACAACAAAAGGGGGCTTTGGTCTCCTGCAACGCAATGAGTGTTTGCTGCATCCTCATCCTTTCTCATGTTGGGCCGCGACCATGTGCCTTGGCTTTTGACCAGCGGCGTTCTAGGAATACTGGACGCCGGGCAATTCTCTCCGGTGCCGCTCTACGACACAACGCCGCTTTGTCCGTACCGGCGACACCTCAACACGGGCTCCCGGATCCCAGTCATCCTACCGACAGCAGCAGATATCAATGGTCCGTGTCTCGGAGCTGGCTCCGTCCCGACGGCCTCGCATGAAAATCAGTGCCCTTCTTGGAGACATCGTCTGGCATCCCACGGAAGCCTCAGCGGCGGTGACCACTGAATAAGCCAATCTTTTTGCGACTCGTCTAGATGATTCTAGAGGTGAGAGTCTCGGGCAAACCGTGCTGATCCTTGCCGCTTGGGGCAACGCACGGCGATGGTATCGCAATAAAATTTTGATGGTCGCATGCCACCCTTTGCCCCTGCGGCAGCTGCATAGCCCCCTCCGACGCTTCCAAGGTTTGAGGGCATTCGCACATTCATCCAACCGGTGGTATTGCACCACTCCGCTACAAGTGCTCCGGCCGGAAGCGATCTTACGGCCGACGGATACGCACGTCTTCCGTGCTAATCAGTGCACGCACCTGACCACGAGAATCGTCAGTGACCAAAAATGCAGATTTCATGATAATCGTTTGCCGTTGTCGCCTGATTGAATCGGGAGCGATGGCACTCGGCCGGGTGTTTCGCGAAGATTCCAGCAATTTGGGGATCGGGTGGGGCGGGGTTTTGGGTTTGCGTCAGACAAGACGCGCCGGGGCTGCAACAACCCCGATTTCGATTCCCGACATGCATGCGATCATCGTCAGTGACTTTTGCCAGCCGTAAGTGAGGGGTCCTGAGTTAGTTTTGACAACGAACAATGGTTTTGACGGTTCTCCGCATGGCATTGCTTATTCTATCTCAACTCAGCGGCAGAGCGGCCCGAGCGATACCTCCACGATGTACTCCGGTGTACAAGTACAGCCTCCTACTTTGTCTTCCCACTTGCAGGCCTCGGTATCGGCCAAACCGTCTTATCCATGCTCCCATGACGTTGAATGGCCACATTTTGCCTGCCGGTGATGTTCAACTGCATGAACGGATATTGAGGCTGGGCCACCTCTCAATTTGGATATCGTACACGTATGTTAGAGGCCTTATCTTTCTACAACTGGGACAGGCCTCAAATCTCCTCTGTGTCAAGTTTAAGCCAATGACTCCGCCGTAGCTACGTAGTCTCCATTCGATGGCAAATCATTCATAATAGAACGACACCTGTCAAGTTTCGAAATGTTTCTTTAGCAACAACTGGCAAAGAGCCGCGTCACTTCATCACCAAAGCAGTGGCGGATATCCCGTCAGCCGAAGCTGCGATTCGATTCTCTCTGGCTACGTCCTTCACGAGGACTAACTTCAATGGTCCATCTCCAGACATGACATCGCCTCCGAGCTCCGCCGGGTGACTTCTCACCACCGCCGCTGCTGCTTCCTCGGCCCCATCGGAAAGATCCTTCCAAACCCGACGACAACCTTCTCGCATGTGTCTCGACTCTTTTCCGGAGCATCCGTAAGCAAGCGAGGTACCGCTCGCATCGTCGGGTGGTGCTGACCAGGCTGTCGTGGGAGAAGCTGCTCCGCTGCCATGGCGGGACGACGAAGGGGGCGCCGGCGGGGAGGGCGTGGTAGGGCCCGACGCGCGTCAGGCAGGGCGTGCAGCTGCCTGGGAGGTTGTAGGCCGTGATGGAGTTTGTGTGGTTTAAGTGGCAGACTTGGGTGGCGGGCGTGAGGGGGCAGGTGTGGCGGTTGGCGGAGGTTATGGCGTTGCAGGAGGGGCATTTGAGGATGTGGATTGTGCACATTGTGGCGATGGCGAGGGAGAGGTGGAGGTGAGAGGAGGATACGTGGTGTTGAATTATTGGGTGCGGAGTTGTGACGCTCTTATGGGGTTGATGAGGTGGTTGATGGTCGAGGTGTTATGGTGAATTGGAAGGCAGGCTGGGTGGTTGTGGATTGAGTGAATGAGTTGCTTGAGTGGGGATGAAAGTTGGTGATGCTCAGGTTTGAGTGTCAGCTTGTGAAGGGGAATGACCTGGTTGATGGGCGTTGAGGGAAGGCGCGATGATGGGTGTTTGCACCTGCCTCGTTAAACGAGCAACATTCTCAAGGGCGTTCTGAGCTGTTATTGTCCAACGTCTGAGTGAAGCTCAGTTGCGACTTTGAAGAAACATAGATGGCTTCGTTGCCCTGGTATGTCATCGAGTCCTCGGCGAACAAAAAGTGTAAGTGGCTTCGGTACAAAGTCCTCTAGTTGACCTGTGAGATTAAACCACGGGTGACTGATACTTGGGCTTTTTCCATTGTTGCCATCCTGTTCTGCCACGATTTATGCGCAGATGTGATCCTATGCTTCTACACACCAGGGGCTGCATTTTACAGTATCACTATTTGCTTTCACAGAGGCAACACCATCGTCAACAGACCCTGCACAAAGAGTAAAATGTAGAAGCTGACGGAAAGAGGGCAGAGGTGACGATGGCAGAGACGAAGACTTTTAGGGTAGCGGCAACAAGAATGGAGGTGGTAACAGAGAGAACAGTAGAAACTTGAGAAAATATAGTCGCAAAGCTGTAGGGGAACATAATTTCTTTCCTTTCAGAAACGATATTGGAGTAGATCAAAGCAAACTGGTAGATTAGTAGCTGAGTCCTTGAATTCGAATGCCTTGACTGTGGACATCTGACTTCCGAACCTCGTTACTGGCCATCATCAAACTCCTTAGTCGTCTCATTCGAAGCAAATTATGTTGATTGTTAATAATACGAACACGTAGGCACCCTCGAATATCACTTGTCTCGTTGAATGTCGAGGCGCGCTTAAGCTTCGGCCTCGATATTTGGTCTCGGAAGCCCACGTTGATCCACGAGAATCGGAGACTTGATCACTGTATCCGAGCGATTCGACGCTGTGTTTTGAGACCTAGGAATTGAGGGATCGAATGGGAGACATTCTGAGTGGTGTATTCCACCTTGGATCCGAATTTGTCTCGTATTGTACACGGCATTCACTCCAGAATCCAGTTAGACTTTGATGAAACATAGTAGAGTGATGAAAAAGCGACAAGGTCCCTTTTATTGTTTTTTTTTTTTTTTCCTTGTGAGAACAAGCTGCAGCATAGCGGAAAGTACACACCAACGATCAAATTGTCCACGTAACTAATATAACATCTTTTCTCGGCTCTGCAACACGCAAGGGTATTTCACTAGGCCTGATTCAAACTTGTCACTCCTTCACAGAAGAAGATGTTTATCAAGTATTTAGACGTCCACGAACAGACTCAGTTCGTTGATACTCGGATGAAGCAGCAGCGCCTCATGTCACAGAAAACATTGTTGGGACTGTAGCGTGCTTAAAAGTGGAAGCATACATGGTTTCATGAAAATGGAATGACCACGCTAAACGACTTTCCAGCCAGGTAGTCGTATCCTGCTGAATATGAGACAATGCTGTGGAAGCCCCGGCTGTTTGTTTTGATGGGAAGTATGTTACGGGCTGTACGGACCAGTCAGACAAGCTTTTAGGGGCATTTCAGAGGATCTCGGAGGATTAAGCGACGGCATCTCTGAGCTGCTATTAAAGATTTCGACAATGATACCTCGAAGCGGGCCACTGTAGAGGAAGTGTTGAGTCATCTATAGTGGGATTCTACTGGGATTCAAATGAGAAGGAGCTTTGCAGCAGCCTTTTTCAGGCAGAGGCGTGTTTTTCATGAATACACAAAGCATTTCAATGATCTCTGCTCTTTCTGAATATAGCTCAACAACTAAGATGCTCGTCCAAGACAATTTTAGTAGATCTGACTGCCCATGCAGTTGGTGTTAGACATATTGAATCCGTGCAGGTGATGGGAACAATGCACGATTGTAACCGACGGAGTCCTATAGAGTGGCAGGCGCCAGCCAACTCCCCGGCCGCTAACCGCAAGTTCCGCTGAGAGACGGATGTGAACTAAGATCCGATCGAGTGTCCAAAAACTAGTTCTGATCAACGCTTGGGCCCACCGTTCGCCAGCGCCGTTTCTGGTGGAAGCTAATCCCGGCACCGACCTTTAACCTCCGGACCCACTCGGATGTAGCGCCCGTGTAACGATCCGACTCGGAACTTGACTTACAACAACGGATTCAAGGACGAGAGTTCGTGGAGGTTTGACATTCGACAGTTTCCGTTCGCATAAGTTCAAAATACATATAAGGCTGCTGGGGAATGCGTATTTCGAAAACGGCACCATCATCAGTAATTCAACTCATTCACCACACCCTCTCCAGAAAACCTATCACGTCTACCCATCATGTCTTTCGACCTCAGCAAGCCAGACCGCAAGATCCACGCCGGCGTGATCTTGACCAAGGGGTATGTATCCAAGCCCCAAGTTGGAGTCAACTAACGTGGCCACAGCATCACTGAGATGCTCGATGTAGCTCCCTTCGAATTCTTTCACTGCTTCCAATGGTCCGGGGACAAGCAATCCGCAGCCGCTATGAACCTTCCTGAGAATACGATGGACGACGGGCTTGAGTTTGAGCTGCACTGGGTCACTGAGGATGGCAAGCCGGCTAGATTGGCGAGCAATGCTCAGATCCTGCCCACCGTAAGTCCAAGCGAGCCCCACCACACGTCGTCGCAGTCCAATTAACAATGTGAAGGACTCCTTTGAGTCTTGCCCGCCTCTTGACATTGCTCTCATGGGTGCTCATGACTTCAAGTACAAAACAAGCCCCGTCGAGATTGACTTCATCCGCAAGACTTTTGAGCAGTGCAGCGCATTCCTCACCATCTGCGGCGGCATGGTGCCTCTGCTTGAGGCTGGCATTCTTGCTGGCAAGACATCCACTTGTCCTCGTATGATGTTTGAGTTGATGAAGAAGACTGTGCCGGTGGTTAATTGGGTTGACAAGCGCTGGGCCCGAGACGGCAAGCTGTGGACGTCTAGCACCCTACTCAACGGTACGGACTTAATTCGCGCTTTCGCCACGGAGACTTGGGGTGGAAGAACGGGAATGATTGAGTTCTTCCTTGATGGAGGGCACTATCCTGATAGAGATGTTGACTTCAAGGATTTCAAGGGGCAGAATTATCAGATGAAGCAGCTTCCAGCCTGAGGTAGCACTGTCCTCGGTTGGTCGTGTTTGATACATGGTTCTGCGACACTGGGGGAAAAGAGCCACCCAATCTTCCTCTGCGAGATTGAATTTAATATCCATGTCGCGTTTCCCTATATCTACATTTATTAAAATTGCTAGAGAGAGCTTTATGGACCGAGGTAGAATGCCACGCGGGGATTTCTCGATCCATTTACCTACATTTATATGTGAGATGATGTTGAAATTTCATTATTTACTTAGTTACTTCACATATGCACTTTCGGGCTTCCTTTTGTTATTACCTATTTCGTTGTCGTCATCGTCGTCCTAGCCAACATGCACTCGGTTAGCTGGAAGTATGGGCCTTAGGTAAGTGCGCGCTGGGGCCTATCAACTCTAAGATGAATTCGTTGCATATTAGACTTCATTTCATCTGCATTCCGCATTATGAATTTTGTAGATCCGTATACGAGCGTCAAAGAGGCGTTCCGTAGGTAGTGTGGTGGGTGTTGCAAAGCAAGGCTTCAATCCGGGGGAAATGAGAAAATGGAATTACAAAGATGCAAAACCGACGTGTTCTCATTCTCGTGTGTATGAACCAATCAAATCAAAAGTGATTTTCATCGCCCAGGAAATGTGCCGCAACTTCGTTGGCTCAGCAGTGCCAAACCCCGGCATTGCTACTCCGCCACGTCTTATGTGCATCAGTCCATTGGACTGTGGCCTGAACACCTCCACTGCTGGTTATCTTTCCCCGGCCGAAGCCTGATTTTGACGTGACCACTCACTCCTCTTCCTACATGATTTGATTCTTCACAGTCGGTTATCATCGAAGTTGCACGGCTTACCTATCCAAATCCAAGCATTACCGGTATCGACAGCTATGACGAACATAGTCTCATATCCTTTGTCTCGATATTCCGAATCGATATCTCGTTCCAACTTTCAAGATGATGCCACCGATCAACAGGGTGTTTCTCTACCCAGTAGTCTAGGCGCATCCAAGTCCAGTTCTTCACTCGAGAAGGATTCAACATCCGGTCGCACCAAGTTTTGTTGGACTGACTCGCTTGAACGGAAACTGGTGAGACTTTACTTGTACACGACGCTTTCAATTCCATCAATCGCCGAAATTTTGCGGAGCAAAGATGGATCCAACCTGTATGTATTGCCAGATCAGCGTCTTGCCACACAGAACCGGACTGAAGCAGGCATCTAGGAGTAAAGACCTTGCCCAAAAGAAGCTCAGCACGATGCTAGACAAGGACCCCAGATGGCTGCATCCTCGGAACCGAGAAGATGCTGAAAGGCGATTGAAACTACTTCAAGAAAGACTCGACTCAATACATCAGAGCAAACGCCGTGTTCCAAAGGATGGAAACGTGGTCACCTCACCTAAGGACGCGTTATTGCATCACCACCCTTCACCCCAGCCTCGAATGAAACTTGAAAGAGATGAGTGTCCAGAGCAGTTACTAGATATAGGCCATCCGCCCAGAGCGCAACCGCAAGTCTCACTGGAAGCACGGGAATTTCTTGAGAGACATTGTGGCAACAGTGCTTTGGAAAACGAATTCATTCTCGGTGAGATCTCTGTGGATATCACGTCCGTCGCTTCAGAGAAGTATCAAAACGCTCCAGATCTTGACGAGATCGCCATGAAGACTATCAAAGCCGACGCTGGGGCTCAGAGAGCTCATACGTCAATTATGGCTTCGGATATGCTTGTCGTTGATCTGTTTCGAAAGGAGCAAGGTATCTGCATGGAAGGCACAGACGCCCACGACTACCATGAATGCATATGCAGCATGTATGAGAAAGGTGTTGACAAGCACCTCTTGTGGGCTACACCAAACGGTCTGACTACTCAAGCCGAGAGGATTCTCAAATTTGGGCCGATCTTTGAAAGCGATCTCACTTACTGTGATGCCTTTGGAAACACACTGCTGCATTTTTTTGCCGCTCGGGCGCATCCTGCACTCCTTCTTCGGGCATTGATAGAACACGACGGATTGGCCAGGTGTCTCAATACGTCCGGCGAATGTTTTCTTCACTGCCTCTCCAGGGCATGGTATGCGGGGGATGCCATTTACCTCCGCGTGCTGCTCCGCCATCTTGCTTCCGACAAAAGTAACACCAAGTTAGACGTCTACTCGAAAGACACGTACGGCCGAAGTATTTTCCACCTAATGACTGAATCGATAATCAGCCAAGAAACGCTTACCGAGTTAATGGACCTATTCGACTCCGATGTCTATGCGACAAGAGATGCGTTCGGTACAGTCCCGGAAGCAACACGATCCCAGATACGATCCCAGAATCATCATGCGACAGATAAGCAACCAGACGAACTTGACCCAGTCCAGTATCAGGCCAGACTACGCGAAACAATCGACCGAGTCTACGCGTGCGAAGATAAAAGGGCCGAGAATGAGGGCGGCTGGAACGGTCTGCATTGTACTGCCTCCATTATCATCTCCCAAAACTCACTTCTGGCATTCAACAAGCTTCCTAATCTGACAGTGGAGCATCCGATATTGGGAAAGAAGTTCAATCATAAGAAAACGGAACACGATTCCTCGACAAAGTTTTTCAAGAGGAGGGAAGACATCATGCTTGACCTCATAGGACTTGGAGTTGACGTCAACGCGTATGATGCGGTAGGAAACACTGTGTTAATGCATTTCGTAGCGTATTTGCCGGAGGATGATGATCAAAAAACCCCAGGGAACATCATTGACCGAATCATCGAGTCAGGAGCTGACATACAAGCCCGAAATCGCGTCGGTGAAACGGCCCTACATGTGGCAGTTCGGCTCGGCAAAAAGCTTGCAATGAAGACGCTGGTCATCAAAGGCGCCAACGTCCATGCCAAAGACATCCATGGTCGGACTCCCTTGAAAGCTTTGGCCGATGAGATTCAAAAAGCAGGGACTGACTCTGTGACGTACGCGCATTTGGAGGCATGCTTCACATGGTTATCGGCACAGGGGGAAGCAAAGCTGCGTTCATCCGTGCTGGATGAGTGGGGTTGGTTTGGTTTACCAACTGGCCGGGGAACCGGCAGAATGGGCTCAACAAGTTTGGACTTGTGGTACGACGAGTCCAATGCCAACTCTGTGATCAATTACAATGCAAGAGACAGAAAGAGCCAGAGAATTCTCCGGCAGCTACGCGATGTGCTTGAAAAGGAGCCCAACGAAAAAGTCAGCAAGATTGAATGGGCGCGGCTGGAAGGTCTGAACGAAAAGGAAGAAGTTAACAAATTCGATAACAAGTATAAGAATAGGTGTGTCGAAAGGTTTCCGACCTCTGACGCGTCGAGTTGACACTGATAGATTTGCAGGCGTCGTGCAGTCAATCACCTCCCAGCCGCTGTGAAGATCGAGGAAATCGAAGACTCTATCCATACCTCCGACGACTCTAGTCGTGAGAACAGTCCCTCAATCGACGATATATGTGGTCTGGTTTTGAGCAATGCTTTCAACATTTCCCTAAGCCAAATTTCACGTGCTGAAGAGGCATGGGAAAGCGTCCGCAGGTGTCTCAATGAACTTTCGGTCATCTGTTCACTTTCACATGAGCATTATCCTAGCCCAAGCGAAGGTCATTTGCGAGTTGTCAACAGTTATTCGAGAGACGTGGATCCTGAGCAAACAATGAGTGGAAACTCTCTTCTCCCAGATGACGGACAATCTGGTGTCAACAGAGACAGAAAGCGACGGGGGTCTGACGCATCAGGGGGCCCCTCGAAAACGGGGGATGACAAAACCAACGACGAAGACGATGAAAATATTGGTAAATGCTCAGAAAACCGGTCGAAGAAACGAAAGAAGGGCAAGACTCATGGCCGTTATACCTGCCCTTATCGCAAGCGCAATCCTGTGAGGTTCAATGTCCGTCAACACCCAAGCTGCGCGACCGTTGCGCATGATTCAATATCGTTAGTCAAGTAAGTCATCCTAATAAGATTGGCGAGCAGCATATGAATACATTGCTGATTCTTGATCAAGGCGCCATATCAGATTATTCCATCAGAGAACGACAGCCAATTCATTTGTTTGTCGGCGATGCCAAGAAACCTTTCCGACATCAGAAAGCCTTGACAATCATATTCGAGTGCCATCCAATCAGATGTGCATTATCCGCGAGCAAGGAATCTACAACGTTATCCATCATGACCCGGAAGATGGGATAACTACTGAGAAAGGGATCAAGTTGGCGGATAGGAAATCACGCACGCAGGTTTTGAACTGGCCAACGCTATGGGAAGTTCTTTTTCCAGAAGATGGTACTGTTCCTTCAGAAGGTAAGTTGAGTGCTCTCGTATCCCACTTCCTCGCAATTTCAAGTTCTGTTGCAAATCTTAGAAGATTGGCACGAATGCACAGAAACTAAGACGCAGTAGAGTTCGAGCCGGTGATCGAGCTTGATGAAGTGAAGCAGGCTTTTGCCGATGACTCTGAGAGGTGCCAAAACCTTGTGCATGATCTGAGTGACAAGATCTGTCGATCCGCTGGCTTTGATACCAGCTCCAAACCAGGTGAAAGATACTGGCGACTGTTCCAATCCTTCGCCGACGACAATCTCAGAAGACACAATGTATTAATGGCTTGTGCCCGGTTTTTGAACTCAAATATCTCAAGACGCCTCATGAATAGTGAGGATGAGACCAGATCAAGCACGAGCAATGCTGGAAGCAGCAGTCAACTGTCTAGACTTCTGTTACCTACACCAGAGTCTGCGCCCGGGATCGAGCCTCCCCAAAAAAAGACTTTTGACACATTGCAAGAGCTTGTTTCGCAAAGTGCACCAGGTCCTCAGCTTTTCGATCGGATTACCCGAAATGGGCAGGACATTGCTACGAACAACGCTCCAAATTTCTCCCACGCAGTGAGTGCTGGGCAATATTCACCTACTAGTACATTTGCTGGACGCCGAACGTGCTCCGGAGTTTGCTTCACGGAGCCTTGCTCGTGTGATGCATTCTTGGATTGGAACACTTATCCGTGGATCTAAGAAACGACAAATATAAATGTGGGAATAATCTCTATTACTTGGGTTTATCTGAGGACACTAAACAAGACGCCACTTAAATGTCGATAGATCAAAATGCGAAGACTTTTGCTACATATTGAGATATCTACCGTCAGGGTGTATGAGAGATACAACACTCTCGTTTCGATGCCGGGGGGATCAAGGCGGATACTATGGACATTTGGGGCAATGTTAAGATCCCTTTTCTACAGCAATTAGACACAGACGACTGGATACAGTTGAATCAGAATACAAACGCGACCAAACATTCTTCTTTGGCTGGGATCCCTCTCAAAACCATTAGTGCTGGTGATAGCCTATTTTCACTGGAGTCCAGCTATGTCAGCTTGGACTGTTTGGATGTTGAAATCCTTACCCTGGAACTATCGGATGACGATTCATTGAAAGAGAGTGTGTACAGCGCTGATTTGTCAGTCCTTTCCGAGGCTGGTGGTTCCGATATTTTACAAGATCAGCGAAACTACCTAATGGCACATGGCATGGGTATGATTATAACAGAAACCGTACCGACCTAGGAGAGACGTGGGCTTTTGTACTCGACCGATTTGGGGATCGAATATCGTTGTTGAACAAAGGTCCTTCGCGAGACCGCCACGAGGAAAGGCACGGGCACATATTGTTCAGGCACGAAGAGGATATTGAAGTTGAACCACCAAATCTTCTCCTTCAAGGCTTGCTTCGTCCGGAAGAAGTGAATCCGGGGTGTTCCTTCAAAAGCCGCTGCACGGTAACTCAGGAGTACGTCGAGTCTCGCGTCAACTGCTCACGCGCCACCGCCACAGATAAGCATGACTGCACAGTTGTCGCTCAACGAAAGTCCCAGGAACAACATGCTCCAAGAGATATATCTCAATTATTATCCCCTGCCATCTTTGACTTTGTATCTCGGGAGCTTCCTCTGTCTGTAGGGGGTTCCCCAGCTTTCAAGTCAGAGATCTCTTTATACCATCTCTAGGACCCTGGGCTTAGAAGTATTCCATCATGGAAAACGTTACAGACGAGGACTTGGAGACTCGATTGAGTCAGCTTCTAAACACTTATTTACTATTGAGCCAAGTATCGTTTGATATTGCAGAATAATACGTCGAAAACGCAGCACCCGAAGCCAAGATCGTGGTTATTGCGGGGACGAGGATCCCTACCACGAAATTTCAAGTCTCTCCATTATGGTCGACACTCTTTTTGGCTTTTATTGTCGTGCTCTTTGCAGCTGGTATCTCAAGCGTTGTCTTCAGACATTTGACATCCGGACCGGAGGTCCTTGGTTATGCGTCTACTGTATTACGAGATTCGAGATTTTCCGTCGTGTCGAGAGACCACAAATGGTTGGATGGTGTAAAATTATCAAGAGAGATGAAGACAGAACGGTTGCGGTTTGGTTTGATAGAAGATCCGAAGGAAGGAGAGCCAGTGATTGGGGTTGGGCATCAGCAGAGCACAGATCGATTATGTAGATAGTGAGATCGTGCTTAACGTGGACAAGACGGCTGAATGGTGAGCAATGTCATGCAACTATCACCAGTGACTAGTCCAAGAGTGTGCCATTGCCAGCACTGAAAACCCTAGAGGGCAAGGTAGCTGAGCAGAAAGATGTGTTACCAATGTGTCTTGATCATTGCCATTTGCTCTATGACTTCTAAATGGCTTCTACTGGCATTCTCGACCCTACCCCTCCTGATGGCAGTAGTGTTCGTCTGTACCGACGATCTGGACACATGACCTTTGGGGTCTTGACGAAGTGCGGAAGAAAGGTTGCAAAGTATTCAGACAGTCATCTATTCTCAGCTGAACGCCAATCACCATCCATTCGATGATGTTTCTCGTAGAATACAATTGGCCTCAGGAACGCTGATGTGAAACGACCTCTCACTCTTGATTCTCTCCAAATTTAAATCCAATTCCATGTCTTGGTCTTAATATTGAGAAGTCACGAGCCGGACCACTCGCATGCTCAACGGTTCCTCGAAAGAAACATGAACCGCCGCCCCTGAAGCGTATTCCTCGCCACTGGCTGCGGCTCCTTGATCTCGTCAATGGTATCAAACGACGCCACAGACTGCCTTGTGTCCCACCGTTCCAGATCCGGTCCATTCCTCCTTGCGACATCGGCCTTCTTCTTCTTGCGGTGCTCTGAAAAGGCGATCAACGAGATGCCGACGAGCAGGAGGAGCGCGACGACAATGGCAATCGCCGTCGTTGCGGGGCCGCCCATGCGCATATCGGAGCCCGAGTTGTGAGACGGGGCAGCTGGAGAAGGTGTCTGTAGACTGTTAATTTCATGCCTCCTGCCGTGACGGCTTTCTCAGCCAGAGAAGACTAAGACTTACGCTTGAGGCGGCAGGCACCTCATCAGCACGTCTGACCATCTCGATAAACATTGTGGATTAGGTATTGTGGGGGTATCTTGTAAGGAAAAACGCCGTAGAAAGAAGAGCAGGACTCCGGTAGAAGAAAGGCGCAAGAGAGACAAGTGATGTGGAGAGAAGGTAGTGGAGCAAGGTCCGAACTGCTGGGTGACAGGCGATTAAAGTAGTATTCCTCAAATCCCATCAAACACAGGATGTTCGTCCCTGCGCGTGTTTCACCGGGTGGGTGTCGTTCAAAACATTTCCCACCAACATCAGACGCCGTCCGTGATACCGCGAGGTGCAGCGGAGTAAGCAGCCTCCGGGCTGACCATGCATAGCACCTTTTGCATGTGTCCAACGTCTTCCCATCAATGCGGCTCTGTGTGGCAGCCCCTTATTGGAAACATGATTGGGCAGAAGTCGTGAGTGCAATGGGAAGGGTGCCGACGGGGAGGTTGCCGGCTGCCGAACGACAACGGTCAACCTAATCGTCTAGAGGGAGGAAAGGTCGGCGGCGAGAACGTTGGCTGGGTCCATGCGACCGGCCGAAGGAGCCGGCGTGCATGCGATGTTCAACTCAACTTGTCGGACCGAAATAACCGTTAAGCTTGAATATTTGACACAGAAAACAGGGTGTCAGTCGGTCTTTAGATTGAGATAATTTCAACGTCCCGTCGCTGACTGCCCAACGGCTTTTTTCGCAATCCGGACAAAGTGGTGTCAGCAGACTTGTCCGAATACAGAGCGAGGCTTTCGCTTGGCAAGAGCTGAACTAATCAGAGGGAACCAGCTGTCGGCGCCATTAGGCAGAGCTTCTTGATGACAGCTGAAAGAGGCGGTCTCGCTCACATGATTCTACGATGATTCGACTGATCAATGCCATGAAGGCAGGCTGCTTACCTACGCTCATCACATCGTAAGACTTCGACGCCCGCAGAAGCGGTGAAGACGACGGACGCTCCGGGAAGCATCACTAACAGCCAGATCCATGCCTTTGCGAAAAGAACTTCATGCATGAAGCCTCTATTCCAGAAGCAGGACGCATGAAATTCCGCCAAGAAGGATGTCGGATTAGGCTCAGGTGAAGACCCCCCATCCCCATCCCACACCGAAGCTCACCTCCCTCACCTGTGGATGACAGGCTGGCCCGTGCACCGATAGTCAGGCACACCCATGTCCAGCCGTTCCTGAGATGGTGGGGCCCGGTAAACAACGTGGGAAAGAGACATTCGCAGTGTCCACCCCGCCGATTCCAAAAACAAAGAGGAAGTCACCAAAACACTCAACACCACATCCGTCATCACGACGACCTCCTCCCCAAAGCACCGACGCGCAACATTCCTCACTCAACGCCAGCCAGCGCCGCGACTTGCTCCCCCACCGACGTGAACGAACACGAACACCTTCCGTCACCAATCGGTCGCAGACGACAAACCCCGCCAAAGCGGTCGGCCGTCACCAAAAAAGTAAACAAACCACGACGACGCAAACCCCTATCCAGCGACAACAAAACCACCGACCCAACGCGCGAACAAACGGGAAGCCAGAAAATAAAATGTCCGCCGCACAAAACGCAGCAACGTACGCAGACTGCGTCGCCTCCCTCCGCAACTCCCTCACCTACCTCCAATCCTCCGTCGAGACCCTCGACCAAGGCGTCTCCGACCTGCCCCGCGTCGCCTCCGTCCTCCGCCCCACGCGCCACTTCGAGCTCATCCCGCAACCGACCCTCGCCGCCGCAGAGGCCTCCCTGCGCGACGAGATCGGGCCCTACATCGCCCTCCTGCTCGACCGCGCAGACGCCCAGATCGCCCGCCGCGAGCGCCGCATCGAGACCCTCAAGGCCCGCTGCGAGCTGCTCCAGGGCCGGCTGTCGCAGCCCAAGGATGGCGACGAGGAGGACGGGTACGCGAAGAAGAAGGGCAAGGGCAAGGGCGTGGGAGGCAGGGGCAAGGCGCTCAACGGGGAGCGGGCGCTGCGGGCCAGGGCGGTGAGGCAGAGGAGGGAAGGGTTGGAGTACAGTGTCGAGAGGCTGGAGCTGGAGGTTTTGTCCAAGGAGAGGGAGTTGAGGAAGAGGTTGGAGAAGGCTTGAGAAGGGGGACACAGGTGTTGTGCCTCAGCTGGATTTTGAGATTGTGGGGGAGACGGCGGACGCATGCGGAACGATGAAAATGATACCCGATGACGAAGGTGGAGAGGCTACCCCGAACCCGTCCCGACGAACTGGATTTGGTCTGTGAGCTCCGCAAGATGCGGCCCGATGAAAGGACAAGGTCTCGGACGCCGAGTACATGACGTGAGAGTTTTAAGTTGGTGAGCCACATCTCTCGTGGCACTCTTTCAGCTCGTGATGTTGGGAGACTCCATCACCAATCTGGACGTACTTTGCACAGCATGAGCCCACAGGCAGAGGCTGTTCTCGTCTAGATAGACATTTCGCAGGTAATCGCATGATGGAGGAGAGTCACGAATAATACTGTATATGGATATGTGCAATTGCCATTTGTAAACGACAAGGGAACACCAACATGCATGGGTATCCCACCTGCGAGCTACCATAGCTATCCGAATGATCCGACCCGTTGCTCGTAACCCGTCCCAGAAAGCAGAAAAAAAACAAGACACAGCCCCCTCTGCGTCGCGCGTCGGCAACATACACTAGGAGTACGGGGTTGGAAAGCCGGCACGCGTAAGTGGGCGGGTAGAAGTAAAAACAACAAGTAGAAGAAGAAAAAAGAGGCCGTTTCGGCGGATATACGAGTGCCGCCCGTGGCTCGAAAACAAGGCGGCGGTTTTTATCCCGGACAAGAGACCCTAATGTACTCCAACAAGCATTGAGCGCGAAAACCATCCCATGTCCCATATGGTCATTTTTTGCTCCCATCTTCAACGGCGAAATGAAATTCGTGAGCTCATCATAACAGGATCAGGTAGTTGCTGGGCGCAATACCCGTCTCGCCAGTCTCCTTGCGTGCCTGCCACCACCTTCCGCTCACATCGCTGACCTCCAGAATCTCGTGCTTGGAGAAGGAAATCTCGTTCGCATCATCGGGGTTGGCCTCGTAGCTGTAGATGGCCTTCGCGCGGTACGGGTACTCGGTTGGTGGCACCACCTCCTGATCAGGAGTCTTTTGGGGGCCGGCACCGGGGGTGCTGAATGTTGGTGCCACGGCGGACTCGCGAGGCTGGGTGGAAATGCCCTGGACGGGGGATGGGTTCTCGAAGCCGTTCAGTTGCGCCGAAGTGTACATTTGAGGAGGCTGCACCGAGGTAGAAGTCTCGGGACGGCCGCCGCCGTACATCATCTGCCTGTTTCCAGACTCCTTCTGGAGCGCGAAGGAGTCGAGGTAAGCGCGCGGCTTGGCGGAGGGGGCTGAGCCGAAGTAGAAGATCCAGACGATCTGCGCGCGAATTAGCAAAGCTTCTAATGCACAGCGACCACGAAACATACGGTAACCATAGCCATCAGAATGAAACCAGCTCCAGCGGCCTGGCGAGCTCCATTGGCGGAGTAGATGAGAGAGTGGATGGTGAGCGAGTTCAGAGCCAAGGCGGCGCCCAGGTATCCCGTGAGGGCGACATGGTAGGTCTGTGTCGTATCGGATGCGACGACGACGAAGACACCAGCGATGAGGAAGAACATGTAGACAACGGTCCACCATGCGAAAGCGGGGAAGGATCCTGTGCTATTCGTGACCTGTGTCGTGGCGATGATGGAGCTGATGAATGCGATTATCCATGCAAGCTATTGAGGGGTCAGCAAGAAGTTCACAAATTGAAACCAGAAATTGTGCAGCGCAAACATACCATGGAGATGGAGACTGTGGCCAGGGCGAAGGGATCACCAATGATGTTTCCCAGATTAATGCCCTTTCTCCCGTACTGAACCCGTGATTGTTCCATTTTGCGCAACGATGGTGAATGCAGAGAACCGTAAGAGGGCATAAGGAAGACGGTCGGGGTTTGGTGGGATGCAGAAATTAGATGCCTCGAGGCAAGTATCGAGGATTGGTCTCGATTGAAGTGACGATTCAAAGATTGAACCTGGCAACTTCAAGGCGCTGCGACGTGGATAATCGTAGCAAACGGTTTTGTAGAATTGGCGAGGCAGTGCTGATGTAGCGTGCTGTACGTAATTCGAATGCCGTAAGGGGGTTGTCGTGGCTGGCGGGAATGCAAGTCGTCGAAAAAGGAGTGACTGGTGGTTGGGCTCGTAGGCGAAATAAAAAGAGTGCCGGGGATGTTGTCGGACGGTTTGCCGTTCAATGCGTCAGGGAGCGGAAGTGCTGAACTGAGCTGAAGAAGGCAGCGAAGGAAGGCTGGATCAGATGAGGTAAAGGTAGGTCGTAGGTAAGGCGGGGGAGAATCTGTAATCTCGAATGCGAGTCGATCGTTTCAGAGGGTTGTCCAGCAAGGCAGCCTCTTTTCTAGGAAAGGAAAAGAGAATGAATGGTCGGAATCAAGTTGTCGAAAGGCGACGAGTCAAAGACAGCAGCAATGTGGTGCGGTCGTGAAGGTAAGGCAGGAAAGAGAAAGTAAGTCGAAGGAGTGAGGAATCGGATGAGAAAGGATGCAAGATGGGAAAAGACGACGGAGGTCGAGAGTCGAGTCGAATCGAGTCGAGGCGAGACAAGCCGATGGAACGAACTGCGCACGGCGGGAAGCAGGCGACAGTTGTAAGGGGCAGCGAGGCGACGGCGCAGCGCGGGAGGAGAGAACAGGGCGGGCGCTGTTGGTGTCTCTGGTGTCGGTCGAGCGAGTCGAGTGTGCGAAATGAAGGGCACCGACTAGCTGGCCCAAGAAGGAAGCAGGCGGCGTGGAAAGCGAGGCAGGAGAAGTGAGCCGGACCAGCAGACCAAACGAAGAAGAAGGCGTGGTGTGGCGTCGACTGTTGGTGCCGGCGTGGATTTTTTTATCGCAAGAAAAGCTCAAGCCAGGCACTTTCACCGGTAGGCAGGTCGACTAATCGAGGAACCAAAAGGTCGACTAACGGGCGGGCTGGATTGGAGCTTGTGGTACCCGATCGCGCGTCGAGGTGCAATCCGCCCCTATTATTTTTTTCTTGCAGGCCGACGTCTCTATGCTTCGAGTCGCGCGTCGACTGCTGTGTTGAGGATAGGATGGGGTAAGCTGAGCTATCCAGTCGTTAGGGAAGCCCAGGCAGGATGTGTTTGTCGGCGGCGCTACGAATACGCTACGTAGGATACGCGGCGTGTTTGGCGGGTATTTGTTATTGTTCGGCCTCAGTCGCGCAGGCGTCCTACTCGTTCTCGACGAGGGCGGCAACCAATGTCTTTCTTCCTCGCTCTTTCTCTCTCTAGTCGACAGTGAACGGCAGCCGTAAACCGTTGTCGGGGAATGGGTTGAAAGGAGTCCAGCGAGAGGAATGGACGGGGGGGAGGGGAATGGAATTAAAAGAGGAGAGCGAGGAGAGAGACCTGGGCTCAGGTTGGCAGTTGGCAGACCGGGGAGCAGGAGCAGGTGCAGGGCCAATCCAGTCACAGTGAAGGTGGGAGACTTTGCAAGGGCTGCTGCAGGTCCCTGGGCCTGGTCAGCGTGCAGCGTGTCTATCGCCTGCTGCCATGTATCCGTAAGGAGGTAGCAACAAGGCCAGGTCAGGTCAGGCAGGAGGCTGTGCAGGCCAGAGAGTGCGTCCGGCGTGCGTGTGAGGTGCAGCAATGGAAGAGTGTGTCTGTATGTTGCTACTGTACGTTGCAAAGGTATCATATTGTCCCTACTCCAGCTGCATTTCCCTCCCTTGATGCCGAATTTCCCAGTAGGCCAGGCATGCCTTTCCATCTGGTCTATCAGTCTCTCTGATCATCTATCTCTACACTATATACAAAGTGTGCGCACGGCATAGTGGACGTGGACATTAATTAAATGAACGTGCAAGTGGAAACCCAAAACCAAGAGACGGGATCCAGACTCAATGAGACGCAGAGAACGTGGACTGGGGCCCATAATACGGGAAGCGAGACGAGCAGCAGCGATGGGACAGCCAGCAAGGCCAGCCGCAGCACCAAGCATCCCGTCAGCAGTGAGGTGGGAGCGTGCCTGGGCCCTTCTTTCCACTGTGGAAGGAGCACAGAAAAAAGAAGCGGGACCAGGCTGGCGTGTCGCACCCACGCTAGTCCGGAAGGAGCCAAATTTTAAATCGACTCGTCCAGGGCGTCCGATGGAGAGAAATCAATAAGACCAGCAATCATTGCCAATGAATGCTGCTGTTCGAACATTCGGATGGACAGACACCTGTGACCACCACCACCAGCGATCCTCGTTGCAGTGCGGAGGGCTATGACGGGAAGGATGGGAGACCCGGCCTGGCTGCTCTGGCATACGCGGGTGCTGTCTGATGAGCGACACCGTTTGAGAATCTCGAAATGGCACCGTGTGCTGTTGGAGACGGTACCTCACAGTGCAGGCGTGGAACGGTATCCGTAGACGGCACGTGCCTCGAGCAGATCCATCTCATTCCATTTTCAGTATCTACCTACCTGGCCAGCAAGGAAGGTCTACCTCGTGGACAGGTCCTGCCTAGAACACCCTCTCTGATGGAGTAAAACGCGCTACCTAGTACACGACAGGAAGCACGCAACAAGAGAGGATCTCCCGCCAGTCCACAAGCAAAAGGCCCGGTGTCTTCTCACGATATCCACCACCTACCTACCTACCTAAGGTACCTACCACGTAAGGCACCTCACCTTGCAGTGGTGCCCCAGAAACCGTTGGTCCCTGCCCCCCTGATTGCCATCGAGGCTAGGGTTTGAGATTTTTGGTCTTCTCTAGACTCTCTTGGTTGCTGGTTCCTGCAACGCATCCCACCACACCAATTGGACAACCGCCACGGCATGACTCTGGTGATTGGCCACCACGCCCGCTAACCCCTGAATCAGACCCGCTCTTCGAGGCACGTTCCGGCGGGTGCTCTTACCTTAACTCACCTCTCAGTGTCTCCCTTCCCTTCAGGTTCAGCCCTGAAGCCTCGAGGCCTTGAGGCTGCCCGCTGCCCGCTGCACCGCACCGCTTGCCTTGCCTTGCCTGAGCGGAGACTTGGCCAGACCTTTGGATCGCCCTTTCCACGTCGTCGTCGACTTTCAGTTGCACCTGTTCATCATGGCAATCCATACCTATGCGCCATCCGAACAGTTCCAATTCAAATTGGTTGACGTTTAACTTTGCCTCGCACACCTGACCCCGGCTGCGAATGCGAATCGCCTTCACGACGAAACTGGGACGGCCCTCCCATCGTCTTCACATTCCACAGCAAAGTCGACACAGAGAGCATGCAGGGGCGTCCTATCACTTTCCCGCCCGCCTCTCCTGCCGTTTCATCGCCAGCACACCTTCACCGCGTGAGCGGGCAGAGATCAGCATGCATTCGCCCGATGCGGTCGCTGACTGACCGGAATCTGAAGATGCTCAGCACAAAAACGACGGCCTGATGCGCTGAAGAGTCGTACCCGTGACGGGGGACATCCGATACCCGCCTTTCAAGTCCCAGGTCCCAACCCTCGGACCCTCACCCGTCCTCGAATCTTCGCACTTGCTTGCTTGTGGGTTCTGTCCACCCGGGCTTTGCGGCTCCTTTGACGACCGATTGTCCGTGTCGAGTCCGTCTGTCCATCTGTCCACTGAGGGCTGGCGAGAAAGGGTGCTGACAGCTGCAAATGCCACCACTTGATACCGTGCTGCTGCCAGCGCCCCTGTGATCGACCCGCTCACGCTCCGAGTCCTGCACTCGATACCGTTTGATATGCAGGAACGCGGCGGGTCTCCGCTGCCCGCGCTTGAGCTCGGTTCTGTCACCGCTGGATGACATCTGCGCTGCGACATCCGGCTTCTGCTCAATCAACTTGTTTACGGCGCCATTTACCCCGGCCTAGTTGGTGTCTGGTTGATCCTACAGCGACACTAATCGCAGGCAGCGGTTGGCAGTTTGTGGTCTTGAACGCCCGAGACCACAGAAGCCGTAACAACATCTGCCGCAGGCCATGTCTTCTCTCGCAGAACAAGCGCCCAACAACGAGACAATCAAGTACCGAAAATGCCTTAACCCCCGAAACATGGCTTGTCCAAGTGACACTAGCCTCCCAGCTTCTTCGAGGACACCTTCGAATCGTCATCGCTACCGACCATCCTCACCATTGCCTCGTGATATTACTACTGGTAGCATACGTGCAGCACCATCCAGAGCTTACCCTCCTCGGCCTGGGATGGACGCTGCTTTGACGATGAGCGCACAGCCCAGCCCAATGTCACTGACAGCACTTGACTCGCATTTTCTTCTTTTCATCCCATGATTTCTCACCAATGCGTTCGCGAGTCTGGGGGGAACTCCGGAGATCATGTTGATCAGCACCCGACCAAACTACTGGTTGCGAAACACTTTGCTAACGAGCGACGAAGGAGCAACACCTTGACAACCCTTCTGGCAGAGCCTCATCCGCTGAATCGCTCTGGAGATCTGGCTGTTCGCGGCCGACGGTGCCAGTCTCGGCCTCGCTTAACTCGACCTGGTCCAAATTTGGAAACCCTTTAACCGCGAAATTACACGCCGTCAGGCCGATCGCCGGGTCTCTCGGCGCTTCGTGCTGGTCGGCTTCTAGGTCACTACCTACCGGACCGGGCTTGAAGCATTCGCTCCCGCTGCACATCGACGGACCACAAAGCTGCCGGCGTCTCTGACAGAGTCCTTTTGCCTAGTCGCTGGCATTAAGGAAGAATTCGCGAACCGCGTCGCGCGCAAACTGTATTTGTGCTCATATGCTAGTGGTTCGCCGGCTCTGAGCCGCGGCGCATATGATGTTCGTGGTGTTCATGCAGCCCGAAGGTCCCGAGACCGTTCATGATTCAAATCCCCTAGGATCCACCCTATTACCGCGCTGGGATTCATCCATCTCCGATGTTCGTGTCAACTGCCGCGCCAAGTCTCTGGTCAATATTTGACGTATCGAAGGATCTCGTGAGCAGAGCATCTGTACAATTACATGAAAAACGGCAGTTTCCAGCAACCTGCATTATTACTCATCAGCACGATAGACATCTCGTGTGGCCTCTACAATCTCTGAATCGCCGCATTGATTGACACTGGCAATGCGGTTTGCGAACCACGGCTACTGCAGAAAGACAACGAAGACACGGTCAGCACAGAGCACACTGTGTCTCTTAACAATTTCTACCACAGCCCCCTCCTGCTACCAACACCCCTGGCCCCGACCCCTGCAGCTCTCACGAACGACCAAGCTCAAGCGATGCTGCGCGCTCCATTGGACGACCCTCGCTTAGATCAAGTCAACCAGCGGTTGGCCTCGTCCCCTCAGCATGCACCCAACGCCTCAGTGGCTTCTTCGTGTGGCTGACACGTCAGCAAGCTGGGGGAAAAATCAAGGAAACACCTGCTGATCCGGTAGTGAAGAACGCGGGGTAAATGGAATCCGTACAAATGCCGCCGTGGAGGCCAATCGTCTCGCGATCATGGCAAGTTATTCCACTTGGAAAAGAAAAGGCCGTCGTGCCGTGCCGCGGTAGCGGTTGCGCCGGCAAGAACAATCAGCAACGCCACGTCGTCGCCTCGGAACCGAAGTTTGCCTCTGGCCAGACCTGCGCATCAACACCGTCATGTCACAATCATCGATCCGAGGGGAACATCAGCTTCGAGGGGCCTGGAGCCAATGCCAGCTAGGTCGTCATCCGTGCCCACTGGTCACGGACGGCCCCTTGAAAGCTGCAGTCGATAAGACCTGCGAGGCCAAGCTTTTCTGGTTGGGTAGATCAACCTTCTTCCGATTCTAGCACCCAATGCAACCCCAGGCGCTCAGACGACTTTTCTGTCACTTCACTCACTATTGCACTCTCTAATCACCGCGGTCACGAATTTGGTGGCGACGAGGCCTCGTATTGTCAACTACCTCACTTGCTACGGAGCTTCATCTGTCAGCCATCGGCTGGGTGGTGGATGAGGGTTTGCTGAACTAGCGGCCGAGTCTAATTCAGCCCCAGTGTGGTGTCGACTTCAGTCATCAGTTCTGTAACTGGGAGAAACCTGCTTCTGAAACGCGGAGAGGCGAATCCCGTACAGACAAGCAAGCATCCTTGCCGACCATCCCGTCTGCACGACTGTTGCTCCGATGTGAGCGCGCACATTGACTTCCGTCTAACTTCTAACCTGCGTTGAGGTTCGGGCGGACAACGTCAGACCTCTCGGAGTCGTCGACCCTCAAGCTTCGGGATTGAAGTGGGTAATCTGAACCTTTCTCTGCTGGTCGCCGTCGGATACCACTTTATCCCGTCTACCGCCAAGAAGGCAGAAACTGCCTTTCGTCTCTTTCTCGGGTTTCGAGATGATCAGCAGCCGATACCGACAGAATGGCGCCATGAGTTAACGGTCTCTGAGAGAGTGATGCGATCCTACAAAGGCCTGCGGGAGACCGTGATAATATGACGGGATATCGACACAAGGTAGCCACTCTTTGTTTCATGCATGCTCGGCAAATGACCGCATTGCTCTGCAGGTGAACGATATGTGGTTGACACTGGCGGAGTCGAGGGTATATGTGCAGCCTCTTAAGCATACGCAAGCCCTTGCACTCTGGAACATGCCGTCTTCCGGTCCGCGAATGCTGTGAGGTGAACAAGGCTGCGTCGGTACTGGCAGGTGGAGATTGAATCCATCCGGGTCTCAAATGGCCGCCGCTTCCTCCTTTTCCCGCTCCGCCCTCCGGACTCGGCGCTCTGCCCGCTCCACTCGGCCTTCCACATCAGCCACGAACTCGGAGGCGCCGAGGACACCTTGCTGATACCAATTCTTGAGCACCTCCTCACTCCGCTCCCTGAGCTGCGCCATCTCAGCCTCTTGGGCGATCTGAGTTGCTTCGATGCCGCGCATTCTCGGCACGAGAGACGCGAGGCTCGCACTCTGGGAAGGCTCGGGGATCGGGCAGTCGTTGACGGAGGTCAGTGAAGAGGCTGTCGCAGGGAATGAGGCTGCCGATGCAAGCACAGTTGCTTGGACTGCCTCGGGACCCAGCTGGATGGGGGGCTCGGATGGGGGCGGGGGTTGGAACAGAGTCGGGTGTGAGTTGTCTAGCGGAGGTTAGTATTAAAACCTGCGGGGGAGATGCGCGTCGTACAAATCTTCATAAGCTCGCCATAGACGCGGATGCGGGAGAGAAGATGGTTGAATCGCCGCTCGAGATCCTCGAGGCCGTCGACAGCGGAGTCGGCGTTCAGGGACGGCGGCGCGGCAGTCGGGCCGTACAGGAGATGCTCGATGCGCAAGAGACGAGACTCGAGCAGCGATATGGTCGAGAGTGTCGTGGTATCCAGCGAGGAGTCCATCTCGGTACGCGGGACGCGCGTTGTCGCGTCGGGGGTCGAAGTGTGGTTTGGCTCGTTCGCAGGGAGGGGTGCCTGGTGGGTTGCAGGTGACCACTGCCGGGTAGTGGACGGTATGGTGGCAGGTATGGATTATTAACGCTCGCGAGGAATGGTCGCGAGGTCGAGCTCACAGAATCTCGATCGAGGTCTGCTGCGATGGTGTCTAGCGCAGTAAGGCTGATGTTTGTGAGTGGCTGAAGCTTGCTGTCGCGAGTTCGTCCAAGGTGCCGCGGATGGGGGGCCAGGTGATGTGTGGCTTGTGACCGCCCAAGACCAGGTTGGGGGGCTCCTCCTTTGACTTTCCAGGTCCAAGTTGCTTTTGATGGCGCCAAGCCAGATTGACTAAGGGTAATTCCGGGGGTGAACGCTAAGAATGGGGCCTGCCCTGTCGTTCCTGCCCGCCCCCCGTTTGCCGGGTCTTGGTGCGGACAGTGGGCGGACAGTCGGAGAGTGCAGTGTGCGTGGTGCCTCGTGGCCTCCTGTAGCGGCCCCTGGCTGGACCTGTTGCAGGTGAGGTCGAGCCTGAGGAGCAAGACAGCGCCAACGTCTGCGCGTTCACTGGCGGCGCAGCAGCAGCGCAGGTACGTGGCATGGCCTTTGTACCTAATCATTACAGACGGGAGGGTAAAGCGGGAGGTAATTAAAGAAGTAGCCGTTTGCCCACTCGGGGAGCTCCGGTTTTGTTACCTAAAATTAACCAAATCAACGACAATTCAACCTGGCCTGAGTGGCCTCTTTCGCTGTATGACCCTCGTCTCCCAAGCCCGACTGATGTTACGCAACAAACTGGATAGCTGTCCATAATTAATACCTTTAAACTTGTCGTTTATTCAGCGGGAACCCCAGGGTGCTTGCTGCCGTTGCATCTTTCCTGCTGTTCAGTTCAGGCCAGGTCAGACCAGGTCAGAACCGCAGAACAGGACACCAGACGGAGGGGAACACAACCTTTCTGCTGTCAAAAAGTCAGTCTCGCGCAACTCACGCTCGTCCTCGTCTGCCGGCGACAGCGAGGAGCGAGAGAACAAGAGTCAGGCTTTTCGCCTCTGACTGGCCGTCGCAAAAGTCAGCCAGCAGAAAACCAACACGACGAGCGACGACGGCGACGCCTCAAAGCAGCCAACAAGCCGCCGCTCTCGACAAACCCGACTCGCTCACCCTCCCACGTATCGCGATCAACCCACGGGAATACCGACTCCAGCCACAGCCTGCGTCGCCTGCTGGCCTGCCCGCCCATCCCATCCTTCTGCCGCGACATCGAATTACTCGGTCGCTACGTCCCGACACGCTGAACCCTGCGAGGTTTGTCCCGGTAGGGCGACCAGACATTTCGAGAGATTTGCAGGAAAGCACGTCACAGCTGCCCTGCCTCCCTCCACTGCACACCCTCACGTCACGCCTTCTTTTTCTCCGCTCTCCGACTGCTGAGCGAGCCGCCTGCCCGTCTGCGACAGAGACGCCGGGAACCCGAGCAGGACCGCATTTCCTTGGTTTTTCTTAACCTGCCATTTCCCATACCGTTTTTGCCGGTTCGACAATCAAAAGCACCCGGATCGCTACGCTGACTGTCTGCTGGGTTGCCATTGCCGAAGTGGACATCTTTTATCTAATCTCGCCGTATCCGGCTTCCTCTTTTGGCCGGCACTTTTTATCTGGACAGAACTCGCTTTGGCGATTTTGCGACTTGCGACTGCCAACCATCTTTCAGCCGCACACGCAGTCCACGAGAGACGACGCATTCTGGCGACGACCGACCTCGAAACGAACCCAGCCGACAACCGAAATACCCGGCACGCAGTACTATGCCGAATTACTCAAGTATCTCTGATGGAAACGCAAATTCAATTGCGTCTGGAAGCTCCGGCGAAATGTCACGGTACGCCGAACCCCACCCGCCCCGGATGTCAGATCCGAGAATAGGCAGGGCTATGCGAGAAGAGGAACACTTTGCTGACGGTGATGTTGTTGCGCGCAGACCACGCCGAAGACACGGAAGGGAGGGAGGAGGCCAGGCCTCGATGATAAGCAGTGTCATCAACCTGCTGAATACTAGTATGTGCTGTCGCGTGAGCCCGCGGAGATTGCGTTTTCGAGCATGTGCGGGGTGATGGTGGTACACAGCTGACGGGCGCGATGAACAGTTGTTGGTGCGGGAACGTTGGCGATGCCCTCGGTGGTGTCGCATATGGGTATAATGCTTGGTGTGTTTCTAATAATCTGGTCCGGCATCACTGCCTCCTTCGGTCTCTACCTGCAGTCTCGCTGCGCCCGATACCTCGACCGCGGATCGTCGTCCTTCTTTGCGATATCCAAAATTACCTACCCGAACGCTGCCATCCTCTTCGATACGGCTATTGCGATCAAATGCTTCGGTGTCGGCGTCTCCTACATGATCATCATCGGCGACCTGATGCCCAAGGTCTGCTTAGGGCTGTTCAGTGGCTTGGCGGAGACTAGGCCATACTTGGGGGAGAGAAACTTCTACATCACGCTGTTTATGCTTGTCATCATCCCGCTGAGCTTCCTCAAGCGTTTGGATTCGCTCAAGTACACCAGCGTGGTTGCGCTGGTGTCGATTGGCTACTTGATTGTGCTCGTCGTCTACCACTTTGCCGACAGCCCGCTCAAGGACACCAGCGACATCCGGGTTGTGAAGCCTGAGAGCACCGTAGCAGTGCTCAGCACTTTGCCTGTTGTGGTGTTTGCGTATACATGTCACCAGAACGTAAGTCATTCGAAGCAGGGTTCTGCTCTAGGTTCTTGCTAATAAGATGCAGATGTTTGCCATCATCAACGAAATCAAGGACAACTCTCCTGGCAGCATTATTGGCGTAGTCGGCTCCAGCATTGGCTCTGCCGCTAGCATCTACATCCTCGTAGCAATCACCGGCTACCTTACCTTTGGCAACGCCGTTACAGGCAACATTATCCAAATGTGTAAGTGATCGCGTGCTCACACCCCGAGTCATTTCTGACGTATTTAGACTCTACGACTGTCGCGTCTTACATCGGACAGCTGGCCATCGTGGTCCTTGTCACATTCTCGGTTCCCTTGCAGGTTCACCCCTGCCGGGCCTCCATCGATGCCATTTTGAAGTGGCGCCCCAACCGTAGCTCGGGTGCCAACGGCCGCTCGACTTCGCCTGGAGGCCGCCCTCTCTTGCCATCTTCGGCGTCTGTCCGCTCGGACCACGGGTCTACCTCTTCCATGAGCGACATTCGCTTTGCGATCCTTACCAGTGTCATTCTCATTCTTGCTTATATTACCGCCTTGTCGGTTCACAACCTCGAGAGAGTGCTTGCCTATGTCGGCAGCACTGGCTCCACCAGTATTAGCTTCATTCTTCCGGGTCTGTTCTACTACAAGATCAGTGACCCGGATAGTGTGCACCAGCAGCGTCTCCACAAGGAGGACGACGACGCTGATATTCCTTCAGACGAGGAGGATGAAGCTACCATGATCAACAGCATCGCCAGTCTCGGCAGCGCAGCTAGCGTTGTCGTCAACCCCCGCAAGTGGAACCGCAAGTGGCGCTGGGATCTCGAGCACATTGAGCAGGACCTGCTCCGCAAGCTTGCGCTGGCACTCGCTATCTACGGCGTGTGCGTCATGGTTGTGTGCCTCATCATGAACATTGTCTTCCACGCATCGCATTGAGAAAAAAGAAGACTTTGCCCCTTCGAAACACAAGAGTTTAGAGGAAGAGTTGTTTTGGATGATACGAATGCCTTTACACGGCCGCTTGGGATAGACATTGCGGCGGGAATTTCCCACGGGAACTCGTCACGCATTCTCGGAGTTGGTTGGATTGCTTGTTTCCTTTGTCCGTTTCACCGGGGTGTTTTCCCCTTCTTTAACCCCTTATCAGCGCGGTGGCTGCATTGTGGGCGTTACTCGAATTCGCACCTCACGTCTAATTCATTTCTCGACGTCTTGTTGTAAGAGATAATTTAGGATAACACGGGCCAACCGAATAGCCACGGGCGGTCCTCAGCAGCGCATAAAATGGCTTCAATGGAGTGACATTTTGGTCTTTTTACAATCCTTATGTTGTACAATGAAAGTGACGTATCCTCGATGAGGCCTGGATCGTGCCACATGACGTGTCGTGAAGCTCATCTGAAGCTTCCGCCTTGGCGCCTCTTCGCCACTGTCTCCGTCGACAAAGTTTGCCATCATCTGATGGTGCTCTGATATTCGTACATTTTTGGATTCTCGGCGTTTCTGTTATCAAATGCCAAGCAGCCCTCCGATCAACTTTCAGACAGACAGTCTTCCCCCTTGCGGCAGCCTCGCCGTGGCAAATATCGGTTGTTTCGTTGCGAATTGACTACCGTCGCCTGATGTTGGTTCATCCCCTGCTTCCTCTCAAGATCGTATCTGGGTACTTTATGATGACGGCGTTTGAACGGGCTCCTTGAGGGATTTGGCAGCAGTCGCAGTGTTGGGTTCGCCGTTGGCTCTGTATTTTGGCTCGAGGATTCCGACCTATTGGGGTTAGAAGGGTCAGCATCATGTCTCCACACGTAGTAGACATTGGGCACAGTCCGTACCATAGACAGCAATCTCCAAACGGTGTCAGTCGGTTGCGCCCCAACACCGATCCAGTAGCGTGCACGCAGCGAGTCGAGGCGGATCTCCTTGTGCGGCTTCGTCGTGGCGTCGTAGGGGTCTTGTCGGGGAATGGGGTCGTAGGTGCCGATGACCTCCATGGGCTTGCTGTTACGGGCGGTTCTGCAGGGGACACGTAAGCGGCTGCGCAATGCTTCTCTAATGTACTCCCAACGTCCGGCGCCATCATCATCATCCTCCTCATCCTCCTCATCCTCCAACCGCGTGGGTTGTTCTGATGCGCAAAGATTGGCGGGGTGTTTGAGGAAGCGTACCTGGCCTGAGAAACAACAATGTTGTAAAAGGGCTGGTTAACGCGCCCGAAGCGCGCAAGTCTTATCCGGACAACCATATCGGCGGTGTGTATGTGCGAGGGCCTCGGGGCGCTTTCGTTTCGTCTCGTTCGTCAACCGTCTCCGTCGTCGTCGCGAGCGTGAGGTGATGGCCGTAGAGCCTCCATCCCCAAGTCCCCGGAGCGTGGGAATTTTTGGTCCGGAGGGACGCGTTCTTCCGGCGCCGATGCAGCCGCCGTGTCCACAGCCGCGGGGCGTGGGTGACGCTAGGACCCGAGAGAGGCATGGTCCCGCCGGTGCGGATAAGCGTTCCAGGGATAATATTCGCCAGCCAGGCCACTCCAAAAATGTACCTCCCTCTCTGTCTCCCTCCCCGTCTGCTTTTCTAATCCTTACTCGGGCGGCGGGGTGTCTGTCTTTCGCGCAACGCAGCCTGCCTGGGCCCCAGGACCCCGGGAGGAGGGCCCGCGGGCGAACTGGCGGTGGCGTTATGGCGGGGATGTTCCCAGGACTCGGTAGGTGGGACGATGGGCCATCCTCGCTCCGTTCTCTCTCCCCTCCCTCCTCTCGTCGTTCCCCTTTCTTCATGAACTATCGGTCTTTTTTTGCGTGGTTTCCGGCGCGCGCACCGGCCTCTCGTCCTACCAGACCGTCCCCTCCTTTAGCGGCTTCGTCTCAACCAGACGGCCCCGCCCCCGGCGTACGATTCATACGCTTCGTTGCTAGTCTTGTTCCCCTCCAATAGTCTTTCTAGAAAAAAGGATGTCCGGCCACTTTTGGCAGACTGTCAACAACGATGCCCCGCCGCCGGCGCCGGTCTTTGGAGAGGGGGGAGGGCGCGCACAGTCCGACCCGGAAGAACCCACGGATTACTACTCGCTGGCCTCCGGGCGGGCCGGCACAACACAGCGCTCGCGGCCGACAAGCGCAAGCGCACCGGAAAACGCGGTCGCAGCCGCCGCGGCGGAGTACCCGGACTACTACGCCGACGACACGACGGTGGCCATCGAGCGGGATGCACCGGACGCGCTCCTCCAGGCCACCATCCTGAACTACCGCCGCGAGAACGGGCGGACATACCACCGTCTGTCGGACGGCAAGTACCCGTTCCCGAACGACGCCCTGGAGCAGGAGAGGCTGGACATTGTGAGCCACCTCTGGATGCTGACGTTTGACGGCGCGTTTTGCCTGTGTCCGAAGAACGAGGGGGCCAGACGGGTGTTGGACCTCGGCACGGGGACGGGGACTTGGGCGCTGGACTACGCGGACGAGTTCCCACAGGCGACCGTCGTCGGGGTCGACCTAAGCCCCATCCAGCCGATCTACGTGCCGCCGAACTGCCACTTTGAGGTGGACGATTTGGAGAAGGAGTGGACGTGGAAGGAACCGTTTGATTTCATCTTTGCGCGGAACATGATTGGGTGTTTTGCGAACTGGAGGGAGATCATCGCGCAGGCGTACAAGAGCCTTGAGCCGGGCGGGTACTTTGAGATACACGACTCGGAGTATCCCATCAAGTGCGACGACGGGACGCTCACGGAGGACATGCCGCTGAGCAAGTGGACGCGGATGATTACGGACGCGTGCGAGAAGCTGGGGCGGAGCCTGGCGATCACGCATACCTTTGCGGACATGATGGAGGAGGCCGGGTTCGAGGGGGTGGTGAAGAAGAAGATCAAGTTCCCCGTTAGCCCGTGGCCTGAGGACCCGAAGTTGAAGGAGATGGGGCTGTGGGTGCAGGCTTCGCTATTGCCTGGGTTAGAGGGGATGAGTCTGGCGCTGTTCACGAGGGTTCTGGAGTGGAAGATGTCGGAGACTATTGTGTTTTGCTCACATGTGAGGCGAGATGTGAAGAATTTGGGGCTGCATGGCTATTGGGATGGGTATGCGATATATGGGAGGAAACCATTAGATGCCCCGAGCTAGTAAGAAAGGCAACTCTTAGAAGAGTAAATGGACGCCTAGTGAATTGTAGATGGATTAAGCGGGACTTTCCTCAAGGTGTTTTTTCTTAAAAGTTAAGCTTTAACGCAGAGGCCTTTAAATGACCGACATACATGTCTTATAAATGACCCTGTCTTTGGTTCAGCTGTAAATTCTGCACCTGACATTTCTGCTTTTGCAGTCAAGCAGCTTCTCCCGAACTGTCTTCAGTCTACGCAGGATACCGAAGAGAGTTTTGCCTTATCTGCTCACACCTTTCCGATATGTCGTCAAATCTAGCAAGGTAATGGTTGCGCCGACTTTTCACCCATTCCCATCGCTACCAGGCGAGCTTCGAAACGCCATTTGGGATTTTGCGACCCGTCCCACAAATGATCGCGGCACAAGTGATCGCGGCGTTCACTACTTCTCTCTCTTCTCTGCCTTTCGAACGCATTTTCCGATACCAGATAAGTACGGTCAAAATGTCATCCCGCCGGCACCCGAACGGCCATGCCACATTCTAGGGGCCCCGCTGCCGCCGAACAGCTCTCCAGTCCACTCCTGGAACGTGGAAAATGAGTCAACATGCGCCATAGACATGGGACTATGGACTGCGTGTAAAGAATCTAGGGCAGCAATGCTTTGCCGCTACAGACCTGATGAATGGCTCAGTACCTACGACGAAACGAAGAAATCTTACTTGGACATGCGACGGGGGACATACACCAGGGTTCTCCCACGGGAGGAAAGGCCTGATTACGAAATGCCTGCAACGTTCATCGCCAAGACCAATGGCGAAGAACAGTATTTCACAGTCCTTCCGATGTGGGATCTTATTTACATACAACCATGGGGTTGCAGTCCGGATTTGCAACTCCGGATTGAAGATATGCCATTCTCAGCAATGCGGAACGGTTTCAGAGGCGTAAGTCACCTGGCCATGGACTTCGATCCTTCATGGACCGCTGAGGGACTACGAGAATACCAAAGATTTTGTGAAGGTCGCGAGCTCGAGGGAGATGAGAGTGCGCGAGACCCCCGGCTCTGGGTGATGTATGAGTCTTTGTTGAACGCTGTGACGGATTTTGAACATCTCGGAAAAACAACATTGTGGTTCGTAGACCATCGCCTTCGTCGTCGGAACCCCCCAGTGCTTCGGAAGTGGCAGCACAAACATCTCTCGATTTATCCAGAGGACGATCAACCCGTCTTTCATTCGACTGCTTGTACATACTCTGCTGTTCCTGAAAAATTCCCTAAATCCTTCTGGGCCTACGATCAACAGGAAGAAGATGGCATTTGGGAATTTCTCCGGGAGTTACGGAGGGTAGGTGAGCGGCGGGTGGCCCTTGAAGATGGGATCGGTGAAGACGAGGTTGTCTTAAAAACACTCAGAGTTCTCGCTTGCGAGCAAGACCTATGAAATACTCGGAGTCAGCAGTTTCTGTGAAGCTTTAACGGCATTTACTGTGTTGGCATGCCGTATGACACAGGCGATACGAATGGCACAGAAATTTGCTTCAGTACCATTTCTCACACTCATCTAAGCTTTTACACCCTTGGCATCCACTCCATTATTGTTCTCTTCATTCTTGATGTCCAGTACTTCTTTTCCGTTGACTACAGGAGTCACCAGCAGATGCGTCGGGAACATTCTGTCCCCAGAAAAGAACCCCTCCGTATGGCGCATGAACTCCCATGTCTTAGGCTGATCGTCCCGCTGCGGAGGGTAAACCCTGACTGGCCATATTTGGCAACTGATATAGTATAGGACGCCCGCCGTGACAGTTGATAGGAGAAAGCCCATGTTGTAGATGCGGACGGCCGCGAGTCCGATTGACCCAGGGTGGAGGTTTCCAGAAACCCCTGGCAAGACTAGAAGAACGGCCGCCGCCCATGATCCAAAGGCGCGTAAGTTGAATCCCTTGAAGTAAAAGTAAGGGGAGTCGGGGCTCGTTGAGTACAACGATGGGACGTGGATATTGCCGTTGCGGATGAGCCAGTAGTCAACACTGAACCCGGACATGTCAGATAACTCAAATTCTCAAGGCTCAGCGCACGAAACACGAATCAAGGTACACTCACATCATGCATGCTACGATAGGGCAAATGAAGCAAAGATATGAGCCTAAGAAAGTGAGGAACGAGGCGGCGGAGTAAGTGAGCTTCCACGGGACTATGATGTAAGTTAGCCACCCACATTCAACTTCTGCCCTTACGTTTCGCATAGACTTGAGCTTACCACAAACCCAAACCAGAACGAAGCAAAGTATCTGGCCGCGGACAATGGTGAAGTATTTGGGGAACATCCCCGCAAGATCGCTTCCGACAGGAATTGAGTTACTACTCAAGTTGGTGGCGAACGTTGCAAAAGCCTGCAAGAATATTCAACGAGTGACCACTTCTGGCTTCAATCACAAGCTCTTACCTGTATACCAGCAGCTAGGAACACCAAAGCTCTAGCCCCTGGACCCCAATACTTGTCAAGTACGCTGGAGTAAAAGTCCCACAGATTCCAGTACGCCTAAGTAGATCAGCAACCAAACCTGAAGAGAGTCTCGCTGTGTGACCCACCTCTCCGAATTGCTTGTAGCCCGCAGCCGTGATGACCATGCCCATGAAGGTGACTAGTGGCTTGCTAATCACCAGACCTACAGGCATAGGGATCGTCTGACTCGGCCGGCTCCCATAGCGAGAGAGGTCAGCGATGTTCACCAGTGGTGGTATCACATTAGACACAATCGTGTTGAGGGCTTTCATGAAGGACCATCCAAGAGCTGCCCCTGTTGCAGCTTCCGTGGTACTCAGACCTTGAAAGTCAGCTCCGTGGCTAGAAATCTAGATAATGTGAGCTTTTGAAGGTGAGTCCCGTGACGGCACGTTTTGCTCACCAATGCCCATATCATGGTCGCTATCAAGCCAATTGGGGCAAGGACTGATTTAATCCTAAAGACGATGTTGATATTGCTCGGATGGACAAAAGCAAACGGAAGTTGTAGCAACCACAATATCCCGAAGGCTAGGAGATTCGACGATGTGATCCCAGCCATTGCTGGTAGATCTGGTACACGATGAGAACAGGCCGCTGTAAGTAGATCAATAGGGAAACCTACGGTTAGGAATGTCCGTCCACTTGTGTCCGAACACACAGCGGAGCATTACAGCCATGAACTGGCTAGCATACAAAGTCTGAATGGCGGTGTAAAGAACAGCCACGATCTAGTTTACTCCATCAGTTACTCCCGTGATGAACCCAGGTATTGTGATATCTCACCCCTCGAATGCCAATGTACGCAAGGGAACCATAGATTCCTGCTGAAGACCGAACAATCGTAGGAAACCCTACATGATACCTGTGGCGTTCATTCAGTAATCTAAGCATCCATAGAAGTGGTCTCGAAGTTCTCACCAGGTTGCCCCTCGAGAGTTCAAGTACAGCAGAACAGCAATCATGACAGAGACGATGACTGGAAAGAATCCACATGTTAGAGCCGACGATAACACATGGATATCTAGAGGTGTTTAGGTAGTAACTTACTGGATGCAATCAATATCGTCCACCAATTGAGGCCAATGGCGTACAGACTGGCACCGACATTGTAGGTGGTAGGCGAAAATGCGATGCTGAACTGGAAAGCAAAGAACGACCAGGAGTTCCAAGTCCGCTGTTCAGGGGGTGTTGGATCAAGGTCCTTGTTCGACCAGCGGCCGAACTTGCCTTCCGTGGATTCTGGTTTGGAGTTGTTGAGTCGGATTGCTTCTCTCAATTCCCGGGGCGAACTTGGGATTCGATCTGCGACGCTGGCTAGATTACGAAATCCCATTGTGAACAAAAGATTGATTGCGATGATTGTCTAATAACTTCTGACTGCCGACCAGCATGCACAGAGCATAACTCGTTGCTCATGAAGGTGGTCAAATCGGATGTGACTGTCAATACTTTTGCTTTTTGGGCGGATAGTGATAACAGGACAATAGTAGTATGCACGAATATGACGACGCGGATAATGACGACGATAACGATAACGATGGCAACGACGGTAATAACGACAACAATGATAATAAGGATAATTATAAGGGGATCATCTTTTAATGTAGCTTATAGGTAGTGGTCCGCCCAATTAGCTGGAAGTGTTCGCCCGGTAGCAATGCTCATTCTGAAGGTGTCAATCCATCATTTTGTCAAGATAAGCGGGATCACCCACGTGCGGTTTACAGGTACAGCTTATGTGGTGTTCATCAGCGGCTCTTCATGCCAAGGAGTAATGTGCGGCGGGGATGAAATCAAGATCCACTCATATTTCCTCCTGGAGATAGGCTGGGTTCCGCTGATAAGAATAACCCAGCGCGGGCGATAGGCCTCCTTCATCGGAGTCAAATCGGACGTCGTATCAACGGATAGGATGGGGCCGACTCGGTCTTGATGCGGGGAGGATCGGCCAAGTTAGCCGATGTCTTGAGTGGGTGACGGCGAGACTTCATCCGAACCACTGTTCATCTTTGCAACAAGGCCACGTTTTTATTTCTCTTGAGCCTAGGGGGCTACACTCATTTCGAATCGAGCTACTCAAGAACAAATTATCATTTATTTCCTCCCAGCAGTAGGACAGCTTCCACCATCACCATCTATCATCATGCCTCGAAAGGTCCGCCTTGGGATTCTGACCCCCTCATCCAACACGAGTCTCGAACCACTCTCGCAGGCCATCATCTCATGTCTGCCAAATGTGTCGGTTCATTTCTCTCGGTTCCGAGTTCTTAAGATTAGCCTTGACAGAGATGGATTGAACCAATTTCAGAACGAGAACATTGTTGCGGCTGCGCAACTCCTCGCCGATGCCGAAGTCGACGTCATCGGCTGGAGCGGAACATCGTCTGGTTGGCTGGGGTTTGAGGCGGACCAGAAGTTATGTGCCGACATTACAGCAGCCACAGGAATCCCAGCCACCACGTCTGTACTAGCATTGAACAAGGCGGCCCAGGAGTTTGACGTCAAGGAACTCGGCCTCGTTACCCCTTATACGGATGATGTGCAAGAAGCCATCATTCGAACATACTCCACCATTGGTATCGATTGTGCTAAAGAAAGTCATTTGCGAATCTTCAAGAATTCTACTTTTGCGGCGGTGGATGAATCCACGCTGGACGGCATGGTTGGCGAGGTTGCGGGAAAGGGTGTCCAGGCGATTACGACCTTCTGCACGAATCTGAGGGCAGCTCAGCGCTTAGCGTACTGGGAAAAGGAGTACAATGTCCCTGTATTTGATACGGTGGCGACCGTCATTTGGGAGATGTTGAGGATGTGTGAGGTTGAAATGTCGCCTCTGCAGGGCTGGGGCATGTTGTTCAAAAAGCCATGAGATCAACTGATGATCAACTACGAAGGCTTCTTTCGTATTTTATTTTGCTTGAACGATAGTGTTTCTATATGCATCCTTGTGTTTTGATTTGATGTCGATGTACTCCACTCATTACATCTGAAGCACGCGAGACTTTCCGAATGGCATGAGTTCTGCCTTTCCACCAAAGTGTAAAGGCTGTGCCTGAGCATACCTTCCCGATGCTACTTGGGACCGGCTCAGAGTCGTAGTAGCTTACTTGTTTGATGCGGTGTGTGCGCGTGCCAACTCCAGCGCCTCTAATACCAACGCCTTCATATCTGAGGTGATTGGAATCTCGTCAAGATGGTCTCAGCTCGCCCAGATTCCGCAAGAATGTTCCTCTTTGTTGACTCGAAAGTTGTTCTCTGTGACTTTCACGACATAGCTCAATCGCACGGCACGGCGTCTGACAATTGTTCCTTGATTCGTCGGGCTCTTCTCCAGCTTCTCGGTGGTGTAAGTTATGCGAGATAGCGGCGATATGACCTCTACCACGGCCAATTGTGTCTCTTCAAAGACTTTGCGGATGATTGCATCATGAACAGTGCCATCTGTAGCATCAATCTTGCCTCCTGGGAGCTCGAAGACATCCGGATAGTACTTCTCAGTTGGATTTCGCTTGAGAAGAAGCACAGTAGGGTCAGACTCTTCTTGCTGGAGGATAGTAGCGCCAACAGTCACTTTGTCAACCTCGGCAAGCCGAAGTTGAACCTCCCCTCGGGACATTGAGAGAAGTCCATGACAGGATGGCGCTTCTCGTTGGAATTGGATAAATCTTGTGGGCTGTGGAACGGATCCAAGGTAGCAGAGTTGGTTGGTCTGGATAAAAAGCGAAAGGGGATGGACGAAGAAGATGGTGTTTGCAGGGGCTAAAGTACTGACGATCTCTACCCTTGGCGACGCGTGGAAAAGCTTATTACTGAACCAAGATTGCATTATGAGAATTTGTTTCCACTTTCCTCTATGAATGTGTGTATCACCACTCAAGGTAGGCAAGGTGTCTGTACTCAATGGACAAGACCTACCTTACTCTTCCTGCACGATCATCTCCAGGGTCCGTGCGCGAGAAAGATATCTTGCGCATTACTGGGCGCGTACTATGATTGACAGTCAAGCTACCAAGGACCCTACTTCTTCGTATTGCATCATATCGATAGCATCGAAATTGAGCAAAACTTTAGACCCTCCACAGCCTTGACTAGTCACGCCGAGTTAAGAAAAAGTAGCAAGCTGTCGTTTCCTATAGAACTTGAGTTTTTGAACAAGCAGTCGAAAGGCATTGGCGTCACAAATCAAGTGGGCATCAAGAGGTCGTTGGACATTTACCGAACCGCCTATGTACCCTACACGTTCATTAAGTCAGGTTGAGGCGTTATTCAAATCTTGATTGTCAAGTATCTGATCTTCAACAGTTCCGATATGAACGCAGTTCTTCGAGGTCAAGTCTAATACGGTCTTTATCCGCAGGTGTTGTAGGAGTCTAGCTTCATCAGAGCCTCGATACACCTGTAATAACCGCTTGAATAGAGCTGCAGTGTGTTGTAGGTGCTCATTGTCAAAAGCGCGCAATGGCCATGGATTAATGTAATGGTTAGCGGGTCGCGGGCCTCGGCCTAGTTTGGGGGGCGACGCTTAGGAAACCTTGCACACTTCGCCATCTCTCCAGAGCCATCCGACGCAACTCATGGATTTGATTGGGATTAGGATGCAGTGCTGTTGTGCTTACACTGACTGTTATCACGCTACCCACAATGAACGGAACCACAGATTTAGAAGGTTAGGTAGACAACTGGGCGTTATGAGTTCATCCAAAGACCACCGCAGAATAATTGACGGATGTGTTCATCCTGTGATTATTACTTCCCAAGAGACCGGTCATTTTACAGAGTTCGGCCCAGCGTCATACACTCCTTTTCGGTGGAAAAAAATCAATTTCTAATCTGAATGATTACAAACATCTCAAACATGCGATTCACGCTTACGAGTCCTGCAAATAGAGAAGCAAATGAGCTACTTAGAATGAACTTACGGAGCTCGGCGCACAAATCGCGCCGCCCGACGCCGCCATCGCATCGACCCACGCGTTTGTTTCGACGATAGCTCAAATAGGCAATTAGTCACCGAGGTTACTCAGTTAAATTCTACGCTGTGCAATCCATATGATGAGTTTCGGGATAGTACATGCTCACCAATGCTTCTTTCAGCGGTGCATCGTCACTCAAACGGAGGATTGAGGGTCACTCAGACAGTATAGTATTTCCTAACAGGGACGTATTGAGCTTTGCCCTTGACTTAAAAACCTCACACTGGTAGAAGACTGTTATCACCCGTCACCGTTCATTCAAGTCTGACTATTCCATATCGGCAGTGAGGTCTATGCGTTTTCCGTCACTTCATGGGGTATCTGAGAAGATCCGACTCTAGAATCCCATGCACCCTGTCATGCATGGTTCGAGGTTGCGTACTGCTTGTAGGAGCTCGCGTTTATAGACGCGCGAGCTTACTCAGCGGCACGCCTTTGACGACAAAACGCGAGGGATACCGCCTTCGTACTAAACGTAAAGCTAGTACACGTACCAAGGGTTTGAGAGAATTACCAGGGGTTACGGGATCACTACTAGACCGAACACCGGTTCATCCTCTAGGTTCACTGATCATGCTGCAAACATGATTGGGTCATTACAGATCGTTACGCTACCTACCCACTCCAAAAACACGGCAACCAGCAGATCATTCGAGTCAGGAGTTGTAGAGTCTATCTCGCGAAATCTCGCGAGAGACTGGGAATAGGTTCAACCCTTCTTGCCTCATTGTTCGGCCCAATACAGAATTCATGAATGTCCGAAAGTCCGGACTTGGAAAATAGCTAGCGAGGCATGAAGCTGGTGCGCTCTTAAAGATGGCCTTCGAAGCACGGAGAGGACCTGCTGCTCTCTTTCAAAATCACCACATCATCTCGCGATCTTTCATCTTTAGAGAGTGCTCATCGCAGACCATTTTCAGCCCAAATCTTCATCGATCATTCTTCATATTTCATAGTTTGTTCAAGCGAGCTGAAGTCCAACGCTATGGAACGCCTTCCTGACTCTGGTCTTTCGGTTTTGGTCGTTGGCGCTGGAATCGCCGGTTTGGCCTTTTCCATTGAAGCTCACCGTCAGGGCCATACTGTCAAGGTCTTAGAGAAACGTGCCAATCCGGGAGATTACGGTGAGTGAAGGGTGTTTGGTGACAAAGCAACATGGCTTGGCTTAGTTGGCTAACTTCTTCGTCGTCAGGCGAGATCTTCTTCATTCAGTCGCCCGGACTGCATACCCCGTCTAGATGGCCTGGGTTCATGGACAGACTGCACAAGGTTGCCATCTCGGCCGAATTTCAGTTCTTTAAGTTTAGCGGCCAGAAGCTATTCGGAACCCAGCTTGGCTCCCGGGACGTTCCCACGGTATCGGTTAGCCGCAGGGAGTTTTACGAGCTACTCCTCAACTATGCAACCGAAATTGGCATTCCAATTGATAGGGGTCAAGAGGTTGAGGAGTTCTTTGAAACAGAGGACCTGGGTGGCGTCATTCTCTCTGACGGACGCAAGCTCACCGCAGACATTGTCGTGGCAGCAGATGGTGTAGGCTCCAAGTCATGGAGTCTTGTGACTGGCACGAAGGAGAAGCCAATCAGTTCTGGCTATGCTCTGTACAGGACCAGTTATCCCGCAGAAAAGGCACTGGAAAGCCCTGCTCTTGCAGAATTCTTCAAAGACAAGAGAGAGTGGACCTCTCTACATATTGGTCCCGGGGCTCACTTTTTCATCGGGTTGTCGCCCACTGAATTCAGTTGGGGCTTGACGCATCGTGACGAAGATTCTGCTGTCGAGGATTGGAACCGTGTCGTGGATTCCAGAGGAGCGCTTCGATATGTCCGGGACTGGGCACCTATCGTCCACGAGGTCATCAAATCCACTCCCAACAATGAGGCCACTGACTGGAAGTTGCGCTTCCGGGACCCCCAGCCAAAGTGGGTCTCTGACGAGGGCCGAGTGGTGCAATGCGGTGATTCAGCACACTCTTTCCTGCCCTCATCCGGCTTTGGTGCCACAACCGCCCTCGAGGATGCCTTCTCTCTTGCGGCCTGCCTAAAGATGGGCGGCAAGGAGTCAGCTAACATCGCCACCAAGGTTCACAACCACCTCCGGTGAGTGAATCCCACATTATGCTACTGACAGTCTCTCCATCTGAGCCATTCTTTCTGACGATGAGTCTAGCTTTGAGAGAACAGCCTGTGCTCAAAAGATAGGCTTCAAATCGAGGGAGGCTTTCCATCGCACCGACTGGAATGAGGCGGCCAAGAACCCCCGAAGCATTGCCAAATTCACGGGGGCATGGTTGTTGAAGCATGATCCCGAGGTCTATGCTTACGAAAACTACGAGGCTTGCGCAGCCCATCTGCTTCATGGAAAGGAATTCAAGAACTCGAACACAGTTCCCGGCTTTCCGTTCAAGCTTTGGACAGTTCAGGAGTTGTTGGAAAAGGCTGACAAAGGGGAGTCAATTGATGATGATAAGGGTGACTGGTACTCCTTCATGTAGCACAGTAGGAACTGGCATCGACCAAGCCAAGTGAGTAAATAAGGGATATCTCAAACAACGACGAATCAGAATATCCGCGCCAAAGCGTCACCGATCACACAACGTCCTACACGGATATGTCCTGAAAATACAACACTTCGCGCTTTGACACTTTTTATGTCTGTTTTTCATCTGTCCATGTACCTAGGTTGTAACACCCCTTACATGACACCGATCTAGGCAGGTGCTGGTCCCCGCTGCGGCACAGCGCCAGGCACCAGCCATACAAACCACCAGCGCCCAGAGCAGCATAGCTTAAAAAGCCCAGTCAAACCCACCAGCCCTGTCGTCAGGCATATTTCGATTTCTATTTCAGCAGCAGAGGCTCAAGAAACCATTTCGACCTGCCACTATGTACTCGACTCCCGAGGAGATTAATGCCGCCGTCGCGGCCTATAGATCCCACATCTCGAACCATAATCGTCGTGTTATCGAAATTAACGGTGTCTTTTTCGCAAAATATGCCCTGGAGTAAGCCCTTTCTAACTGTAGCTACTAGTATCTCTGGTCGCCGACGCAGATCTCGAAGAAGGGGATGACGAAGAGTATGATGAGGGTAACGAAGACATCAACGACCTGCGAATACAAAGCCTATGGCCCATGTTTGACACACGGCTTGGGACTTTCGTCTCTACACCAGCTCAAATCATCACCCGCTGGGACGAACTATGCTCCATCTACGATATGGACGGGACAGGCGGTGGTGTGCCTTCCGAAGAGGAGAAAGCTCATCTCGAGGACTACTTCCTAGCAATGGAAAAGGGCTTGAAGAGGTCATGTCGGGAGGAGGTACGAGAGACAATTAAATTTCCAGAAGAGTTCCGCCTCCTGGCAAAACAAGTCGGCGCCCTTACAGGGCCCGGCATGACGGAACATAAGTCGCGGTACCAAGCTTCGTTTTGGACCGGGCCGTATATCCAGGTCACTGCCGAGACTGAGAAGTATCTTCTTGACACAATAAAGAGTCCAGAGTGGCTGGAGGAGCACGTTGCCAGTTGTTGGGACTTTGCCGCGGGATGGGAATCGGGCGCTGGCTATGACTGTTGGTCCTACGTTGTCTACTGTCGGAGGGCTGCCGAGAATGACGAAGCCAGCGCTTCCCCCGAGCCATGGGCCTGGAGGTACATGCTGAATGATATCTATGGCGAAGAAGTTTTCAACACCATTCCAGATTTGTTGGCGTGGTATTACCGTTGCCGTGAGAGGTCATTGCCTGATGCGTCTAGCATGACGGGATATGAGATTCTGACTGGCAAAGTCCTCAGTTAAACTTGACCACAAGAACATAAATCCTGTTCCTCAATTTTTGCTCCAGTTTTGAACCGTCTCGAAGCTGCTTGGCAAGTCTGATAATAGGGAATTGATTAATAATGACGCGGCTAATTGATACTCTTGTATACAGGTAGCAGTAATTAGGGACATCTATCTTGCTGTTTAACATTAGAAGATTTCATATTTTATAGTACAATGCCTGCGTTGTCCATACTAGATGATCTGCCTTGACTGGCTTTGCATCCATCTTTCTAGGAAGCCACGGAAACAGCCACAATCTTAGCGCGCTAACTGAAGGTGTTAAATATCCTAGTCTCGTGATGACTTTATGTGCACATTGTGATAATTGAGTTGTAGGGTATTGGATCCTGCAATTATTTTTCTATCATCATGTGGTTTCCTGATCAGTATTTTCTCAATGAGACCTCTGCATCGATGTGAAAAACTTCTGGAACTCAGAATCCCTCATCAATAGGCTTCTCGGGGTATCCCATTCCAAGATCTCTCCCCTACTCAGAAGTAAGACTTTGTCATAGTTCTCAACAAATCGCAAGCGATGGATGACAGAGATGACTGTCTGCTCAGAGAACTCTCGATCAATGATACTTTGCATCATGGATTCGGTTTCCTGGTCGACACTGGAAAATTGCGCATTAGTTTCTTGCATGCAAATGAGATGAAAACTGTAGCACCCTACCTGCTTGTAGCTTCGTCAAGAACCAGTATCTGTCTGTTGGAAATGATAGCCCTAGCAAGCGCAAGAAGCTGTCTCTCGCCCATCGAGAAGCCATCCGCCTCCAATTCAGCGTCAAGACCGCCTGCCATGCCGATTCTGCTTAGAAGCCCAACCTTATCGAGAGCAGTCTTGATTCCCTCGCTGCTTGCTCGTGAGTGAGGATCGAGATTGAAACGCACAGTTCCAGGCATGAAGAATGGCTCTTGTGGGATGACATTGACGTGCGAACGAACTTTAGACCTCTCCAGAGTGGAAATATCAATGCCGTCTATGAAGATCCTACCATCCGTTACCTCGATCATTTGAAGCAACGAGAGAACAAGTGACGTTTTCCCGCTGCCTGATGAACCACATACGGCAATCCGCTGACCAGGGGAAATGTCAAGGGAGAGGCTTTTCAATGTCGCTGCGGCATCTGCGCTACAGAGTGTCTCAGTATTCAGCTGCACAGTTTTTCTAATCGAAGAGCGACTCACGTATATAGAGCAGTGACGTTCTCGAACTTAATAGCACCCTTCAGTGGCCATCCTGCTGGAGGTGCACCATTGCTGCCAAGCTCTCGTTCCTCAGATGGTGTCTCATTCGCGAATTCTCTGATTCTCGACACCGCCCCGATAGAAGTTTCCAATGCTGTCCAGTTCTTAATGGTCACTGCAAGATCGGAGTTAAAACCCAGCACTAAAACCATTGCCACACCGACGGCTCCAGGGGTGAACTTGTCCGTTAGTGAAGTGGCCATCGCAACAACGATGAGCGCCAGAGCACCGACAACCAAGTCCAGAACCAATGCCAGCCACTGTTGGATACAGGCAAGCATGTAGTGCGGCTTTTGTGACCGATTCAAAAGAGCCGAGGCCTGAGCCTCGAAGTTGCTCTCCCATCCATATGCGCGTATGGTCGCTACACCTTTAAGAGTCTCGAGAAAGTGTGTGTACATGGGTGCCTTGGCTTCAATGTCGAGAAGTCGGACTTGGCGCGAGGTGCGGAGGTAGTAGCGCTGGACGAAAAAGAGGACTGCCACGAGAAGGGGAATGGAAGATGCGAGGTATTTTCCGAGGACGCAGAGAATTATGAGTTTTATGACGCATGCGCATGAGTCTAGTAAATGTCAGTATATCAGTTGATGTTGTGCTGCGTTAAATTTGCTTTACTGGTGAAGAAATTGATAGCATTTGATGGCAAAGTCATGTCCACTAAGTTCAGGTCCTGGCTGAATCTATAACGGCTGTTAGTAACATAGACTATAGGAGTAGAGACGTTCCACATCCCTGTTGGTGATGGAACCAGTATCTGTTGACTGGAAAAAGCTAAGTGGTGCCCTGCAGGCTTGTCAGTATGAGATTGCATGCGAGTTCTCCCTATCATATATACTTTAGACTTGTCTGAAGGAGATCTGCATGTAGACCTGTCGCGGTGTTGTTGATGATGCGGATAAACATTACCCTATCAAGCTTAGTTGTGATTCTATGGTTGGGGTGATTCTTGATTAAATGGCTTGCCAGCATTCCAAAATAAGCGCGAACATGTTGGTCAGAAACAGCAAAGCATAGACCCCTAGGTACATGCCGAGGTCTTGGTTCGGCTCCTCTCCGTTGGCTTCAACCCACCATTGAAACCAGATTGCTGGAATGCAAATTCAGTGAGCAAGTCTGTTAGACATTTGAACCGCGTTGGAGCGGACCTACTTGTGAATCCGGCGCAAAAAGACTCGGTGATTGTAGAAGCCACAAAAAGACTGAAAGCGACCCGTCCTCCTTGCTCGAAGTAGTACTTGTAGACTAGCCACGACCCATTTTGCCGCAGCCGATCGGCCTCATTATTGTCGGAAACGACGACTTTGCCTTGTTTTTCCACGTTTGGGGATGGCACGGTGTCTTGTTCGGAAATGGAGTCTGCCGAGTCATCTGCTGGCAGCGCTGAGGTCGTGACTACATCTGCTGATGTGGCGAGAACGTTTTCGAAGGGGCCTTGGCTGAGGATTCCTCCATTCTCAAGGACAACGACTTCATTAGCAAATCGTAGAAGGTGGCCTGGCCGTTAAGATTCAGCGAGCGCTCAACATATTGCGAATGAGCTACGACTGCTTACGTGTGTGAGTTGCGAGAATGACAGAAATACCGTTCTGTCGGAAGTGCCCATCTTGACCAAATAGACGAGTCGATATCCGACTAACGGATCTAGAGTCGAGACCGCTGAACGTGTCGTCTAGAATCACCACTCGATGTCTAGAATAGATAGCCCGAGCTAAGGCCTGCCATGGGTATTAGCAAGATTCTCACAAATGAAAAACGTAAAACCCTACCACTCGCTGCTTCTGCCCTCCGCTCAACCCAACGCCATTACTTCCAATATTGTATGCGTCTTCCTCTGGCATGTTCCTAACATCGTCCGTGAGAGAACACAGCCACAGCACACGCTCAAACCATTTAGCGTCAAATTCCAACCCGCCAGTGATGTTGTGCCTGATTGTGTTATTCAATAGCCACGGGTTCTGTGAACAGTACGCAATGCTCAATGCGGGAGCGGTGAGGGAGCCGCTATGAAGAGTTGTCTCGCCCAGAATACTTTCAAGGAGGCAAGATTTCCCGCAGCCTACCGGCCCAACAACCATGGTGATGCCTTTTTTGATACGCAAGCTTAGATGACTCAAAACGACGTCGGTTTCAGAGGACCAGGAGATAGCTGCATCCTGGAAAGAGGCGATGATGTCCTCTGTGACTTGGGCAGCAGTCTGCGTGGTAAGTTCAACGTCGCTGGTACCAGGCACTCCAGCTTCAGAGTCAGATGGCCCCTTTTCCGGCACCCAGGAGGATTTGAGACAGAAGGCCTGGATTCTCGTGAAGCAAGCGATCCCCTGCACGATGTTGGGAACATACTGGCAAAATCTCAGCAACGGGTCAGTCAGGAGGTTGATGAGAGACAGCGCAGTAAACGCGTTGGTGGAAGTCAAAGTCTGGTCTTTGGTGATCAATGCGATGATGCTGTAAATGACAAATGTAGCGAATGGTGCGAATTCGTTGGGGAGGTTTGCTTCGAGTTGGAGTCAGCAGGCGATCTAATGTCTCGGGATGATGAGGTGTCTCACAAACAAGGACTTGCCACAGCAGAAGTTTTCGAAACTTCTCGGACCCGCTGAGCTCGACGCGTCGTAACTGGAGAATGACGCCGGACAAGACTTCGGGTAGACCAAGCATCTTGATGGCCTTCATGTCGCCGAGCATCGTGGCGGTAACGGCAACTCGCTTCTGCAGTCGCTCAATCCAGACGGTCTGGGCTTTTCCGATAGTTTTCGAAATCGGGATCACTCCCACAACGCAAACTGATGTAAAGGTTCGTTAGAGGTCACAAGCAGCTGTCGCCCAATAGCGAGGCTTACCTATTGAGATCACGACCGGTACGATGGAGGCAATCTGGATCTGTTGTTGCAGCAAAAACACCGCTATCCCGACCTCAACGACCGAGGCCCAGATTTCGTGAAACATGGCAAAAGTAGTCACAATCCGCTCAACGTCAGTACCCATCAGTGTGACCGCGGCGCTATCCTTCAAATCTTCTGCCTTCAGGGACACAGTCTTGCGGAAGACGATGTCGATCAAGCCTGCGCGGATCATCGTCGTGAAGCGGTACTGCTGCCGGGAATACGCGGCGCGCGATACGGCAAGCCCGATGTAGGTGAGTACATACGCGCCGACGAGCGCTTGGCCGTACTTTTCTGACTGTGGGGTTTTGGGGGTCTGCATGAAAGTCACTGTAGCTGTGATTAGGAAGGGCTGACAGAAGGTGAACGCCGTAAGGAATAGTCGAGTGATGATCCCAAGAAAGATGGTCCCGCGGTAAGCACGGCAGCTCGCGCGTAGCAAGGCGTGGTGTTTCTGGCCTTTGCGAGCTGTCCAAGATAGCTCCAAAGCCTGGCCTGCCGTCTCACCGGTGAGATGTGCGTCGACTTCGGGCATGTCATGGATGTGGATCACTCGAGAGTAACCTAGGCGGAAAAACGGGAGGAGCCATGTGAAGAAGCTGCGCCCCCAGAATCCGGTCTCTTCCTCTTTGGTGAGCGATTGGTACGTCGGCTGTAGGAACTTCTTCTTCCCAATTGATTCCAGCGGTACCACGAGGGCTGTGAGAACGAAGATGGCCGTCCAAAGTGCCTTCGCCGTGCTGGCCGAAGGTATGAGCCAGAGCGTCCGAAGGCGTGGGAGAGCGAGAATCGTTGAGGCCGAGAAGTATAGAATCAAGAGATCGGATGGGCGTTTTGAGCGCTGGTCTTCGAGGATTGAGTGCAGTGATGCCGTGAGGACGGCAACGAAGGTCAAGATGCCCGAGGCGAGGGAGAGCGTTGTGTTGATCGATGGTGTCTTGGTCTGGACGATTAGGAAGGCTAGGTGAAATGCACCGAGCGCAGCCAAGAGACCCTGCCGCCGTGTAAGTGAGTTTTCGTTGATGTTTGAGGGGTCTCATACCAATTTCAACAAGGCGATTTTGTAAGTCGTCAATTTCACTGGAGTTCGCACGATCGAGAAAAGCCGAATAGGTATTAGTAGCAGGAATATCGCTGCAGGGATAACGTGGAAGATCTCATCTTCAAAAAAGAGTGTGAAATCGAAAGGGCGACATCCAAAGGCAATGCGCGGGCCGAATCGATTGTCACTGTCCAGTGGACAAGTCGTACGGTTAGCCATGACTCTGTGACGGCGAGTATAGCGACTGTATTCACGGCTTTTTCATGAGTTGATTCTTATTCTCAGACAGAATATGCAGGCTTTAGACTCATATACATCGCCCAACTTAAAAGAACTTTTGCACCGGCTCGCGTGGTACGCGCGCCCACGGAGGCAGTCGTCAGTGGTAAATGCACTTGGCTATGTACGGCAGGTCAACATGATTGCAGATGGCGAGATGATTGGGGGATTCCTGAGGTGATCATCCCAAAACGCCTTAGTAGAGTAAGCGGCGCATCTGTTTGCTTGAAAAGGCAAAAGCATGGTATGCTATCCACCTGTACGTTGATAATCTCAAAGTCTTACATTCTCTCCATCGATTCAATCAAAGAGAAAACTGGTATAATGAGATAGAACAGCATCCCTAGGAATTTTCACCGGAACAAGGAATCGGACTAGGGCGATGTCGTGATTGCGGGCCCCATCGTTTTCTTCACCTCCGCCCCGGACTTGAACTCGGCTCAAAGTCCGGGGCAGCCCCGCACCGTCGCATCTCACCAACACACCCAGTCTCACTCTCACTCGTCGAGGCGCTCACAGGTCTCCTCCGATTCAGCCAGCTTACGACGCACCATGCGTGTCCCAGACCTCATCAGCACCTCTCAACCCGACGCCAACGCAACATCGCGACGCACACGGCGACGTCATGACAACACCAGCTCTTCACTGTCCTCGTCGGCCTCCGCATCGCCGTCGCCAGAAGATGCGCCACCACCACCAGCGAACAAGAGGCGTAAGACGACAACAGATTCCGCGGGGGCAACTGCATATGCGCGGAGAAAGCGCGCCGTGACCGCGTGCGAGTTCTGCCGTCTACGCAAAACGAAATGCGATAATGCCCGGCCGGTATGTGGCTTCTGCCGCCGGCAACGCGCAACTTGTGTCTACGGTGACGAGGAAGAAGGGAACGGTGGTAATGTTGCGGGAGACCACGAGGAAGATGCCAGTGCCGTGATATTGGAGCGGCTGGATGAGATTAAGCAAATGCTCCAGAGCTCACCGAGGGGCTTGGCGCCGACGGCCGCGTATCCCGCGTATCAGCCGGAGCCCACTGCCGGCGCCGCCGTGCCATCGCCGGGACACCAAGGTTTCGACGTAGAAGGGGCTGTGGACCGCGGGGAGACATCGCGGACGCTATATTCTGCGCTGCGCTGCGAGTCGATGCTCCGCTGGCCTGTTTTTGATGGGCTTATACCGGAGGAAGATGCGCGGATCGAGTCTTTTATACTCGAGTTTGGTGCGGATCTGGATGATACGGCAGCTGTCGGGGAGAGGATAGGACCATGTTCGACTTCTTCTGGACCAACTGCGGGATCTGGGATGAGGGATGATGCATTTGTGCCGCTGTGCCAGAAGTTCCTGATGCATGTCCACCCGCGGAATCCCATCCTCGAAGGCAGGGAACTAGTAGCCTACGCAAAGCGGGCGGCCGAACACGGTGTGGGATGGGATTCAGCCTCATGCTTAGTGGTGCGAACTTCCTTTCGCCTTGATATAATGTCATGCTGACTGCTGCACAGTTACTCGCCTGCGCCTTGGCTTGCCTTACGACACCATGGCTCCCTCCCGTCGAAGATACCCCTTTTATGATGACAGTCGCCTCGGAAGATGTGGCAGAGATGCCCCTTCCCGCGATCATAGAGCCGGAGGACTGCGGCGTGGCAGATGCATACTATCTCGCCGCATCAAAACGCATCGGTCTACTCGGCCCGTCCATTCTCGACATACAATGTCTATTCCTGGCTTCCATGTACGAAAAGTGTCGCCTGCGCCCTCTGAGAGCGTGTTTCTACATCCAGCAAGCGTCGACGCGTCTCCAAGCGCATCTCCTCCGGAGAGGCAGACGGCCGTGGAGGGCAGCTAGTGGCAGGGAAGAGCCGACGCAGCCTCTCGAGCAGCGCGTCTTTTGGTCCTGCTTCAAAGCTGAAAAGTACCGCCCCCATCCCCGAAAGGCCTTAACCCACCATCGGATAAAATCATACTGACATCGTCCAGCGAAATCCTGCCCACCCTAGGCCTGAGATCAAGCGGCCTCGAGGACTTCACCTACCCAGACTCCTTCCCCGCCCCGCCGTCGACCCTCTCCTCGGCCAGACCCGCCGCCGGCGACTACTACGCGTGGTCGCCCATGTCCGACGACCAGCAGCGCGTCGAGGAGGAGCGCAGCTGGCTGTACTATCTCGCCGAGATCTCGCTTCGGCGCACCATCAAAGACACCATGGCGGTGCTGTACCGCAAGGGCGAGACGTACTGGCTGCAGAACGAGCAGCTCCTGGTGCGACAGTATGACGAGTTCGAGAAGGAGATTTCGCAGCTGTAAGTTGCTCGTCCTATGTCTTGCAATGAGAATCAAATGAGGGTGAGGAGCGGCCGGCGATGAGCTGACACGGTAGCACAAATACAGGCATTCTCACCTGCCGCCCCTGATTCAGTTCGACGAGCACCGGCACGCCGACAACGAGCTCGCGTTCTACCTGCAGGGCAGGTTCCAGGGGTGGCGCGAGGCGACGCTGCGGCCGCTGCTATACTGCGCGCTCCACGCTCCCGGGGATGTGGATTCAAGGGTTGTCGAGCTGGCGCAGAAGGCCGTGGATACGTGCTCTGCCATGGTTGTCAAGACTGCATATCACCATCGCCACGGGGGCAGTTGGTTCGTGGCGAGGAGGGCGTTCTCCTGCGCCATGATGATTCTTGCCGCGAGGCTGCGGGACGGGCCCGTGAGGGCGCCGCCGAATTGGAGAGCGTTGGTCAGGTTGGCGCTGAGGGTGGTTCGGCGATGGGGTCGCGAGGCGAGGGACGTGGAGAGGATGAGATCTACGTTGGAGAGGCTGTTCAATCAGGTACAGGCGAGAGCCGGACCAGAGGTTGGTAATTTGGGTTAGTTGGGAGGAATCAACATTGACCGTCATCATCATCTCTCGATTTCACGTATTTGATCATGTTTGACGGCCAAGAGCGCCACCATGCAATCGCCACTTAAACCCCCGAGCACCGGCAGATGGGCTTGCATTAGAGTTGGTCGAAGAGGACCCTTCAGCAAGTTGTGTCCCTGGCTCGCGGGTTTGAGCACCATGTCCTTCTTTCACGATGCCGCGTGTCATCGCGCCAGTTTGTGCGCTGCTCATCAGCGGAGCATGGATCGAGAGGGTCACTTGACTGTTCTTACGCAATCATGCTGAGACTCAATCAAGAGACTATTGATTCCATTTCCCGGGACTTGAAATCGTTTCGACGAGCTTTCGCATCCCAAGAACTAACGCCAACCCCGCAATCAGGAAGACCACCGGCAATTCAGTAGTTTCTCAACTAGGAGAGAAAACTTTGACAGACCTGAACCCAGTTCTTGGTGCCGATGGCCGGCGCACGCTTGTGCGAGCTTCAATAACTTGGTGTGACCCCCCAATTGTTCCATCGAGGCAAGGCGCGGTCCAGAACGGTGGCACACCAACCACTCAGCGGTGTCCAACGTCCAATACGGTCAGTCTGTGCAACGCAAAAATACCAATTGAATGGCTATAGCTTCGCCGCCAGCCGAACTCCAGAGACCCTGACGCCGCCCCCAGAGCACGGCCATTGGCGGGGAGAGGAAGCTGGCCGGATGGTCAGCAGAATCGGGATGGCTGACAACCTTCTCCGACAGTGCGCGCCTTCTAGCTGGGTGGCTGGCAGGTGACAGTAAGAAGCCTATTGCTTGGGGTTGGATCGGACTAGATCTCTCGATAGCTTGTTCGACGCCCAAGTAAGCGGCTTGCGCTTGGCGGCGTGCGACGACGCGCCGGCGCGAGAGGGTGGCGGCCAGACCCCAGATCGGCAGTGTCTCATTGATCGGGCCACTCATCACCGCAAACTGAGCCTCAACCCCGCAAGCAGAGACCGTTCTGGGCTGCATCGGACAATCAACGGCGGGGGAGTGGCGAGTTGACGATTTGAGTTGCCATCCGGGAGCATTTCAAGATCTTCGTAAAACGCTTTACCTAGTGTCCAGACACTTCTGAACAACTACCAACTGGTCGATGGTCTGCAGACCTGAACGAATGTCGATGACGATGGTTACAGCATCCGAGGCTCGGCGGCGAGTCCGAACAGGGGCTAGCAGGGACCTTGCACTTTGCAAAAACCCCGGCAATTGCAGCGCAGCGCAACGCTAGAATCCGATGGTCTGGCTCGATTCACCTGTCGCATCGTTAGCTTCAGCACGCCGAGAATGGGCATTTGGAATGGGAGAAGAGAAAACGATCGTGCGTGCGCGGTGTCATTGGAAATCAGGCCAACGCGCGACAAACACGAGCCGCCGCCACGATGCGGGCCCTGCGACTCACGTGTCCATGGACTCGGGATGACCTAGGGGGGGTTTGGATGGGATGGGGGATGGGATGGGACGGTCTGGTCCTTGACCGGGGGTGCGCATTGCAGACTTCGTGTTTGGTGTTTGAGCGGTGGTCCCGTGGTGGAGGAAAACAGCGGACGAACTCGAGGTCTGGGCCGAGACACCACGTGATTGCCATCGTGCGCGAGCGAGGTCCACTCTTGGATTCTTCACGATGAGTCTTCCAGGCTTCTCTTCCGGTCTTGGGTCTGTGTTTTTCCCTGGTTTTCCCGCCGGGGGCCGGGTGATTCAGGGGGTGATCTAATGACATACACTCCACTGTGGAGAGAGTGAATCAATCTTGGATCTCTTCTTGGTCTTGTTTTCTTTTCAGCCTTCTTTGGTATTGGTCTGCCAGAGAGGGCAAGAAAAATCCTTCCGAGCGGAGACCGACCACACAGCCGTAGCCGTGATCTGTAGCCGTGATGGTCCGGAGACCCCGTGGAGTGATGAGAATTCTGCATCGTCCGCCGGTTTGTAAGCGCGGCGGCCCCTCGCTCGTATGAGGAGCCCTGCCGGTCAGGTGGAACGGTGAAAACGCGGTCGGCGTCGCGCCAGTGTGTTGCCCATGGGGAAAAGAACAAAGGAAGAAAGAGGAGACTCTAACGAAGCCAGACCAGTCCCAAACTCGGCCGAAAGCCGAGACGATTTTGGATCTTTGAAAGCAAGGCAACAGACTCCAGAAGAGCCAAAAGAGGGCGCCTGTTACTGATTTCCCGGGGGTGGTCGCTAGCGATGGGGCCGTCATCAAAGACGGGCCGATGTCACGGCCTTGACAGGTAAATCTAAGCACCTGCGGCGGAGAGCCGACCAGGGGATGGGTCGGAACGCACCCACAGCCCGACAGCCGGGGGAGGGAGGCCTGGGCAGTTGGTTGCGCAGACTGGAGACGGGCGCAGGAGGCACGACGAAGGCAGCGGCTTGTTGTTGGTCACGTCGTGGTCACGAACTCGGGGCCCCGTTAACAGCGGCGCATACCGAGTCAGGCGGTAAGATGGTACGAGGTGACTGGCTTGCTTTCTTGTTGGAGCGGACGTGGCCCGACGACCAGAGTGAAGCAAGAGTCACCGAGAAGGGAGCAGAGGCTTCTGACGAATGCCGATACTCGCTGCCCGCTCTCCATGTTCGATGATGGCGCGTCGTCGCCGTCGTCGCAGTTCGCAAACTCCGACATCAGACCAGTAACCACGGATCTGGAAACGAACATGTAGGTGATTGGATACCGCGGGGTGAAAAAGCTGGAGATGGGTGCTAGGCAGGCCTCCTGGGAGATTCTTTTCTTGGAGACCCCGATATCTCCAGACTGTCGAGAGACGGAGACGGTCTGGAGGTGCATGTGAGTGTGAGGAGCTCCACAACGGACAGGAACTCGGTCAATTTAGCAAGAGGACGCTGCATCGAGAGGGATCTGGAGGCAGTTAGCGTTCCCAAGTACCACCGAGCATTGGCCCATAGATGGAGCCGGGACCGGGGATTGGAGGAGGGATGATGGGGAATTTGGGGGAATGAGTTTGGGGAAAAGAGGGTGGGATGGATGGTTAGGTGCGGATGGGATGGGATGGGATGGAACGGTTGCATGTTGGGAGGCATGCAAGACCGGAACAGTTGCACTAGGCAGTAGTAGTGAGGCACAACGACGACGACTTGGAAGCCAAGGCGAGTTTAGGGCGCTGCTCGAATGAATGGCCCGAATAGCTTCGACTTGGGAACCTAACCGAGACGACAGTTTGGTTGTTTGAGTTGTCTCTGGACAGTTGACCTAGACGGAACCGAGTAACGCTGCGCATGTCCGGAGGAAGAGATGCTGCAGCATGCGGGAGAGCACCGGTGGCCTGTCTCGGCGGCCGGCTTGTCGTGTGTACATGTTCGTAGTAGTTGGGATCATTAGTCCCGCCGGGGTAAGGATCAGAATGAGGATCGGGTTGCATGCTCGTATGTACAGTACTGACCGGAATCTGTTCATCGAAACACCACACAAACAAGCGAGGGGCAGGCCGCAGGAGGGAGGCTGAAGGGCTGATGGAAAAGGAAGCAAAGACATGTGCCAAAATCGTGGAGGCTGTCGTTGGATGACGGGAGTGGAAGGGTTTGGCCAGGGAGGCGGCAAGCACAGACCCGGCCGCATTCTTTGGCAGATGTCTGTGTGTCTCTGTCCAGCTGGTGTTCACCATCTAATTCCTAGGGCACGTCGAATGCCTCCGCGAGTACGGATAGGCATCTGATTTGATGGTTTGGCGACACTATCACGGGATGAGACGGCGGCAGAGTCAGCACGCAGCCCGCAGAACCGGCAGCCGGAGGGTTGACGTGGAAGACACAGAGCAAGCCAAAGCGAGACAATACGTACACCTACAGCGGTGGAATCAGGCCAGACGGAGGCCAGAGGACGCTGAAGCTGCCTGCCTGAACAGCCCAGAGCAGCGCAGACGCCGAACAGGAGGAACAGCAGAGCAGGCAGGGGTGTGGCTCTGACAGGGACGGGTGGTGTTTTGGATTGGGCTAAGAGAAGGGAGAGGCGCGAAGCCAATCAGCGCCACGATGGCGGCCGGGGAAGGACGAGAGGACGGCGCCGCAGGTTGGGCGGGGGCAGGTTGGGGCACTTCTCGGCGCTTCTCTGGCGCTTTCCCCAAGTGAAGCTCCAGAATTCCCCTCTCCGTCTCCATCTCCGGGGCACTTTTTTAATGTCGTCTTTTTTCGTTACAAGTCATCACACTTTACTCTTATTTCCAGCTGGCTCGGAAGTTGGAACCCCTCGGGGACCCCACCATTGCGGGTGAAGACGCTTGGAGAGAGAAAATTAGACGGAGGGACGGACTGAGAAAGACCTGTCAAAAATTTTCATCGTGAGATTAGGGGGAGGGGAGTGAGGACGGATGAAGACAAGTCCGGTTCAGTAACATCAGCAACATCCAACTTTACTTCCAAACGGTGACGATGACACACCAGAGACAAGAGACAAGGGGCTCTCGTGGAATCTGGTGACAGATTGGCGCTTGTCCTGAAGCGGGATCATGTCGTTGACGTGACGAGAGTCAAGCTCGAGAGCTCCAGAGCTTCAGAGCGTTGTCTTTCCCTCCCGTTATTGCTACATGCCTTTCACCCCCTTGTATCCGCAAGGAAGTGTAAGGATACATACATCGTAAGGCAGATACATATGCAGCGTTTCTGCACGAGCTCGGAGCCAAGCTCGGCAGGTTCAGGCTTGGCACGACAGCTGGTCCCCTCCCCCCTCCCCCGCCGCATTGGTGCGTTGGTGGTGATGGTGTCGAGGTGTTGATGGGATTGGGGGATTGGCCACCCCCAGGATTGAGATTCGCTTGTTGCGCGCTTGCGGTGGACGGGCGTCATGATCATGTGTGTGAAGTTCCGCGTTTACGCCGTAGGGTTTTACCAGGATCCCAGCACGTCTGCGACGAACGAGGTCGTTTTCGGCTGCCGAGACTCTTCACTGACGCATGTTCTGGGCAGACAGAGGCGAAGCGCAAGGGCAATTTGCGATTGAAGTCGCGACTGAATCCGCGGCTGGGACATCGTGTCATTGATTCGAATTGGCTTTTGGGTCCTTAGCTTGCGTTCATAATGACCGGAACTACCGTCATCACAGCCCCCCGACTAAGGGATTACAGACCCATACAAAATCTGTCAACTTTGACTAACAATTCTGATGTGGTTCTTTTTTCTGTGTCTCTGTCTATCTGGCCCGAGGCAGGATGAAAGTCGAGACCACGTCTAGATCAGCACCAGCGCCAACACGAGGGGCAGGGGATTTGGAAAAAAAAGGAAGAAAAAAATGTTGGTCAGAAGGGACACGCAAATTTGGCCTGTAGCGCGTCGTGTCCCCGTGCTCATCCCATTTTCCCATGCGCATCCCGGCGACCCCAGCAGGGTGCCGCGGAAAGGTACGTACCGCGTCAGGTACGTACATGGGTACTTAAGGAGGCCCCACAGCCGAGAGCGGTCAAGGATCTGAATCGAGTCTAGCGTCGATTCGCCAGCGCGCAACAGCGACAACCTCTCAGGTACGTACCTACAGGCGACAGCAGAAGGCCGCCCCGCAAAACGCCACGCGACGGCGAGACAACGGCGACTCTTCCCCAGCTTTTTTTCTTCTTTACTGGGCAGGCACTCTTTTTTTTAGGCGGTCGCTAGGCGAGTGACCCCGTGACTCGGGAGCCTGCGCCCACCACACCAGGAGGCTTCTAGGGGGCAGGCTAGGGCCTGGAGGGGCAGAACCAGCCACTGCTGCCCGTCCTGGGGGAGAAAGGGGGTCCCCGGGGGGCAAAACTGCGACCTGGAGAGAGCCCCAGTGTTGTTCCCCAGGGGACCACTGCGCTGCTGACTGCTAAAAGTCACCTCAGACGACCGGCCACCCCTATGGCTGGCCACCCAAACCACCTAGAACATTGTCAGAGTGTCGCTTTTCCAAATGTTTTAGCGCTGTGGGTGGCAGACGCCGCCCGCCGCACGCCGCTGACGGCGGCAGCTAAACTGGAGATGGAGGTCCCTCTCTCTACTGAGATAGGTACCTAGCTTTGCTTCTGGCTCGCTGTGTGTGCCGTATTGAGGCCTGATCTGGCTGCTAGCCATGATGATCTGTCCATCAGTTGTGCCAGTGAGGGGTGCTGTACATTGCAGACGGATCGTAGGTACTCAAAGTAAGTAGGGTAGGTAGATCATACGCAGAGTCTCTTTGTCTGCTGTCCGCGTGATGATTGAGCATCTTTGGTGCTGTTTATGGCTGGTATGCTGTGGTCCTGAACATGTTCTAACAATACCTGAGCATGTTGCAATGATGAACAGCTCTCATTTACATCTATTCTCCTGGTGAAGATAATAGCCAAACAACACAAACATGATCTCACGATACGTTACCTTCTAGTCCTTCCAGCCCTTCGGCGATGAATGAATCAAGCTGTCAGCAGATAAAGCACGGAGTCAGCGGGAGGTACCTTATTGCCGTTCTACCTAATATTACGAAGAGTCTGTCAGCAAAACAAGGTACTTGTGTACCTACGTGTGTACATACGAACATCTGCAATGCACCCCCCCAGTCCCAGTCCCAGTCCCTAGCGCGCTCCTTTCCCTTTCCTCGTCTCTAGTCCCCGGCCCATCATCCTCGTCCTCCCACCTTTTCCTTCCCCGTGGCCTGCCCGCCCCGCGGCCCCCTTCCCAACTCGTCGGAAAGCCCCCAAGAGTTATCGGCCCTTCTTAAGCATGAGCTCCAACATGGGGACGGCTAGCCATCTGCCTCTAACCCAATGGGAGCCCGCCCTCGTGAACTGCGACCTGTCGACCCTCGGAATGGGGAGATGAAGCACCACACACCACGCCTCGAGGAGAGCGGCCTTGCCTGACGTTCCATTCTTCGGTGCCACCTCGACGGGTACCCGACCAGACCAGACCAGACAGACCACACACCTTTTGCACTCTTGCAGAGGACGAACTGACACAGACGCGAACTGACTGGCTCGTCGAAGAGTAACACGGGATAAAAGGTTCCCATCTCCCCTTCCCTACATCGTCTTCCCTCCCCTTCCTCCTCACGAGCTTTTCCTCCTCACGCCCCCCTCGACAAGATCCCCTCTCGTCCTTTGTTTATTCACCTCCGAATACATCAACGACAACAACAGCAACCATGGAGAAGGAAACCGGCGGTGTCACCCGCGAACCGGTCGGCCTGGCCGTCACCGAGGACGTCTCCAAGATCGAGGCCCCCGTCACCTGGAAGGCCTACGTGATCTGCGCCTTTGCTTCCTTTGGAGGTATCTTCTTCGGATACGACTCCGGATACATCAACGGTGTCATTGGTAACACTGCCTTCATCCGCAAGGTCGAGGGCAACGACACGGCCACTGCCATGAACGAATCCGACCAGTCTCTCATCGTCTCCATTCTCTCCTGCGGTACCTTCTTCGGCGCTCTCATTGCTGGTGATGTCGCCGACTGGATTGGTCGCAAGTACACTGTTATCTTCGGCTGCTTCATCTACATGATCGGTGTCGTCATCCAGATGCTTACCGGTATTGGCGCTCCTCTTGGTCCCATCGTCGCTGGTCGTCTCATTGCCGGTCTTGGTGTCGGTTTCGAGTCTGCCATTGTCATTCTGTACATGTCTGAGATTGTAAGTCTTGACATCCCCCTTCCCCAAATATCCTCTCTCCAACAACAGCAACGCTAACCCCAATGGACAGTGCCCCAAGAAGGTTCGCGGTGCCCTCGTCGCCGGCTACCAATTCTGTATCACCATCGGTCTCTTGCTCGCTGCTTGCGTCGTCTACGCGACCAAGGACCGCCAGGATACTGGTGCCTACCGCATTCCCATCGCCATCCAGTTCCCCTGGGCCCTCATCCTCGGTGGCGGTCTGCTCCTCCTTCCCGACTCCCCCAGATACTTCGTCAAGAAGGGCCGCCTTGCGGATGCCACCGAGTCTCTCTCTCGCCTTCGTGGCCAGCCCAAGGACTCTCAGTACATCCAGGTCGAGCTTGCCGAGATCGTCGCCAACGAGGAGTACGAGCGCCAGCTCATCCCCTCCACCACCTGGTTCGGCTCTTGGGCCAACTGCTTCAGCGGTGGTCTCTGGAAGTCCAACTCCAACCTGCGCAAGACCATTCTCGGTACTTCTCTGCAGATGATGCAGCAGTGGACTGGTGTCAACTTCATCTTCTACTACTCTACCCCCTTCCTCCAGTCTACCGGCGCCATTGACAACACCTTCCTGATCTCCCTGGTCTTCACCCTCGTCAACGTCTGCTCCACCCCTCTGTCTTTCTGGACCGTCGAGCGATTCGGTCGCCGCACCATCCTCCTCTGGGGTGCCGCCGGTATGTTGATTTGCCAGTACCTCGTCGCCATCATCGGTGTCACTGTCGGCTTCAACCACACCCACCCCGACCCTGCCGACGCCACCAAGTCCATCGCCGACAACATCCCCGCCGTCAACGCCCAGATCGCCTTCATCGCCATCTTCATCTTCTGGTTCGCCTCCACCTGGGGCCCCGGTGCCTGGATTCTCATCGGCGAGGTCTTCCCCCTGCCCATCCGCTCCCGTGGTGTCGCCCTCTCCACTGCCTCCAACTGGCTCTGGAACACCATCATCGCCGTCATCACCCCCTACATGGTCGGTGAGAAGCGCGGCAACCTCAAGTCCTCCGTCTTCTTCGTCTGGGGCTCCCTCTGCACCTGCGCCCTCATCTACACTTACTTCCTGGTTCCCGAGACCAAGGGTCTGTCTCTCGAGCAGGTCGACAAGATGATGGAGGAGACCACCCCCCGTACCTCCGCCAAGTGGGTTCCCCACGAGACCTTCGCCGCCCAGGTCGCCAAGGACGGCGTCCTCGAGAAGGTCCACGGCGAGCAGATCGAGCGCCGCGGCTCCAACGTCTAAATTGTTTCTCCCAATCATCATTTGTCTATACTAGTATATTTACTCGGAATACCCCCCGTGCCGTATTCTGACGGAGAGGCACTTGTATGTGTGTGGAGTTGAGCCCAATTGTCTTTGTTACTGGGCGTCAAACTTGTTAATGCGGAATGTCTTGAAATGTTGCATGGCGCATGTGGAGGATCACGTTTGTGATGATATCCCAATATCCTAAACCTACCTACCTACTCTCTAAACAGTAATTGAAAAAATAAATTCAATCATAAAAAAATCTCTGCTCGGCTCATTTCCGCTGTGAGCAAAAACAAAACAAAGCACATAATAATGCGACTGCCCCAAAAATGCCCGACGCTTTCGGGGGAAAGCGGACCGAGGTCGATGGGGCCCCATATGGGAGCCCGACGCGTTCTTTCTCATTATTCATGCTGACTCCCAAACCGGGGTCTTCGTACCACTTTCATGTCGGGCCCCCCGGCCGCGACCATGGACCATCGTCACGGGGGACTTTCGACATTTTTTGTTAACGACCGTCGTCAAAAAACTGCAAGGGGGGCCCTCTCCGGCCTTGGCTTCATTCGGCAATTGGGGCGGGGCGGGATTACCAAGGCTTCCTGGGTGCAAGTCTTCCCTCCCTCCCCCGGGGCGCATCACCCGGCGTCCGCCCGTCTTGGCTTTCGTTAGCCGAGCGGTGTGAGGAAGAGATCGGGACTCGGAGGGCCTGGGCGCCGCTATTTTGGCGGTGTGATGGCGAGGGGGAAAAAAAGACGGCTTCAAGGGATGGCGGAAGATGCTTTATCCAGAGCATATCTCGTGATCTTGTGGATTTTCTTTTTTTTTTTTTTGGCGATGGTGGCACAGGCTGGCTAATCACTCCGCGGCGTGCTTTCGTGTTAGTGTCTCAACCCTGTGTCTGATGAAGCAAGACGACGGGAGTGGTTGGATGAGAAGTGTTTTTATCATCATGAGATGTTGAAGGGGTAATCCGGGTCATGAAGACGTCTCAGCGCTGGCTTCCTACAAAACTCACAACGAGGATCGACAAGTTGTTAGTGGACTGGCATTCTTGAACTGTGAGTGATTAAAGTGCGTATTTCGAGGAGAGAAGTTGAGAACCGTGTTGCCTCGAGCGAGTGATTTTAGCATTCTCTTAACTGCCCGATATTATCCTCTCAACATAGAGATTCTAATCATTTCTATGCTCTGTGGGGTGTCCCTCTTTCCCCCATTCAGAAATAAGTGATGCAACATTAAGGTGGATTTCACCCTCTTGTACTAATGGAATGAGCCTATGTATACTTGGTTTGTCGCATGATAGAAACATTGACAACTGCTTTGATCACAATGATTGTCCATTGTGTATGGGGAGAGGCCGAGGTTAAGATACCATCAAAAGCTTCAAGGGGTATGTGGGACGTTAGGCAAGGTTTTAACTGGCTGTTTCGAGCTTCTTGTGGCTGATATGGGATTGGCTCTGATATTGGCATCAAGCCTTTTTGAATGACATGGTCAGAATGTCATCTACTTTATTGGGTTAAAGGCAGCTACTGTAGTAACAAAATGTGACGCTATTAAGATAAGTGTCAAGTTTCCAGTTACCATCGTGTTTAGAGCGAGAATATATTGATTACGAGAGCTAAGTTGATGGGTTTTGCGGACAAGATTGAATGAGACGAAACAATAGAAATCTCTAGATGTCTAGGCTGACAAGAATGTTGGGTTGTCATTGATAGCTATCGCTAGAGACTACAGTCAGTATAGAAACCGATATATTACTGCAATATTTACAAGTCACAGCACAACGCTTCACTCTGAAATTGGAGATTTGCGGGTTGTTACGGCCAACACGAGGGGTTTAGTGGGTTCCAGCAAAAGTTGTGCCAAGTCAAATAGTTTGTATACTTGGACAAATAGGAACAGTGATGAAAAAAAAAAAAAAAACACTATGGGTTTCAAAGACAACAACGACAACAAAAACGATAGACACGATGAACAAAAAGAACTGGTGGTATCTCATTGGCTTTGCTCAATAGCAACGGCGCACGCCGACCCGCACTCGCACTCTAAACAGACGACTTGCCAGTTGCGCGCATCTGGGGCAACCCACGGTGCTGCCGAGTACAGAGTGTACGAAAGCCATGGGATAATTATGCATCTCTTCGGTCTCGGGAAGAAAATAGGGGCTGCCATCGGTGTTGCAGTGGTATTTTGCTTGCCGAGAAGCCAATTAGAGCGAGAATTTCATTCTCGGTGATCTCGGCAGAGCGGGCTGGGCAATATCGAAACTCTATTTTGACCTGAATCGAGGCAGACCGTCACCAAGGACCACACTTTTCAGCCAATACCATTGCTCGTATTCTAATCCCCGATGTTTTTGAACCAGGTGTCATGCAGATTGCCCGTGGTCTCATTGGAGTTCAAAAGGGCGAAACAGATGTTCTACCATCTTGTGATAGCGAGCTCCTTATTCTTCGTTGTCGGGCAAGATCAACTCAAGCAAGCGATCGACTTCGCACAACCCTGAGTTGTTTTCCTGTTTTTGATGGCCTCATAACTAGGATTGGAGCCAAGTCAACGTCACCAACACTTACACCAACCTTCTCTCTAAGTCCGCCCCGACAAGCACAATGCAGCTCAAACTCGCAGCCATATGCATGGCCCTCGCAGCCACCTCCGCAAACGCTCAAATAGAAGATCCAGAGCACCCCTACATCCCGCCAACAGCCTCCGACCGCCGCTCACCCTGTCCGGCCTTGAATATTCTTGCCAACCACGGCTACATCAACCGCAATGGCTCATTCATCACAGAAGAGAGCGCCACAGTCGCACAGATGCAAGCCTTCAACTTCTCGCGTGCCGTCGCGGCCGGCCCCGTCCCTGCCGCCCTCAAATACGCCACGACCGGCGTGAATGGGACATTCCACCTTGACGATCTCGCCCAGAAGCCTCTCGACCATGATGGCAGTCTAAGCCGCGGGGATCTCGCCCTAGGCGACAATCTGAAGTTCAATCGAACCATCTGGGACACCGTCGTGGCAAGGTTGCCGGACGAGTACGTCACCTGGAAGCAGGCGGCTGAGGCGGGAGCAGCGAGGTTGGAGGATGCGAGGAAAGAGAACCCGCAGTTCGAGCTTGATGCGGCGGGGGTTCAGGCTACTTTTGACCAAATGAGCGGCATTCTGGCGGCTTTCGGGGGCAGTGTTGAGGATGGGAAGGCGAGGAGAGATTGGATCAATGCTAGCTTTGTGGAGGAGAGGCTACCATGGTCTTTAGGGTGGAAAACGTCCGAGAAGGTTCTGGCTGGGGCTGACTTTGCCCCTATGGCGACGGCTTTGAAAGAGTATGCGCCTGGTGGTGTGTGAGAGAGGTTTCCTCGCGGAATCGAAACGTCTGAAAACATTCAGTGTGGATAACGTTTTGCAATAGCTAAACAATATTGACTAAAGTCTCGAGCTAACGCATGTATCTATCATTCCGACTTCCTTAAATCTCCTGTTGAGTGCCATATCCGCTACTTGTGCGGATTAGATCTAGACGGTGCGCGGCTTGATGGCCTTGACTCCCTTCAGCTCCTTGATGATCTGCTCGGAAGCGGCGAGTGCAAAGCAACCAGCAGTGAGCGTGGGGTTGCAAGCGTTCTGCGTCGGAATGACACCACATCCACCAAGCACAAGATTATCCTGGCCCCACACCTTACCAAAGCGATTCACAACACTGTGTTCCTTCGTGTCTTTATCAAATTTCTCCTTTCCAGCCCTATAGGTGCCGCAGATGTGGAGAGCGGAGCCGGCTGGCAGGTACTTCGGCTCGGCTCCGGGAAGGAAGCCGCCGAGGCAGCGGGCGACGTCAACCATACTAGAACAGGGGTTCGTTAGAAGTGCAATATCAAGAAAGGCGGATTGGAAACCTACTCGGTTATCATTCTGCGAGAACGGTCGGCATCATCTTGGTCAATCTTGAAATGGAAAGTGGGCTGGTAGACGCGTTTGTTATCAGCTACCGTGACTGAATCACAGACAAGAGAACTTACCTGAGGCATTCCGAAGCCATCCTTGATCTCATTGGAAAAGCTGACATGGTTGTCATAGTTGGGCTTGGTGTAGCCGAACCATCGCAGATCAACAATCACGCGTTGGTCGATGCCGGCCGGAATCTGACCATATCCGAAGGCGTCGCGGTGAATCTGGGTATGCCAAGGGTAGTCCTTGGTGAGAGGGAAGTAGCATTGCGGGTCAGGGTCGTTATAGGGGAATGGCAGAGGATCGTTGGGAAACTTTTCCTCATGCGCCTGAACAGCCTTCTTCTCCTCGTTGCCCAGTTCATACTCGTTTTTCTTGATGGCATCAATGTACTTGCGATCAAGGACGATCTGGCAGAAGGACATGGGCTGCTCCGTCATGTAGTGGCCCTGTGCGAAAGCATCGTCAGTTATTATGTTATCATCCAAACCATACCGCCGCGAAGAGTGGGAATAGTACTTACCAAAGCCGGGAGAGTCTCACTAAGTCTTGGTGAATTCTCCTTGGTTCCTCGGGAATTATAGAGGATCCCAGGAGTCAAGACAGCGCCAGCACATACGACAAACTTGTTCGCCTTGATCATGTACTTCTCGTTGTCGATGAGATTCTCGACCTGCGCAAGTCTGACCTTGTTGGTGGAGTCATCGAGCAGAAATCTGACGCACTGGGTATTGGGGAGCAACTTGAAGTTCTCATCGTTGGCAATGTCGCCGAGAATCGTCGCCGTACAAGCCCACTCGGTGTAGTCCTTGTTCTTCACCCTGCGTTTGCCGCACAGAGGCATGTTGGCAGTTTTGCGGTTTCTCTCCTCGAAGGCCTTGTCCAAAATCGACTTGACAAGCTTCTGGCGAATCGAGTCGTCAAAGATCTTGGGGTTCGTCCAGAACAGCTTCTCTGCCTCCTTGTACAGCTCGTCCCACTCCTCATCGTCGAAGAGTGTCGATCGTTCAATCGTCGGGTCCTGTCGAGGAGTGCAGCAGGTCCAGTGAGATCCCATACCGCCGACAACGCGCGTGGCAGCAGCGGCGGGGAGGTTTTCGTACGGCTTCTGGTCGGGGTTCTGGCCGTTGTGGACAAACTTCTGCTGGCAGGGTCTATCAATAGTCAGAGCAGGCTTATTGTCGCAAGGATCACAATAATGTAACTCACTCAGGAACCCAGGCTGAAGGTTCGAGGCCAGCGTCGGTGTTGCTGGTCGGCACAGAGAGAAGTTGCAGTTCTCCCTAAATATCATCCTTAGGTAAGATTGAAGGTAAGAAAAGCACACAGCTCTTACCTTGACAACACTGCAGGCTGTGTAAGCAAATGTAGACTTGTTATTGATGAGGGACAAAATCTGGAAAGGCTTACTTGGTGAAAAGACTGATGTCCTTCTGAACCGCGATACCGTTCTTCTTATGGTCGCCGATCCGTTTGGTCTCTCTGAACGCAAGTTTAGCCGTAGATGGACGCATTTTGTCGGCCAGAACAACTCACTGCTCTCCAACGTCAATCATCACAACATTCCTTCCGGCTTCCACGAGTTTTCGAGCGAAGACGGCCCCAATAGGGCCGGAGCCCACGAGGAGGACATCGACCTCGTCAAGGCGTTCTTTAGGTGGCATGGAACCCATGTTGACAGCGGTTGAAACGTAGATAAGTGAGTATAGTGTAAGGTGAATAAATCCGATGGATGTAAGTGAGGGTAAAATGATGGGGAAAAGTTGGTTCTCACCGCTGCCGGGCGGCCTTCAGCTTTATACATGAACAGTTTACCTGGAACCTGTATCAGCTGACAGCCCGTGGCATCCATGTCTTTACAGCCACTTCATGGAAACTGTGCGTGGGCATCTTTCAAAAGCCTCACGTCTCGACTCGCTATTGGGGTGTCCTGGGCGGCAAAAGCCTGTCAGTGGAACATGTCGGAACATCGCAGGAGTGAATGTGAGACAATCCAGAATTTAATGTTTCGCGAAACAGCCGAGTCAACCAACGCCATAGGTCACCGTAGACCAGGTTTTCCAGATTTTGCCATGACACGACCCCGGTTTCTAACGCCTTTAAAAATCCTCGAGAATTGTCTCGTCGAAGGGAGAATGTGAAGATTGTTTGTGGAAAGTGATCAAACGAGGGTCAGTCAAGGTACTCTTAGCGCCCCGTTTCTCACGTATTGACGATAGACTCTGTTCATCGCCAGGCCATGGTTAAGATGCCCAGCAACCGCCTGCAAGCGCCCCCTCGTCCCACTCTCGCACGACCTCCATATACTCCCCAAGAGTGCTACCATAATACCACGTTTCTTTCAGCTCACCTCATCGTGGATGCCCTTACGCTATAACCGAGGACTTGCGTGCAGATATCGAGGAAGACATTAGTGTCGCCCGATCAACATGTAATCGCCGGAAGTGTAGTGGGATCAGGGCTGAGACTTCGCAAGAGAGAAATGCATCCGGATCAGGTCGAATAAACCAGGAGGATGGGGTAGCACGGAATGAGGGGTTGAACGATGTAACTTATGTCAGGTCATGTTACAGGAACGTTGTGGTCTCGCGGAAGAGCGGGAGCACAACAGTCGGCTGTCCAGTATTTGAGTGCGGAGCCGCGCGTACAAGTCCAATTGCAGATCATAAAGACAGAGAATCCGAAATTCTTGATACGTAGCTGCTCAGGTATGCCGGCACTTGTGAGACGCAAGACATCGGTGAACTGGCAGTGGATTTTCACTCGCGAGAATGACGGACATGTCGAATGACAATGCCAAGCTTGTAGGCATGGATCGACATTTGAATTTATCTCCATATTTCAGCTCAAGCTTCATTCATCCCAACTTTCAGCCCACAAATACGCTGTGAATTTTGATACTCAAAAAGGGTATTTTGTCTTAGCTCAGAATGCCACAACGGCTTGAGGTCGAAACTTTAGCGCTGGTTTTGCGACGATGTCCAGGTTCCTCTCTGGTTCTCATTGGTTTTTTCTTCTCACTCTCATCATGTCAGGATATCAACTTGATAGGTGTTTCAGGGAAGCTTCCCGGTCGAAGTCGAAGGGATACGGTGCCTTTCCATTGTCGACCGGTTGCGGATAGTCATTGGGCGGAAGCTGTCATTACCCTTCGGATACCAACAGTTAGTTGCCTGTTCAAACGCCACAAAACCTCATGCATTCTTCCGTGTTGCCGCTTCTGCCATCATCGTACCAGTTCCTGGCGGCTATTTACGTTGGAAGTCCCGTCGACTAAGTGACGGTGCGGCCCGGGAACATCTAGCCCCAACATAGTTACACTACAACCCCGCAGAACGAAGACGATGGGGCATGCAAGGGGGTCGGCTTTGGCCGCCCACATTGCTCAGGCAGTCCGGACCCAATACCAGCAAATCATTCCCGCAAGAACAAACGACGGCGTGGCGTCGACATGGAATGAAGGAGGCTTGATGACCCGACTAGTGGGAATGATGACCTTCGCTGTTACAGACAAATACGGTACACAGCCAGCCACTTTCGACGCCAGTCAGACAGGGGTCTGACACATTCACAGGGCAAGCATGAGGTCTCATTCAGCTCGTTATTCGATTCTCAGGCAAGAAATAAGATAGCTTGCTACGGCATTCTATGGCAGGCAGCATACGCCAATGGTCTGATGCTGACTCGTCATAATTATGCGCAACAGTCTGTTGGCTTTACTTTCACGTAGATTGCGTCGCGACTAACTCACAAATAACATTCACACAAATTCTAGATCACGTTCTGCCCACTTAGCAAATAGGCAGGCAAGACATGTTTGGCCACGGACCAGCTAGTAGAGTTTTGCTATCCGGGCGGGTGGTGCAATCACACAACGACGACGACGAACGAGGACGATGGCGACGGCCACGATAGTAGCAACGAGAACGACGGGAACGATGGCAACAGATACGACAACACGAGTACTAGGATACTAGGATACCAAAGATAATCAAACAGCCAAGTTAGAATCAAGTAGTTGCCTGCTAGTTATTGTGGCTATTTAAGCTCAACATACTTGAAGATTGGACACACGCACGCTAGCACATAGCGACCTAGAAAAGAAGTGAACAACCGTCTGATATTATCAAGTAGTACACCAAGTTTAGCCCATACTATTAAGCCTTCTTGCACTGGTTGGCGGGCTTCTGGCCCTTAGCTCCCTGGATGCAGTTGTTGGAGATATCAAGAATATCCTTCGAAACCAATTCAGTGCAAGCCGGGCCAAGAGCTCCCTCAAAGTTGTTGCTCGTCAGGTTCAGCACTTGAACGTTCTTTAACTGACACAAAGCCTCCGGGACAGTTCCAGACAGGTTGTTGTTGCCGACGTCGAAAACCGTCAGGTTCTCAGTCTTGTACACCGTGGGAAGAGAGCCAGACAGATTGTTTCCGAGGAGCAGGATCTCTTCCAGAGACTTGGCATTGGCGACAGACTTCGGGAAGGTTCCGCTGAATTGATTGTTCGCCAGGGTGATGTACCGGGCCGGGGTCGATCCAATGGTGTCAGGAATGCTGCCAACGAATTTATTGTCGTTAAGGAAGATGACGTCCAGGTCCAGAGTAAACAGCTCGCGAGGAATAGAGCCGGAAAATTCGTTGAAACGCAGGTCCAGGAAGGTGAGGTCGGCATTGAGAACGGCCTTGGGGAACGGCCCAGACAGCTTGTTGGAGCTGAGGTCAAGCTCATACAGCCACTTCAGCGCCGAAAGATCACTCGGAATTTGTCCAACAAATCCGTTGCTGTTGGCGTGAAAGAAGGTCAAGTCGGTGAGCTTGTCAAGAAAGCCATCCAGAGTCAACTTCTGGCCCTCGAACCCGAAGCCGTTGAAGTCAATGCCAGCCAGAGCCTTCTGGCCCGTGTTTGGGTTGTTGTCGCAGCTGAAACCGTTGAACTTGCAGACGTCGTTTCCGGTCCAGTTCTTGGTGATGCCCTGTGGGTCCGAGGTGATCCTCTGCTTGAAAGACTCAACCAAAAGCAGATCCCTGTGCAGGTGCGACTCGCCAGAGGCGGCCGGTGCGCCGAGCGCAGAGGTGAAAAGGAGTGACGAGAAAAAAAGAGTGAACGGCCCCATGTTGCCAATGATTTCAATAATGACTTCGGTAGTAAGAGAAGGATGCCATTGCTTGCGATCTGTGGGCAATACTTCCCGTATTATAGCCTCAAACTGACGGCATACACAGATGTCTTGTCATTCTCTCATTTGGGGATCTGATTGACACTCATTACACAAGGTTTTCGTGTTGAGGTGCAAATTGAGTCAGGACTCTAGCCCCCATTATTCCTAATTACCGTATTTCTCCGTTGTTTATTTAGACTTTGGCCACATGATTGCCATCCCACGAGTTCGCGTGGACGGGATCCACAAAGTAATTAACTAGTCAGTTGGCTCTCAGCACTGACAACAACGAGCCAACGTGGTCTAGATCACGAACCTTTCGGGTTGCTCATCTTTTACCAAAACGTCTCGATTTCACAGGCGAATATTGCCCTTGGCATGCAGTTCTTCCCTTTTTAAGTTCGGATCATGCGGAAGATCGGATCTGTGTGTTTGAATGGTCGGGGCAACTATCTACCGCAAGTTCTGGCTTTCCGAAAAGATAGTCTTCGGTCTCATATTAAGCAATGTCGGCCTTCTAAGCTAAGTCACAGACAAAGGACTACTCATTTCATTCCGAGAACCCTCTCCAGCTAGACACAAAGTACCAGTTGGTCATTCACAACAGGAAAAGTCTGAAAAGCACCGCATGAATGACTCTGCGAACTCCAATTAGTTAGATAGAATTGAGATGTTTGAGACTATTGTAACATTGGCAGGGGTCGAAGAGAGACTGTTGCGTCTCGGTGTACTACATGATCCGACTTAGAAGTGTCCCATGACGTTCCTAGGGACATATGGCTCTTCAAGATACTTAATCTCATCTTCCGTCAGAGTCTTCCCCCTCAGCTCACAAGCCTCATCGATTCTCTTGACAGAGTTGAATCCCGTCACGGGAATCGCACCCTTGGACCTGACCCAGGCAAGTGCAACATGGCTCATGCTCCACCCCTTCTTCCCCGCGACCTCCTCAACCCTACGAATGATCTCCTCATCGGCCTCCGTAAACGCGGGGCTCATGGGGCCCTTCATCTGCGACCGGATAGATTTGTCGTAGCCCAGCGGCCTTGCCAGCCTGCCGCCGAACAGCGGCGACCACGGCATGATTCCGACGCCCGTGTCGTTGCAAAATCGGTTCATCTCGCGCTCTTCCTCACGGTAGCAGAGGTTGTAGTAGTTCTGCATGGACACGAACTTGGTCCAGTTGTTCTTCTCCGCAACGAATTGCATGCGCGCAAATTGGGTCGCCCACATGGAGCTGGCGCCGATGTAAAGGATCTTCCCGGCTTGCACGAGGTCATGGAGAGCTTTCATGGTTTCTTCGATGGGTGTGGCGGGATCGACGCGGTGAATCTGGAAAAGATCGATGTAAGTCGTGTCCAAGCGGGCAAGGGCGTCGTTGACAGCCTTGAAAATGGCGATGCGTGAAAGACCTGATCTGAGTTAGTTATCATTTTTCAAATCATCGCGAATTTCGAATCCTAAGCTCACCTCCTTGGTTGACATAGTCCTTGCTTTGGTTCAGTTGCTGGGTAAAAGGGGGCGTGTGCATGCCGACCTCCTCGCCAACATGCAACGCGCACTTGGTCATGAGTACGATCTTCTCGCGGGGGATGTTGAACTTCTTGATCGCCTTGCCGATGACCTGTTCGCTGACTCCGTTCGAGTACATGTTGGCCGTGTCCCAGGTGGTGATGCCGCGATCATAGGCGGCCTTCAAGATCTCGAGGGACGGCTCCTCGTCAAGCACCCAGGAACCCCATTCTGAGGAGCCAAGAGACATTCCGCCGAGGATTGGGACTGAGACTCGAAGTCCAGAAGAGCCCATGTTGACGTATTCAACCTTGGTCGCGTCGAGGCTCTTTTGCAGAGAGGCGGGAAAAGCTGTTGCAGCCATTTTGGTGATCGGTGTAGATGCTGAAGCAAGTGTTGAAATTCTCTGAATTTGAATGTCCGGCTTGAATTGATGTGGTGCTGTTGTTGTGCTCGTTGAAATTCTCACGATAGACGCACACGATGCACCTTTAAATATTCATTCATTCTACGTTGTGCCTATTACTACGACTCTTAAAACCGGTGATACAACTCAGAATCCGAAGCCAGCATGGCGTTTTCATGAACCCGCGGTGGATTCAAGGGGAGATAATGGACATTAGAAGCCTCAAACTCCTTCGCAAAGCCACGATCGTGTCAAAGGTAGGTGGTTGAGTCCGGACTTTGTCTTTGGCTGTGGATCGAGGCGAGTGAGACGCATGGGACAGTCAGGCTCTTAAGTCGGCGTGATGGCGGACATTCGATGTGAATTGTACCGTATATTCACCCAGCTGGGGAAATCATGGGTCGCGGACAGACAACGGACACTAAAGCACTTTCCGAGCCTTTTCAGGCTCCTTCAAAGACCATGCAGAAGCCAGGCTTTTGGGAGTTTGGTATGGGAATTTCAACCGTAGCGAGCAACCAAGTCCGCAAAGTCCGGAGCGCACGCTTAATCCCGGCCCCCACTTCGCCGAGCCGGTCGCGACGATCTCCCCCGCGGCATCCAACCAGCTGAAGTCGTTTCAGCGACTAACTGCGGGAGCTGCCGCTACCCACAACGTGATGCAATCGTTGAAAAATCGACGTATTCCGGTAGATCAAGTCCACGAAATCCGCGACTTCTTTCTCTCTGCTATGTTGGCAGTCTCTATACGTTCCTGCAGCTTGGATACATGTACTGACGGAACGAGACATGCTCTCGTCCCTGTCGTCGCGTACGCTACGTCGAGCTTGTTCTCCTGATCATAAGCTACTCAATTCAATTCCACGCCGACCCGCCGTAATCAAGATCTAAAGTCCAGGAAAGCAGCGAGAGCATATTCGGAAATCTGGGCATCGGTCGATCTGGCGCTGCCAGTAGAAAGGAGCAGAAAACCGTCAACTCCGCAAGGATGGCGCATTTGTCTCGGCCAATCATTGGTATCAACGATTACACTATTGCCCAAAAGGGGAAACAATACCTACTAGGGGCAACAATACCAGTCGGGCTGCTGACTTACGAGCATGGAGGCGAGACACACGGCCTTAAGTATCGCTCAAAGCGCGAGCAACTTCCTCTCCAACATGTCCCTCTTTAGTGAAACAATCAACTTCGCGTGGAGATAAGACAGTTTGGACAATTGCCCTTTTTCACACAACGGTCTAAGCAACCGTGGCCAGCTACAAGAGTGCACAGAGAACATCATCAGGGAAACATGATAAATACCAAGCTTCCTGACTATGACTGGCATTCTCATCAGAAGCCATCTTACTTCAATAGACAGACAAATCATCAGAAATAACTTAATTATTTCACATCCTTTCCATTCCAAATATCAGTCAAATCAATCGCAATGGGTTTCTTCTACAGCCAACTATTCGCCCGCCTCCCTTACCCAACCGGCTCCTACGCTGGCAAAACCATCGTCATCACCGGCAGCAACGTCGGCCTCGGCAAGGAAGCAGCCCGCCACTACGTCCGCCTCGGTGCCAGCAAGATGATCCTCGCCGTACGCAGCCTCGACAAGGGTACCGCAGCCAAAGACGACATCGAGTTCACCACAAACTGCGCCGAGGACGTCATCGAAGTCTGGCAGCTCGACATGTCCAGCTACGCCAGCGTGCAAAAGTTTGCGGCGCGCCTCTCTTCCGAGCTCGGCCGCGTCGACATCTTCCACGCCAACGCCGGCGTCGCGCATGTCGAGTACAAGCTGATGGAAGACAACGAGGGTCAGATCACCGTCAATGTCGTCTCAACTTTCCTCTTGGCGGCGCTCGTGCTGCCGAAGATGAAGGAGACGGCGGCAAAGTACAACACCCGCCCGACGCTGACCATCACCACCTCGGAAACGCACGCCTGGACGCCGTTCAACGAGCGCCACGCCCCCGAAGGCGGGATCTACGACGCTCTCAACGAGCAGGGCAAGAAAGACCCAAACAGCCTGTACTGGCCCTCGAAACTGCTCGAGGTCTTTGGCGTGCGGAGCATCGCGGAGCGGAACCCGGCGGCTGGGTGTCCGGTCACTATCAATATGGTCAACCCGGGCTACTGCCGCTCCCAGCTGGTGCGCGAGCTGGACACGTGGGTTGTGTGGTTTTTGAACACTTTCATGGCGCGTAGTGCGGAGTATGGAAGCAGGACTTTAGTCCACGCCGGGTCTGCGGGGGTCGAGTCCCACGGAAAGTACCTGTCTGACTGCCAGGTCGATGAACCGAGTGCGTTTGTGAGAAGCGCGGAGGGGAAGGTAACGCATGATCGTGTCTGGGAGGAGCTGATGAGGAAGCTGGAGACTATCAAGCCTGGCGTGACACGAAATTTCTGATTGCCTAGGTGATAATGATTCATCACTTGTTTATCCCTTTCTTTCTAGTAACATGAATCTAGAGTTATTTAGTGTAAAAAAAGGTTGTTGAAAACAAGGGTTTCCGTTATCCGGATTGGTGATTTTGCGTAAGCAGCAAGAACACTACGTTGGCTTGCCAGGGTAGATGACGCCACCTCGACATCGCTAAGTCGTAAGATGAGTTGTAATGGGAATTACACGAACTCCCCTTGTGTCTCAAAATCCGTTCAATTTGGTTCGACGAGGACTGAAACAATTTTGGAGCTTCAATCCAGACGGATTAGACTAAGACGTTCGTCGTATTGCGTGGAGTTAAGAGCCGCTTACGGCCGGCCTTGCGTCCAACCGCATCACCAACGGTCGGCTTGCACGAGAACATCGGGCCCGAAAGAAATCCCGCTTGCTGCTCTTATAGTGTAGGCCTCTCTTTCACTTACTAATACGTGACTTGCCATGACAAGTTGACCCCTAGGGCTGTTTCCGGGGGGGAAGCGCAATTCGGACAGCAACGTGAACCGAAGTGCGGAACTACTGCAAGCTCGTATGGAGATTGGTGATATGCGGAGATAGACTCCGTGCTTGACGAGAAAGCGTTTTTATACATTCTTTTTACTTTGAGGTTCACATCCAGGCTTGACCCGTGAAATCGACTGACACAGTTAACGCATATAAAGACCCTCACTCGTCCCCAGGAGAGTCTGCAGCATTCAAGACTTCAAGAACTACCACCCCTCTCTTACATCAATTCAAACTTCGCATCAACTGCATCAATGGCCTCCCAAAAGCACATCTTCATGACCGGAGCAAGCGGCCACATCGGCTCCGAGATCATCCGCCTAGCCCTCGCAGACGGCCACTCCATCCGCGCCCTCTCCCGCACCCCCGAAAGCGACACCAAACTCCGCTCCCTCGGCGCCGTCCCCGTCCGCGGCGACCTCACCTCCCTCGCCGTGCTGCGCACCGAGTCCGCCGCCGCCGACGCCGTCCTACACCTCGCCACAGCCTACGTCTTTGGCGGCGCTCCGTACGAGTCCATCCGGCACATCGACTTCGCTGCCGTCGACGCCATCGCAGACGGCCTAGCTGGCACCGAAAAGCCGCTGGTCGCCACCTCCGGCACCCTCATCGTCGCCGCCGACCCCGCGGGCGCGGAGACGGACGAGGCGTCGCCAATAGGGCCCAACGAGCTGCACACGCGCATGCTGACCGAGACGTATACTCTCAGCCTCCAGGACAGGGGCATCCGCGTGATCGCGGTCCGCCTAGCGCCATTTGTCCACGGCCACGGCCGCAGCGGCGTGGCGCAGCTCATGGACATGGGCGCCAAGGCGGGTTGCATCACCGTCATCGATGGGGGCGGGAACCGGACCACCACGGTCCATGTCGACGACGCGGCGCGGTTGTATCTTCTTGCGGCAGAAAAGGGCAAGGTCGGGGAGGTTTATAACGCGAGTGCGTCTACCGAGGTGACTCTGAGGGAGATGTCGGAGGCTATGGCGGAGGCTGTGTGCGTTCCTGTTAGAGACATCACGAAGGAGCAGGTGGAGAAGGAGTTCGGGCCTATGATGGCTTTCTTCTTGTCTGTCGAGAACCGTGCTTCCGGATCGAAGGCGAGAAAGGAGCTGGGATGGGAGCCGATGGGCATGGGCGTTCTCGAGGACCTTCGCCAAGGGTCTTACCAAGCTGTTGCCAAGGCCCTGAGGAAGTGAGAGAAGTTCGCCTGCTAGCAGGTCGCCCTGTGACTATCAATGGTTCCGAGCAAATACAGTCGAGGGTGAGGTAGCAGTAATCAAATGACAAAATCTTCTTTTTATTCTTCAAGGTGGGCTAGGCGGGCCTCTTAGATCTATACCCTTTATTTCTGCCTCCTCTTACCTGAGGAGGGCATCGTGTTGTCCCTCTATCGATGCAATGTAGCCGCTTTATCCCTGGGCGTGATTTATTCCGACCTGCAACGCTATGATTATCCGTGACATTTTTCAGCACATGTAACAAAACAGATGTCTTCTATCAAGACAAACGACGGGCTTGAAAGGCTGGCCAGTCGAGGCTGAGGTTTTCGGCTACGGGTCCGCTTCCCCGTCTGTGCCGTCTTCTTCGCCGGTCCAGTCGTCGCTCTCAAGTCCGCGGTTGCGGATGGCCAGAGATGCTACCCATCCAAGCAGGGCGATGCCTCCAAAGATTCCCCAGGCTAGAGCTTCGCCTTTGGGGTGGACGCGCGTGGACAGAGTGAACAGCGCGCCGGATACGAAAGGTCCGAAGCTGCGGCCCGCGGCGGACAAGGTCTGGGCAATGCCGTTAAGTGTGCCCAGCGTGGCATGATTAGGGGCGCAATTGGTAATCTATATTGTCAGCAAACGAGGGGTCATGTTGGCTTGGGGGAAACTTACTAGCAGCATCACACTGGACAACCCGCCGACTGCGCAGATATTCTTGATGATGAGAATGGCTCCCAGCTCAATGTACAGCCAAGTGGAGCCGGTGCCGACGCCAAAGTACGGTTCATCATCGAGGTATCCAATCCAGGGCATCAGAGCCATGCTGATGGCGAGTCCAAGCAGCGCAACACGGTAGCTGCCCAGGTTTCCCAAACGGGCTTTGACAGGCTGGAACAAGAAGGCTTGAAAGACGATTGTGGCCACGCCAGCCAGACTCAGACTGACACCAATCTTGCTCGGGGGCAACCCTCGCCCAGTTGGGGGATCCGCGTCAGCGAAGATGGGGTACAAGCTGTTGTAGGAAATGTTGGACAACTGGAATACCAGGTATGTCAACAGCACCAGAACCGTATTGCGGTTCAAGATATGGCGCCAGGTTGCAAGGTCGCCTGGCGTTTTGGGATCGTCTCCAGCCTCGGAGCCTTCTTCGTCAGTGCGGGGAAGCAGCCCTTGGTCCTCCGTCGCGCCGTCTTCATCCTCATCCTCTTCGTCGTCTGATGTGCTCACCGCGACCTGGGAACCGCGGCGAGGCCAGCGGGCGGCCCAAGAGTTCCTCTTTGGTTGACGCGATCCCTTGACCCACGACCAGGCATTGCGAGCCCAGGCGGGAATCCAAGCAGCGTGATCGGGCTCCAAACTTTCCAGAGTCTCCTCAAACCAAATTCCGACGATAATCACACTGGTGAGAAGCAGTGCTGCGCTAAGCAGATTTGGCGCAAGGTAGGGATACTTCTTGCCCAAGGTCCCGACCAACAGGCCTCCCAACGCAGGACCTGTGATACCACCCAGAGAGTAGATGACGGGCAGCCAAGTGAAAGCCCTGCTCTGGTTCGAACGATCCGTCACTTCGCCCAGCACGGTAGGCACGACAGCAGCATTGCCGTTCAGCAAGCCCATGAAGACGTGCACCAGCACGATTTGCCAGTACGTCCTGCAGAAACCAAATGCGACGAAACAGCAGGTGAGCATGAAGGTGCCCATGATCATGACGGGTTTCCTCCCAATAACATCGGATAGATATCCCCACAACAAGTTCGTCGAGAGCTGGGCGAGGGCGAATGCCGAGGCGAGGATGCCGACGTACAGGCCGGTCTGGGAATCTGGAATGTCGGAGAAGGACTCGACCATCTGGGGCAGGTAGGGGCCGATGGAGTTGAGGGCCGTCTGCTCGCTCAAGGACAGAAAGGCCAAAAGGGCCAGCTGGCGCACCGGCAAGGGAGTCTGCTCGTGGTCATCGTCGGAGGCATTGGAGCCCGAGTCGGAGTGGTCAAAGAGCTCAGCGGATGACTGCTCGCGAGGAGTCTTCGGAGGGGGAGTCGGGAATGTGTGATAGGCATGGGTCGATTGGCGGCGCATTGTGACTTGTCGTCGGCTTGATTCTATACTCGCCAAGGTGGGAATGGGAGCACCAGCGTGGAATGAGCCGGACGAGGCTGTGCGGGAAGCAGCCGCGGCGCCGGCAAGATTTGTGTGGACCATGGTTCGGAGGGATTAAGTCGCGCGTCGTGGCTTGAGGTTAGTCGTCGGGCGTGGGCTCACCTCGCGCAGCAGCAGAAGACGGATTGAGTCTGCTGGCGGTGACGTCGACGAAATGATGCAGGCAGACACACGGTTGTCGTCGGTGGTAAACGGTCGGAGATCGGTATCGGGTCGGTGGGAGATGCTGTATTGGGTGTAGGTAGCCGCCTGGTGCCTTGGTGGTTGGAGCTTGTTGCTTCTCGCTTGGTGCTCTCGGTGTGGGCGGCGGCGCGCTACCCCGCTGCCAGGGTCTCACGGTGATGGAATGCAGAATCGCAGCCTCCAGCGCATGGCTTCGAGATTCGACGGGGGTGCGAGGGTGCGCGGGTGGTCGATAAGAGGTATATATATGGGTTGCGATAATAGCACACTAAGATTCGGCGCGGGCAGATCAAGTGTGCACCCCAGATATGTGGTAGAGGAGGCGCAGGAGGGTGGAGGGGAGAGAGGAGGGAGCGTGAGACCAGGCGCAAACGTCGCGAGCGAGGATTGACGACGGCGTGGTTGAGGTGCAGGTGGTGGTGGTGCAGGTGCAGAGGTGCAGGTCTGGTCTGGCGGCGCAGAGGTTGGTGGTGGTGGTGGTGGTGGTGGTGGTTTTCGATTGATGGGCGGCGGGAATTAGCTTCGGCTGGATGCGACGGGAGGTACCATCCGGCTGAAGGTACCTAGCACCTGCTGTTTTCTGCTGGGGAAAGCACAAATCACTGGTACCTGCCGTTGCCGCAGTCTGCCCACCAAAAACGAAGGAGCACGGACCGGGGTGACCTCATTTTTTCACTCGTTTTTTTTTTTCCTCGTCATTTTTCTTCCTCGTCTCCTTCCTCTTCGCTTCGACGGGGCATGTGCTCCGTGCACTTCCTTCCCTTCTTCACAATGTTCTGCGCAATAAATGTGGGTGGCGGGCGGGAACTCTGTGTTAAGCTTCCCGCGCTGACAGGTGCCTGGGCACTAACAGCCAATCATAATTATCAATGCATAGGCATGGAACACTGCGAAGAGCTCACTGTACTGGAACCTCGTGCCCGCCTTTCCGATCACGCGCATATTGGGAGGTGCGATGACGTCCGCCCTCAAAATCAGGCGTCTGTCATTGGCCACACCGATCTGATCTCTGATCTGGCACTCGTCCCAGATCCTCCAACGGCCACCATCCCAATTCTAAGCCTTACTTACCAGGTAGTAGGTTTGCCCATCCCGTTCGCTGTCATCCCCAACTGTTCGCCGGCCTTGCCATAGGCCAATCATTTGACCTCGCAGACCGCCGGGAACACGGCTAGACTGTTTCTAAAGAACGAGCCCTGTGACCACAGAGTGCTGGCAGAGCCGGACTCACACCACGCCATCACCGGCCGCCACCACGAGACATCTGACTATGGGTTCGAAAACCTCCGAGACTAGGTCCATGCAGGGTCCGGCTGTTATATCTGCTGCAACCAACTTGCAAGGCTGTGTGTGTGTGTTGGACGACCTTGCCGATATCCAGTGTCAGGTTGGTTGTCAAAGACCTTTTGCTCGGTGCGTGCCGAAAGTGATCGACGAGACCGTTGGGGGAGGAATACGAGATGAATGCAACTAGGCTGAGAGACGGGCCACGGTCACTCGACAGCGCAGGCAGAGATGACACGGCATTTGGCGTTGCCTCTCACCCCCTTTCCAAAAACGAACCATTTCTCTCCAGGCACATCTGCATTGCCAAACAAAGTCTCGTTCACATGGGCCCGCAGACTCAGGTTGAACATCCATCCGAGACAACCAAGTTTGCAGGTTAAGTAGACCCGTGCCAAGAAATTGTCGACCTTGTCATGAACGTGGAAGCCATCGTGGCTGCGACTCTGAGTATATATAATCTCAGACAAGCGTCATCACACCTCACGGGTTCAGATGGAACAAACACCACATGGCAACACGCAAGACAAGCAGGTCTCGGCCTGTATTCAACCGGAACCTCGTGCCTTCTTCATAACATCACCGAACCCCTCTGTAACACTTGAACAACACGCCCCGAGTGTTTGTTCGCAATTTGCACCAGTTCATGCCGAACCTGCCAGGTCTTGCGTCGTGTCACCCCAATAATTTGAATGCCGAGCATCGATGACATGCGGTAAGCAGCAGTCAGGAGAGAGGCCCGAAATCTTCCCCGCGATCCAGACTTCCGGGATTCTTCAACGACCAACCAGATCGTTGTGAAAACTCGGTGGCTCGGCCGACCTGCAGATGCATGGTCCCCAGTGTCACAAACTTCCGGGTCGACAAAGACAAGGCTACCCCAATCCCAGGGTCGCCGCTCCAGCATGAAGGGTCGCAAACTCTTTGTGCCTTGCGGACAGCCCGGGAGACCGGGGAGGGGTGTCGTCGGTCGATGATCAGCCGAAAGACGATGGCCCCCATGTGGACGCGTCTCGGCGCGGGAAGCGCCTCGCCTTCCTTTGGCAAGAGGCCGGCTTTCGGTCCTCGAGGCCCACTGCCTTACCTATCTTCTTACGGCAATCCAGCCGGTGAACCCGGCCCGGACTCTGGAATCAACTCACATCACAGAAGACGCAATCTTTGGCTCATTCAATTCATTTTCATTTTCAGCATGGTATCATCACATCAATAGTAAACCCGCAAGAACTCGACCAGCGCCATCATGGCCATGGCCTGGCCGTACGGCATACTCGTCCGCGGGATGTCCTTGTAATGCTGCAGATCGTGCCCCATACCCGTGCCGAACGACGTGTTCAGCAGCTCGCCCTCGGGGCTGATGTTCTCCAGCACCGCCCTGACGGCCTTGATCGCCGTCTCCTCGTACTCCTTGCCAATGTACTTCTTGCGCTGCCCCTTGAGGATGCCGTACGCGAACCCGGCCGTGGCGCTGGCCTCGACGTACGAGCCCTCCGCCTCGGGCACGTCGAGCAGCGTCCTCCACAGCCCGCTCTCCGCCTGCAGCGGCACGAGCGCGTTGACCTGCGCGTCGAGCGTGTTGACGAGGTGCGCGCGCAGCGCGTCGTCGCGGCCGAGGTCGAGCAGCTCGATGAACTCGGGGATGACGATGGTCACCCAGCTGTTGCCGCGGGCCCAGCGGGCGCGCGCAAAGTTGTGGCCGCCCTCGTGGAAGGTCCAGCCGTGGAAGAAGAGCCCCGTCGGCGCGTCGAAGAGGTACTGCAGGTGGATGAGGAACTGCTTCTTGGCCTCCTCGACGTAGTGCGGGCGGTTGAGCACGAGGCCGATCTTGGCGAGCGGCATGACGGTCATCATCAGCGTGTCGTCCCACAGCTGCTGGTCGTTGACCTCGAGGTAGGTGATGTGCTGCATGCCGCCGTACTTTGTGCGCGGCAGGTCGTGGTAGGCCCACTCGGCCCAGCTCTCGAGCCAGGGGCGGTACGTCTCGTTGCCCGTCTTCTCGTAGACGTAGGCGAGCGTCAGGAAGACGGCCATGGTGTTGATGTTTTTGCCCTTGTGGCCCTCGTCGAAGCGGTTGCGGAACCAGTCCTCGATGGTCTTGAGGCACTCGTCGTCGCCCGTCAGCTCGTAGTACTTCCAGATGCCGTACAGGCCGATGCCGTGCGTCCACTCCCAGTCGTTCCAGCCCTTGGTGTCGATGATGCGGCCGTCGGCCAGCGTCATAAGGAACTCGCCCGTCGTGTCCTTGATGTTCACCAGCTCGTGGATGAGCTGCTTGACCTGCTTGTGGACATCGGCGGACTTGACGCCGTGAAGCTCGGCGGGCATTTTGGCGGTTTTGGGGGGTGTTGTATTAAACGGCAAGTTTCAATGGCTTGCTGTTCAATGAGTTAGTGACCGAGTTTCGGGTTCTCAAAGTGAGGCGGGGTAGCTCCGATCGCCGGCCAAAGACGGTTGGGACGTGGTCTTCCCTCAATCACGACGACTTACCTTGGGAGAATCAGATTAACAGGAAGTGCAGTCTCGAGAGTTTCACGAAGCGACCGGCCTGTTCCTTTTGGCGAAGAATGACGACAGTGGACAAATATGAACACAGCACGCGTTGACGCCAGCTCTCTTCTTTTCCGCCGGCCGCAGAAACCCTTATGAAGTGGCAGGGCTTCGGCGGAATGACCAAAATGCACATCAGGTGTCAGGGGTACGTGGACGAAGAGAGCCGGGGGCACGAACGCGTTCGGCGTGATGCAGGCCGAGGTGTATGAGGGCCAAGACTTTTAAAAGATGCGCCGTCCTGTGCTTGCGGTTTCCGCTGGTCTTGAGAACCCCACAGCCTAATGTGCTATGAGGCTAGAAAGACGCATAGGGGATCCCACGAGGCATGGTATCAAGCTGTTATTTCCTTGGATTGGTTGGCTGGGTATATCCCGCTGTAATGATGCAGTAGGAAACACTGAGGGACGGTTGAGGTTTGGGTTGGGTGAACCGGGGCCGACCCACTTCGGGTGGCCACCGACGCTGCAACTCGGCTCCATCTCGGGTCCTCCTCCCCCGCGCCCCGGGTTGGTTACCCCGCGCCGGTGGAGTCTTCCCCGATTTTCTCGTCGTCGTTTGCGGTTTGGCCTTGAGGCCGTCCTCTTTCCTGAGTCCCTGACTGGCGCGACTTTCCCAACCTGACCAGACCGCACTGGATGACCCCTGTGTGGCCCTCGCCCAGTACGAGGCTCGCCGGCGGCCAATTGCCCACAGCCCCTGTTTTTCACTCACGCGGCCTGGAGTTTGGGGAAGTCATCTCCGCACTCAGCCTGCGGTGAAAAGATGGAGAGAGTCTGGAGAGAGAGAGGGAGTACGGAGGAGATTTGAGGGGAAACAGCGGGCTTCCCCCCATTTCCCCCAGGTTGCGGTTGCGGAGAGAGACGGGAGTCTCCAGCACTTCTGCTGACCAAAGCGAAATGCACAACTCGACCCGACTCGAGCACAATCCCAACGCGGAGTCGAGCGGAGTGTGGTCGAGCGAACTAGAACGGATAAATCCACTGGACAAGGTCCCAATGCGCTTTAATTGCAATTCCGGAACTCTGGTCATCCTCGCGATGCTTAAACCGTATTCGCTGGAAACCCGCCCCCAACACAGCATAGCCCTACATTACACAGAACCAAAGAAACAGTAACAAGTACCTTATCCATGGGCCTCTAAGAACGCCTATTCGATTTCATTCATGTCATACTTGATTTGCAACGATGTAGACATCATCACAGCACACGAAATCACTGCACTGTCTCCAATTGCTTACATCGGTGCCTCTCTCTCCCCTTGTTCACCTCCATTTCTCCCAGCCCCCAAAGCCCCTGGCTCAGTCCCCAGCCAGTTGCCATAGCTCTCGCATCCCCATGTGACCTATCACCAAGTTCTATCCAGCCGTCAAGAAATGACAGCACTATGCGGCTTAATACTGACCTGCCAAGAAAGCACTCCGAGGCAGCCGCACGCTCCATCAAGCTTTTCCAAGACGAAGGGCGCGGGCATTCGCCGACGCTAGAGACACCTTTCACGCTCAACCCGCCCTGATCCCATCACCGTCGCACCCCTCCCCTCATACCAAGCCAATCCCATCCCCTGTCGATGACACCCCCCAAAAGCCGAGCCGACTCGCCAGATTTACATCTGCCCAGAGGTCTTCCCCTTGCCCTTCCGTTCAGTGCCGTAGACCGCCCGTCTTGGCAAAGAGCCTCTCTCCAACAGTCTCGTTCTCTCCTCGGTGAAGAAAACCCGATTCCAGTGAGACATCTCAACGCAGAGTCTGCGACTGGCGGCAAACCCCCCAAGATCCAAACACAGAAGCCGTAGACGCTCCATTACCAGGATTGCCTCGCCACCCATGCAACGCGCAGCCAGAAACAAAACCTAGCCGTGTCCACCGTCTGAACCATGCCTTGAGCAATGCACTCACGCCCGCCGTCACCCCGTACCAACCCCGTGGGCCCCCAGTCCCCATATCAGCCGGCTCCCCAACCAACCCCAAACTTGACTCGTGCCGTCCTACCCATAGTTGATGGGTACCGTTGTGCAAGCCTCCTGTCCAATCTGCGGCCTATTTCCGTCTCTCGTTCTCCAGATAGTAGGAGTTTGGGAAGGTCCAAAGGGGCGTGTGAGACTCAGACCACGCCTCGTCGCCCATCTCGGTCGAATGATGCCCCAAGTGAGCCCACCTCTCTCCTTCATCCTGTTGGCTGTCGCGATTTCCTGGCCCAGGCATCCTCGAATCGCAGACGTCCCTTCTCCCCGGGCTTCGTGGGGGTTCCTGTTCGCTCTCGTCGTCCCTTTTCGCGGGGGACCGAACCATCCCCACTGGGGAACACGCGCCTCCCAACAGGAAATCTTGGGGTAAGAATGAGGAGAGAGTGAGGGTTGGATCCGGGGTTTGGCAGGCGACCCGAATAAGAAAGGGCGATATCCAAGGCCAGGCACACTCATCACCTCATACTCCACCCTGATCTGCTCTTATATAGAACTGGGTAGCATCCGTCCCGTCTGGACTTTCTTGCCCAGGTCACTCACTTTCTTCCTCCTTCTGAGAGTGTGACTTCAAGGTCTTCAGAGAAGTCATCGGCGCTTAAGTGCAGTCGTTCTCACAACACGCACCATCACAACATGGCCTCCCAAGAAGTGACCGACGCCCCAGGGGCCAAGCCCACCCTCACCGAGCTCGAACGCACGACGTCGTACGAGAAGGCGCAAGCAACCCGCCTCGAAAATGTCGACAACGAACTCTCGCAGTATATCGGCGGCGACATCACCGTCTCCAAGGAGCGCAGTGACGAGCTCCGCAAGAAGATCGACCGCCGCATCCTCCTCGTCATGATCTGCACATACTTCCTCCAGGCCATCGACAAGGGCACAATGTCCTTCGCCTCCGTCATGGGACTGCAGAAGGACACCGGCCTTGTGGGACAGCAGTTCTCCTGGCTCACAACCTGTATCTACATCGTAAGTCTCGACCGTATTACACTGCAGCCGACTCTTGGGCCATAACCACAGCCACTGCCACAACAAGACTGAACGAGCTAACAACCATTCCAGGCCATCTTGTTCGTAGAATGGCCGCAGAATTACTTGATCGCCCGTCTCCCCATCGCAAAATACCTCTCATTCTCCATCATCGCATGGGGCGCCGTCCTCGCCTGTCACGCCGCCTGCACAAACTTCACCGGCCTCGTGGTCGTCCGCACTCTCCTGGGTATCTTCGAATCCGCCTGCCAGCCCGCCTTCGTCATCCTCTCCTCGCTGTGGTACCGCCGTGAGGAGCAGGCCTCCCGCGTGACATACTGGTACATGATGAACGGCGCCCAGCAGATCGTCGGCGGCCTCCTCGCGTACTGCTTCACCCACATCAAGACCGGGCCCCTCAAGTCCTGGCAGTGGCTGTTCCTCGTCTACGGCGTCATCTCCGTCATCTTCGGCGTCTTCGTCCTCTTCTGGATGCCCGACTCCCCCATGCGCGCCAAGTGCTTCACCGAGCAGGAGAAGAGGGAGATGGTCGAGCGCGTGAGGGACAACCAGACTGGTATCCAGAACAAGAAGTTCAAGCGCGAGCAGGCTGTCGAGGCCCTCACGGATCCCCAGGTCTGGGGATACGCCCTCATTGCGCTGTGCACCACCCTGCCCACCTCCGGCCTGGGTGCCTTTGCGAACATCATCATCATGAGCTTCGGCTTCAGCACCCTCGAGGTGCAGCTCCTCGCCATGGTTCTCGGTTTCTACATCATCTTTGTGCTCCTCGGATCCGTCTGGTTGGTCAAGAAGACGGGTCAGAACCTCTACGTCATGCTCGGCTTTTGTGTCCCGTAAGTCCCCTGGCCTTAAAACCACATGTTGCAGAGAAACACCTGCTAACCAGACATTCAGCTCCGTCGTCGGCACCGTCCTCCTCATGACCCTCCCCAACAAGACCTTCTCACAGCACATCGGCCTCCTCATCTGCTACTACATCACTCTCTCCTTCTGGTCCGCCCAGACCCTCGCGCTGTCCCTCATCTCGCGCAACATCGCCGGCCAGACCAAGAAGCAGATCGCCGTCGCCCTCAACTTCATCATCTGGGCCACCGGCAACGCCATCGGGCCCCAGGTCTTCCTCAGCTGGAACGCCCCGCGCTACTTCATCGCCTTCGCGACCCACCTCGGCTGCTACGCGCTGCTCATCCTCATCATCGTCGGACTGAGGATCCACCTCACGAGGCAGAACAAGAAGAGGGACGAGATGGCCGCCTCAGGCGTTGCGGAGGCGTCTCCTGACTACACCGCTCATGCGTTTGAGGACATGACGGATAAGGAGAACCTGTCGTTCCGCTATGTGTTCTAAGAACTTTCGTAAAACACGTCTATCAGCAATTTTAGCCAGGAGATATCGTGCAGATGAAAGGAGATGAAGTCGAACCCCAACGATGTAGTTCTTTAAGCCTCCTCTTGGCATCTCCAACGCCAAGCATGACATTTGGGGTAACAATTCATCCCATTCAAGGGTCGTCTCCAGACCAGGGCACCTCATCCCGTGTGACCCCCATGTTTCCCCTCTGCTAATCTATTTTGCACTTCTTCGTCTTTGATCCCTAGGGTCTTGGCCAGCTTCAATCTGCGGACCAAGAGGGGCGCATGGCAGGGCTGTAACCTCCGCGCGTCCAAATCAGGATGAAGGAGCCGTGTGAATCGTGTTGCCTGATCCGGCTCGCAATCCCTGTCTTGACACCGCCTGGTTGGATGAGCTGTCAAAGTAAAGGATCCGGGACGCCGACGGATCGCCGGTGGGGCCGGAACCCGGCGACGGTGGATTTGGTCGGTCCGCTCCCGCCCCGTTGGATAAGCGGGAGCAGGTTTGAAGACCGCCGGAACGTTCAGTTTCTGGATTCCAAATGGAAAGTATGCCAGAAGCAAAAAGACTCCAATTGAAACCTCTTATCTACCGCTATGGAAATCCGAGGACTTGCCAGAAGCCCTGTGTCCAGCCCAAGACCACCCCGCCGTGAAAGACCATGAAAAGAAAATGCCGTAGACGAAATATGAGAAAGAGAATAGACCATGGTTGAAAATCGTCGTGAGACGGAGAGGTGTAAGATGCCAATGCGACGCTGATGCTCGCTCCCCCGATGCCGATGCTGATGCTGATGCCGATGTCGCTCGAAGAAAAGAATGTCGCTCGCTATCCTCCCATGCTGCAAGGTAAGATACCTGTAAAATGCGCCGCCGCCTATACTCATACACCAATCATCACCGTCGCCGTCATTTCTTATCCCCGAGCCCGCACATGCGCCACCACCTGCGCGGCGCCGAGCCTCTAATACCAGACCGGATCGACGGCCCAGTGCCTGAGCATGGCACTCAAGGCCTTGTTCCATTCGTACACGAAGCACGCCTTGAGCTGTTCCGCCTCCTCTGCCGAAGGCTCGCGGCCTCCCCACATCTCAGGCTTCACGGCCTCAACGCCGGCGTATCCGTCAACTAGGCCACTGCGAGTGTGCGTCAGCTCCAAAGCTCTCGGGGAAATCATCTACACGTGTGCGAGGTCTACGTACTCTTCCTGGATCTTGGTCAAGCAGAGCCACGCCAGGTTCCAGCTTTTGTTCGAGTTCGGGTCGCTGCGCACGCGGACGTGGGCGTCGTAGAGGATGTCGCTGCAAATCGGGTAGCTGCGCGTCATCCCGCGCAGCTCGCTCAGGAGCTGGTTGCTGTTGACGTAGTAGTCCCAGGCCGCCGTCATGGGGCCCTGGAAGGCGACGGCGTCCTCTTCGTTCTCGCAGGTCGCGGCCACGCGCTCGATCCGGCAGAGCTCTGTGAGGGTGTTTACCCGGTGGGTTTCGAGCGACTCGATGAGCTGCTGGACGGAGCGCTGTAAGGTTCTGTCAGTATGGTGTCTCGGATGAAGCGCGCATGTAGCGATCATGAAGAAAAATTGGGTTCTGTCCGAGGCAGAAGAGAGGGCAGGATGAGTAGAGACAGGACGGGGCGATAGTACAAAGAAGAGGCCTTCACTAACTTGAACCGCCCTTGGCTTCTTGCTACTCTTGGAGCTGCGGTGACTGGATGAACCTCCTGAACGGCCGGAACGTGACGAAGACATTGTTGGTGGTGTGCGGGAAGAATGCGACTTCTGAGTGGCACGGGATGATGAGAAAGAAGACAGGATGTCTTGGACTGTGAACTCGGCGTCCTCGAGGGGGTCGTTGACTTCAGTGATGTTGGTGTGTCTGCTGGTGGTGCTGCTGCTCCGAGACCAGGACTTGAAGTCGGGCGAGCTCGATGATATATCCAGCTCCGATGCTTCTTCGGATGTCGAGCTCATCACGACAGGTGTTCAGCTCCAAGAAGCTGTTCAGAGGGTGTCCAGATCGTCCAAAGGAGGCAGCCAGGGGTCTTTCCGGCTAACGAAGCTCTATGCCGAGTGACGTCGGTGCTCAGAGAAGATTGCAGATAGCCGCCAGAGTGGTAAGATTGGTGTCTGCAGTCAGGAGAGTGATGTCCGGAGCGAAGGTCAACGGAGAGAGCGTATGACGATGATGTGAACATGCATTCGCAGAGCCACCCTTGAGCTTCAGTCAGAAGTGAGAGGTTCATGCGTGAGTAACACCGAGAGGTTGTCATGCAATGAATGCCAAGGTGGCTGATTATGGATATCAGAGACGCTCTGTATGGTCAAATATATGGTGATTATGATTGTTTGAAAACAAAAAGATGACAGTTTAAACATAACAACACAACACACGTCCGTGGTCAACGGAAGACGGGAGCGGGAAGTCTAAGCCACACGTGTCCACCCCAAACACCGCGCCAGTCGTGGGAGTGTGAACTCCGAGGCTCTAAACGTGGGATACATGACAGTCCAAAGTCTGTGTAACGGGGCTGGGGATGGGGCTGATTGATGGCTCCCGAAGGTAGAGGTCGTCGAGGTCGAGCCACGAGCTAAGACGGGCTTGGACGAGGAGTACCCAAACGGGTGGCCAGCAGCCCTCCGACCCCATGCCGACGCCGTCCCAGAAAACCGGCTGTGGGTAGATTGTAGTGAGTTCTGAGCATGTTCGGATGTCGAGTTCGGGACGGCAAGGGGGTGCGGCCTCTGTGGAGCGATGGGAGAGAAGAGGCAATTCAAACCGATGATTGGCAGGAGCAGGACCGGTGCTCGGCCGAATACATGCTTACAAAGGAAACATATTTTTGTCTTTGCGGGTTTCTGGGAGTCACCCTGGACAATGACGATGAGATCGTGGTCGTGCGAAACCCAGCTGCCGGGACGGGTGGGCAGCCATGATGCACGTCCTGGGATGTGACAGACCGTGTGCAAGGGTGTGCGATGCAGCCCTACAGGCAGATGTTACGATGGCTCATAGTTGATAGGGTGCTCCGGGACGAGGTCAGCACGAAACAGCTCGTCGTTGGGTCCCGAGTGAAAGGCGATGCGCATAGGTGAGATTTTAGCGGGTGGTCAAGTCCGTGGCATGGCGCGCAACGGTCGCTAAAGACCAGCCATCTTCAGACTCTGATTGATCCAAACACTTTGGAGATGTATGCATGTGGATGTGAACGTTGCGGATTAGGTGGCCGGTGTAGGACGCGCTGCACAGCAGCAAGCCAGACCGTGGCTCTGCAGCTGACACGGGGCCCAGAGGACTTTTGCCCTTGGCAGCCCGTCGGTCCGGAGCATGTTGGCATATGAAACAATCTTATCAAGATGGACATAAGGTCGCTCATGGAAATTTGCATCCATCGTGCAGACACGAGGTTTGCGTGGTGTTCGGGCGGTGGCAAGCGAACGCGAATTCAACCGTCGGAGTTCACGCCGCAGACAGCCGGGACTGGAGCGGCGACGAGACGGAACGGTGGAGAAGACCCACAATGACGGCGGTGCGGATATCGGCGATCACTGTTGAAGATCGTGTTCAGAAAGTTGATCGTATTGTAAAACTCAGTAGGATACCGACTCGCTGGTGTGACAGTGTCGTCCGAATATCGCAAGTCATGTTCCCGCGGGATATGTCATCCCAATTCCCCAAGTGACGGGGTGTCCTTGGCTTGCATATGCGGGGAGGATGCGATAGGGCTGAAGGGTGGTGGTTTTGCCAATGAGACCACAGGCTGGCCAGTTTGGGTATCAGCTGTCCCACACCTGGTATGACTGACTTCGGACTTGGCCTCGGCACAAACTGTTGATTGCTGGATGTGGTTCAAGGTGTGGGAAAACGCAGTCATTCAGAAGGTGACAGCAGGTTCAGATCGGGCATCTGGTGGTGTTGTGTTGCCATACCAAAGGCCGATGACAGGAACAGGAACGATGTGGCTCTGGAGTCATGCAAGGCCTGAAATGACCTGCGGCACCCCGGCGGTGCGTCACAATGATGGCCAATGGCATTTCCAGCGAGCTGTTTCTCGGTTGGCGAAAACGTGGTGCTGAATGTGAGGCTGTTGCAGCTGAAACTTGATCACACACCTTGGTGGTAGATTGATCAACAGATTGGGCCGGTGGATCACGGACCTAGGCCCGCTCGCAGATCATGTCGGCCTCATGGTATGTCTTCCGAGAAAGGAACGTCAGCACCGACTGAAGTTGGGTAGAGTGGGGTGGAGTAGAGTAGAGTTTGGCGATATCAATACAAGGGTGAGGCGTTGCGGTGGATTCAGGAAGCTCGTGTTGAATTTTGGCGAGGCAGACTCGCTCTCACCTGCGGATGGTATGTGATCCACGATCCGCGAAGGGTCACAAGGCCCAAACAAGCGCCATACCGGTTGAACCAGCGGAGGGGCCGTCTTTGGCCAAGAGATGGGAGTGGGATTCTAAGCGCGGGAGCGGTGTCGGCAGTGTGGTTTGCTGCGGTACGCGGGAAGAAGACGGGAGGGAATGTGAGGAAGCCATCGCAATAACTGGATTCAGCAAATGGAAGGAAACAAGCGCGGGAAACAAGGTGCGGGAGCCTAAAAAGAGTGGAAAGACACAGCGGGAGAGGACCACTGAAACAAGGCAGGTCCCGGACTTGGATGCGCCTGCGCCACGCCCACTCAGAGTACGTACCTGCACTAAGTGGAAAGTCTCCACTATAAAAGCTCTTGCCGTTTGGGACTCCAATCAGATACCCTCAAAGTCCGAGTAGGAGCCATGCCATTGGCTGTCGGATGGGGCTTGCTCCGGGAAAAGTGGCTCAAAGTTCGGCCTCAGCCCCCCGGTTCCTGGAAATCCGGTAGAGACAGGAATATCTCTCCGATTCAACACTCTACATCTGGTGTCATTCTTCAACCGTGCATTTCGACGTTTCTTTCCTCGTTGGTTTACGGGGCGCTTACCCGCCGCGAACTCAATGGTTATTTCCGCCCTTTGTTTACCGAGGTCTGTTACCGAACAACAACCAAACAAACCCACTGCTTACAGTGCGCCAACGAAAAGAGCGCTTCGCGTCTCTGGCGTCTGTCATGCACATCTCACACAACCCAGCGGCTTCACTGTGATCACCAAGAGTGCAAATTCAGTTTGCTGCAGTCAGGAATTCGGGCAAAAACCCACCTTCCTAACCTGTCTCATTCACTTGGCAGGCAGAATCTGTTGACGTCCACCGACACACCGGCCAGCGCTGTGTCAGCACTCGGCATCATGCACTGTGATCTGTAAGCCAGAACTTTTGAATCTCATCGCTTCTCCTCCAGCGTCATGTCCTTTTTTTCGGCCCCCACATCCCCTAACCGGTGTGTAACGTGAGCTCACTCGCCTCACTTGTCACGTGGGCCGCTACTTGCAAGTCAAATCGCGTCTGACTGCTGCCGCGCTGTCGCCTATCGTCGCCGGGCAACTCCGCTCATGGAGCCGGTGAGAGTGGAAGGTCACCGATTGCCGTCGAATTTGTCTACTCCGCTTACCTCACTTCAAAGTATCCGGTCCCCGCAGTCTGGCTGACCACCTCCGGAGAGCGCCGGTAGTTTCAGAATGGCTTCACTGACATCACCACGGCCGTGAACGAGAGGCCTCTGTCTTACAACGACTCTCTTTCGGGAATAGGTCGTGCGCTTCGCTTCTCTCGGCGATGCAGAAAAAACTGGGCAAAATTTCGACGAAACTCAAGTCTCTATTATCTAAGAAAGCAAAACCAGAAGCTTGAACTGCGCTGATGATTATGCCCCTCTAAGTTCTTCCAAAAGCCGCAGCCAAATTTGCCCCATGAACAGGCCAGGTCTATAGCGCCCTTTCCAATACGCCATTCATCCTTCTCCAAGATGAGCAAGTGATTAATTGCCAGTTCAGAGCCACTTCGTATAATCGCTGTGGAGGGAAAGAATTTGCAGGTTTTTCGTACGGTCTAGGACCAGATGTCGCAGTCCGTAGTGTAGATCTTGGGAGGCGCGCCCTCGGGCCACCAGTCCTCAGGCTTGCAAGCCCACTTGATCCGGTTGCAGTCCGAGATGCCGCCGCCGCAGCTGAGGTAGCCATTCCAGTTGTCGAGGACCTCGTCTGGCAGTTTTATTAGCAAAGGTCGACTCTGGGCAGGAACAAATTGCACATCGCACTCACTGAGGTTGATATGGGTCTCCTTGTACGTGCCGTCGAGGGTCTCGCACTGGCACTTGAGGCCGTCCCAGCTGTCGGCACCGCAGTCCTTGCAAGTCTTCCAGAAGTCGCCCCTATGTGGACGTCAGTCGTTTGACACTCAATTGGTGGGGCCGTAGTGCCGATGAGGGGAGCGCTCACGTCTTGTGATGCTCAGGCTTGATCTCCAAGTCGCCGAGGACGTTGGAGATGCAGTCATTGAGGTTAATGACGCTGAAGGAAGTAGCACCGCAGATCTTCTCGTTGCAGTAGGTGGTGATACTGCCGTCATCGCGGAGGTTGAATTGAGGGCCATCATTGAGATAGCCACAGCCATCGTCAAGGAAGCCGGCCTCGGTGACCTTGGAAATGCCAAAGGCAAGAAGGATGCCTGAAAGTATGAGCTTGGCCATTTTGGGTGGTGTTGAGGGTAGTGCTTGGGTTGTGATGTTTTGCTTCACAACAGGTCAAGAATAGGGGTGAGAGGAGGAAAAGCAGGGAACAAAACAGGAGACAAGATATACTAGGAAGTCAGTGGAAAATAAGAGGCATCCATAGATATTTACAAGTAGAAAGAGCAACTGACTTTAACCACCTACCCTCCTGGTCTGGGTGAATTGTAGATAATTCACCTCACATGAAAACTCTTCACCCTCCTAACAATCAATCTCACGTTGCTTGATTTCTTTATTGTTCTTCTACCCCAGATCGTTCCTACCTTTCCAAGGTAAAATTATCTCACCTTCACCCAAGGCAGAGCTTTAGACTCTTCCATCTTTACAAAAAGCACTTCTTCCTTTGCCCCCCCTTCCACTGAAAACAGCTTCACCACAACACCACAGGTTTTCACAAAACAAGTGAATTCCTTCACAACAACACCAAGACGCTTTCAACACACAATCATCCTATGGTCATGATGAACCTCCGCGCCGCCACCATCTGCCTCCTCGGAGGACTCCCTCTCCTCATCAACGCGGGCAACACCACTGTTGTCAATGGCGCCAATGGCCTGAAGACCACAGTCGTCAAGATCAAGACGACCATCACGAACACCGCCACGGTCACTGCCACGGTTGAGGAGCCCTCCTCGATCAAGAACCCCCGTCTCAGCAACACCACTCACCTCACCAGTCACATCTGGTGGCTCCCGACTGACACCCACAAGTCCAAGGTCGTCAACAGCAAGGCCAAGCTCGCCAACCCCGAGACCGACATTCCCAAGACCATCCTCTCCAAGGCCCTCACCAACACCACCCTCGCCAGCAACATCGCCCTCGCCAGCCCCAACTCGACCACCACCCAAACCCACCCCTCCATCACCGTCGTCGACATCACCGCCACCAGCCCGCGCTCCCCCCTCGACGACAACAACCTCGACGACGGCACCCTCGCCCCGGCCTCCGACCCCGCCGCCGGCTTCATCAAGACCTGCTCCGCCTGGCAGGTCTGGGACGCCAACAACGTCCTCTGGGCCCGCTGCCGCGCCCGCGGCCGCGGAAACATGTACTGGTCCCGCATCGGCCTCGACCACATGCTCGGCAACGTCGGCGGCCGCCTCGTCTACCAGCGCGAGGGCTACTTCTCGTCCTCGTGCGTCTCGTGCCAGCGCCGCGCCCGCACCACCAGCTACCTCCAGTGCGAGTGCAAGGACAACCAGGGCGAGCTGCAGACGACCAGCATCGATCTAAGTGAGTGCCGTTCCCTTCTTCTCTCACTTCTGGAAACCCCAACTAACGCCAGTCGCAGACCGCTACCTTGGCAACAGAGACGGCTTCATCTGCTCCGAGTACATGTGTGGTGTGCGCGAGGGACCCCCGCCCGGTTCCCGCAAGTGAGTCGACCTTGTTGGCTACACTTCATAATTCTCAAGAAGAAGGGAAGGATACCTACCACGCAGGATGGGATCTTTCAAGGAAGGAACTTTATACGAAAACTCAGGAACGCAGGCATCATAGACAGTGAACAATCGATTGGCTTTATTCGCCTCTACACATACTGATGCATAGACATGCCTTGGACACATTGCCAGTGCCATGAAGTGAACAACCTTATCCCAAGAAAAATGCACCTAGACCCGTTTTGTTTTTCAACTCATCTCATAACCGTGCAACGACTTCTTACCAGCGAAGTCATACCCTCGTTACCAGCTTGCAACATTCGACAGCTGCCGTGAGCTCTCGCCGACCAGGAAGGAGTACTGTCCACTCGTCACCATGACCCAATTTTGCTCGTGCACATCCCAGTAGCTCAGATCACGACGCGTGAGGTTAAATGTGACCGTCTTCTTCTCGCCCTTTTCAAGGTTGAATTTGTCGAAGCCACGGAGGACCTTGACTGGAAAGTCGATTCCGTGGACATTCTTGGGATACGCGAGGTATAGCTGCGGGACGACCTTGCCGGCACGAGCACCGCTGTTGGTCACATCGGCCTTGACAGTGACATACGTCTCCCAGAGGTCCGGGTTTCCACCTTCTTCTCCTCCCGCGCCGGAGAGAGGTTGCTTGGTATCGTATCCCTCAGGGTAAGGGTACGGCTCCTTGACAACGTCGTCTGTCGAATCCAGATACGGGTACACATACTTGTCAAGCTTGTTGAATCCGCTAGGGAATAGTGCCTCCTTGGGGTCGGGCAGCTTTTCACTGAACTTGGGCGGCTCGGCGGCGGGGGCTGGACGGGGGGCGGGCAGCTTGGACTTGGGCTTCACCTCCTCGACGACAACATTAGAGAAGGCAAAGCTCGTGTACGATAGGCCGAAGCCAAACTCGAAGCGTGGCTCGATCTCGAACTTGTCGAAGTGGCGGTAGTCGATGTACAGGCCCTCAGAGAAATCTTGCTGGGGCACGACGCCGTTGGGCAGGTACAAAATCTGCCCAGCAGCTCCGTAGTCCTTGAGCGACTTGGCGATAGTGTACGGCAGCTTGCCGCTGGGGTTGACGTCGCCAAAGATGACATCCGCGAGAGCGTTGCCGCTCTCCTGTCCGGGAAGGTTTGCATAAAGCACAGCCTTGACTCCAGGGTGCTCGATCCAGCGCTCCATTTCGACGGGACCGACGGAGTGAATGACCACGACAGTGTCGCCGCCGACGCTGTTACCGTCGCTCTTGCCGCAGTTGTCTGCGACCTGCAGGATGAGATCGTCGCCTCCCTTCTGCAACTTGAGGTCGTTGCGGTCACCGCTGACTCCAGACCAAGAGACGAAACCTTCACCCGCATCGGCGTTAGCGAAGACGATGCATACATCCTTGTCGTTCAAGATTGAAGGGTCTTTCTTGTAAGGGAGCGAGTTGGTAAGGTACTCGGAGAGCTCGACCTTCTCGCCCTTGAAGCCCTTCTTGAGGGCCTCGACAGGCGGCACGAGGTAAGGGAACTCGACAGCGCCGCTGCCCCATCCCGATCCTAGAGTACCTTGGTTGCAAGCGCGGTCTTTGCAGTAGTTGGGGCCCTTGCCAGGGCCTGCATCCTCGCCAAAGATGCCGATCTTCAGCTTTCCTTCGTGACGTTTGTCGTTACGTCTGCGCTTGGCGTCGATGAATCCATCTCTGCTGATCGGCAGCACGTCCTTGTTCTTGAGCAAGACAATGCCCTCAGCAGCAACCCGACGGGCGATGTCGGAATGGTTGCCCTGGACATTCACGTACTTGTTCACTTCCACCTCTTTCTGTGGCGTCTTGCTTCCAGGAGCGAGCACTCCCATCTTATCGTCGGTCCACGAGGAGAAGTTGGGAAGCTCGTTGGGAAACTTCTTCTTATCGTCCTGACCCATCTGATACCACGAGGCAACGATGCGCACGACCATGTCGTCGAGTCTGTCGATTGGAACCGACCCGTTCAAAACCGCCTTCGTCAGCTCGGAGCCCCAAAGGGACTTTCCGTCTGCCCAGAACAGTCCGTCGCCGGGCATGGACATATCCAGGCCGGCCAGGGCGCTTCCCACACCGGAGCGCTAGACGAGTGTCAGTGACTGCTCTTCGAATCCACAATCACAAAAGCAAAATCCTTACCTGAGCCAACCAGTCGCTCTGCACGAAACCTTGGAAACCCATCTCATCCTTCAAGATACCGTTCAGAAGCTTGGAGTTACCGCATGCATACGAGTTGTTGACTTGGTTGTACGAGCACATGACACTGGCAACACCGGCCTTGACAGCATCCAAGAATGGCCAAACGTACAGCTCGTGGAGCGTTCGGTCGTCGATGTTGCTCGAGATAGCGTTGGGCAGGCCCCATTCCCAGCTCTGGCGGAAATGCTCTTGCTCGTTGGCGACGAAATGCTTGATCGTAGCAATGACACCCTCCTCTTGGATGCCCTTGATGGTTTGGGCTGCAGCAATGCCTTGCAGGTAGGGGTCGGAGCCAAAGCCTTCCCAGTTACGACCACCAGCCGGCAGGCGACCGAGAGGGCCAACACATGGGCCCAGTAGAACGTTGATTCCCTTGCCCCGGGCTTCCTCGCCATGCGCCTTGCCGCGCTCGTACATCAATTCTTTGTTCCACGTAGCACCAACGGTGATGCCCGCGGGGAAAGCAGTCGCATTATCTGCAAAACGGAGACCGAGGGGCCCATCTTGCAGCTGAAGTTGAGGGAAGCCAACGTGAACAGCCGGGCCAGTTGTGCCGACGGCAAGGCCCATCATCCAGCCGGTTCCCGTCGTGACATTGACCTTCTCAGGTAGTGTCATCTTGGCGACCATTTCGCTCGCCTTCTTGTAGCTCTCGGCCCAATTCTTTGATATTCCACCCTTTGGTGTCGGGTACCACGGCGGTGACAGGCCGGTAGGGGGAGGACCCTTGAATTTCTTGTACATGACGGCTCCTCCAGCGCTAATGACCACCCACATAAGGAGCACGACACCTGCGAATAGCCAACATAGCTTCGACCGGCCACGGAAGCAATTCTTGATAGCATTGAGTACGCCGGTGCGTTTACCGGACAAGAAGGCGGGCTTGGGAAATGCGGACTGCTTCTGGGTATCGTGAGTGAGGTAATCGGTCGCATCGATGTCGGAGGCATCGTCGGATTCGTAGGAGCGGCGGCCCTTCTCCTCGTTGAGGAGCCCCTCCTTGCTAGGATCCATCGTCGATGGCGGGGGAATTCGACACGAAGTCTGGTTAAGCCGAATTCAAAGGAGGGTTGTTCTGTCGTGGAAATTGGACACGTCCAGTAGTGTCTGGTGACAAGTTCGTCGTGATCTGGCAGTGCTTTACGACTGACGGACCATTGCTCAATGCGCCTCTAGACTGGGAGACGGAATGGGGCGAGTTGACAGGGTGTTGTGCTCGAGACAACAGTGACAACCCGGAAGACACACGAGGACAATGGAGGAGTCTGTTCGGTTGTATGAGAGAAGCAGATCAGAAACAAGCAGCTGTCGCTTTTCCGACACGGATGAAGTGTGGCTGCAGTGGGAGAATGACAAAAAAGAAGCCAGGAACGGGGACGGGCGCCGGTGTCTGTTCTCTTGAGTTTCGGTTTGCAGCTGCCGCAGCGTGGTGGTGCTGCTGCTCTTGTCTTTTTAGCCTTTCTTCGCTGCGCAGCGCACGCCTCCAGGGGACCTCGCCTCGACCCAGCTGGACCTGGTCCTGGGACTTTGTCGATTCCGGGTTGAAACAGTGGGGGGGAAACACCAGCTGGGCATCCCCCGCTTGGGCCGCCAACCCCTGTCGCGAGTGACGTCCCTCTGCCACTCTGGAAGCTGCCCGGAAGGAAGAAGGACGCCCAGGAACCACAGCGAACATCAGCGCCCAGTGAGTGGCCCAGGGGCGCTCCCGTCCCCGCTGATTGGCGCGGGACCTCGGCAGCACGGGCCTAGCGTGCCTGGGAGTGGGCAGAAGAGAATGCGAAATTCACCCATTCAAGTCAGAATCCTCTTTCACCGCCCTCCTCCACGGATCCATCGCTACTTTCGCAGTGGTGAACTGCTTCGTCCATTGCCTTGCCACCCGAAGATTTGCCGTTGTTCATGTAAGGTGTCTCACGATCCGATACCGAACCGAATCCACACTGCCAACGAAGAACATATTGGCAGCGCTTCTTATGGATCATCTGTACAACTCTCGTCAACTTGAAGCCGTGCTAGACGAACAATCACCAGATATCGAAGCCCGAAATTGCTACAGTGAGACTAAAAGGCAAAAAGAAAGGAATGCGGCCCTACTGACCGACACCAAAGACATTGTGTCTCAACTAGATCCAAATGGTGGGAAGCGTGAACAATGACCGAGGAAGGCCTCGCAATCCTGATTGATTGACAAAACATTACATCCACCAGCCACCTCTAGCCAATCGCGACTCCCGAAGAATCCATGAAGAAGATATTCGGGATCCGAAGTACGACGCGAAAGATAAGTTCTTGGGCCGTCTGTAGGCCTTTACTTTACGTAGGCTCTGTGCAAGTTTCTCAGCCTCACTTTGGCCAGGCGTCGAAAGAACACTACAACATGCACCGTCCGAATGATGCTCACATTGAACTTTGTCGAACTTCATCATGCACCGCAACTTATTGTTCATCACAGACTTTGGGAGCTTGAGCCATTCAAACTAGGTTTTTTGAGGCTTCCCTTTCTTTGGAAATTATGATGACTTTTTCTCGGCATATATCCTGCCCGGAAAAGCTGGGTGGTGGCGGGGCCTCAGAGGGGCATTCTCACCTCACCGCAGTCGAAACAATGGAAGTGTTGCACAGCAGAGGCCAATATATTTCTAGAAGTTGATCGTCATGAGAGCCATTTTCTGATTTGAGTAGCGTGTTCAGTCAGAAATCCGCTTCCAGATCATCTTAGGTAAAATACAAGTTGAGGTGCCAATTAACTAAAAGGGCAGATGTCCGCAATACAAAGACTTCGATGTTTCAGCTGCCTCCTCCGGTGATGGTACTCGGACGGAGGTTGGAAGGCGAAGTGGAGTTGACAAGGCTAAGCCCTACCCAACATTGATGAAGAAAACTCCCCTCTGGTCCCATCATACGGGTCTGGCAATTGCCGGGTTATCAGCAAAACAAAACCGACAACCGTGGATTGGTAATTCGGGCATCAAGAGGCACTGGCGGCGGAGCGAAAAAGATGAGGTACGGAGCACAGGGGTACGTATCGTGACGGAAGACGGGTCCACTGAGATAGACGAGCCAATCAAACATCCCCGATAGGGGGCTGGATAAGTAAATTTTTCACATGGCCCAAGGACGCGATTCTGCTTGGTGGATAAGGGACAAAGAGGGAGGGAAGAAAAAAACCGCGCCCGGACGCCCAATCTAAAAAAAAATTATTGTGTTGCGACAAGAGGAAGCGGTTCTTGCTGACTGCACCACACAACTCCGAGTCCCCAAGGAGAGAGAGGACAGACGAGAGAGCCTTTCGAGAAATCTCACTCCCTCACTTCGTTGCCAGCAGCAGAAGCGAGGCCTTCTTTTCGCTCTCTTCGCCGTGTCGACATCCCCCCTCTCCTCTCTCTCGTCTACCTCGACCCCTCCGATCCTGCAACCCCGCCCTTATCGCAAAAAGAAAAACGAAGCGACCATGACCGTCGTGGCCACGGGCGCTGCCCCTCCGCCCACGCAGGACGACATCAACGCCTTTGTGCACTCCATCTTCAACTCCGCCACCTCCGCTGCCTCTGTCGATGCCGCCTATGGCCTCTGCGAAGTCCTGAACAACAGCGTTGGATACCTGGGTCTGCAAGAATACGGCATCATCGCCGAGGTTAAGAAGGCTGCCGCCAACAAGAAGTCCGGCCAGATCCGCGAGTCTGCCCAGAACCTGCTCGGCGCTCTCTTCGAGCGTCTGCCTCCCAAGTCCCCCTTGAGCGAGGTCGTCTTCCTGCTGCAAGATGGCGGCTTGGTCGGTGTCTCTCTCGACGCCTTGTCCGACAAGGGCTCCGTCGTCCGCGAGTCTGCCCAGTACGCCCTGGATGCTCTTTTCAACAACCTAAGCCCCGAGGCTCTCGTCGTCGGCCTGCTGCCCGCGCTTACCAGCTACCTCAACAAGAAGGGTGGAAAGTGGCAGGGAACTGCCCAGGCCTTCAAGATGCTCCAGAAGATGGCCGAGAAGGCCAACCAGACCGTCGGCTCTACCCAGGAGCAGGCCGAAGTTGAGGATGTCATGCGCGAGACCATGGGAACCAAGCTGGCCGGCCTCATCCCTCTCGTCGAGGCGGGAATGCACGACCTCAAGGCCGAAGTCGAGAAGCAAGCCGTCCAGACCATGACTGCGCTCACCAGCCTGCTGCAGAACGACGACGTTGCACCTCGCATCCCCCTCTTGATCGAGAGTATGCACCACCCTTCCACCGAGTCGCTGCGCAAGGCCATTCATGCTCTGTCCATGACCACCTTCGTTGCCGTCGTCACCTCTCCCGTTCTGGCCCTTTTGACTCCTCTCCTCGAGCGATCTCTCAACACCCCCACCACCGCCCAGGAGGTTCTGCGCCAGACCGTCGTTGTCGTTGAGAACCTGACCAAGCTCGTCCACGACCCCATCGAGGCTCGTACTTTCCTGCCCAAGCTCCAGCCTGGCGTTAAGGGTGTTTACGACCGCGCTTCTCTTCCCGAGGTTCGTGAGCTTGCTAAGAGAGCTCTGGACGTCATTGAGAAGGCTATGGGTGACGACAAGGACGTTACCGAGCGTGTCTCCGGTGACGACGTCTCCAAGATCCTCGACGCCGAGATTAAGAAGAACGGCGGTCTTGCTGGCCACCTCGACGTCTACAAGATTGCCCGTCCCTACATCTGCGACCAGGTCGCCGAGAATGTCAACCACCGCTTCGTCAGACGCATTTCCGCCAGAATTGCACCCTACCTCCAGTCTTTGATGAAGACTGCTGACGCCCATACTGCCGTCGCCGATGCCGTTCAGAAGCACTACGTCGAGGAGGACGAGCGCAAGTTCGGTGTCCCCGAGAAGGAGGACGATGGCGAGACCGAGATCGTCAACGCCCACTTCTCTCTCGCCTACGGTGGTATGCTGCTGCTTTCTCACGCCAACCTCAGACTCCTTAAGGGTCACCGTTACGGTCTTTGCGGCCGCAACGGTGCCGGCAAGTCTACGCTCATGCGCAGTATTGCCAACGGCAAGCTTGAGGGTTTCCCCCCTCAGGACGTCCTCCGTACCATTTACGTTGAGCACAACCAGGGTGAAGACGCCGACATCAGCATTCTGGACTTCGTCTTGAAGGATCCCGAGATCGAGGCTCGCGGTCGCGAGAAGGTCATCGAGGTTCTTGCGGAGTTCGGCTTCACCGACGGTCCTGATGGCCGTCAGTCGCACAAGGTCGGCTCGCTCTCTGGTGGTTGGAAGATGAAGTTGGCTTTGGCTCGTGCTATGCTGAAGGGCGCCGATGTCCTGTTGCTGGACGAACCTACTAACCACTTGGATGTTGCCAACATTGCCTGGCTCGAGACCTACCTCAAGACTCACCCCGACATTACCAGTTTGATCGTGTCCCACGACTCTGGCTTCCTCGACAACGTCACGACCGATATCTACCACTATGAACCCAACAAGAAGCTCGCTTGCTACAAGGGTAACCTGGCCAACTTTGTCAAGCTCCGGCCCGAGGCCAAGAGCTACTACACGCTCTCCGCCTCCATGGTCCAGTTCAAGTTCCCGCCTCCTGGTATCCTGACTGGTGTCAAGTCCAACACTCGTGCCATTATCCGCATGAGCAATGTCTCCTACCAGTACCCCAAGGCACCCAAGCCTTCTCTTCAGGAGGTTACCTGCCAGCTTACCCTCTCTTCCCGTGTGGCCATCATCGGACCTAACGGTGCGGGCAAGTCTACTCTTATCAAGATCCTGACGGGCGAGGTCATCCCCACCACCGGCAGAGTCGAGAAGCACCCTAACCTGCGTATCGGCTACATCAAGCAGCACGCTCTTGAGCACGTCGAGATGCATCTCGAGAAGACGCCCAACCAGTACCTTCAGTGGCGTTACGCTAACGGTGACGACCGTGAAGTCTTCCTCAAGCAGACTCGCATCCTCTCCGACAAGGACAAGGCCCAGATGGAGAAGCTGATCGACCTCAAGGACGGCAAGTCTGAGCGTCAAATCGAGGCTCTTGTCGGTCGTCAGAAGTACAAGAAGACCTTCCAGTACGAAGTGTAAGTAATCTCCGCGGCCCTTCATCAGTCCCTTTCGACACTAACACGCAACAGCAAATGGCGCGGCTGGCTTCCCAAGCACAACACTCAGGTCTCCCGTGAGACCCTTATCGAGTGGGGCTTCGACAAGCTCGTCCAGGAGTTTGACGACCACGAGGCTTCCCGCGAGGGTCTCGGTTACCGTGAGCTCCAGCCCACCGTCATCTCCAAGCACTTTGAGGACCTCGGCCTCGACCCCGAGATCGCCAACCACAACGAGATCGGCTCCCTCTCCGGAGGTCAGAAGGTCAAGGTCGTCATCGCCGGTGCCATGTGGAACAACCCCCACTTGCTCGTCCTTGACGAGCCGACTAATTTCTTGGACCGCGACTCCCTCGGCGGTCTCGCCGTCGCCATCCGTGAGTTCAAGGGAGGTGTCATCCTCATTTCCCACAACGAAGAGTTCGTCGGCGCCCTGTGCTCCGAGCAGTGGCACGTCAACGACGGCCGCGTCGCCCTCAAGGGCAACGCCGCCATCAACCTCGGCTCCTTCGAGGACAGCAGCGCCCCCGCCAGCGGCGTCCCCAGCACGGTCGCCTCCACCGCCGCCTCGTCTGCCGTCAACAGCGCCGTCAACTCGGACGCCGAGGAACCGCTCAAGTTCAAGGCCCGCAAGAAGAAGAAGAAGACCAAGAAGGAGCTCAAGGAGCAGGAGGTCCGTCGCCGTCTGCGCCACATTGAGTGGCTCAACAGCCCCAAGGGCACGCCCCACCCTCCCGACACGGACGATGAGGAGTAAATGCTTTCTTTTGCGACGGTAATATGATGAAATGCCCCCTCTTTTTGTCTAGACGATCTGCCGGGAAAAAAGTGATTTTGATGGGTTTGATTTGATTGCAATGGTATTTGGGACGCTTGGTGAGTGGGCAAGAGAGCAGCACCACCACCAGCAGTAGTGGACAAGAGAGAGGAGACAGCGATAGAGCAAAGACTACCCTGGGCCCTCTCCGGGCTTTTAGACGGAATGAAGGGTATCTATAGAGGCGTTCTGCATATAGACGGATTGGGATGGGCGGGTTGATTTCTTTAGTTTTAGAGACACCCTAGAGCTATTCGAACGATGGAACGAATTGATCCAGTAACCTTATCTAAATGTCTTTTCTTATGCATTTATTGGTGTATGCTGCCGTTTGCTCCCATGTTTGAAATCAGCGCATTATTGATGCTATCGTGATCGGTAGCAACAACGATAAAAGGAGTTCCCTAGTGCTCTCAAGCCCGATCGCCATAATGCTCAGCCTCAAACTATTGTCACGCAGGCAAGAAGCTAGGTATTATCGAGGTCTGATCCATATGTGCCTGGCCTCTCCCAAGCCTCTCTTATGTGCAGTATAGGTAGTGGTTTTCTCCTCACTGTTATCTTGATCCTCGAGCGTGGTATTCAACCTCATCAACAGGGTGGCTGGATAAAGTATTGGCGATACTACGACTGGAACCACAAGCTTCCTCTGTCGACACTTCCCACCATTGGTCATATTCTCTGCATCAAACGATTCCATGGAGAATTCCATTGTGCTTGCCATTCCTGTCTTCCAAGAGCGGCCGGGGCGCCGCTTTTCTATCCATGTCAGGTGTGGAATGGAAGTAAAAGCTTCCGCGTGTCTTCAAAATGACTTGGCATTCTCCTCGCATGATTCAAAGTCTCCGGAAATGCCGGTTTATTTCTAATTTCTCAAGCAATTAGGCTGGGTGCCGGCTACTATTAATTTCAAGGCGCGTGTCCAAACACCCTGGTAAGTCTGATAAATCTCCCATCACCCTTCTCCTGCCATCCTCGGTGAACAAGCATCCCAGATCGCGGTCGTCTCTCACTCCCCTTCTCTGGTTATATGATGGCTTTTGGAGTAGTAATTGACCGAGTGAGCGAAGGTACAAGACCAGCAGGAATGTGCCCATTCTCCCGATAGCGTTGGGGTTGGCCACTCCTGTGCTATTAGCAAAGCCATTGAAAGCTCGAATGTTGGCTGCCTGCCATTTCCTTAAGTTCGTCCATAATGAGTGTCATGCTCATTGATAGTTCTTAAATAAACAATTGGGTCAGGGCCGATGTAGCCTGCCTCCGGTAAGAGGCGCTCGGCTATCCCGAATCCCATTTAAGGGAAGGCAATTAAGGCTCTCAAGACTTGTATCTCATCCACAGGTAAATCCGGCATAGGCAAATCAGGATACGACGACCTGGGTACTTGGACCATAAGTACATCGAAAGCGACGGGGTTCTGTGGGAATTGCGCTGCTGGGCACGAGCGACAGGAGTTATCTTTCAGGCCGTAGCGTTGTCGACGTATTATCCTTCAATACACAAGAGACTTGAAAGCCACCAGATGTTATCAGGAAGCTTGAGGCCTGAAACGACAGGAAAAGTCGAAGTCTCCTAATACAGAAACGGTCCTATATCTTAAGCGGGCTCGGTTGTGAGTTTCACACGAAGAGCGAAAGGCCTGTGACTGGACCGTTGATGAGCCATTTTAAAGACCATCCGATCCATATATGTGAACTCCCAGTATTCAACCAAGCTTTAAGTGTTTAAAGCTTCCGCATGCAACATGATCTAGTGGTTCAGCTTTCCAAGACCCTTCAGGGATGACCCTATGTAGCAAATGGGCATATAAGAATAGACTGGGTTCAGTAATACGATTCAAAAAAGTACAGATCATATCGTCGGAGAGGGGCATTGCGCTCTCAGCATGGCAAACATGGCAGTAAGTTATATCAGCAGTCTTGGACTCCATCCTCGCGTCAAAAGTGCCCCCGATACCCCCCCCCCCCCCCCATATAGACGGCACAGGGTCGTCACTGCTAGCGTATTGTATTTGAATAAACAGACTATAATGGCAACCTTACCTTTACGGCAGATGTCCCAAGAAGTGTAAACAGGATCCTCGGGCTCCGCCCAAGTTAAAGCCTCCCTGTACTCAAAGTGCGAACAGCGTTTTTCTGTGTGGCAAGTTATAGAGGGAACTTCAGGACATTGCAGACGGTGAAAGTATAGTTATAACTTTCTCGGTAGTCCCGAACGAAACGATCGTGAAGAGATAACGCAGCGGCAGCTCAAGAGCATCGTCATACCTAGCGACCTTTTAAGCGGGGATCAGATCTTTCTATGAATATCAGACTCGTATTCCTATACAGACTTTAGCAGAAGGACAGATGTTTTTTGGTGGTACACGGTTCCGATGGCTGCTTGCTCGGAGCTTTCAGAGTCGATCAGGCGTCCAGTATTTGATGAACATAATTCTCATATCGTCAAGCTCAGAAGAAGATACTCGACATGGCTATTGGCAGGAATACCTGATGAAGACCAGAAGATGGGAGAAAAGAGCATTGATAGAGAACTATAGATTGGTGCTTCTTGACGGAAAAGACACCACCTCAGATCCCACACGCGAAATCGCGATTGGTAGAAAGACCCCTCCAATCTAAGTTCAGAAGCTAAGTCCATACAAGACCTTCACCTTCGTCAACGGGCTATTGCCTTTTAAAAGAACGTTTTTTAAAAGGGCTTTTCTACATGAGATGAGATGTTCACAGCTGCATAGATCGTAGAAGATACCGTCACTAGTGGGCTCCTAGTCTAATGGCTTGAAGGAAGGGACAGGACGAATCGAAGAAGACCACCTTCGCAAGTGATTTCGAGAATATCATGAGCCGCAAGGTATATGTCGACCGTTCCGAGATATCAAAGCGTTTACATGGCTCTCCTTCAAGGTTTGTAACATGCTGTATACTCAGAGGACGACGGAAAGCAGAAAGATGTTTGGTCTAGAATCCAGCAAGAGCTACCGGACGTCTTTCATATTTCTATCATCTTTCTTTCCATCCAGGCTACGGACCCCAATGAGAAGCCGACGTGTATTTGCGGTGGTCGGTAGAATCTTGTAAGGAGACAGTGGAAGGTATATACACGGATACAAGACCTGCGCAAGAGAACCTCATTACCGTTGTTGCGAGGCACATGGGAGCCTTAGCGGCGAGGTTTAATGCTGGATCCATGTCTCGGTCTCTCTTCAAGCAGAGCTCTCCCAACGAAATCATTGTGACCGGCTTGCCTCCAGGAATGGTTCTGACTGCCAGCAGTTGTAGACGTCGTAATTGGAGACAGGCTGCGTGTGAGAGACGAGACGACATAGTAGGATAAAAGACGCCGGACTGGACCAATGAGTATTGACCAAAAAGAATACTCGGTCAAAAGCAGAGATGCAGGACAGAGTTGGAGATATTCAAGCAGTACGCTGGCAGGAGCCCGTCTGACCAACGACGACAGCTTCATCGCTTTCATGACCACTCAAGATTAGTCAGGGATGGAGCAAAGTCTCATTTGTGCGGGTGATCAGCTGAGTAGATTGTGGAACTTTTACTTATAAATCAACATTGAGATACGATGGATGTATGGAATTATGGCACTGCCATCATAGTAGGAGGACCACGGACGGTGAGGTCGCCACTTGATTACGTGGCTCACTACAGGAGGCTGGTCACGTCAAATGGAATAAGCGAGCTTGATGGGTGGTAATTTTGTCTATGTTGTGCGAAAGAACGAATTCCCATCATCAGGGCAACCTATGATAACCGTCTTCCAGTTAATTCCCTGTCCCGTCGTTCGATTCCTGTTCCCTTGATGGCTTTGCCACCCTCCATGCTCGTCATAAAAGAGATTAAGCTTTAAATATAAGTAGAGAAATATTTGCGTCATATCCAGTTTGAGAAAGAAACAAGAGCCCCACTGATCATGTCATGATGTGCTCAAGCTGTAAGTCTAGGTATCAATCCTGTTGCAACTCCATCCAATGTCTATACCGATGTGGAAAAACTCCTCAATGCCCGCTGTTGGGACTGTACAAATATCGACCGCCGCGTAGGGCCCATGCAAAATAGAAATTATGCGCAAACAGATTTCCGTGATAAATCAATTACCACGAGAAGGTCATGAGAGCGGGGTTGAGGGCAATGGGCAGGAGCAGATGACTGGCGGAAACGGTGGCCATCGGGAGGATGGCGACGAAGTCGGTGATGCGCCAGTCGTAAGGGACGAAAGGCGCAACCGCCAGGATGATCATTCCGGCGATGAAAATGCACGAGAAGAGCATGGAGAATTTGAACTATTGGAAATAATGTCAGCAATTGCTCGAATGAGACGGACAACACACAGCATGGCGCTGCGAGCGCGTCGCGATTGGCGAGGGTGGCCACAGGAATGTGGGGGCACCGCCACCAAAAGCTGACGAAGCTGAGGGGGGAGCTGATTAAAAGAACTCACCTTCTTCAAAACCTTGGGAACCTCAATGAAGAAGTTGGAGAACTCGGCCTCCTTGGACGTCGCTCCCCAAGTCATGTCAATCTCGAACATGTGAGCCAACAGGGCCTGGCTGACGTGCAAGCTGAGACCACCGAGGAAGATGGCAAGCAGGAAAGTCCACTTGATGTTCTCAAAGAACGCCCAGAGCAAGCCCTTCTCGCCGACACGATAGCGCATCACAGCAAGAGCGACGTTACCAAGACCGTTGAACACGATGATGATGGAGAACCACACCTGCCACGAGTCGACGTAGTACTTGTCAAGGTATCCGTTGTACCAACCCATGAGGAAGTAGTTGACTGAAGTCATGATCCAGGCGGCGCCAATGGCATAATACGTGCCGATGTACGAGACGACGGTGATCTTGGAGGTAAAACGGATGTTGCTGAACAGGAACTTGCGGAACAGCGGGGTGAAGGGGCCTCTCCAAAGCCAGGTGCGGATGGGGTGGAAGAGCAGCTCGTTGCAGCCGTAAGCGTACTTCTCCCAACGCGCCAGCTCGTCGTACACAGTAAGAGAGACACCTTCCTTGAAACCTTCGCCGGCCCAAGCAGCTAACCGGATGATGTAGCCGTTGCACTGGAGACGAAGAGACATATCGAAGTCCTCAGACACGTGAGACTCGGACCAAAACTTCTCGTATCCGTCCTCATCGAAGTAACCGACCTGTTGAATAGCTGTCCATCGGAGAATGGCGTTGTGACCGACGAAAGGAGCGACATCGCCGTTGGAGACCGTGTAACGAATGGCGGAGTAGATAAGGTTGGTGAAGAAGGTGATACCGTTCTCGAAGTAAGTGTGGACGACCTGCATGACACCGGAAGAGAATTGCATAATGCCGACATCAGGAGATTGCTCCATCTCAGAGACGGCGTCGAGCAGACAGTCGGCAGGAATACGAGTATCGGAATCAATGATGAGAATGTAGTCGCCAACACGAATGTTACCGTCAGCCCACGCCCGGCCATCAGCCTCGAGAACCTCCTTGAGGGCGATCTCGTAAGCCTGGGCTTCGTCGTGCTGGGTCCATTCATTGGGGCGGTTGATCTGCTGGAGCTTCTCTTCGACCTTGTTGGAGATCATGAGGGCGTAGTTCATGTTGGAAGCCTTCTTGAACTTGCCGCGACGAACGAAGCCATCCTCGCCGTGCTTGGGACGACCTACCCAACCGATGCTGTGGTCGGCATAGAACTCAATACGGGCGCGGCGATCCTCCTCAGAGATCAACTGGATACCGTCATCGTTGATGAACATGTTGGCAGAACCACCCTGAAGCTCGTAGGTGGACATGGCCTGCTTGATGGACTTGACTGTGGGAGCAATGACACCACCCAGACCCTCCTTGTACACAGGGCACTGGACGGTGATGTGAGGCAGGATCGAGCTTTGCAGTCTGGGGGGAGGGCGTGCGGAGTAGAACTTGGAGTTGATGGTCAACTGACGGATGGGGCCGAAGATTTGAGCCAAGCAACCGACAATGACTTGGGCGAAGAAGAGAGTGAAGAAGATCTGAACCGGGAAGAGGGCAACGAGAGCCAGACGAAGGTAATCGCCGTCGACAGAGACTTCGATGGCAAGTTGTCTCCAAGCGGCACCAAGAGAGACGGTGACAAGAACCAGAGTGATGGACACCAGGTAGGTGTTGAGAAGGTGGACAGGACGCTTCTCGGGCTTGATCTCACCACTCTCCTCGTCGATCTCGTAGTCGGCAACAGTGGGGCCCTTCTTTTCGTCACCCTCCTCCTCTTCAGCGCCGGCCTTCCAGACGAGCTCCATGAGCTCTGACTCAATGGCCTTGGCTCTCTGAACCAGATGCAAGGCATCGTCGTCCCAAACAATGAGAAGGCCTTCTGAGGCGACAAAGGCGGCGAACTGGTGCTTTCTCGCTCTTGGCAAGTCCTCGATAGTGGGGAGAATCTGTACCCTCAGACCATTCATCAGAGGAACGTCGACGGCGTCGGGCGTCCACTGGAGGAAGGTCTTGATGACACGAGAGTTCACTGTCATGGCGCACTGGACGTTGAGAGCGGCGCAGGCCAGGGCGAAGGGCGAGTTGCCCAGTTGCGGTGGGCAGGCCATGTATTGGCCCCTGGCCTTTCGAAGAAGGACACCCTCGATCTCGCCAGAGCCGTCGCTGACCCACAAGTGAGAGCATTGTTGCTGGTAGAGGTAGTTGACCATGACCTCATGCTTGATGTCGTCGAGGAACATGGAGCTGCCGTTGGAGCGTGTTGAACGGCCTGAAATGGACTGGGGACGGGAGTTGTAGCGAGGAGTGGGCGGTTGGAGCTCCATGTCGTTGGAGCTTCCCTGGTGGGAGTGACCCTTCTCAGAGACGGCGGGTTGACTTGTGCGGTTTGGCGGACTGGCCCCGCGAGGAGCTTCGGCCTTGTCGGCCTTGAAGTAGCCGCCGATGCCCATGTTGATGAGTTTGGGGCGAACTGACGAGGTGTTCGAGTTCAAGTGAAGTCGAAGTCAGACTGGGTTACTGGGATAGCGAGTGTAGGGCTTCCAAGTGGAGCCGAGCAAGTAGAGTAGCGATTGTAAGTTGGAGGTTCAGGCTACCATTGACGAAGGCGGCGGTTGTCGAATCTCGTTGATGTCTAGTCGAGGAATGTGGACCGTTTGGCAAGCGACAAGCCGGTGAGGAGGCACTTCTTGAAGAGTGCGAACCTCTGGTCTCTATTGAAGGCGCCTTGAGGGTTAGTCTGGAAGACGATCTCGAGGGAGAGAAAAAGGGAAGAGAGCCAAGTCAATGGACGAGGACGAGGGAGGAGATGTGAAGGTTAATGAGGGGACGAAGGCGCAGGAGTACGAGCGAGGAAGAGTGAGAGGGCCAATCGGGCAAAGCGTGGACGAGCCTCGCCAGAGAGATCAGGGATAGCAGGGCGGATAGCGCAGTCAGCCCGTCTCTCAGGCAGAGCGGCCGGTGGATAAGAGGAAAAGGCGATGGCGGTTGTGGTAAGGTGAGGTAGCGAGTGCAAGTGCAGTCAGTGTTGGGTGAGTGGGGGAGGTGATTAGGGAAAATCCTCCTTCGGCCAGGGGCCGGGTCTAGAGCTGCTTGGAGCTGGCTGAAGCTAAGAGCTGCTGGACCTTGGAGCCATCCACTACCTTAGGCACGCCAGAGCAAGGGCCACAGGCGAGCAAGGATATCTTTAGGAGGACACTAAGGTACCCGACCTGAGGCGAGGTAGGACGGGGAGGGGATATTGGGGCTTTGGGCGTGGTTCACGGAAGGGGATGGGTGTGAGTGGGAGGGAGAGGACAGGCAGCATGCTGAGCTGGCTGCAAATGCAACCATGGCATGGCATGGCATGGGAGACTTCCCGTGAGAGCGGACAGGTGTGGTGGCGGGTACTGTACCTTTTTGCGAGGCCAGGCGAGGCGAGGCGAGGATAGACGAAGCGAGCCGGGATGATGATGACGATGGGGAGTGAGATTTCACTCTATTCGATTCGAATATGCCGGGGCGCTGCCCTGCCTGGAGAGTTTTGGTGGTTGACAGACGGGACGAAATCGACGATCTTCGGGATGGTTTGGTTGCCACGCCGCGGTGGACTGGTTGACTGACTGACTGACTGGGACTCTGCCGGGATTGTGCAAACGAAAGAACACAAGGGGGCGTGTGGAGGATGGCTCCGATAGAGAGTGAGAGCACCTCAGGGAGGGATTGGAGGGGGCAGAGAAAAGAAAGACGCTGTCTAGGAAAGCAGGATGATGTGAGTCCCTCTCGTCGGGTTCCGTGGTGGAAATGAGCGAGGGTGGCAGGTGTGTTTAATGCGATGAGCTGCAGTGCAGAGGGGACAGCCAGCAGCCAACAGTGGAGATTGAGAGCGTAGCTTGAAGAGGGCTAGCTTGCGGAAAACACCAAGGCAAAATAAAGAGTGAAAGAAAACATGAGAAAAATAAAACGCAGATGCGCCGGATGGCCATGATGCCCGGATACGGTAAGTCCACCTACACTTGGTAAGGTAGGTAGGTAGGTACACAGGCAGGACAAGGGTCGAGGTCTTGGGTTGAGGTCTTGGGAGGAGGGAGGGGCGTGGTTGTCGAACATCGCATCGTGGCTGCCAAGGGACAAGGGACAAGGGTCAACTCTGAGTGCTGAACGGGAAGGTGCAAGGAACAATGAACAGGGGTCATCGTCACTCAGTCAAGTGGGTGTGTGGGACGTTCGAGGGAAACGAATGGGAAGGAGCAGGGGTCAGGGGGTGTGAAGGTTCACATGTGGTGCTTGCTGGCCCCGCTTACCTTGCGTTAGCGACCTTAGCGCCGACTGTGCCTGAGCCTAAGCCGTCACCTGGCCCGTGCCTCACTGTCTGATGGGACCAGAAGTGGAGCTCGGATGAGCTAGGCAGGCCCGGAGGCAGTCGCGCCCGGCTGGTGGCCGTCGGCTTGTTCGTCGTCGTCGTCGTCAAGCGCACCTCACCACCTCACCTCGTCCTGTGCGCGGTTACCAGGGTGGCGCTCTGCCATTTTTACCCGTGGCCCAGCTAGGCTGTCTAGCCTCGCCATGCAGCTTTTGAGCATTTCGCCGCCAAGAGGCCGTTTCTTTCAACATTCCCTGCTGCCGATGAGGTTCTACGAGGCGGCATCTTCAACATGCCGTACCTCGTCCTCGCTAGAATCGCCAAAGAACCATACCCACGGTTCGGGTCCGCGATGCCGCTCACTCGGGACTTGGGGATCGACATGACCGACCCCTACTGTCAGACCCAAACAACAATCCGTGCAACCCTTCGCCATCGGCCCATCTCCCGATGCCGTGACGATATTCCCGTCGTTACCTAGGAGCCCTGCGAACCCTGCTCCGTACTTCCTGCTGCCGTACATCATATTCTCCGATGTACTGGGTCGACCTCGTCCACCGGATATCCCGTGCAGCACGACACCTGAGAAGCATGTTTGCACCGCTGCCCTCCAAGACGAAACACTTCATGGCCATTGGCACTAGTCAACGCCTTTGATTCAGCCAAGCCACCCTTCCGAACCTCATGCCATATCAGTCGGATTGCGCAACCACTCTCTCTTTCTCGCCCACCCCGCTACGGATATAGGCTGCGGCCCTTGATAACCACGCAGAGAATGGTGCCCGCCACCCCTGACACATGGCTCCCGCCCCGTCAGCGCCTGCCCGGCTGCCCATCTCGAGTCAGATATACCGAGATATCAATAGGACCAACTACGGCATGTCGGCCGGCCTCGCTCGCGCTTGCCACTGCCGGCTTCCCACGCTGCTGGGCTGCGCCCTAATACATCTCGTCTCGCGGCTGTTGAACCCAATTATCAGCCTCGCCACATCATTTCGAGTCGGAAATGTACACCTCGCTGCAGTTAGAACTGAGACCTCTGGGGGACAACCGTCGAGGGGTTCGATGCTCATCAGACTTAGGGATTTCAGCCTTGGAGGTGACACCGTCTTTGTCACACATCAACTCTGATTTTTTCGGTCTCTACCCCTTGTACCAAAACCCCTCGAAAAACGTTATCTTGGCCAGAGCCATGAACGCATCCAGTCTGGTCTCAAGATGCCCTGGCTTGGAGCTGAGTCGAGGGTAACGGTCAAAAAAAAGTATGCTCGAATCCACGTACTCCCATCTCTCCAAGCTACTGGCTTGGCAGTCTCCCCAATATTCAGGATGAGAAACGCCAAAGGTTGCACGATGCCTATCCAGCTTTCCCAAGTCCGCATGTTGACAGCTCTGGCTGGCTGGCCGAAAAGAACCACCCGCGCTATCAAACCACTAGGACGCCTAATAGTTGCCGTATCAAGATGGGCCCTGTTGAGAAGCTACGCTCTTCGAGGGTCTTCCACATGGTGCCAGACTCTAAGCATCGGACGGGCTACGCAGCTGCGGCTGGGGCTGCGGCTGGCTTTGCATTCTACAAAAGATTCTTATCGTGCCTCGTCATATGCAAAATTGCAACCGCCTGATCGGCTCGTCGACTCCGGCGAATATCAGCGGCAATGCCAGTGAGATCAATCTGGACAAAGACTTTGCATCGGGTTGCCGGTTGCGGAAATGCTCTGCGGCCGACAAAGAAAGTCGCTGACAACATTCATGAGACGATGACGTTTCGACAAAGCACCGAAATCTGGAGGAGAGACACTGATTATCGCGAATGGCGGGAAGCCAACGGCATCTTCAACGTACGACGGCATGGAAATGCGGTCGGTCTACTCTGCAGAGGGATAAATCGGATGACTACTCACAGGGGTTCACTTAGTGAGTAGGCACCGTAATCTGAGAATCTCTGTGGTCCTTAAAGCAGCGGCGTGGCCCCGATGAGTGGCGCGAACAGGGGTTCGTCCATGCTCTCTACCTGCATATACTATCAGATGAGCAACGGGTGGCCGGCTAATTAGCCACAGGTACAAAGTCCTTTTTTGTGTGGCAGCAAAATAAGAAATATTCTAATAAAAAAAAATACACCACGCTAACAAAAATATTAGAGCAGAGCTTCTGGAACGCCCAGGTGCAAGTAGAGCCCGTGGGCCCGACTGACAAGGACGGCGCAAAGCCATGGTACCGCCACTAAGGAGGGATGAGACGGCGGCGCCAGACCTGACTCCTGGGACGCTAAGGCTAGGAAAGTCTCAACATGCTTTGTCCGATGTTTCCCTCTGCGACGATGTAAGTCAACAGTGGACAGTACAGCCAACAGAGTATCTGCTTGCTCCGTATTCAGCTTGGCCATGGCCGTGTTGGCTCACTGCGAAGTTCGGATGGACTTCAACGCTCATGCAAGCTTCAACGCAAAGTTCAACCCGCTTACTTTGACATGCTCTCTTTTTCTCATCACTCTCCGTATCACCGCGACCGATTTGGTCCGTGATGAGATCGCCTGCAGCTTGCTGGCAAATTCAACACGGGTACTTGTGGTGGCCTTCTGCGAGCAGTTCTTGATGGCACGAAACTGGCCTCACGACAGAGCACGTGAGCACTCACGGTTGAAGAACCAAACGTTCGCGATGAGCTGGTCAAAGCGAAGGATATCCAATTGTGGCAACGCCGCAGAAAGTGCCATGCCAGATCCGGGCAATGAGGAACGTTCGGTCGTCCACTTGAGGTTGCAGGTGGCGATGCCGCTCAACGAACTTATTTCACGCAAACTATGCTTGATATCGACAAATTGCATCATGACGGCGGGCCAGTAGGCTACTTGACTATGTGCGAGATTACGGCTGACGGCGGCGAGACGACATGCACTGAGGCCAGATTCAGGCCCATTATTTCCCCATTGTGATCGCTAAATCTTCCGGCCGTGTTGGCGAGCGGGACGAGATATGCCCACCTTCAGCGCAGGGCAAACGGACAGAATATTGGAAATAATGCATACGAAAAGAAAACCCATGTACAAAGTACCTCCCACCGGCGCCGGGGGTGGCTGTGTTTATTTTTGGGGGCGTGCAAGGCGCCATTTTTTCGTATTCATCAGTGGAGTTGCAGCGCGCAAGAGGATGCAGCAACAAACCCGCCAATCCGTGCTCTCCAATGCCACACACGCTCACCACCATACCAGAATCGCCAAACGGCATCGACCAACCAGCCATTCCTTCGCCGTTCGAACCTCAACGGGAAGGGGCGAGGAAGCAAGATTTTGGTTGGTAGCGACCGTCGTGATGATGGTGCTCAGATGGGACGTTCCGCGTTGTAACGGCCATGAGGCTCCGACTCGATAAGACGACACGCACACAGAAACAAGCACGCATAGTTGACACCACAGATGTCAGCTGTCTTATCAAGGGACGTTCTCATATTTGGCTACTATTGCTCAAGCCGAATTCAAGAAGCTTTTTTGCAGAGGCAGGGGTTAGGAACACAATGCCCATTATCACCAACAGGGCCCCTGGTCTGTCCTGGCATTTAAGCTTATCACGGGCCACTGCTCCAAATATTGCTGACAGCAGCTGTCGCTCACCGACATCTCACCTATCGAAGTCTTCTTCGATAACATGCTTACCACTGCAGGTTCTTGGCCAATTGATTCACCAGACTCAGAGGAAGGATGAACCGTTCTCTGTAAAAGAAGGGATCAAGCTTTTCTGACACTGTCAGATTCTCCTGGCCTGGCCTGGCCTGGCCTTGACCACACGCTTCGCACCGCCTGCCAATCAGAGCCTTAGTTGCAGACATCGTGGCGTTCATTTTCAATTTCCACATATCGCTCTGAAAAGGGGTAGCAGATGCTAGCACGTCTTCTAAATCAGGGCTTTACACGCGGCTACTCTCTTCATTGCCGCCCGCCGGGCCCTTACTACTTGCTGCCTCTGCAAGAAAGGGGCCAGGAGATGACGAGGCGGCTAGACGAGTGGTGGTTGCCGCCAACGAGACCAAGCTAGACTCAGAGTTCGCCAACAACCACGATAACGGGTTCTCTTAATCGCAGAATGACCATGGACGGCTTGCCCGTGGCGTCTGCTTCATCTCGGGAGCCCGCTGTATTGGGTCGGCCAGTTTTGGGCCAGGGGGCCGGGTACGCGACTCTCATCAGTGGCATCCGTCGCGTAGATATTTTCGCATCAAGCCCCCTGTTTGATGAGGTTGTCCCGATGTCAGCCTTATCGAACTGAGCCAGCTCATCATCTATTCCAAGAACAGTCACAGCAACACGCGTCGCGCTGTGTCGAGGTGCTAGACCGCGGGCTCAATGACTAACGAATCGCCTTGACTGAGCTTAGCTGTCTACCGCTGGCCGGAAGCACTTCAGTCGCCGACCCGCAAAGTGTGTCTTATCAAACATTTCTCGGCGGAATACCTGCAGTTATTGCTTCACGGCGCCGGGGGCCTCGCTGCCTGTCCGGCCGGCCCACTCTACACACCGACATGGGGGAGGAAGATTCACCGGCGGATCACCCGGAGGACCCAATCAGCCTCCACCTCCGTGCGACGTGTTCGTCGCCCCTGGTCTTCTTGCAATCAAGATGTTCAGTCACATCTGCGGAGGAGCTTTTCGCAATCTGGTCTCCATCTCTCCCCGTCAGCCCATTTTTCAAGCTGAGGTCAGGGCGCGTTTCTCCATCGTTTCTGCAAACACCCAGCAAATCAAAAAGGATATTTCAGTCGGCCAAACAGCCAGCCACGAGGCACAAACATGCCGTGTTCAGGATAACATACCAGACCAGAATGGCGAAGGAGAAACACGGGGAGTCTGTGGACCTCACCACGGCGTGATCAATGTGGCGCGTTCAAACGACGGGGCGTAACATGTCTCCAAAAAAGAGTCTCTCGTCAGCGCTGCCATGCCATTCGGCTGTTGAATGCGGCCGACGATAAGTTGCCAGCGTAGGATTCTCAATGCTCCCTGCGGCTCTGATGAGAAACCCGCTCGCTATCAGACCAGACAGGCAGGCATCTCTGTCTTATCGGTTGGTAAGCCTCGCTGGACAGGCTTTGACCGAGTCGCAACCGCATGCTACCAGAGCCTGGCTGCTTGTGGCTGCCGTGTAGATGCATTGCTGACAACTTGGAAGACATGCAACAAGGCCAAAGCAGCGATCCATCACGGAAAGAAACTGTCAACGCATGGGAAACTTGCCTTGAACCTGGCCAGGGTTGCACGAGGGATTCTGACAACCTGCCGACCGGCATCCTCGCCCGAAGTTCTCGATCCCTGACCCCCGGCGGGATGGCCGGTCCACCAGCTGGCAGGACCACTTTCCCATCAACAGGGGAGGGGTGTCCATCATCCACAGTTCTTTCGGCCGCCGCCCGCCGCAAATCCTCCCACGCAAAAATCGTCTCCGTCGCCTGTTTGTAATTGTTCCCGCGAACTAGCTTGTTTCTTCTGGTCCGTGAGAAGGCCACAAATCCACGAGCTAAAACATTGGAGATCCTTCTCTCGCTCTCAAGTGGAATGTGGAACCGTTGCACATCTCCCATAAGCTTGGATTGTGTACCTCCGCTTTTTTGCGGATGCCGTCTCCCACGCGGCGGCGTCGCTTTTGGTTTTTGGGTGATCGGAAACACAGCGGGCACTAACACCATCGCGAGACTCCACACATCACCATCTACCTCAACCTGAAGCCAACTATGAACGACTAGTTTCCTCTAGCTCCGGAGCTGAGGAAAATAGTCCGACCCAGCGCATCATGCCCTGAAGCCCTGGAGCCCTGGCCAAAAAACACCCCGATAACGCAAATCCCGACGTGAGGGGCGGGTCTGAGAGGGGGTCAGAAAAGAACACCATACCCACTGATTCACTCCGCCCTCGAAAATCGCCATCTTGGTGTTCGCCGTGACCCAGAAGGGAGGGATACAGCCCCAATCAGTGAAGAAAGACATTTGTTTTACTATTCAGCGGGGGGGTTCTGCTTCACCAGCTTTCCCCATAGTCTCTAAACTCTATACCTGCCGCAAGACACGGTGTTGATCGTGATGAGACCAAAGAAACCCTTTTTTTGCAAACAATGGAAGAAGCAATTCCCAAGCCCATTGTATTTTGTCTGTGACACGTGAGACCCAGCCAGATCCGCCTTGCGCAATCTCACCTCTGAGAGTCACCACGTCAAGCGTCAAGTCAGTCATGCGCCTCTTCTGCAGGACTTTTGTCCAACTCGACGACAGTGGCGATGGCTATCAACTGCCAGTGCAGGTAGCATTGCGTACAGCGCGCACATTGATTTCCCCCGTATCCTCCCTTTCCCATTCGACAAGATCCGCCCGCAGAATGCTTGGCTCTGTTGTGTACAATGACCACCACCGCCGCAGGGCTGCAGGCCGAGAGGACTTTTATCGAGTCCAGACCACACGTAGGTTCGGATACACATCTTTGCGCCTGGTTCGCCACACAAGTGAGTGTCTGCATCTCGTTTGCCTCGGCCGGATGCTGCGATAAGCCGTGCCGTGTATGTGTGGCATGGCATGCATGAGAGAATAAAGACCGGTAAGAAAACATGGCTGTGACCAAGCCTCAGCGACGGCCGTATTGGATGACTGCATCGGCGATTTACCTGCCTTGAGTTGATATGCAGGGATAACATGCTGCTGCTGCAAGGCATTCGGGTGGTGACGCTCAAATTGACGGGACAACTTTTGATTGAATCACAGGTTTCATATGAGGTAATGCGTAATAATCTTTTTTGAAATTCATTATGGTAGTAGTATGTTGCGACTCCGTCGTGGCTCGGCGGCGCAATTAATGTAATCCAAGACAAATGTCGTCAAAATACAGGCGGCATTGTGCCACCAGCGCGCCGAGCTTCCAAGGAAACATCCAGAGATTTGGTATTCCGAAATTCAAATGCCGTCCGTTGTGAAACCCACACCGCGCGCCCCTTCATCTATCCCAAAAATAGCATGTTCACCTTGTCTATATGTTCTTGATATTGGAAAGAAAAACAATTGTGTCGTACGGGCGAGACGCCTTTTTACAGCTCCTCGTTACCGTCGCACTGCTGCCACATGGAGACCTTCTTGATGGTCATCTCGGGCTGCGTCCAGGTGGGGAACCACTGGTCGGTAGCCGTCCAGAAGTCCTTCTTGGCGTTGGGGCTGGTGTTGAGCCAGGGCTTGTTGGACTTGCCGTCCTCGAACCATCCGTTCGTGCCACCGACGGCGACGTTCAGGATGAGGTAGAACTTCTGGTCAAAGGGCGTGTTGGCACGGCCAGTCTGACTCCAGACATCCGTCAGGCGACTGCCGTTGGAGTTGGCCTGGGGGAAGTCACCGCGCTGCCACATGGGCTCATCGAAGTTGGTGTACATGACCTGCAGCAGACGGCTGTTGACGTAGGTGAAGAGGTACTTTTGCGACCATTCGAGGCCGAAGGTGTTGAAGTTGTCACCGTAGGTGGTGTGCAGGGCCTGGCGCTTGTTGTTGGTTCTCCACCAAGCGTCGTTGGCCTGGTCAGGACCCCAGTGCAGAGCAGAAGACATGATGTTGTCGCCACCCTGCTCGTAGGTCCAGTTGTTGCCGCGAGACTCCATGATGTCAATCTCGCCAGACGCGGGCCAGGAGCCGTAAGTGTCCTCGACGGGCATCATCCAGATGGCGGGCCAAAGCCAGTCGCCCTTGGGGAGCTTGGCAACAACCTCGACGCGGCCGTACTTGATGGTGGCACCCTTCTTGGTGTTGAGGCGGCCAGACTTGACGGGAGGAACGATGGTGGAGTTTCCAGCGGTAGTGTTGGTGGCAGCAACACAGTCAGAGAACTTGTCCGACGTGCAGGTTCCGTCCTTGAGCAGATCGACGAGAGTGTCCTTCTCAATCATGGTGTTGTCAGTGAGAGTGGGCTTGATGACGAGGGCACCATCCTGGAAAAAGATGTTTTCGGCGTCGGCGGTTGTCCACTCGAATTCGCCATTGCTGAGAGGTTGTTAGTGATTGAGAGCTTGATTTGAAGATTGATGCGACATACCCGAAGCCACCAACGTTAACCTCCTTGGTCCAAACATTGCTGTCAAGGTTGCCAGAGCTGAAGTCCTCAATGAGAACAGGGCAGTATTGGTGCTTGACGACACTGTGAATGCCGTCCCAGATGAGGAAACCGGAGATGGCCAGACCGAGCAGGATACCGACGATGGGAATGATTGTGACCCATTTCTCCTTGGGATCGGCCTTGTCCAACCAGGGCTTCTCTACGTCCTCCTTGCGAATGCGCCTTGAGTGGAAATAGCGCTGAGAACGCTCGTCGAAGCGGGTGCCAATGGCGCTGGAGGAGCCGAAGCTTGATGCGGGACGAGAGACGGCTGGTGTACCGAAGGGGTTTGTGCCCATGCCGGGACGTTGAGATGCTTGAGACTCGACACCATCGTTGAAGGGATTACGGCTGTTGCTGGTCTCGGGGGTGCCTGGGCGCATAGGAGTGCCGGCGGCGGTGGTCGCTTGCGAAGGCTGACCGGCGACCTGGCGGGAGAAGTATTGCTGATTGTATGAATCCTGGTCCATTGTGTATGGATTGTGAGGTGGGATTGAGTCCGGGAATTCAATATGGCAGATGGTCTGCGGCAGACTCGTTTGAGCTGCGGTCCCTCGAAGCAATTAAGCGCTGGGACAGGTTGTAGCGAATGTGGTGGTTGTTGGAAAAGAGCGAGTGGCTTGACTGTCGTCGTGGATGTTGGTGATTATTCCCTCAAGTATCTGGCGAAGACTGGAGAGGAGAAGGGATAGATATTACTCGCAACAGACGAGGTGAAAGGAGGAGAGAAAGAAAAGAGGTTCGGAAGAGGCGCGAAAGAAAGGCGAGGCCGAGTAGGTAAATGGGAGCTGGTGGTGGTGGCTTCGGCCAAATGAACCTGGAAGAGGAAGAGGAAGGATTGGACGCAGCTACCTTAGGTGAAAGGCACGCCTGGGAAGAAAGCACAAGCAGCGACAGACAGCTACAGAAGGAGCTAAGATCAGTAAGGCCAAGTGCGGGACCGCGGGACGGGTACCTCAACCCTGTACCTTACAGGCGCCTTCCTCGAGGTACCGCAGGCGCACTGCACTTGTCTTCAGTGGGCGATGGCTGTGACGGCGGCGCCGGCTTGGTCTAGGCTGTCCGCAAACAGCTCCCTCCGCCATGAACACCCTCACTTTCATCAGTGAGTGTCCCCTTTTCAGCGCATGGCAAGCGGCCCCCTGATGCTGATGGGGGCAATCTCCCACCAGACGCTGCCCTTCTAGCGCTATTGGCATCAGCTGGTGGCGCTGGATTACAGGGGCTGTCAGCTGTAAAGAGGGGTTCTTCCAGCGGTCACTGCGTACAGCATCCTGCCCCCAGATCTGTCTTTCTCCCCTGCTGAGTCTTGTCGTCCCTTCTTTCTCGTCCCTCGCAGACGACATGAGACGATGAACCCCCCCTTTCTCACTCAACCACACGGGGGAGTGCTTGAGTTTGGGTCCGGCGACTCTTAGCTCAGCCAGACTCGCAAGCTCTTTCTTTCACCAATATTCCACATCGTCAGTTACCTTACCGCTTGAGGAGACTGCCTCTCGGCACCCAAGAGTCATGTTCGGCCTCTCTATCTTTCGCCCACCCCCATCACCCCCGAATCAGCCGAGTCTGGTGCGTTCTGGCCGCGTCGTTTGTCCAATATTACCACCCAACTGGTTTTCACGATAACGCATCAAAGAGCTATCACGACTCTTGCTCTCTGTTTCGGCCCTCCCCGTGCGGCTGCCTGGCTGGCCGGTGGACATGCCTGCGGATATGACGGCCGACTTCACGACAACACATCTATCCAAACCTCACTATTGGCACTCTGCAGCAGCCGGAGCTCTCAGCCCTGGAGATAGTGTATGGGGCATCACTCTTCTCCCTCAGTCGGACCTGCAAACCCTGCCCGTCCCGCTTCCCGTCTTCGCTTCACTGGCGGGATCCGATTTCAGTCTCCAGTCTCCAGTCTCCAGCTCCCTCTGCTCGCCCGCCCCGGTGCCCAGGAGCCTAGATCATGACGAAGACAACACTCTTGGGCCCAGTGTACAGACAGACAACCGCTCATTGGCTCACAACACCGCTGAAAAGCAGCAAGAGATGTGCCCGGACTGCTAGCTCTGTGGCGTCCATGCATCGGCCACCTTAGCTCAACGATGCCCTTGTACCTGCATAAGACCCCTGTACGACACACCTCGCCCTCCCCTGGTCCCTGACCCGCTGGATACAGCTTGGTGTGGTACGGATACCCACGATAAGAGATGCTACCTCTTTAGGACTAAATCACCAATAGCGTCCTCCAGCACGGCGCCGGTCTATCAAAACCCGTCTTGGCCGACTCCTGCTGCAATTTCCACAATCACGTCAAGACGTGGTGATAGCGTCAATGCTCAGCTTGATCCAAATCCGGCCAGGAAACAAGGCCCACCGCGCGTCTGTTACCTTAAGGTAGCTTGGCATACGGCATCCAGAAAAAGATTCTTCCTCTGCAGTCAGACGCGATACGAGACAGAGGCAACAACGCCAGCTGCCGCACAGAGCTGAGGTCAAAGCAAAGTAAACCAACTCAGACCAGAACAAGGCAAATCCAGCATCACCGTTAAACTTCAGGCGAGTGAGCCTATCTCCGCTGCTGCTCACCAATGACTAGGAACCGGTCCACCTCTTGGTATCGAGGCTCTTGCGGCAGTGATAAGCTATCTGCATCTTGTTCAATACGAGGATGTGAGAAATCGGTCAAGCACTGGTTGAACAAGACTCGAGATCATCGACGGCCGATGTGACTGCTACCCAACTGCTTGTGACATTCGTCCATCTAAGCCGCGCTTTGCCCCAGCAGCTCGGGCGACCCGCTCGAAGCTTAACCAGAAGATCAGCATCAAGGCTTCTTCGTCCCGGATATCCTCCCAAGCGACGTGGCGAACAACAGCCCGAGTACGTGATCGGCGTTAGAAGCGCCCTTCCCGGCTTTGCCGTAGCACCATCCGTGAAGTTTTCCAGTCGGGCTTCGACGCGAAGCGACGTCTGGATCTGCGCCGACGCCAGGCCACGCACTCGAATCAGAGAGCTGGTCTTAAGATCGACGCCTCCGGGAGCGTCCCGGCGAAGCGGTGGGAGCCCTTCCTTTGTCCCCGTCTTTGACAGGTACCCCCACTCAGCTGGATATCTCGGCGAGAGTCCTCCATCTTTGTCTGTTTCGACATCGCCCAAGGGTTCCCAGAACGGTCGAGGTCACCGCCTGAGTTGCGGCATTAGCTTCCGTGGGAGTTGGCACGTTGATGGCATGTATGGCACATTCAGCCATGAAAGCAATGCAGCTGCAAGTGTAGGTGCAGGCACAGTTGGCAGACAGCATTGGTTGGGATGACGGGAACCCTTCTCAACTTTCGCAAAGGCTCTGCCACTGGCTGGAAGGTTGCCAGCAGTGCATGCAGCACGCATTAGTTCTGCGAGGGCGGACATGTTCTCGAGCGGTGGCTGACGAGGTGCATCGTGGCGAGCACGAACGAGCACGTTATGGCATCAACAATGCTCCGATTTACCCGTTTAGATCGCCAGTCAGTTGGCCTCTGACCATTTACGGTCCAAGTCGTTGAGGCCAAAGTGCATTGCTCGCTCTTGGCTTTCTGACCTTGTGCTCTTGAATCCTTACTAGACCGACCCATCAGCTCGGTTTACACGCAGGGCTCAGTTACAGCACAGGAGTTACGTGCCTGTAGCACTGCAAGAAAATTTCCTTTGTATGGCAGCATGAAGATCATGATCTGGTGATCGAGTCAAACGATGCTTTCCACTGCCGAGCCGTCAAGGTGCGTCAGGACAGACGGCCGGGACTACTCCTTCACTCGACACCAAGTGCCGTCTTACCGATACCACATTGCGAAATACAAGCTTCCTCTTCAACGTTGCATCGTTTGTCTCGCCCGTCATCACCAACTCCAAACTCGCCTACAACCACATCTCACGTCGTACATCATAGCGCCTCCAGTGCCATCCAGTCGGTCGTCCAGAACCAACCCCAGCCCCGCTCCCGACTGACCCCTCCATCCATCGTATTCGGCCCTAGAGCCGCTTCTCCCAGCTAGTCACCGCTGCATTTTCCCCCGCCGTTTATTTTTAAACAAAGCTTCCCCAACCCTCCAAACGCCTCTTTCTCCCATGCCCAGCACGTCAAGCTGCTGTTGGTCGGGACTCGGGGGCGTGGTGGAACGTCGTCCAATCGAGACCTTCTTGCAGCACTCGCTGTGTGTTTCAGTTGAGGCGAGCCCTGCTTTGATACGAGCGTTGAGAAAAATGAAAGATAGGTGAACGAGACGAAGCGGCGCGCCGTTACACGTTATCTTTGTCTTTGCCGTAGACGAGGGTCAGGATGCGTTGATATCTTCGTGCTGACGGTTCTGCATGCCTGCCAAGGCATTTCGTTTTCATTGCCTGGGATTCTGTGATGCGGGCTCTCGGCAAAGTATCATGCTGTAAGCAGGCAGGGTTTGCTGCATTGCATTGAGCGCAGCGATGCAGGCTCTTCTCTCGACGGGCATGGATAAGGTAAGCATGCATTTGCCACGGCTTGCCACGTCTTGTGAATCAGGTTTTTCCCATCTTATCGCATTGTGGTATCGGGTGATGTTGGTCGCTGTGAGAGGCTGGGTTGTGCTGGCAGGGCATGGAGGGGTTTTGTATGCAGGTCTGAGGCGCGGGAGGTTAAGCGATGCTCGCCCGGTCAGTGAGGACGGGGGTCGAGGGTTCCGTCTCCCGAGTGAGGTAGTAATTTCATGATGCCTTGGCGGTGCTGCTGTTGCGGTGTCGTGCTTTGTGAACATCATTGGTTCCATTGCTGAGGTTGATTGAGGCTCTTGCGACTTTCACTTGATACGTCCATTTGGCGGATAATTATGCCTCAGACCAGAGAATCCGCTGAGTATCTGAAATGTCAATCTTTCAAGTGACTGAGCTGGTGATGGAACCTGGTGCCTGAATAAGTGTCGATGTCAAGAGATAAGAGTGTGTAAACGACATGTAGACGGAAGTTCAACATGTTGAGGTCGACACGATAAATGTTCTTCCTTGTTTAGCATTTAAGTAAAGTTATTCATGCTGAAAGATTATCGGCAGCCTATGTTTACAGACTTCGTCTGACACTTGCTTGCAAAAGTTTTTCAGAATTGGTCGGTTATGACGTTTTCTTAAGAAAGATCAGAGGGCCACGTATTCCTGAGAAGTAGAATTGGCTCCAAGACAGTGGTGGCAATAGCGACATAGGGAGAATAGAAAGGGTGATGAATCGACAAGATTATATGAATTGGGAAAAGCGACATCGTCAAGGAGGTCACGATAACATTAAATTTAAAGATTTATTCAGATAGCAGCACAGTAACAGGTAGAGTGAGCGTGTAATTTGATGCATTAACTATTCTATCTCATGTAGTGGTATCGTCTGATTCTATTTACTCCCAACGCCTTCATTATCGCCTGAAACCACCCAATTTTCCCATCGTAGTGTGATGACTAGATCTCTCCCGCGCTCTCTCTCTCTATCTGCCCCAGTCCGTCTTACACAAGTGCGGCGATGCCTGCCAGGAGACCCACGGCCACGCCAGCATTGAGACCGGTGCAACGGGGAGCAGCAAGACCAGGGCTGGTGGTGGTCCTGACGCCCGTGGTTGAAGCGGTCCTGGCAGCGGTGCCTGTGAAAGTGGCGCTTGACGTGGTCACCGGACAGCTGACAGTGCATGGAAGTGCGGTCGTGAAAGGCAAGCCAGATGCAGAGCTCTCGGGGAAGACGGGAGGCTGGCTGGCGGCGTCGGGGCTCGGGTTCGACGGCACGTCAGGGTTCAAGACGTTGTCTATGATGTGCATGATGCCGTTGGCGATGAGGATATCGGGCTGGATGATTTGCGCCGAGTTCAAGAAAAGGTTGTTGCCAGACCGGATGGTGCGAAGGCTCTGAGACGCCAGAGTGGTGAGATTGGTGCCGTTCTTGAGATCGGACGACGCCAGAACTCTCCCGGGAACGACGTGGTAGTTAAGAAACTTCTTGACGGCGTTGCTGTCCATGTTCTTGACGGAACCGGCGATGCGCTGGAACGCCTCGTTGCGTGGGGCGAAGATGGTGACATTCTTCTCATTCGATACAGCGGGAATGAGCTTAGCGGCGTACAAAGCGCCGAGGAACGCGGGCAGCTTGAAGCTCTCTGTGGTATTCTCCAGTCTCGCAGGAGGTATTAGGAGATTGTCCACGACCTGAACAAGACCCCCGGCAAACTTGATGTCGCCCTCTACCTGGGTTGTGCGAATACCTTCAGAGGACGTAAAGACGATAACATCGCCAGGCTGCTTGTTGACGAGGACGTTCTGACCGCCGGTGACATTTGTCCAAGCTGAGTCTTGGAGGAGTGAGGAACGCAGGACTGATGGGCCGGAGACAAGGGCGTCAGTAGACACAGTGCCCTGTAGAATGTGGTACTCCAGGATAGGAACGGCTATGGAAGGATCCGACTCGTTCCAGATTGCGTTGAGCTGGGTTCCAGGGATATTCTCAAACGCCGCGTTGGAAGGCGCAACAATCTAGTCAATGTTAGCTTAGAATAGTAACGTGTGGAAGATACTGACCGTGACGCCTTGATAGTTTGGAAGCTTGAACAGCACCTCGGGATATTTCTGTAGGTGGTCAGCAGTCATCCCTCGCTCAGTTGTACCATTTCCGGCATGCCTTGATCAGATTGTAATATGTCGTGAGATTCTTGGACTGTAAAACAGTCCCCAGATCCTCTTTCTGGGCTGTGACTGTATTCATGAGGATGGCTATGAGGCCAAAGACCCCAAGCGGGACAACAGAAGCAAGCATAACGAATAGGTATACGCGTATGAATGAAGACCAACTGATCTCAAAGAATACCTGAGAGCCGGGTGAGGAATGATGTTGCTTGTCGCTGTCTGTAGATCGGTGTTTCTGATGCTGGGGATGACAGTGCCGTCTACTCGCCCCTCTGACTGATCTCTGTCTCGCTCTCTGGATGTTTCTTCCCCCAATAAGGTATTGTCGGATAGTCACCAAAATTTGAAAGTGGATGGTGTATCAGCGACACCCAAATCTGAGCCAACAACACAGCAGCAGCATCGGCAACAACAGCAGCAATGATAATGGCAACTGTCAACAGCAGTGTCGGAATGAATCACAGATGAGGTCGTGAGAGAAGGAACGGCCCCTTAAAGAGTTGACCAACGGCGACTGCCCACCATGCACCCTGCAGGAGCAGCTAGCTGGCCCCTGGGTCCCTGGGAAGGATCTTCTGCATCGGGCTGGGGTAAGGTAACACCGCCAAAAGCTGCTGTTGTGATGCAGATTACAGCCACAAGGTGTGAGAGCTCCCTGGGTATCGAAGTTGGGTGATTCTAGGGCGGCAGTGAAATTGGTGTCTCGACAGCCGTACGATCGTGATACATGTCCCAATAAAGGCTGCATCTGGCAGACAGCACGGGATCCGGGGATTGATTCTTCACCTTTCTGAGCATCTAGCTCAGCTTTTTGCAAGGAAGACTTGCCTTCACCAGAATGGTCGGAAATAATGAGGCCAGAGAGAGGCATCCTGCCCGAAATCAGGCACATCGGCGCAGAGTCTGACCAAGATCTGCTTGCCGCTGGCATCAACAACCAACAATCTGCCGAACCACAGGCGGCACCCTCCCTTGCCGTCAGCAAGGCACAACACACTCGACTTGGTATCGCTCGAGATAGCGGACGGAAGCCGGCAACATGGACATGGGCGCCGCCCAGCCTACCACACAGGGGCAAGAGAGACATCCATGTCGTGCTAGGTTGCCATGCATGGCAAAGTGACAAGACAGGAAGAAGCAAGTGTCGCCAAGTGGATATCTACCGCTTTCGCATGCTTTGAGGCGATCAAAAGCCACCACGCAGACATGCCACGATTCCAGCCCCTCTCTGAGATGAATGTCACCAGAGGTCGGGGAAAACGTGTGTTTGGGTCGGGAGGTATGCTCCTGATGGCTTTGGGGCTGTAGATGAAGCTGGGGACGGGAAAGAAAGTTGGGCTTGGGTGTCTCTCCCTTCCACACGGTTCAAGACACGAAGAAACCTAATTCTGGTGCAGCCAGCCCTCGTGACTTTCGGGCTCGCGGTGTCTCGGTAGTCGCCAAGCCTCAGCCTCGAATTAAATCGAGATGAAGTGTTAGACACACAAAACGCCATGAGGTTGGAAACCGAACAGCTTATCGTGCTGCATTCTGTATGTGCGTCTGTTACGAACTTCGGACCGCGCAGAGAGCCCCAGCAGACCCAACAACCCTTTCACCGAAGTGATACGGGATTCCTGGCCATAAGAATTGCAAGACAATGCCAGACCAAATCCCATATCCAAAAGACCGAGATTGACAAGGAGGCTAGCGCATGCCAACCAAGGTCTGGTCGTCCGACACGAGGTGTGCTGCATGAGCCGCAGGAAGCAACAACCAACGAGATTGGGAGGTTTCGACATGAGCGGCCGCTACAGAAGCACCCAGCAAGCCCAGGCGAATCCTCAAGGTCGGTTTTTTGGGGACACGAGCTGCATTTCAGGGCGCGCCCGAACATCCCCTGCCCAGCCTTGCAGGGATCATGCCACGTCCCACTGAATGGCAGGGCCAGCAGCGCAAATGTCAGCTGGGTACCACTTCACAATCTCTCAACGATATCATTGACGTGCCAACGATAACTGCTGCTTACCCGCCGTGAATGCATAGACCGAAGACGCCATAATGCAAAGAGATGGCTAGAAATGAGAAGGCTGGTTCGGAAAGGGGTTTTGGCCCGCTCCCGATTACAGAGCCTCTTGGTGCAAGCCCGGCATCGCGCCGAGACGGTGCTCGAGCCGGCACTATCAATCGAGGGATGTCTCAAGGGATCATCTGAAGATGGCAAGCGTGTGTTCGTGGCTGCTGGCGAGGAATGAAAAGCAGAGTTCCCGCGTGGCGCCTATTAAGGTTATTTCAAAATTCCTGGGAGAATGGAGCTTAAAATCAGGTGCGGGTTGCGATAACCTTAAAGCATTCCGCAAGATTCCATTAGTGGGTTGGGCCGGGGCACCCTCCCGGCGCTGGCCCCGCTCCGCCGATGTTCGGGCCGGGTCCGGTCATGCCACCACCGCCGGCCTTATGAACAGTAGTCTTTGAACGTGTTCATCAGATCTTGTCAACTCAACGTTTCAATAACCTCGTCAAGGCGATCTTTTACTGGGCATAGTTCACTTCAGAGCTAAAATGAGCTCTGTATGAATGTTAAGACCAAGGCTGACACTGCAGTGGGACATGACACAAAGAGAGACAGCCTACCTTCTTTTCCACTTATTTGAAAAATTCCGATATACGGAAATACTCGAGAGGCACATTCGGACGTCAAAAGTAGCATTAAAAATGCAGTAAGGCCGACAATTACTTAGTCAGGATGATGACGATAGAAACGACGGCAACAGAAGTACAGGGAGCTCTGGCGCTATATTGCACAGTCAAAATCAGTGGTCTAAGTATAAATTGCATGTTGTATACAACTAGCATTTACATATGTATTTACATGCATTTTGTCTGCTTCCAGAGACACTCTATGTTTATGCGTGGTCGATCGGCGATGGGCCAGCATCAATCGGGTAAGTGAAGATGTAGTTTGGCCCATCCGCCATCAGCCCATTTGCACCCGGCCTCATCTGGGAAGCCGGCAGCCACAGGTTCTTGTCCGCGTCAACCCACATCAGATCGGTCCAGACCAAAGCATCATCCTGAACGAGAATCGAAGACGATCCGTCCGGCTTAACCTTCCAGATAGCAAGCAGGTTGGTGTCGCTGACGTAGATGTTGCCGTCTCCATCAATAGTCGTGCCTCCAGTGCTGGGCGTGAGCGCGAAAGGGACCGCGTAGTCTCCCAGGTTCTCCGCGAGAGTGCTGTTCGTCAAGGCGCCGTCGACGTACTGCGTCTCGATGCGGTACATGCCTCCGTTGCAAGGTTGATAGTAGAGATAGACACCATCCGGGGACACTTCGATCTGGTCAAGACCCACGGATAGCGTGCTGTCGCCTCCCTGGTATCCTGGAACGAGACTACCATTGTAGGCCATTGGGAACCATGCCACGGCAGAGCTGTGGCCCACAAGAACACGCTTGCCTTCGCCAGTTGTGAGATCCATGACAACGAGCGCGCCAGCTGTGTCGCTGAGGTACGCAACATTCCCGTTGAAACGAACGTCATCGATGACGCTGCCAGTCTCGGTGAGATTGTCCAGGTAGTAGACCTTGTCGACGGCGTTGGTGGTGAGGTTCACACCAGCAAGCTTGCTGGATCCGCTGACGAGTTCGCCGTCGCTGTCGGTGGTGCCTCCGTCAACGACCCAGAATCGTCCGTCGGGTCCAATGCGGGCGCCGTCGATGCTGACGAAGGCCTTCTTGGGATCCAAAGTCGAGTTGGACGTCCATGAGTTCCACGTGGAATCGGGATAAAGGACGGTTGTGCCATTGCTGAGAAGCTCAACGGCCTGAGGAGCATCCGTGGTGGAATATCTCTGCGTCAAGAACTTGCGTCCGTCGGAGGAGATGCTGATGCCCTGGGTTGCTCGGTCGAGAGTGAGGGCGATGGTGAGTCCATCGGCCAGGGCTGTCGCCAGGGAGCTCGAAGAAGCCAAGGTGGCCAGAGAGAGGCGAGAAATTCTCATGGTAACGACCGTGGAATGATCAAATAGTGTGAAATCAAAGGGAGTGTAGATCTGATCTGTGCTGTTCTAAACGCAGTCGATGACTGCCAAGCTGTCACTTATATACATCCACAACAGATCTCCCAGCCTCTTTGGATAAACATAATACCATCTAATTTTTCACTCATGATGACGACGTTCGCGATGTCGACTGAGCTGATTGATAATCAGCAGTCGGTGTCCGCGTGGATTGCGTGAGGGTTGATCCGCATAGGTCACGATAAATTAAAGTGATGCTCGGAAGAGCCCCGCTATCGCGGGGTGGAAACGTTCGGACCGGGCCCGCGGACTAGGCCGGGCCTTAGAATAGGAGATCAGCAGACTGAGCCATGCTGCGGGAGAACAAGCAAGCGACTTTCCACATCCGTGATAGGTCCAATTCAATGATCGGTAAGTTAGCCCTGGTCTTAAAAGAGCTCGATGCGGGGCAATCGCGAGTTCTCGATCCGAACGAAGGGGGCCCCAACTCAAATGCCATGTGGGACGATCCCAATGCCGAGGCCTTCAGGCCATATGATCGGATCCGAACTGTCGGACCACGCCACAGCAATGTGAATGCGACTCAGGTCACTGAAGACTTACTGGTCGAGGAATACAAAAAACTGGATACGAAGATATCGCTTGATTTAGGGAGGCCTGGGCAACGTAAGCTTGGCGGTGGTCTTTTGTCCCTAAGACGATCTCCGGAAAGATCATCAGTCAGAGTCAAGATTGCTCTGATAACCCTGCTGCAGTCCTGTTCCATGTTGCAAGGAGTCTGTTGGAGTGAACAGAGGTCAGTCACTCATATGAACTCAACAGACGAATGCAGCAGTAGTCCAATTGATTGATTCATCTATCAACCCATATGTGTCAATGATGCCCCTTGCAGCTCACCTTGCCATAAACAGCCAATCATGCTCAACCCCTATATTTGCAAGCTCTCTATCCCCGAAGCCTGGATCCAACTCATAATATCTGCATGTTTTGTCGAGACAGATTGATCGGGTTTGGTACATTTCCCTGTTCCTTTGCCGATGCCCCCGAAAGATGCCGGATGAACCACATTCTCACTCAGGTCAAGCACCTGAATAGCCCCCTCACGCGAGGCAATGCCGCTCCCGTCAAGCAGACGACTCTCACGTACAACAAGCTCATTCGCCGTATGCAACTCTGCCACCGCCCTCCAAGCGTCGATAAGCCGCCGCTGAAGCTGCAGCTCCCACGTGCCGTGCCACCGAATTGACGTGCCGGACTCCGAGACGGCGTAGCGAAAGAGGGCCGCAGTGCGGAACCCGCCGTACCAGATCTCCATTCTCTGCAGCCTGGGCATCTGGAGGGCGGCGCCGGCGGCGTTGGCGAGCATGTTTGTCGCCCTGAGATGGCAGGCGTCCTCGGCCAGCAGCTCGGATGTCAGGGTCAGGGACATGAGGTTCTCCCAGACCCAGTCGGACTGCGTCTTGCGGAAAAAGTCGTTCGCCTCGATGATGTACGATGCGGACAGCTTCTCGAGGAAGAGACTTATCGGTCCCAGCGATTCTCCGACGACTCTTCTCGGGTGGCGGCGTGAGTGCTGTGACCATGGTCGTTGGGATGTCGGGTTGACGTCCTCGTATATCGACAGAGACTTGATGTTTTGGTCGCGCAGATCGCTCGCGTCTAGTTGCGGAAAGAACGACTCGAAATACACTGAATCTGGATGCTTGTGAGGACTCGTCGCCACAGACGCCACGAGGATGCCACCCTACCTACCTCCGTCTTGTACGAACCAGTATTGGCTGCCTTCAGCCTGAAGCTCATTGTAAGAGCGGCATGGTTCGAAAGCTGCGTCGATATCAGAGTGCTCAGCGTATCGTTTGTTCTCTGTGATCCCAGGACCTTCACGCATTTTCTCCACGATGATACCAGAATATGATGATGTTGTTCAAGTAAAGGATTGTGAGATGCCTCTCTACAGGGCCATCAAGTATCGGTCAGGGCTCGTTCGCGCCCGGATCTTGCTTTGGCCTTCATCTCAAGCTCGGAGGCTTCATCCATAGGCCTTGACCCTTCGAGATCCATAACGTCGAAGGCTGAATGTGTTCCATCATGTCAAACGGTGTTCTGCCGCTGCCAGAGACTCCCTAGAACCTGTAGCCTATCTGGAAATTCTCATGATCATAGGTACGTAGTCTTCCAATACGTAGTCCTCCAAGTCCAACGCTTCATTGTCAGTTAATTCCATTGGTGCCTTTTTGAATGACCGCGTCGCGTCGCGGCCCACCATGGCTTCACACCTTGCCGATGGAGCCTAAGAAACTGCGCTCGATGAATATTTATCAGGGCTCAACAAAAGTTTAAGAAGACGACAGAGAAACAGCTGACGTGTGGTCGGGCAGAAGTAACGGAAACGAGGGCCGAGCCAAGACGGATCCGAGCGGAGGCCACAAACCGGGCGTGCGTAGAAGGGCCAAGACCCCGTGCCGCCCGCTCTAGCTTCTCATTACCCCCATTCTTTGGCCATCATCGCCATCTGGCCCCCGCGAGGCTTCGTAGCCGCCGTCAAATCAACAAAGCCAGGCGTGCGAGCTTACTGCCAGATCGGGCAAGAAAAGTCGAGGCCCTCTTTTGCGTATTCTAGAACAGGGGGGCAGCGGCGCCGCCCATTCGGTGAAACATGCCAACCGCCAAAGAATACCCCCACTCTCCCCGTTCACAGCCTCTAGAATACATCACACCGGCGGTATCCAAGCAGAACCTGCATGTCTAAAGCGTGGCTGGGAATGCCATCGTGGCTTCGCCCGCGCGGGGCGCTGATTCACCCCTAGGGAGAACCCGCTCAAGGCCCGTAAGCTGACCTCAGTCTTGGCCAAATCCATTCCCGCGCGGCGATGCAGATCGATGCCGCTGCCGTTACACCAAATCCAAGCAATACGGAGTAAGTCATCATTGCCCGATTAAGTCGCCCTGTGAAAGGGGGTGTTTCACCCAATCATTGTGCCCGTGACATCTCAAAGGAGAAGGATGTGTGTGAGTGTAACGCAGACGTGTGCGCTTCGCTGTATTGAGATCTATGGCTATCTTGATGAAATACTGACACTTGCAAGGAAATAGTAAAAAAGTTGAAAGACAGAATGCATGCTATGCTAGTTTAGGCCGTGAAACATATGTAGCTCTCCTCGCAGAGATGTAATCTAGGATGAATGCGTACGGACTGGTACCAGGCGGTGTATCGTAACTGCTGAAAGACACGAGAAAGGAAAACATGCAAGGGGACCAAGACAAAGGATAAGGAGAAAATGCTGTCGTCGGCTCATCACAACCTCTTTGCCCATCATTCTATCGCTGGTGTAGAGACGGAGCTCGAGTCCGTGGTTGCATTAGGAAGAATAGCGAGGCTTCGTGGCCCCAAGTCGACGTGAAGTGATACCGCATCGGCGACTTCGGCGTGTTCTCTGGTTGAAGCGCCTGGCCAAGACCCGCCGACAACGCCCCTGGGGCTATCCTTACGTTCGAGATGGCCGGCTGTACGTCCTGATCATCAAGGACTGTTCGGAGGTGTAATCGGCCCCGGCGGTTGTGGACGCGGACCACCCCTGGGACCACCTGGTGGGGACGGAGGCGGATCGCCATACATGTTGACCATGTTGAACATGTTGAACGAAGACTTGAAGTCAAAGTTGTCTAGACAGCTTCTGTTGAGGATTGTCTCGGGAAGTTCCTCCAGTGGTGGCGCTCGGGTTTTGTCCAAACTGGAAGCCTGTGAGACTTGAGGGTGTAGTTTGAATGACGGAGAGGACGAATACGGGAATTTTGAAGCAGCTACTTGAGGAAGCTAGCCGATGATGTTTGATGCGTGAGCTGGTAAAATCCTGCCATCTGAGACATTTGAGACCAGCTGAGAGAGGGCTCATATATACCCCGAAAGGCATCTTATACGAGGCTCTGCCACGACTACAGACAAACAAAGACACAGTTCGCAGAACAGTACGCAGAACAGCCCAAGCATGCTTGTAGGCAAGCAACGATGCCGCCATGTCACAGAGCCACGGCACCTCCTTCAAGACCTCGACGGTAACTTGCACGAAGGTTAGATTACTGCCTGTGTAACCGTCTTTCGCCCAAGACCGCGTGACGGGGGTGTGCCTGAAAGGCAGGGGTCATGTCTTCCCAGAGTAAATTAGGACATGCGCCAGCCTCCCAAGAGTTGGGAATGGCCAATCAGGCTTCTGAACAGGCTTCCGAACGGGCGGATAGGTTCGCGGGATGCACGTCTCCCCGCGGAACAGGAAATCTAGGCAAACACGGAAACAGATGGACAGCCTTTTCTTGGAAACTTCTCCTGGGAAAGAAGGTGGGTGTGAGATGAGACGTGCCTAAGAGAAGACACATGTCGTCTCAAGGTACCCGGGACCCGCAAGTCGGACGTGTGGGTTGCAAACAGCACCGGGAAAAGGATGGGTGTATGCCTCGTTGAAAGCCGATATCGTGTAACCAATCAACTGCACGAAGCTTCTCTTCCAGCATCGATGTCACCGCCGTGTCCTTCCAAATCAACACTTGTCGATTGGGTCATTGCATGGGAGGCGAACATGATGATCAAGCTCTACTTGAACATCATCTTGTCGAAGACACTGCCATCCCGCGTCATGCCGAAGGGGTGGTAAGAGTCCCGCCGAGATGGTCCGTCATGTGAGTGTCCAAGTCCGTCGACTTTTGCGAATCGTGAGCGTTTTCGGGTCCGGCCGAATGGCTCGGTCAGGACACGTACATTAGGGGGACGGCTGGGAGGGTGTCCAGCAGTCGGGAGATGGCCCCCAAAAGGGAGGCTTGTGAGCGACAAACGAGGGACTGGTGCTCAGCCTGAGCTAGTATTTGGATAGCTCGATGCTTTTTTGACCAATCATGAGTTAGAGAAGTGCTTTCAAATCCAGGAAGAGGTAAATTAGGAACGTGGACATGCCCCTGCTTACGCAAGAACCAAATGACGGTAGCGAGGGTCGAATGGGGAGAGGCCCAGAAAGTCCCCAAGGCGTCAGCAAGAATCAACCCCGAACAACGCAGTGTTTGCACATTGCGGCTTAGCGTCGAGCCGAGGGGGCGGATTCGCATCGCTCACACACACTCATATCCCACGCTCTCCCGCCCACTCATCCGGGGCAACGCACGCGGGTGTCGCAAGGCCATAGGGCTGAAGGATCTGAGGCTTTTGGAGCATGTTGAACGACGTCGCACAATGCGCCTTGGAAAGTGCTGGATCAAATATCGAACGAGCAATCTGCGTTTGCGGTGCTCGCGTTTCAGGTAACCAGCAAAACCGATCTATCAGCCATGGGACGGCCTATCTGTGTTGTTGTGTTTTCTGTTGTGCGGACGCTGTTCAATTCACTTCAGCTCAGCTTTCTTGCCTTGGCAATGTGGGGGATTCGACCGGGGGGAGGGTCAGGATCACAAGGCATTCTGGACGACAGCCTCAGAACAGCGGAGTTCCTCCATCTGTGCCGCAAGACTTGACCTGGCATCTGTCGAAGTGTGGGTTGGTGCGCAGAAAACATGCCGTCAGACTTTCGAAACCAAGTTTTTTGACTCAGAAAGCACCTCTTTGCCCGAGACACGAACATCGACTGTCAAATCCGGAGAAAAAGTCGGCCGCCCCGGGCTTAAACCCCCTGCTGCATATTCGAGGTCTTTCGTTGCTGAGCATCTACAAACGGTCTGTCGCGACGGTAGCAGCACCATACCTAATCGCAAGACAAGGATCGACCAACAGCCGGTGCGGTGTCAGCTTAACCCGGCTGTCGGTTTTCCGCGATGTATTTCGCCTCTTCTGCCCTGCGAGGCGTCCCAGCCAAGCATTTCATGCGGGACAGAGTTCCCTGGTGTGGGTGATCGGGCTGAAGGATGGTGTCAGTTTGGCTGTGTCGAGTGAGTAGACGAGGGTGTGGCTGCCCCTCATTCCAGCAGACTGGTCAGCTTGATCAGCCTGCCATTGGTCCTTTCGGATGCCCTGGTAATTGACATATTACGCGGGTCTTTTTGGCATCGAATGAGGGCCCGCGAACCGATGAGTCGTCAGCATGCCCGAAACCAGGCGTTTGGTGCTTGTGTAACGGGCAGAGACCATTAGCGACTGCACCGGCAGCCGCGGTACTCGAGCTCCGCCGAAGCAGAGTGATCATTCGCAACAGCCACGGCCATGGTGCCGGGAACAAGCCGGTGTGTGTGTCTCCCATGCCGGCGTAAGCAATGACATAACGCCCTGACAAACAGACCGCGTTGCCTGCTGGCTGCTGCCTGGGACTCGTTCGTGATGTTCGACTCCAGATGACAAAAGAACCGCATGCTTACTCAACGGAAGGTGCCGCAAGCATCCAGGTAACTCCCCGCCGCTTTGTGCAGTAGTAGGACCGCAAAGCCAGTCGCTCTACAATATCAGAATGTAAGTCGGGCGAATTTTCGATGCTGGCACCGGTGTAAGCTCACCTGATGCTAAATGAAAGGCAACCCGCCTCTCTGCCCAGCAAGAAACTCATCGCTGTCGCCGACGAAGGATCCAAGATGAGTCTTTCTTCGGACTCGAGAAGCTTCCAGACTTGGTCGGCAGCATCTGGCTGCCCAGCAAAATGCCGCGAAAAGCAAGCGAATGGCTCCACAAAATACAACACTCATCGCAGGCCTGCTGGCTGGAGGATTGCGGCGTGGTGAAGGCACCGAAATAAAAGTGAAGGGTCTGGGACTGATCACGTCTCATTCGTTGCAGGATTGTCCAATCAGAATGTCGAGGGCGGCTGAAGCAAAAATACTGTGGTCTTAATCTCGCTCCATCACTATCCAGCCTCTGCAAAATCAAGCCTGTCAAAGTTAGTGTCATCAACGCCGCACATACGCGTCTATCACCAGATCAACACGGCCCACCGGTCCGACTAAAGCCAGGGTGCGTCACGCACAACGCGCTGCATGAACCTAGGGTATTCAGGGGCGAGGCAGACTTCGGGCCCTGGAAATCGTATCACGAATCGGTATGGTGGACAATGAGAAATGCGGCATTCTAAACATTTGCTCTGGGTATTATTAGCTTAGAAAGCATGCGGACGATCAGGTCTTACGGGTCAACTTGTGTGCCCAAGCCCGCCGCGTTTTCGATGCCCGATCGACTTTTCCATTACCCCCAACGCCGTGAAAGGTCATTCACAAATAATCTGCTGCCCATAACATGCTGAGTATCTCCATTTCATCGTCCCTGGTGAATTCATCGATAGCCCCGGAAGCCGCCACCGCCACCACTTCCACCAGCGCCGGTTCGAGGGCCACGGTCACGGCTACGGCTGGGGGAGCGAGTTCGACGGCTTTCGTAACTGTCGTAGCTGTCTCGACTCGGGCTCCTTCTGCGGTACTCATTTCCGCGCGCACCTGCGCCGCGTCTCGGGGCTGGCGAGCGAGATCGTGAGTAAGATCTCGAACGGCTTCTGTACCTGCTGCCTCCACCACGAGATGGAGGTGCACCCGCAGGAGACCGCGAGGGGGAGCGAGAGACGGATCGCGGGCGGTAGGTATCGGATCTAGGCCCCCGACGATTCGGTGGAGGCGAAGCACCGCGACGGGGTCCGTTCTGGCCAAAGGATCCGGGACCCGAGGCACCGACATGAGGTGCGCCCGACTGCCTGCCGCTGCCTCGACCAGCGGGAGCTGGAAGCCTGGGGTCGTAGCCTGCACCGCGACGAGCCATAGGAGGCGGCGGGGAGAGCTTGCGCCGGGGCAGGACTATGGATACGTTGATAACGGCGCCATCAATCTGAGCCTCGTGCATGTGAGCAATAGCCTCCTCGGCGTCGGCCTCGTGGTCGTAGAGAATATAGGCAGTGCCTCTGTTGGTGCCGTCTGGAGGAATGAAGTGTTAGCCTGGGAAGGAACCATGTTTTGGAATCTGGGGGCTGTCGTGTCCGATGCCTTGGGGTCACCTACATGTTCTATTGATAGGCAGATCAAGGTCTTTGATAGGACCAAATTGGCTGAAGATCTCCTCAAGATGTCCCTCGTTGATGTTCTTCGTCAAGCGCTCGACGACAATCTAGTGCAATATGTCCGATTAGTTTTGATTTTTCTTGAGCATACAGTGCAATTGAGTCATACCTTGGTGCTTCTGACAACAGGGCTCTGGCTGCGTCCGCGACTGCGGCTGCGACTTTCGCTGCGGTATCTGCCGTTGCGTCGCGGGGCTGGCGACTGGGAACGCGACGGCGAACGCGAATCGTAGTCCCGGCGGCGAACTGGCGAACGTGAGGCAGAACGACCTCTGTCGGAACGCGGGGTCGGCGATCGGGTTCGGGAGCGATAGCGGTCGCCAGGCGATCTGGATCTCGATCTCGAAGCCATTCTGACGAGCTGCGATGGTTGGGTGACGTAGAAGTTTTGCCGTCGTTGCTCGAGAGAGAAGGAAGTTTGGTAAGGTGCTGCCGCTGTCCAAGGCAGCGCGACGGCCCCACATACGCGGTCTGAGCGCGCCACGTGACGAGTACTGATGCTCACCGAAACTGCAAGCACTACGGCGACAGGTGAGCCTCGGTGAGCCACGCCGCCGTTGCCTGACTTAGGAAGGCGTATCCGAATGATTCGCACATTCCTGAAACGTAGGGCATGAAGGGTGAGTACCATTGAATACTGCTGGCATGATTCTCACCAATATCGTCGGCCACCTTACCTTATGCGCACTCTTCATCGTCAAGAAGTCATATGAAGTAATTCATCCCGCCAAACTCAACCCACCTACAAATCATCGATATTCCACTGTAACCTAGAGGATCAAGATGGTTTGATCTTAGAGGCTGTCTATTCAAGCTGAGCTTTAGGCGACTCGTCAGCACCACAAATGTTGCTGTCGTTCTGGTTTCCTTTTACCTCATTTTCTTCGCGAGGTAGTCAAACATGATGGCCGTAACGATATCGGCGGTCTTATTCCTAGTGAACGGGATATCCAAAGAAGGGTCACTAATAGTCATTCAACACGTTGCAATCTACCCCATAATGGATCCAAAGTTGTCATATTATTACAGACGTATGGACATACGCTTTCATTGGCTTACCGCCTATGATTGTCGACACCAAGTCGATGCATCTACGTTTTTGTTTGTACGTTGTCGACCACTCAAACAAATGCCTGGTTCCAAACCGCTTGTGCTACTAGTAATACATGGCCCAGGGCCAATTTATGTGTACTTTTGCCCCTGGCCCTGTCTAACCGACTGTGCCTCGAGGAGATCCCGAACGCCGCTCATGCTTCCTCCCCAAGATCACGCAATAGGTATTAATCGCGACTATTCCGTACATGACAAAAGAAATGCTATGGAGCTTGCTTGTCATTTGTTAAGCAGCCCATTCAACCACCTCCAAGGCGCACATGACAAGCACCAAGGTTGACGGGAGGATCCTGAAAAATCTGTTAGTTCTGTTGGAAGGTTCAAGTTGAGGGAGCAAACATACCAGATAACATAGCTCTGGAACAGGATACGAGACATCACACCCTCGTAAACCTCGTTGATCTGGCAAATCTGTGCCAGTTGCAAAGCACTCGGCGCTCCGGTCAATAGGAAGCAGACGATGACGAAGATCGGGTCGTCCAAGATGCTGACGGGAACATACTTGGCAAAGATGGCCAAGATGGGGGTCATGATGAGAGTTGGCAGTAGCATTCGGCACATGAGCGACGCAACCAAAAGCTTAGTGCCGATCTGGTCTTCCTCGGGATCCCTGAGCTTCTCACTCTTCTGGGTGTTGCGGGCGAGGTTAGCTCCAAGAACCACCAGGATCAAGGGGACGGCAACACCACCGCTCGACTGAACGGCGTCGGTGAAGCTGTTCTTGATGAATGATCCCTCCTCGAAGAAGATCTTCTGCAGCGCGGGGACGGAGGCAACCACAACAGCGCAAAGCATGGCCCAGAGCGGCGGGTTCATGAATTCCCACATGAAGTTGTAAAACTTTCCGGAGAATCGGTTGAGGGCGACCAAGATGACCTTGACGGGTTCGGGGAGGCTGTTGAAAAGTCTCGCGAAGAAGCTAGCCGTAGACTTCTTGCTCCTAACGATGGCGTTGTTCATGGCATTCTTAGCGCGGGTAGGGTAGCCCTTAACGCCCTCGGGAATGTCGGGTGTATCCGTGTTACGAATGCGAGGGAAAGACGATATCTCATCATCGCTTCCATTGAAAACGGGATGGTTGCCGTTCAGAGGTGCCAGGCCGTTAGTCTTCATGGGTTTCTTGGGGAGGTATTCGTCGTCCTCATCCTCGGTATCGGCGGGGGAAGCTCTCGATCTGCTAGCCACTGGAGTGCGACCGGCGGGCTCGTAATTGGACAGGTCGCTACTAGAGGGGCTGCGAGAGGTGGCTGCGTCGTCTTGGTCATACTCGTTCAGGAGGGGCGCAGTCTCTCTGTCTCCGTCATACTGTCCCTCCTCGACCCGCTCGTCTTGGTACTCGGGGTACTTATCCTTGGGAGCGAGCAGAACGTGGTAGCCCCAACTCCAGCGGACCAGCTGGCCAAGCTGCTGGAAGATCAACAGGTACAGAATACCACGTGCGCCAACCTCATCATCATTGTCTCCGGGAATCTTGTCCCAATGCAATCCCTTGATCGTCTGGGAAAGGGACAGGACCAGGGAGATGGGCAGTGAGTTGGAGTTGCCGAAGACTCCCATGGCCGTGACGAAGTTTGAGGCGCGGCGGTTGAAGCCGAACAGACGGGCGACGACAGTAGCCACGAGCCATGAGACCATGGTTTGGATGACGAAAATAATGGGAATGACGGCAAGGTCGAGCAGCTTGTCGGCGTTAAGCTGCGATGCTAGCTTGGTGAAGACTGCGACTTGTCAGTATGGGTAATACAAGCGACAATATGTGCAGGAGATACATACTAAGACAAGGCGTGAAGAGCATGACATTGAGGTTGGCCAAGAACTTCTGCTTCTCGGCATCAAAGTGGCCAAGCCGGGCAATAACATAGCCCGGCAAGCTTACACACACGACCTCGAGAACGGCCTCGAAGACGAGAAGGACCAGGTGGCCCAGGGACGGGTGGGAATCGTGCGCCTTCTCGAGAGCAAGGAGAGGCATCTCGTATACGTTTTGAGCCATGTTGGCTAGCCGATACGACGCCGGAGACGTCAGATATTGTTGGTCCATGGCGACTGGAGGTCGGTAGCGGACGATGAGTGGAAGGGACGTTTGTGGCGGCAACGGGGGACGTCGATAGAAAAGGACGGCGGACCGGAGGGCCGGCGCAAGGTCGTCGTTGCAAGGAGAACGGTCCTCGGCGATGTAGAGGTGCTCTTAGGCTCCTTGAATGGAGGCTTGGCACGGTGCGCGTGGGCCTCTATCGCCAAGCTAGGCGAAGTCTAAGCTGGCGAGCAGATGTTGTGTGTGGTTTCGGGAGGGCAGGCGATGGGACGATGCGCCTGGCAGAGTTTGGGGTATCGCTTTTGCAATTGGATATGAGTTTGAGAGCGAAGCTTCGCAGTAAGAGTTATCGTTCGGTTCGGAGAGGGGTTCTCGGATTATCGGTGGTAGGAATCGGGCCTCCAGAGTAGAGTTCGGCCTTTTCCACAAGTTTGCGACGATGCTTTCATTCTCTGGCGGACAGAGACATTAGGAAAGTAATATTTGGCAACGGGGGGGAATCGGAGATGGGTTCGATAAGAGGACCTCGACGGCAGGAGGAGGTGTGGTAGGGAGGAGAATGTATTGGTTGGTAAAGCACGAGGCGAATGGGTAAGATAGGAAGAAGCAGGAGGGAGGGACGAGAACGACCGAGAGCCAGCCACAGACGGAGGGAAGCACGATGATATGGAGGAGGTGGGTAGATTGATAAAGAAAAAAAGACGAGGGAGCTAATCCGGTCGCGCAAGACCAGACGGGCTGGCTGGGTTGGACACACACAGCCAGCAAGGCAGGTAAGGTAGGTAGCGCACTGGACGGACCAACTCCAGGGATGTTGGCGGCTCCGAGAACCACTCCAGCGACAACTCACAGCGATGCGTCACTGTACAGCCCACAGGAAACACCTCCACGGAGACCTCTTTCTGGACGAGGTGGATGGGTCGAGTGGAAAAAGCAGGGGCCTAGACTTCAGACCGTAGCGGTTACGGTTGCGCATCGCGGTGGTTTAGCGAACATCAGCACGCTTCAGTCGGCCACCTAGCGTGACTGCTGGTCAGTGCCGTGTTCCACTGTTTCGAGGTGAGGTAAGGTGCTGTCAGACTGCAGGCAGGCAGGACAGGGCAGACCTACGGATACCAAAGAAGGCAGGGAGGCCCCCAACCTAACCTTCCCCCCCCCCCCCCAGCAGCCCTGACGGTGGAACACCTCACCTCCATCGCTGCAGCGCCAGAGGTGGGCTCGATTCGCCATTGCGCCGTCCGGAGACAGCTCCCGCTAGAAACGGTTGGCGCCCAATCAGAAGCCCCCATGGTGGCACGATGACGACCGACGTCGTCTGGTTCAGCAACTGATACCGAGTAGAGGCTGGGTATCCCAGCAGACAAACTCTGCATGCAAGGTACCCCGGCAATACTTGCTGTCGCCGTTTACTGTTGCTTCCCGCGCTGGAAATGGAACACAAGGCGAACCTCCCCCCGTCACATCCATCCAGTGTCCCTCCCGACGCCGTCACACTAGCACCGTCACTTACACCTCACCCTCGCACTCCATGTTCACCTATTATGCTTCGTGCACTGCCATTGCCGTCCCCTCAAACAAGCACGCAAGGCATTCTCACCGGTGGCCAAAAAGCAAGACACGACAGCAACATCCCTAGACCGACATGAGGGCTGCTACAGGCCCGTGGCGGTTTTGATTGGGACACACGACAGGCCAGAAGAAGCGCCGCGCAGCTGATTACTGCCTCTTGGCGACGTGGGCGCAGCGGCGACGCGATATTCCTTGGCATCGACATGGTGAGTCTCATCGAAAAGCTGAATGACGGACGCGGACGTGGCCCTCCACAACTCGACCGCTGTCTATCAATTTCCATTTCCATTTCCACCTCCTATCACGTCCGCCAGCCAAGAAAATCTCCGTCACAGCACTTTACCAGAACCTTGCGCCTTGCTACAATTAACCTAACACCTTCGCGGTCCAGTTTTCGCCTCCGTTCGTTTGTGATTCATCCGTTGTCGGAAACTGTTGCACGAAGCGCCCAGTGCACACGGAGAAAACACTGCTCCCCGACGGTCGCTCCATCTGCGATACTACACCCAACAGTCAGCGTCCTCGACCGTTTTCTCCGGCACACGCTCGTCATGCCACTCACTGCACACATGCACGGCGGAGAGACACACATCCACCCGCCGGACAGCTCCCGCAAGGTACGCCGCACGTCAGTTGGCCAGGTCGCATTCGATGGACGGCACAGCAGCACACCTCTGCACTTCCTAGCACTTTATCCAGCCAACCAGCACTCAAAACAGCCCGTCCTCCGTTTCTTGATTCTCGACACCATGAGTCCTCTTGCCTGTTCCTGTTCCCCGATGCTGTTGATGTGCACCCGTCCGTCCACACTGCTCAGGCACCCGACCCTGCGAAAGCTTACATCCTTCGCTGAGCTGACCTGACGGCCCCCACGGTTATTCTTCCCAGCGTACTGCGCACGTCGCTGGGGTCCTGACGGTGGATTACTGCCAGATTTCGCTGTTCAGCAGCATCAAGGCTCACGGGCTCAGGGGTCTTGCCGGCAGTTTAAGCTTGTTGTCCGCCGGCAGCAGGGACAGCGTCCTCGGCTGCGCTCACCTTTTGCGTCTACAGCTTAAGTTGCATAGAACAATCCGATCTGAGGCCTGTCGCGCTCAGAATCCCCCCGCCGCAGAACCCAACTTTGCCCACCTCAGAAATAGCGAATTTGCTAAATAACCGCAGATGACGATGCTTCTCTCAGGGTATATGCCTCTTCCACTTGTACAACACCACTGCCCGACCGCAGCCTGATCACAGCTTCTCGCCCCCCATCATAGCGTATCAGATCTTGAACGAGATGGTCATCTCTTGCCGGAAAGCTGCGCTTCCACCCCGCCAAGGCTGATTTCAACACGGCAACCTCACGCGATGGTATGCTCAGCCGACTTGGCTGCCTCCTTTCGTCGGTTGGCATCCAATGTTTTTTTTTTTCGCCTCAAGCCAAAGGGGCGTTTCTTGCGCGCATGGAACGTTATGCAACTGCCCTTTTGATCTGATAAACTCCGCGGCTTTGACTGGACCTAGCAACGACATGTGGGGTCAAACAACCGCACTTGATGCTGTTGAAGAGCCCATGGCACACCTCGTCTCTCATGGTTGTGTTATTAAGCAACTGGCTGAGAATGCTTAGCAACAATGTTGTTAGTACAGTGAATGGACGACTGACGAGAAGACCTCCTGGCCCACATCAGTATAGATGCTGGCTCCAAATAACACAAAGGAGGTGCATTACCATTGGAAACCGCGATGGTCTTGGAGACGTAGGGGTTCATTCGGTATTGGAGAATGGCGAAATCAGATACGGTGTTGCTACAATCGTGGACGGGCACCAGAGACGGCAAGGTTCTCAACTAGTGTTGAGTTTTCCCTCGCCAGGGTTCTCTAAATTACGGACTTGATTGTTCTCGAGTACTCAAAACTGCGAAGAGAAAAAGTTTTCTTTTCTTTTTGCTCTACTATCAAACTGAGTTGTTTGTTTCTTCAGCTTGATGAAGATAGAGGCCTTTGACTGGGCCCCTGGGTGACGGCCATGTATATCGTCGATTTCATCCAGCACGCGGTGCAAGCCGTGCTGAACAATCAACAATGGCAACAGCTGAAGGTAAGGTGCTCTCGCCTCGACTCACCGTGATCTTGATTCACCAGACTATGGTAAAAATCTCTGCCAGCTCCCCGGGCCGGTGAGATTGACCTCAAAACAAAACCTTTGCCAAACCAAACACCAGACTTGTGACCCATCAACTTGCTCATCACAAAACTCACCACACAGACTCGTTTCCCAAGCATCAAGATGGGCCAGAAGAGCGGTACCAACACCACTGACAAGGAGACCGGCGAGGCCAAGGACGCTCCCGTCGATGGCAAGCCTGGCAACGCCACCTCCGGCAACGGAACCAGCTCCGACAAGTCCGGCAACAGTGACGGCAAGGGCGAGGGCGAGGACGACGACGAGTTCCACGACACCCACGACACCGTCGTCACGGCTAACGACCCTCCCCGCCGCCGCGCCCCTCGCAAGAAGCCCGGCGTGGCCTCTGCGCTCGAGACCGCGGACGACGATAAGTACGACGACGCGTGGCTCCCCGAGTACGACGACGGCCCCGCCAACGAGAAGGTCGTCGACGGCGAGTGGGTTGCCGTGAAGAAGCCGAAGCCGACTCGCTAGAGTCGCATTCGACGCTCGTCTGAGAACGCGGATCGCGGATGATCACCGGCTACCCTGTGTCGCGACGCTGCTCTGTGGAGGAACGGACATGGGAGGGTGTTTGAGACTCATGGTCAAGGAGGTAGGTTTCTCACCACAGCCACAAACTTGTTTCAACGTCTGACAAACATGCAGCCCGCTCACCTGTTCCCAGCACTGCTGACCTGGGCGAGAATGATATCTCACCCAACAGTATCAACTACGATGATTCCAACCTGCCACCTGCACCAGTTTCCCCCCTTGAGTAGTTCCCGAGCTACTCACGGAACTCATTGCGTCAAAGAAGACTTTTCGTATGTTTATCTACTCCTTCACATGATTAGTGTCCAAGAGACTAACGACCCGAACAAGCGGGTTGAAGTTCGGCAAATTTCCTCTTCTCGCTCGTCCTTTCTGCTCTCGATACCCTTAATTGGCGTTCTCAGATGGGTTTCCCTCCGAGTAGTTCCCCAGCTACTCGGCAGATGAGATTCATTGCGCCAGTTTCCCCTTTGAGTAGTTCCCCAGCTACTCATGGAACTCATTGCGCCCAAACAGACTTCTGGTATGTCCATTCTATTTCACGCACCTGCTGTCCAAAATACTGACGACCCGAAAAGCGCGTTGAAGCTCTGCATATTTCCTTTTCTCGCTGGTCCTTTCTGCCCAACATACCCTTGATAGGCGTTCTCACGCAATACAACTCGAGTCTTTACAAATAAATCACGTGTTCCCACTTGTGACCTTGACGTAATGATCGCGATTACCCAAGTGCGACCCGACAAGCAAGGCGTTACTAGCGGTGCCGCCGAAAATCAAATCGTAGACGAGGAGGGGAAGGGTGCCACGGGTTCAAGATCCATGATATCAATTCGCGTCAAACATGCATGCGGAAATGTCACTTTGCGGTTGATCACAAGCTGGATGGAAAAAGCCTGTCTTGGAGGCTACACTAGCATTGATGATTGTCGTAGCTGTAAAAGATCGACAACTAGACGTGGGGAGCTTCCTTCCCTCCTGCTCGCTTCAGAGGCCACTGGACTAAAGGTGAAACAGATGACAGATGTGGGGAGGGGGGGCCGATCTGTGCCACGACGCGACAAACCACATGGCTGATGACGCAGAGGGGATTGGCGGCGGAAGGTATGCCGATGACATGCCACCATCGACAATTCTTTTGCGTAGTCAGCTCAGTAAGCCCATCCCAAGAAAACTCGACCGAGGAACGGAACAGGAAGATTGGGCCAAAGTTTGGCTGGCGAAGGGGCAAGACTTTTTTCATGTTTCGAGGTTCCATTGACTTTTTGCAGAGGGCAGGGTTCTTGCCTGCCTGGACAGGGCACTCTCCCCGATGACATGCAACTGTAACCCTTTGTTTTGACGGCATCCGGGGAGCCGCGGGTGGCTGTGAAGCAACCCCCCGTGGAGCTGGAGCACCAGAGTGAGGCGCAACAGCAAGGGACCTGTGTTTAATGGGCATTCGGCAGTGTGAGGCTGAGCAAGACATCAGGGACCCTTATTTTCGCGAATGTTTTAAACTTTGGGTTTGCATCTGCGTTATGGCTATCACGACAATCATGGGCTTTCAGAGGTTGAGGAGGTGGGAATGGTGTTGTCGGACGTGGGGCCGTCGTGATGGGAGATTCGGATCGAAGATCAGGAGCTCTGTCACTCCGGTTGAGCCGTTTCGCAAGCTTTGGGAGGGCAAGGGGGGGGGGGGGGGGGGGGGGGGTCGATCTGCTGGAGAGAAACATGCAGCAAGCAGCTCTGGGGTCTTGCCTGAGGTTCAGCAGGCGATCTTTGTTGCTGTAAATAAAACACCACACGAAAGTTGACGTTAGAAGCTGCAAGAAACCTGACCGGATGGATGCGAGCGACTACGGATCAGATGCCGGTTGGTAGCCAGACGTTGTAATGATGTCAGGCGGAAGAGATCGTCCGGTGTTCTGATAAGATAATGGACCGTTGGATTGGATTATGTAAGGTTGATGTCGTCTTTTTCTGGGATCTTGATTGAGCTGAAGGCGAGGCGGTGGGAAGATTAGCATGAAGCACCAGGCATATCCGTTCCGTCTAGGGGAGAAATGCAAAAATGTGCGATGCATAGCAATGATGCAAAATCAATCTGCGTTCCCTTGTGATAGCATCGTCCCATATGTTGAGGTCTAGTCACTTGGGGCTAGCGGCCCCGAGAGAGCATCATGGTCCCTTCCCCCAATGGAGCGAACGTGGAGGAATAACGTCAGTGGGGTTCACTTTTTTCTAACAGTCTGGTGGGCGCTTTGGACACCTGACGGTTCGTCGTCGTTGTCGACAACCGGCCGGCCTGTCCCATGGATCCCATGGCGCCATACCATGAAGCGAGCTTTCGCGGGAAATTTGTTTCTCGGGTCAAGCCACAATTTTTTTTTTTCGTCCTTCGTCTCCAACCCGCCGACTGTCAACAACGTCATCGGTGCTGGTCCAGCGAATTGCGAGACGGATTGACGCAGCGGAGGGACAGGGGTTGGGGGTTGGAGTTGGGGGCTGGAAGGGGGGCCACGCTAAGTACTTTCGACGGTAAAGCTCCAACTTGAGGGAGAGGATCCATCAAGCCTGGAGCTTTCCTCTGCGTAGTCTAGTGTTGCTGTCTCGAGCTCCTGATGGCCCGATTACTGGTCGAGGGAGGACGAGTTGCCATGCGCAGGCCCGTTCTTTGGAGCCTTTGGCGCGGTAGTTTGGCGGGCTTGGACACATTGACGATGGGCGCCAAACGGGGATGCTTCTACTTCCATCTCGTCCATGCTCGAATCTAGCCGTCCATCGACCTCGTCCTCGTTTCCCCTCGTCCTCGGTTCGGCTTATTCCAGTGTCCAACAGCCAATCGTTTCTGCTGCCTTCATCAGGTAAGCCTCCTCCGGTAGTGAAGAGAAGAATTTGTAAGTGCCTGGTGGGGTTGAGCAGCACGCAGCCTTACCCAACTATGTGTGTGTGTTAGACAAAGGCGAGACATGCCCGCCCCAAGGTCCGGATAGCTGTTGCTTGTTTTCTGCCCCTTGTGGGAATAGTGGCGTCTCCCGGCGGCCAGGTTACATCACCAGCCGAATCGGAGAGCCGTAGTCTGATGGTTGCTATTTTCAGAAACATTTATTGAGGAAAAGCTGTACAGACGCAGAGCACTACCAAGTATTAGCTCTCGTCTGTGCTGCTTGGGGGTGGAGGAGGATGAGGGCTTCATTGGGGCATGCACGTTAAGATGTGAGATGTGGTGCGTGGAAAATCTTGCCAACGTCCCTGCCGTGGTCCCTTCCAGCAGCCTGCCGGTACGCAATATCCCCAGGGGCCTGCGCGTCCCGGCGGATGAGATTGGTGCGACGGAGGGAGGACCCGTGGACGTGGAAGCAAGGTATGGTCCATGGACAGGGCCCTTGTTGTGGCTGCTCCAGACTTCCAGTGCTGTCAACATGCGCGAGACTTGACTGACTGGTGATATGCGGATGATTGGAGGGGAAAGCAGGAGTGGGCTCCGAAATGTCGCAGTACGACACAAACATCCACCGTCCTGGAATGGGCGCTGGGTGAACTTGGACAGGCTGGGCGGTGATGCAGGTGGCGGTGCACCGGATGGTCGAAGGGCGGGAGTTGCATATGCAAGTTGTCCAGGGTTTGGGATGGCAATATGCAGCAGAGTCTGGGACAGTTGGAGCTCGTCAAGCTTCATTTGGAGAATGTGTTTGCTCCTTTTTCGCCCAAGCTCAACCCTGGGACCTTACTACGGTACTTCGTGTCTGTGAGCATGAATGCAAAATCGGAAGATGTTGCCAGCCCTACTTACTATCGAAAAAAAGGGTAGCACTGGAAGGGAAGACGGCGTAATAATTAGGTAGACCTGACAGAGCCGGTTGGGTTCCCACCAAGAAAGAATGGCATGGAACTGTTTCTTCTCGATACCTGAAGCAGCCGAGTGAGTGAGTGAGGGTGGATGACATGAGAGGAGCTCTTTGATAGAAAGACGACGTGGGTGTACCTTGGTGCATGTACTCCGCTGCCAATAAATTGCGGCAGAGGCACCCGCCAAACGGCCTGGGCACATGTACCGATACTCCGGACGCAGAACGTCAGGTAAGTCGAGGCGGGCTGTCGGTGTCATTGAATTATTATGATATCTGCATCGCCTTGCGTCTCGTTTCCATCTTCTCCAGAGCAAACCTGATCAGGCGCAGAGTACACTTCTCGTGTTTCTCCCTCTTCAGCATCAACATCCCCATCATCGTCTATTTTTGCTGTATCCCACAATTCAAGGGTCTTCCAGGGACACGTTATCTTCCCTGGCCTTTACGGACACCATATATGAACGGCTAGTTCGCCCCCAACGACCATCCCGATCCCGTCTGAACTGCTACTGCCCACACGACCACCCGCAACCACAACCACAACCTTTGGCCCAGTCTCTGCGCACAGAACTGGTTGAGCCTGGTTACCGACACCAGTCCGAACCTACTACCATACCTACCGAGCATCCTGTCCTGTTCACACCTAGGTACTCCATTGGAACCGGACGGCCTAGCATCTAGATCTAGTCGGTGAGCCGCATCCTCTTCAGCTTTACCGGGGGTTTTGTCGAGATATCACATTGTCATTACTCGAGCCTCTCTCTTTCCCATGCCCTGTGCCTTACCTCCTCTACCCAACTCAATATCCCATTGCCCAATGGTTCGATTCATGCCCAACCCTCTCTACCTATTGGAGACGCTTCCTTCCTGCCTCGAAGTTTATTTGGGGTCCTCAAAGGCCCAGCGGCAAGCAGTTCCCATGTATGGGCCTTTCCTGAGAGGGAAGGGACTTTCAGTCTTTTCCTCTGTCGCTCCTTCCCATTCTCCATCTGCACACCTCCCATCACCCAGCAAGCAGCATGAGGTGAGGCAGGTACTGCGGGGTATCTCTTGCGGTGTTTGACTCCCATCGGCAAGCATCAGCCAATGGCTGGGCCCGGCGACACCCTGGCACTTTCTTCAAGCTGCTGGCGGTACTTGGAGGTACCTTCCTTACTTTACTTGCAGGTTAGAGGAAAGTGCGGCAGCAGGGGAGGTACCTACCTCACTGCTCAGTACGGATCCAATACCTGCCCGGCGGTTGCCATTTGTGACGTTTGCACCAAAATTGCATTGCGAATTCGAACCCATTTCGCTCGTCTAAATTCTGTTCCCCGCCATTGTCTCTTTTCAGGCTCTGCTTCCTTTGCCTAGTGGAGGGAAATCATCATAACCTGACTGTCGGCCTCTTCTCTGTGGTCTGTCTCTGGTCTACCTATGCCTCTGCATCCGACTTTCACCTTTTTTTTTTTTATTCCACCTTGCTTGCACCTTGAACCCCGTCCGTCTCCCTACTCCCTCTTCCTACTCCGTCTCTCGTTCTTTTTAGGTGCGCCCATTCCGCATTCAACATCCCCCCGTTTGCTTTTCTTCATCTTTACCTCTCGTTGCTTTCCATATTTCTTCGGTCGTCCGGATCTTTTGCTTACAAAAGATACACAGTCATCGAACAGACCAAAAAAGTCAACGAGACCCCCCCAACAAATTGCTCGGCCTGGCCGGTCTAGCCCGTCGGCGCATTCTCAGTCCCATCGCAATTCGACCCGACTTAGAGTTTGCCCTTGCCACCGCCCCGGTCGCAACCCCGACCCGAGTGCGCAGCAGGCCACACTATCCAAACCGCCGCGTCTAGAACCCCGCGGCAGCTCGCTACTACCCCCAACTTTTCGATCTCTTGCCACCGCTCACTGCTGAGCGATCGGTTGACACCATACCAATTCGCGACCCTCGCGGCCGACATCACGATACTACGAACACCTATCTACCGCCCGGCTGACTCTCTCCTGCGAACGATTCCAAGGCTCATCCGTCACATGCTGCCTGCGCCGTAGGACCACCCCGACGACTTCAACCATCCCCCCCTCTCTTTTCCCCCACGTTATCTGCCCGCCATCGTGATCCTCGTCACCGCCTCGAGGATAGCCTCTATTTCGTCATGGCAGACATCAACACCCCTGACTCCTTCCCGGCCACTCCTGATGGCTTGGTCGATCGAGATGGCCTCAGCAGTCCCGCATCACCCGGTTCTGCTGACTCCTCCGAGGCCAGCACCCCGCTCGAGGCGCCCTCTGATAGCATGTCCGACATCCCCAAACGCGTCCCCTCGCTGCGAACCGTCTCCGACCCCCAGAACATGACGCCCTCGTCGACACCGCTCGGTATGCTGAGCCACGCACGCCGACCCCCGCCGACCGCCTCAGTCATGACAGGAAGCATGGGTAGCGGTGCCATGAACGACATCATGGCAAAGGCGCGCGCTCTGCACGCTCAGCGAATGGGCAAGCCTGCCAGCACGAATCCTCCTCCCAACTCAATGTCGGGTAGCCCCGCTTCTCCCGTGCCTCGGCAGGGCTCGCCCGGTCTTTCCATGCCTGGAGGCGTCCCCGGTGGTTTGAAGTTGCCCGGCGGTTTGCCCGGCGGCCTGCCCGGTGGTATGGTGCGACCTTCACCTGCAGGTATGCCTCGCTCCGCGCCCGTTATCAAGACGAAGCCATCGCTTGCCGACAGGCGGCGTCCCCAAATGAAGCTGTCAGATATGGGAGGAGGCCCCTCGCCAGCATCACCGACGCCGAAACTGTCAGACATGCAAGGTTCCAATGGAGGTGCCACGAATGGAACGCAGGGATCAAAAATGGATGATTTCAAAAAGTACATTGACTCGGAAAAGGGCTGGATCACGTTCGATGGCGCCGCAACCATTACCAAGACCGGTGTGAATTTCGCCAACGGCACAGCCTTCACTATCTCATTAGACGAGGTAGAGGTTATGGACGAACTTGGCAAGGGAAACTACGGCACTGTCTACAAGGTCAGGCATACGAAGCCACGAGCGCCCCGATTTGGAACCGGCCTGAGTGGATTCAAGCATGCCAATCTGAGTACATCGCACTCAGATCCCTCGCCAGTGCGGGGCGATGACTCGCCAGTGACATCTCTGTCGGTGTCAGAGGGAGCGACTGGGAGAGTCATGGCCATGAAGGAAATCAGGCTAGAACTTGAAGAGGCCAAGTTCACGACGATCCTCAAGGAGCTGGTCATTTTGCACGAATGCGTGTCGCCGTACATCATCGACTTTTATGGCGCATTTTTCCAGGAAGGTGCCGTCTACATGTGTATAGAGTACATGGATGGAGGTTCCATCGACAAGCTGTATACCGGCGGCATCCCCGAAGGTGTCTTGCGCAAGATCACGTATTCGACGGTCATGGGTCTGAAGTCTTTGAAGGATGAGCACAACATCATTCACCGCGACGTCAAGCCCACGAATATCTTGGCCAACACCAGAGGCCAAGTTAAGATTTGCGATTTCGGCGTTAGTGGAAACCTTGTTGCCAGTATTGCCAAGACGAATATCGGCTGCCAGAGCTACATGGCCCCTGAGCGGATATCAGGAGGAGGAATGGCTGCTGGCGCGGACGGCACATACAGTGTACAGAGCGACATTTGGAGTCTGGGCTTGACTATCATCGAGTGCGCCATGGGACGGTACCCCTACCCGCCGGAGGTATCGTCAACCATCTTCAGTCAACTAAGCGTGAGTTGTCCAAATTCCTTTCCGAGATTTAAACTGACCGTTTTCAGGCCATCGTTGAGGGCGAGCCCCCAGGCCTTCCCGAAGAGGGATACTCTACTACTGCGCACGATTTCGTCAAGAAGTGCCTGAACAAGGTGCCGAAGGAACGTCCGACATATGCCATGCTACTCCAACATCCTTGGATGCAGCCCTTCTCCAAGATTGAGACGATCGCCGAAGAGGCCGAAGAGGGTGAAGAAGCCGAGGCTGTTGCGGACGCGGTAGGCAAGATTTCGCTGTCGTCTGGTACCGAGGATGAAGAGGTCGCGGAGTGGGTGAAGTCGGTGCTTGATCGTAAGAGAAAAGGACTCGACCCCAGTGCCGCGTCACGCCCCGCCCTTCACGCCGCCCCGCTGGATAGTGTCAGCCCGACCGCGAGTCCTGCGGTGGGCTCGGAGAACAGGTTGGAATAGACGACGATGTCGTTGTAAGAAAAGCCCGAGGAGAACATAGCCCAAGCGGTTGGTGGGGAGGCTGATGATTTCCACAAAATTCCCATGCTGACCGAGCCGGCCTCCGTTGGCCTTTTTTTCCTTTTCTTCCTATTCACCAACCCCCTACGGACCATTTTTATTTTTTTTTCGTTTTCATACCCTCAATCCAAGTATTCTACGTTTGCATCATCAGCATATATCACTGGTTGGCAAGGAGTGTCTGCTTTGTTTGACGAGAAATCTCTTTTGCCCTCGCGTTTCCTCCTCTTTCTTTGAACGGCAAAACACTTACAGCACTCTGGTCGCCCAGTATACGACATGGACGGCGTTCTTCCAGACATGGTCTGCATTTACTTTTGAATTTTGCTCTTTCCGCTCCGAAGGTTGACGCTTATGATGGGAGAATGGGTCTGTACGTGGCGGGGCGGTCTTCTTGTTATCACTGGAAAGGGATGGGAGGAAGTTTCATGACGTTTATACACGACAAGAAGAATAGTAAGATGAGAAAGACAAAAAGACCACGGTATCTGAAATGATGACACATGTGTGTTTGTACGTGCTGTGAATGGGAGATTTGGTGGAGTGTGTATGTACCCGTGACGAATTCGCAAAACCGATTATGTGAGCGAAGAATTTGGTGTTGGTGTGACGGCAATCGAGCTGATTCTTAACACATATACGGTTATGGGGATTTCCGTATGTACCATATGAACAAGTAACATGAGTACTGTGACAATAATTTAAGATAGAAATAAGGAACTCGCCGGCCTCACATTTTCAACGTATCAGATTCATCAAGTTCTAGTACTCACATTCGACAGTTACCATCATTGCGTATCGATACCTACATCAAGCGGATGATTAAACGGATCAAAATATTTCATGGAATTACGAACATAGGTTGCAATTCTTCAAGATGGCGGTATTGCCAGGTCAGCTTTTAATGATACCATTACTTGTATTAAACTGAGCATTGACTATCCGCGGGCAGCCTCGCTCAGTCAGGACATGCCTATGCGCCAAGCCAAAATACGTAGGTGGGTGGATGCGTTACTTTCAACGCCGCCGGGAATGCAAAAAAAGAAGAAACAGTCGTAAGTACATCATGCGCTCTGGATATCAACAGTCCTGCAAACTTCCCTTGCCCGCCATACCAAACTCCAGTGCCAAGGGAATGATCCATCTCGGTTCGTCCGTGTGTGTTTTTCGTTTTTGTGCATTGCATCGTGTGGGGTTTTAATGTCTTGTAAGTGGTGTCCTGCTTCCCGTGGAAGATGGCGATGCAGCGAATGATTTAGCTGTAGTCCTCCTTGACACGGTGGCCGGAGTTGACGTCGAAGGATCTGCGGCTGCGCACGCTGCGCTTGCGGCTGAATCTGCTGGGTCCCTTGTGGCCCTTATCGCCGCGGATGCCGATAAAGAAGAGGAGAGTCGCAATGAACAGAGCCGCCCAGGCGCCCCAGCTGAAGCCGAAAGCGTAGGTACCGATTTCGGCATCGCGGCCTGCGGTTCGGAATGCGTTGCGGGCCTTAACGAAAGTGGCACTGCAGAAAGAAAGTTAGCGTGATGCTTGCTTCAAGATCCGAGCAGGGCAAAAACATACGTCATGAGAGAGACGGCGATGCTGAGGAAGAACAAGGCGGCGGCTGATACCATGAAGGCCAACGCGGATCCGAGTCTACCGCAGCAAGCGAGGAAGCTGCCGAACCAGGCGATGACGGTGAAGAACAGTGCGATGAGGTAGGTGACCCAGCCGAAGCGCCACAGGTAGTAAAATTCGGTGGATGTAGTGTCGCCACCGTGGCCGCCCTCGAGGGCGGGGGGTACGTTGGCCGGGTTTTGGCTCCAGGCCCAGCCGAAGGCCGGGGCGGGCCAGGGACCCGAACAGTCGGTGTTCTGGTCGTTGCAGTAATAGAAGTAGGTCCATCTCGTCACATCGCGGGCGCCGGTAATGCCTGCCGTGTTGGCTTGGAGGAAGTAGGTTTTGTTCAAGGGTGCGGTGTCTTTGACGCCAGAAAGAATGACGAACATCAAAAGAACAATCGACCCCGAGAGGAAGATGATGGAGGCTAGGCCGAGGCCGGCTTCTGGAATGGGTGTTAGTCGTTGGATTGCGAGGTAATGCGGGGGGAGGGAAGACAAGGGAGGAAGGACTCACGTTTTGCCATTGTTGCGGCTGTTTGATATGGACTCTGTTGAGGATGTAGATGCTTTGCAATGGCTGGGGGGTTTTCGAGGGTGGTGGTCTGGGATTTGTACTCAGCGGATGTTTTGCCTGACGGGAGCTAGGCGATGTTGCGCAATGGAGTGGATCTTGGGGAGGACGGGGGAGGGGGTAGGGGAGCCGGCACACGCGAGTAATTTACGGGTTTGCCTTGGCCTGGAGGGGAGGGTACTCACCGGATTCGCAGAGAATGTTTCAGTTCGGATGGGGGGAGCTAGGACAGCTCTGTGTCTCTTGTTGCTGCGTGTGTTTCTAAGTGATTGCAACCCTCGTTCTCGGCCGAAGATGCTGTTGGTTCCAGAGTGTGAATGGGTAGGGATAGTCGAGTGGTATTGTATTCGAGCGGGATGTTGCTGCTTCTAGGTGTTTCGGCTGGATGAAGCGATGGGACCAGACCGAGATGTTGGAGGATGGGAGAGAAAAAAGAGAGAAGAAACGGATTGGATGACGGGCGAGCAATCAGATGATGCAAAGCCAGCCCAGGTTACGTGTGCCGGGATGCGAAGCCAAACTAGCGGGGAGAAAGGAACCCCCCTGCTGGTTTTGTTTCTCTGCTCTTTCTCACTGCTTCACCTCGGTCTAGCCTTACTGCCTAGGTCTCTACTAGTGCAGAGCAGATGGAGGTAGGTACCTTCCAGGTTAGCTTGCAGCTTGGGCAGCTTCGGTGCTGGGATGCACCTAACGACTGGCGGTTTCCCACCGGCGGACAGCGCATCGTGGACCCGACCATGACGACACCACCGAGCCACTGCCGGGCCCACACTGTGGGCAATGCCCTGCTGGACAGGGCATGGCACAGTCAGCTTCCAGGCGCAAACAGTGCAGCCTCCACCGCACCACAGAGTCCAGCGTGGAGTCCCTGCTGGGCAACGACAGCACCACCATCGCTGCCACACCAATGGCTGCTGCCAGCGCAGGGACCACACTACCATCCATCCTCTAGCGGGTCCAGCCATCTTCCCTGCTCCGACGTCATCCTCTGATCAAAGCGGACCAACACTGTTTTTTTTTGCTCTCCTCTCCTCGCCTGGGTCCTTGTCGTCTGCCTTCTTTCCCCCCTCCAACGGGCCAACCACATCTGGCGCCTCGGAGAAGTGCGTTTGAAGCTGGCCCTAGGTTCACGTTGGATGTTTCCGGCGTGAGCACTACCTTTGAGCTAAAACCGAGTCGTTCGCGACAAGGCTCTGGACATGGCACCATGGGTCATCGAAATAAGGTCGTCGTCCATGACAATTGGGATGGCCGGGACTGACTAGGTTTTGCTGGCGTTCGGATGGACGTCTCGTCTGTTCCCGCCGCTGAGCTCCCGCCTCTTTCAACCTCATCATCCTGCTTCTTCCTCCAGCTCAGGCAGGTGCTCGAGCTTCCGTCTGCCAAAGCGGACGGTTGGCGGTGAACGGATAATCCCATCAACCACCCCATCAACCACCCCATCCCTGGGACGAAACATTCCCTGCCAGAAGGCTTATCACCTGCACCAGACGCAGGGTCTCGCAGCAGAAAAAAATGCACGTCGGCACAGAACATCTTGCTTTCTGCCTTTCTCTTCCAAGGCCAACCGCAGCACCCGCAGCACCCCTGGTCGTTTTGTTGGTGGGATCTTCTCCAGGACCCTTCCACTAGAGCCTGATCTGCGGTCTTCGCGCTGCCAACTACCGCAATCTGCGCTTCCTGACCAAAAATGGCCTCCCGAGATTGCGCCGTCCCCTCTGTTTATTGCGCGGCTTTGAGGTGTACCAGCGTGGCTCAGATGCGGTGTGGTGAGAACACAAAATTTCTCTCCTGTCGCTGTCAGCTCGCACATGGAGGCTGAGCTGGGTGTACTCGCGTCGCCCCCGTCCGTCGTCCCAGCCGGCCGGGTGACACGAACTTGACTTTCACTTTGCATCCTGATAGATGCGCTGCTGTCTCGGTTTCGGGCATCGCGGGTATTGGTGGTTAGAGGAGTCATTGACGCAGCTTTGAGCTGGAGGTATGAAAGAGTAGTGACAAATAAGACATATCACCCCTGGACTTGTGTCCTTCCGGGCGAGCGCCAGATCGACCGGCAAGACCGGACTACCCACATAGCGCCGTGCCGGCGTCGGCTCAGCGCACTATGGAAGTCTGTAATGACACATGCTCTACTGTTCGAGTCTGTGCATGTCATCATGATCGATGGTTTGGCGATGGCGCATTCTTGGCCCGTTCTGAGACATTGTGTTGACAGCGAATTCACGGGCGTCATTGACAGTCTTGTGTGTCGTGATGATGACTGGCTGAGTCAAGCGCTGCGCTGCTGGAATCGCACTAAGGTCTGTTTCGACGGCAGCAGCCACGAAACAACACTCTTTTTGTTTGGTGCCACGGCGTGCTTCCGAGTTGGCATCCTTGAACTCCAGACGGCCGGAGCCGAGTGCCGGACGCCGGCCGGGTCAACCTGGTCCGGCCCGGCATGAGAGCCCCGCTTGTCCTCGGACATCTGATGGCTCACAGGCCGAACGGTATCCTCTTTTCATCCCTTCTCAAGCCCCTTTCGCTTTATGAGGTAATCTTAGACAACGTACATGAGTTCAGGATCGGGTCAATCGGTAAGACTATCAATCGTTGTACTAGATAGATAAAGGAGATCATTACAGTAGCCTACTCTTCCTCAAAGTTATCAAATTGTCCACCACCCTCTTCGACACCGCCATTGCCACCGTTGTCATCTTCTCCTCCATCATTCCCCTTCTTGACTGCATCTTTGCCATCGCGTAGCGGTTTGTCGCCGTCGCCATCGTCGATGCCGTCGAAGTCGCCTCCAAGCGCAGCGCTGATGATGTAAGATATCACCCCTGCGATCCCTAATCCAATCTTTGCAAGGCCAGCAAATCGCATGGGATTGCTCTGGCGTCTTGAAGTTGCACCTGCGTGCCATTCTTCATTGAACACCCGCTGATGTTTGGTCTTTTCCTTCGGTCTGCCAGTCGGGGGATCCTTGGACCAAAAGGTGACAGTCGCAGTCCGTCGTTCAAAGGTAAGCTCGGCTTCAGTTTTGGCGTTAGACCCGAGACCCCATGATGACTGCATCTAGTCAGACACTCTTTCAATACATACGCCAACAAGCCAGTGAACTTACCTCCCACTTTGTTGAATCAGGCAGGTCGTCAGTCAAGGAGCCCAGGGGTGTGATGCTGCCATCATCGTTGTCGATGTCCCACCGAGCCAGCCTCAAATCGGGGCGACCCCCATCAGCCAACGTGAACCTGACAGTCTGCTTTCCCTTGAACTTCTTGAGTTCAACTAGCTTTCCCTTCTCCAGGAACTTCTGCTTCTCTTGAACTTCATCTTGCGAGTTGTAGATTACTATGCCGTATGAATGTAGAGATTTGTACAGCCAGAGGCCATCCCTCTTGATTGACTCGAGTGCGTCGTGAACCAGTCCTTTACTGACGGTGGTTTCTGGCTCTTGCAAGAAAATCACATCCATGATGGATCTGGTAGTTCCCTTCGACTCTCTAACTTTGGCACCGAACCATTTTCGCACGAATCCGTTGTTGGTCAAACCCCCTGTAAGCACGAGTTGGTCCACGTTTCCCTCGCAGTGCTGTTCAATCTGATCCCATATGTTTCGGCACTGCTTTTCGAACTCAAGCCTCAAGATGGTGTTTATCTCAAATTCAACTTGAGTGATGGGAGATCCATTGAAGAGAAGCGGGAGCTTCAAAGTTCGGGTTTTTGGCGAACTGGTGTCGAACTTGTGTTTGGCAAGCAGGTAGACCTTTCCCCCCAGAATTTTCGCGGTCTCGGTATCAGCCAAACGCTCCTTTTCATCCGGAGTCAGGTTTCTGAGGGCTTGGTTGTTTGAGTGACACAAAATGTCGAGAACTTTACGTTGGAGACGTGTCGTAACCTCGTGGTCGATATACACTGAGCCATAATTCCGACCAGAAGCCTCAGTCTCGACCTTCAGCTTCACATGCTTCCCATCGTCCTTCACCACGACATATCTGTTCACATCGGTCGTTCCTCCACCAATGTCCGCGATGACAATCACTTTCCCTGGACCTGGTCTAGGGCCTTCAGTAGAGAAGGACGCCATCGCAGCTTGAGCCTCATCCAGATGTAAGGCGTCCACCCAATGATCAGTTTCTCGTCCGAAGTCCGAGGACTCGACAACCTTTCTGAATCTTTCCCTTGCTTCGTCCCTCCAGGTTGTCGGATAGCTGAAGAGGAACCATGCACGAATGGAATGCCATGCTTTGCCTTTCGGAATCTCTGGCAACAATTCCTGCTTGACATGTGCATACAGGCCTGCTAAATACTCCGTGAGGCACTCTACGGCGGTCTGGATGTTCATTCTGTTCTCGTCAGATGAGATATCTTCGACCGGCATGTCTTCCGATAGAGTATGGCCGTCCGCATTGTTGTCGCCATCTAACTCATCATCAATGCCTATGGCGGCCTTAAAGAGTGAGTGCACCTGATGTTGCTGTGGGCTTTCGTCTTTGTGCACTGAAAAGCCCCACGACGATTGTCCCTCAAGCACGACAATAGATGGCACTTTTCTGGAATCATTGATCGTGCCTGAGAAAGTCGAATTAATAACAAAACTTCAGATGAGTCCATCAGAATGATTTCTGCTTACCAGGCCATGTTTTCATACTCTTTACTTTGTCCTGGGACTGCAACGCCCAGGCCACCGCGGTCCCTAGCCAACATGTCAGCTCACTTCCTCAAATCAACGTCACGGTTTATTAATCGTTTATGAATTCACGACCGATGATCAAACTCTTACTCATTCAGTGGTGAACAGAGACCGGCAACCTACCCGTCAGACCGAAGTCGATACCAACCACCAAGTCGGGTTTGTCGGGCTGTTTCTTCGTAGAAGGAGGCATTGTGTGGGAAGCGCGTTAGTTCACAAGCGATGAATTGGGTGTTTGTCCAGACTACTTATCAAAGGTTAGAGACCACAGTGTTCAGCCTGTCGTGGTTCGCTTTCCACATCTGCAAAAGCCTGGACCTCGAAGGGTGTGCATGTTCAGCTTTGTTCGACACCCCATTTCTCTGAAAATAGCGGTCTATGGTAATTGATTGGCCAAGAAAAGGCACAAAGATGAATTGGTGACAGCTTCCAAGACCTGATCTGTGCCGGTCAACCGCAACTTGCATGTCGGCTACCTTTCGTGCATCTACTGCCTAAGCTGGCCACATTCCCCATCTTGCAGAAGGCAACGAATGCTTGATAATCAGAGACACTCTAAATAATCCTCAAGCGTGTTGTCTATTGGGTGATTCGGACATTTCGAACATCATACTGTGAAGATTGGTGAGACTTACAACTTCAAGCCACCTTCCCAACTGGCGCTCGCTACTTGCATTGGTGTGGTGGTTCCTAGTAAAGAGCCAATAGAATGAGGTGATTCTACGCTGTCCAAATATGAAATCAGCCAGAATTGGTCAGCCGTCAGCCATCCGTCTTGGGTCGCAGCCTGGTGTGTTACACCACGCGCACATCCATGCCAACCAGAATTATTTTCTGCCGAGTACAGCCTGCAGGAGGACACCACATTGAATGGAGTATGGTATTGAGCGGTGATAATAAGCCAGGGGCCTTTTAGCATGTAAACCACAGCATACCGACCAACATCTGAGGCAACCATAAGGCAACCCATACATGGCGTGATATTACATGACGCGGGCTGTGAAATGGGGCGACCAACGCCAATGAGAGCTTTAGGAAGACAATTTATTAGGCAGGAAGCAACCCAGCGTTGGCCTCAAATCGTGATCACTTCCTTCAAATCAATGGACGGAAGGCAAGTCGGAGAGTGCACCACGAAAGCTTGTCATGCATGGTCTGTAGAAACAAAGCCTGAGGCGACACTAGGGTGCCTACAGCTAAACATCCAGATCGAAGTGCCATGTCAGCGATGGGTCGCTCGAAAATCCGTCTAAGCTTTCGTTCAGCTTCTGTAACTTGTTTCCGCCAGTGATTTAGAGTACCGCTATGCAATTCATTTGAAGAGCTTTCTATTGGCCATACAGGAGCGACACAGATGACGTTAATCACATGAGTAACAGTGACAGTGATGATGACATTAGATATAGTTGGAAACGATCGGTAACGTAAGGGCATGATGCATGTTTGCCTAAGAATATATGCCCGTGTGGAAGGGCGTCACTCAAGAGCCCAGGTGTGATGGTTTCAATCCAAGTTTTGCTAGCCGGGCAGTGTCCACACACATATATATTCTCTTAAAAGTAGTTTTTCTATATGTACTCGCTTTTAGCATCGTGTTTATCGTCCTCGTTATTATCATAATCGTCTATTATTACCACTATTTATTACTATCGTCCTCTACTATTATCGTCTATTGTTGTGATCTATTATTATTATTGTTATTACTACCCCTGTTATCTCTCTGTCACTATTGTCCGCATATAAGTATTGGGTTTACTACGACACTGCCCGGCTAGCAAAACTCTTAGAATCTATAACGAACTATCAACACGCTGCCCGGCAGTGAAAACAACAATGCACCTTAATGCTGCGGAGGCGCGGAGGAAGCAAGGCCACAGCAGTGATACGGAAATATGACATATTGAAGAATATTGAAACCACACGCAGCCACGTCTATTTTACAAAGTCTTTCCCACCACATTGCTTTGACCAGAACCTGGACATTTCAGCAAGTCAGCTTGAAATTTTGAAGCGTAGAAAGAAAGTGCACGTCGCACTTCTCGTCAGGTGACAGTGTGTAGGTTTGCCAGTTGTTCTAGCAGAAGAGTCAGTATTGCTGGCGAGAGGAAATGGGGAAAGCACACGACTAACCTGCTGTGTGTTGGGATTCCAGAATTGGACGGCAAAGTTGATGTCGTAGTTCATGTTGTTCTTGAAAGTGTAGAACCTCCAATCGGGAAATTTTGTGTCATCCTCAACTCGTGAAATCGTAAGAGAGTTGAGCGGGCCATTGACGGAGGAGCCGACGTTCTTGGGAGCGTTGTACGACGTGCATTTCAACGGGTTGTTTCCAACGCCTCCACCAACATTGTTGCATCCTGCCTCCACTAATCCGCTCAAGAACGGCAGCGTGGCCAGAAGGAAAGAGATGCCGTTGAAATACATGGTTGAAAACAAGGTGATGCCTGCAACGTGGTGTTTTGCGATGGATGGGCAAAAGGTGTAATTCGAGCGACAAGCTTCCCCCAAGAAAGACAGGCCAACTTACTTTTATACTCTGTGTGTTTCCCCCCTATTTGTGGTAGACAACCAGATGGACCCCTCGTTCGCCTCGCAACTATTCTTATTGTCCCCGAGTCACGGCAACTCGGGTGCTAGAAAGACCGCTAAGACCAACCCACAAGTAGAGTGTTGTGATATTACACTCTCAACTGAATGGATGTTAGTGCGAACTCTATTACTTGGACCAAGCACCTCTCGAAACCGACACCGTGGTTCTATCTTGAGACTCGAAGAGCGTGTTCTTCTACCCATATAATAAGTTTTGTCTTACCTTCGAACAAGATAGTCTATGTGATCCTCTCTGAAAGATGAATACGAGTTGCTTTACTTACAGCCGTGATCACACATTGTTGCACACTCCATCTAGACGTTGGACAAAAACGGCTTACCGGCTGTCTTAGACTGGTGCATGACTCTGACTATATTAACTGTAATTTGCGCAAGAGTTACTGATCGCCAATTCCGATGGAGTGCTCCGGTGGGATATTAGCCATCATCATCCCCATTTTGTAACACTTCGTATTCCTTGGATACAAGGTAAAGTCAAGAATATTCGAGCAGAGACCGAAGTTCACAGCGGTCTGAAGTACGTGAAGATTTCCATATTGCCTGGGGTAGAAATCAATTCATCTCTCTATAGTTCCATATCAACGTTGAGAGTCTTTGGACAGATGCGCACCCATGTCTGACAGTTTGCTTCACGCAATCCTACCTACGTCAAGTCAACCCACTTCCGCCCTGCTTCCTCTCAGGGCCTGGAGGAATGTCACTCGAGCCCGAAGGATTCAAATCCTTGCGTCTCTCATGGCCCGTGCATCTCGTCTGCAACGCCTATCGATAAGATGCCGCCGTCAGTGCCCACATTGCTCGCCGCCTCAACCCCCCGGCTCGTTCCGCGAAACTCTGTTCAAGCTTTCGGACGAGAATTCCAAACCTCACCTGCTCAGCCTTACCTCCTCTCCCAACACCCGCCAGCACGTGCAGCAAGCCAATGGGACCCCCGCGAACCGCCCTCGGCCGTGTCTGCGCTTCCACGACGCGAACCCTCTCCCACCGAACACTACGAAGCCGTACGCAAACGCAGACGCAGACACGATGGAGCTCCTCGCAGCCCATCTCGAAGCTCGTCTTCCCAGATGATGACGGCGCGGAGCCGAGCGCCGTGCGCCACATCCACCTGACCTCCTCCGACCCCCGCGACGTCGCCGGATTCCCATCGTACACAGCCGCTTCAGATTTCCAAGCCTCCCTGCGCCAGGCCTTCCTCGACTGGAAATCCGCCCCGACGCCCCGCGCCCCGTCCCCCCTCGTCGTATCCTTCACCCCGACACCGACCTACACGCTCGGCAAACGGCAAAAGTCGCTGCGCGAAGACCAGCTGTCCCGCCTCACCCGGCCGCTCTCCGTGACCCTCGACGACGGCACCATACGAGACTTCGCCCCCGCGGTCATCGAAACGGACCGCGGCGGCCTGACGACCTACCACGGCCCCGGCCAAGTCGTCCTCTGGCCCATCCTCGACCTGCGGAGCCCGTACTACCCCCACCAGACGGTCCGCTCGTACGCGCGCCTGCTCGAAGAAACCACCCAAGCGATCCTCGCCTCCTCCTCTCCATCAGGGCCCGGCATCCCCACATACCTCTCCGAAGAAGACCCGGGGGTCTGGACCGAAGGCGCCAGGGCGCACGGCCAGGAGCGCAAGATCGCGGCCATGGGCGTCCACCTGCGCCGGCACATCACCGGCCTAGGCACGGCGCTCAACGTCGACGTCGTCGTGGACGGGGACGAGCGCGCCAACCCCTGGGCGAGGTTCGTGCCGTGCGGGCTGGAGGGCAAGACGGCCACGAGCGTGCAGGCCGAGGTCGGGCCGAGATGGGACGCGTGGGCGGCTGCTGGCGACGCGAGGGCGCGCAGAGAGTGGTATGCGAGGCGGTGGGTGGAGGAGTTTGCGAGGCGGTTGGGGGCCGCGGCCGTCGACGGGACGGTGTATCAACGACTTGCCTGATCCACCACCCCTGACCAGTTCTTTTTCTCTCATCGGCTCTACCTACCTACCCCTCCCCTGCGAAGAAGCAAGCCCACGTTGGCAGGTTCGCAGACGGCATTGGCCCTGGCAATTGCGTTACTGTTGTGGAATATGCGGTGCTCATCACGGCAGTCGAGGTGAAAGGGGGGAGCGGGGGTGCGAAAGATGGTCTGGACCGCTCCGGTGGAAGCACCGCAGCGGAGCTGCCCAGGTCTGGCACGTCACATCTCTCTGCCGTGTCGTGTGCCTGCCCCCTTCACGTCTCTTATCAGTGATCCACCGCGGCTCTCGGTTCGGACCGGGACTTTTGCCTGTTGTTTCTTCTCTTTGGAGGCTTGTTTCCGGGGCCGAGAGCGAAGGAAGGGACTTCAGCTCGGCATTTCCGCGTTTTTGGAATGGAACTTCCGGCGGGAAAAAGGATTGCGGAAGGAGCCAGTCCCCGTTTCAATGATACCCATTTCTTGTTTTCTGGTTTTTGGCCACCGCCCACGGAAAGAGAGACTGGAAATTTTGCCGAGCAAGACGTCGGAATTACTTCCGGCTCTGCTGTCCCTGAATGACAATGTCAGAAATGCAACCTTGGCTGCTCCCGACGATCATAGGCGGTACCGAGATCCTTGGCTGCCGTTACATCACGCAGAATGGCATGTCATGATATAAGATATATATAACATCCATATCCGCATATATCAGTCGCTTGAATCAAGCTACGTTGGAGATAAGCCGTGCTAGGCTGCGGTTAATGCTCAAGCATGCTTGCATGAGATCGGCGGGCGTGCAGAAGCACACCGGTTCATGGGGGGGCCCCGATGGCTTGTTTTCATAGGCGCGGAGCAAAAGTCCTAGGGGCGGTGGTTGGTTAAGTCTTCTCTTCCCGAGGAGATGAGCATTCGCGCCAAGACCCCGAGATGCGCGCGTTCGCCGCCGGCAGGCAACGCAGACGGGATCAACGCTGGGCAGCCGCAGTGGAGGCTGTCCGCTCTTGGTCGTGGTTTTTGGACTTGATGCGGCTTGAAGGTAGAAGGAGTGTAGGTCACCATGGTGTACAGTTGTCAGGATGCAATGGGAATCAAATCCAACGGACCTGCCACTGAAGACGTTTGGTTTTGTTTCATCAAACTTGGTCGTGGAACACCAGGACAGTACGTCACCAGCGTTCACCTTAAATTGTTGCTAGATTAAGAAAGCAAGAGCTTCGAGGGAAGGAGCCCTCCAGTATGCCCATCATGGGAACGGAAATGCAACCACAACCAGTCCAATTAGAAACAACGCCGATGCTATGATGAGTATCAACCTGAAGATTGAACCGTCCCGCCAAAGCCGTGAAGATAACCCCCTCTTCATAAGTCATGATTCCATTCCCCGTAAAGAAAATAAAATGATTAAAGCCACAGTAAACCAGTGAACCGAGTTTTAAGCCTCCTACAATGCAGAAATGCCTGGCCAATCGCCAGACCATCAAAATGACTGGTCTTAAACCTCTTGCTTTCGTGTTCGAAAACGGCCTGCCTCATCACAGAGTCCATTCGTCAAGCCTCGCATTCGCGTTTGAGAACGCCGGGTGTTGCGACAGAGGCTCGTCTCCACCTCTGCGTCCCAGAACAGGAGGCTTACCCAAGACCCAGCCTCATGCGTCACGATATGATGGTGCCGTTATCCCATCGTGACAGTTCAGTGCTCCGACTTGATCCGCCCCTTCTTCTTGGCAGGAGGCAGCCTCTCGTGTGCCTCATCATCGGGTGTCCACTCCTCCGGATGGAAATGGGGATTTTGATAGTGGGCCTTGTTGAAATGGCTATTCTTGAACATGGCCGTGGTGAAGCTGGGTTCTGGGAAACTGGGCTGAGAAGACAACATGGACGGCTGAGCGGAGCTAGAGCCGCTGAGATGCCAACACTGGTGGCTAAACCTCAGCTGATAATCCACGGGCTGTGATGACTTTCCGGACGTGGAGGTTGACTGTTGAGGCTGCGGCGTGGATTGAGGCTGAGGACGGGGGGTGGGCACGGGCTGCTGCTGTTGCGTAATGTGATCGGAGTAGGGCGTGGTCATCCATGGGGACTGCGGCGTAGCATCGTAAGCATCCGGCATTGGTGAGGTAGACGTCGGCGAGCCCAGCGATGACAGGCCCGAGGACAGGCCGGATGGCGGGCCGCCAAAGCCGGGCAACATTGCCAAGGGGCTGTAGTCCATGTTGGCAAAGGTGTGCAGAGAGGGAGCGACGGGCATGATTTCCTGTCGGTGAGAAAAGGAGGTCGCGCGGTTGACCTGCAAGTTCAAGGGTGCAGGGTTCGGGGGAGACTTGTACAGAATGTCGTAGTGGTCGGGTCGGTATAGGAGGTAGATGATTGGGCCCAAGTTGGCGGGATCCTGGCCCATGGTCTCACTGGGCATGCGGTAGCTGTTGACCTGACTCCCGGCACTCCGATCGAGGTAAGCAATCTCGAGGACCATGTTGACAGGCTTAAGGAGGACCTGGACGAGCAATTGGAGGCCGAGATGCTCAATCTCTCTGTTGGGACGCTCGAGTTCGGCACAGTAGCCGGCGATACCCGTCTCGCCAGGAATGAAGGGGGCGTAATCGTCGGGGTTGCCCTTCAGCCAGGAGCTGGCCAGAAGCCGTAGGTGATAGATGATGGCATTGGAGGCGTCCTGGTCGTTGAAGCGCTGGAGGACGATCTGCTGGGCCAATTGCGGGTTCGTAATGCTGTTTGCCAGGTCTCTCAGCAGAGCAATGGTCTCGTCCACCATATCCTCGAAGAGCATCCGATCGTAGCCGCCGATGTTGAGAAGGTACTGGTTCAAGCTCGTGATGCGGGCGATTTCGCCAAGGATCTGATCCTGGTCGCCATTGTTGGCGAGATGCTCAAAGTAGGAGAATCCGACGGCTGTGGCAGAAGCAGTCAGTCAGCTATCGTGGTGTGCTTCGGAGGGGTTGTATCGTGGAAGCTGGTGCGAGGACTCGAGGGTGGGAATGCGGGGTAGGTTGATGGTGCACGGAATGGTTCGAGGGCGAAGGGTGACTTACCTCGCCAGCCGCAGTTTCCGTCGCCTTGGATGGGTCGGTAGTGGGAATACGTCTGAGGAAGAGCCTATAGTGGGCGGCAACGAGGGCCGAGGTTAGACAATGTCCAGGGTGTTTGGTTCGCGGAAGGGGGGCTGGAAGTGTCGGATCGAGACTCACGATGGTCTTTGCGACGTAGACATCGTCGGCCTTTGCGTACTCGTCGGTGATGGCGTCGCTGGTGATCTTGTCGCCGACTAATGGGCCCTATCGGCGGGGAGGAGAAGTGATTAGCGCAGATCCAGAGCAGAGGTAAGCTGGGCTGAGGTGAGGTGAGGTGAGGTGAGCAGAGCTTCGGTTCCAAGCTCGAGCTTCGTTTGCGACAGACAGACAATGAACAACAGATGAGAGATGGATGGGAGCTTAGAGCTTACCTGGAGGTGTGGCTGGTAATCCCGGGCGGCGGCTTCCTGGGCGGCGAGGTCGGAAGGGTCGCCGGGCTCCATGGTGGACGGACGAGTGCTCGTGGAGTTTGCGGTGCTAACGGAAGCGGTGGTGTTTGTGTTTGAGGAAGAAGAGATGTTGGAGTTGTAAAAGGAAGAGGCCGGGTCGCAGTTGGACGAGGGAGCTCCCGGGAGGTGGTGCTGGAGCTGCTGTTGGTGGTGGTGGTGGTGCTGCTGGTGCTGCTGGTGCTGGAGGTGGGAATGGGAATTGGGGTTGGAGTGGCTGTAAGAGGAGTGGGAATGGGAGTGGGAGTGAGAGTGGGAATGGGCGTGTGAGAGGGAATGGGAGCGGGAAGACGGCGTGGTGGAGGCAGAGGCAGAGGCAGAGGTCGAGCCAGAAGACGGGCCAGGGCTGTGGTGGACAGCTGCAGCAGCAGCAGGGTGATGAGGATGGTGATGATTGTGGCCGCCGCCGCCGTAGCTGGCGGGGGATGAACAATACAAGCTGCCTCCAGCGGGGGAAGCTGCTGCTGCTGCAGCTGCTGTTACCGCCGTGGCTCCAGCAGGTCCAGGTCCAGGTCCAGGTTGTTGCTGCTGCTGATGTTGCTGATGTTGCGGCACAGACACCTGGACTCCAGTGACAGCGACCGGCGCGGCTGCACTAACCGCGGCGACAGCTGCACCAACGACGACGCCAGCACCCGCACCCGCATCCGCAGCTGCAGGTTCCATTTGGTGCCGTCCCTGCTGCTGTTCCATCTGGTGTTCCACCCCGCCCACGCCCATGCCCACGCCCAGAGATAGCGAATTCGACCGCTGATCCACATCCATTCCACCCATCGTCTGCTGGTGATGCCTCCGCTGCTGGTGATGGCGATAATGATGTCCGTGTCCCTGATCCGGTACAGGCCCCGGGCTGCTGTGGTTCAGTGTGTGCCCGCTGTGGGCCAGGGGGTTGCCCATGCTGTGGCCTTCGGGACCAGCGGACGCCAGGCCCATCCCAATGCAGTTCGCACCCGACGGTGAGCCCACTCCCAGCGGGGTCGGTGAGTGGAAGCTGTACACGGACATCTCTCCTCCCATCCCGTCTCCTCCTCCTCTTCCTCCTAATACTCCTCCTCTTCCAATTCCAACGCCTCCTCCCATTGCTCCAGCTCCTCCTCCTGCTGCTGCACTTCCTCCTCCCGTTACACCCATGCCATATCCCCCTACATTGTGAGAAGTGTGAAGCTGCTGCTGCTGCCCTCGTGGTGCATGTGCCGAGTGGATGCTGTGAAATTGCGCCGGTTGTGCGTGAAATCCCGACGCAAAAGGCGTGGGCTGAGGCTGGAACATGGCCTCTCTGATACTGTCCTTCTGCTGCCACCTTTGGCCCTGCTTTGCTCTCTCCTCTTCCTGTCTTGTCTTCTGAGACTAGCCTCCTGTCTCCTGTCCTGCCAGTGCTTGTTGTGCCTCGTAGTCTGAGTCGAGGGAATCCTGGCCCTAATACGTCCGCTTGTTTCTGCTGGCTGACAACACGCCTGATGTGCAGTCTCCGATCCTCGATTGGAGGAAAAGGGGAGGGTGATGGGCGAGAGAGAGAGAGAGAACACACAGAAAGGAGTAAGCAGCCCGTGGGGGAAAAAACAAGAGGCAGAGGGGGAAAAAAAGAAAAGAAGAGATGATGAATGGGTCGATGAGAGTGCGGGCGAAGGAGGGGGGAAACGGACTGGAACAGTCAGGGAGTCGGACGATGCGATGCGATGCGATGCGATGCGATGCGTGAGGTGAGCTGAGCTGCGATCCAATCCAATGCAATAACAGGATGGATGCCGGCAATAATACTACACCAAGAGACAACAAATGAACGCCCGTCCTCACCAACTGAACCAAAAAAAAAAAAAGAAAAAGGACTGGTATCAATAACCCAGCCCAAAGTACGGTACATACAGGAGCCAACGCCCACAGGAACAAGTATCGCGCCGTCGAGCAGGTAACTCGTCCGTACCTCAGCTAACGATCGACGCAACGAATGAAACGACAGTGAGCACACAGGGGGTCGAGGGTTGGAGGGGGAGAGAGGAGGAATATTGCAGAATTCGATGGTCCGCCCCAAAAAAGGAACAATAAATGTGACGAGTGGTTTTCCGGGGTGCGTCTGCCCGTCCCTTCCTCCTGCGTCTCTGCGTCTCTGCGTCGACCTCGAGCCCGGCGATTTGTTCGATCGACTCCGGGGTTTGGCGACCGAGTCTGCGAAGAAGGGTGGTGGTGGTGGCCTCGCCTCGGGGGCCAGGCTGGGCTGTAATAATGCTGTAATAATACCTTGCAAATAGTTGGTGTTGGATGACGATGATGGTGGTGCTTTTGCTGCTGTTGGATGATGTTGTTGTTGTTGTTGTCGGTGTTGGTGCCGTTGGTGACCCTTCTCTTCTGTCTGTGTCTCTCTTTTCGCTTCTGACCTACGAGACTAAGATAGTCTACTCCTGATATGGCCTCGTCGCCGGAGCGAGATTATTGATTCGCTCTTTGCGGTAGCTCCTTCGCCGTCTGTTCGCCCGTCTGGTGCTTGGGACACACAGATCAAGACGTGAGGAGGGTGTGCACAGCAGCTGGATCTGGGAATGGTGCTGATGCTTGGTGCCAGACGAGCCGAGCTGAGCGGTGGGTGGTTGACGAATGGCGGCCAATGTGGACAGGACTGGTCGATGTGATGTGATGCGAGTGTGCAGTACCGTGCCGCAGCTAGGGATCGGAGGGTAAGGTACAGCAACGGATGTAAGGCAGAAGAGGCCCGGTATCACGGTTCGAGCTTGGAAGAGGCTGGCTGACTGACTGGCTGACTGGCTGGCTGGATAGATAATCAATAAGACAGAAACCACCCTCAATCCACCAAAGAAGGCTAGATGGATACCCAGGTTCAGCCTTCTCACAACTGGAAAAGGTGTGAGGATGGAGGTCTTCGAAGATGAGGAGAGGAAGAGAGGAAGAAGAGGGAGGGAAAGAAAGGACAGGAAGCAAACTGGTCCAGGAAACACAAGGGCATTTGAGGGCCAGTCAAGTCCCGTCGATGCACACAGGCCAGGAGACAGGAGACGGGAGACGGGATACGGGAGACGACACAAGCAAGGCGCACGAGAGCGAGCGAGGACGACGCGGCTGTTGTTCTAGGGTTACGATGGTTGCACCGGCACGGGCACTGGGAGGCTACCTGGCTAGCATGACACGACCCCGGAGCGGCATCACCAGCACCACATCAAGGATCTCCAGCAGGGAGCTTCGGGTTCGGGGATGTGAAGTGGACAGTGGCGGAGGAGGAGGAGTAGGAACATATGGACATGGAGCAATATCACAACGGCGTCAGGATGATGATGACGGAGAGCGATGCCGGCAACCAGGGTGGTAGGCATGCACAAAGTATGGGTATCCGTACCTCACGAACCCGCCCTCTGGATACCTCACTCCCATCAGATACCTATCGTGCTATCCAGCATGCCTACTAGTATGTAGTATGTAGGTGCAGACAATCACCACACATGCCAGCCGTGTCCGCAGTGTCCGCAGTGTCCGCAGTGTGTCCTATCGTAGCTACTCGTACGCATTTACGTATTGAGAGAGGGTGATGTGCGGACGGCAAGGTACGTACATGTCATGTAAGACAAGGCATGGTGAGGCAGGGCAGGGGGGGAAGAAAGAAGGAAAATAAACGGGCAGCGGCCGTTTTAATTCCATTGTGGGAGTGCCACCAGGCTGGACGGGGGTGGCATGCTGCCAGATGGTTGGCTGTTACTGCTGGTACAGACTCATAGGCTGCATCGCATCGTCCGCATGGCATGGCACGATAGCGTCGATGGTTATGATTATGATGAGGTGGGTGCCGATGGCGGGAGAGTACCTATCGAGAGACCAACGGCAATAGTGGCGCCCACCAGCAGCCCGCGCCCGTCGGCCGGGTTTCTGAGGCGAGTCCACGAGTCCAGTGCAGCATCGACGGTGGGTGGGAGGAGGGAATCGGGGGCCTGTGACGGAGACGGATGGGGACGGTTTGAGTGTGAATGTGAAGAGAATGCAGAACGGATGGTGGATGATGATGAGAGTGATGGATCCAGTCTCTGTGGAGGGTGAGTTGTGAGCAAATGAGCAGCGAGATAATCATCAAGACGAGCGATGCCCGTCCTGTCTCCGTCGTGTGTCCCCATCCCCATCCCCATCCCCATACCCGTCCACCCCCGATACGTACCGTCTTCCCCCGTCGAGAGACGAAGAGAAACAGCCGCGGGCTCTACTCTGTGTCTGCGTAGGATCGAGAGAGCGGCAGAGACAGAAAGAGAGAGACTGCCAACCCCCGGTCCCGTGTCGGGTCTGGCCTTCTCGCCTGGCGAGGTCTGGGCTGGTCCGCACCAGGTCTTGCTGCATCTCGTGCACTGCGTCTTCTCAGGCAAGCAAGGTACGGATTGGCTGCGTCGCAAGCAGGGAAACCAGAGGACGGGGTTGACGGGGTCGGGGTCGGCAAGGAGGAGGTTGATCGAGAGAGAGAGAGAGAGCGGCGTAGCACGGTGATATCGTGACATTACTTCTTTAGTTCCTCTCTCATATGCCCTCGTATCACTAACCTCTCTGTGTAGTAATCCGCCTGTGCCCACGAGGGATTCACGGGAAGGGGGGGACTTTTGTTGGATCGATCCATGGCTGCGTCTGGCCCGGGCACCCGGCCAAGTGAAGTCTTGCTATTTCCTCGTCGACTTGCTATTTCTTCACAGAAAGGGCAATGCATGTCTCCTCTCCTGCGTTTGCACCTTCACAGATACATACTCGGATACCTACCTAGGAAAGGTACTGTAGGTACGGATAGGCGTGGCTGGTTGGTAGGATGTCCATGTCCAACGCTGCTGGCTTGTTTCTGGAGGCGTTAACCTTAGATCTTTCCCGCAAATCCTGCCCGCTTGTGTCGAGGAAAGCAGGAATAAGAAATGGTCCCCGTCTCAAGCCTCAAGTCAAGGCCAAGGGGCAGCTTCCGACCTCTAGACCTCTCCATCTCTGTCAGTGCTTCTTCGGTCAGCATCTGTCGTCTCCATCTTCGCTCCCACGCTCTTTAGCTTCTCCAGCATCCTCCGTTTCAACCGTCTCGTCCCATCCCATCCCATCCTATCCCATCCATGATCCCGTCCGTCTCTCCTCATCTCATCCTATCCTCCCTCCCTCCACCTCTTCCCGCACTCACTGTGACTCCCTAATCCCTGTCTGCGAGGATCGTCGAACAACATGCCATGCCATGTGTAACATGCAGGGAGCCCCCCCGAGCCTTCAACATCCAACAAACCATGGTCCAACGACGGACAGGACATTCTGCACATCCACGCCTCGACCACGACGGACGGCAGGACTTTCTCCTTTGATCAGCGTCGGGTCTAAGAAATCAACAACAAACTGCCGACGGCCACCGGCGCTCAGTACCACGCATTCATTGTACGCCCGCTCTGCAACCAGAGCAGAGCAGCCCAGAGCAGAGCTCGACCTCGAATTCGCAAGGGTGGCATTCCAGGGTCGAATCGAGCCGGGGGGAAGCCCTGGCCTTCACCGTTCGAGCTAGCAGGGGGGGGGGTGGGGGCTCGCTGTCTCTGTGTGCCCATGACATCGCGAGTTGTCTTTCGAAATCGGGCAGGGTTGGCACGAGCATCGCATCCAATCCAGGGCAGGGCATCAAGTACCAGTCGAGGCCAGGGCAGTCGAGGGCCGCTGCAAGACCCGTGGCACCCTCGACGAGCGGGTGACTGTCCTCTGTATGGTCCATCACACCTCACGAAGCTCGCATACATACCTTGCCTTACGGTACTATGCAGCCAGTACCTTACTATGTAGCTAAGGTAAGACGCGATGGCGCCCAGCAGCGACAGACGCAGTAGCGACAACCTAGCACTCGCTCACTTAGCCCGAGAGCCCCAGCCTGCCTGCGTCTGTGGACGAGCAGCAGAGCACACAGACGCACGCCGCCCACGGTGGGCAGACGCTGATGTTGTATTCGGGCTCTCTATTAGCGCTGATCCAACTCCATCCATCGTGATCCCCTCTCCACACTTTCCGTCAGCCCTCCTCCACTGCCACTGACACTGACACTGGCGCTGGCGCTGGTTCTGCTACTGGCGCGCTGCTCCGGACATCGAAGCTCTTAGGCCGGGCCCAGAGGAAGGTGTCTTGGGTAGCCTGGAGGTACACACTTTACCAACACGCTACCTAGCGCGACGTACGTAGCGCCGGCTGCCAAAGTTGCATGCCCTTCGTCTGCGCGGTTTGCGTTGGGCCTGCCCTGATCCTCTCTGCTCTATGCCAATGTTTCTCGTCTCACAGCCTGGACAAGGATGTTCACAGTGGCTGTGGACATGGCGAGACGACATGCATCGCGAGAGTCCAGTGAGCACCCATGAGTCGGGGAATCCTCCGCCAACGACTTTGAACGCCTCCGACTGGTCTTCTTGAACAAGAAACCACTATCGACTCGCTTGATTGCTCGCTACCTCGCCTACTTGTCTCTCTATCTTGTTGGCCCACCAAGGTCTCGCCAACGAGGGGGGAGAAGGACGGCAAGATGGGCTGCGAACGGGATAACAACGGCAATGTCATTCTCCCTGATGGGACGACGAAGTTCATCACCACCCCTCGTGGCATTACAGACCACCCCCTTCTCTATGCGCAGTCGTTTCTTTTTCTCGTTTTCCGGTCTGTTGCTATTACTCCTGATACCAACGGATGCTGCTGTTTGGCCGTCCTTAATTATGCGCCTGTGGTCTGGCCGTGGCCACCTTGCAGAGCATCAAGCGCAGGCAAGCGCATCCATCCAACAACATTCCCAACAACTTGCGCCGTGCCAATGGCCTCACTGGCTCTACTGGTCTGGTCTGCTTCGAGTTGACTGACTGGACTGACGTTCCCACGGAACAGGCTTACACAGAGTCTGGGCCTCGATTCGATACACCATGACACGCTTACCTTACATGGAACATGCTTGTCACTTGCTGACGGTTGACGGTGGCCGATTCTGTTCTCCGGCTGCAGTCGTCAGACGTTTCCCACGGACAACTCAGTCTTGCTGCCGACACAGCAAGCAGACTAACCCATGACTTCACTGGACGGATCTCAGCCGAGGAACTCTGATGGCAACATGTCACAATGGACCACTTCTATCACAGCATAGGCACTGCAGAGAGAAAATCTGCCCTGCGGTTAGGCGATACCGCATGCACTTTCCCTCGAAGCGAGGCCTCTCTGATGGCGCCATAGAAGCAAACGGCCACTGATGTTGAATTGCCAGAGCATACGAGCCCAATGTTTTGTGGGCAAAGAAACATGGGCATCTATCAAAAGAGCCACTCCTCGGTGGGAGAATCCCATCAAAGACAAAATGCAGAGTGGACATGACTGGGGCAAAATGCCCTGGGTTGTACGGGCTAGTTCTTGGCTGCGAGAACCGGCTCAACCGCCTGGGCAAGATCCACGTTTGGCGGTGCACGAGTCCTTCGCCGGATGGGGTGCCCCATACCCAATAACGAAGCATCTTGGTATGGATTCCAAGACGTTTGATGCGGGAGAAACTGGGCCGTGTGATATCGATTTTTTCCCGGCCCAAGACGCTGTCTTGAGTGCTAGCTCCATACTGATGCATACAGACGACATTTGCACTGTCGATCACTTTGCACTACCGTCTCGCCGCTCATTCTGCTCCATCTCCTTGAAGGCGCGACATGCAAAAGGCTTCGATGTAGAATGGAGACAAAATGACAGACATCGGCCCAAGGCCGGATTGGCGCCGGCACACTCGGTTCGACAAGGTCGCATCGATGGGACACTTGAGACGCCGCAGTTAATGGGATACCTTATCAGCTTTTTAGCTGCTGGTAACTTCAACGGAAACGCCTTCAAAAAACCCGTATCCTCCGAAAGAGGCGTGGATCGCTTCGCATCCGACGCGCTTGTCGGCCCCGAGAGGGCCTCAAGGATGCGCTACTTACATGAGCCGGCCCCAGAACAGAACACCACCAGTCGGGTTCTACCCTCGGGCTTCTCACACATAATACTCTATAGCTCACACTGCTGTGAAGCAATATCGATTGCCGTATGGAAAGCCATAGACTTGCCTTTCGCGGGATGCTCAGCTCGCACACCCGCAATCCCAAACGCTGTTCCGTCGGCCAGCAGAAAGGACGGGATGTCTGACAGCGACGGAACCTGTGGGATTTGCAAGGATTCATGCACACCCGTCGAGGGACGTCGCTCTTTGCTGGGGTCATCGAGTCCCAAGGGGTCCCGTCTCGCACCGACAGCCCCGAGTAATTCAGCCTGTGGAAAAGCAACCGCATGCTACAAGTCAGACAGCATTCACTCTGTTTCTGCTGGCTGAGCACTTCGACCAATCTGAGGGACGTCCGTCAGAAACCGTGCTTGTCTGACAAGTCAGTGAGGCATGTCACAATTGCTAGACCATGCGGCTAACTGGAGCTGTGGAGCGGGTGGACGGTTAGTTCCGCCCACGATGAGGCCCTGCAACGCGGTTTGCCCAAGCGGAAAGCAAACTTGACAATGACAATTTTGCGAAATTCGGTCCTTCAGTGGTGGAACATGGAGGCGTCTCGGGATCTGCGCCGTCCGTCCCCCACTCGGTGCGCTACCCAAGGATGAGGCAAGGAATACAGAGAATTCTGCAAGGCTTGTTGGGCGATCCAAGTCTTTTCCCTTTCTCCTGCCAACCCGCGTGCCGTACTTGTTGGGTCATGATCCTCATGAAGGGGCCATACAGTTCGCAAGACTTTCCATTACGGGATGAAGACGGTCATCTCAGCAACCGCATCACCAAATTGGCTTTTTCCAGATGTAACCCATCTTGAAAGAGGCCTACCGGTTTGAATGAATATGACCATGTTACAAGAGATGCCAAAGGTCTCCAGCAAACGAAAAAGGTCCCCAGCACTCCAGCAGACTATGCATACGAATCGATACAACCATGACGCAGTAAAGAGCCCAGAGCTCCAACGAGGCTTCATTATGGTTGTCGTACACGCTGAGCCAGGTACACCAATCTCAGGTCAGATGAGATAGATAACTCTGGGCGCAGCTTGCCATCCATGGTAATAGTTCTTATGCAGCTTTCTGCGGCACGCGGTATGCTTTACTCGCCCCCTGGCAAACATGATGCCAGATGCTGCTGCGAGCCTTGCGCTGTAACCCCGGGATTCTGGTACTTTTGCAGCCCGGAGGAAGAAAAAAGTACTAACATATTTGTCTTTGGTGGACAACTCTTCGCATCGAAACGCCAGCACAAGTATACGCGCATCTCAAAGCTCGACTAATCAACATTGACGGTGGCGCTGGGAATGCAAAGACATTCGACGGGCCACGGTCTATCCGTCCTCAAATCCTGGGCGATGACAAGAGACACATCCAAGCACCCAAGATAACAACCATGGTGCTCAAGCCCTATGCCCCTGGTCCTTCTTTCGGCGCTATCACGAATCAGCACTAGGACGTAGCCTGAAGGACATCCAGCGAGCCCAGCGTCCACGATCGCGCTTGGGATTGCCCAGCCGTCGGCACAAAATAGACGACATGTGAAGGAAACCCAGTGGGTGAGAGATGAAGGACAAATTTGTCGAATCCGAACTCCGCGGGGCCAATCAGTCCCTATGAAAGGCGACGACTGTGCCTCATGTCCGCCTTTTTTTGAGAAGAGCGTCGCGATGGCTAACTGTTCAACTGGAACTGACCACGATGCGGCCCAAAAGAACACGGAGTCGGAATGGTAGTTCCCCAACCACAGAAGGCCTCAATACCGTCGCATCATATTTGCTTGGTTTGCCCACTTCGACACCTCTGCCGTCCCGCGTCTACGTACAAGCGTCCTGTCTCCACTGACAGAGTGAGAGTCAGGACCCTCGCAAACTCTCTCTTTTGTGGGCATGGGAGGAAAGAAAAGGGGAGATTGTGCCCGCGTTGTGGACATGCCAGGCTCTCTCTTGTGTCATTGATGTTCATCTTGCCCTTTCGTTGATGCATTCTCTGACCCTTCGCCCGCCTTCGGAAGCGTCTGCCATGCAGGCGCGCAGCTGGGCTGCACGACATATTCCTTTTACTTTCCCCCCGAGGAAAGGACCTCGAAGCAACTAACACCCTTGGCGATATGACAGCTCATCCTTCCGGCGAGAGAGACCCCTGTTCTCGCAGGCCGAGGATCGTTCCTTGGCTTTGTCGTCCACTTTCTACGAATAGCCCACAGTTGTCACAAAGCTCCCTCCTGCCTTTGAGAGAGAGAGAGAGAGAGAGAGAGAGAGAGAGAGAGAGAGAGAGAGAGAAAGCACTATTCAGACTCCGCGGCTGAAGGAACGTCAAATTTGACATCTCATCGGTGTGGATCTCGGGGTTGACGGCGACGCCTCGACCTCGTATCCCACTCGTCGTCTCCTACTTCGGTGTGTTATGCCTGCGCGAATCAGCCGTCGCCCCCCAGGGGTGACGAACAGAAGCAAGGGGGGCAACATCTCGCTACCATCTCAGGGTCTCTTCGCCGAAACAGAATTCAACACGAAGGAGCGGGGAGAATCGCGATTGGGAGGTGGTCAACGTACGGCTCATGTCATCCTTCTGTGCTCTCGGCGACTTGTGAGAAGCACCGAGGGCGGTAGCTTGCAGAAAAGCGCTCAAAAGCGCGTGGCCAAGCATGTTTGAGGCACCTTACGTATTCGACAAGTGTCAGATTTTTCCATGACATATACGACATGCCCTACGCAACGCAGCACCCTGCGTTCTACGAGCGAGCAGCGCGAGCGGCGGCTGAGAGGTTCGACGTTTTATTTCCCATGTTACACTCCGGAGCTCCATCGTGGATCGTGTCAAAATTAAGCCGCATCTTCAAGCTGCCAAACCGACATGGCTTGGTGGTCGACGACGCTGTGTTTCCCATCCGCCATCTTGGCTGCAATGGTATGATGCAAGCAGCCGGCACGCGCGAACAAACAGCTGCTCGCCAAACCACATACACCAAACATATCACAGGAAGCCTCTCCACCTGCGTGCCTACCTGCGTGCCTACCTGCCTGACTGCCCCGGCAGCGGACCGCGTTAGGCCCGCAGGCTGTGTGGTCGCACGCCCTCCTATGCGACGACCCATCTGCAGCTCCCAACCAGTGACGTTGGTGCAATTTGACAGCTTGACTCTGTCACGACTCAGAGCCCATCGTCTTCTTCGGACCAGATTCGCCGCGGACACTCTCCTCTGTCTGCCGCGTCTCTGTGCTACACCCGCACTGTAATCGGCCGAGAGCGAGAGCAGCGGCGACCTGTACGGAGAATAGATGCAGCAGTGAGGCAAAAGCCAAAACGTACACCTTCCCAACCTGCTTGCTTGCTTCGTTGTATAACGACAGGTTGCAGACGCTACGCCACGGCCAAGTCGGCACGTTTGAGTGGCCGCCGGCGTCCCATCGATCGCCCCTTTGACGTTCGTAGCGGGAGGGTTACACCGAAGTGAGGCAAAATAGGAGGCGCCGCGTTGGTTTCCGTTTCGTCGTTTTTCCTTTGCTCCCCCCTTTCCTCCCCCCTGGTTCAAAAGTCTCTGCTTTGAGAAGGAGAGCAAGATGATCTCTCTGGATGCCGATGGGCTGCATGCTGCGTGTGGTGTGATGAAGGCGAGAGAGGCAAGCTCGCGTGAGGATATCAACTTGACTTCATCTCCATGCAAACGCAGCAACTTGACTCGATGGCCAGACCGAGGCTAATGCCAATACGAAGGCAAAGTGGTAACATTGTCGCAGGGGAGAGAGATGTCGAGAACTGGCGCCGTGGCACTCGATGAGAAGAGGGGGGCGAAGGGGATTGGCGATGCGAAGCAAAACAGCCTGTTTTTTTCGTGCGTCGTCAGGCACAATCGGGATCATCCGGCGCTTGTATCGACGACACCAACACACGCAGAATGGACAGAAACTTTTGCTCCAACCATCACCGCAACCACCTCCACCATCCCACGGCGGTAAGCGAGGATGGTGGTGGTGCTGCTGGTGATGGTGTTCGCTACCTGCTAGGTTCAGGTTCGAACCGACCTTCCTAAGAGACCATGGTGGGAAAACTTAATCTTCATTTTGCCGTGATTAAACTTTACACGCGGAGGCAGGGGACGTTGTATTCCGGTCCAGAATGGGACGGGGAGATCTAGATTATCAAGTCTGCTTCACGACCCCTTCTCTCAGAAAGTATTTTCACATCTTCGAGATGAGATGAGCCGAGGAAATGGCAAGCGATGGATGACATTGCATCTTCTTCTGTAGCGTTCCGCGAGGAGTTTGATTACGGATACTGACTATGCTGATTGATCATAGAGAAGAGAAGCCCCCTCCACTCCCCCTTCTTCTCTCTCCTTTCGTCGGTCTACACGTATCGCATCCGCCCCAGTTCTAGTACCAGTCCCAACCAGACCCGCAGCGGACGCTATCCTCAGCTCTCCCGCACGTCGTAAGCTGCGGCTGATCGGCGCGCCGGACTGACTGACTTGCTGGCTGCCCTGCTTGCCGTGGATCGCCTCGCCCGCTGCCTCCAATGTCTGTTGCGTTCTCTCTACAAACTCCACCCCTCGAAGGTTCCACGATGGCGAGGTTGACAGATCGAGCGCCGTGCAGCGGCAAGCTGCTTCCACGCTGCCTCGCTAGCACGCCTGGCCGGGGAAAAGTAGAACATGCTGTGCGTATCTGCAGCTGCCCGTCATGAACTTGGGGTAATCTGTCATATTCTGCGTAGTCTTGGTATCTTTTTTTTCCATGTCCATCTGAATGCCCTCGCTGTCTCCTTGCGTGGAGACCAGAGATTGCTCTAATGTGCACATCCGTCGCGTGCCAGTACAATGTAGGGAGAGTCGTGGCAGCAGCTCATCCCGTTCGTTCCCGTTCCCGTTCTCGATTCCAATCCTGTCCCGTCCCACCTTGCTAGACGGCTGCTAGACGGCTGCTAGACGGCTGCTAGACGGCGAGGACTGCCTCAGGTCTGCCAATGAGTCGACACGCCCTTACCCTTACGTCCGGCTCCACGCGGCGCTCCTCGGGGACCACCAGCTCTAGGTGTCAACCCTCCCATCACATCCATGTTCTGATCATCGGTAGGGAATTCGGCGGTCCTGAAACCGTCGCCGTCCTTAAACATGGTCGTGTAGAGACTTGAGACGGACTGCGTGAGCTCGTACATGGCCTTGGTGCGCTCGCTGTCTGCGTCCGACTGGATCTCGAGTGTGCCTGCCTGCTGATCGATTTTGCCGTCAATCTTTCCATCGACAATGAGGAAGCCGAGAATGTCTTGGACCTCAGGCAGCGAGATCTTGAGCTGCTTCGCGATCCAGGCGAGCTTCATGCGTGTGTAGGGAGCGATAAGCTTGACGACGCCCTTTGTGCGCATGTTACGCGTGACCTCGTCAATGTTCTCAGCGATGAAGGGATCGGCCAGGATGTCTTGGTTCTTCTGGAGAACGTTCTCGTAGGCGTGGACATCATCGCGTTGGTAGGCATCCACCAGGTCCGTCATGGCCGTGATGCGCGGGTCCTGCTTGTAAGGCTTGGTCTCCTGTGAGTCGAAGGGGTTGATGGTCGACTTGACCAGCATCGTCGTGAGCAGGAGATACTTGAGGACCTGGATGCGCTGAAGCGAGCCGGCCTCGTCGTAGTTGCGGAAGGATTCGAAGAAGTCGGTCTGAGCTTCTGCCCAGTTCTCCTCGCTCATGTGCATCTTGCCGCCGCACTCGCGGATGATGCCCATGATCTTCGGATGCGGGACGGCGGAGCGAACTTTCAAGGCACGCTGATACAGCCGTTTGAGTTGCTTGTTGTTCTTCGTCTCGGCATGCATCTGGATCTCCAGCGCGTATATTTCCATAGAGTACGTTCCCTTGCTGGGGTCGTCGCTACCGTCCTCCTTCTGACAGGCCTTGTGAAGATCGCGGAGCTTCTTGGATACCGTGTTATAGTCCTTGCGGTCGAGAAGGAGCTTTGCGAGCTTGATATTGGTCTTGAGCCAGAGTCTCTCGTTGTTTGTACTCTGGAAGCTCTCGAGGGTGAGCGAGTAGAACTTCTCGACGCACGCCACCGCCTTGGGGCCGTCTGATCCCTTCTCAATGTAGTCTAGCATGTTGTTGATCGACTTCTCGGAGTAGTTTCTTGTGACCGCTGATTTGACGTACGTGAGGAGCTCGGCGTAGTGTTCTGTAGCCTGCGTCCGGTATTAGCATCCCCCTCTCGCCTTGTTTGTCTTCTGTCCTGGTTTCCTACCTTCTCGTACTGGCCCAGCTTGAACTCAAGCTTTATCGCCTGCTTCAGTCCTTTGAAGCCCCATTCGCCCTTTTCGTCTTCTAAAGGCGGTATGCCCAGGAACTCTGTGATCGCATCCTCGGGGTCGGTGAGCTTAAGCTGCTTCGCATTGTAGTACTTGTTTTCGATGCCGACGTCACCGGACTCCTCGTCGTCGTCTTCCTCGTACTCGAAGTCATACCTGCAAGCCATCAGAAACCGTCTTAGGTGGTGCGACCGCGAGAATGCGAAAGGCTTACTGCTCCTCATCAGACTCCTGCATGAAGTCCTCGTCATCAGACATGTTGGCGGTTGTTTTCGGTTATCTCGCGGAGTGATTGTTTTGTATTTAGGAGATGGCTTTAAGGTATCCAGCGGTCGTGGTAGGACCGGGGGGTTAAAATTGGTCTCGTGAAGGATCTTGGTGTTCGTTGTTGTTTGCAGTGGAAGGTGTAAGGCTGGAGACGTGGATTGAGGTTCAGCTTCCAGGCAGGACCGCACTGGTTGGCAGTTGACAGCACCATTAAGGCGGGGGAGCTTATCAATTGGCCGGACCCACAGGTTGCCGGCTCACACTGTTTGATTGCGCACGGATCAAGTAAAATCACGGCAGGCGGGAGGCGACTTTTTGATCCACGGTTCCAGCCAGGCGCATCCCCATTCACTCCCAGCCGCGTCACTTCCTTACTTTATCTTTCTTCAATCCATCAACCTCTCCCACAACCGTCGATTTTCCTCGTCGAGCCCCCATACTACTCGCCGGAACTTCATCAATAGCGATACATCGCAACAGTCGGCAAGATGGGTGGTGATCTCAACTTGAAGAAGAGTTTCCACCCTTCTCTCCTGAAGAACCAGGCCAAGGTCTGGGAGGAGGAGAAGAAAGCGCTCGAGGAGCGCAAGAAGACGCAGCAAAGAATCAACGAGCTCAAGGAAGAGCGCGCCCGTGAAGAACTCCAGAAGAAGCTCGAGGCTGCCGGACATACGAAAAAGGTCGATCGCGTCGAATTCCTCTACAGCGGCCCGACCGATGGACAGACCGGAACGACCGAGGAGCGCGAGAGCTACCTCCTGGGCAAGCGTCGCATCGACAACCTGCTCAAGGGTACCGAACACAAGAACCTCGAAAAGCAGGCTGGCCAAGAGAGCTTCATGGCACTGCAGACGGCCAACACCGCACGAGACACCGCAGCAAAGGTTCGGGAAGATCCTCTCCTCGCCATCAAAAGACAGGAGCAGGCCGCGTACGAGGCGATGATGAATGATCCGATCAAGCGCAGGCAGTTGCTTGCCTCGATGGGCATCGAGGACCAGCAAAAAGACAAGTCAAAGAAGAGGGAAGATAGGCACGAAAGGCACAAGAGGAGGCATCACAGGCGTCGCGACGATGATTCAGAAGACGACAGGCGCCATAAGCGACGGCGCTCTCAACCTCGATCCAGATCCAGAAGCCCCCGGCGGCGCCAAGGCGATTCTGACGACGAAGACCGACGCGAGAGACGACACCGGCGTAGCGACTCTCAGGACAGAGACAGAGGCAGCCACCGACGAAGGCGGTCCCCGAGGTCGAGATCGCCTCGCCGCCGTGATTCAGGCGAGAAGGACGACTACGAGAGGCGAGACCGGAGAGAGCGTCGTGACGATCGTGAGAGAAGGCGCCAACCCTCTGTCTCAGACGAAGAACGTCCCGTCCGTCAGCGGGAAAGATCACCTCGAGGTTTTGACAGACGAAATGGAGATCGCAGTGGCGACCGTAACGGAGAAACATCCGGCTCTCGCGACCGTAGACCCTACGACAACCGCCGGTTTGATCGCAACAGAGACACCCGAGGTGACGGTCGTGCCAACGGCAAGGCGGACGACTCAGCTGCAGATGAAGAGAGGGCAAGGAAGCTGGCTGCTATGCAAGCGGCCGCCTCGGATCTCGACACGGACCGAGACCGTCGTTTGGCTGCGCTCGAAGCACAGGAAAAGGCAGCACGTGAGGCCGACAACCAGGCCAGGGAAAAGTCTTCCAAGTACGGCGATAGGCAGTTTGTCAACGGTCTGCACCGCAAGGCTGGTAACTTGGGGCTGGCAGAGAGGCTCGGACGGGGAAGACAAGGCCTACAGAGGGACGATGACTGAGGGGCAGACGCGGACTAACTCGGCAAACATGTTAAGAAACTGTCCATAATCCCCGATAGAAGCTATCTGTGGAGTCCGCGAAGGAGGCGTGAGGCGTTCGAGCACCGAGCGCCGACAAGTAGCGCCCGGAGAGACGGGTCTGAGTACCAACGGCCAACGGATCGACCTCGCATACGCGGACGGGAAGGTTGGAATGGAACTGGGTCATGAGGGGTTTTTTGAGATGGATTTCCCCGCAGAATGGCATTGGACGTACGGTTAAACACGCGCTCGTCATGGCCAAAATCTCTAGAATGAAGGGTGGCATCCGGCAGGATATATGCGTGCATAGAATACCCCAGAATGACGATACGTCACTCGAAAGCAATACAGACACTACTACTGCTGGACATTTCTTGCCATTACTTTGCATGATTTGATCGTCTGTTTGTCCGATAACAGTAAACACAAGCACAAGTGATGCTTTCGCAGGTGCAAAATACGCACACACGGGCTGCGGGAGGCGTTGTAGCACAGTCATCGGGCGGACTTCGTCGTGGCGGGGAAGAACTGAGGGGGCATCCGAAGCACGATGGAGCGGCACGCCGGCGCTTGGCGGGGGCGGCGAGCTTCAGAATCCCTGGCGGTGCCCGCGGTTCAATGCGCGGGGCTGCGCTTCCATGGAGGCTGGCGATGGCACTTGGCTCACTGATGGGGAAGTTGGCAGACTTGGGTTGTCTTGGGATTGGGGCTGAGTGATGGCGAAGAGGGGTTGTGAGAGGCGATGAGGGGCGACCGACACGTTGCGATACCGAGCTTGCTTTCTCTCGGCCCGCCAAGCATACCGAGTTCTCTGTCTGCGACTGCGAGGGAAAATCGTGGATTTCGCGTCCGGGACTTCGGCAGGGAATTCTAGAAGACCAAGACGGACGAAAGCGGCGCAGGGTCGGAGGCTGGACGGAGTGGGATGGGGCCCTGGGCTTTGGGTCTTGGGCCTTTGCGCAGTCTGAGATTTTGTTGGTCCCGCCAGAATCGACGCCGCCCTCGGGGCTTCTTGAGGATCCGGCAAGGCGGCGGGACAGATCGCCGGGATGTGCCTGTCTTGCTGAAGGCGGTACTTGGCTGGCGATGGGGTCAACTGTTTGAGTAGTGGGGGTTGTTTGTTTTGACAGAGCTCTGGTCTTGGAAGTTGGCCATGACGATTGGGGCGAATGAGTCGTACTCGTGGGCAAAATTATACTGAGCAGGCAGTGACTGCATAGACGAAGCAGGACAGGGACGGGATGGTGAAAGAGGTGCAGTGAAGTAGTGAAACTGGATTGCGTTGGCGTGCGCTGCTTTGAAGGATGGAGCTGAGATGGGATGATGCCGAAATAGAAGTCGGAGATCAGCAAAGATGGCGGTTGCAGATGCGAGTGAGCGTCGAGTGCATGCCTTGCAGTAGTAGCCACAGCTACCGGCGCAAAGTTTTGGAGGGCCGCGCGGGCACTGGTCTGGGATTTTGGCGGCGATGATCTGAATCTGCAATCTGACAGGGCGCGGCAACGGCACCGGGCGAGGTGAAGGCAGCGAAGAACTGGACGTGGGCACGGGAACCCGACGATTGCGGCGTGCGGGCTGGGTTTTCAGCTGAGGATGATGGTATCGAGGCATGTACCTGGTGTCAGACTGTGGGCGTATCAGTACACGATGCCCCTCCTTGCCGTCTTACGTCTTACCCAGAGCGGCGCTGGACGGGGCTTGAGTTGACGCCACCAAAGCTGTCGAACCAGGGGGGAAGGGAAGCCAAAAAGCCTAATGGACACTCGACTTCAGCTCACACACTGGACGCTTGATGGATCGTGTTTTTTTCTTCTTTTTTTGCGGACCCTGCTTGTTGTGTTGTTCGGGCTGCTTCACATTGCAGATGTTTTTAATATGGATACGGAGGAAGGTGTTCGTCCACCAGTGCGAGGAAACGACGGAACAGGGCGATAAATGTTTTAGTGCATGCAGGACGTGCAATATGTGGCGGGGAAGATGCATCTGTTCCCCACTCGGCCTAGGAATTGTGCCTCACGGGTCCCGGTGTCTCTCCGGCGGAGGAGGAGGCGGCGGTGGTGATGATGATGTGCTGCGTGCAGTGACATTTCAGTGGTTGCCCTTCTGGGGTGGATACCTACCTACGCACCGAGGCCAAGCGAGGCGAGGCGGGCGGGCGAGGCAATGGATTCGTAAGGTAGGCAGGCAGGCATCGGGAAGAAGACGACGATAATGGCTCTGCCCCCGGGCTGTCGATGTCGATGTCGATGTCGATGTCGATGTCGATGTCGATATCGATATCGATGCTGGGGATGGTAGTGTGTTGATGCTGGTGTTCACGATGCTGACGGCCCAGTCCAATTGAGCTTGCTGCGTACCCCTAAGGTACGATGCTCCCTCGCTATTCAGCTGCTGCAGCTTTCTTCCCGCCCTACGGTCTAACCGGCTCTTGCCTTGTTGTTTTGTTTTCTTCTCGTCGAAATTTCTCCTTCAATTTTCGTCAACCTTCACGACCAAAACAGAAAGCACAGTTCCCCTCGTCCCTTCCACTTTACCAGCCTGGCCCTTGCAGAGCAAGAGCACGTCGCGAGCGCAGGTGCCTTCCACCCCGGCTGCCTGCCCGTTCCTGCTCTCTTTTCGGCCCCATCGCACAAGGGCTGCGGGTCCCTCTGACTTCATCTCCGCCAATTGAGCAGCGTACCATCCTCCAACCCAATTTCCCGCGTGCTGCATCCCCATCCGCTAAGCTATCCTCAATCCATTCTGTACCGCAGTACTAATAAGGTATTCTCCATGGATAGGGAGGGATAGCTAGGAATAGAGAAAAGAAGCATCTGCTATTGTCCCCTGATTGACGAACCTCCCTCCCTTTTCCTCTCTCTCTCTCCCACTCTCTTCTCGGATTGACTTTGCTCGTACTTTGTACCTGTACCTGTTCCTGTACCTGCACCTGCTGCTGTTGGCAGTTGCACCACTTGCACTTGCACTTGCACTTTGCGCCTGCAGTTCCACAGACACACAAAGCGCCCTCACGGCCAGGCCTGCGCCAGCACCAGCACCAGCAGCGCCTTCCCTTATTGTCCCCGCTGTTTCCTTCACCTCACCTGCTCCACGTCCTTCCCTCCCGCATTTCACTGTTACCATCCAATTTACTCCCTTCCTGACTTGGAGTCGTCCTGCACACTGCACATTATCTTCTGCACACTGCAACCAACCTCCAGCCTCTGGCCTGCGACCTGCTTGTCCACCTGCAACCTGTGTGGCCAGCACCTTCCTTCCCCGTTGTCTCCTTCACCCACCTTGCCTGCCTTGGCTTTGCCCTACCGACTTCCTCCTGCTGTCGCACGCCAGTCCTGATCCGGCTGCAAGCAACAACCAACTCGCGCGCCTGCCTCTCTTTCTCGCTCTCACCAGCCTGAAACCCACGAACCACAATCTCTCACCCGACAACCGCCAACTTTTTGCTCTTTGCTACCAAGAGCAATCGACCAGCCTTGTATCGCCTCGGCTGCTTCACCAAAACCTCACCCTCAATTGCTACTCTCCCTCTCTTACCACTCGCCAACATCGCCCACCATGCCCCTGTGCGGAGGATCTAAGACGGTCCAGCGCAAGCTGGTTCTCCTGTGAGACCTGCTTCCCCTTCCACCCTTGCTGCAGTCGCTTGGCTGCAACTTGTCGATTTTGGCTGACTGACCTGATACCTGCAGTGGTGACGGTGCCTGTGGCAAGACGTCGCTGTTGAACGTCTTTACTCGAGGGTACGTCCGACATCTCGTACCTCTTCTTCCCAGTCTCTTTGCTGGGGTCTCCATTCCGAGGTTGCGATCCAATTTACTGACTTGCCCCAGCTACTTCCCGACTGTCTACGAGCCCACCGTCTTCGAGAACTATGTCCACGGTATGCGACAAACCCCTCTTCCCTCCCTCCTCTCGATCGATTCCACTTGCGCTTCATTGTCGCCCAATGCCTCGACGTTTCTCTACCGTCCGAATCGCTTGCTGACCCAGCTTCCGCAGACATCTTCGTCGACAACGTCCACATCGAGCTGTCCCTCTGGGATACTGCCGGCCAGGAGGAGTTCGACCGTCTCCGCAGTCTGTCTTACGGTAGGATTGTCCGGGAATGAGGACACCGGGCTTTTCGCTAATTGGGGTGCGCAGATGACACCGACCTGATCATGCTTTGCTACAGCGTCGACAGCAAGGACTCCCTCGAGAACGTTGAGAGCAAGTGGGTTGGCGAGATCGCCGACAACTGCCCCGGCGTCAAGCTCGTTCTCGTCGCCCTCAAGTGCGACCTGCGCGAGTCCGATAACGAGGAGGAGGAGGCTGCCACCGAGGGCCAGCAGCGCGAGAAGCGCCCCATGATCAACTACGAGCAGGGATTGGAGGTTGCTCGCCGCATCAACGCCCTTCGCTACCTCGAGTGCTCCGCCATGCGCAACCGCGGCGTCAACGAGGCCTTCACCGAGGCTGCTCGCGTCGCCCTCAGCGTCAAGAAGGACCGCGAGGAGTCCAAGTGCGCCGTCATGTAAGCGTACTTGACGCCACCGCGATCCTGTTTTCTTTTCGGCCTTCGACATTCTCCTTTCGACCTTCTACTCTCACGACACGATCGATCGGGCGGATATTGTTTTGGACGGGAGGAATACCATTTTCCACTATTGCACATGGACGGCGTCGGCGTTAGCACGGATTGGACCTCATTGCCCTTACCCCATTACGTCTTTTTTTATTGCAGCCCGTCCAGCTCCTTGGACAGATGCTTCTTTGCTTCTTCGTCGGCTACTATACGGACTTGTGGCTCGGCATGACGTTCTTGATACCTCTTGGGCATCGGCTTTTAGCACACTGTAAATACCCTTTTCACTTCGCAATGCACATAAGGTCTGGGGGATTCGGGTTTTCTTTCTTGTCTCGTCGTCTTAATCACGTATACAGCAGGGCCGCTCGGCCAGGAGGCATGGCGTGCTAGGCAGGAGGTTGCACATGCACACGACGATCTGGATACGGAGTTCCTCGGAAGAGGTGCTGTTCGTGGCCAGCTCGTCTTGAGTCTTTTTCTTTAGCCTGTACCAGCAAAAAGTTCTCAGCCTAGATGATGTTTAATGAACCACCATCAAATAAAACCTGAAGCCATCACATGCGCGCACCGAGTGACGGGGCCCGGACAGCTGGATAGAGTTTCTATCATCGACAGGACCTCCGAGCAAAGGACTACCAAGTCACCGGGGGTTCCCAATCTGTGAGTGCTCGCCCAGTCAGAGCTCGGGGAGGTGAGATGGATGTGAGTGGCGTCTGCTGGGTGTCAAGGCTGAAGAAAGGGCAATCAACTTCTGGGAATATCCCCGATGCGCGCTTACTCCCGCAGCTCAGCAGAGGCACCCGTCGCAATCGGACTGGAGAAGGGGGGAAATCAGGGTCCAGTCAGCGGTTTACTTTTGTTGGTCTGCAAAACCTGACGCCAATCAGGCGGGTTTTCCATAGTTCCGCAGTTGCGCCTCCCGTCCGAGGATCGGGATTCCTAGCAGATACTGGAGAGAGCATTCCAATGCGTCGGGACTAGATCATGAGCGAGCCAATGAGGTGCGGTTGCCGAGGGTAGACGAATGCTGTCTCTGAACGGCTGCCGAGTAACCTTCATGCAATCTGACTTCACATTGAACGACAACAGTGAGAATGGTGGTCTAGAATTTGCAGTGTTGTGGCCAGCCTTTTTTGTATTGCCTGGGTAACTTTGCAATATCTGCCCCAAACGCCTGAACACACGATCGCTCATATAATGCACATATGCTTGATACTAATACATCCCGTGAAGGTATTTTACGGTCATTCCGATCTCGTTTCCGTTGCCATGACGTGTATCATGAGCTCATAATAACAAAATAAAGTGTGAAGCAGCTGATACTTCTGTACACAGCTTACAAGTCGCCGTGGCCTGTGATGAATGGTTAACACGTGTGCGTGAAAGAATTATCGGTGTCAACTTACGACCGAGAGCCTTGCCGCGCTTGGAAACCTCGCGGGCGTGGTACTGCTTGATCTTGGCCCTTCTGGCCTCCTCCTTGGCCTCCTCCTCGAGCCTGCGGACGTCGGCCCTGGCAGCGGCAACACTCTCCCTTGCAGCTTGGAGCGCGCGGTCGGCCTCCTTCTCGGCTGCCTCGGCGCCCATCACCCGCTCACGCGCAGTGACGATGCTGGGATCCATCTCGACGTTGTGCCCACCGAACTTGTGGAGCAGCCCGCGGCGGCCGAAGGACGCATCCGTAGAGCGGCGGAAGAGGCCGCCGCCGCCGCCGTTGCTGTGGTGGCCATCCGGACTGGTGTGGTACGTCGTAGAGGACAAGGAGGAGCGGGAGGTGGCGGTGGTTGCGGAGGTGCGAGTTGTAGGTGTGGGAGAGGGGTCGCGGCGAGAGAAGAGGCCGTGTTTGCGCTGGGGGTGCTCAGCGACCGGCTGGTGCAGGACGGGCTCCGGGGAGGGCTCTCGGCGGGAACCGAAGAAGCCACGGCGGGGCTCTTGGGGAGGGGGAGGGGTAGGTTCCCGGACGGGCTCGGGGGTGGGTTCACGGCGACCACCAAAGAAAGGCATTGCGGATGTGTGTGTGGGTGGTGGTATGGGTTAAAGCTTGGTGAATGCTTGTTCTTGCGTGCTTAATATTGAAAGCTTGGGATGCTGGATAAGACGGATGAGAAGAGTCTCGGCGAAGGGCAGAGGTTATATCGTCCTCTGGTCTCCCCCATCATGTCATAGTGCTATCAGGTCTATCAGGTATGGCCTATGAATCCTCACATTGGATGCGCCCGCTGGCACCAAACAGTTCCAAATCCCTCCCCCGTGCCGAGACCCTGATCCGCGGGTTGTTGGCAGGTAATGCTGCACAATGATGCCAAGGTGGTCATTCAGCTTCCCATCCTGCCCGTCACACCAATGCTTCTTTTCTGGCCAACAGCATCGACGGCGTCGAGGTCTTGTGCTGTGCGACACCAAACCTGTTTGCTGGTGATCGGCGACTGAGATCACCATCCTCGGTGACGTCAGACAAGCAGGGGTCCCGAACAGGTGCGCCGGCCAATCAGAAGGGATGATGACGGCGGTTCAACCACTTTTGGTAGGACCCCTAGATTCTTGGATGGTTCTGAGAAGGTGACTGCTTTTTTTTAGGGGTTTAGAGATGCAGGGACTCGTTAAGGAATGTCTCGTCTGGAGGGTTCGGGAGAGACGGGGGTTGGTTCGCGATGGTGCTAAGGTGACCGGGGTAGTGGGTATGACATCGTGCATGTCTCTGGAGAAGAGGTGATGCTGTGATGGTCAACTGGGGCTGTGCTTGAGATGCAAGGGGTGGTGCTTCGGCTGGTGGTTTGTGACGATGTGGTCGGGTTGTGGCATCTGTGGAAACGGTCGTGTGCTTCTGCTGTTTGATGAGCTGGCGTTTTGGGCTGGATCCAACGGCCGTGGTGAGAGAGGCTAGGGAGAACCGTTGACGTTGTGGCTTATGTTCTAGCGTTGTGTTTGGTCGTGGCTGACGGGGCTCGATTAGCGAGTGATGTACCTGCGAAGGACTAGAGGGAGATGACGGTGCCTTCTCCTCGGTCAATGATGAGTGCTTGAGTTTCTCATCAGTACTGTGTTCTACGAGCAACCCGCGTTACATCCGGTGTGGGCTGGAACATGGAGGGCGCAGGATACATCGTGTGAAGCTTAGGAGCTACAGGTCTGTGGGGAATTTGGACTTGAGCAAGGTCAAATGTGGTCGTTCCTTGATCGTTGGCCACGGTGCCCTGAAAATCTCGCCGAAGACCATGTTCTGGGGCTTTCGGCATCTCCCGAAAGGTAATGATAGACCCTGAAGGATCTTGCCAATGTCACTTTTGTGACAGGCGAAGATACAACATACCACCAGCGAATCTCGTGTTAGCTGAGGTCGGCTATGCTTAGTAGGATAGTAGGCTACGCCGATTGGCCAGTGTTTGGAAGGAAGAGAGTGCTGTTAATCATATCGTCTTAGAGCCTTCGCGGATTTTGAGTAACTGGATCGATACTTACCAAGCCATGACTTAAGGCTGGTGAGCAGACCTGCCAGTTGCTGGCTACATTTCTCTTTCTTTCTCGCACTCTTTGTGACACTTTCTGGCACGGAATTGATGGTGGTGTAGAACGAAATTTCTAGCCTCAATCAGACGCCTTTGTCAAATGGCCGTAAAAGAGGGGACAAGGTCGCATTGATTGGGCCTTTGAAGGCGATGATATTGTAGCTGCATCTTCAGACTTTCTGCAGCCACAAGCATGTTGGAGGCTGACTACAGAAAAAGAGAAGTTGAGAAAGCCGAGTGGTTCAGAATCTGGCGATTAAATACAGATTGGGGGCAAGCAAGATGGCTGAAGACCTTCTCCTCCGCCGCATCTCGAGGGGCTTCCTTGTCGGGTGAGCCTGGCTGCCACTATGCCGACCACATCCAACACATGTCAACTTGCCTCTCCACGAACCATCCTTCTGGAATCAAATGCCTCGAAAGGACAAGCCCGCCAGAGACTGCCCCCGAAGTCTCTTTACTTGTGGCATGATATCGACAGCAGAGACTGCTGCTTGACTATCAGACAGTCGCAGATCCAAACGCCCCAAGAGACAACTACAAACACGAGCCAGTACAAGGTCTTATGTAGCTTCAACATGTATCAGAGTATCCCTCACGCAATATGCGCTCCTGGTAAGACTACCCCGAGTATGGCTCTTCTATGCCTAGCTGAAAACAAATAAGGCTATCCACAGATCTGGGCCCCCAGTGCATACTCCCCGCAAATTCTCATACTAGGCCATGACGATGTCGGCCATAGCCTGGAGAGGATGCACTCGCCCAATATATGGGCGGAAAGTCGGAACCTAGCGACCAAAGAGGGAGATAATTGCGAAGAAACTTGCGGCAGAATCATCTGGCATGCACGGAAGTATCCTTTCGAAGGGTTGTTTCGCGCTGCTGACGCTATGGCCCCTCCCGCCTTCACGTTCGACGATATCGATGTCGTGATCACAAGACACAAGTTTGAGAAACATGTTTGATTTCATCGGCAATAAAAATCGTGAGGGGTTTCGCTTGAACCTGCACCTTGTTTGGACCAAGACACTCATCGTTGAGCCTGCTGAGGAAGAGCACACCCTGGATCAAGGGCCAGGAGATTTGAGCACGGCGTGCGAACGAGGGTTTACCAAAAAGCTACTCCATCTTGAAGAAACCGAGGGTTACTATCGAATTGTTCAATATAGGATCGGAGAATTGCAATGCGCAGTTCAATGCGAGGTTGACGCTTGCTATGAAGAACCGTCTTCTGTCGGCACAGGCGAGAACTTGGGTGAAGAAGGGACTCTTTCTAAGGAAAGCCAACAGTCGGACTCGGCAACTACGCGATCTTTCGGAGTCGATGTGGCCAATCATGATTCCGCAGAGATCAAAACATCAGTATCTGCGAACAAAGGCGCGAAGATACGCGTCGTCAAAAAGGCGCTGCCATAGCTTTGGTTCGGCCGAATAGCGTGGCTCATCTTTGGGCGCATCAAAGGATCTACGGTGTCCTGGAGTAAACCTCGACTAATTACACAAGGTGCCGAGGCCATTAATTTGGACAGTTGGGCGTTTCAGGAAAGAGTCAACTTGGCTAAGCTGGCGGTGGTACTTCGCGAGCTTCGGAATCAAGTTCAAAATGACAAACGCTGTGTCGCAGTACGTCCTGCATACTCAACCAGACTGAGCGTCTACCCACAACAGATGGCGAGGGGAGCTCTACCACAGGATCTGCTGAGGAGGTTCTGGCCACCCCAAGCCAGTGTGTCGGGTGATGGAACATGCAATGACCAAGACGTAACGACGGTGTATTTTACCTGCAAGATTGAGGTCCAATGAAGTTTGATCTATCCTTTCCTACTTACCTTGGAAAATGGCGTGGGTTCTTGCCCAAATGTACACCTTAAATTGCTTAACGGTGGGAAACATAGTCCCAATTGTTCTTCATTACGGATCAGCGAGGCACGCCGATCAGATCTTACTTTGAGTGTCTATGGAGAGCGACTAAGAGCCTCTATCTGGGTATATGCTCACGTCGTTAACTGTCCGTCTAAAGGCCGTGACTTCCGTCCATGGTATATATTCGTTCTTTCAACTCAGTTTTACGCAGCTCCCTTCTCGAGCTTGCTCTCCTCCGGTTCCTTCCTGTTCCAACCCATCCAGCCAATCGCGATTAAGAACTTGACGGCGCCCGAAATCCACAGTGCTCCTGGCATGCCGGCGCTGCTTCTCTGCAACCATCCGCCGATGATACCTCCAAGCACAAGCAAGACCACAGCCAAGAACCTCCTGTTTCTCTTGGGGTTCTCCTTGAGCGGGGCGAACAGCTTCGGGTCGGAGAGGAGATCGCAGTAGACGCTGGTAAGGACGTTCGTCGGGACTTCATTGAAGCCGAGGATTCTGCTGGTGACGATCTGACCTCCAAACTGGAAAGCGAGAAGGGCGAGTGGCACCATTACGAGAGGGTTCTCAGAAGTTTTGAACTCATGGTTCGACTCAGAGCCTTGGACGGAAGCGAGGCCAAAGTCGGCAACAACTCGAGTCTGGGCGAAAGCGGCGGCAAGGAAGATGAGGGAGGCTTGGAGAGTGAAGGAGAGCGCGAGCGTGCTTCGGCGCTTGGGGTGGATGTGGCGAGACTTGGAAAAGAAGAAGCAGCCGAGCCAGAATGCGGCGATGGAGCTCAATGACTTGAGCCAGAGCAGGGGCTCACCAGCCGGCAGGCGAGAGGCGCCGAGAGCCATGAAGATGGTGTTACCTGTACCCGCGTAAGACAAATGGTTTCCTTTTGCCATTGAGGGATGGACTCACCAGTTTGCATACTGACGAACACACCGGCGGCATTGACTGCTACACTGTCGCACAAGCCGGAGACTAAACAGCAAGCAAGGACGGGGATGTCTGTATGGCGAACATTGACGTCGTCACGGAGCCAGTCGATGACACCGCGCTTCGGCTGGGGCTGGGTTTGCGGCTCATTATCGGTGTCTGACGAGTCCGCGACTCGCAGACCACCATTCTCTGCGGCCATGTCGATTAGGGGTCGGATTGGTTTCAATAGTTGCTGACGTCCTTCTCTTTCGGTTCACTGGTCAGGTCTGTGGATGTTGGTTGCGATCTCGTGATTAAAGCCAAGGCGTGGTCGAGGTGATGAGGTGATCACTACACGGGGAAGGCAGGGAAACAAACGCGGAGGGGGGTCCGGGAGGATATATGAGTGGCGGCGGCTGAAAAAACCTGATCGCATCCCGCGGCCTCGCCTAGGGATTGGCATTGCGTTATCGCGTCTAGGCATGTCGTTTTGCCATTTGACAGGGCAACTTTGACATATTCGGCATGGCTATTACGCCTCGGGTAAGCGTCCGGTCCTAGACAGAATCCACCGCCGCGTAATCGGAAGCGCGCTGGCGGTCGTGAGTCACGTTCTGTTTGGTGAGGTTCGGGGACGATGTGGGCTTTGCACGGATAGATTGCCGAGATTGGTGTTGGCATTTTGCATTAGGGGCAATGGGAAGGCCAACTTTGTTTGCAAGTCGACAAATCTAGTATTGACGTCGAGCTCTGGTGATCGAGTCCTGACTTTTGGAGGGATGCTCTCTGGCGTCGCTGATTGCGATTTCAGCACCCTCAACAAGCCATGCGAGCAGAAACAGGAAACAAACCGCCGTTGTGGCTTGACCTTTGACCGAAATCGGCCCAGCCAAGGCGTCTTTCGCGGGCTCGCGGCGGCCATGGCCGAAAATCCTGCGTTTTAGCGGCAGCTCAAATCATTTAAGAATGTGGATCCGGCCGGCGGTGACCCGGCTGCTTGGGCCGTGCTGCGCCGATTACCCGATGATTTACCTGCCTCCTCATGCTGCCTTACTCATCTCATCTCACCTGCATTTTCTCTCTCACCTCCCTACCGCTGCGCTTACCACGAACGCCAAACCTGACTTTGAATCCTTCTAGCCAACGTCAAGTCTTGATGCTCAAATCAAGCGATATATTGAAGTCGCCTGAAACGGACGAGCCTTCTTCAAATTCGATCCGACTACATATAGCATCTGGGCTCACGTCACCAATCGCGTCTCACTTGTTTGCAAGCAAACCAAAGTCCATGCTGCGCTCACCGGTTTTGCTTATTTACACTGCAAGCGCGCAGTTTGCTCGGTCGAAGAGACATCCCCACGGCCGCTCACATTCTCCTTGTCTTTCGTGAGGACTATGACACAGTTACATTATGATTAGAGCAGGAAAAATCGAGTGCTCATGGGGATAGAGTCCACTGACTGATCGCCACCATCTCACTCCAGTCCGCTCGAATTCTCGTCCCCGCTTCAGATTTTGCACCGCTCCGCATTTTGAAGGCTTCAGCCCTCTGATCTTCACGGCCCCCTTCGCAACACGAGCTCTACCCACAGCAAGGCACGAGGTTTTCTTCAGTGTTTGCTCGTCATTGGGCGCCTTGCTGCATGTTATGTCGAGCACCATTTCCAGCACTCAGAGCTGAGTGACGGATCCCTCAGCCAACAAGGCTGAGGCGGGTTCGTCCTTGGGCTTGTGCCCGCGTCTCTGCCTTTCATCCCATGATCATCACGCGGACAGCTGTAAATATCCCCGCCAAGAGGTATTTTTGGCCCAACGAACCTCTGTTACTCGAGTCAGTGGCTCGAAAGCGAGCTGAGCCCAGCTGCCTGAGATTTTCCTGCGCCTCCAGCCTCCAGTCAATCACGGCTTTGGCCGCTCTATAGCATTGCTTTTCGCCGTCGACTTCACGGATTCAACGTCTGCGGGAGTTTCAAGTGTCCAGCTTGGGCAGGTGTTCCTAGGATCAACCAACTGCGACGAGCAGATCGACTCCTGAATCAGCCCCGTTTCCCTCCACGCTGTATCGTTAGTGCCTGCGACGGTACACTTTTCTTTTCTCCGAGGAGCGAACCGTCACCAATGGCTGTGGTTCAGAAGGCGGTATGGACCTCCCAGACGCGATACGCTGACCTCGGGACATTTCTGTTTGTTCGTTCAACCTGCCTATGACGCAGGCAAACGCAACGGCGCGCTGAGAGGGCTTCTCGCAAGTCGCCCCCCCCGGGCCAGAGTGCCGCGTTCAACGGGGCTCTCCACCAACAATCTCGGGGATAGTCTTCACAATTGCCTCGCTGGTCGCTAAGCAAATGTTGGGATAATTTCCTTTCCGATAACCTTGCACTTGTGGCCACTGCCGATGGCACAAAGAGGCAGGCATTTGCAAGAGCGCCGTTCTCTGGTTCGACCGATAGTTGTGGCGCTAGGCCCAGTTGGCTCTGGTGCGGAAACGCTGCCCGTTGCAGATGGAACTCCAAGAACCAAAGAGGAGCAACAGACATTGGCACCCCCTTAAATCACCATGTCGCTTGTCACGCCTCCAAGCATCCCCTGGCCTGTCTTGGCTCTGCCGCTCCGCTTCGCCCGCGTTAGATGAGGCCCTCTCCTATCATTGCTCGAGCTGCCAGCAACTCAATTCGATTGTCTGTGCTTCGGCTGCTTCCAATGCCCATCTGAGCGCGAGCGCCATCCAATGCCACACCCGCCATATGGCCCATATCCACTCTCCTTTTTAACTCAATTTTGGACTGAACCCCCACCATCACCATTCCTTGACATTCCTGCCATTCCCACGAGAGGGCTCTCATTCCGCTCCTTCATTCCTGTCGTAACCATCTGCTCGGCACTTCGTCTGTGACTTTGTGTGTTGTTTTTCTCAGCACTCTTTTGTTGCCGAGAACAGACGCGGGCACTTACACTCTTTACTCCAACTCACTCTCGTCACTCCTTGACCTTTCTACGCCTCGCCACACGCATCGAGTTCTGAGATTTTCCCTTCTCGCGATACTAGACGTATTGCTTTCGCCGTCGACTGGACCATTACCGAATTCCACGACAGAATTTTATCATTCACCTGACCCTTCATTGACTCAGGTTTCAAACTTCTCCAACTACACCGGCTTCCTACACGCCTGCGGCTTCTTATCAATATGCTGTCGCAATACACTCTCTCAGCGGTGGCGCTGTTGGCGTCGCTCGCCCAGCCAGCCATTGCCCAGGTTTCGACCAAATGCAATCCGATGAACACCACTTGTCCTGCCGACCCGGCCTTTGGTATGGATTACAACTTCAACTTCAACGCCACTCCGTCGACCGATGCTTGGGAGACCACCGTCCGTCCCGTCACGTACACCGCAGACAACGGCGCCGAGTTCACCATCAGCAAGCAGGGCGACTCCCCCACCATTCGCACAAAGTTTTACTTCTTTTTCGGTCGCACCGAGATCCACATGAGGGCAGCTACGGGCAAGGGTATTGTGAGCTCTATGATGTGGCTCAGCGACACCTTGGACGAGGTCGACTGGGAATTCCTCGGTGTCAAGAACGATGCCTTGAGCAACTTCTTCGGCAAGGGCGTGGAAGACTTCAAAAACGGCGCCACGCATGCCGTCTCTGGTAGCATTCACGACGACTTCCACAACTACACCACTGTTTGGACCAAGGATCAACTCGAATGGTGGGTGGATGGCAGCCAGGTGCGAGTGTTGAAGGCTACGGACGCCAACAACACCGCTGCCTACCCTCAGACCCCTATGCGACTCAGTCTAGGTATCTGGGCTGGTGGTGATCCGCGCATGGCTGCTGGCACCAGAGAGTGGGCTGGAGGCGACACCGACTACGGCGCGGGACCTTACACGATGTATGTCAAGTCAGCGCAGGTTACCGATTACAGCTCTGGCAAGGAGTATTCGTTCGGCGACAAGACCGGCTCGTGGGAGAGCATCAAGATCACCGAGTAAGTCCCGATTCGGCTTCGTATCCCAAAGACAGTCTGGCTAACCCAAACACAGCGGCAACTCTACCGTAAAGGAGGCCCTGCTCGCGGAACCTAGCAAGTCTGTCAGCGAGAAGTTCGATTCTCTCAACCCCACTGCCAAGACTGCCGTCTACGCATCTGGTGTTGGCGTCGGCTGCGCTCTCATTGCCTTTGGTCTGTGGTACTTCATCCGCCAGCGCAAGCGCGGCGTTGCTGAGGCTCGCATGCGTGAGGCCAAGGCTGAGGAGGAGCGTCTCGAGATGGAGCGTTTCCAGAAGAGCGGCATCGACCCTGACTCCTTCAACGGCTCCACGGGCACCGAGTACAATGCCAGAGACTTCAGCAAGAACGGAATGGTGCAAGAGACCTCTTACAGCGTTCCTGCGACCCAGGAGAAGGCTGTTTGGGATGCCGCCCCTGCGGCGGCTGCTGGAGCCGGTGCCGTTGGTGCCGCCGGTGGTATGCGCGCTTACAGTGATTCCCGTACGGGCACGCCTGTCCTGCCTCCGTTGAGAACCCAGAGTCCCAGCGTGCCGCCCTCCGGTCCTCTGCCGATGGCGCCGAGCCGTAGCACTTCCCACGGCGGCTACTCAAGACTCGGCTCCCCCGATCAACACAGCCCCCCGCCTATGAGCCCTCCTCACGGCGGCTACAGCGACAATGCTTTCGGTAACCAGCAAGGTGGCTTCGGAAACAACGGGTATGGAGGCGGAAACCAGGGCTACCAGGGCGGCTTCAGGTGATACCGAATGATTTCCTGACTTGATAAGCGTATTCATTTCTTTCACCGGCCATCCTATGGCTATTTCCCACCATATTCAATTCCTACTTTGCATGAAATTTTGAGCGATTTCCTATTCCCCGCTTCGAGCGAACGACACGAAAGGAGAAAAGGAGACTGCCGTTCTTGATGGACGTGGTGTGCTCTGTACAATACCGGTGCCAAGATATCCTGTCGATTCTGTCCTGCTTTTAGGACTGTTAACGAAATCCATAAACGATGACCTTGTTCAATTTGCGCTCTGTGCGATGCCCTTCTTGTATCTGACTGTACGTGGCGTGAAGAGACATTGCCGGTTTCGGGGAACTTTGCCGGCCGTCAATGCGATTATGCGCAAAGCTGTCCGCCAGCTGCTTCGCATCATGAGGCAACCCGACAGGCTGTAATGGCAGTGGCGATGCTTGAACCCGAGACCAGACACCAATGCGCCTTTGGTGCATTTATTGCAAGACCTCTAGCATGAACATGCAATATGCTTATTTACCCTTTGGGCCAACTTTATTTGCACATTGAACTATTCCTGGTCGGTGGCATCGGAACGAAACGATATGACACGGAACACCGTCCGCTCAGGTGGCAAGGTACCCCCTCATGCATCCCACGTGGAGCAAGGTGAACTGGTTGCACAGCACCGCACATTCATCGGAGCCATGCGTGGCACATAGTGGTGTAGTTCGTGCCGGTAACTGAGAGGAGGCATCGAACGCATGGCTCGCCCCGCGGCTTCCAGGCGGTGTCCGAGCACACGCCTATCATGCTTCGGGAAATTGGGTAACAACTCCGAGTGTTCAATCCGTTGGAGAAACCCTTCCGTTGTCTTGAGATGGGATTTATCGGAGAAGATGGCAGACCTCACGTGCGGGGAGCTGGCGGTTTGATGCCCTCAAGCTCTGTATGCCAAGTGATCTGAGCCACATCCCAAAGTCCTTGAATGTATTCGCAGCAGGCTTGCTGACGGCACGAAATGAATCTGAAAGACGAGTCCTTTCAAACCCCAGCGATAGCAGCCGCTAATGATGCCTCGACGGTCAGCGAAGACCGGATCAAGCTGTGCCAAGCCATGCATATCCGCGTGCTCCATGATCAACAAATTGCTGCCTCACAGAGCGCATAGAAGAACCCGGCGCCGATAGATAATTCGTCGAGTCTAATGGTCCGCGGATCTCAAGGTTTATGAGGCAAAGTATGCGGTCCCTTCGGATGTGAATCGCCACGGCCCATCAATCTGATATCATCCACGGGAACGTAAACACGTCCTTCCGCGCCGAACCTACCGCCAGTCGAGCCTAGCTAACCTTTCCATTGCGATTTATTCGGCCAATGAAACCGAGAATTGACGCAGGCAGCAATGCACATATGCCATCAGCTCAGCCGGGCTAGAATCGAGATCATATGCACCGGTTCACTGGTATCAACCTTCCGGTTGTTGACGTTGCTCCGTTCATCAGGGCCATGATGAATTATTCTACCATATCCATGTGTTGAACAGCTGGAGGGTGAGTATCGTGCCACGTGCGGCTTTCACAAAGTTAAGTGAGCAGAAATCGAAGAACGATGCCGAAAGGAATGCAGAGTCGCCATGCTACTTTCGATAAACCGAAACCGCATTACTGCAACTCCTCATCCGGATGCACAGCATGTCGCCAAGACAATGGTTCCATAACTACAATTTCAGAATAGGCAACCAACGAGTTCAGTCCAGTGTGGAAGAGCGGTCTCGCATTCATTTGACTCTGAAGGTTTGAATGGACTTGAGTGAGTTGCATGCAATTCTCCCCCTGTCACACCAATCGTTCGTCAATTTAGAGTTGAACAGCACACCACCTTTTTGATACCGGGCAACCCTTTCAACTGTGATACTTTGGTAAACCTACCCATCATCAATGGGAAAGCCTCTGCTAACATCATCGAAAAACAAGCATACCACTATTCAACGTCGATTTCGCTTTCCGTCCGACATTTCGCATGGGAAGGGCGGTTCCATCGCCAATCCAAGGATCTCCACCGGATCCTGCTTGACAGCTACCAGTTCCACAATCCATAGCTTAATCCCAGATCACGTCGTCTGAACCTGAAGATGCAGGATGAAAGCTGTCGGGGCAGCGCCGAGCAAGACGACAGTCTTCGTGATTAGGGAGAGCTTCAGGGGAAATGGTCGGCGGATGCCTCGGGAAAGACAAACATCCTTGAGCTCTGGTAGGCTCAGCAACCTTCGGGCATGTCGTCGACCACGGCCAGGCAGTCATGGGAGTGGGTGAAATCCAGGTCAATCTTCCTCGGCGTACGTATGCGTCGTGAAAAGAGCTTGGGATCGATGTGATCCTGACCTATAAAGATCCAGGTCTTCACCCTCCTATCCCACTCCTCTTGCTTCTCATCATCACACAGCCTCGCAAGCAATCCTTTCAACCAGCTAATTATACCCCGATACCCATCTCTGTCTCCGGCAGTAATCCGTGCTTCTTACAATCGTCAAGATGCTCTACTCTACCTTTTTCGTCGCCGCACTCGCGGCCATCTCTTCGGTCGCCGCCCTGCCGGCTGATGCCGCCGACGCTCGTGACCGCGACCGCGATCGTGACGACATTTTCCGTCGCGGCGAGTGCCGTGACGAGCGTGATGAGCTCTACTGCGGTAGAGGCATCAGCGAGTACTCCCGCTATGGTACATACCTTCATCGCAAATGATTTCAGCCCGTGCTAACAACACCTTCTAGACGAGGGCAGCCGCTACTGCCGCAGAGACCGAGTCAACAGGATCTTCTGCGCCTATCGCGAGCAGCGCGAGTTCGCTCGCCAGATCGCCGAGGAGTGGCGTCGCATTGAGGAGTGCGAGCTCGACGAGTACTGGGACATCAGCAGACGCCGCTGCGAGTGCTACCGCAGACGCGATGTAAGTGAAGCATGGAGCCTCCATATTACCGAGGATGTCACTTACAAAATTCAAACAGAGGGATGGAGACAGAGACAGAGAGTGCAGACGCCGCCGCGGTGAGAGCGATCGCGACCGTGATGGAGACCGCGACCGTGATGGCGATCGTGACCGTGACGGAGACCGCGACCGCGATCGTGGCCGTGAGCGTGATGCTCCTAACTGCAAGGGCCGTGACATTGCTTTCTGTGCCGCCAGTGAAGCGCAGATCGTTACCTTTGGTGAGTTTGATGACGAAGATTCTCACGCGACATATCTAACTCTTGAGCAGAGCGCACCAACATTCTCTGCACTCGTGGCAATGGCAACTACGTCTTCTGCGCCAGCCCCGAGCCCGGTCGCGCCCGCGAGAAGGCTAGGGATCACTTCCGCGACAACAGGAAGGCTGCGGTTGAGCCTGTCAAGGCCCCTGCTGCTCAGGCTCCCGCTCAGGCTCCCGCCAAGGCTGCATGAGTCGCGATATTTGTTGCCGCCGTTAATTTCGAGATCGAGTGGCAACAACATCGACATGGCACACGGAATCAGTAGTACAAGGGGTAATGGATAGTTGGAGAGTTTTGCTATTTGTGTGATTTGACTTGCAGTGGAGGATTGGGGAAGATTGATACATGTAGTGAACCAACGTAATTTGCGACCTTAAATATCACTCTCTTACATCTAATATGTACCGTTGAAACACAGTAACCTGAATATGAGATTTTGTAAAAATCCGAGATTGCTTTTAAACATGGTTGGGTTTGATATTTTCAGTTACCGAAGTTCAATTAAGTCATCACGCTTAGCACTTTATACAACCAAGAAACACAGACAAAACTCTTAGCCCAAAATCCAAAGTGTTTTATTAGGCTCAAGGAAACAACAAATGACATTTTGAGAAGACGAGAGCCCTAGGAGTATTCAATTCTCTCATTTATAGCGGAGCTGCCTGATGTTAGTTAAGTACGCGGCACACTAGAACTCTTCGAACCTGGAAAAAAAAATCGCTAATTGATCACGAGGAGCTTGAGGGTGAAGATGATTTTTTGACTACGTTATACTCCAGCCGCTCATGCTTAATTAGAAGTCGGTTGACATAAGAGGCAGTGTCAACTTGCACAAGACTTACACGCGAAATCTCGTCTCGGCCTTCCTTCCCAGTAATCGGCTCGAGCTTCCCTCCCAGTTTTGTGTGGACAAGGGGCTATGCGGGGTAAGAATAACCGACACCTCAGGCGCGAGAACTTCACACAAACACGGCAAAAACATGAACGCAAATACGGCAGGAGACAAGCGAATACTTTCTTTTCTCAATTGTCTTCACTGCGAGAAGAGTCACAGGATATCCCCGCTTGGGGTTGGAACCGACGTTGCCCACACAGTCAAGCCCCCGGCATGTCCAAGCCATTACCCCGGAGCAGTGGTGGTTGCTGGACGTGCCGCATCCGCCACAGAAAGTGTGATGAGTCTTTACCAGAATGTAAAGAATGCACTGATCGACATATAACGTGTCATGGATACGGGTCTGAGCCAGAATGGGCAAAAGATCCCGCTAGTCTTCGGGAAGAATTGCAGCGCATCAAGCATGCTGTGAAACAGAACTTCCGTCAAACCCGAAAGTTGCAGGCTACACGTAGCCCACAGAGAGCCTCAACATCGTCTCTCACCGGGCTCGATGATCCTAGCTCATCATCTTCTTCAAAAGACTCCGAGTTCAGAGAAGCAGAACTTCTCATGCATTATCTCGATTACATATTTCCGATCCAGTATGCGTATTATGTCGACAAGCCAGCAACGGGAGGAAGAGGGTGGCTCTTTTGGCTCCTGTCAAAACAAGGGCCCTTGAGGCAAGCTGCTTTTACACTATCTGCGCTCCACCAGCACAGCACCTCAGAGAACAAGACAGAAGAAATGGAGTCGGAGCTTATCCGATACCATACGAACGCCATGCAGGAACTCCGTCAAGTACTGATTCATGGAGAAACGGATGGCTTCGCAAGTCATCCTGAGCAGAGAGTTGAGTTCCTAACTTGCGGAACCTTTCTCATCAGCTTCGAAGTACTCACATCCATGAACCCTTTCTGATTACGTTTTCGATTGCTGACCAATGCAGATTTTTCAAGGTGGAACATCTAAGTGGGAGCCACACCTTAATGCCCTAGTGTCAGTGGCTAGTCAAATTCGTTCGAACGACGATGGCTCCCTCTCTTTTCAGTCCCCTAAACTCGAATCAGGCTTGCAGAGAATGGTCGATGCTGCCATGAGGTTCCACATGGCACAGCTGTTGTGGTTCGAGATGGTGGCTTGTGTCGCAACTGGCAAAGCTCCCAAGCTGCCATATCAAACCTGGCTGGCACTAGATGACCTGGATATGTCGTGTGTCATGGGTTGTCAAAACTGGGCTATGCTTGCTCTTGGCGACGTTGCACTGTTAGAAACTCAGCTAGCGGAAATGAGCTCTAGTCTGGCGAGGAGGCGATCATATGATCTGAGGCAGAGACTGCGTGCAGGGATAGATGGTTTACGAAACACAAACGATGAGGTTCGCAAGCCCCTGAGGATACCACTGAAAAGCACTAACAAGTCCCAGGCTTCGGCGCCGATGATATGTCAAGCAGTAACCCGTGTCTATGCAACAGCTACCCTTTCACAACTGCGGGCCTTCACGGCAATTGATTTTGAATATCATGAAGAGGTGCACGAGGCCGTGGCGGAGGTAATCTGTGCGTTAGAGGAGATGCCAAAGGGGGCATCTCTCAGAGGCTTGACATGGCCAATGTGCGTCGCTGGTGCAATAGCTCGACAAGATCAACAAGACTTCTTCGAGAGGATACTTACAGCTAATCTCGAAACGTCGGGCACGAGCTTCACGAACTTTGGAACGGTGCTTCTGATTCTAAGAGAAAGCTGGGAACACCGAGACGACTTTGGCAACGACAGGAATGCGACTAGAAGTGCGATGAGAAGGTTGGGGATCAGTGCACTTTTGGTTTGAAACGGAGCTATCCTTCCTTTGTTACTTTTACAATTCGTATTTGGTGGTATAGACGCACTAGATACCAACTCAAGATTTCCACATCCAGGCTTCGTCAAGAAGACTAGGTGTCTACCAGCACCGGAAATTAGATTTACGCCCCGTTTCATCAGACGAAGAAGGTAATCGAAGTTCGTTGTCTCAGTCGACCCAGCTATCTCGTATCCAACACATTCGTTCTTGATACTCAGCCCGTTAAGCCTGCCCTCATTCCCAATCACTCATGCTTCACAACGCCATTCCAATCCTTCAGTCTTTTACCATGCCAATTTCCCGCGAAACAGACTTTTCCATACGTAGGTTCCGTTCCTTCATTCGTCAATGATTTGAACCTTCAATGCCAATGCACTGGGATCCGAAGCAGTCTTGAAGGCCTTTTCTCCCTCCTCAAGAGTATAGCGGTGCGTGACTAGGGGCTTCAAGTCAATGACACCCTCAGATACAAGACCGATGGCTCTTGGGTAGATATCGCGGTAACGGAACTGAAAACGCAAGTCGATCTCCTTTCCAGCCATGTACATAAAGGGGATCGTGGCGAAGTCCTTCCCACAACCGATGACGAAAACCATGCCACCAAAACGGCACGCCTGAAATGTCAGTGTGTATGAAAGCCAAAAGATATGACAAAACTCACATAAATGCCGGTGATTACGCTGGATTCCACACCAGTGCATTCCAACACCAACTTCGCCTCTTGACCAAGTGCAGCCTTCACATCTTCAGCTGCGGCTTGTGGATCCTTCCCTGGAGCAACAAGCACAGTCCGCATTCTCGGGATAGCCTTCTTAGCAATTTGCAGTCTGCTCTCATTGATATCTGTGATGACGATGGGGTTGGCACCAGCTGCGCTGGCAGCCATCAGAGTGACAATGCCAATGGGTCCAGCACCGCAGATGACGACCGGGTCTCCCAAACGAACACCAGACCGTTCAATGCCCGTTAAAGCCACAGAAAGAGGCTCGAGGAGAGATCCCTCTTCGTAAGAAATTGTCTCAGGGATCTTGTGCAGCCAGTCTTCCGGGTGCACATGATACCGTGTCAGAGTTCCGTGATACGGCGGTGTTGAGTAGAAGACAACGTCAGGACAAGCGTTGTATCTTCCAGTCCGGCAGAAGAAGCAAGATGCCTTCATGCAGGGAATACCGCATTCCAAGGCTACTCTGTCACCGACCTTGAACTTGGTAGTGTTGGGACCAACTGCAACAACAACACCCGCACTCTCGTGTCCAAGACCATTCTCACCAGTGACCACCATTTCACCAATGTGACCTGCCTTCCAGAAATGGACATCAGAGCCGCAGATACCAGTTGCGCGCACATGTACTAGACATTCTCCATCGCCCGGGGTGGGAATATCGATCTTCTTCAGGTAAAGTTCATGGCTGGGATTGGTGTAGACGGCAAAGTTCTCGGGTTTCCGGCGAAGAATGTCCGCGGCAGATGCGTCGCTTGCCATTTTGCACTGGTAAAATTGAAGTTGAAGAAGGACTGTGGTTAGAGGAGGATTTATTTCTCCCAGAAAGTAGGCGACAAGAATAACGGCAAGGCAAAGACAAGATCAGAAACCTGTAGCTGGGCACCATATGTTTTATCAAGACCTTGCCTTCGGAGGAGGGGCCGCCTTTCCTGAGTCACTCACGCGTATTCTCGTGACAGAACCCGGAGATCTTTACCCCTCATGCCCCCCTCCAAACAGCAACACATTCAACCTCAACAGTGTGGCTCTGACAATATGCTTGCGCCAGTGACGCCACGGGCTCGGTGAAATCGCCGTTACCCCACAGTCGGCGCACTGGCGCTCGGCGGTTTCTCCGTGACGTACCACCTCGGTGGTTTCCCCGCCTGCTGGCAGACTCCGCGCGGCGAAGGCTTGCCCCGGGATAAATCTTACATCGACTTGTATGGCAAGATCTTTCAAGGAATACACAAGCCAAGAACGACATTTGAGAAGCTTAATCCTCGGCATATATCATTGAACTCTCTGAAGCGATCATTTTTCTTCCTTGGAGGTCCTCCAGCTCGTTCCAAACAACTTCAATTTTGAAACACCTCATCATGTCTCTCAAAGGGAAAGTTGCCATTGTGACGGGCGCAGCTCGAGGAATCGGTGCGGGCATCGTGCGGGCCCTTGCCAAAGAAGGTGCAAGTGTATGTATATCCCCTGTTCAATTGGTGGCAAAAATTCATCTCGGTGAACTCTGGGGTACGCACAGTGCCCCGCTGGGCCATCGATTCTCCTAAACCGAAAAAGCTATCCCGTTTGCTGATTTTTCCGTATGTGCAGGTCGCCTTCAATTATGTCTCTCCGTCATCTGAGTCAGCTGCTGTCAGTCTGGTCGAGGAAGTGAAGAGTTTAGGCTCCCGCGCAGTATGCGTGAGGGTTGACATGGCTTCTTTGGATGCACCGAAAGACCTGCTTGATGCTACTTTGGAAGAATTCCAGACGGATAAGATCGACATCTTGATCAACAACGCGGGTCTGGGTGGAAATGCACCTCTTGAAGAAGTCACTGTTGAGGACTATGACCGTCTGATGACCGTCAACGTCAGGGCTGTCATCTTCATGACACAAGCTGTTTTGCCACATATAAACCGCGGAGGACGCATCGTCAATCTTTCGTCAATTTCCTCCAGGGGAGGCTACAGCACACAGTCAGTGTATGCTGCGTCGAAGGCGGCCGTTGAAGGGCTGACCCGTGTCTGGGCTACAGAGCTAGGCCACAAATACGGAGTTACTGTCAACTGTGTGAATCCGGGTCCTGTTGATACAGATATGTACCGCGCAGCAGGACCTGTTCATCTCGCTCGTATGGAAGAGCAGAACAAGAAAGTCCCAGCAGAGCCTCGCTGCGGCACCGAACAGGATATCGCGGACATAGTTGTTTTCTTATGCGAGGAGAGATCAAGATGGGTCACTGGTGACACTGTTTGCGCGAATGGCGGCATGTTGTATTTATAACTAGCTAGCAATATGCGGGTTTCGCTTGAATGGTGAAAATCAAAATGCAAAACAAACATGTTCAGCTCACGTTCACGAAGAAGCAGTCATAGGAGAGAAGCGAACTCTGCTCCCCTTTCTTTCGCCTCTGGTTATGCTTGAGCGCTAATGTTGATACGCGGGCTAATCATAGACCAATGGCTGTGACCGGCCATTGTAGTCACGTATTTTGACGCCGTCGAACTCCACTAGAAAAGCTTCTCTCACTCGCTGAAAAGACCTGAGGATTACCCCTCATCAGCCACAGCGTACCCTTTTCCCTGGACATCTTGAGATCGTTCAGAGTTTTTCTTCCTTAGAGACAGAGATTTACTTGCATACCGGATTTTCATCGGAAAATTGAGCAATTCGTTTTGCTGATAATGGATCCCGCTGCGCCTCAGACCCCGGCCAGTCTCACACAAGCCTCACCAGGCCCTTCCGATAACAGGTTTCGGGAAGGGCATCACAAAGCCTGCGATGTGTGTAAACGGCGCAAAGTCCGGTGTTCCGGTACTAACCCTTGTCAACAATGCTGCCGCAGCAAGACGGTATGCAGCTACTCTTCCAATCACGGCAAGATAGCTGCCCTGGAAAGGTGGGTGTTGAGGCATGCTCTGCCACGCCGGCTCACCGGAGCACTCCGATTCGTTGTGTTTATGGGCGCTTTTGTGTTCGAGCTCACAATTCATACGGAACAGGCGACTGCGGCAATCAGAAAGGCGTGTTAAGAGTCTTGAAACTGCTTGGAGTCAATTTCTCCCCCAGGTTGACCTTTCTCATGCGATCGAAGCCTCATCGAACGATGATAATCGTTGCACAACGTCGGAGCTATCGGCATCAGAGTTATCGACAATACCTACCGGTGATGGTGCTACTGGAATTAGTACCGACTACGCATCAACGAACATATCCAGCGATGTTCGCGATAGTCGGTGTATTCGCGATGACCGATCCCACTCGCCGCCCGACCTTGAGTTTGACACTATTGAGGCTCTAGAATGGGATGAGACTGTAGAACAGAACGTTCTTACTGATGGAATTGGTTCTTTATCTCTTCAGACTAAAGCTTCCGGATACATGGGCCCACAGTCAGGGAACGCTCTACTACGCCATCTCCATTCTGTTGTTCACTTCTTGTCGGAGGGCGAAGCTGACCTTGATTTCTCCTCTTTTCCCGTCGATTCCGAGACTTCCCAAGAAACTCAAGCTCTCATACATTCCAACGGATTCAGAAATGAGTGTTTGGACTGGTACTTCCAACACTTCCATAAAGCCTATCCGCTGCTGCATGAAGGGTTCTTTCGAGCTCAGTTTATGGGTAAGTTTTCAATCATGTGAGAATAGGCTCGGCGCTTACCAGTGTCTTTTATTGGTAGGTGCTATACCGAAACCCAAAGATGGGTCGTGGGCAGTCCTCTGTAACATGGTCCTTGCCGTCGGGGCTTTCGCAGGCCCTCAAAGCTCCAACAGGGCTGACCGCCATTTCTTTTACCACGCCCAGTCGGCGTTGTCCATGGACCTGCTACAGCGCGGATCGATACACCTTGTTCAGGCCTTTCTATTGATGGCCAACTATCTACAAAAGCGGAACAAGCCCAACAGTGGCTTCACATTTCTTGGAGTTGCGATGAACATGGCTTTGGGCCTCGGACTGCATCGCGAGTTCTCAGACGTATCGATTACACCCTTCACAATGGAAATACGACGTCGAGTATGGTGGACACTGTTCATCTTCGATTCCGGGGCCCGCTTGACTTTCGGAAGATCCTCTATCCTGCTGGCTGGAGGAAATGTCAAATTACCAGTGAATCTGGACGACTCTGATCTTGCAGTTGATAACGAGGCTCTCGGAGAACCCCGAGATTATCCAACCGTGACATCCTCCCTCATATGGCAGTGCAAATTGGCCAATATCAGCAATGAGGTTAATGCCAGGTTATTAGAAAGAAGATTGCCGCAGCGAGCCGAGATGTTAGCCCTGGACAATCGAGTCCTCCAATGGCAAAAATCCCTACCACCGTTCTTCAAACAGTCGCCTGCCCCTGATCACGCATGGTTCGATGTGCCACGAATGATTCTTCTCTGGCGTGCACAACACCTGCGAATCGTTTTGACTCGACCATTTCTTCTCGATGCTCTTCAGAGACGCCAACCCCTTAATACAAACGACGCGAATGACGTTGTCGTACGCTGTATTACAGCGGCTCAAGACTGCACGCAGTCTATCATTAGCTTTTTCCTCACTCGTTCTAGCTGTCCAGGGGCTTTGGCATGGTACGCAACATACTGGCTCGTCACAGCTGTCTTCGTCAGCGTAACGTGCCTGCTATATGATCTCCACCATCCGTCTGCCGTAGTCTGGAGGGGACAAATTGAGAATTCACAGAAAACACTACAAACCATGGCAGTTTTTGAGCCAATCGCAGGCCGCGCAGCTCTAATACTCTCGAGAATTATGGGTGAGTACCCGATGATGCGATCCGATTCGCTTGGAAGCCGTTGATGACACAATTGGCAGATCTCGTTCCTTGCAGTCCAAATTCTGTGGCTGACTTGGCTGCCAATGATGCCGTGAGGATGGGTATTACCGATATATGGAGTGAATCTTGGCTGCAAGTGGACTACCAGGCCATGAGTGATCTGGTGCAGACGGTCGATAGCAACGACGTTGAATTGTAATGATATTATTTGTTCTTGCTATATACACTTCGTGCAAGGAAAACGTTATCCCATCTAACCACTTGCATTGGCATGATAGTCCGCGTTGACATGAAAGACCCTAGAATTCGCTCCATTCGTTCACCTTCTCTATGCTGCGATAGAATTCTTGCCAAGACCTGTCAATTGTTCTCAGATGAACGACGTCGACATCCTGGATTCTTCGAGATGCCCTTTACGTTTCCATTTTCCTTGTCCAAAATGACTATCCACGGTGATCAACAAACCGCGAGTGTTCTGTGACATTCTCGAGCATGGTGTGGTACTACGAGTGGTATGATGATACCTCAATAGGCAGCTAGAGTGAGGTTGGCCACTGAGAACCATCCCGACTAGATGCTCTAGCAAAAATGACGTTCAATTGCATTGACATTGCAACATCAAACCAACTTTATTTGGCTTCGAAGACCGAGCGTGCGAAGAAAACGGCAGTTTTCGGTGCTTTCTAGAGTTTTTGGAATCCTGATCCAAGATCAAGGTTTGGAACAGAAAAGGCAATTTCGTCTAGACTTTGGAAAGCGAAGACCAATCGTGTGATACTGCCCAGGAAGGCGCAGTGTGGATTATAACCTTCCGAGCTGCATCTGACGTGTTGATTTCTTGGAACCTCCACCCGAACCGCAAACGCCTACCTAGAATCACCTGGTAAGAAAAAGCAGCCTACTGGAGGGGATTGAACGACAGGTTCATAATAGACGGCAATAAAAAGCCAACTGCGTGAAACAACGGTCCAATGGCGGTTCCTCTTTTCCGGTTTCCTATCGTCCGATATTGTTTACTACATAGCAAGTTGCATCTCTCTTATGCATAAGCCTCACTTTTCCTTCAAAACGAATTAGTCTAGCCTCGTAGTCAAATTTAAGCGTAAATTCTATGCAGTTGCTGCGAAATCGATGTTAAATGTCGGTGTTCAACTACGGTATTTTGTTTTAGTCTGGCTGAGTCGACGTAGGGTACCCATGGCATCATGAAACCGGGCTACCGGGGTTGGTGTGCGGAGATGCGCTTAATATTTGGGGTAATGGTGATTGCCTCACTGAAGTTTCCCAGTGGATGGGCCTAGGCTCCGATTGGGTCACGAATGAGATGAATGAGAGACGAGAACGAAGGCTTAAGGAAGATGGTGTTCGCCAGCAACTATTGCCACGAAAAGGCATATATAGCCGGGCTCAATACCGCTCTCTTGTTCATTCATCACTCACCGATATCCAACGTCCTTCTTCACCTTCACAACTACAATACCAACAACCAACATGGTTTTTGTCAACCTCAACCTCATCTTAGTCGGTTGTGCCGCTGCTGCTGCTGTGGCTGCCCCTGTGAACGATGGCTCTGCCCCTGTGTTGGTTCCTCGCGCTGAGGTATCCGTCTTCATGTGTACCGATCGCGGCTTCAGAGGAGACTGTATGAATGATCTCATTCAGACTGGATCATGCTGTGAGTTAATATTACGATATTAAGACAGATGTCTTTTCTAGCAAGGCGGAGGAATACCTTGGCTCACACACGGCAGACAACGTGCGCTCCGAATTCATCGATCGCATCAGTTCGATTCGGAACAATGATCGAGATCGCAACACTTGCACCTGGTACCGGTAAGTCTCAACTTCGATGAAGGGACTATATTACTCCGTGACAAGGTGTTTGACTCTCAGTAGTGAGCGTGAGTGCCGCGGGGACAGCTACCGTAACCAGGACGACAGCAACCTGGGCGATGGAAATGGGCGCTTCAATGACGCTATCCGCAGCTACGAGTGCAGGAGGAAATGATGTGCAACAACTCTTTGTTCATGGAATACTTCACCAGAAAGAGGTAGCCGGAAACGGGAATAACATCGTGTCAGATAATGCGCGCACCTAGTCGCACCAATATGTAATACTGCACTACCCGAAGGAAAAGCAAACGCCTGGATACGGAAATGGCACGGGAATCCCTGAAGGAATTCAATAACTTTCAACATGCACGTGTTGCGTCGCAGAAAGTATGATGATATAATGGAAGTTGAACATACCACTTGCTTGTTTATCTATCTATCATCCACTTAAATCTTGCATTTGCGTAGGGGCCTTGCTCCTTAACCTCATCAAGATGATCCTGTCGCTCTGGCAATACCCCCCCGGGCAAATATCTAGTGACTGGGGTATGTACATTTGAAGCCAGCGTCTTATGTACTCAAGTCGGCTCATGCTAACGTCCTGATGCAGCCTCCACATTCTCCTCCATCTCGAAGTGGTACAACTTCGGCTCCATAACGTTCCTCTGTCGAAGAATGTACCGCTTGGTCCACCACGGAAGTACCTCCTTTAGTTGATAAGATGCGTGACGTCGAGTCGATACGGAGAAGACATCGTCAAGCTCTTCCAAGGATCGCTGCTTTGTCTCCGGCATGAACAAGAAGATGGCCACGAAGCAGATTATGTTGGTAACAGCAAACAAGCCGAAGGAGCCTTGGGGTCCTAAGCCTCGCATCATGGGTGGCCAGGTGAGCGCCACAATGACAGCCCAGAAGTTGTTTGTCGCTACGGCCCATGACATGCCCACTTCGCGGTGAGATAGAGGGAAAACTTCTGCTGAGTATACGAAGGCACACGGCCCTTCCCCTGGGCCGTAGAAGGCAGCGAAGATGTAAGTGAACGTGGCAATGACACCTAGATGAGCTGGGCTAGACGCAGGAATGTAGAACGCCATTCCAGCTGCTAAGAGAGTAATAGCCATGTTTGGGAATGTTGCAAGAAGTAGGGTCCTTCGACCCCAAGTATCGATGGTCCACAGCGCTGGGATGGCAAAGATGAACATAGCCATGCCGAAACCCCATGAAGCTAGAAGTGCGGTCTGGCTACTTGCCCCAGCGTTCTCAAAAATGGTTGAAGAGTAGAAAGACATGATGTTGACTAGGGTAGAAGAAGATGTTAGTGTCAATCGATTCATCCGGTTCGATCCCAAGGGGTAGTACTCACTACCGCAGAACTGCTGCGCCGCCATGATAATGCCCGATGCCTGAGTAGCACGACGATTGCGTGGAATCGTGAACAGCTCGAGACACCTAGTGAAGAAATTGCCCTTATCAAAGCCTTTCTCCGCAATCATATTTTCCTCTTCTTGTAGCTGGCTGTGAATGTAATACAGGTCGCGAGCCGCGAGAAAATTCGATCCTCGGAGCCTCTTAAGCGACTCATAAGCCTGTTTGTACTTTTTCTTCTTCAGCAACCATCTTGGAGATTCTGGAGTGAAGTAGATGCCGAATAGGAGAGGTACAGCTGGAATCATTGCTGAGCCAAGTTGCAGGCGCCACGCAATATCACCGGTGTTGGCGACTGCCAGGTTGGCGCTGAACCCAAGCATGATTCCGAATGCAACAAACAGCTGCCACGACATGACCAAGGCGCCACGAATATTGGCGGGTGCGTTCTCAGCGGAAAATACCGGCACAGTGACTTCTTTCAGGCCCATGCCGATGCCCAAAAGGATTCTGCATGCCAGGATCTGCGGCCAGCTCTGGCAAAAGGCTTGTCCGAGTGGCCCAATAACACCGAATATTGCGCCCACGAAGATAGCCCCGCGTCTGCCGATCCAGTCATTGACGGGGTCAGAGAGCCAACAAGCACTGATCAAGAGTCGATTAGTATGATGCTCATACGGAGGCTGATCTCAAACTCACAAAAGACAGATAGCCATGTATGGCGCACTGTTGATAGCGCCTATGATCCAAGAGTTTCTGTCGCAAGTACCGGCAGCAAGGCACTCAGGACCTTTGTCTGATATTCCGAAAGCCTGAGGGAAAGACAGGTTGGCACCGTTAGAACCTGTTTGGTCCCATCCTTGAATCATGGCGCCAATGGAGTTCATGAAGATAGTGAAGTAAAGAGCCGTAGGATGTTTCCATCGATGTGTAGATTCGTTCCGCAAAGCGTCTCGATCGGCCTCGTTGAGCTCCTCGATGTCTTCGTAGTCCCCAGGTCTCTGAGAAACCAACGCTCCTTTGAAGAGCAAAGAGGACTCGCCTCTCATCTCATACAATTCGGCGAAATGGTGCACATCTTGTTGGAGCTGTAGCTTGGGTATCCCGGCTAATGGATTTTTGATTCTTCGATGCTGTGAGTTTCAAAGACTCACAAGTGGTCCTGAAGCAAAGAAGTGAAGACTTACTCTCCGGAGGGAACTTCGACAGCACGGTGCTGAGATTCACGGTGACTGAAATTGACACCCAGGTCCGTCGTTGACTTTGTTCTGCTTCAAGTTAGGAGATTGCCGTTATGAAAACGGCGATTGATGTTGATCGACTCACGTCTCATCCGAAGCTTTTGCCATGGTGTCCTCTGATGGCAGTAATGACTGGCTACTTTCTCCTGCTCTCAGAGTGAGACCGAGGGGCTGCTGTGTGGAGGGCATGGTAAGCTTAAATCAAAATCCGGGGCGGGAGAAGCCGCTAATATCTATCACAGTGGCGTCGAGGAATCTTGATGTGTCAATCAAACTTGAGGGGACCCCGTGGGGGAACTGCAGTCCAGCTCGGTGGAAGCGCCGAAGTAATTCCCAAACCCAAAACGCACTGACATGCGGCTACGAGTCGCACAAGGTCAACGAGGAGCATGACAAAGTTTCAGCTCAACATTACTCTCGGTCTGGGCACCGAAGCTGCCAAGAGCTGGCGAGCTAGATCCATGACAGCTTCGGCGTTTTCGCCGGCACTACTGATAAAGATCGAGGAGGCCAAGAATTTATCTATGGGCAGCCATGCCTCAATTAATCAGTGAAATATCTAATAGACGTCAAACAAAATGATCATTCAATGTGCGAAATATGACTTGGCGAACAAATTCGATTTAAAATAATGCATGTGTGCATTTGACCCGAGGAAACTTCGCCGGGAATTCGGTATTTTCTCGAACAGCGCCACCAAATGCATAAGAACGCCAGAGTCGTTCTTTAGTAGTCGCGTGATGATAAATGTGGCTTTTGAAATCTCACCATAAAGGCAATTGCCCATCACATATGTAACCGCAAAAGAATATCATGACGCTAACAAATCAGACAGATGCATACCTGGAGGGTTTTTCACCTTGCAGCTGAGCGATGCCTGTGTTCTCCTGGCTGAATAATACAGAGAAAAAATTCGTCCTTTACCTTGATAGACATCCAATACGAATTCGTTGCAGACACGCTTGGGTTTGAAAACATCACACACCACGGTGGCCAACAGTAGGACGATCTCTCATCGGTGGTGGACTGCATCCTAATAATCGTGGCGGTAGAAGTACGCTCGAACTTGGGTCGGCGGTTGAATTGAGTTCGCATTTTGGATATGCTTGCATGAGAAATATATGGATCATTTTCTACTTCATGTCTCGAATAACCGAGTCCGCTATCTTCTCAGCAAAGGCGTATATGAGTGCTTGGGGATGTCCAGGCGGTAGTAGTGCCATCGAACTCGCATCCACGACGCGAAGCTTGCCAACCCCAATCACCCTGGCCAAGTTATCTGTCACAGCCGTCGGATCATCTCGGTGTCCCATACGTGCAGTGCAGGAGGCATGCATAACCGCCATCACGCTTGACCGAATGGTAGCCAGAATTTCTTCATCCGTCTTCACATCTGTGCCTGGCCAATACTCTGCATCGCTAGCGCGAACGCTTCGCACCGCATCCGTGTTGAAGACATCGCGAATACGCTTGTACATGGCCACCGCGGCCTCCACGTCACCTGGATGGGTCAACCAATTCGGATTTATGAGCGGATGATCCGAGGGTGAGTTGCTGGCAAGTGATACGTTGCCTCTGGAGAGGGGCGCAGCCAACGCTGCAATGATGGCAGCGTACATTTTCCCATCCTTTGGCTGATCCAACCATGGAATATTGAAGGAGCCGATATGGCCCGCAGCCGGAAAGTACTCGATATGAGGCCAGTCTTTAGGGAAAGATAGAAGCTGAGACCAGGTTGACTCGCTTAAGTTGGCGCTGCCGGGCATTCTCTCCCAGGCCAGGAACTCGGCCACATTGCTTGTCAGTGGACCTGTCTGGGTGAGTCCATAATCTAGGACGGCTTTAGAAAGAGCGACAGGATCCCCGAGAACTTTGTTGAGTGTGTCGAAGGTCACCTGGTATGTTGGGCCAAATAGCGCGTGATCAGTGAGGTTGCGTCCCACCCCTGGACGGTCTGCGATGACATCAATGTCGTGCTCTGCAAGATGCTCTGCAGGTCCAATACCAGACAACATCAAAAGTTGTGGTGTGTGAATGGCACCGGCTGAAAGAATGACCTCCTTCCTCGCAGTGATCGTATGCTTCAGCTGACCCTCACCCAGGGCAGTGACCTCAACGCCAGTGGCTTTCTTGTCTCCATCAAAGAGCACCTTATTGGCTCGAGTACCCAGATAGACCGTCAGCTTGTCGCTCATATTGGTATCTCTTGCCGCATAAATGAATTCAGCCGAGGTAGACCGGACCTGTGCTCCGGGATCTATCGTTGTCTGAGCATAATGGTAACCATCCAGCACGCCCTGATTGAAGCGGTCCGTCAACGTCATTCCCAGCGCCTCAAACCCCTTGGCTGCCCATGTTGACCATACGGGTGTCCAGCTGGCGTAAGTCACCTGAATGTGAGAGTTCGATGATGCATCGAAGTCGCTCTCGGAGTATGTGGTAGTTGCATTCGACAGGCGGGTTTTGGTGTTTGGAGGCGTGAACGTAAAGCTTTTCCGGAAAAATGGGAGAAACTGGTCGAATCTGTAACTATCATCACCAACAGCATCGGCCCAAACGTCCAATGCGCCACGATTCGGTCGATGGTGGATCATAAAGTTCAGAGCCGATGTGCCACCAAGACACTTTCCCTGCGGGTAGTGCATCTCGCGGCCCCCCGCACCAACTTGAGGGACAGTTTTCAGCCCATAGTCCACGGTTGGTATGCTGTCGACTGGGTTGGATCCTACGCCGATGATGTCGCCGAGAGGTGCAGGTCCAATGATGGGTTTGCCAACTTGGTAAGAAAGCCCGGCCTCGACAATAGCGACGGTATGGCCAGCTTCTGCAAGACGGTAGGCAATGGTGTTGCCAGCCGTACCGCCCCCGACAACGACATAATCGTATGCCTGTTCTAGACCGACGGAACCTGTGAGACTGCCCAGAGACGTATGAACAAGACCATCCAGTGTTGTCCAAATGCTGCCGGTGATGGGGTCGAGTACCGGATCAAGTACGGGAAGTGCTGTGACTGATGAAAGAATTAAGAATTTAAAGAGAAGCATTTTGAGACCGAGTGAGAAGGGGCAGGCGAGTTGCATCTGAATGGGGATGACATATTGGAAACGAAAGAGTCTTATAGAGAAATAGCCAAGCTTGTGTCCAGCATTCAAACAGTTACACCGTCCGGCTGACTTCCGATGTTTGTGTGACGGAAAGCTGCAGCTTCCCGTCCGCCATCATTGGTGGTTATTTCCCATTTGCCGGAATTCCGTTGATCTTTCCCAATTGAACCACCCTTACAAACATATTGGCCTCCTAGCAGGGCAGAAGAGTCAGTGCAACAAGAATGAATCCGAAGATGCCGTGTGTGTCGTCTCTTCGGTCTCCATTGCCAGCGTACCCTGGATCCACTGTCTTTGCCCTACAGCGTAACATTTCCACTTGAGACTGACAATCCACCCGCCGGTGTGACCCTCCGCAAGCACTGACGCCCTTCGCTGATTGGTTGTAATGTCGAGAAGACATGGGGGGCACGCGGGTTTGACAAGGGCAGTGTAAGCAGTGCTAGGGATACTTGACGAATTGAGTTGCCAGAACTGAACTTGTGGATATGCGGGCCAGCGGATTGTCAATTCTGACAAGAATCACAGAAATGGGGATCAGCGAAATCATAAGTGAGCTTCGAATGAATTTCCGCATTGATACCCTGATGAGAGGGTCCATGGCGATGTACTTGCCGTAAAAGGGCCTGCCACTCGCACACTGCCGAGAGCCTTATCGAAGGGTTGAGGGAAATCCCTGGCTGATCAAGTTCGCAAGCCAAATTTGAACCAACAAATGTGTATTTAACGACTGTGCTGCCCTGTAATCTTAGCGTGTTGGTTTGGGTATTGCCATCGGTATCTCGACACCACCATGAGGTTCAGTGCTTCGTGTCTGTTCGCTGTCTTTGCTGGGCTATCTGCGGCCCAGTGGGACAACAACTCAACCGCTCCGATTGAACTTGCGCCTGCACCATGGACTTTGAAGGGTACTGTCTACTCCATCACCCTGGTCCCTCTGTCGGATGACCTTCCGAACAAGGCATTTCCACCTTTGGAGCGACAGTATGCTTCGGCTACTGAGGGCGAGTATCTGGGTATTTTGGGAATGATTCAGATCATTCGATACAGCGAGAGCCCTGTCGGACCGTATGATGAACTGCTCATTGTGCCTGGGTTCTTCAAGTACAACCACACCAACGCCGAAGGTGAACGCGAAGAGAATCAGAATGTCAGGGTCAGCCGCATCTATGTCAGCCAGAAGTACACCTGCTGGAACGGAAGAACGAGTATGTTTCAATTAGTTGCACCCGTCGCCTTTACTAAGAGACGGAGCAAATCGCTAATGAATCACAGACTGGAACATCCCAAAGCATTTGGCTCGTTTTGACTGGACTGACAAGGAGAATGGTGAAACCACGGTCAAAATCTACCCGCATGATACCACGGGCGATCTGAGCGAATCTATGCCCGCGAAGAAGCCTTGGTTCAAGGCTACATTCAAGCCAGACTTGGCGAACGGTTTGCCTTTCAGTACCGATCTGTACAAGATACTCGGAGTCAACGCGACCCTGGCACAGCCGCCTTTGCCGTCCGCAAACAGTACCTATGGAGAACTGGCAGGTACGGATCACTGGGCGGCCACTGTGCCAGGCCAGGTCACTGACAACGCGTCTTTGGGCGTCTATGACCTGGATCAAGGAGATGGGGACGTTGAAGAGGGCAAGAACACCAACGCGGTGGGCGATGAGTACTTCCCAAACTTCTGGCCAGGACTTTTGCGTTTCAATGCAGGAATCAAACTCGAGAACGCGACCATCACTTTCAGTCAACCCGAGATTTGGTCCAACTGATCTCTTTTCTAGCGGCATCACTGCATCAGGGACCAAGGTCGCTTTTTTTTCCTGCAACGCGATCTGTTCGGAGTCATATTCTGCCCTCGAAAAACGGAAAATTAGTCGTGGTGTTATGAGAGTGTCATTGAAGGACTGTGATGTCGGCGTGTGGAAGTTCGAGCCTAGGGACGAGAAGGTCATTATTTCGTACATAATATAACATATCTCCGCACCAAGAGAGTAGGCACCCATTTCGGAAGTGAAGAAAAGGGGAGAAGAAAAAATGACATCAAAGATCTTGGAAATCTGCGCAGCACTGCTGGTGGAAGGGCACGGATGAGTTGTCCCTCATTTGGGCTAACCCCTCAAGTTTGCCGGAGTTTACTTCTTAGATGCCGGTGGATGAGATGTGGAGACTTCTAGAAATGGAAATTTAGGCGTTCAAGCCAATGAGATGTATGGTTAGTCGGCGCTACTGCTGTCTTCCATATGGCAGACAGAATAACTTATTCAAGTTCGGTTCCATCGGACAAATTCCTGAGTCTCAGGCGACTTTCTCGAGCTTCTGCGCTCCTCGGAGTTCGTCCATACCTACTTTTCGATGCCTGACTCCAACTAAAAGCTCGTCTCGAGTTGCCTTCCGAAGGTTTCCAAGTGGGGTCGTCTTCGCACGGTCTCATGTCTTTGAGCTTGACAAGACCACCGGGAGGGCGCGTAGGGAGGGCGCGAATTGTCAATCAAGACGCCGCTAAGTGGAGTTGACAATATTGTTTGACGATTGAAGAGGGAGTGCGCAAGATCCTGGAACTATTTAAAGGTTTCGCCGTCGACACCACCCTCCAGACGTCTTGTTTCCTAGATTTTGGGTAATCGACACTCTCCCTTATCCGTAAAACTTTGCCCGCGGGTGCTCCTCTCCCAGATTCAATCACCAACTATAACCCGACATCATGGTTCAAATCAAGCCTTTCGAGGTGGAGGAATGGATGGATCGCCTGGAAACCACGCCAGGAGCCCTCAATCTTGCCGAGACCTGTTGCGAGTCAGTGTCTATTCAAGAACTCACGCAGTTATGTTCCGACCCTACCGTTCCCGGCCCGCTTGACATAGCAACCCGACGACTTACTTATGGAGCAATCTATGGGTCGGAAGAAACGCGCCAAAACATTGCCAATCTGTACCAAGATGAGGCTTCGGAGGACCTTCCCAGCGACCAGGTTGTCGTCACTCAAGGAGCCATAGTCGCCAACTTCCTTCTCCTGTACAGTCTCGTCGGCCCAGGCGATCATGTCATCTGTATCTACCCCACGTACCAACAGCTCTATGAGGTCCCCAAGAGCCTTGGGGCGGAGGTCACTCTGTGGAAGACGAAGCCAGAGAATCGATACATTCCCGACGTTAAGGAGCTTGAGGGGTTGGTTCAAAAGAACACAAAGGTTTGAATCACGAGCGGTTAATTAGTAGCTAAGCTAACATCTCACCAGATGATCATCATTAACAACCCGAACAACCCGACTGGAGCGACAACGCCAAAGTCAGTCCTGCTTGATATTATCGACTTCGCCAAAGCTAGGGGCATAATCGTTATGGCCGACGAGGTCTACCGTCCTCTCTTCCACAGCCTGCCTGAGGGGGAAACCGTTCCCCCATCTATCCTGTCCCTGGGATATGAGAAGACGGTTTCCACATCGAGTATGTCTAAGGCATTCTCTCTCGCAGGCATCCGCCTTGGGTGGATTGCGTCCAGAGACCCAGCCATCATCGATGCCATCAAGAGCGCCCGGAACTACACCACTATCAGCGTTTCCCAACTGGACGACAGAGTGGCAGGATACGCGCTCTCAGATGCGGTGAGGCCGAACCTTCTGAAGAGGAATATTGAGCTTGCGAGAACCAACCTTGCTCTCGTCGAGGACTTCATCAACAAGCACAGCTCTTCCTGCTTCTGGGAGATCAAACCCACTGCAGGCACCACTGCCATGATTGGTTTCAAGAGAAACGGCAAGCTTGTGAACGACGCCGATTTCTGCCTGGAGATTCTGAAGGCCACCGGTGTCCTTGTCATGCCTGGCTCAACCTGCTTCGGGCAAGGGGTTGAGTTTGAAGGGCAGATGCGGTTCGGATATGTTTGTCGCACAGACGTGTTGAAGGAAGGCTTGGAAAAACTTGGCAAATATCTTGAAGAAAGGTCGTGATTTTCACCATATTGGAGATTTGGTCTCGGTCTCCTATACAGGCTTGATTGACTTGAATTTCGCATCTTGACTATGAACTAGGACTGAATAACATCAAAGAAATACCTCAACCCTGTTTGTTGTCTCGAAGGAGTTGATGTCACGTAGGTTGGCTTGTTTGGTCAATCATGTAAAATGATCAGGCCTTGCAGGCTTGCCACTTTACGTTAACCTGCTGGGTAAAGGCAACAGTAGCGTCATCGTCAGTGATGGCACCATAAGATGTCGCATTCTTGGAAGTCAGGGCAATGCGGTTGTTGACATTGAGAATGCCCGTTGCGCCGCATGGGGCCCAGATAATCGCTGCAGTCGGGATGCTATCCTGCTTGGTGTACACTTGTCCATCTTTCCAGATGCCTCCGCCAGAGATGGATGTCTGAGTAGTGGTCGTAGACGAGGCATCTTGAGAGAAGAAGTAGGTTGAGAAGAACGTCCCAGTGACTCCCTCGTCGAGCTGGGCGTAGCCGTGATAGGTGCTCTCCACGATGGCGAACTGAAAGCCACCAGGGTACTTGAGACTCAAGTGGAGGGCGCAGTTCTTGGTACGGTCAGCGATGGAGAGTCCAGGGCCGATGTAGGTCTGGAAACGGTCGAAGCCAAAGGTGATGACGGTGCGGTCAGGGGAGATTGTAGTTGAGACGGAGCCCTGGGGGCAACCGCTGCCGGAGAAGCTGGAGCTGACGATCTGAATCTCTTTGGGATCGGGGGTGTCCGAGATGCCTGTCGGCCCAAGTGGCGTGGCAGCGGCGAGAACAGGGAGAAGGAACAAGAGGAAATTCTTCATTGTGATTATCTGTGTCGAAGTATGAGATGGGAATAAAGGATGGAGGTGGTGCTACTACTGCGTGATAGAGAACACTGGAACCACTTGCTTATTTATACATAAGATGATACTGCTAGATTCATAAAAAAGCAGCGTTATTGACTCCAATAAGGTAGGCTCTTCTGATGTCCTTGCCAAGGACCAAGCGAAACCGTGAGGATCCGGGTCACGATACGAGGTTCGCGGCACGAATCAATGCCACTACTGCATGAAAAAGGCCCATCTGATTCTCATACATTAACTTCAATTGTTACGGAAGTTCATCGACGCTTGTCTTTTTCCCTGTCCGTACTGTTGTACCATAGAGGCCTCAGCACTTCTAATTGGTCATGCTGCAACAAAATGTCGGCCAATTTGCGGTTGAAAGGATGCAAATGAATCGAAATTGAACCCAAACCGCTATTGCCTGGAGCTTGCAGAAACGCCCGAGACTATTGAGAGACTTTCTAACATGCATGAGCGTCTCGTGAGGAGTGCCTCTGTACTGTCATCTTTAACATTGGATAATGAGGAGGCTGTTTGGAACTTGAACTGGCGTGTGATTTGATCTATCAACGTGCCTCTGACATGGAGAAGTTTCTAGTTATTTCTTTCCTCCTCAGTCTTCACTGGAGTCTGTCTGGAGCATTGGCCTACAAAGATGGGGCATTATGACTAATTTATGAGTCTGGCCTGCCGGCGCTCCTCGGAGTAGTTGATGGATCTCTCTCATACGACTTGCGATGGATACTTAACACACTCCATGTTCGAATCGAGAGTTCATACGGTGATACCACCCAGCGCTAAAGATTGAAGCTCCATACTAACCGTATTCAGCAGCAGGACCCTGAATATCCGGCGCGTACCGAGGACCAGTCTTATTGGGCGAGCCCGGTTAATAGCAATGGCCGTTCCGACTTCGCCAGATAATATGAGCCCAGCAGCACGGGAGCGCCTCGATGGTCTCAGCTTACCGGCTGAATTGCAACTGACAATCAACTCCGAGGCCGTGTTCGGCTGGCAAAAATGCTCTCGATATTAAGTTGCGTGAAGCTGAGCAGGAGGCCCTAACACGAGATGCAGGTAATATCAGGCCTCGTCGTGGTGTCCGCTATGTCGAATGGTGCCGAAGCCATCAAGTGACCTTTGTGGATTCATTTACGTACACCCAACAGTTGATTGCTACGTCCATGTTTTATGCCAAGTGGCATTGCAGTGACTGGCCACGAGGGGACTGGGCTGTTGCTTTAACCTTCTACGCTCTTATGCATCAATAGCAATTGTGGATGGGCGAGTCGAGAACCTCCCTTAATCTCGAGATGCGGGTCACATGGTAGCATACGCCAGCATATTGAGTAACATCCAATTCAGACTATACAGTGAACTCCGGCTAGATCTAGATAGCATGACTTTACGTGATTCATTTTAGGAAGACTTTTCCACGTTCACTCATTTTCCTTCATTCCCTCCATTAAGCACCCTCAACCTGCTTGAGGATACCCTCCAAGTTGATGCTCTTGGGGCGCTCAATGGGCAGGCCGAGAGCGCGGTCCCAGATGAGCTGTGCAAGGGGACCGAGACCACGAGAGACACCGAAGGTGGCGGTGTAGTAAAGGGTCTCGTGGAAGCCGTAGTGGTGGAAGAGGACACCTGAGCTAGAGTCGACGTTGGGGTAAGGGTTCTTGGTCTTGCCATGCTTCTTGAGGACCTCAGGAGCGATGCGGCTGTTCTTCTCCACCAGCTGGAAGACTGGGTCCTGAGCAATCTCGGGTCGCGCGGCGGCGTAGTCCATCAAGGCCTCGAAACGGGGGTCGGGCTTGCGGAGAACGGCGTGGCCATAGCCAGGAACGACTCTGCCGGAGTTGAGAGTGGACCACAGGTAGTCGTTGACGTCCTTGTCAGAGTAGGATTTGGGGATGTTGTCCTTCATCTGGAGGATCCATCGGAGAACTTCCTGAGCGGCGAGTCTAGTTTCTGTTAGTTACTGCTTGGGAAATCGGGCTCAACACTGCTCAACTCACCCGTGAAGAGGTCCGGCAAGACCCTGCAGACCGGCGCTGTAGCTGAGGAAGACATCGCTGAGAGCGCTGCCAACCAAGTGGGTGGCGTGGGCAGAGACGTTGCCTCCCTCATGGTCACCGTGAAGGGCAAGGTAGAGCCTCAGAAGATCCTGGAAGTTCTCGTTCTTCTTGCCGCCCTTTCCAAGCATAGCAGCAAAATTGTAAGACCAATCCTGCTCGAGGTCGACCTCGGCAGGGAGAGCACCGCCGCCCTTGTAGGAGTTCTGGTAGATCTTGGCGGCAATGGTGGGAAGCTTGGCCAGCAGAGAGATGGCGTCGTCAAAGGTGGGCTCCCAGTAGTCGGCCTTGTTGAGACCCTGCTCGTAGGCCTTGGCGAATTTGGAAGTGTAGTTCAAAGAAGAGACGGCAATGGCGAACTGGGTCATTGGGTGCAGGTCTGTGGGGAAGTCGTCGAGCATCTTGTTGACGAATGCGGGAAGCTGAGCCTGTTCGGCGAGCTCGCGAGAGAATTTGCGAACTTGGTTTGTGGAGGGGACCTGGCCGGTCAGGAGAAGCCAGAACATGGCCTCGGGAAGCATCTCTGTTCCCGTCTTTCCCTTGGGAAGCTCCTTTTGGCAGTCCTTGATGGTTCTTCCATGGAAGCGAATGCCCTCGTTCGCGTCGAGGACTGAACCCTCCCAAACCATGGCCTTGAGACCGCGCATGCCGCCGAGGGTGTTCTCGACCTTGACCTCGCCAATGACTTTGTCGGAGTGGGCCTTGACCTTCTTCAGGAGCTCCCGCTTGGCGGGAATGACCTGCTTGAGGGTGGTCTTGAGGTCTGGTTCGGAAGAAGAGGAGTACTGGCGGGCATTGAGGGCAGAACGAGCTGCCAGGGGCTTGTTCAAGTTAGCCATGAGTGTTTTGGAGATGAACGAAGCTCGATAGGGGCTTGTCAACATACCCGTAGAGCTCCCAGAGCTCTGGTGCTTCGCGTGACGTTCATCGCCATTGTGTAGCCGGTCGCGGGGAAGCTCAAGGGAGAGAGAAGCAGTGAAGGAGGGGTATTCGGCGGGGTGAAAGTGACGGGGAAGAAGCAGCCCTATGTAAAAAAGCTTGACTGATATCAGGCCTGCAGTCTCACGCTGGCTAGGTCAACAGATTGAATTGTCCGGTTGGATGGTTATGATTTGGGAGGAAGATGCGACGGCGGTGGAAGAATTGAAGGACGAGAAAAGAAACAAAGATGCTCCGGGAACCTCTTGGAGGCGGCGTACCTGGTACATGGCCGACACAACTTACCTTACCTTACCTACCTACCTTAGGCCGAGACAGACCATGAGTTTAGCCCGAGGTTGGAGAAGCCTGGGCCAGGAGCATTGACGCGCCCCAAGGGGGTTGCCATGCTTGTACTACCTTAGAGCAACATGCATGGGAGCTCACTCGGGCTGTTTCTGTGTACAGCATCTCACTGCAAAACATCTCCTCTGAGATACAGAAGCCACCTGTTTCCCGAATGCTTCCAACGGAGATAGCAGTACAGGTACCTGTACTGACAGTGCCTGCTAGGTTTCCAGTCCACGGGCACATTCGCCTTGCCGTTATTGCCAGACGAGGAGCATTCTGGTGCAGTGGCAGTGGGGGGTACGGGGGCGGGACCCCAGCTTTTCCAACCTTCCTCCTCCACGATTAGCGGGTAGCGGGCAGCGCGGGCAGTGCGGGTTGACCTCACTGAGGAGCTTGGTGCTCACTATCCGTGCCCCCTCACTGGCTGCGGGACACGAAGGACCCCCGGAAGTGGCCCACGTCTGAGGGGAAGAGGGACTGGACCGAGGCAAGCCGAGGGGCTCTGGCGGATCAGAGGCATGTCAATTGGCCAATCGATCCAAGTGTCCCTCCTGGGTCTTCACGTGGGCTGCGTGAGCCGTTGATAGCGGCTGTCTCTTTGCCGTTGCTTACCAAGGCCCAACCCTCGCTTTTGCCCGGCTAACTGTGGCCGATGCTGTTTTGCGTATTGTCCACGTTATTTCCAGCAAACGGTCGAAAGGAATGAGGGCATAGCCATCTTATGTAAGTTGCTTCTACCGAACGCCGAACCGGTTCCGCTCGGATTTGTCTTCTCTCAGTGCAAAAGTCCATGTAGCTGGGAGTATCCGTGTTGCGCCCTTGCTGACTAGGCGGCTGTCAGAATACCTAACCGACAATATTACCTCTCCAGAGACTGGTCTCAACCTACGTCCATCACCCAGCTGTTGCATACCCAAATCAGCCACAATGTTGCGGAGAGCTGCTACACGCGCAGTCTCCCGAAGGACTCCTGTCCCGCGACCGACAACCACTCCAGCCGTTGCCCTGCGCTGCATCTCGACAACCCGCAGCATGGCACAGGCCCCCGCGAACCCCTTCTCTGCAGCTCCGTCCAGCGATGCGTTCCAGCTCCTCCCCGAATCTAGGAAGGCGGGCGCTGCCGAAGACGACCTGTACGAGGCACAGATTAAAGAAGTCGAGGCATGGTGGCGGTCACCCAGATACGAGGGCATCAAGCGGCCGTACAGTGCCGCCGATGTTGTCTCCAAGCGTGGGTCCCAGCAGCAGTTCTACCCCAGCTCTGTCATGGCGAGGAAGCTCTTCAATCTGGTGCAAGAGCGCATCGCTGAGGGCAAGCCCATTCACACAAGTAAGAAGCTCCAGAGCCCGACGTGATCTCGATATAGGTTGCTGATTCTGCGAGGTAGTGGGCGCTATCGATCCCGTCCAGATGACCCAGCAAGCGCCGCACCAGGAGGTCCTCTACATCTCCGGCTGGGCCTGCTCGTCCCTCCTCACATCCACCAACGAGGTGTCCCCTGACTTCGGTGACTACCCCTACAACACCGTACCGAACCAGGTCCAGCGCCTCGCCAAGGCCCAATCGATGCACGACCGCAAGCAATGGGATGCCAGACGGAAGCTCACCCCAGAGCAGCGCGCCAGCACACCCTACACAGACTACCTGCGGCCCATCGTCGCCGACGGTGACACCGGGCACGGAGGTCTCTCTGCCGTTCTCAAGCTTGCCAAGCTCTTCGCAGAGAACGGCGCTGCGGCGGTACACTTTGAGGACCAGCTGCACGGCGGCAAGAAGTGCGGCCATCTCGCGGGCAAGGTCCTCGTGCCTACCGGCGAGCACATCAACCGCCTCAACGCGGCCCGCTTCCAGTGGGACGTCATGGGATGCGAGAACCTCGTCCTCGCCAGGACAGACTCGGAGAGCGGCAAGCTCATCAGCAGCGCCATCGACGTCCGCGACCATGAGTTCATCCTCGGAGTTGCTGACTCGCAGCTTGAGCCGCTGGCCGAGACCATCCAGGCCATGGAGGCCAAGGGCGCGGCAGGCGCCGAGATTGACTCGTTCGAGGCCAACTGGGTGAAGTCCACGAAGCTTGTGACGTTTGACGAGGCTGCCGTCGCGCACATGCAGAAGGAGGGTGTCTCCCAGGCCAAGATCGACTCTTACCTCGAGGCCACGAGCAAGAACCGCGACATGGGCATCTCCCAGCGCCGCAAGCTCGCCAACCAGCACACAAAGACCCCCGTATACTTCTCGTGGGACATCCCCCGCACCCGCGAGGGTTTCTACCACTTCCGCGCCGGCATGGAGGCCGCCACGAAGCGCGCCATTGCCTTCGGCCCCTACGCCGACCTCTTGTGGGTCGAGACGGGCGATCCGAACGTCGAGGTTGCGTCGAAGCTGGCCAGGGCCGTGCGAAAGGTCCTACCCGGCAAGGGCCTCGTGTACAACCTCAGCCCGTCGTTCAACTGGATGGCGCACGGCTTCACGGACGAGACGCTCAAGAGCTTCATCTGGGATATCGCCAAGGAGGGCTTCGTGCTGCAGCTCATCTCCCTCGCGGGTCTGCACTCCAACGCCACCATCACCAACGAGCTGGCGCGCGAGTTCAAGACGGACGGCATGTTGGCGTACGTCAACCTCGTACAGAGGCGCGAGAAGGAGGGCGGCTGCGACGTGTTGACGCACCAGAAGTGGAGCGGCGCCAGCTACATTGACGGCATCCTCGGGGCTATCCAGAGCGGAAGCTCGAGCAGCAAGAGCATGGGCGAGGGCAACACCGAGAGCCAGTTCCACTGACTATGAAGACACAATCAACAGAAAACAAAACAGCATTGGGCGGCGTTGAGGATCTGTGTAGCCATCTTTGAATGAACAAAATCAATTGGATATGTTGAACCAAGTACTATGCTTGCAACCCTTGATGCATCACTATGCTGTGTCTCCCCGACGACGAAACCCCACGGACGGTGAAGCATTTCAAGCGTCTATTCACAATTTCATCATCATGACCATCAACCAGTGTCCCCAGCTCTTTACCTAGCGCGCCAAACTCCAGTGCCTTGTATGTTGTTTATCGGAAAATGGTATCGGATCACGTAGCCTGTTCGTTTACTGGAGGCTGTTGAGGCTGGCGTTGTTCGCCGGCGCAGCCAACGCGGGACCCTCGGGGGTAACGTAGGCCTTGGTCATGCCACCATCGACAACCATGTCGTGGCCGTTGACGAAGCTGGCCTCATCGGAGGCGAGGAAGAGGACGGCCTGGGCCTGCTCGATGGCCTCGCCGAAGCGACCAGTGGGGAAGTGAACCTCGCGACGCATGCGCTTGGGGATGTCGTCGCCGAGCCAGTCCTGGAGGAGGGGAGTGTTGAGAGGCGCAGGGCACAGAGAGTTGAAGCGATAACCCTCGCGGGCGTGGACCATGGCGAGCTCGCGGGTCAGGGCAAGGACGGCACCCTTGGAGGCGGTGTAGGCAAGCTGGGGAGTAGCAGCGCCGACGAGGGCGACAACGGAGGCGGTGTTGACGATGGAGCCCTTCTTCTTGCCGGCGCGGCGAAGAGCAAGAACGGCGTGCTTGCTACCGAACCAAACACCCTTGACGTTGATGTTCTGGGTCAGGTCCCAGATCTCCTCGGGAGTGTTGACGGCATCGTCGTCGCGGGCGTGCATGATGCCGGCGTTGTTGAACATGACGTCCACACCGCCCCAGGGGTCGACCGACTCGACGAGGGCCTTGACTTGATCCTCCTTGGAAACATCGCAGACCTATTGCACCGTGTCCAGTCAGAATTACGGTGTCCCGATTGAATGTGTTGCACAACCCAAAATGGGTGCAATCTCGCGATGTTTCGTGTGTAGGGGAAGGAGGGTGGCACAAGGCGCAATTGACGGATGACGGATGGCGGGGCAATGGCGGGGTAATTATTTTTATTTTGCGGTGTTGGGTCGGCGCAGGATGCGAGACAATCATTTGTCTGGCGCGCATGCGTTTGGTGCAGGTGCAACGTGTTTTTGGGTGACTCGGCGGGTTATCGGAGGGGCGGGAATGGAATCTTCCAAGACATCTCATTCGCTTTGACGCAGGCGCGCCAAGTGCAGTGTGTATAGAGGCAAACGTACCTTGGTGTCGACCTTGGCCGTGGGGACGAGCTGGATAACCTTGGCCTTGGCCTTGTCGAGCGCAGGAGCGGAAATGTCGGCCATCATGACGCTGGCGCCCTCCTTCGCGAAGAGAATGCTGGTCTCGAGACCAATGCCTCTGTTTGGAAAAAAGGAACAGTCAGCTTATCGCATCTTGGTGGTTGGGTTGCCGTGCGTATATCTTCAACGCCCAGCCGTTGGGTTCGTCTGAATGCGCCCCTCATGATAAGGCGACTAAGAGACCTTAGGGGGGGATTTCTTGCTTACCCAGCAGCGCCGGTGACGACGGCGTTCTTGCCGGCCAGTCTGCCGGTGATTTCGGTCGGAACAGAGCCCATTGTGTCGGTTGGTTCTGAAGGGGTTGTAGGTGGATGTGGTGATGTTGGGGTGCAGGTCGCGATGCGGCGGACGGATGAGTTGGGGTCGTAGAAAGAAGAGCGCCGAGGTTGGGGTATAAGTTTTCTGGGAGATGACAAGATGGAAAAGAGAAGAAGTTTTGGAAAACACCACGAGACGACGGGCTCTGTTTAAACCAGACCAGGACGGGGTTGGATTAGTAGAATGGAGCGGTGGAAGAAGGGGCAGACGGAGCAGACGGTCTTCACAATGGAACAGATGAGTCAAGGAAATCCGGGGTCCAGGCCCAAGTTCCCTCTGCCCCGGCCACTTTCCATGGCTTACGATAGTCGGATGGATGATACCAGACACCCAAACACCTTTACGTCTACCCTCCTTCGTGCTTGCCTTGCCTCGCCTTAGTCTCCCGTGGCAGATAACACAGAGACATACACGGAGTAGGCACTGGATACATCATACAAGCAAGGGAAGGCGCGTGCGGGAGCGGACGGCGGACGCGGTTACATATTGCGCTACACATCGGCCCCCTTTCTGGCGATCCTGCATCACGATTAGCTGCCTCGCTGCTTGGATCTGTCAAGAAAGTAGCGGAGAGGTCGCACAGGTGCTCTGATAGACTGCAGATCCGACAACGGCGGCGCATATCGAGCACCTGAGACGAAAGTCACTGAGGTAGGTAGGTGAACCCCAGTCCATCGTCTGCCCCAGGCAATAGAAGGCAACAAGGTGGGCTTCGCTTCGTATCGTGAGATGGATGTGCGCAGAGATCGTGATCAGCCAGCCCCAGCCTCCGCCATCATGTCTATCGCAGGCGACGTCGATTCGTCGGTGAAGCGCAATGCAGCTGCACTGCAAGCATGGAGGAGGATGCCAAAGACGGAAGACAAGAAAGCGTTCGACGGCCGCATCTCCGATATCGCGTTATCTCTTATCAGTGAAACTTGGTTGGCCAGAGGTTCAAAGACCGCCAGGACCGCGCAGGACCGCGCACCGCGGCATGACGGCAACTCAGGAACCAACCCCTCCGTTGCTGATAGAGGGGAACGGGGGAGCCACCGAGAGGCACCAAAAGGTTGGTGGGACACAGTGAGAGCCCGCAATGAGGGGCAGTGGAGGATGACTGAGGGAGCGCGAGACTTGAAGGTTGATGGAATTGCATGGTTCTGAATCTTTGAAGCGTGGTTCCCCAGGTTGTGTTTTTTTGTCTCAGAGGCTTATCAATGAACGTCGGTATATCTATCTCAATTAAGAAATATGGAAACAAACAAAGAAGAAAAGACCCTAGGTGCATCCGAAAGTGCATCTGGGATTCGAGCTAAGGCTGCGGCAGGCCAATGACAGCGACTGGAAGACTCGGACTAGAAGCGAAGGCGACCCGACAGGAAAAGGCACAGACAGTGGTGGCCCCCCGAATGATCAGACACGTCGCCACTGATGAGTGATCCGGGCGGCAGAATGCATGCATTGGATGCTGGACAGGCACAGAGGCACAGAGGCGGCTGCTGCAGCTGGTCGGAGGTTGCTGCTGCTTGGCTTGCACAGTAAGAATTCCTTGAGTGCACAAGTGCAGGCAGTGCGAGAGCAGAAAGAAGGAGGCGAGGCGGTCTGGCCTCCCACCCCCCTCCCCAACATTCATCCCATCGTCATGTGGGCGTCTTGGCTCGCAACGGGGGGCACTGTCAAACGTCCTGATGCTGGCAGTCGCCGAATGGACCGGACAATCCATTACCATTCGCAAATTCCCCATTCGTGGACCGCAACCGCAGACCGCGAAGTGTCTCTCGATGGACCGCAGACAGGTGCGTTGTCAACCGCGCTTGCTGTCCTGCTGATTGATGGCAGCGGCGGTCAAACGGGTTGAGTTTCTGCCTCTGCGGGGGCGAAGAGCTTAAGTAATGAGAATGGCATCGCGGCAAATGGCAACTGCGGGATGGGGAATGGGAAAGAGGATTATCAGGACACATTACACAACACATCGTGACATTTGCCTCGGTGTACAGAGTAAGGTAGTGGCTACGGATATGGTGGGTGGGTAAGTGGGTGGGTGCTGCTTGCCGCGATGCGTACCTTGGACCGGGAGGCCCGCGGTCGGCATTCGGAGCGGAGCATCAGGCCAAACAACAGCCAAGAGATCTGGCTTCTCAATCTCGACAGGTCCCTGGCGGTGTCGTGTGCATCGCGTAGGCCACCGGTGGATGACTCGTGGAAAGGTGTTGGAGTTGGTGAGTGTTGGTCCAGACCGAGAGCCTTCCTTCCATTCGTCAGTCGTCACTGCCATCCATGAACCAGCGAAACAGCGACTCAGGACAAGCACCTCGAGACTCAGTGGAGGTAGGCAAGATGCCCGTCGGTCTGGTCTGTGCGGTGCTGCCGTCAATGACGCATGTCCCCGGCCCATCTCTCAATTTAGCGCGCTCTTTGCCCCGAGACGGGACTGGGACTGGGACTTGCCTTATCGACTGCCAGTGGTCACTGCTGCTGTAATTGAAGGTAATAATACCGACCGCAGCAGGCATTCCCCGCTCCCGACCGAGGGGCAGGCAGGAGCGCGTCTAACTCGCAGAAGGAGCTCTCCAGTGAGTGACCCCTCCCCGCCTGCCGCCGGCGTGCAATCGTGACTTCCATTTCCTGGAGCAAGACCCAAGACCGCACCGCGCGCAAAACAGCAAGAGCTCATGTGAGACCCATGACACCACGCGGCAGGAGGGAAAGCTTGACACGCTGGGCAGCCGGGGGAAGCCGCTGGCGGCAAGCAGGAGAGAGCGTCACTGGCAAGGTATGGTACCTAGCTGCGATAGCTGCACCAGCTCCTGCAACTTGCTGCACCGCGCAACCTCCCAGCGCCCCGGACCGATGTCATGCTCACCCACCTCTCAGTCTACGAATCCCCAGTTCTCCAACGTCTCCAAGGCGCAATTCCTTCTCATTGGCCGTCGCATCCTCTTATCGGCCACCGCATCCACACCTGTCCTGCACGCACGGGGGACCTTGGAACCAGGTAAACAGCGGCCCCAGACACCTTTGGAGGTCGCTTGTCGCTAAGGCTGGCACGCTGGGAACCTACTATGTACCTGGGGGTGCTGAGGTGCCTATCTAGGTACTCAGCTAAGGTTGCGCCCACGATCCGTCCGGCTCGGCCTCGAGTCCTATCCTGTCACGCCGTGCCTTGCCTTGTCTTGTCTCGCCTCGCATCTCGCTGTCTCACACCTCTTGTTGTCTGCTCGACCAACTTCTCGCATTCTTGTCTCCTTCCATACCTTCATATCCCCTCCGAAACCCCTCAAACTTCCATCCGTTGGTCGCGCATCGCAGAGGGACAGACAGAGACACCAATAGAGACCTCGTCATATCGATACCCCGCCAGATCTACCCGTCTTTCGTCCCATCCGCCTTCATCCAAAGTCAATTGACAGCTTCTCTGGGCGCTCCTATCCAACATGTCGCCGACTGAAGAAACCGTCACCGTCGAGTCGCTCCCGGAGCTTCTCAAGAATGACAACAAGGTCAAGCTTGCCGGCATCGACGTCGATGGCATGCTGCGCGGCAAGCTCGTATCCAAATCAAAGTTCTTGTCCATCGCCAAGTCCGGCTTTGGCTTCTGCTCCGTCATTTTCGGATGGGACATGCACGACATGACATACATCAGGGAGCTCAAGATCAGCAACGCCGAGAACGGTTACCACGACTTGATCGCCATCCCCGATCTCCAGAGCTTCAGGCGCATCCCCTGGGAGGACAACGTCCCCTTCTTCCTTGTCGACTTCCACGACCCCGACACCCAGGAGCCCATCTGCGCCTGCCCTCGTGGTCTGCTCAAGACTGCTCTGGGCAAGCTGGAGGCCAAGGGTTACAGCGCCATGGCTGGAGGTGAGCCTTCTTCGACCAGTCGCAGTTCCCCAGCATCGCAATCATTGCTAACCAATGCTTGCGTTTAGCCGAGTACGAATTCTACCAGTTCAAGACTCCTTCTCGCTCCTCCGAGACCTCGACCTCAACGGCCGGATACCTACAGGAGAACCCTCCCCACGCTCTCCCATCTCTTACCGAGGGCATGTTTGGATACAGTTTGACTAGAACAGTCCATAACAAGGACTACTTTTACGACGTCTTCGAGACCTGTGCCCAGTTCAAGTGTGATATCGAAGGATGGCACACGGAGAGTGGCCCTGGTGTTTTCGAGGCCGCACTCGAGTTTGGCCAGATCCAGCAAATGGCCGACAGAGCTAGCTTGTTCAAGTAGGTCGATCCAGCATCTCCCGCCGAGGCATAGCTAACGGTGTCTTCGTAGATATGTTGTAAAGTCTGTAGCCACCAAGTACGGCATTACTCCGTGCTTTATGGCCAAGCCGAAACAGGGTCTGCCTGGAAACAGTGGCCACATGCATGTTTCCATTGTCGATAACGCGGGCAAGAACCTCTTTGCTAGAGACACCATCGACGAGAACCCTCCGTACCCCGACGTTGCTGCTCTCTCGGACCTGGGACGCCACTTCCTGGCTGGCCTTTTGGAGGGTCTCCCAGACATCATGCCTCTCCTGGCCCCCACAATCAACTCGTACAAGCGTTTGGTAGAGAACTTTTGGGCTCCGGTGACGGTATCTTGGGGCTTGGAACACCGCGCCGCATCGATCCGTCTCATCGCTCCCCCAACCTCAAAGCCTGGTGCGACCCGATTCGAGGTGCGAGTACCTGGCGCCGACACAAACCCTCACTTCGTCCTCGCTGCCATTCTTGCGCTTGGATGGCGGGGTATTGAGAAGAAGCTGGAGATCCCATGCCCGCCGCTTGGAAAGGGCCAGGAGATCGGCGGCCAGTCTGACAAGGGTACCAGGCTCGCAAAGAGCCTTCGCGAGGCAAACGACCGGTTCACCCGCAAGGAAAGCATAGCAAGAGAAGTCTTTGGCGACGACTTTGTCGACCATTTTGGAGGAACTAGAGATCATGAAATTCGCCTCTGGGAGGAGGCTGTTACGGATTGGTAAGTACTCCTGAGGAATCCCATGCCCCTTCGCTGGGTGCAACACGAGACCGACCTCGATGTGCTTTGACGAGATTGCTGACGCCGGTTCCGCAGGGAGGTGAAGCGATACATCGAAACGGTATAAAGGTCCGCGATTTGGCGGAGCATATTGTTTTACTGCGTTTTCATGGCCAGGATTTCTTTTTGGATATTTTACATCATATCGGACCAGCCCGGGAAACACGTCAAGCCACGCGACCATGGAGCTCCAGGCCGCCTAGCTTGCCTTTTAGTGACTGGATTGAGCGGGGAGATGAGCTAGATGAGCTGGCATCCCCCACTGCAACTTGGCCGTTGCATCCTCACCGGGTCTCCCCCAACCTGGCTGTTTGCACTAGGTGCCCTATCTAGATACCCTCATCAAATGCCGATGTATCAATACATGCAGAGCATCTGCGGCAAGTTGGATCTTTTGTTTTCCGGCCTGCAAGAGAGAAGGAATTGGAGCAAAGTTTTGTGACGAGCGGAATGAGATGTCGCGGAAGTGTGCTTGATTGGTGGCGTCGGACGCGCCTTTTGTGACGGCGAAGGTTGTGGTGCAGGCCCCATTGCCACGAGCGAAGGACTGATCCAATCCCAATGATGACAGCCGCCCAAGAGACGGCGATGAGACCCATTTTCGCATCTCGCCGAGGCTCGCCGGACTCGTGTCTTTAGCCCAACTTGTCTCAACACACGGATGATGTGACAGGCACGCAGCCCTGAAGGTTGTTGGCCGCGGGAAGCCAAAAAAGAAGCTTGGGTGCTGATTGGCTTTGGAAGCCCAAGTCGGTGTAGAAACACCCGTGACAAGTCGAATACGTGAGTCAAGAGAGGCTCAAGTCGGTGTTGGTTCCCTCCTCAAAAGCAATGTAACCCATGAGCTGCGCCTCGAGAACCGGTCGCTCCGACGCCAAAGTCTGAAGCTGGAGAAACTGGCGGGTTTGATCCGCAAAGTCCCGCTCACGCGCGCGGAGGCAGACTGACGGCCAGCTCGAGTGAAGTTGTTGGCCGACGGCGCGTCAAGAAGTTGGCCGAGGAAGACATGCAGCCAAGGTTGAGAGATCCATCGCTGCGGCAATTTCGCCGAAGTAGAGCAGCAGAACCAGGCGGGATGGAAATCTGGGCCCTGTCAGAGCTGTCATAATACCCATCTGCCAGACGAGCAAAACAGGATGGACATGCGACAGACGTCAATGAGCAGAGAGGCTGAAGCAGTTGCGGGGAGTCGAGAGAGGAAGACAAGACACGGATGCAGATACTAGTACGTAGAATGATAGAATAAAAGCCCTGGATGGAGAAGGAGCATGGAGTTGAAACTAGTGAATCTCTGCCTCACCGCATCGCTTTGGACGCAAACAAACCCCATAATTCATTTCGTCAAATTTCATTTTCCAGCATGTGCCGGGCTCCTCCTTCTCGAATGGCATGGGCATCACATCACCACATTTGACAGGCAAAATGTAGCGTGGCACCCTGGGCGGTTGGGGCTCCCCAGGTAGGCAAGTCACCCTCGTGGCTTTTTTGTGAGGGTGGGCAGCAGTTTCTCCCACAGAGTTCTCGCAAGCTTCCGTGCATTGGGGATTGGCCGCGAGTTGCGCCGTTAGGGTACAGCAAGGTAGGTTGTAGTCATGCCATCTCCGAGGAGGAGGGCACTGCGCATCACGCAGTCGCTGAGGCAAGGTAAGAATTAGAAGCGCTGTGAACGAGGGATCAAATAGCGACGGACATTGCTCTCCTCTTTCTCAGAGTATCGGCGTGAGGTCTTCATGGTGGTCTACCGCTTCGGGCCGGGCTTCCTGCAGAAGGGCGACAGGGAACCAGCGATCTATGGTGTGGGACTTGTTTGGTCGAAGACCAGGGGGATTTGTGCCTCTAGTCAACCACTAGTGGTAGAGGAAGCAGACTGTAGAAACGCCCTGCCGACCAAGGTTGCATCCCGCCACGGAGGGAATCTTTTGGGCTGTATTGGGTGGCATCTGGCCGTTGATGGCGACGACCTAATGCCCGCAGAGAAGCAGTGAGACGGGCGAGGTGATGAAGTGAATGCCGCGTTGAGTTTGGATCAAGATGGTTGATCTCATGGGTAGTCCGCCAGATATGCCAACCTACGTACGCAGAGACGGGCGTTCAAGCGCCAGGAGGTTAGAACAAGGTGATGTTATGGCTGATGTGCGCTATGGCCCAGGGTAGGTGAGGCGACGAAGTGGCGTGGGATGGACGGGACGGGATGAGGGAGATGAGATTGACCTTTGATACTGAACGGGCGAGAATAGGGATCCCATGTACGGAAAAAGATGAGAGAGTTTGGTCGCAGAGATGGCATACGTACGCGTAGGGCGCTTAGACTCAAATCTCACCATATGACTGGAAAAGAGCAACGGCGAACGGTTGAAGAGCCGGGATATGATTTGATTTGATTTCTGATTTTGACTCGACTGGCTGTCCGATTCGCGTTTTCTGTCTCCTCGTCCCTGGCCGACCTGCTCGCGAAGGTCTGAGTGCCTTGCCTTGCCTTACCTTGCCCTGGCGATCCCTCTGTGCTGCACTCATCAGACACTCACCAACACGAAGCCTACCTGCATTTGGTATGCTTCGTCTGTCTCCGAACCAGGACCAGACCAGGCCATGCCATGCCAGGCCATGTCTGCCCCGGTCCTGATCACCTCTTTCTCCCCTGCAGTTCATCCTTGCTCTTGATTGCAACGGACAGGCCCCGGAGAGATGCCGTTCTCATGTTCCTTTTAGTGCAGCAAGTTTAGGTCGCAGTGTAGATTCTCTCCTGCACATGCAACCCATCCCTCTTTGCTGTAGCCAGTAACACCAGCGCCAGCCACAGCCTAACCGCCCCGTTCTTTTCCCTGTCCCCTCTTCGCTGCATGCACATCGGACTTTTGAGAGGGGGTTCTCGAACAATTTTTTTTTTTTTTCTTCCTCTCCGCCATGTCAATCAACAACCCCCGTATGGCTGATTTTCATGTGCCCCAGGCGGCACACACATCCACCACGTCCCACGTTCCATGGCGGCCCATCCATGGCAATCATGGCATCCAAGCTCCCACTCTTCTGGGGGTAGGTGCTCCGACCGGGATGTGAAAGTGATTTGATGGCGTCAGGTCCTGGCAGCAAGTAGCAGGCCAGCCCAAGAGAAGAAAAAGAAGGGCGTCGAGGTCATTCCATACATTTCAAGGATCAGTCCAACAGGTCGCAAATCCCACGCCCAAGTACCTTATTCGTATAGTTCCAGTCGAGAAAAGACCGGCCGAGTCTCCGCGGCCGGTCACTGTCGCTGTCACTGCTCCTCCGACTCTTGACTCCCTTCATGAGCCCAGCCGTCCCTTGTTCTTTTTCTTCCCTCTTCCCATCCCCCCCTTAATCTTGATATTAGCCCTTGCCATTCTCGTCCGGTCTTGTCCTGCGTACTCAGCCAAGCCTTCTTTGTCTTCCTTGTGTCGGTCCCTTTATCTGCACGCCGAGCATTGAAACCAAACCGGCTTCCCTTGTCCTCCACCTCGGCCACTTTCTCCCGACTACCAACAACACCATCAACCAATTCCTACCTTACCCCAAGGAAGACAAAACCAAGGCATCCGCTACCCTTTGACACATTCGACGTACGCCAGACCAACATTTCCCGTGTCTGAGACACATTGAGGACATCGCCCCTTCTTTCCTCATTACCTCTCTTCGCGGGAATTTTGAAGCCTTTCCACGTGCGCTGTCACCCGCCAAAGACATACAATCACCTTTTGGGCAGTACAAAGTCCACTAGTGCCGCCACCAACTTTCGACACACTAGAGGGAGAGCAGCAAATTCAAGTTTAGGTCAAGAGCATATCCTCAACAGAAGAAACGCTGCTACTTTGATTAACAGCCGTTTTGGAATTCTTTACCATCTAGACGTTCTGGACAGGCTTGCCGCAACGCATCCATGGGGGAAGACGTAGACGCCGTAGCCGGAGACCCCGGCGTCGGCAATAGCACCGGACGCAGGGCCGACCGTACCGGCGCAGCCAGAGACCGGGACGACCACAAGAACCGGAGGCGGCATTCCCGGGCAGCTCAGGCACACACCACAGATCGCGACGAAGGCGACGACGGCGGAGATGATGATGGCGACGACTCGGATGCTGGCTCAGATTACAGCTCCGTTTCAGTGGACGAACTCCCACCTATCCGCTCCTACGGCCACACTTACCACGGGTCCGGTGTTCTTCTCATGCCCAACGATGAATCTGAACGTGCCCGTCTGGAGATCCAGCACCAGCTGTTCAAACTCTGTTTGGAAGGCAGTCTTACGGCTACCAAGCTTCCCAAGGACCGACCCCTGAACATCCTTGACATTGGCTCTGGGACGGGAAATTGGGCGATTGAGATGGCGCAACAGTACCCTCAGGCCAAGATTATGGGTGTCGACTTGTCAGCAGCACTGTTGCCGACCAACGTTCCCTCGAACGTCGTTTTTGAGGTGGAAGACGCGACAGATCCATGGGATAGGGAAAAAAACAGCCTTGACTTCGTGCACATGCGCAACCTTGTGGGTGGCGGCGTCCCGGAGTGGAAGCCCCTTTTCGAACAAGCGTACGAGCATCTCAAACCCGGCGGCATGATCGAGTTTGCGGAGGTGCGGCCGCGGTACTTTGATCTCATCGACAGCAGCTCGGATGAGCCCTCGGCGCCGGCCAACGAGGAGGAAAAGAATGGCCCTATGGCAGGCTGTCGCGAGTTCGAACTGCGATTTGCGCAGATGGCACAGATTGCGGGCGTGGATTTTGACCCGATACCCAAGATTCCCAGCATCTTGACGGATGTGGGATTTGAGAAGGTTGGCCGTTGGTCAGACTTGGTGCCGATACAAGCCGTTGGTCACGACGAGAAGATGGTAAGGAAAGGGGCCCAATTTGCCCAGATGCTTGAATATGGTAGGTTTCCCTTCTGATTTGCAGGGCACACGCAGTCACTGACGGACAGGAGGTCTGGAAAACTACTCGTTGGCCGTATTCGCGAAAGGAGGTTGGGACGAGAATGATACCCGGGCCCTCTTGCAGAGAGTCCACAAAGAGTCGCGGGACCCGGCGAACGAGGCTTACGGAAAAGTGTAAGTTGCATTCGATAACTCTTTCCGAGTCCCTATTTCGCTAACGCATCATCCAGATCTTTTGTCACTGCGAGGAAACCGATGCAATGATGTTTTTGGAGGATGCTCTGTTTCCAACGGTACTGGACAACCGTTCAGGAACGTAAATACTACCTACAATATAATTGATATCCCAACCTGTGCCAATACGACAGATGAAGTGAAAAACAAGTCAACAATGGGTAATTTGCCTCACGCCAGGACTAACTAGATGGTCCTGGCGAGTCGCATCCTGCGCCTCCATATCCCCCGCTATCAGCATTTGCCGACATGATAGTTTCGATCGGCCTTTGAAGACCCGAGCAAACTCGGGCTTTCTTCGGCGGCAGCCGACGTTGCACTAGGACTCTCCATTTGCTCGAATCTCAGCGGCATCTCCTTGTTTTTGATATGCATAAAGACACGTCCAGCCAGAGCTCACAACAATCTGCCGAATATCAACCCGTTGCAGAAAGCCCCCGAGTGGCCATGATCCCTGAAATGTTTCAACCTTGTCTGCGGCTACTGCATGGTCCAGGAGGGTAGGTTAAATGCCCTTAACACCTTGATCTAGCCCCCTCCTCTACGATTGAAAGGGCAAACGTTTTCGCCCCCAAGCACATCAGCAGCATTTCATTGGAGAGCGTGGTGATTATCCCGTTGCATTGCACATTTGCCGTAGTGGTTCGACGGAGGCAGTGTAGCTGTCGGACAGTCCCCGAACAACACACATGGCATTTGTCGATCCCGCTAGGCGCTCTGGGATGCATATTACGAAAGGGTGGGAAGGGATTACCATGTTTGGAAGGAGGGGCTTGACCGAGAAACTGACAGTGATACGGAGGGGTCGGAGGAGAATTGGACGAAGAGGTGTCAGCTCCCGGCTCTTTTCCGCCCGAAAGATCTACCGCGGTGTGGAGGACTTGTTGCCGGGGGGAGTTGCGCCGCCGACGGCTTAACCCGAGCCGCTTGAACGGCCGCCGTTTTGGCGGTGCTGAGTTGAAACCTCTCGTTACCGTGTAGGCTTGATTGGCGGCAATGATACGTTGCATGGCCGGTTTCTGTCTTCGAGTTGCGAGAGGGCCCTTGTCCCAATCGGCGCCATCTACGGTAAACTTACGCGTCAACCATGATGGAATTACTACTGCACGATCCCCGTGTTGAGAATGAAGGCCGCCTGCCTTGAATTGCAACTCTCGACTCAAGGTTTTCCACTCAAGCCAATGGGCAGTCAATATTGCACATACATTCACAGGCACCCGATTCAATCAACAACGTCGTCGCATTGCATGACTTATCCTACCTTATGCCGTTGACCTGGGTGGCAGGAGCGCCCTCCGTAAGGACGTAATCCCGTACAGCACCCTTCCAGTCGCTGATTCTCATCTCCTTGATGGTGACCACAATGACTCTCACCTCCTCTCCCGCAACAAAGCATCCCCTGCCGCCGTCCTCAGCCTGCACGCTGGGGTTGAAGGTCTGGCCCTCGTCGAAGGTGTTGTTCTCGAGATGCGCCTCGCGGTAGAACTTCTCCTCGTCGGAGCCGTTGTCGACTAGTCTCGCGGTACCGTTGATGGTGGCGCTGATGCTAGACACCGCGGCGGTGTTGAGGTTGAGAAGCAGGGAGGCAAGGCTGGAGCGGTGCTCGGGACCGGGGCTGCCGCCGGAGGGACGTCGACCGTGAGTTGGGGGGCGGTGAGAAGACCCTACGTAACATCAGCAAGCGTCGCAATTGGTTTGTGGTAGGCATGAACCCATACAGTCGTGAACGAGGAGCGAGACATTAGGGTTCGAGAGAAGATTATGCGTCTTTCTTGAAGCCGGGTTCGTCGTCATGACGATAACGGGGCCGGTCGAGTAGGTGGACGACGGGAGATAGGTATAGTTCATGAGGGAAACGTTGGGAATGTTGTCTGTGCATGTCGCAAGGTGAAGCTATGTGTGCAGAACTCAATCAGCAGATGTTCTCGCAACTGGCAGCTCTGTACAGCTTCATCGAAGTAACGGAGGGGCAGCTTCAGAGCTTACGAATCGGGCATTCTCCAGGCATTGGACGACCTCCTGAGGGAGAGTGTCGGTAACCTGCTTGTTGGTGTCGCCGGCCGAAGCCTCGTAGTTGAGGGGCACTTGTTGCTCCATGTCGACGTTGTGGTGCTGGTCGTGATTGATGCTATCGTGAGCTGTCGCCTAGTGAAGCTCTGCGAGATTGACCGGCTGGGCTGGAAAGATGGGCAGAGAATGGCCCTCGGGCGCTGACTAATGCGGGGCAGACTCAGGCCCTGGATTGGGTCCCAAACGGGATGACGTAGGATACTCGTCCCTTATCTTATCAGCGCGTCGATGCTTCCTCCATCTCTTTCTGTCGCCAGAGTAGCTTCGTTCTTCACTGATGTGTATCAAGATAATGCCAGCCAGATGAAGCGCCTGACGGTTGCCATTGAGACACTGGAAACGCACGAGATGTAGAACACGTTGGGGAGGATCATGATGCAGAATCTCGGCGAGCGCCCTCCCTTATTAGCGGCGAGCAACAGCCACCATCGCTCGCGAACACCATACAATCATCAGAATCATTCTTAATTCAACGAGCGACACAAACTTCCACAGTTCTCCCAGAACTAAGACTAAATAACTTGCTCACATAAAATACAAAATATCATAGGGAATGTCCGAATAGCTGAGGACTTCAAGATTTCGTACCTAGGTGCTAATTTAGTGTACCTTGGACCCCGGCAGCTGCGGTCCGGGCTTTCTGGGGTCTGGGGTCGCCTTTCAGCGGCTTTCAGCGCCGCCGGCTATTGTCGGCACCGCATAGACAAGCGCCACCAGCCGAAGCTCCTTCAACACCTCGGTCCTGGTCTTGATCTTGCATCTGGTGCGTGCCGACTCCCATTGTTTAGCTGCCTCGCAATTCCTTCAATCTCCGTCTTCAGGTCCTTACACTCTCTTTCTAATATAATCAATTGACTGTCGGATTCAAGAATTCGGGAACTAGCCAACAGCCGCCCATCATGCGCTCGATGAAAGCGAAGCATCGGCTCGTCCGACCCCTCCCTCGTCTGCTCTCCTCTGCGGCCGGCCAGTCGATCCCAGCCTCGAGCCAAATTACTCCCATCACCTCCCTCCTGATCGCCAACCGCGGCGAGATTGCTCTGCGAATCCACAAAACAGCAGACAGACTCGGCATCCGGACGACGACCTTGTACACGGATCCCGACAGCTCCAGCCAGCACGCTGCCTGTTCCCCGCATTCCCTTGCTCTAGGTGAGCCGAGGGCGTACCTCGACGGCGAGCGCATCATCTCCCTGGCCAAGAAACACGGCATCCAGGCCTTGCATCCCGGATACGGATTTCTGTCCGAAAACTCCAGATTTGCAGAACGATGCGAGCAGGAGGGCATTGTCTTCGTTGGCCCGCCGGCTCAGGCCATGGCGGATATGGGTGATAAAGCGCGGAGCAAGGAGATCATGACAGCAGCAGGTGTTCCTTGCGTGCCCGGATACCATGGCTCGGAGCAGGGAGAAGATCAGCTTTTACAGCATGCCAAGAACATCAAGTTCCCTGTACTGCTGAAGAGTGTCAAGGGCGGTGGAGGCAAGGGTATGCGCATCGTCCTGACCGAAGACGAGTTTGCTGCCCAGCTTCGCAGTGCCAGAGCTGAGGCACGGGCATCCTTCGGTGAAGGCGGCGAGGTCATGCTGGTCGAGAAGTACATCGTGCGACCCCGCCATGTGGAGGTGCAGGTGTTTGCCGATAAGCTGGGCAACTGTGTTGCCTTGGGAGAGCGCGATTGTAGTGTTCAGAGACGACACCAGAAGATTCTCGAGGAATCTCCCGCGCCAGATCTGGATGACGCGACGCGCCTGGACTTGTGGGAGAAGGCAAGGAAAGCTGCGCTGGCGGTCAACTATGTTGGCGCCGGCACCGTCGAGTTCATTTTGGACCGAGACTCCGGTGAATTCTATTTCATGGAGATGAACACACGTCTTCAGGTCGAGCATCCTGTTAGCGAGATGGTCACTGGTACCGATCTTGTTGAGTGGCAGTTCCGCGTCGCCGCCGGCGAGAAGTTGCCCCTGACACAGGAAGAAATTATGGAAAATATCAAGCAACACGGTGCCGCCATTGAGGCTCGCATCTATGCCGAGAACCCCGAGAAAGGATTTATGCCCGACTCTGGAAATTTGATTCACCTCACAACACCCAAGACGAGCGAGGACATCCGCATCGATGCTGGATTTGTCCAGGGAGACACCGTTTCGGAGGCTTACGATGGCATGATTGCCAAACTTATCGTCCGGGGCAAGGACAGAGAGACCGCCATTCGCCGCATGGAGCTCGCTCTCCGTGACTACGAGGTTGTTGGCCTTAGCACAAACATCGAGTTTCTCAAGCGACTTTGTAGATCGCCGGCCTTCATCGAGGGAGATGTTGAGACAGGGTTTATCGAGAAGTGGAAAGATGAGCTCTTCAAGCCTAGGCCGATCGAGAATGAGGTATTCGTTCAGGCTGCCCTGGGTTCTCTTTCGTCACAGCTTGTGAACGAGGGGCCGCACGGCGGTAGTCTGGGCTTCGGGGAAGCAAGCACATTAGGAGAACGCAAGCTTGCTTTCAAGGTCCTTGATTCATACAGCGAGCAGGAGGGAGAGATTGTCGACGTAAGCATTACACAAACAGCGCATCAGTTATTCACTGCGCGAGTTTCAAGAAAGGGAGTAGAGACGCCAGAGGTCTTTGAGAACCTTGTCAGCAAAACTCTCTCAAACACACCAACAACGAGCGCATTAACGACGTATTTTCCTGCGGAGCGAGTCAAGTCTACTATTGTTCAGAATTCTCAGAGCGAACAAGATACCAAGATCGTGGTGTTTCAACATGGTGTCAAGACGGAGCTCGCCCTCATGCCACCAGCCTGGTTTGAGAAGGCCCTTGGACTCAAGGAGATTACTGCATCTGTGGTAGCACCGATGCCCTGCAAGATCCTGAAGAACGAGGTTGAGGAGGGCCAGAAGGTTGCCAAGGGAGCCCCATTGGTAGTGTGAGTTTAATCCGCTCGTATGACCATGGAGCCGTTGAGAACTGACCCGACATCGCAGTATTGAGTCAATGAAAATGGAGACGGTCATTCGATCACCTCAAAATGGCGTGGTGAAGAAGTTGGCGCATAAGGAGGGTGTAAGTTATCCTCTCCATCAACGTACACATCATTGGCTAACTCCAGCTAGGATATCTGCAAAGCTGGAACAGTTCTGGTTCAATTCGAGGAAGAAGCCAAAGAAACGTCTTGAAAGAGAGATGATGGATTAAGACTCTGGCATCTTTGTAGTAGATCCGTGAGCGATTGACTTTAATAAGAATTGATACTGCGTAAATAATTTCCCAACCCAACTGTCGTTTCGCGTTTCTTTCTCCGTCAGCCCCAATATTGTGCCTCTAGCAATGGATGGTTGCACTGCTGCTGGCGAGACCGCCAATCAGAAAGGTTCCGAGCCAGATCCCACCAAGCACGGAGAGAAAGTAACCAAGATTCATCGTCATAATCGCAAGCATTCTGGAGACAGGTTAGTAGGCATTTCCGGAGTTAACGGTCAGACAAAAAGCGCTTACAGAAGGTATCCAACACCGCCAATAATGACCTCGTAGGTTGCTCTTGCCGCAGAAGCACCCGCCCTCCAACCCCTCCACCGACTACAAATGTCTCTCCGTACTACAGCGACGCCCGCTCCAGGATCGACATCACCATGTTGGCCTAAAGCTTTGTCTGACTCGTATGCAGGGTAGTTTCTCCAGAACCGCTCTTCCAGAATTGGCTTGAGGGCCAAGAGCAATCGCAGGATGCAGGCGAGACTGATGAGGAAAATACAAGTGCCAGCGTACTGTCCCTTCGTTGTTGGCGACCAAGACATGGAGTACAGAGGACTGGTGAATGACTCGAAAAACGTCATCGTCATATCTTCCATAGACATCGACATGCTGTCAGACATGCTGGTCGAAGTCGCCATCGCCATGGCGGTTGTGGTTGCCATATTCATGTCCATCATCGTGGGCAGTTGACTCGAGTGATCCTTTCAATGGGAGTGATGGGAAAATTGGGTCTAGGATCTCGGTACTAGGGTCGTAAGTCGTTCGTTGGTTCTTTGTTCAATTCGGTAAAGTTGAGGATGGAGTGAAAGCTGCAAAAAATGCTCGCGGTGGACGTCTTGCGAGTTTATGACGTGGAAAAGCAACAGTGCTGCGCAATTTAATCAGCGTCTGCTAACAAGTTGCTGAGCAAGTTCATACTGATGGTGGAGCAGTTCGTAGAGAGAAACTCAAGCTTTTTGTTTGATTGCATCCTGAAAATGGCAACTGCGGCTCATGAATGCTTGTTTCCGGGTGATGGGGCCGGCGCGCAATATGAGCAAGTTTTCTTGCGCTAGATAGGATGACACGGCATCCAAGTTCCGTTCTGGGGTCGAAACGGGACAGTGGGGGAACGAGACGCGAACATCGAACCCATTTCTCACGTGGCTTATGTCCAGGATTTGATGATTGGGCCAATGATAAACCATTTTCTCAGTCAACGTAGTATCAAATGGTAGGAACCCGGTGCTTTAGTGCCGAAGGATGCTTTGTAACTCTCTCAAACTCGCTCAACACCCTGATAGTTGTAACACATGATTTTCCGGACAATGGATCAAAAACACTCTCAATACGCGTGGTTATTTCTTTCATATCTCTCGATGCTACGTCAACAACGTGCTCGCTGTTTAGAAATTCCCGATGGCTTATTGGCACCAAAGAGCCAAAGGCCCCAGCAAATCTATTCCAGCCATTTTTGAGGTTGACTTTTCCCATTAAACAATCCCAACTCGCTGGCATTGGTGACAGTTATCCGACAACTGCTTCAATCTGCACGGAACCTTTCATCACCGAAGGGGACAATCAACATGTCTCTCCCATGGCTGGACCAGCCGGTCTTGCTGCACTCAAGCCGTGACGCTGGCATGTGCTCCTTGACGCCCGAACAATGCGCTTTAAAAACCTCGTACTGGGTCTTCTGGTACGAAGCCGACCATCGATATGGCCTTCCAACAATTGCCTTTTTCCTCACGGCCATTCTGATCGTGGCTATCGGTAACCTGACATCAACCTACGCCCCCGAACGGATGAGACGCAACTCGTCCTGGCTGCGTTTCTTGTCTTTTGGCCGATTCATCTCTTACAAAAGTTGGCGCATGGGGTCATGGAATACGCAGTCTTTGGCAGCCTACATCCTTGGTGCCGCGGGTGCTATTTTCTTCCTAGGTATTCTTCTGACTTTAACATTCGAACGAAGAAGGTTCTTTGGCTGACTTAGTGGGTATTAGCCATGACCCTTGGTCCCCGGCCCTACTACTGGCCAAACACTAGGCAGATCAGCTTCGGCAACTCACCACCTATTGCCACGCGAGCCGGATACATGGCACTGGCATGTATGCCGTTCCTCTTGTAGGTGATCTCGAGTACAAAATGTGGCCAAGCAAGGCTAATAGCTGTAGCATTCTCGGCGCCAAAGCAAACCCAATTTCGACCCTTACCGGGATATCACACGAGAAGCTTAATCTATGGCATAACTGGGTTGCATGGGCCATGTTCGCTCTCGCCCTTGTTCACACATTCCCGTTCATTGTGTTTCATATCTGGAAGGGGGACATTGTGAAGTCATTCAATGATGGGGGAATATGGGTTACCGGTGTAATTGCACTGATAGCGCAAGCCTGGCTTACTTTCATGTCCATTCGCTGGATCCGGTACGTTATTGTTGACAGGGTTGTTGAACACTTTTGGGAGTGAAGCTAACCCGTGGGCGCCACCAAAGCGACCGGTATTACGAATTTTTCAAAGCAACACATCTATTTGCTGCTGCGGTCTTTTTCATCTTCTTCTTCATTCATTGCGACTTCCGTCTTACGTCCTGGGACTACTTCATTGCCACTGCCGTCCTCTATTCACTCTCCTGGTTCTATTCGCAGTTCAAGACCTTTATGGAACATGGGGTCAGCCATGCACGTCTTTCGATGGCTACACCAGACTCTCTTATGGTCACCATCGAGACCAACACGAGGTGGACGCCTGGACAACACGTGTACCTCCGCTTCCTAACATGCGGCCTCCATGCACTCACCGCGCACCCGTTTACTATCTCTTCGGTTCCTCAGTGTGGGAAACGCAGTCAGATGATCTTTTACGTACAACCCAGAGGCGGAATAACTTGTAGATTAGCGAAGCTTGCAGAGAAGTCTCCCGGCATGTCAGTACCTGTTCTTCTCGACGGACCTTTCGGAGGCGTGACCAGCAGATGGTTCAAAGGCTTTGACAGAACACTGGTTGTTGCTGGTGGAGCCGGTGCTGGATTCTCATTGCCATTGATTGAACACTTCATGGAAAGACATGACGTCGGATCTGAACTTGAGGTGGTTGTGGCTTCAAGAGATCCTGGCTTCCGAGAGTGGTACTGCCAAGCTTTGAACGATATTGCCGAAAGGCATGCTGCGACAGATGGTACCAAGGCGATGCGTGTGGCTGTCAAGATTCATGAGACGAGTCGGTCAAGCCGAACTTTATCCTCCGAGTCCGAACCCGGAACGCCAAACGATAAGGAAGTCATGGATCACTCAACGGCCGTCTCGACGAAAGGAAGTGTTACTACGGGTCCCATCAATATTCAAACCCTGGCAGGACGGCCGAGCATTCCATTGATTGCGCAAGCAACAACCGAGAAGCAAGGGACAGTGGGCATGGTCGTCTGTGGACCATCCTCTATGGTCTTTGATTTAAGGCAATGCGCTGCAACTGCACAGCAACACATCATGCAAGGAAAGGCCGCAGCTGAAGAGGTCTGGTTCTATAATGAAAGCTTTTCGTAAGTGTTACGTTGTATTCCCTATCCGGGCGTAGACTAATCAAGAGTTGCAGGTTCTAGGATTGAGAAGGTTGGCTGGGACAACCACAGGGTTTGGGTCTTTCTTGCACATACTTATACGCGAAGGATGAGGAAAGCAATTGGCCACCCAGAGTCAGCTGAAATGATAATATTAATGCAGACGTGTTTCACTCCGCACCATCTGGTGTTTCTATCCGTTGGAACCTCTGTGCCTCTTCATCGTCCATGGTCGTGAAGTCGCTAAATAAAGCCACATCTTCGAATCTTTTGGCCAAATTCTCCACCTTCGCCGCCTCAGGATCAGTCATCGCTAAGTCAAGATCTGCCATAAAAGTAGCCCTCACATCGCCCTTGCCGCCGGCGCCTTCGGTTTCAGTCACTTGCTTGAGCAAATTCCGTGCCTCGCTGCCAGATATGTCGCCCTCTTGGAGCGACATGGTCAATAGTCCTCGAGAGATGACCTCGGCAACCCGGTATGATGTTCTCAACCCCTCGTATCCATATATACAAGCCAGAAAATAAAGTCGCCATTCGGGATCCTCAGTGTTGTGAAGGACCGCGTTTGCCACGTATATCAAGGCCGTCTGCCAAAGCATTGTGTAGGCGGAAGACTCGTAATTGCACCGATACCTCACAACAAGTTGCTTCAACTGGTTGACAGAGGCGTTGAATGCTGCTTCAGGGTAGCTGCGGCGAGCAGAAAATGTCTTGAGGCGCTGTCGTTCGCGAGCGGTTCTCTGTAGGAAGGGTCGGAAGAGGTCGAGAATGGCGGCATGGAACCAGATGCTGGTGAACAAGCATCAGTATCATCGTGAAAGATTTGGAGTAAAGTAGGGCTCGTACTGCAAGACAACAACATGGTGAGGGGAATGATCTTTCAAGGCCTGGTCAGATGGTAGTCCTTCTATCCACGCCAGGAGCTCGCGGTATTTGAACTCCGCAAAATCGATCGACGCGTGCTCGGGTAACGAAGTCGGCTTGTCCTTATAGTAGGATAATGTGACGCCGTGAAGGATGCGCCAGAACTGGCATAATGTAGAAAAGGTGCTGCCCATGTATGGAGGTAGTGCTTCCGAAGGATCGGCACGCAGGCTACTCGATCCAGGGCTAGGAGAATCCGATCTTAAACCCCCTGGAATTGGAAGTACCGGCGGATGACCAGGGTACTCCAGCCCGGGTTGTTGATAAAATAGGGCCATGAGTCTACACTGTTAGCTGCTGGAATTAAGGCAAATCGGGGCAAAGGCACACGCACACTCCCCAATTAAACACCCCCCACGCGGTGAACGAGCTTGCTCTTTGCATCTCTGGTGACAACCGTTTGATGTTGTTTATTGCTTGCGACGCCTCGACCCCGAAAAGGCACAAGCGAGTGCCCATACGCAGAGCTGTGGAAAGATATTTGAGTACGTAATGATCCTTCCCATGTCCCAAGTAAGCAAGACTCAACAGCTGGGAGCTGGCCGCGTTGAGCAGTGAATCATTATGTTTCTGGGTTAACCACAGCCTTTCTGCTTCTTTGCAGAACGATTCTGCAAGTTTATTTGCATTCTCCTCAATGGCAGTATACATTTGCTAATTTTTCATCCATCTACTGTTAGTAACTCTTCGGCGAGTCTTAGACAGGAATTTGAGCCCCTTTTACTTACACATCCCCAATACAACAGCGAGTTAACAAGAAGAGGAGAACAGTGTGTATCTTTCTGGTCTACAAGGTCGGTAATAAACAGATTCGGGTCGAAGACGCCTAGCAAAGGATGGTCTGTCATCATGTACAACGATATCACTTGTTTCGCATAGTTGTCTGTGATAGGCACGTCTGTCCAGAAGCTGATTTTAAGATGATGGAGGCGGGGATCGCATAGCTCAGGAGACGCTTCTTGGGCCGAGGCTGCATCTGAATGTCCATTCAAATGAACAGGATCATACCGACGACCGAATGAGCCGTTCACGGGCCCAATGATCGTGCTTTTGACGGACGCCAGATTGCCATGAGGCTCAGGACTTAGGTCCATGTGGGATCGGTGGGAACGTCAGCCTCATACGAAGCTGCATAGCAGCAGATTGGAGCACGACGGGACATACATACTGGTGGTCTAGGGACTTTGACCGGCGCAGCCTTTTGGAACCGAGCAGGCTGGCACGTTCCAACGCCGTGAGAGACGATTTGGGCGTTGGGTACGCGGTTGGGTTCTTGACCATCAGCTCTAGCTCCAAAGATGATTCTTTTGGCAGCTTTGATCTCATCGAGGATTGATCGTGAGGATGGGCCTTTTTGCGCACGCCGGCCTTTGCGGCAGCAAGAACCGAAGCCAGGTCGTCATTGGACCTCAGTGACCAGAGTATTTGCAAAGCCTGATCCTCTGGAACACTTCTCATGAGATCGAAGAGCTCTTGGAGAACCTCGGGCGACTGTGCGGTCTTCGTTCCTTCCTTCTTTTCGACGTATATGCATTCGGTTGATCGTTTGAGACACGCCTGGCAGGCTGGACGCAATCCATCACACTACAACATCAACGCCATGAAGAATTAGCAGCGACTATGAAGGATGAACGACAGTTCCCAGCTCACGCGTGTCTTTCTTTTACGACATGGATTGCAGGCAATGTCTGTACCGACGCGTTTCCTCTTCGCCTGATCTTCGCGCGAAATGTCGAAAGGCGACAGCCCCGAACTGTCGACGGCTGGGAGCAACGGTGCTAATTTTCGCGACATAGTGCTCAAATGTTGCGATTGTCGATAAAGAGATTAGCAGACGAGGAAGCCATCGATTCCATCATGTCAATATATCAATGAATGCTGAAGGAAGATCTGAGGTGACGAAAGAGAAGGCAGCACGGCAGAACACCAAGGTAGCAAGTTGGTCGCAGCATCTTCCCCGCGTGTGATTGGCTCGGTGACCCGCCCGCTCACGTGACGCCCAGCGTCATAGCAAGACACGGTGTTGTTCAGCCCGATGAGATCGGGATCACGATCTGTGGTCCAGCAACTGACGCGGTTTGTGTCCACTCCGAGATATGATTGCTGGGCGACTGAGCTAGAGGCCTTGCAGCGCAGGTATTTTTTTGCGGATTGTCATACGAATTCAAGATGCAGAGCGCAGGCTGCGAAAATGGCCCAGCCGATTGCCAATCACTCGAGCATTTCAAGCCCCTTGCGGCATGATGTCATTTCAGTCGCTCCGCTCCCGATTGCCTGGTTCACATGTAGGACGAGAGGCTTGTGGAGAGACCGTTGCACCGTCGACGGATGCATTTCACACAATTCAGGTGAAATCAGAATCGAATGAATCGAACGAGGATGGATAAGTATGAAAGGCAAAACCCCAAAGAGCAGGGCGGAATGTGCACAAGTACGCAGGCGTCGCCACGAGTCCATCGCACTCGGGCCGTGTCTTACGCTTCTTCACCGCCTCCGCGCCTAGTCACGTCACCTCACTGGCACTAGAGGTAATCCCACATGACACCCGACTTCACCGAGACTCACTCACCAAAAGCCGCGACTTCCCCCACATTCCACCAGCATTTTGATCCAACACCTATTATTGCGGCAGCACGACACGCTTCAACTCGGACTCGCCCCAGCCAATTGCTTCTCAACCAGCGGATCTTCAACAATAGTCACGGCAATATGAGCTGAATCATATATTTTTCTCATGCGAAACGTAAACTTACAATGGATATCCTTGTCACCAAAAACCTGCAGCGATAGCTCCCAGTCGCACACTGGCATGGCCTGGCTGAGCCTGGGCTTACACCTTCCAGCTTCACCATGCTGAATCCCCGCGTTTTGTTAGCGGCGGCGCTTTAGGACGATCGCCCGTAGCCTATTGCCCGCCGCACCATGGGGCTTTTAGGTCCCGCAGCTGAAAGGATGCGAAAATGTTTCAACAAGAGGGGCAGATCAGGGGAAGCCAGCAAACACGATGCGCGGGGGCTAATCGAAAGCTGACTGATGCGCAAAGATCAATACCTGGCTGCTTGGCATAGCCAAGTCTTTTAGTGCCCGTGAATACAGATCAAGGGACTTCCGACGTCGGTGCAGCCATGCCGTGTAGCGTTCCTCTGCGCCCCTGAGGCTGTCTAGAAGTGTTCCACTGTATTTGCCGTGGTAGCAATTGATTCTGCATTGTCTGACGGCACCAGTAAAATCGACCCTCCAGCGAGGCAACTCGCTCAGACATCGGGGCGCAGCAAGAGCACACCTTTCCCATCCTCAAAGTGAACATCCCGGTCGACTCTCTTTTTGCTGCGGATACTTGGGCAAGGGACCAGCGTCCATAACGTAGTATTCCGGCCCCTAGCTGCTGAAAGCTTTTATGCTCGATCAAAGTCTCGGATGATATCGATGTCGCAATGCTGTCACTCGTCTCCTGCAATAGCTGAGTTTGAGATCAGTCACCCACGCTGCTACCCGCAAGATCCAATTGGCCCTGCGTAGGATAGCTGTCAAACCCTGGAGGATCTCAGCCAAACGGCGTTCTTCGGCGTTCTGGAGTTCGTTCGGGACGCACCCTCGCACGTACCAGCCAAAGCTGAGTTAATCTGTCCACGTTGCGTAGGTCGCAAATTCCTGGGCAATGAGATTAAAAAGCTTTGGCTGATATTTTAGAATGAGGCTGATGACAGATGCTCTCGTGCATACGCAAAGTCACTGAACGCAGCAGCCACGTTCAAGTGGAAGTGAAATGAAGGCTTCTCTTTTCAAGTACAATCATGCTAGATGAAGGACTGTGAGATTTGAAAAAGTTTCATTTCTCTTCCCGTCTTGTCTAGTGTCTAGTCCACCGCTTGCTATGCCACTCTGCTTGTTAATCTTGGGCAGACAATCGCAATCCAATTGCCGCCAGACTGTCCTATTTTTGGTGTTGTCATGTATCAAAACTGCCCGATGGTACCTCACGGGAGTCATCGCCCATTCTTTTTCAAACGTATTTGTGTGCCGTTCAACTGGCACCTGGTTACCAAAGGAAGTTTTGGTTGCTGAGAATGTCCAAAAATAATAATGTTGATCCCGTCTCAAGTTGTTCGGGCGGGCTTCAGCCACTGGGGCATCCCACTCGGAAGTAAGACTTCCAACGACAACGGTCGTACCTTGACATCATTGAACCACACCAGCTGAAAGATACCCCGCCATGTTTGCAGTGCTCCCGTTCCGACATGTTTCTTTGGCGTGGACCTCTTGAAGAAGTGGGCGCAGTGTTCCGCTATCTTACCGCATGGCCGGGGCACCCTGTTTCATCTGAAGCTTGAACCAGTTAAGCCTTCTCTTTTGAGTCAGAGTCATCCTGTATAGCACCGCGGCTTATACCGTTCGGTTGCCCCCGTGCAGGGGATACCCAAACTACTCGTTTGTTTTTTCGATTCGTCTCTGTTAAGAGCTAGCCCTGAGTGATCACCCATGAGCAGGTAATATGGACAGCATAGTAACACCGGATAAAATATCTCGAATAGATCAAGTGCCGAGACCTGACACAGGATTCGGGGACGGGTCTGATTCGGAGCTAGGTGACGAAGACCCCACGGTTGGCCTTTTTTTCTCTTGCGCGACCTAAGCCTCATCTGTTGTAAGAAATAAGTTAAGGGCGACGTCTAGCTAAGGCGGTTGCAGACCAATGATAGGGTAGATGAGCCAAGTTAGAGACTAACAACTTGTTATTTTAGTCTTGCAGCGTAGGAACGACGTTGAGAACGGGGGATGCCCTTGCCATCGGTTCGCCGCAGCTAGCACTCTGAAGTCTAATGCGTGAGATCAGTCATCCAAATGCGCTACTCTTCTAGGAAGTCGTTCTCGGCTTCTATCAGCTAAGTCAGCGTGTCTGATCGCGCGGCAAGAAACCCGCCTTGAGACAGGAGATCAGATAAAGAGGATCTCTGCCACGGCGCAAAGATAGCCCAGAACAATTCCTCAGGCGCTCTACTCGTATCATTTATATGGCTCTTCAAATTTTGACTCTTCTGTACACAGCCTCAATCTATCCTCAAAATGAAATTTATTGAAAAGGCCAAGTCCGATTTCCAGACCGACAGTACCATCAACACCATAAGGAGAAAGGCTGGCGCCGCATTGCCACGAATTCCTTCAGCAACTGGTCAATACCTCATCGAGAAAGTCCCAATTGTACAATGGGTCACTCAATATGACCCGAAATGGATTCTATCAGACTTCATTGCTGGTATGACCATTGGGGTCATGATGATACCCCAAGCGCTTGCTTACGCCAAGATCGCCACCATTCCCGGAGAGTTCGGCCTGTACTCTAGTTGGCTTCCAGCCGCGATATACGTGTTCATGGGCACATCAAAGGGTAAGGCCAAACGCGCCCCCTAGTTTGTATCTAAGCTAACAGGTTCACATGACAGATCTATCCACAGGGCCAACGTCTATCATGGGCCTGCTCACTGCAGAAATCATTGGAGATCTCAAGTCAGAAGGCTTCGCACCCGAGGACATCTCATCCGCTGTGGCCTTGATGGTTGGCATATACTCCCTAATGGTGGGACTGCTGAAGCTTGGGTTTGTTCTCGATTACATTTCCGTTCCAGTCCTGTCTGGATTCTTGTCAGCAGCGGCTCTCACCATTCTTCTCGGCCAAGTCGGATCTCTGGTTGGCCTCAGCGATGTTCCGTCCGGTACTGCCAGCATCATCAACAACGTGTTCAGCCGCATCCCTGAGATGGAACCTCTCACCATAACTATTGGCTTCAGCGGCATTATACTGCTCTACGCTTTGGAGTTCATTGGCAAACGTTGGGGAAAGAAGAGTGCTATCCTCAAATTCATCTGCAGCAGCCGTGCCGTCATCATTCTTTTCATCTTCACGACGATCAGTTTCGTCGTGAACAAAGATAAGAAGACGCCTCTCTGGGCAATCAGCAAAGTGAAGGCAAATGGGCTTCGAGCGCCAAGAATCCCCGCCACCGACCTGGTTTCCAAGGTCACGACACGAGCAATCGCCCCTCTAGTAGCTTCAGCTCTAGAGCATTTGGCAATTGGAAAAGCATTTGGGCGGAAGAACAACTATGCCATTGATGAAAGCCAGGAACTCTGCTACCTTGGGGTAACAAACACAATCAACAGTCTGTTTGGTGCTATGAGCGTGGGAGGAGCCATGTCAAGAACGGCAGTGAACTCGGAATGTGGAGTCAAGAGCCCCATGAGTGGTGCTTTTACTGCTGGCTTTATTCTCTTGACGCTTTACAAGCTGTCCGGGGCACTATTCTGGATTCCAAAGGCGACTCTATCCGCAATCATTGTACGTCCTTCCTTCTTTTCTGTTCCTTTGCGAGCCTGCTAACGAGAAGCGCCACAGATTATGGCTGTCATTCATATTATCGGCCCGATATCCCTGTTTTATCGATATTGGCGCATGTCCTTTCCTGACTTCGTAGCCTCTATGTTGTCGTTCTGGGTTACTCTATTTGTTTCCACCGAAATGGGCATTGCGTTCGCGGTCGTATTTAGCATCGGGTACACCCTTGTTCGATCAGCTTTCCCGAAAGTCAAGACATTCTCCCCGACGAGTGGTAAGAGCAACATGGTCCCACGTACTATGACAGCACCGGCATCAGCTCCCGAGGACGCATTTGTACCCGACGACGCTATGCTCATCAGCTTTACCGACTCCATCTTCTTCCCCAACGCAGGCCGTGTTAAGAAGTCCGTAATTGAGTCCGTCAAAGTTCAATTCGAACCGAGGATGACGACTGAACAACGAGAGATAAAGTCATCCGATAGGTCATGGAGTGTTGCATCGGCCAAGCGCATTGAGATGCTGCGGAAGCGTAACAATGTGGTACCGTCGAACAAGCAGATGACGGTGATGGTGTGGGACCTCACGCATGTGCCTTTTGTTGACGTCACCGGGGTTCAAACACTGGCTGAATTGAAAGAGGAGGTAAAACAATACGTGGGAAATCAAATGGCTCTGCGCATTGTTGGTATGAACAACAAGGCTCGTCGACGGTTTGCTCGGGCCGGGTGGAAGCTTGTTGAGGATCGTGAGGTCGATGACGAAGTGCTAGAAGATGTGGACGTTATCTATGAAAGGCTTGAGACCGCCCTGTGGAACAGGAACTACACCAGCGAGAGGGAGAAAGCGTCATTGGAAGAGAGAGAGTACTACAACCAGCGGGAGTAGTGCTACTATGGCGGGATCTAGCAGGAGCGGGCTGTGACCCCACATGAAGAGCAAGTCTCTTCCCCTGCGGTATTCCCTTTTTCTGTTTCGGCTCTCATTGGCTTGAGTCTGTATCAATTTCATTGCTGGGTTTATGCTGGATATCACGAAGGCCCTGGAGGCTGTTGAGCGTATTAGCGAAAGCATTCATGGGGCAAGCAATACAATGAAAAGCACCTTACATCGCAAAAATAAACAGAGATGTTGTGTACGTTCCGTCAAATACAACAACCCCTAAGAAGAGACACAGTGCCGTCCTATTTTCTAATCTAGATATTATGGTGCGCGCTCAGTGAGTCTTCGTCAGCCGCTTTATTCAATCAATGTTGTTTATTACCAGTGATAATAATGGTACAGTTCTATGTCATTATAGTTCGTGACAAGTTATACATGTTGTAGTTGCGCGGCTTCTGCCTCATTACGCCGCATCATTCTCTTGCCTAGCCTCTCTTGCAGAGTTCTCACAGCAGTAGCCCTTGCCGTTCGTGGTGTTTCTGGTGAAGGCGGCCTTTGCTCCCCATCAGTTGGCAGTTGTTGCTGGTTTCTTCGGCCAAGTCTCTCCTGCAAAGTCTTGACTGCCGCTGCTCTCACAGTCCGAGGTGTATTAGGGGTCCCTGGAGTACTAGGGGAAGAGGATGTCTCTCCTCCCACCGAGCGGCGTGTCACTAACAACACCAATTGTTGCTGCTGTTGCTGCTGCTGATTCTTCATGGCTCGCAGCCGTTTTGCCACCTTAGATTGCATTCTTGCAGCTGCAGAAGTTCGAGGTCGAGAGAAATTGTGAACATCAGATCTTCCTGATCTTGCAGACCTAATCGTCATTGTTGGACTCGTAGGACGGGTTTCTTGTGATATTGTAGAAACGTATCGGCTTGACGGGCGGTAAGTTTGCGAAAGAGACCGGCTGTCCGTCCTGTACGTCTGACGCCGCTTGTCGCTAACATTGGAAAGCCGACGGCGTCTGCGCCCTTCATTTGGCAGTACATCGCTGTCAGGTCGAATACTATTCGTGTTCGTTTTCTTTACTTCGTTCATGGTGCTCGCGATGACCAGAGAGGAGACAGTGGCGATGGGTGGAAGTGACGGAGGTTCATCACGTATTGTGAAACCAGTCCGAGAGGTCATGGATGATCGCGCCGTTCTCGACGTGTGTGAGCTCGAAGGTCGGCTGGTCTGATGCATTCTCAAGTGGTAATTTGCCTCCCAATCTCCGTCTCTTGTTGAAGATCTCCTTCCTAGCATCCTGTGCTCATCCTCCATTGTCATAAGAGGTGTAGGAGGCCTTTTGAAGGGAACATCCAAGAAGCGACCATCAAATGGAGGGGACTGCATGCCAATTGCTGTCCATCGCCTCAAATCGTACTTCTGCTGTTGGTCAAGCGGCAAGGCTTGACTGCGAGGAGAATAATGGGCTTGGCGGGGCATGGATGGAAGAATGACATCGTCAGATGGCGCAGAGGCGCTGGTTGAAATATCCGACGCCGTTTGATAAAGACTGACTCGATCTCTCCATGCGCCGAGGTCCTCAAATGTCACGGCTCCAGCGGCACGTGGAGTTCCCTCTCTCGTCGGTGGTTTCCATGCGAATGCGGTATGCAAACCGGGCGAGTCTGGCAGCCGAGGTTCCGGGCTGTCGCCGAACACAGCGTTAAGTGGAGTCGGCATGGACATACTCCTTGCATGGCGTCTGGGCAATTTGGTTAGGCTTCCGCGTCAAAATGGCTGATCAAGCAACTTACAGGGTTCGGTATTGTTCTTGTTCCTGCTGCTGCCGTTGGCGTTGTAGCTGAGCTTCGTAAGGATTCTTCTTCGTCAACGTCTTTCGTTTCCGCTTTTCAGGCTTTTTCTCCTTCTTTTCCTGGATAGTTGAGAGCATCTTCCTTGCTTTGATCTGCTTGGCAGTTGGCGGCAACTTGACATCTTTCACCATAGATACAACTTCAACAAGCCCATAGTCAATGTCTTCCTCGTCTGGGGCAGTGAATGGATGATCTCCACGAACGAACCAAGACTGTGAGAGGCCTATCGTTGCGAATGGTCTTTCAGCCATCTCAATGACTGCAAGCATTGCAATCAATGACAGTCTGCCTTTCTGTTAGCACAGATATTCCATATAAGTGGATCGAGAACGGTCGTGGTGACTTACAGAGAAGCCACGCTGATTAAGACATTCAGCCATGGTAGGTTCTCCTGGATTCCTTTCGACACGTCCAATCCAATGTTTACCGCAACAATTATCGCAAGGGTAACTGCCGCAACCCAAACCGGAAGGCCCAGTCGAGCCAGTAAGAACGCCAAGCCTGCAACGTATTTCCCATACGCCTTTGGAGATCCATTATTTTTGATGTAAGCAGTTCTGGCAGCGATGATGTGTGTGAGCACGTATGTAAGACTCATACAAGAGGCGACGAAGAAAACAGCTCGGCTCAAAGGATCCAGAACTTCAATCGATTCGAAGTTCCGAAACAGTACCACTGCAGACAGAGCAATACCAGCTCCAGCAGAAAGGAACAAAAGAATTACCGAAATCAGCGACAGGACGGGATAAATTCGCGCGGCCGTTTGCGGGGGAGGAGGGTTCGGCGACGATCTTGGCGACAGCACTGGAATCGTCGCAGCTTCATAATTCCGGCTCATTAGTAGACTGATCCCATTCAATTATGCCGAGGGCTTCTCGTCTCTCGAGGATGATGCGATCGTAAGATTGTTCTAGAGGCGGGACGCAGGCATTCGAGGTCGATCAATTACTTGGGGAGAGCGCGCAATTAGGGCTGACCAGCAGGCATTGGAAAACGCGAGTCACCCGTCGTGCCAACTTCGCCCAGTCTGCATCGGTCTTTGTATGGTTCCCCGAGTAATTTGTGCGTGAGGTTTGATGATGAAAGTGTCAAAGAGCGGACGAGAGGGGTTTTGTTCCCACACACTGAAATCTCTGGGCGGACATTCGCCTGGGCGTCTGGAGTGGGCATGACGTGTCCCCTCATTCGTACTCGAGGATCGCTGGCTCAATCCGATGTTGATGAGGTTCCATCCCCCGGCAATCTAGCCGGCGCATGGATGATGACTGAGTTTCTTTGTGTGGGATCAGTTCTCATCTGATGTCTGGACCGGCATGTGAAACGAATGCGGCGGAGAGAGGGGCCAAAACTCAGCTTCAGCAAATCGGCAGCGCATGGACAAAAGTTTGTTTCGGGTAGTCGGATCGAAATCTGTGACGGATGATTTGATAAAAAGGTGAGCGGCTCTCTTAATTTTTCCGTCTCACGGACGGGTCCGCGTCTATTGGTAGGGCCGTTGGTGAGACGAACTTCGAGTTCATAACACTGGCCATCCCTTGGCCTTGATTTCACTTGCAGTTTATGACCTCTGAGTTACAGCTTTGACATGCACTGCATTTGGACTCGTAATCACCGAGGAAACGGCGTGCGCGGCTGCGCTTCGGGTTCGCAGAGCAGAAATTGACGCTCGTCATGTAAGGCAAGACCCCAACCAAGGAATTACAAGTTGGCGCTGCGAAACAAACAATGGAAGCCAGAATGAAGAAGCATGAAAACTCTCTTTGAAATTTTAGGAAGATTCGACCATCCATGACGTTGGGCTTGATGATCTCCCTCCCCCTTTTCCACTTGGCAGACAACGTTTCACTGTGGATGGACCCTCCCTTACACAGTTCTCGCGTCAAGCACGTGTCAGACTGTGCCCGTTACATGTATTTGCCGAGGGCACTCATCCCATCGAAGCTCTTTGTGCGTGCTCGTCCCCGTGGTTTGAGGCAGGGCCAACCTAAGGGTCAGTGACTCTTCTGGAAGTCGAATAAGTTCAGGCACCAGGGGCAGAAAGTCCCGTACAAGACTAAGGTCTGACGCATTACCCCACGATTATTAACGCACGTTGCAATGTCTGCCATCCGTACCACCAAAGTCTAGTAATCTGGGTACTGAGATCGCCCATGAGCAATAATTCTTTATGCTCGTCTTCTTTGCTCGAACCAATTGAAAGGCTTGGACTACTTGTCTCGATGGGCAGCCGGGGTTACGATTACCAACTTAGCATACCCAATTACATGCAGAAAACATCTACAGCAAAAAGGGGGAAAAACAAACAGAAATAAGCAACAAGAGAAATAGCCATATCTTGAGCATACCTTACCCGCGTTTTGTATGCCGGAGAAATCCTCACCACTGCACACCCCCAAGCTTTAGAGGTAACCGTAGCATCCGATGCCCTGATTCCGTGGGCTTCGGGAGACGTCCAGCTCTGATGTTGGTCTGTAGTGATTGATGTAGCAGCTTTGGTTCCCCAAGGCTGGCATCACGCTTTTTCCGCTGAGCCACAAACTCCTCTTCGGTGATGCCATCTCTCAAATGTTTATTCTGTGCTCGGTGTTCGTGAACTGTCATCCAAGGCACGGGATCAGCGCGACCTTCCGGTGGGTAGTCATGGCCGGTCCAAATTTTGACGTGGTCAGGCAAACTTAGAAGCCTGCGGCCCGAATAATAAAGGTTTTTGGCGCTGCCACCTGGAAAGTCACACCGAGCGGTGCCAATGTCCACGTGGAATAGAGAATCGCCACAGAAAACGTTGTCTGAAGGTGAGATCAGCAAAACCCCGAAGGACGAGAGGCCGCCGAATGATCTTACCTCCAATCTTGTAGCCCAAATGGTCAGGAGTATGGCCGGGGAGATGAAGAGCAACGGCTTGAAGGTTACCAATGCTGAAAACTTCGTCGTCTTCAAACAACGTGTCAAATGCCCCTTGACGTTCATCTTGAGGAACCCCGTATCTTTGACCGAACAGTGATTGAACCTGACCGATTCGTCTTCCAATACCGACGGTCGGCTTATGCCCATGCTCTGACTCCAAGCGATGCTGGAGGTATGACGCGGCAGTGAGATGGTCAGCATGGGCATGAGTTTCAAGAATTCTGACAATCGTGTAGTCCTGGCTTTTAGCCAATGATAGGATTTGGTCGGCAGCGTCTGTGCTTATGACCTGTGTTTCTCGATCGTAGTCCAGAACTGGGTCGATTACAACAGCTTCTCGTGTCGAGGGATCAGCGACGACGTATTGCCATGTGCCGGTCTTGGTTTCGAATAGGTCGTGAATCACTGGTTGTCCCTGGGCGGGGGTTTGGGCACTACGGCCCTTGTCACCGGAAGTTGATGACTGTTTGACGCCACCCTCAGGAATAGTAGACAGTGTTCTGCGTGTGGTAACAGAATTCAACAACGCTCTGTCGCATGCGCCGGTGATTGGTGTTCGTGAAGAGTGAGGAGCGCATGATGCGTGGTATTCGAGTCGATGTCGCAACACCCCAAGGCGTTCAACGGGTCGTATGGGGGATTGAGATGCCCGACCAGCAGTTGAGGAAGTGAAACGCATATGTGGTCGGAAAGCTTTCATGATGCGTTGGACAGATGAGTTGTGGAGGAGCATTCCACGGGGCCGGTCCGTCATGAAAAATGCTACAGGTTGTAGATGGACGGTGACGCGAATGTGGAACTTTTTAAGAAGGGAGTTGGATATCGGACGACGAGCTCCACAACGTTCCGCCGCTCCGCGTGCCGGTCGGGGATCTGCAGATTCATTCGGCGACCAGCTCGCCGACCAGCCGGATGACCGGAGTGGTTCCCGAAGTACAACATCACGTCACCGTCGGGGAGGTGAGGCAGTTCTCGCCGGCATGTGCGGCCGGCTGTCGGCAGTCGGGGCGGCAGCTCTACCGCGTCGTGCCATTGGCCAATTGCGACAGCAATTAATGGAGATCAGCCCACCTGCCACACCGTTATGTGATCGTCGGTGCGGCGTTTTCAATTTCTCCAGGCTACTGTACCCCGGTTTTTTTTCTTACGCCGCTCAACACCATCGTCGTCGTCTTGCACCATCTTTCCTACCGCTCCTTCCGCAACCTCATCGCAAACTCACCTCTTCCCCAGGCGCCAACTATGTTTTCGACGCGCGTGACATCCGCGGCTCGCCATGCCTGCCGCGCCGGTATGGCAGCCCGCAACGCCCCCGTGATGCGTGGGTTCGCGTCCAAGACTGCTGCAAGAGCTTCTCCCGAAAAGCCATCAGCTGAGAAGCCCTCAAGTCCCCAGAAGCCGGCTGCCGCCGCAAAGGGTGCGGAGAAGGCCACCACCCCTTCGGCACAAACTCCTGGGCAAACGCCGGCCCCAGCTGCATCCTCCGAGAAGACAGCTTCCGCCCCTGCTGAGAAGATGGCTGCTTCTCCCACCCAAGATAAGGCTGCGCCCGCCGCCGCCGCAGCTAGTCCCGAGAAGGCCTCCTCCGAGAAGCCCACTACAGTGAAAGCTGCCCCCGTGGTTCCTCCTTCCCGCAGCCACAAGGTTGTCGTAGTTGGTGGCGGCAGTGCTGGTCTGGCCATTAGTCACCAACTCCTCAACACCGGAAAGTTCTCGCAGGATGACATCGCCGTTGTTGACCCTGCTACGTGGCATCACTACCAGCCCGGATGGACTCTTGTTGGCGGTGGCCTCAAGAACAAGGAGGACTTGAAGCGTCCTCTCGAGAGCTTGGTTGACTCGAAGCTCAAGCTCTACAAGCAGAGTGTCAGCACGTTCAACCCGGAAGAGAACACCATTGAGCTGGGCAATGGCGATAAGCTGGGATATGAGCAGCTTGTTGTGGCTCCTGGTATCAAGATTGATTATGGAAGCATCAAGGGTCTTCCTGAGGCCCTTGCCAACCCTAACTCGCTTGTCTCGACCATCTATGGCTATGAAACTTGCGACAAGGTATTCAACACTATTCAGAGACTTGAAAAGGGCAATGCCATCTTCACGCAGCCGGCCGGTGCTATTAAGTGCGCCGGTGCCCCGCAGAAGGTCATGTGGCTTGCTTTGGATTTCTGGAAGCGCGCCGGCCTGTACGACCCCAGCAACACTGCATCGCCGATCAAAATCAGCTTTGCCACCGGTATCCCTGCCATGTTCGGTGTTCCGAAGTACAGCGCCAAGCTCGAAGAGTTGAGGAAGGAGAGAGGAGTCGAGGGCCTTTTCCAGCATGACCTGGTTGCCGTTGATGGCAACACTGCGGTGTTTGCTCGGCCTGATGGGAACCAAATCACTAAGCCGTTTGACCTTTTGCACGTGGTGCCCAAGATGGGCCCTCATGCTTTCGTCAAGAACAGTCCTCTGGCCGATGCGGCTGGTTTCGTTGAAGTCGATCAAGCTACTACCCGCCACACCAAGTACCACAATGTCTGGTCGTCTGGAGATGCCTCCAGCTTGCCCACCTCCAAGACTGCGGCAGCGGTGACATCGCAGGCCCCCGTTCTGGTCAGCAACCTGTTACGGGCTATCGAGGGCAAGGAGCCCGAGCCCAAGTACGATGGCTACACTTCGTGCCCGCTCACTACTGAGTATGGCAAGGTCCTGCTGGCTGAGTTCAAGTATGGTGGAGTACCCAAGGAGACCTTCGGCGACTTGATTGGTTTCGATCAGGCCGTACCTCGCCGTGCCTTCTACTACTTGAAGAAGGACTTCTTCCCATGGGTTTACTACAACAACATGGTTAAGGGTACCTGGGCCGGTCCCAATGGTTGGTTGAACTAGACGATCTGCAGAGTGTGTATACTGTATCAAAAAGTACGCAGGTTGAGAATTCAGATATGGGAAGTGTGAATGGCCAGCCTTATTCCAAAGGAAAATGATCTGGGCTTGCGTCTCCTGTTTGCACATTGCTGTGAAGGTGTGCTTAGCCGCGTAAAAACTCTTGATTTGCTACTACAGGGCGACTACTAACGAGAAGACGCTCGTTGCGTTGCCATGGAAGAAACGCCACCTTCAGAGGGTAAATATGAAGCCGCCAATCTCACCCACGTGATGGACCTTGCCTTGTCGGTGAGACCTTCAGTGGTTGGTCGTGGCATTGAAGGCCTGGATTTCTCAAAGAGTTTAGTCAGAAGGGCTTGTAACATTTTTTGCGCTGATTTCTCATCGCTGAAGATGGGGTCATGCGTTGTGGAAATGAATGTCTCGAGAGCAAAGAACCTGCATCAAGGCATATGTGAATCACCGGATCTTGACTGCTTGTGTGTATGGTGCCGTTCATCAGGGAGGGAGAAGAATGAAGAAGATGGTCATCAGGACAGCGTGGGAAAGAGGCGTATTCAGAGTCCCTCAAATAACAAGCACAAAAAACGTGGGGAAATACAAAAGAGTCAGAGGCTGATACAATGACTTCAAAACGGCAATTAAATCCCACAAAGTTGGGTTCTGGAGATGTGTGGCTTTCGCGTGGAAATGGGGCATGTGTCTTTTACGCTAGGTGACATTCCAACACAAGGCGGCACCAAACGATTCAGGCAGGGGCTAAGTAACAGTGAGGAATGGGAGCTGAACTTCCAGTCGACACCGCTGAGACAAGTGAACCATGCGCCAGTAAGAAGTACCATAACGGGACGGAACGTATGTTGTGTTGGTAAACATTTGCGTGGTTGCTCTCATCTGCCTGCGTCCAGACTGTTCCATCGCATCGAAGGATAATATAAGTATAACTCGGGTGGCCTGTGATTTGGCGCAATAGAAATTTGTTCAACAATCGACAGCCATTCTTTACAGTCAACACAATGCCGCTCCTTAACCCTCGCACACTCGTTACTGCCCTTTTACTGGCACCCTCATTCGCTTTTCCCGCATCTGAGTCGTCCAAGGTTCGACGAGACGATAAAAACGTTTGCAACGATGGCAATCTCGCCGCCGAAAACCCGCGTGCTGCCTTTTTCCGAAAGGTCGTTGACAGCTCCGCTTACACCAACCACAGCAGAGTCCCCACCCCATCGGGTACGCCGTTGAAGGTCGGAATCATCGGGGCGGGAGCAGCTGGATTGTATGCTGCTATTCTGTTGGACTCACTTGGTATCGAGTACGATATCCATGAAGTTTCCGATCGCATTGGCGGACGGATTTACACGTACCGTTTTGACCAGGATACGTGGGCCAACTCTACATCGGCCGATCCTGCATACTACGACTATTATGTGAGTAATTGATAGGCAATCTCAGTTGGATAACTGACACTAAGGAACAAACAGGACGTGGGAGCAATGAGGTTTCCTCCAATGCCCTACATGGACCGCGTCATCGGAAATAAGTCGTGGAGTCTAATTCCATACATCAATCAGCGCGTGGCGGAGCAACACCAAGTGGTTAAGAAGCCTTACATTTTCAAGGCTGATAACACATTCAGGCGATTTAACGACATCACCGCACAACTTCAAGATCCGAACTCCGCGTCTCCCAGTCGGTACAATATTGACATCCCGGGAGACAATCAACCCTTTGAAGCGTCATCTGCATCCGATGTCTGGGCTAACCAAGTCAAGACTTTGACAGATGCACTTTCTGTGGACTTCACCAGCGGATTTGACTTGTTGATGCAGTATGATTCCATGACTGCACGAGAGTTTCTGCTGGACAGAAATTTCACCAACAGCGAGATCGACTGGTTGGAGACAGTGAACGACGCGACTGGTCATTATGACATGTACTCGATGTCACAAGCGGTACTTGAGCAGTGGATTTTCTCTAGTGCAGACATCAACAACTGGTCTCTGATTAATGGGGGTATGGACATGTTGACGAAGGGAATGACTCTTGTCGCTAAGAACAAGCCTATTCTCAACAACAAGGTGACGGACATCAAGAAGAACTCGGACGGTACCTTGAAGGTCATCGTGAACAGTACTCAAGAGTTTGATTACGCCCATGTCATATCGACTGTCCCACTTGGCGCTCTGCAAATCATCAACACAACGGAGCTCGACCTGAGCTATTCTCAAAAGAGTGCCATTCGCACATTGCAGTATGTCATCCTTTCCCTCAAAGTTTGCCCCACTCTGTAATATCCCGCCGACAGTATTCAATAACCATTCTACAGGTACGACCCGTCTACTAAGATCGGCCTGAAGTTCAAATCGAGATGGTAAGTGTTTGTCTTAAGTATGCCCAGAACGTCTACTAACGTTCGTCAGGTGGGAGAACTTGTCCACTGGCGCATTCAAGGGAGGCCAGTCATTCACGGACCTTCCTATCCGCCGCTGTGTTTATCCTTCGTATGGGGTCGATGTCCCAGGCGTGGAAAATGTCGGGACAATGATCGCGTCGTACGTGTGGGGCCAAGACTCATCGCGCTTGGGCTCTTATCTCAACCCGCATAATCCTACGACCCAAGCTCCATTTCAACCGGAAAGTGTCAATACTCTGGTCGACTTTACCCTGCGTGACCTTGCAGAGCTCAACGGCGTTTCGCACGAGTTCATTCTGTCCCAGTACGAGGGTTACCACGTGTATGATTGGTATGGCTCTGCGTACTCGAATGGCGCATTCGCCATCTTTGGGCCAGGCCAGTTCAGTAGTGTGCTGCCGTGGCTGATGATGCCTGCTGCCGACGGGCACATGCACTTTGCTGGTGAAGCACTAAGCTCTGGACATGCATGGATTATTGGAGCTGTCAACAGTGCTTGGAGAACAGTCTACGAAATCCTGAGCACGGAAGGCCTGGAGGATAAGAAGAAGGAGTTCATCGACAAGTGGAATATTATTGATGAAGTAGACATGGGTTGGTACAACTGGTCCCCAGACGGGTCACCAGTCAAGTCATGGCCTTGAGTATATCAGCTGTATTCTCTTCTGCTTTGTTGTAGCAGGGGACTGATGGCGCACACCAGTAAGATACAGCTTGATTGGAGACAAATTTTGCAATCTTGTCAACTCACTTCAACCACCCTCCTTGCATGCCAATGCGTTTACGCTCGTTTGAATTTCGGTCACTGAAAGATTCCATGTGAAGGGCTCCAATTAACCCGCCAATAAAGAAAGGAGTTTCTCGCGCTGTTCGACGCTACTGTCGTGTTGGTCTCATTCGTCCGATGCGTGGCTGAGGCGGTGTTTGTCTTAGCAGATAGAAATAATCGTGCGCGACCAAGGCGGATAAGGAACCTGCATGAACGCCCCAACTGAGACGGCGTTGGGAGTCCAGCATTTCCAGACGACGACTGTGTAGAGTGTCATTTAGTATAAACCCTCATATTGTCAACGGAACAGGCCATAGGATCTTCAACACACAAAGCTGTGGTGGTCTGGTTCATCGACGGCTGGGCGTAGGGTTTCAAACACCTTCCTACAACGCAATTATGTAGCATGCTTTGAAACTCAGACGTATTCTCGGGGCACGGAAGGAATGTGGCCGAATGATGTCGAGGTGGCGCACACCTCGATCTTCAAGCCCAATTGACTCTGTTCTTGGCTGTCTTGGTCGCCTTGGCGTGATTGATTGAGGACTGACACAGGAGGCGTAACTAAAGTAAGCGAAGAAATCGAACACAAGAACCACAACAAGCAATCGTTCGTTCGGTTGCGTTGGCGAGTCATAATGTCACCATAACCGCCAACGGATAAAACCCCAATTGAGTGCTAACATCCTGCGCTTTGGTACTTGGCCTTTCTTGGGGAATTCTGCCAAGCAAGGCGCGGCGTGAGCAGAAGAGTCTGGGTTTTCAATAGTCCCTCTTGGCCGAATTTGATTGGTCTTAGTGGCTGCACTTCGGGATTCTCTCACGCGATGACCGAATCTGGGCAATATCTGTCTTTCTTGTGCCTTCACACACCCTAGTCCCCATGGCCGTCAAGAAGCGGATATGAAGCTGAGCCGTATGCGTAGGGATCAGGCCGGTGAGCCCCACTACAAGATGGACCTCACGAACCCCATGGGGAATGCGGGGAAGGACGGGGAGCAGTCAATAGATATCGGCAGAAGATTGGGCGAACCATCCCCGCAAAGTTGGCAGGTGATTCGTGGACGCGACTTGGCAAATGGTTGGCGACTGGGCAGAGAAGATTACCAAACTGCCGGGAACAACTGTTCAGACTGATGTTACCATGGAATCCAATTGCTTATAGCTGCATGCTCCATCTCACCTTTGGCAGCAGTGCTATCCTCTTGCTCTGGTTACGCTTCCCTGATTGTCACTTGTGTTTGATCTGCATTCCTCATCGTCAACATGACAGACGCAACTTTAGGCTCGTCTGCTACGAAAAGAGACACAACGACCTTCGGCCATCATGAACACGGCTTTTACACACCAAATGTAGCCCTGATCGAGGCGGCCTCAGCTGCTAGCGATGAAGAGGCGAAGCTCCCCCGGAAGGAGCTATTTTCGATGTATTGGCCCGCGATCGTCTATAGTTCCCTCCTAAGTCTCGCTCTAGTCATGGAGGGAATGGACGTCGGCTTGATCAACAACCTTTTCGGACAAAAGGCGTATCTGAATAAGTTCGGGTGGCCCGACGCCAACGGGAAGCAACATATCCCTACCTCGTGGCAGGCCGCGATTGGCAACGGGAACAACCTTGGTAGTATCATTGGTCTCTTGCTCAACGGCTGGCTGCAGTCACGCTACGGCTCTCGACGAGTCTACATGGGTGCCATGGCATTGATGGGTGCTACCATTTTCACACTGTTCTTCGCTGTCAATGTGCAGATGCTGTTTGCAGCAAACGTACTTTGTGGTATTCCTTGGGGAATTTTCCAAACCCTCACAACCGCTTACGCCGCCGAAATTTGCCCAGCTGCTCTTCGCGGATACCTCACCGCTTGGGTGTCCATGTGCTGGGGATGCGGCTCATTCCTGGCTGCAGGTGTTCTTCGCGGTGCGCTCGACCTGCCTGGCGATCTTGGATGGCGCATCCCATACGCTCTACAATGGGTCTGGGTTGTTCCGCTGTTCGTTGTCGGGTTCCTCGCCCCGGAGAGTCCATGGTACCTGGTGCGTCGCGGTCGCCTGGCCGAGGCTGAAAAGTCTTTGCGCCGCCTTGCCCGCAAGGATCATTATACCCAGGAGACAATGGCCCAATCCCTTGAGCTGATGAAACATACCAACGAGATGGAGAAGATCGAAGCTGAAGGGGCGACTTATCGCGACTGCTTCCGAGGCACAAACCTACGACGCACTGGCATCGTCTGCATGGCCTGGATCATTCAAATTCTGAATGGACAGGCAATCTGCTCTTATGCTGCCATTTTCCTGCAGTCGGCCGGCATGCCCGAGGTCCAGGCCTTCAACTACAGCATGGGCATACAATCGGTCAACATTGTCGGCACAGCTATTGCAATCTGCTTGATGGGAAGAATCGGGCGGCGCACGTTTTACTTTTATGGCTCTTCGATCATCGGCACCGCTATGCTTATCATTGGCATTATGGGTTTCATCCCAGGCCAAGACAATGTGGCTATTGCAGTGGCGGTCGTAATGATCATCGTCAACCTCACATTCAAAATGTCCCTGGGGCCGACATGCTATGTCATCGTTGGCGAAACCTCTTCCAGCCGTGTCAGAGCTCAGACGATCGTCATTGGACGTGGAATCTACGTTTGTGGCCAAGTCGCTGTGCAGCAGCTCAACCCTCGCATGTTGAACGATAGTGCTGATGCTTGGAACTGGGGTGCCAAGACGGGTATGTTGTACTTCGGCTTTTGTCTCATCTGGGCTGTGTGGATCTTCTTCTTCCTGCCGGAGACGAGGAACCGTACCTTCGCCGAGTTGGACTACCTCTTTCAGAAGAAGGTTTCGGCGCGTAGGTTCACAACAGCACCAATCGACTGTAAGTGGATACTCCATTTGATAAATGAACAAGTATCTTGGGGCAGGTTACTGATATGCTTCAGTGTTCGAATTCACTGGCGGCGACAAGCTCCGCGGAGATGGTGACGTTATTGAAGATGTGAAGCGGATTTGAGTCTAAATCCAGGATAGATGCCGTGTGGGGAATTTAGAGAGGGCGAGATATTTCACATTTTTGGTACCATCAATGGCACGAAGAAGTGTTCGTGCAATGGCAGCTGAGATGATTGCACATTCGATGAGGGACAGCACAATGCAATTCCGTTGACCAAGACGATTTCAACACAATAGTGCAGTAAACCATAAATGTGAATGTATGTGAAGCTGCGGGTGAAATGATACACATTTCAATGCACAAATGACCGGGGGAAATGCATCCATTACTAATTGACTCAGAAATCAATCAAACCCACCGCCCTCGCCAAACAAGGCTGCTTATGTGTCAGGAGAAAACACTCATACGCACTGGCGTCTTGCGTCGAAAGCTCACCAGGTGGGGTGAATAAGCTTCCCACTCTTAGGTCGGCATTTTCCAATGTCCGCCGCCGATAAGCGTTGTAAGCACAGGTTGAGGCTTTTCTTCGCACCTCCAAATTCGTCATTTCTAGGGCTGGAGATTTGTCAGCCAGTAGGAAGCCCGTCGTCAGATGTCTCCGAAGTAAGACATGCACCCAAAAAATTTGGACATCGATGCGGCACACAGCAGAATTAATCTCTCAATCATCCATTCATCGATCTACGCAAAATGATCACCAGCAAGCCAATCTTAATCTCAGGCGCCGGGCTCTCATCGCTGCTCCTCGCGCAATCCCTCAAACGATCTCAAATTCCCTTCAGAATCTTTGAGCGTGACGCATCGTTCACATTTCGCGCTCAAGGGTATCGTCTACGTCTGTCGGCAGAAGGCTTGGACGCTGTCGAGTCTGTACTTGAGCCTCAGCTATGGAAGCACTTTTGGGAGACATGCGGCAAAACCGGCGGTAGCGGGTTTTCTGAGCTAGATGCCGTCACGGGGGAGGAAACGGAGCATTCTGCACCTGAACAATTATCCTCCCGCGACAACAAGATTGTAGGGATAGCAAGAGGAGACATGAGAAAGATCTTCGCACAAGGATGCGAAGAATCCATTGAGTGGGCCAAGCATGTGACGGGGTACGAGCTGACTGAGGATGGCGTAAGGGCCGTGTTTGCGGATGGCACCAAGTCAACCGAAGGTTCTATGCTTATTGCCGGGGAGGGCATTTACTCGAGGGTCGCCAGGCAAGTGTCTGGTGGAAGACTCAAGGTGTACGATACTGGCGCCAGGGGGATCCACGGTCAAGCGTCGACCACGGCATTCAAGAAGCTTGGAGAGGGCGTTTTCCGATTGCGAGACAAGTCACGAACCAACGGCGATGTCTTCATCATGACAAACGTTCGCTCTCGTGACATGGATGATCCCACTGTCAAGTTTGGTTGGACTATGGGTGGTCAACCAGGTGTAATACGGGCCCCGAATGACGACTACTCCATCGTGGGGAAGGAAGCAGCTGATATTGCCAAATCACTGGTTAAGAATTGGCATCCCCGCTTCAGACCACTGTTCGACGAAATGGATGAGTCTGAAGCCGCATTTTGGAAAATCACCTGCTCCACTCCCTGGGGCGTGCCTGAGTGGCCCAACGAGCCTCGAGTAACTGTCATCGGAGATGCGGCACACTCCATGACGCCCGCAGGAGGTCTCGGTGCCAACACAGCAGTGCAGGATGCGGCGCTCCTTGGGAAGCTTTTGGCAGAAGCTGGCGGCTTCAAACCCGGCGTCACAGAAGCGTACGAGAAAGGAATGAGAGTCTATGGAAGTGCCGCCGTTCACCAGAGCTACTCAATTGCCTCCAAGGTGTTCGGAATTCAAATTGACGAAGAGTCCCCCACCATCTAGAATTGGGATAAGACAGGGTTCAGGCTGATCTTCACTGCGGGGCGGGGGAGGGATTTTAACAGTTGTAGTTACTTTTTAGAAGGGAAAGTCGAGAGAAAGATACCGATGACTAGACTTAAGACAAAAATTGTAGATGCTGAAGAAACGAATGGAGATTCAATGATTATGTCTAGTACCTAAGGAAAAGGTGACGACCGCAATACCGTGTCGGACATCAAACTCAGGTTATCGTCTAGGAAAGTGTCGCAAGTGCCTCCTTGCCATGACACCGGCGTTAGGGATGAGGACAAAAACCTGAAGTCAGACACTCAGAGAAACATCTCGCGTCTCTGCTTGTTTCCAGCTGCCTTGCGCGAAGGGAATACCTAGCCACGAGGCTTATATACTTCATCCAGGACAGGCAGGTCAACCCAGAAATGGATATCATCACCTGTTTTATGGGAAAGTCCTTATCCTGTTGTCTCTGGCATGCTTTTGGTTATTGTACAAACTATTGGAATCTAACCCTTAGTAGATTCGGCGAAATATGTAACTACTCAATGAGGTCGCTTGCCACAAGTAGCTTATAGAGTTCTCCCCATCAATCCGAACGCAAGCGTCGTCTAGCCTGGATCATTCTGTAGCACTTGCGAGAGGTGATGCTTCCGTTTAACAAATCCACAAGCGAAGGGCGAAAGGATTTGACAGTGTTCTGCACACATAGCCTGTTAGTAGTTTTGGTATGCTTGTTATCAGGAGGATAAGGAAGTCAGCATTTGTGTATTTCGCTGTGATTGCTCTACGTATATCACTGCCTCCAGTACCGGCAAGATAAGCACCTCATCATCCAATTCTATTCACCGAAGTGTTCCTGCGTCATGCTACTTTACAGAAGGACGTTTTTCTGACCTAGAAGCTCCTTTCCGCGATTGTAACGAGTCTCATCCTGCGGTGCGCAGATATTCCAAAGATTGAAGTCAAAGGTGACTGACTCGTCAATATATTCAACTGTAGCTTCACAAAATATGCCTTCAGGTGGTGCAGGTGAGTTGGCCCGAAAGAAAAGGCCGTCTCGTGTTGGCGGAGGGGTTGGCGCCCCTGTCTCGGCTACGGTCACATTGAAAGAAAATGTTCTGATGGCTGCAATCGGCCAGGTCAGCACGGGTGAGAATACAGAGAGTTGGCCAGGAACTCACAGACAACGAAGTCGTCCCCGACACTGTCATATTTGTAGTCAATTAGGTAGAAAACATGTGGCTGCACAGTCTGGTCATGCATGTTCAAGCCAGCACCCGCAGCCTTGATAAGGCTGGGTATCTGCGGGGATTTGAGGGAACTTGAAGAATCAAGTATATGGTTGAGAATAGCAAGGTTAATCTTGTTTTCCTCTGCCGTTATTTTCGAGACGCGGGTCCAAGTCGAGCCAGTGGCCAACCTAAGGGAGGATATCAGGTCAGAGTTGAGGGTTTAAGTAAGTCTGCTATCGTTGCTAGCAATGTGAACTGACTTACCATCTTGAAGATGATCTGTGGTATCTGACTACCTTGCATCGATAGGCTGCTCTCTTGGACCTTGAAGCCACGGAGTCATCCCTCGGTAGCTTGTCGCTGTCAATCTTGTCATGGACCATCTCTTCAACCCGGGTCAGCTCAAAGGCTAGCCACATTTCGATGATCTTCATGCGAGCGTCAAGTTTTCCCTTCTTATCCGCTGGTACGGTGGGTATGTTCTGAACATAAACGATGTTTTCGAGTCCCGCACTGCTGGTATTGGCCTGCTGAGCCTGCGATGCGCTTCTGAGAGTCGATACCGTGTTCAGAGAAGTAACAGATACTGCAGGCTGGAAATTTGACTCGGAATGTGTTGGAGCCATCTCGTCGATAGTGGTCATAAGAAAAAGATGTAGGGAACCTGTTCAAAAAGAGAACTGTAGATAATGCGTTGTGCTAATGTGCCTACCGTCAAATCTTGTAGCTTATGCTTTCTTTCAGGCTTCTACTTTCCAGGAGGATAGAGCTGTAGGGGTGCATTACCTTTGAGGCTTTCTTCAAACCCCGCGGGTCCTCAGAAGTCCAGTGTGGGGAAATACTTAAGCTTGGATTCTTTGCAAACGACATCCAAAACAGCACACGTATTGTGCGCTGCAATGTGTGGTTTTGATGCACCAAATTGCGCAATGATATTGCTAGGTACAGAAAGTTGTGCACTTGGTTGTACTGTCCGGGGCATTGCCACGATTACTTTGTGGCCGGCAGTGAGCCGACTCGGCATGACGCGTACAAGATTTCGGGTTCCGAATCCGCTGAAATTAACCTAGACTCTGGCGATCAGCTCCACTGCATCAGATCATATTCACTGGGCGACTGTAATGACAGCATGAGCATTGATCAACGTGATAAGCCCTTGCGGTCAGGGCAAACTTACTCAGTTAGTAGCATATTCTTTGCAGCAAGGGTCGTGGGGCTTCCAGGTGATGTCAGAAAACGTTTCCGGCAAGACACATGCACCATTCTTCAACCAGCATGCATCTCAATTAAAGCATCTCCAACTGGCTCCGAGACCAATTCTTCCGCCCCAAAACACGGGTTTTGTTTAGCAGTTCCTGCCCTCTATTTCCACTGTCACATAGAAGCCGTCGAATAGACTTCAAGACTAACGCAGTGGCGCTATGCACATCACTCCCTGTTTCACCACACCACCGCTTTTGGAGCTAGATGAACAGGCTCCATTTCGCATGTCGATATATGGCTAGTTCGTGTCGCCGGGTTCGGTAGCCGTATGGCGGCTGAGACCGCCATGCCGGCCCGATCCCGCCGCTTACCGGCATGTGGATTCGCAGACTAGCGTAACGTCATGTACTAACAGCTGGTAAATTTGGTTTCCAAGACATCCTGACTAGAGTTGTGCATGTAGATCTCAACATCCTCGTCGCCCATACCTGGACCAAGAAGAATTCCCCTATGAGCTAGAAACCCAGCTATAGCTGCTTTCAGAACTGTTCTCTTCACCATCACATTTCACATGTGTGCTACGAAAAGACCGCAACAATCTCCCGCTTGCGTTCGATAAGTTTACCTGGGTGAAGATTTCCGATGAGAAAGGCTTTTAGTGAACGCCCCCAGAGCCCTAGGAAAGTTTCTTGCTACCTTGAAAAACTTGGCAACATGTACGATAATGAAGTTTCTCTACGTTGAACAACAGAAAGCAGATGATATCCAGATGTCTTAGGTTCGTCACAGACAACTGACACACAGCAAGCATGATGACTCTCAGATTGTTTGCAGCTGAGACAGAGGACGCAAGCAATAACAACAGGAATACGCCCGGATTGCCTGCAGCTTCGACTCCGTCCAAGACAAGGTAGCATATTCTGTCTGAAGAGTGATGGTGTGATGCAGTAGTCATGGAGCTCAAAGTCTCAGCATAAAAAGCAAATAAGTTTCCATGGGACCTTCGTTACCCTCACCACGCAAATCAGTTCCTCAGCCTCTGAAAACTTATTCATATTATCTTCAATTTCGGACACTCCATTTACAATCTCTCCACAAACCTCTCAATCATACAGCCTCAAGACGCCGCAATGGTCGCCAACAACACTCACTACGAGAAGGTCGGGCTACCCACCATTACCCACGAGGAGCATCACAGCATCATGTGCGCATGCAAGGATCTGGAAAACCACGAACCTCTCGCCGTAATGCCGCATACACCCGCGTCATGTAAGCCAAAAGGACCAAATACTATTTACTGTATCCATGTTACTCCTAAGGACCTTCACGATCATGCTTGTCCTCCTGCAAAGGAGAAGGTGAAGCAGAAAGAGAAGGCAAGAAAAGTCAAAGAGAACATTGACTACAGCAACGGTTGGATGGAGGCCAAGGCCATTGAGGAACTCAAAAAAAGGGTACAAAGCAGAGGTATTGACGATTCCGAGGTCGCCAAGATCAACTACAAGGCTAAGATGATGCATCATATTGCCATGAACACTCCCTGGTATGTGTTACCTACTACGCAAAGATTTTGGAACTGACTGTCTGTGGAGGACGATAAGTGAGAGCATTAGAACTATTGATAAGAGGTTCAGCGTCGAGAAAAATAAGTTTCATGCGACACTCGTATCCACGTTTACCGACGGACTGAACTTGCCGTTTGAACAAGACGTCGATCGAACAGTCAATGTTAACGAGATGGTTGAGGACATTCTCAACAACATCAAGAACACCATCAAGGTGTCATCATCTGATCCATCGAAGAACAGTCAGAACCTAGATTTCTTCATCACATTGACGGCCTATAAGGAAGACCTTCAGTCAAAAGTTGTCGAGCCACGTAAGTGCACACATTAATGCTTAATAAAGTATCTAGACTACAGACTGATATTTTTAGCAGATCTCCGCACGATTTATTTCACAGTCAGCCAATCTCTTAGCAATTTCGCCCGCGCGAAGCATGATACAAGCTCTGGAGTGAACGTAGATGTGCAAATTCATTACGTTCAAAGTGACCGTGTGTTTAAGAACCGCCTGTTTGCTGAGTTCTATAAGGAAAAGGTGGTTCAGTTCCTTAAAAGGACTGCTGATGGTCTTGATAGTCATACGTATGATGTTCCTGTTTGAAGAAGAGATGAAGATAGAAAGATATCTTTAGTGTTTACTTTAGTGTTTACTTTAGTTTACTTAAAGTTTAATTTATTATTACTCTAATATAAGTAAAAGCATTATATTTCGTTCTAGTTAAGTCTTTATTAAGTGTTATAAAGTCTTTATAAAATATAATATATTTTATAGTTTTAATAGTTTAAAAGTTAATTAAGATATTTAAATAAAAGAAAGAGAATTCCTTTTTATTATAATAAATATTAATATTATACTACTTATTAACTCTATTAATAAAATTATAATATATAAAGTAGAAAGTATAAATAAAGTAAGGAAATATTTTATATTTCTATTTTAAGGTATGAAATATTAATAAAGAATAATATGTATATTTTTTAACATAATAAGTCTTATTATTATTTTAAGTTTTATTATAAAGCTAAAAGTTATTAAGTAAAACTAAATACTTAAATAAAACTAATATATATATACTTAATATACTAATAATAATAAATAATAATTATATTATCTATTAAAACTACTACTTAAAAAAGAGTAAGTTTATAAAGACTATTATAAGGCCTTATAAGCCTAGCGCCTCTAGCTTTCACTAGAGTATTATTAGCTATTTTAAAAAGAAAGGCTTACTTCTAGCTACTACTTAGCTACTAAAAAGTAAGCTAAGATTTAGTTCTTATAATATAAGGAAATAGCTACTAAAGGTTTAAAGTTAAAGCTAGCTATATAGAAAAAAATTAACTTTATTTATAAGAAGTAAAAATAATTATAACTATAAAATCCTAAACCTAAGTTTAGGAATCTAGTTTAGAAAAAAGTAGCTACTAATTTCCTAAACTTAAGTTTAAAAATCTAACCTAAGAGAAAGTAATTACTAAAATCCTAAACTTAAGTTTAAAAATATAGCTTAATAAAATATAATAAACTAAATCTTAAACTTAAGTTTAGAAACTTTATTTAATAAAAAGTAGTAGCTAAAATCTTAAACTTAAGTTTAGAAATCCTATTTAATAGAAAGTAGTAGCTAAAATCTTAAACCTAACTTATTAATGATAATAAATAATTATATTATTTATTAAAACTATTACTTAAAAGAGAGTAGGGTTATAAAGACTAGAGGTAAGATTTATTAAAATCTTACTAAGTATTATTTATTAAACTTTATATACTTAAAATATTTATATTATAAATATACTTAAAGATAATAGAGAGATATTTCTTTTAGCTAAGTTTCTAATTTATAAAATACTTAGTTAAATTAATAAATATTTAATTTAAGTTTAAATAATTTTAAACTACTAATAGTAGTTTATTTAGTTTAAACTAATTAATAATAATACTTATTATTAACTATTAACTTATATAAATATTCTAAAGAGATATTATAATCTAAATAATATTGATACTAACTTATTTTAACTTAATTAAATTATTAAATCTATAGATTTTATTTTAATAGTAACTTATAGTAACTTAATAGTTAGTATATTTTATTAAAAGAGTTAAATAAGATATTTATAATATTTTTCTCTTAAGAAATATAAATAACTTTTAATTTTATTTATAATTATACTTTATTATAGAATAAACCTAAGTATAGGGTTAAAGGTAAAATATTGTATATATTAAGGTTAAAAATCAGATTAAATTATGTCAAAATATTTAAAAAATAATACCTCTTACTATTTTTTTATATATACTATTATTATTTTATAAAGAATTAATATAATTTACTAGTTAGATACGCTCTAGCTTTAGATAAGCTTAATATATAATAGAAACTTAAGAAGATTTAATATAGGTAATAGAAATCTTAATTAGGTATAGCTATCCCTATATACTTTAAGAATTACCTTACTTAATTATTAAGTTAGGACTTATTATATTAATCTATATTTAGTATAGCGCTATTACTATATAATCTTACGCTTTATAGCTTATCTTAGTAATAGAAATCCTAAAAAGGTATAGTTATATTATTTCTATTACTATCTAGTCTTAACTCTTTATTTACTATATCCTTTTATTCTTCTTATTATCTTATCTCTCTTATAGCTTTTTAAGATTTATAAACCTAAGCTATTAGAATAGGGTAGTAGTTTATATAGAGTTTTTAGTAGTGCTTTTTATGCTTTTACATCTTAGTTAGTAGGTAGTTATCTTAATTAAGGTACTTTAATAAGAAGCTTTAGCTTCTAAGAGAGATAGTAAGATTAAGTAATACTATATCTTTTTTTATACTTTTTAGAGCATTTATAAGCTTTTTAAAGTACCTCTTTTTTTAAACTCCTAGCTAGCTTAATTAGAGTATAAAATACTAGAAAAAGGTTTATCTATTTAGTAATAAAAGTAACTTATTAAACTATTTAGTAGTAGTGAGGTACTAAAGTAACCTTTTAGCTTAAAGCTTAAAAGCTTTTACTTTAAGCTTTTAGCTATTTAAAGACTCCTCTAGTAATAAGTTACTCTTAGTCTATTACTTAAAAGTATATAATATAAGTAGCTTAATTAGAATAATATAAAGAGTATTATATAGGTTAAATAGTAATAATAATAATAATAATAATATTAATTAAAGATAATAGATATTAATAATAGTAGTAGATAATAATACTAATTAGAAAGTATAAGATAATAACGCTAATATAGGATATTTAAGATAGATAAGACTAATAATAATAATACCTTCTTATATTTCTTAAGGCTAAACTTCTATATTATTCTAATAGTGCTTTATAGGTAAATTAAATACTTAATCTCCTTATTACTAACTTTTATAAATTAACTAAAACTAAGGAAGAAATATACTATAGAGAGGGAACTATAGAAAACCTTAAATAAATTAAAAAAGACCTTTATAAATATTAAAGAATATAATATAAGATTACTAATCTAACTAAAAAATAAAGTTTAAGAAAGAGATTAAGACTTAAGTTAAGAGAATATAATAAGAAGGGAAAGAAGTTAGATTAAAGTAAAGGATAAATAATTATAACTAAATAAGAGAGGTAGAATAGGCTAATAAAGCTAAGGATTAGAGAATCTAGCTAAGTATACTATAAAACTAAGGATATAAAGGTTTATTTATATCTATTTAGACTTCTTATTAGCTTATTAGAAGCTATAGTTTAAAGATATTACTAAAAGTCTAGAGGGCTTAAAATATAGTCTATTATATAGAAATCTTCTTTAGAACTTAATTAAAAAGTACTATAAGTATAAAAGCTTAATAGCTAATTTAGTAGCTAATAGTAGTAGTTTTAAGTTACTATAAGAGAAACTTACTAATTAAAGTTATAGTATCTTTATAGGTTATTAGGGAGGGGAGTAAAAGATTAGGATACTTAGTCCTCTATATATTAGATAGCTTTAAAATTCTTTGTTTTTTAGATAATAAATTACTTATTTAGATATTATATTAGCTATTATATTTACTAAGATTTAAAAGTTTACTATATATTAACCTAATTATAATAGACTTTAAGAATACTATATTTACTATCTTTTATAACTTAGTTATCTATAATTCTAAGGATAATAAGATTAATTAGGATTAATCCCTAACTTTACTAACTTTAAGGCTAGTAAGCTTATCCTTAAGAAGCTTTTTAGTAGAACTTAGAAGATCTAGTTAGTAATATTAGAGTAATACTCCTTTAATAGCTAGATATTTAGCAACCTTATAAAAGAGAGCTCTAGAGGCCCTATCTATAGTTATAACTATAGAGATCTTCTATTAGATTATAGTAACTTATATATCTCTATAGCTTAAAACTAATGCTATAGCTAATTTAAATAAACTTTAGGAAGAAGAGATAAAAGCTTTAAAGATATCTATTTTTAGATCAGCTAAAGTATTAGAGTTTATAGGTACTAATATAGTTAGTTTTCTTAAAACTTATAAAGATTAAATAGATATAATAAGATAAATAGCTAGGTAAAAAGCTTTATCTTTATACCTATATATACCTTTTAAATATTATACTATAGTAAAGAATAGGTTACTTAATACTAACTAAGAAAGCTATAAGGGTTATATAATAAAGATATATAGTTATTTAGATATAGATTATATTATACGCCTAAACTACTAGCTATAAAGACTAGCTATAAAGCTATTTATTTAGGATAATTAGCTTAAAGAGGCTTATAAATTTTTCCTTAAAGTAGAGAATATTTAGGCCTAAGTAGCTACTTAAAACTAAATAGTAATACTAGATCTAAAGCTAATTAAGCTAGTTATAAAATACTTCTTAAAGAAAGTAATAGAGAAAGCTTTAAACGCCTTAAAGATAATAATTATAAAGCTCTTTAATCTAAGTAGCTTTAAAGACTATAAAGTAGCTTTATTAAGCTAAATTAGCTAGGAATAATAGCTAGTATTAGTATTTAGAGACTTAGAGACTTCTCACTTATAAGTTAGAATACCTAAAAAGGTAAGCCTTTTTATATTAAACGCACTTATTTAGGATAATACTTCTAGCTAAGTTATAATATTACTAAAACTTTAGAATATACTTAAACTATAAAACGCCTCTTATATACTAAATAAGATAGATAAATTAGCTAAATAGATAAAGGTTTAAGGATTTATAATAATAATAAATATTTAAACTATAATATATAAAAAGCTAGCTAATCTATAGGTGAACTAAAGCTAAATAAGTACTTTAAGATTATATATAGTAAGAGTAGAGTATTTTAGAAACTTAAACTATAATAGTTAATATATAGATAATATAAACCTTAGCTTATTATTAGGTTTTATGCTTAGTCTAAATAATATCTACTAGTATAATAGTTATAATGCTTTATTCTTCTAAAAATACCTTTAGTTAAAGATAAATATTAATATAAGTTTAATTAAGTATATAGCTTAATAATATAGTTATAAATAAGGAGAGTATTTCTACTTAATTGTATAAGATATTATTTTTAAAAGTTAAGCTAGTAATAAACTTAACTATAAAACCTTATTAATCTATATAGGGCAGCAGGGCGCGCGCAACCAGCCCTACCTACGCAAAGAGTCATAGAATAAACCTAAGTATAGGGTTAAGGGTAAAATATTATATATATTAAGGTTAAAAATCAGATTAAATTACTTCAAAATATTTAAAAAATAATACCTCTTACCGTTTTTTTATATATACCGCTGTTATTTTACAAAGGATTAATATGATTTGCTAGTTAGATACGCTCTAGCCCTAGATAGGCCTAGTGCGTGACGGAAACTCAGGAGGGTTTAGCGTGGGTGACGGAAATCCTAATTAGGCATAGCTATCCCCACATGCTCTGAGAATCGCCTCGCTCAATTGCTGAGTCAGGACTCACCACGCTAATCCATATCTAGTATAGCTCTATCGCCACGTGACCCTGCGCTTCGTGGCTTATCTCAGTGACGGAAATCCTAAAAAGGTATAGTTACATCATCTCTATTACTGTCCGGTCCCAACTCTTCACCCGTTATCCTCTTGTTCTTCTTATTATCTTATCTCTCTCATAGCCTTTTGAGATTTGCAAACCCAGGCTATCTAATTTATAAATCTCAAACCCCTATCTTCGTATATTACTTCCTAGATAAGTATAGATTAGAGACCATTGACTGTGGACTGTTGTTTAATAACTATAAACCATAGACCAAGACTGACAAGATTCTCTATATACCTAAACTCATTAAATGCATAACGAATAGATACATCTAATCAGATATCTGTTGAAACTGTCCTCCCTTTCCTCTAGCATTAGAAACTCTAACCCCCCTCATACGTTTACAAACCTTTCTATCAGATATCCATCCAGCTATGATCTGAATCTCCTAAGATGGAGCCCGTCAAAAACAAACCAAAACGCGGGCGACCGCCAAAGTATCGTAATGAAGAAGAACAAAAGGCTAACCATCGCCAAAGACAGGCCGAGTACCGAGCCCGAAAGAAAGCTGCCCATACTTCCGCTTTAGCAAGCCATGAAGCAGCTGCCTACGAACCCATACCAACAGTTGCACCTCCAACAACATTCGTCCAATACTTTCCACATATCCCAGGGCTACCATCAACAACTAGTGACACAATTGGGCTCCGTCTTCCGCCAGACATTCAGATCCCAACACAGCCATCAGTTTCATTTGAAGGCATCCCAATACAGCCCCAAAGCCAAGCAGTTCCACAGTCCTTTGTCCAGATACCCCCACAATGGCACTCGTCCAATGCACCAAACCTAAACCCACTCGACGAAAACCAGCGAGGTGCCTTTGAGAAAGAGGCTCGTATCCTTGCTCCACTTGATGCAGTCCCCTCCCTTATATGCCGAGAGTCTGAAGAAGAGAAGGAACAAGACGGCAAATACTTAGATGAACTTGCTGAAGCAATTGAATCTAAGCTCCAAATCGATTCCAGATACTTCCCAATGGAAGAGCAAGTAGCTCAGAAACTACCACAACCGACCATCACATCTATGTTCTCCTCCCAAGGTCACATCAAATCACCCAATACACATATCCTAAATCCCAAGCCTCACCAACTGCCCTCTATCCCCAACCAAGTCCAAGCACCGATCAAACCTCCATCTCTCACCACGTCAAACCTTCATCTAGCTAAACGAACACTTGGCTTTACATCTTCTCCCTTGAAGAGTACGTCCTCGTCTACGTCTAGCAAAACTCCAAATTCAAAGAAAAAAAGCGACGGAATAAGTAGTTCTCTATCTGCAAGATCGTCCCTCCACCAAACAACGCTCTTCTTCCATCCAGCTTCAAGCAATCCACCTAGTCACCACAGTTCATCAAACGTCAAAGGCTCAATACACCAAGTCAATAATCCCACAGCTATCACAATCAGCTCTACATCCTCAACCCCAAAGTTAGAAACCAGTATAACTGATGTCGATGGTTATTGGCTTCATACAGTAGGTGCAACTGAAGCCTTTGCCAAATCCTTCCCTTTATACCATACTACCTATGTAATCAATCAGCCATCCCACGTCTTCGGGCTTGGTACTGCGAGTATAGGGCCAGCTCTATTCAATCTCCGCCGCAGGATCGAAAAGCAAGCATGTCTTTTCTCTGATGACGTCCTCAATGGATTAGCCCTCATTATACCATCAATTCCCAGCAAAGACCCGTATCTCAGTCTCAAGACTATTACTATCTCTCCCAACCCGTCAGGTACAGGTCACAGAGCTCCTCCAATCACACTTACCAGGGCGGAAATCGAGCACATCATCCTCGCCCAGGTCTCGTTTTTCACTCTATTTATAGCGGGTGATCTTCCTGGATCAATCGGCCACTGGGTCCTTGTGATCAGGAATCAGTCTACACACGAGTACCTAGTCTTCAACACCATCCCGTCAAGCTACCGGGACGATATTGCGACGTCAATTCATTTCCTCGACTCGTTGTTACTCAGATCAGAACTCGCTAAAGTGGGGCTCTGCACGGACTATCGGCAAAACTTTATCCCATGTACGCCTCAAACGTCAGGCACTATTTGTGGCCTGCTTATCCTTGAATCTGCTAGAGCTTTCATCTCCTCATACACGGACTCGACTGTGGATAACACCCGACAAAACTTGGATTGGGCAGCTCTATACCCCATAAACCTACTTCCAAGTGCTGAGGAGGCTGCTCGAGCTTACTGGACAGCATTAATCTCATCAATTCTCGATGGCAAACCAGTCGCAATACAACAATCCCTACAAACCCACTTACCAACACAAACAATCCAACACCAAACGCCACAAGACCACCAACCAACCCCAAAGCCAGCAGCCGTTTCACAGGCAGACCGTCCTAAAAGGAGTATTAGTCCCACGATCTCTGATGATATCGCTGGTCTCCTTGCTACAGAATGGCAGACTTTCCCCTCATGTGGTCTAGCTGCACATGCTAGCACTGATGGTCCAAGCCATACCCATGATCAGCAACTCCCAACCAAGTCTTCCCATACAGAGAGGAATACTATCATATGTAGCTCTCTAAATGAGATTTCCTCCCGTCTTGAGGGGCGCACCAACTTAGGTGATACGCCTCCAGGTGACACACCTCAACTTCCATATCTGCTCAACGCCCCCGAAGACCTTCTAAAGCCATCCGCTAAAGAACACCTCCTCAAACCATTTATGGCGGGAAATGGTCAAAAGAGTCTCCAGTTAAGCTGTCAAACAGCATTCGAAGGGGCTACTGATAGCTCTAAGCCCTATCTTTGCCTCAACAAGTTCCATACAGGAATTAGTTCTATCAATTCTTCCCATATAGAACTATCATACGATATTGATAGCTTTTGTAGCTTTCCTAAATCTCTTGCTGTTGCTAAGCAGGGGATTAAGTGGTACTCATCCCTCAATGTTCTCAATAACCACACATCGGATGTACATCTTGGTCTACCTATACCAAAGATCAAAGATGGTTCATCAAGCCAGAACCCAAAGTTCAACTCTCAACCACTCCACATGATCCCTAACTACTGCTTTGGTGCAGTTAGTGGCATGGATGAGATGTTTATTTGGATATTCTTTCCTGCTCTCTACAAACCAGCAGTTGGTCTTACCTCTACTGCCCGAACATGTCTCCCAAAAGGCCAATTTGAACACTGGTCTAACAAGGTCATCATTCCAAGCCTTCGCCACGCCACGCCTCAAGCTAATATAGCTCAATATCTTCCAAAAAGCTATGAAGCTGCAGCCGCAGCATCTAAAGCTCCCCAAGAAGGGCGTATTCGAGACTCAACCCAAAATAGCGACGAAAGCAGTAACTTGCATGCATCTGGCGACCAACGAAAACTCAACTACTTTCAATACCTCCAAGCGGACATTCTAGCAGACTTCTGGAATATAATCAAAAAACGAGCACAGCAGTTTCCAGAGTATCGAGGTATCCAACTTTTCATGGCATGCAAAAACACAAAGCTTGCCTTTATGCAACCAACCCTCCCGGAAGCACTTGATCTTTGGAATATGAAATGGAATTCAAGCATCAACGACATATATATTGATAAAGATGCTGCATTCATCGATATCGGACGGCAAATAACCCCGAAAACATCGTCAACATTTGAATCAAATGTACTTTTATGGCGGAAATGTTGCTTGGATACGCTTTGGCATAAGCGACTCGAATGGCACCAAATACATAACCAACCACTACCATCCGCCAACTCCTCCCCTGCACCAACATCTCCCCAGTCATCAAACATACGAAACAGCACTCCTAACAACACCAACACCAAACACCAAACTCAAAAACAACCATCTACTTTACCAACAAAGACAGAATACCCATTTGCTACATTTCGCGACGCGGTCAATATCACCATTCTTACTCACCCTGCAAGCAAAGAACATCAAAACGGCCTAATCTACAGCCAATTCTACAACCTCATCAAAGTTCCCTTCGACTCTGCTAAACAATACCCATTCGAAAACGACCAACTTGAATGCCTCGCTTTAGATCCACTTTACCTAAAGCAGAGGGAAGAGCAAGGGCGTGCTATCAGCGCCCGGTTATCAACACTCATCCTCGCATACCGGCTTAGTAAACTACGAGTCCACATCAACATTTCCCAACGCAGTTCATCTGAATCCTCATCTCCTACTACACCACTATCATTCGGTATCCGAGCCGAAGACAGAGTTTCCCTTGCCCTCCTTCTTCGCATTACCAACATCAATCAAGACGACCAAACTCAACAAGATCTAGAAACATCAATCCCTCAAAGCCCACCGTTCTACAACATCCCATCTCCCGACATGGGTCGTTTTCTCCACGCAACAATTAATCGATATTGCTTCCTCTTTGAATATATCAAGAACCAGGCGATGATGAAGTTCAGCCTTCCAGAAACGCTAGTTATGGCTGTAGCTCTGCGAGGCCTTCGATTTTCCTATGGTAGCAGTCTGCTTCAAAAGGAGTCCCTCCTCTGGCGCGATACATGGACAGCTAAACGCAAGGTCCGAAGTAGTCAAGGACAACAAGAGGCCGAGTACGAGAAAGAAGGCCTTGGATTCCAAAACAGCATCAAGCAGTATGGTTTTGGCTGGTGGGCCTCAAATAAATTCGACTGGTCACTATGGCGCTTTTCCGACCATGTTGCCGACAAGCTGGCTATTGGCAATTCATTGCTAACTGGCGAGTATCGAAGACAGTGGCGTGCTGTCAAGGACCTCAGAGACGTACATATCCGCCTATGGCAAGCAAAACGATGGGTATTCCAATACCGCATTCCAGAATCCCAGACTCGTTCGGAGGTATGGTTCGAATACCTCTGGTGCGTGGTTATTGAACAATTCCAACGGGATGTATGGGCCGAAGTCCATAAAACTACAAAATGGAAGCAAGGCTCGGAAGTCACAGACCGAACACTCCAAGATTTCCCCATCGATCAACCGCCAACATTCTGCTTTAATACCCTCCGCTATTCCTTCATCGATAAGGCGAGCGACAATTCCCATACAAGGCCGCACATTATATCTGGCAATCATTCCCGCCATAATAATCCATCCACGCTTACTGATGATCTATTCGAATGGAGGAGGAAAGGCGATTGTCTTTCTAAACGCCAGGGGTGGAACGCAAAACCATTCCGAGTAGCTGCTAAAGCTGCTTACGAAGCTGTCCAAGAGCACTTTGGACTTACTACAGCAAACTTTTGGCTAACCCAGCTTAAGAGGCTCGTTCTGTTGACACACTGGATCCTTCCATGGCCTTCGGAAACAGCATTGTTTGATACGACTAAGCAGCACGAACGTCAGAATCTTTACAGAAGGCTAATGTGGTTCTCAACAATCTACGCACCTGAACGGATTATCGCAGGGACTGACAAAGTCCGGAACGACCCAGATTCAACTTTTCCCGAAGACACCACCCACATGTTTGGATCGAGTAATTCCCTCTCTGAACACATCGACTCGTATATGGAGACCGAACTTCGCCCAACACAGCAAAGTACTCCCAATACCAAACCCTCAAAGTTCATCAGACCAGCCCTCCTCCTCTCAATACTTTCAGATGACCCTCAACCGCCAAGAATTTTCGTCCCTGCTCTCGTGTGTGGCCGGGCTATTGATCATGGAGCACTGACAGGACGCCCATACCCCCTAGTTGATACCGGTCAACCGCCCGAGCTCCGGATGGTTCATGCAATTCGAGGCAAAACGATCAGAGAACTAAATGCCTTATTTGATAAAGTCATGAGCACATCAACCGACTCAGATAATGGTCACTCACACGAACTCGACAAAGTTCTCCAAGGAGCAATCGCTGAGCCCGAGAGTCTGAGAGGCAATAGTCCTGACTCCACCGATGAGAAGCCCACACCAAAACCTCGTAAAAACCCCGCACGTCAGGTATGTGAACGGTTCTGCCGCTCTCCACCGCCCAATACAGTGGTCCAAATCACCAGTCATCATACTGAACCCATTACACTAAAGGCTACTCTCCTATCCGTCGAGGCAAAGCGAAACCTGAAACGACAAGCAGAAAGTCTTCCAATGGATAGTAGCGACGACACGTCACAGCCATCTTCACCGCAAAGCCCCACATCTGACAGTATTTCCAATTCAACTGAGACGTCATGGCGCCCAACGAAGCGCCGAATGTAGGCGTACGTATTGTACATAGAAAGTAATAAAAGGGTTTGAGATTTGCAAATGGAATCAAGCAGGAAAAGGAATAGAAGCCATTTGAGATTTATAAATCAATAAAGTAGCTATACACTGATTTACAAATCTCAAATGGCTTTCCTACCTGGTGTTCTGAAGATGAAGTTGTGTATCGAGCGGGGGTGGCACAGGTCCACGAGAATATGTGGCGCAGATTACCACAGAAACCAGCAATTACGAGAACGATA